>JBBELK010000406.1:0-1374619 GCA_037783545.1 Henricia sp. BOLD:AAB3569 | reverse complement strand
TTTTCTGTACGGGGTCTCTTTAACTCTGTCAGGCCCATGTTTATTTCTTTGTGTGACTAAACATTTACACGCCCCCGCATTCCCGTTGAGTTGAAATAGGTGCAATTGTCATTCCGTGATAAATTATCTCGGAATGTTGTAATTGATCCTACATCCTGGATGTCATACACGGGATGATGACTTTTTGCACCGAATATAATATGTTATCATTGCCTCATTTGAGGGTTAAATCAAATGTTTTAGTCAAACTTTTCGCAAGGTGGCCACAAGCACATGACAGTAACGATAACATAAGGAGCCCATCACGAGTTTAGCCGAAAATCACAAAGAATGAATAGGCCTATACACATAAACATACCTTTGTGTCAGGTCTGTTAAAGGCATTGATTTGCACCAACTTACCTATACCCTGTTTTCTTGATTGTTTCCCACATGCATGATCTATATAAACGTAGTGAAAGGTCGGTGTTTTGATGCACATCACCCAGATAAGCCTACATCCGTTACTGAAAATTATGACCAAAAACAAATCATGCGTACTACCAAATCTAATGACTGACGCCGAAACCTGTAGCCGAAATTAGCCATTTCAAAAACGCTCAATGAATGAACTGCAACCGCAAACAGTGACTGTGTAATATAAACATGTATAAACCTATGATTTAATTTGCATGTAATTGATCTCGTTACAAGTCTAAGTTGGATTTCAACTTTCTCACTCGCTTGCTTATGTATATAGCTGTTTGAAATCAGTAAATCTTGCAACCAATTGGAGACTTTGAGTCACGTGGTGGCAGCAAACATACCCGTCCTTTTCCGAAGTTTCCTCTATTGAGCAATGCGCACTCTAACTCAATCATAACATAGACATTGGAAAAGGAACAGTGTGTTTGCTGCCATTGTGCATTTCAAATGTTTCACATTCTTTAATTTCTTGGTCATAAAAGTTGTGAAAACCTGGACGAAAGGGTTTAACTTTTGAAAGCTTATGGCGAGAGCGCCCTCCAGCGGCTGCCCTTCGCCAGTACAGTACTCACTGAGATGTTTGGCCTGTGAGCGAAGCAAGCAGCAAAATTGTACTTTATTGTTAAACATATCAATTATTTAATTTCTCGGTGGTTAGCTAAGCCGCTAATTAGTATATTAAGTCACAACGAACTTTGTAAATAGAATGTCTTTGACGTTACAGCTTATGGTAAATAAATGGACCAAGGTATAGGCCTACACCCATTTTTGTGCATAGGTACATCCAGCATTTAATACAGTCATCGAATGTAGGTTACCGAATCGCATGCTTGAGAAACTGTTAAATATTTTAACAGTCGTTTTGAAGTGTCAATGAAAGTGCGTTTTCATGTGTTATTCATGAATAAATAAATAAATAAATGAATGAATCACAGGTCAAGATTTGGAACATAAAAGGCTAAAAAATATATTGGTTTCTTTGTATATTTAAAGGTAGTATACTTGTTTGGTAAACTGTTAAAAACGGCATGATTTCCACTGGTAATTGAAAGCATAGGTCGAGAAAACTACCTTGTAGAAATTTCAGCCACATACTATATGCAGTAATACTGCAGAAAACCTGAAAAATCCAAGTACGGTTTTTGTGCATGAATGAATGGCCCTAAAGATCGCCTACAGGCGATCTTTTGTTGATGAATGGGGGCAATTCAGACGAAATAATTTCACAGGATGATTACTACCATTACCATCTTGAAAAGTAAGCTTAAAGATATTTTTTTGAGAGAAAGTAAATACCAAACAAGTATACTACTTTTAACGTCGTCAACACCATGTGATCATCTGTACTCGATAAATGTTTTTAAAATACTTCGTTTCAATTTAGATGTTCCGTTAACTATTGTAACTGCATACTAGTTCTTGTGACCTAATCTAAAATGTTTCGTAAAACAAAGACAGTTTCATTTGTAAAAATCATTACCTCTTATTACAATGACACTTTATTTTGATTTTAATGAGATAAATGTACGTGCATAATAGTCGGGTATCTATGGGGGACCCCCCGTGCACCCCCCCCAGAACTAAACCAAACCAACTTTTTTAGGTGCATTTTATGGTCCTAAAACACATTTTTGATGTTAACAGTAAAAAAAACCCGATGCATTCGGGTTATTCAAAATGGCGGCCAAAATGGCCGCCAAAATGGTGCAAAATCATATATTGGCCAAATAATATGATTAAAGCACTTAAAAAATGGCTAGTTATATGTTTTTGACCCTCGCAAATTCATTCCTGGGGTCCCTTTTTGTATCATGCTTCAAATTAAAAATGGCGGCCAATATGGAGGCCAATATGGCTGCCAAAAGTGGCCAACTGTGAGCAAAATGATATACATGTATAATGGACAAAAATAATGATAAACACATACATACATGTAACAAAAGTTATATGTTTTTGACCCTCGCAAATGTATTTCTGGGGTCCCATTTTTTCAATCATGCTTTAAATTCAAAATGGCGGCCAATATGGAGGCCAAAAGTGCCCAATATGAGAAAAATTATATACATGTTTAATGGACAAAAAAATACATGTACATTAAATGCAATCCCCAGAATTAACTTACAACCTTTTAGGGTGTCTTTTATGATCCTGAAGCATATCTGGGATACTAACAAGAAAAAAAAATGCTCTGGAGATGACCAAGATGGCGGCCAGTATGGCCGCTATTACATGTAATATGTCCAAAATGGAAAAGATCATATATTAGCCAAATATAATATGATAAAATCATTTATAAAATTGCTAGTTAGGGTAGAATGGGGTAACTGGGACACTTAAGCATGTATTTGGTTGCAGTTTGTAGACAATAAGCTTTATTTATCAAATGAAAGGTTTTGTTGAATTACTAACACCTCTTGAACATATTTTAATCATATTTGTTTCCAAACAAGCATGTTGTGGGGAAGGAGGCGGCAAAACATGACGACCTGTGTTTGTCCCACTTACCCCGACACAATGGGGTAAATGGGACACCTAAATGGGGTAAGTGGGACGCACATAAAACACATGTAAACATATGGGTGTCAGCACCACAAACGCATGGCATTGCATTTGTTTAATCTGAATCATTAACTTGATCTTCTTTCACTATTCATTATTCATATTTAGGAAAAACAGGTCTTAAATTCTATTTGATACTGTTTCAAACGCGCTTAATTAGGTTCATCGTCTTTGCATTTCGCACATGCAAATTCGGTCAGTTCATTTGTTCGGCCGAACAGTCCAGTACATGATTCATGAAACCATTCCTCGCACTTGATGCATTGCCACCAGTCTTCTTTGTCCAAGTTGTCATCGTCTCCATAAAAACCACCACAATGTCCGCAGTAGTTTTCGGCGATATCGCGATCTACGTTTTCAGGAGTAGCGCGAGTGTTTTTTGTGTCCTTTTTTTTCTGTTTCTCCTGCTGAGCCGCTTCTCTGTTGCGTTTCTTTTCCTGTTGTCGCTGCTGCATTTCTAGTTTCTCCTGTTCTCGCTGTTCCCTCTTCTTCTCGCGCTCCACCTTCCGAGCCTCTTTAGCTGCAGCTTCTGCGTCTTTCTTGTTTTGTTTAGCCAGTTCGATATTGAAAACCTCATCGGAGGTGAGGCATCGCGCTTCTGTGACACGGCTAGATTTTTTGCCAGATTTGATGGTTTTGCTAACTACTGGCTTCTTGAGGACTGCTACAAATTTGTTGTTATCGCCGATTAGTGTAGCAGATATAGGGGAGACTGCGTTTGATGTGCTGGGTCCTGGTTCGATGTCCATAGGCTCAGGCTCTGGCTCGGGCTCGGTCTCGGGCTGTGATGGAATGGTTACCTCTTCCTGAACGGATGGTGGATCCGGTACCTCTGGGTTGGCATGGACGTCAGCAATGACTTCGATGATGACAGGCATAGACACGGTTGCTTCATCGTCTTGTGCAGGCTCGTCATCCTCATATGTCAGCTCTGTTTCCACAGAAGAGAACTGAAGGTGCTCTGGGGTGATAGCCAGTGGATTAAAGGGGTAAATCCCTGTTGACTTGAAACCACTGATGATGTTGGCCATTGTGAAAACATTATGATAGACATCAGCAAAAAGACCACTGAAGTCGTAGCGTGTGATTATGCGGTTTGGATTGTCGCGCATAAACTTGTCGCATCGCTGGTTGTAGGCACACTTCACCGACTTGAAAACTGACTTGTCAAGTGGCTGTGTGTGGTTCGTTGTGTGGGGTGGCAAACAGTACATGTGAACTGAGTTCTCACGAGCCAACTTCAGGGTAGAGATGCTGATGTGAGAACCGTGCCCATCAAGTACTAGTAGGACAGGGCGTACCTGTGGAATGGATGGCAGGAACAGCTTCTTGAACCACGTCTCAAAAAGCTCTGCGTCAATGAAGCTAGACTTGCTAGTGCCGAAGAGTGTGCCTGGTGGCGCATTAGCTGTCAGACCGGGATTGATGCGCTGACCCTTGAAGATAATGAAGGGAGGCAGTGTACTTCCTTGCGCATTGGCACATATTAGGACGGTCACATTCTCTCCGCGTTCTCCACTGGTTCTCGACTGCACTGTTTTTTTACCTTTCGTTGCGACAATGCTTGATGGTTTGTGGACCAAACTCAAACCTGTTTCATCAAGGTTGTATATCTGACCTGGGCAGGATTTGAGATCGGCACTGTCCATGACATCTCCGAGCTTCTTGAAGTGATCGCCGATAGTAGTTGGGTTCAGCATCGAGGCTCGTGCAGCAGACAGGGCTTCCGGTTTTCTCAGGGACAGGTCAGGGTGGCGTCTCATGAACCCTTCATACCAGTCATACCCCGCACTCTTGTTGATGTGATTGAAGCGGTGCTTCATTCCGGCATGCTCCGCCATCTCGTAAGCAAGCTTGCAGACAGCTTTAACTCCAATGCCGAAACCTTGGCTCTCCAACTCTTTGATGTGGCGCACTAGTTGGCCCTCGTCGCCCATAGTGAAGACGGGTGGCCGGCTTGCCGGTGAAGGACTCCCCATTCCCTTGCTTATCCTTCTTGACAGCGTCGATTTCGGAACACCATACTGCTTGGCGGCCTCTCGAACCCCAAGTCTGCCGTCAGTTACAGCCTTATAAGCATCAACCATTGCTTCTGCCTTCCATTTGCCTTGCTGAGGTGTCCACGTTTTCTTTTTGCGTGCCATAGGTGATCTGTAAAAATATAAATAAACAATACAAACACTGTTATTGTTATGAAGTCAATAATAAATTACTGTAAATTTTACTTCACATGTACAATGTGGACATTGTTTTGAGAATATCTTAGTTGCATCTCAAAATAAAACAGATTTATGATCATGCTCTGTGAAAAATTGCGTGTCCCGCTTACCCCATTTACGCATGTCCCACTTACCCCGCTCCGATTGTGTAAAATTACTTCATTGCAGTATAATTTATCATTTGTATAAATGGTTAATTATTCCCATTCTATGGATGGCAATTTAAAAATAATAACCAATCCTAGAACCTGACACACTTTATTCTACTCATCTGTTTACACAATGACCCAAACAACATGACCAAAAATGCAACATGTGTGCTCACCTTATAAAATCAAAATGGCCACCATTGCGATGTGCAAGCCAAAATTATTCCAACAATTTCATCTTTTTTTACCTCCTACAAACATTTCAAATTGATACAAATGCTTTGTAATATATGTAATTTGAAGACTTCTTGTGTTCCTATATTTTTTTCATGGTTCTATTGATGATTTTAAATATATCTAAATGGAAAAGAAAACATCATGGTTTTGTACACAAACCCTTGACAACAACAATACTTAATCCTTGAGACAAATCAATAACATCTTGACGGCTTTGATTAAAAATTGCAATATTGACCGTATTTTTGTACTGATTTGATCCATGCACAAAATGCTTACCTTCACGGAAGTAGTCTTTACACAATAGAGTGAAGAAAATCGCCTCAAATTGCTTTTTTTCCTTCAAAATAACGCCAATCAGTTAGCCTCTATTGTTCTGTGAAACACAATTATTAGTATTTTTGAAGTCAGGGTGGAGGGCACTCGAGGTCGACGGAGAAAAACTCGATTTTGGACTCAGAAACACGCGAAAATACAGCTCAAAATTGCCACGTTGGTTGGAGGTGTTTGTTCGCATGGCACAGACTTCTTATCTCAAGTAATGATTGCTTGCTAAGGAAATACAATGAAAAAACATAGACTTGTCCCATTTACCCCACTGTCCCAGATACCCCATGTTACCCTATATGCTTTTGACTGTTTGAAAAATAATTCTGGCATCTCCTATTTTTCTATCATATATCATGCTCTAAATTCAAAATTGGCGACCAATATGGCTACCAAAAGTGGCCAAATGTAAGAAAAATGATATACAATGACAACAAAATAATGCATAAATTAAATGCAACCCCCTTCCGCTAAACTAACCTCACCACCTTTGTATGATGCCTTTTAGAGTCCTGAAACAGTTTTGGATGTTAACATTATTAAAATAAAATCTTCTAGAGACAAAGATGGTGGCCAATATGGCCGCCAAAAATGGTCTAAAATTAAAAGGATATCATAAGCCGAATAATTAGCATTTATAAATTGCTATTCATATGTTCTTGACCCTCATTTATTACAACCAATATATGGCTGCCAAAATATGTTAAATTAATTAATTCAATGACCCCCCCCCCCCCCCCCCCCCCCCCCCCCCCCCCCCCCCCCCCACCCCCACACAACCCAATAACAACCTTTGGGTGCGTTGATCCACAAAAACTATTTGGATTTTAACAGAGAAAAACCTGCGGCACTCGAGATATCCAAGATGCCGGCCAATATGGCTGACAAATCATATCACCCATATGATGCAATAGAAATTAATAAAATGGTTAGTTACTGGTATATGTTCTCTACCCTCAACAATCATCTTTATGCTACCCTTTTTTACTTTAAATTCCATAATATGCGATCAGCATATGCGGCCAAATGAGAAAAATGTCTGCTGTGCTGGCTGGGCTAGTGCGTTTTCCCTTGCTCGCTTTTAAAAGGGATCCAATGAAACTGAAACTTCCCTTACTGTAGCATTGGCATATTGGATAGTTGTCTCCCCAGTACATGTAACCCAAGGGATGCATCTTTATGGAAATATCGCACAGGACAACTGCCCATCCTAATCCCTCTATTGCTTGCTGGTTTCTATCATGTTCAGGAGTGTACGATTAAACTGCTCTATAAGCACATCCAAATTCGAATTGTATTGAGTTGTTCACATTTTGTGTACTCAAATAATTATGCCCTGCACTTCAATACCGTTGCCGTTTCTAGAATCGCTCTTTCCCACTTTAGACTCCCTCTTCACGAACAACAAACACCCCATTGTCTCATGATCCCATATCTGTGTCTCTCAGATCATATTTGTTGTGATCATGGAAAAACCATTTTGGTGGTCATACCAGCCTCATTTAACTTCAAACATGATAAAAATACCAAGATGACAACTGATAAGGGTGAACAACATCATTTAATTTATGTTTTATAATTTGTTTTTGGCCAATTATATATCATTTTTCTTACATTCAGCTACACTTGACAGCCATATTGATCGCCGTCTTGAATTTAAAGCATGGTAGCACACCAGATAAACAGTTGTGAGTAAAAAATATATATAACTAAACATTTAAATCATTATTTTGCTATAAATATATGACCTTTTCTATTTTGGAATTTCTTTAGTGACCATATTGGCCACCATCTTGGATATCGCCAGACAATTTTTTAATTAACATGTTTTGTGACCTCAAAGGTGCAACAGTTTTTATTTTATTTTTATCTTTATTATGTGTCATTTTTCTCATATTTGGCCACTTTTGGCAGCTACAGTGATCGCCATCTTCAAGCTGTGGGTTATTTTTGGCCCATTATATATCATTCTCCTCATATATGGCCACTTTTGGCAGCCATTTTGAATTTGGAGCATGGTAGAAAATCTTTAAAATAACATTTGTGAGGTTAAGAAACATAACTATATAGCAATTTTATAAATGATTGTCATTATTTGGCTAATATACATCTATGATCTTTTTCATTTTGGACCATTTTTAGTGGCCATATTGGCCGCCATTTTAGATATCTCCAGAGCATTTCATTGTATTAACATGCAAAATATGCTTTATGATCACAAAGGGCTCCCCAATAAGTTGGTGTGGGTTAGTTCTGGGTGGTTGCCTTTAATGTATGTGTTTATCATTATTTTTTGTATATTATATATCATTATTTTTTTTTCATATTTTGCCATATTGGCCGCCATATTGGCCGCCATATTTAACTTGCAGCATGATAGTAAAATAGGGGACCCCAGAAATAAATTTGCGAGGGTCAAAAACACGTACCTTTTGTTATGTGTTTATTATTATTTTTGTCCATTATATATCATTTTTCTCATATTTGGCCAATTTTGGCAGCCATATTGGCCTCCATATTGGCCGTCATTTTGAATTTGAAGCATGATAGAAAAAAGGGGACCCCATGATTAAATTTGCGAGGGTCAAAAACATATAACTTTTGTTATGTATGTGTTTATCATTATTTTTGTCCAATATATATCATTTTGCTCACAGTTGGCCACTTTTGGCAGCCATATTGGCCTCCATATTGGCCGCCATTTTGAATTTGGAGCATGATACAAAAAAAGGGACCCCAGGAATGAATTTGCGAGGGTCAAACACATATAACTAGCCATTTTGTAAGTGCTTTAATCATATTATTTGGCCAATATATGATTTTGCACCATTTTGGCGGCCATTTTGGCCGCCATTTTGAATAACCCGAATGCATCGGGATTTTTTTACTGTTAACATCAAAAATGTGTTTTAGGACCATAAAATGCACCTAAAAAAGTTGGTTTGGTTTAGTTCTGGGGGGGGTGCACGGGGGGTCCCCCATAGATACCCGACTATAAGTCATATGTGTCTATATCTTCTCAATGCTAGGTAATGTTGTTATTCTATACAAAAATGGTAGGTCTACTTCTTTCCCTTTCTGCATACCTTTCTTTGCATAACTCCCATATGGATACTCTGCATGATTGCCATCATTGTTACTGTGCGTCTTGCATGAGTAGACAATTTGTAGATCTCTTGTCACATCCTTTAAGAAAACTTGCCAATAACATGGCGCCGATGCAAATGGTATATAGCCTTTGACTACGCGACGAAAGTCGGAAATCGACCACCATTGCCACATAGGTCTACGCATGCGCACAAACTCACGTCTTTCGATTCAAAATGGCTACCTACATATAATAAGGATTCACCTTTTGTTTATTTGGTCTCTTCCTTTGTGCGATTTTGGTTAATCTTATGCGCTGTTCCGAGACAAACGGCTACAGAGATGTACTAATTACAGTAGGTGTAGACTGGCTGTCTGTCCATTATTGAAAATCCCCCGCGGTGTTGGCCTGGATACACGCCCGGCGCGTTCTCTAGTAATTCAATCAATGCAGTGCCCCAGTAACATGCATACAAATTAATGTCATTTTGTTCGGTGTGAACGTCGCATGAAATGACATCGAGGGCGTCTTTGAAACCCTGTTTGTTTGCATGTTGGCATATCCGGCAGGACACGAGAAAGGAGTTTCGAATGCTGAGAACGAACACACGAACATCGTTCGTGAACAAGATTCTCACTCTCCGATTCGTGGGGAGTGGATGAAGAACACTCGAGATGGCTAACCAAGATGGCTGACAAGGAATTAATGGCTACAACTGGAAGTATTTTCACGCAACTTTAGCAAGTTGACAACATGGCTTTGGTAGTACAGGAGAAAAACAATGGCATAAAACAACATGGATAAGATCATCTATGTGGAGTTCGCTTTGACTGGGATTTTGAGGCAGCCGGGGCATTGTCAACTACCACATCTGTGCACATCTTCGTCTGCCAGCGGCGTCTCCAGACGTAGGGGGCCATGGGGTGGTGGAGGGGGAAGGGTTGTAGTCGAGTCCATCACAAGTCTTCACAAGCCTTCACAAGTCCACCACAATAGTCCACTGTGCATCACAGCCCTGCTGGTAGAGCATCTGCGCGGTGTGTCAGAGGTCTTGAGACCGTATCGAATAGCTGCCATCTTTTTGTGGCGCAACGTTTGGTATTTAAATCGGTCACGATGTAAGCAGAAAATGTGCGAAAACGAATAAACTTCCCAACAAGATGACATCCATTAGATATGGTCTTCATACCCAGCACGGTGTGTGACAAAGGTACTTCCCCAAACCACCACCCACCCCTCAAAACCTTAAAGGAATTCCTTTAAAATTCCTTGGATGTTTAAGACAAATGGGGAACAACGGAAGTGGAAGAGGAGTACCCTCTGTCGCATATCACGCTGCATATTATGCCTGATGGTGCAATACTACATCACTGTGCCTCATTTCTTAGTTGGGAGAGCATCTGCCCGGTGTGTCAGAGGTCTCGAGAAGATGTGCGGGTTTCTGTATTAAAATGGGGGACATTTAACAGTAGGAACAATAGGGTCCGCGATTTTGAATCATGTACAAAACAAAATCAGTCACCAACAAAACTAAGTCCAAACAAAAGAGAATCAATGGGACGTATGCGGTGGGGGTGGGGGTGGATGGGGGGTGGGGGGGGGGAGTACAAGGTACAAGACAGGACGACATGCACTTACTGTTTCATCAGCCATGATGTAAACAGGTACCGTTGAATTTTCATTGTCACTGCAAACTGCAATGTGATATCACGCGAATAACACGATAGTCTCTTAACAAGAGCCTGCAGTTGTAAACGTGTATAGCGATACACCTTTATTTCGCTATAGGGTAGAACATAATCAACCTATACGTTTTCATCGAGGCAATACAAGTTTGCTTGGGGCATAGTAGTAACCTGGGTAACCAAGGGTGTGGATTATGGAGATAAACACTGACAAAAAAAAAAAAGTGCAGACTCGTTATTCCAGGTAGATGTGGGGACCATGTCTATACAGTCGCCGCCGCCATGATACAACACAGTTAACATTTTTTGGTCACGTGTCTTTCTCATGAGTTGTAATAATTACGTCATTATGAGCTCTAATTTGCCTCTTAAATGCTTCTAACAGTTCGTGAATCATGTCTACATTCGCCGTGAAAAGATAATCTATACTCCCAAAGCTAGATTAATTAAAGCTTTGTGTAAGTTTGCTTGCGCATGCACTATGTGACGTCAGTTGCCAGGGTAACTGAGCCTAAACATTCACTGGTAATCTGAAACGTCCATTGCTGAAGCGCAGGGAAACAGTTTGCTGGTCTAGTTAGAGCCAGTAACCTTGGCAAGTGGCAGCACACAAAGAGTGACGTTTTCATTATACTCTATTCCGTCATTTTTGCGTATATATTGCTCTGATCGAAGTGCCAGTCGAAAAGTGCTTTAGCATTTCTGTCTGTAATATATTTATTTTGTTTTCGATTTTGTTATACCAAACGCCTACTCGAGTAATTTCATTGGCATTTTGCTCTGGTGGTTGAAAATCTTTTGTTTTGGTTTTAAAATGCAGCAAACGGCGTCCGATCGAAGGAGGTATTTTTCCCACTTTCTCAAGTGCAACCGCCTTCAATGTTCATGAATAATTACTGATTCAACACGACGGCACACGGTCAAAAAGCGCGCCATAGTGTTGCGAACTGCGGTGAAAGAGTTCGGTGACCGCAAATAGTACGATACGGCTGATAATTATAGTTTTTTGGAAAGTCAATCTAAATTTATAACTTTACGTGTAATGTTTTTGCATTGCACTTTACTTATATTGAACTGAAAAGCGGCCGGAAAATGTTCAGTTTCATTTGATAACAAAGTCGAGGCGACTTTAAGGCAGAACAAATTATTTCACGAATCGGTAGAGGTAATTTACATTTTGTCAGATCAGTTCCAGCTATACCTGGAACGATATGTGGCAAAGGGACTCCCCCCACCCCCCCCCCCCCCCCCCCCCACCCCCACCTCCCTCCCCATTCCCCCACACCCCTCCCCACCCCTCCCCTTCCCACCCCTACGCCCCTATACCTCAACACACTCTTCCCTTTTGTTAACCACCAATCTACGAAGACCCAGAGGGGACATTTAAGTATTTTCCTTTTTTATTTTTGTATTACGTACGTACGTGATAATAATACGTACGTACGTGATAATACTACGTACGTACGTGATAATAGCACGTTTGTTCGTGATAATTTAATACGTACGTACGTGATAATTTATCACGTACGTACGTGATAATTTAATACGTACGTACGTGATAATATTAAGTACGTACGTAGTATTATTACGTACGTACGTGATAATAATACGTACGTACGTATTATTATCACGTACGTACGTAGTATTATCACGTACGTACGTAATAAATTATCACGTACGTACGTAGTATTATCACGTACGTACGTACTATTACCACGTACGTACGTATTAAAAATTAAAAAAACATAATACTTAAATGTCCCCTCTGGGTCTTCGTACCAATCCCTAAAATACTGAAAGGAATTCAATTGAGATTCCTTGGATGTTTGAGACACAATGGAAGAACAATAGTTGGGGTGAGTCCGTTTGCCACATATCGTGCTGCACATGTATTGTAGCAAGATCCCCCAAGGCTGTTCCAACGTTGCCAGACTTCGACAGAACTAAACTATTAGACTCGCCTGATTATGCTAATATGACCAACCCGTAAATTATCTTGAGAATTCGACACCTGCCCGGATGCAGTACAAGCACGTTTATTTCCGGTAAGTGCCTCGTAATGAATAGTTTACAGTGAATTATACGAGAAGCTATCACTTGCAAATTTCTCTCGCATGGAGAAGCACAATGTTAAACCGCGTTCAATGTCACGGACAGGAGTAAGCTCGGACCACGAAGCATCATTCATCATTTTTTGTATCCACATGTCTGCCCACAAACATCCTTGATGGAATATGCGATGCCCATAACTTTGGACTCGACTCTTGATTGTAATCAATGATAACAGACGTAATGGTATGGTGTCTGCAGGTCATCATACCAATATCACCCAAACAACCAAAAATGGGATGAGAGAAAATCATCTGGTCCTCATCGAGATTCGAACCCGAAACCTCCAACACCGCTTTCAGATCTTTTAAGTGCATTACACAATACACTGGACCAATGGCTTTATATCCCTGCTAAAGGATGGTCAGGAACAATGTGCTCAGATGCACAGACATCTACCGGAAATCGAACCTGCAACACCAAGTTTTCTCCTGAATGTTTCGAGTCAACGACCCAAACCACTGGGCCACTGTCTTCAAGTGAAATGGGCTCCGACCTCACATAATACCATCCCTTTAAAGGTAGTCTACTTGTTTGGTAATTAACCTCTAAAAGAAATTCAGAATTATTATCTTTAATTACTTGTTATCAAGATGGTATAATGGTATATCATCCTGTGAAATTATTTCGTCTGAATTGCCCCCATTCATGAGAAAAATGACAAAACTATTTGAATCTCCAAAGATCGGCTGTATATAGGCGAACTTTGGAGCCATTCATTCATGCACAAAAACCGTACTTGGATTTTTCAGGTTTTCTGAAGTATTACTGCATCTATGTGGCTGGCATTTCTACAAGGTAGTTTTCTCGACATATACTTTCAATTACCAGTAGAAATCATGCCGTTTTTAACACTACCTTTAAGTTGGTCGAAATATTGTCAAAGGCGACATTTCTTAATTCCGATGTTCGTTCTAAGAACCTTTCGCCCACGTCTTATAGTACTCTGAACTTAATTTCGCAAGGAAATCCGCACTCAATTTTCGCAGTATTATATCCAATTTTGTGATGCAATTTTCTGCTGAAATCATGGGTATTGGCGAGCAACAAAAAATTGTTATTTACAAGCCCGCAAGCCATGTCATCATTTTTCACGGAATTGCCGAGGGACGCCATATAATATGTGTCATTTCCCCAGCGAACTCATGATAAAAGCTATGTGTAAAATATAAAAGTACATCACTCGGTGTTTATCAAACAGGCAGATTAATGGAGCAATATTTTCCCGGGAGAGAGTTGGGTTTCAGAAGGAGAGTTATTCATATTCAGGCAGGCGTCTGTATTAACGTCACGTTAATTTGCCATTTCAGGCGTAAATGGGGATCCATTCGGTGTTGTTAATAACAAATTTGTTATTAACAAACGAGTTTTTTTGACCGTTCGGTAACCGTCTTGGATTATTTCGGGTATTTTTGTATCAAAGAGCATTGTCGGATTGGAATGATATTATATGTTGTAATTTTAGAAAAAGGCTTGCGGACCGTTCAAAATGACTAATTTTAATTTAACTTACATAAATTTAAAAAACAAATAAAATTTCCAGACCAAAGAACACCATACGAGACTGCATTTTTCAGTCATTTAACGCGTTTTTTTCCTCAAATGAACGATTGCCTGGATTTTTTTCAAACTCTTGCAGTTTTCTGAGACCTTTTATTCCGATAGATAATCTATTTTTCAAAATACCATCAATTGCGAAGCGAATTACGCAGGGGATAGAGTGAAGAGAAAACTCTTTGTGCGTTGCCAATTGGCCTTTTTGAAGTATGGCGGACACAAGGGGGCACTTTGCAGTGCGTATAAAATCGACTAAAATGCAAAATAACTCTTTACACTTATTAATTTTATCGATAATTCTGTCTATGTATTATAATTACAACATGTAAATCAAGTTTTTGGAAAGAAATACAATTGATAAAAAAATTCATACCCAAATGAAATTGCGCCCTCTCCTTTCGTTCCGCCATACTTCTAAAAGGCTAATGTTAGTGAGTCTAAACTAAAACCAGTGATCTGATTCCCTGTGCCTTGATAAAAGATATTTCAGATTACCAGCTAATGTCTAGACCCAGTGTCCCTGGCAACTGACGTCGCACTTTAGTACACGTTTAGTCTATTGCTCCTGCAGTCGCAGATCGTTGTTGTTGCTTGAACGCCAATGAGGGCGCTGTTCAATTTCATAGTGAAGCACGCTTGAGTCTTTGAGCAAATTCGAGCTGCGACTTTTGACTACAGTTGGGCCATTTTCCCCGAACGCAGTCGGGACCCGAGACCTCTGACACGTCAGGCGGATGCTCTACCAGCTGAGCCAGTATGAGGCACAGTGGTATACTCCCTCAGGTCCCCCACCCCCTCCCCCCACCCCAGATCTTTGAAACACCGGGCATATACTCTACCAGATGAACTATGAGACACAGTGATATACTCCCTCGGGTTTTTCCTAAGACCTCTGATACACTGGACAGATGCTCTACCAGCTGAGCTTTGAGACACAGTGGTATACTCCCTCGGGTTTACCCTAAGACCTCTGACAAACTGGGGAGATGCTCTCCAAGTTGAGCTATGGGGCACACTGGAATACTCCCTCGGGTTTCCCCCAAGATCTCTGAAATACCATACTCCCTCGGGTTTACCCTAACCCCTGGGCAGATGCTCTCCCAGTAAGGGGCACAGTGGTATACACCCTCAGGTGTTCCCCTAACTCTCTAACTCTCCAGGTAGGTGATCTACCAGCTTAGCTATGATCATGAACTTTCTCAGGTTTTCTTCGCAACTGAGGATATCATTTTCTGTGCCTAATCGCTCAGCTGGCAGTACATCTGTCGGTGTATCAGGGTAACTTGTTATTTTATTTTTTTTCACGGTCATTTCATTATCTGACGTCATTGGGCCAATAATCACTGCTATTAAGTTTCGCAAGAAAAGTAGGAGGCTCGCACTGTGGGCGGGTTGGTGACCGTGCATGTTTTTGTTCTCCTTTCGGCAAGGTAAAAAATTAAGGAAAAAAATAACAGCAACAAAATTAGAGTCTTCGCCACTGGAAACAGAATGACGATAGTTGATAACCTGATGATACTTGCCTGGGGCGTCACGTCACGGCAGAGAAATGAAAACACAATAATTGAAAGGGTAACGTGGGTGATATGACAAAATCATAACGGAGCCATTTATTTTAGTAGTCATACTTCAAGGAGAACACAAACATTGGACGAATAGACTTGAAGATTGAAGATGCGGACGTCTAAACAACAGGACCTTGTTTTCCCTCATAAACCAAAAACATGTTTGCGAAGTAATGAATTTAATAAAAAGGCCTCTGAAATGATTATTAAATTCAGGCCCTGTGGCGTATTTAGATGAAATGCGCCTACGTGTGAAATTGTTTGCAAAATGACGAAATGGCTTCATTATATGCGTTTGGCAACTGCTGACGACGAAATCGGTCTTTTTCGAAAAGGTAGATGTAAACTTACGAAACGGTTTGGACAAATACGAATAATGGCGACCAAATACGAAATTAAACATGGGATGTCCAAACCGGTTATATAATATTTAAATGACAGTTTTTAAAGGGCACGTGCGTCGGCCAGGGGGATACTCTTGTAGCAACATTGGGGTTTGTCTTTCAGTAGTACAGTACGCAATAATAGGGAGGTTTCGGTCGCATACGGTTAGGCAAAACGACGACTATTAGTGAATTTTACGTCATCGATTTGTGCGTACTTGTGCCGTTTACACAAATATCCCAAGTGTTGTTTTGTTGTTTAAACTGATAGCAACGCCTCTACACCTTAGTGAAAAACGGACATCGAAAGGTAACGATTTTAAGGTTTGGCTAATCGTAGTCGTAATCACTAACCGTGCACACCGAAACCTCACTAATCATCAGTCATTTTAGCACACCGCCCTCTGTTTGCGATTTTAACAAAAAATAATAGAGGACAACTTTCGCTCGTTCCCACCGCCCATACTGGGTAGGGCGGTGAGAACGAGCGAAAGGACAACTGCAATGGCCTATGCTTTTGTTAATGATGCGTTTTGATACGAAGCTATCACTCGGGTTGCCGCAGCTCTAATAGGAAATCGCACACATAAACAAACACTGACGTCATTAGTACTTGGATTTAAAGGCAGATTACATAATTGATTGGAAAAGTGGCGTTATTTCTAGTGTGTGATTATCATCTACGTTTCGAGAAAACAATGAAAACCGTGTCCATGCTTTCAAGAAACTGTGAGAATCGCCGTCCTATTGAGGCTAGTTCTCTGTTTGTGAGGGCGCCCTTGTAAAAAAACAAATGTGTGTGCAGACACATTTATATAACTTCATCTCAATATCGTTTTCTTATAAAATTATATCATCTCGGGCGAAATCACTGCGTTCTACGAATGGAACTTATCATCCATGTACATTTCTGTACTTATTCAGACTCGGTAAAATGTAAACATCGCCCTCTACCTGTCAATCTATTATCATCTTAGACTTGAAATCAATTCGGTATACGGTCGTGTATTGTCCTTCTAACGCCATTTTACGGCGCACGATCGATAGCCGTTTTTATGGGCAGTACATATTTTGGTTTCGACCCGTATACTGACTTGAGAAACATGATTGCGCGACAATGTGGGCATCTGCTCCCTTGATTCTCGGTGGACGTTTTCCCAATTGGGGAGGATTAGTGAGTTCACCTGAGAATTGAGGGTGTGGATGCTCATAGTGCAGGTTGCTTTTTTTAAATTGCTTTTTACTTTTATCTTATATTTTAACGTTAACACGGCCTCTTAAAAATCAACAGTGCAGTGCACTGTATTGTTGAACGTGTCACCGTGTATAAACAAGTAATAATAATAAATAATAATAAATAATATCTCTACGTCAAATTCTGGTAGCAAATTCCATATAGCCCGTGACGCGTGACAGACAGGTTTCTCAAGTCGGTAACTGGACGTCGACTAGACTGGTCCCAGTCCATTCACGACTACGCTGCTGCAGTTTACGAACCAACCGGTCCAGTTAACGACTTGACATCAAGTCTTTTATCATCTAGTGGTCGTTGCACTGATGGGTCATTGGTCTAGAGGTGGGCGGGGCGGTTTGATAAATAGCGTTACGATAAATAACCGATACATTACATTGCACCTAATATAAAATAGTTGAGCGGCACCAAATCAGTTTTCATTTGCCTTACGTGAGTTTCAGTGAGGGCGCCCTTATGTGACAGGGTAGCGAACCAAACAGGCGTGTGTGATACGTGAGCGATATCTTCAGCTGACCGCGCGCGTGCATGGCCGGCCGGCTTCGTAAACACAGCAGTCAGTACATTAGTAGTGGGAGGTGGTGCAAATCAAAGTATTCGCTTGAAAAACCGCCAGAAACTTCCAAAGGCAGTCAGAAAAGCGGCGAAGTTCTTTAATATGCTATTCGGGAAAGCCTCATTTACTGCTTGATTGTCTTTTTATTTGGGATGGCGTCCATTTCACCCGATGATGAAACTTTGTTGGTCGACGACCGCGACCAGCCCATGAACAACAACAACGCCGTGGCAATGTGTGCTACCATCCCGGAAAACGCCGATGAAACAGACTCCGATGCGGACTGCGATTCTCCAAAATTCCTCCCGTACCCCGGCCTGCCTCCGCTATGCGGTCAGCTGGAGAGAAAGCTGCATTTATCCCGACAGGATACCCTGGATTCGCCGCTGATGGAGGAAGACGAAGAGGATTTGGAACAAGACGCGACGAGTTTGACAAGTGGCGACTCGTTGGAGGCTCTAGTGCGACTGGGCAGCAGCGGCGCGACACTCCCCACTCGGTGCGCCGTCAAACCTGTCGGTGATCGCTCGTTTTCACCCCACGGACTGGATCGTTTTGCCCACTTTACAATCAAGAAACAAACATCATATCGGTAAGGATATCTGTTCTATTATAATTATCAAAAAAACTATGAATCGTAGGATAGGGCGACAAATCGTGTGTAAAAAAGGTATATTAGGGCGACGTGCTCAATAGGGCGACATTTTGGTGTCACCCTAATATTTTTGAGTTTAAAAATCATTTTTTTAGGTCAAAAACCATTTTTTTTAAATCGAGAACCATTTTTATTAGGTCTAGAACTGTGTCTCTTAGGTCTGTGACCATCTCTGGAAGCTTTGGGTAAAAAAATAAGGTGTCATTTTGAGTGACTCTTGCCGAAATTTCGGTGGTCCCCGGGGAGAGTCTTCCCGAAATGTCGCCCTATTGCGGCATTCAGCGTTCTTTAAATTATTATTATAATTATTATTATTAATAATATTAATTATTTCTGGTAGAGTAAGTGAGGGTATTATTATTATTATATTAATTATTGCAGCGGCTTAATTATGTGTGAGGAGGTTTGACCCAAAACTAGTTGATAATTACATGCAGAGGTTTATATTAGTTCTTAATTTCCAGCAAAGCCTAGACCTGATAACTGGTGAATAAGGTGCAGTTGTAGCCACCAAGATGACATCTTGATGAGGAAATCGACTGGGTGTTGCGTTATTCGCCTAGAAATTGTGAAGCCGAGTGACAGAATATGAGATGTACATGTATTGTGTCGGTCGCCGCAACGTAACTTTCGGTAGGGCTGAAGTTAAAACAAAGGTCACAGTGCCCATCATGGTGACAAGCGAAGGAACAAAGCCGTTCGGTTGTCTACGCAACACGTACACGAATCTAAGCATCAACGAATTTGTTTTCACTCCAGTTACGGTGCTATGCCCGTACCGTATACAAAGGCATATGACACCAAGTCACAAATGTGCAAGGATGTGCGACTGACAATATACTGTACAATGTGCACATTCGCTTTGTCAAAACTTTCATTTGACATAATCTACGAAGATTGCAATAAAACTAAAAGGTAACTACAACATCATGCTCGTTTCTCACTAATACTTGTACTTATGTGAACACGTACATGTACACATGACGTATTAAACCTGGACTGCCTTTTCGTCCCCATATCTTGTACCTTACCACGAGACCACTTTGCTTTTGCAAAAACCCTGCCAAATTAATAAATTTATGCAAATGAAGTAAAAGTGTTAATTATTCTGCTGATATTATAATTAAAATATTGGGATGCCTTCCCAACATCGCCGGCCTGATTTGACAGTCAATGGCACCCTCATACTGTGAAATATTGCATGCCCAGCTTCTGTGTTTTATGTCATTTTCACATGTAGTCTAAGATTTGGTAGGACAACGAAACATGGTTTTATTAAAACGCAGGTGAAAAAACATGCCTGTGATTTTCAAATTAGGACTGCACAAAACATGCACTGTGCAAGACATTCTACAGTGCCAGGATAATGAAATAACATAGTTTAGATTGATTAGTTTTATGTCCGTTGGCGAGATTGCTATTAAAATCCTCGCAGGGGAGCCTCAATAATTAATAATAACTCCCTTCGTGATTTGGGCGCGTGTTTAGAATTCTCTGCAGTAATTGCACGTACATAGTCGGTCATACTCCCTATATTATTCCCAACATATACCCATATTACTGCACACATAATGCCCTCATTTCCTGCAAGAAATGACTTCTCAGAATTGGGCCTTAGGGGTTTCGGCACTCCTGCGATACAGTGTTTTTAATTCTAAAGCTATTTTTTTTCTATTTCCTCATTTTAATTCGTCGCTTTGAGAGCATTTTGTTCTTACTTCCGCAATTTGTCTCAATAAATGCCTAGTTTTTGTGTATATAAATGTGCAGTGTTCCGCAATTTGTCTCAATAAATGCCCAGTTTTTGTATATAAATGTGCAGTGTTCCGCAATTTGTCACAATAAATGCCCAGTTTTTGTGTATATAAATGTGCAGTGTTCTCCACCGGACAAAGATTTAGCAGGGCGCCATATATAGTCACCGCTTAAAGGCATTCTCTGGGAAAGTTGCAAAAAGATTAGCTTATGGTACACATAACCTGGGGCAAATTCCATAAAGCTGTTTAGCAGAAAAATTTGCTTAATCAAAAATTTGTGTGCTTTATAAAAATGGGTTTAGTCAAAATTGTATGTCAACTTGTGTTCTTAGCAAGAATAGCAGATATTCTTGTGAACAACACAAGTTGACATGCAATTTTTACTATTAATTAACACATTTTTACACAGCAAACAAATTTATGAAATTGGCCCCAGTTCATAATGTTTGTAATACCGAGCAAAAAAAGAAATGCGGATTTTCTTTAGATTTCCAATTTCCACGACATGCTCCTGGAAAAATAATTTTTCAAAAATCAATTTAAGTGTAAACTTTAGAAGTTTTTAGTAGAAATCCATGTACCGGTAATGTAGGTCTGGTATCTTGAGGAGTGTACAAATTATTAGTGAGAAAATTAGAATGTGTAATATTGAGTTCTTGCTCTGTAATAAACAGAAAATGAATACGTGCAGATACGTAAAATGTATTGTGCATAGATGATAGGACCCCTCCCCATCTTCTCGGGATTGCACCACAAAATAAACACATTAAACCCGGAAATAATTGTTGAATCAAGGTTATCTTGTCAATCGGCAGGTAGCATGCGTAGTTTGTTCGTGCATTCTGGCCGGATGTGTACCATACACAGTGTGATGTGCGTACTGTTCGCAGCTTAATGTGCCACATCCAAAAAGCCACAGTCAACACAGTAAATACAACGCAGTCTTACTCTTAGTTAAAGGAGCGTGACTAGATCACATTTTTTCCCCCATACTTTTCCCAGGCTTACCTCATGGGTCCCGAGATTTTTAGATCATAACATCTGTCATATTTTTATCATAGGTCTGGACCTCCGCCAAAATATCTCAAGGATTGAGAAAATTTCTCAAGGAATGCTTGTCACTCTCAAGCATTGGTGTCCTTTCACACGATGGCACTTTTTAAAGATTTTCTCAAGCATGAGAAAATATCTCAAGCCTTGCGAGTTTTTTGACCTCGTGTAAAAAGGGCTTTATACATACACAGATGACCTTTATTTAGTAGGAAACGTTGTCCTGGAGGATATCCCTAAAAACACTTTCTGGTCTACATGCATACCGTACCGGTATGTACACAAACAAATACAATGTATGCCATTACAATATCTGATTCACCTGTGTTCAGGTAAATTTGCAAGGTTATTTAACAATTTCAAGTGTATGTGTGCAGATCATGATGATGTATACATCCTGCTTTTCACAATTGTTGTCCTTTGTTAATGAAGGTCATGAACCATGCACCAAGGTCGTGGTTCATGCACAGTGGTAACAGACACTTGGTACAATTGACCATCAACAAAATGCAAGTTTATCTTCTCTGGTTGCTGGTTAATTTGAGGGCAGGAAACCTCTCCTTGAAGAGTAAATCCAGGCCATTGAGTTTGTCCTTGTTTCATTTGAAAAGTACACATACCATAAAACCATTTTACTTTGACACGAAGCCTTGTTGCAGGGCCTACAATACTGAGCAGCAATATCCAAACATTTCCCCCACTTTTTGATTAGAAAAAAAATGAAAAGAAAATAAACAGTCAATTTTTTAATGAGAGCACTTGGGGACTTTCATTTTCAACACTAAGCTTTCTACAGTAATGCATAATGAAGCTGTTATGTAAATATATTTCAATGTTAATTAAACTACAAAAGATATTTTATAATCTCGATTTCAAAAACTGAAAATGTAAATCAATTTTGCAGGCTTTTAAAATTTCTACATCCCTGAATACCAATGGGGGAATTCCATGAAAAGGTCGTACGCCAAACAAAACGAATGCTAGATCTGTTTCTGTTTACAGCGAGCCGCTGGCAGACGCTCTTCATAACCACTTTACATATTGTTCATCAGTATCTGGGTGTTTTTGCCCAAAGTCTCCCATGCAGTCTTGGACAGAATATGCCTTTAATTCTAGCAAATAAGCTCTTTTTAGCATTTAACACTCCATCCAACAGAACCCAACTCCCTGTACACCATTGTCATCAGTATTGCCTTAATAGGCAGCACCACTTATCATCCCATCATCCATCATAATATGTGGTTTGTTTCCCAGCACGGACTCTCCAATGAATTTACTTATGCTTCTAAAAAGCCCCGGGGTTTGCTGCGGAAGTGTCCCGTAATTCACCATTTCTAGCTTTCAGGTAAAGCTTTTAAGCACCATTAGAACTCGGTGTACCGATAATTGTCAACTACATGACGCTAAGGGCATCTAATGATGCGGGGGATCACTGTCTAAAACTGACCAGCCTAAAGGCACTATTGTCATTTTGTAATTTCGGAACTTTACACATAGTGATTAACCGTAAACATATTCCACAATTTTAAACATTTCAAACATGTCAAAGGTGAATTTATTTTCTTGATTTATCTCTAAAAGCAGTGGTGGATCCTGGCTCATTAAAATACAGAAATACAAAAGAATACGCCGGGTTTTTTCATTGTATTCCTGTATTTTAATTAGACTAGATCCGTCACCGGATCAAACTACATACTTTATGTACGTATTCTGGATAGAAGATTTATCTTTTTAAGGGATTTTTTTAGGGATGATAACCCAGGAACTGTTGGGGTAATTTAATTAAATAGAAATGCGGACAAAATTCCAAATTTCCATGAGTTTAGTAAAAGACAACTTGGCTCCACCAGAATTCGAACCGCGGACCTTCTGCTTAACATGCAGATGCCCAATTAGTTTTCTAAATTTTTGATAATTTGTCAAATCCAGTAAATTTAATTCTTTTCTAATACAGTGCTGATGGATACACCCACATACATGTAGTGTGTTATTCAAAGTAGCAGAAAATATCTCTGCAAGCACATTTATTACTTTGTTCTGTCAATTGACACTGCATGGAAATTGATAAATGTACACAGAATGGTTCAATATATTTTCAATATATTGAACTTTGTGTACTTAGTGTTTTGCCAACACAAGTTCAAATGTGAAGTGTACGTGAACTCTGTATTTGAACACTTGATGTTGCAGATAGAAAAACTCTTCAGCTGAAACAAAAACAAAGTCAATTTTTTTTATTCCACTGAAAATAACAAGGCTCCTTTTTATTTGATTTTTTACAAATTCGGCATGTTGGGATTGAAGTTCTTTTTGATGCAGTGCTATTGACCACGAGTACATGTATGTGTGTGCCATCGTGAAATATCAGGGAATTTCCACTCTGCTAAGCGCTGTTACATTACAATCCCCATAGGAAATACACGCAAATCTGTGAAGTTAGGCGGCTGTAATTTAATCAATTTGGTCATATTATGCTGAAGAGAAAAAAATTATATGCTTTCCAAAAATTGGATTGGGTTTTTGTTCTTCATGACTAGGTATTTCCTACCGAAATCCTGGCGACATTTTTATTTACTCCGCAGTTGTTAATTAATAACGGGGATGCATGATGACAAACGTGAATGGAACAGAATTCCCTGTCGGCTTTAAAGCTCCAATCACCAATGCAGATACGGCCAGCGCAACTGAGTATTACACTGTATACTGTGTAAACATGTACAATCTGCGTGCGTGTATTTGAACACCCGCAATGTATTGCCAAGCTTCCTGATTGGCCCAGAGCAGCGACAAGATTTCTGTCGCTGTTTCCTCAGCGAAATGGGGCGGATCTCAACAGGGTCTCGGGACGCACGAGTAGGGGAGTGAGTCAAAGAGGCACTGTTGCAAGAGGATGGTGTGTGTGCAGGCAACATTTTAAACCACCACCACCCATTCCCCACCTCTCCCTTCCCATCCCCCTCCCCATCCCCCTCCCCCTTCCCATCCCCCTCCCCCTCCCTATTTTCCAGGCTCCTGGCACTAGTGATGACGATGACGTGTTTTGATGACTGTGTGAAGTAAACAGATACACTTTAGATCACACAGTATGAAGTTGGGAGGAAAAAATAAACAACTTGTGGAACATTTGCACATTACTGCAGAGTACTGACACCTTTTCACACTTGAAAAGTTGACGCGGGGTTGAAAAAAGCGACGTTTCACACTTGAGAAATTTCCGAGATTGGTTTCAACCGGGGTTAAACTCAACCCTGCTCGGGACCAGGGTTGAAATTTTCATCCCGGGTTGAAATGCTTGCCCCGGGTTGAAAACGGTAGTGTGAAACGAGCAGGGTTGAGTTCGCCCCGGGTTGAGATTCTTGCGGCTTGTGAGCTACAAATGTCATGCCAAAGCGCGCAAATTTTACCGTTTTTAAAATAATTTGCATGAATACTACCAGCTGAATGAATGTGTTCAGATGCACGTTTGAAAGCGACCGCCTGGGTAGCGGCGGCATACACAAAAAAAAGTCATGAAAATGCATGTTGTATACAAATGTGTGAAAATCAGAGCTTCTGTTCTGAGAGGCTATTTTTACATCGTCCGTCATTCACTTTTTCACTTTTCTGTAGTAAAAAAAAAAGCACAAGCAGCAAAAGGAAGGGGATGGGACAGCACTTACGCATGCGAGAAACGCTCGATCATATCATATGCCCCGGGTTGGGATTGCACAAGTGTGAATCCTCCCAGTTCAACTCGGGGTTGAACTCGCCCCGGGGCGAGATAAACCCGGTTTGGCCGAAACAAGTGTGAAACGATGCGGGGTTGAATGCGGGGTTGAAAGTTGGCATTTCAACCCGGGGCGGTCTCGGAGTTCGCCCCGGGTTGAGTTCGCCCCGGGTTGAGTTCGCCCCGGGTTGAGTTCAAACCGGGTTGAGTTCAAACCGGGTTGAGTTCAAACCGGGTTGAGTTCAAACCGGGTTGAGTTCAAACCGGGTTGAGTTCAAACCGGGTTGAGTTCAAACCGGGTTGAGTTCAAACCGGGTTGAGTTCAAACCGGGTTGAGTTCAAACCGGGTTGAGTTCAAACCGGGTTGAGTTCAAACCGGGTTGAGTTCAAACCGGGTTGAGTTCAAACCGGGTTGAGTTCAAACTGGGTTGAGTTCAAACCGGGTTGAGAGGTTGTAGTGTGAAAAGGCCTATAAATCTGTTTTGTCATCAGTTTGGTTTTGTACTGTGAATGTGAGGGTGGGAAAGAGGCTGGTGTGGTGAATATTTTCACAGGGAAATTCAGTACTGATCTAAGACATTGCACCCGCATACCTACACGTTACTACACATGGGAGGAGAAAAAACCTTGAATTCATTTGCATTCTCGATCGTCATCGCAGAATGAAATGGGAGAACAACTGGACATGGCTGGACATAAGTTATTTGTTAGGAATGTCATGGGTAAAATGTGGTTCAGAATTTCAGAAAGTGACCTGAGAGCCATGTTATTGAGAGCAGTTTCGTTTGTTTTTGTGCGGTGACACATCTCAGAATCTGGATTTGGATCTGCAACAAAACAACAACAGCCTAAAGGTTGTGAGTTGGAATCCTATTCTGATCCATCCATGCATGTTGTCTAGCTAGGGCAAGTCATATTTCATAAATTGAATGTTGAAGGTGAAGGTAATGTTGATATCATTAAGCCCACTTTGATACTGTTAAGGCCTGTCCGCATTGGACTTTTTTGGGAAAAACTTACCGAGACGATGGGTACATTTCCCATTTTAAGTCCAATGCGGACAGCCTACATGTAGGACATTTTCCTCTCAGTATTTTTTCCTGAGTCCAGCGGTTACTTTTCCTGGCCGACTCCTGCCCAGACGAAATTGACCCGGAACTTTTCCTGAGACGTAAAGTCCAATGCGGACACAGCGACTAGTAAAAGCGCTCTGGAAGCGTACATGTACATCCGGGCCGAGAAGGTCAAACTGCGAAGGGACACTGCGCATATGCTCTCTCATGGTCTCGGTAAAATGTTACTGTGTCAAAAAGTCCAAATGCAGACAGCAGTAAAATTTAGCTATTTTTCATTTGACCATCGGCTCGGCAAAACATCGTCCCAAAAAACAAGTCCATTGCGGACACGACTTTGGCAGCGTGACAGTATGGGAACCAGTGAACTGTGAAGAATTGTAATATGACCAAGGTTGTTGCTATTTTGGAATGTAGGGCCTACATCCTATGAAATTGTTTCAGTTTTGTTATTGAATCGGAAATCAGTGTTGCATTCTGATTGCACACCCACAGTTATATTTACTGTACAGTCATGGCGGAAGGAAACAATAGTGTATCAGGTTCATTGAACACTCGTATCAAAGTGTTCATGTACCCGTGGAGGAAGTGAATTGTGGGTGAATTTGTCAATGAGCTGTAAGATTAATTGTTCCCACTTGAATAGTACTGTGCATTTCTGATGTGGCATTTTTGAGTATTAAGGAATTTTAAATGGTTTGTTTTTGCCCTCGCCCGACGTAACTTGATTGGCTTCCCAGAGAGACTAGGAGAAAACAGCATGCTTGAGTGGGACTCGAACCCACAACCTCCTGCATACTAGGCAGTTGTCTTGACCACTCGACCATCGAGCAGGGGTGGATTGCAATATAACTGTCTTAAGTCTGAGACACATATGTCCTTAGAACTGAGTTTATGACATCTTACAATGTACATATACGTGTACATGTACCTGCCGGTATGACACATTGAAAAATGTCTTGCAATATCCAATTTAGGACGTCTTAGTTAAGACATAAATGTTTGTATGTTTTTACTGTTGCAAACGGCATTTCAATCGCATTCGGTATGTTTGCGTACCGTCGCGCCTGCACATTACATTACTTGCTGGTCGTTGCTTCCCTACGTACGCATGACAGTGGCGTGAAAAACATTGTGAAACCTTTCATAATTAACATAGGCCCAGCTTGAATCGTAATTACCTTTCAGTGAAAACTCAGTTTAAGAAAGTCAAACTATCAACAAATATACTTTTGATCCTACACACAGGTCCTAGGACACAAGTTAGGAAACATAAATTAATATTGCAAGGCAAAATAATCTATGATATCTTAGTGATGTTAGAGTTAGGACGTCTTAAGAGTTAGGATGTCTTAATAGTTAGGACGTCTTAAGAGTTAGGACGTCTTAAGAGTTAGGACGTCTTAAGAGTTAGGACGTCTTAAGAGTTGGGACGTCTTAAGAGTTGGGACGTCTTAAAAGTTGGGACGTCTTAAAAGTTGGGACGTCTTAAAAGTTGGGACGTCTTAAGAGTTGGGACGTCTTAAGAGTTGGGACGTCTTAAGAGTTGGGACGTCTTAATAGTTGGGACGTCTTAAGAGTTGGGACGTCTTAAGAGTTGGGACGTCTTAAGAGTTGGGACGTCTTAAGAGTTGGGACGTCTTAAGAGTTGGGACGTCTTAAGAGTTGGGACGTCTTAAGAGTTAGGACGTCTTAAGAGTTAGGACGTCTTAAGAGTTAGGACGTCTTAAGAGTTAGGACGTCTTAAGAGTTAGGACGTCTTAAGAGTTAGGACGTCCTAACTTTCTTTATTGCAATGCACCACTGGGCAGTATTGAAAAGTCACGCAAATAAGGGACGGTGATTCGGTGATGTGTTTCACAAAAGTCTTAAGTTGCATTGTAGGCCTTAAGCACAGACAACTCCTTTCTTTAATATTTTGTTGTTGTCACTACAAGTATGTAAGTCTTCCTTTATGAAACCAACTTCTATTACTTCAATGACGAAATTAGTCATGGAGCACAAAACCTCAAAATACCAGTAAAAGCCCACGGATACGGAGCCCAATTGTTAGAACTCAGGAGGGACTCGTCCTATACTTGGAGAAGCTAGTCGCTTGTTTGCATCGTGATGCATTTATAAAGGTTTCCCTGAAGCTCAACTCACAAGTGATGTGCTAGACCAATCACTAGAGACTTTGTATTCATACTTCAGACGCTGTAAATTATTGACTCGATGAATGGATTTAGAGTATGTTTGGAAACAGTGCCTGAGGCACAAAGTAGCTGGAGTTATCTCTTTATCTTTGTTTGAGAGGGGGGTTGTTTGGCACAGTTTTAATGTCGCAGTAGTGCAATATTTATTAGCAATGGTAGAAAGATTGTGAAGTAAACATCTTCAAGAGTAGGGGCATGGGAAGGGTAGCCAGAGTATTGGGAGGGAGAGGGTGTAGAGGTGGATGGGAGCAAGGTGTATAGGGAGGGGGTGCACTTGTTTGGAATGTATGGTTGCTTTAGAAGGGGTGTCTATGGGAAGGGAGCTACATGTATGGGAAGGGGTGTACCGGTAGGGTGTGGGGAGAGATGCAGAGTGTTTGTGCCACAGGAGAACCAGGGTTGGTCAAGGATTATGGAGCATACGGATGCAAGAGTGTGTCGGATGTGAGATGGGATGAAGGGGTGAGAGGAGGGAATGATTGTGGTAATTGTTACGGGCATTAGGGTTGGAGGCAACAAGAGTTAGGGACGTGTGCATCGGTTTGTGAAGGGGTGCAAAGGGTGGGTGTGTAGGACAATGTGAAAGGATGCAAGAGTGTTTAGGGGTATTGTGGGAAGGGGTGGGGGGAGGGGGGGGGGTAAATTCAATACAGCATTGCTGGTTATTGTGGCTCATCAGTATTGTCCTTGGTATTAATTCTCTGGAAAATACATGAACAGCACATGCAGTTTGTAATTAAATTTTCCACCTCACAGCAGACAAATGTACGCTACAATTGCAAATGTTGTATTCTTTAATTCAAAATATTTCATGAAATCAATATATACCGGTAGGCCTAATTTGTTTACTTTGGTAGACATTTACGCTCTCTAAATTGCTATGTAACGAACAAAACATCTGGCATTGTGCCTCATCACCATTGAAATGAAACAACCAAACTTGGGATGAGAGAGTATACCAACTGTGCCTTATAGCTCAGCTGGTAGAGCATCTGCCCGGTGAGATGGGGTCTCGGGTTCGAATCCCGATTAGGCCCCTACGATCTTTCTCTCATCCCAAGTTTGGATGTATAATACGTAGGAAGTTATGCATGCCATTTAAGGAATTTACAGACAAGTAATCACATTTTATTTTTACAAAATACATGCAGTGCATACATACATGTATGTGCATGTGCATTCATGGCTGGCTTGCTTTAATCACACATGTAGAACTACTTATCTAATCCTCATTTCCACCTGTTTCTCCTTGAGTCAACCCTTCAGTATCATGCATACACTGTTTATACGATGCCCTCGGGAAACTATCCACATGAGAGTATTGGCTTCAAATTAAGACTTGAAAATGGATACATGCGTGCGTATTGCTTATCTTCCTGCCCTTGTTTAATATGTAACACAGAATGTTTTGATTTTTTTAGTTCGGCTGAATTCCTTCTTTTCAAGATGAGTTAAAGTGGACATTTTGTACACAACCCTTACATTCCTTTTGATTTGGAAATCATAGGCATGCATGCTTTTTTATAGTTTTAATTATAGTCTGTCCAATTGTCCTGCCAAATTTTGTACGATGTGTATTGATATAGATTGTCTTCTGCCACATGCAACATCCGAGAATGTTTGGGTGTCAGCGTACATGCGCGCGCCAATAGATGCACATGAATAGCGTAAACAAATACCCATCAGCGTGTTTTCATTAGAAAATGCTGCACGCGCATACATTCAAATTATCGAGTGTTTTTGCTTTCATTACGATGTAACCTGAAGAAAGACATATTTATCTTACTTGGCACAACACCCATCACCGCGTTTACACTCGAATCGGCAAAGGTGGATACAGATCCAGCATTTTTATTGCGACCACAAAACTGAACATTTGCCGCGTTTACACTACACACCAAATCGCTTCAACTCGCTTCAGAAACCGCAAAAGTCACCACTAAATGTAACTGCAGCGCATGCGTGAGCTGTTAGGTGTTGCTGCACTAGTGCCAGATTGGTCAATTAAATCTACTACACTGCGGGAACCGCCCCAAGGACACTCAAATTGCCGAATCTGTATTCGGGTAGCGTTTACACTACAAGCGACCTTGACGATTGCAGGGTTCAACCCCGCAATTGCGGGGTTCAACCCTACCCCAAAGGTGACTTGAAAAAGGCGAATCAGACCCGGGTCTGATCCGCCTTTTTCAATTCACCTTTTGCGTTTACACTTAGTGCCTACCCGGCTTCAACTCCCCTTTTTGGAAATTGCGGAGTTCGATTCGGCAAAGGCGAATCGAGTGTAAACGGGGTGCATGTGGCAACAACCTAAAGCAAGGTTAAGCAACAGAAGTAAGTGCAAACCAATACATTTTTCTCACTCTTTTTGCTGGTTATCACTCGGGCCACGTTGGTCATGACACCCAAAAAGGTGGAAAACATGACGGCATCGTAAAGCTACAAATGACACCAGCATGTGCATACATGTGCGATTACGGTACCCTAGCTACAGTGTCAGAAATGTTTCAAGTGGAATCACAAGTTGAAATGTCAGCCATTTTTAATACACCCTCAAATGGACCATCCTCTTAAAACAGTGCCTTCCTTCGCTGGGGAACAAGCGACAGAAATCTTGTCGCCTCCTCTGGACAATCAGGAAACTTGGCAGTGCATTGCAGGCATTCAAATGTATGTAACACACGCAGATTGTAAGTACCGTGCATGCAGTGTACTACCGGTACATGTACTCGGTAATGCTGGCAGTTGTCCGCGTCGGCGATTGGCCGCTATTTAAAGCATACTTGGGAATCCGTTATATTCAATTCGTCAGCATGCATCCCTGTTATTAATTTGAAAAGCTGCGGAGTAAATAAGATTGTCGCCGGGAATTTTGGTAGGAATGGGACAGTCGTAAGGAACAGAACCCAATACAATTTCTGGAAAGTATAGCAGACTTAATAGCAATCGTTTGTTTTCGGCATAACATAACCAAATTACATCAAAATGCCTCAGGCGTGTGTTTGCTAGACGCAACAGCCGTGTTGCTTCGCAGATTTGCGTGGATTTTCTCAGGGTATTGTAACGTCGCTTCGAAGAGTGGAAATTCCCTGAGATCCCAGGATGCAAATGGACTTGCTTCCCCTCATCGTCATGCACCAACGTAAAAACATTCAAGATCTTCCACTTTATATCAGTTTATACTGAAAGTCCAAACGTCCACAATGTACTTAAATAATTATCGCTTTTCAGGCTTTCAAGCAATGCAACATAATTTCTAAATCTTGCAAATCAAATTACAAATTGAATTTCAGATACAATTTGTATTCCCAGTGTGTGATGATTTGAAGTCATTGGAGATGACAGCATAAATTCACATCATTGTTCGTTCATGCTAGAGTACAAATGGGCCTAAATATAGCCTTACAGCAGACTGGTTGGAAATTTGTCAGTTTTCACAGGAAATAAATTAAATTTTGAATACTTAGTGTCGGGAAGCCCCAGGGAAATTTAGCGACTGGAATGCCATTTTATCACCAGTCATAATCTCTATTGGGCAGGAACTCTATAGTGACAAATAATTTCATCAAATTGGTACATTTTTTTAGTTCATGTTTTTTAATGCATTTTTTTTTAACCATAGGAACTATTGTAGAATGTTGGGTTTTTCCCTGTTAGATTGGTGGCGAGGCTACATTATGTCCCATAGAAATGTAAATTTTAACCTTTTACCGATGGTTTCTGCCCAAATTCATTCCAGAACACCATGCACTTGAACAAAACCTTTGGATCCAATTGAGATAATCTGGTTTACTACATGTATGTATTTCCTCATTCCCGCAAAATTGCAATGTAGATTTATGCAAAACATAAAATAAAATAATAAAAGTACAAGGGCAGACATACACTGAATGCTTAGAGAGCCTTCTTGTCATAGTCAGAATGTCTTTTTGATGTGGCTCAATTGAAATTCCATTGGTAAAAACACACCTCTAGCTGAGTGATAATGGCCATGGATCTTCTTCACACCTTCTCAAGCATGTCCTTTCAAGCTTCATTAGAACCATTCATTACAGAGATCACAGGTGTCAAATGCAGCAAGGCAGTGATTGAGATCGCTGGGGCTGGAAGGCACTGTACTTTCTTATGGTTGATAACCAGCAAAGTGTTGTGCAGTACCAATACATGTAGGTCTAAATATTCTTTTTTTTTATGAACTTGGAAGTCTTACTCAAATTCCTGAACCAAAAGATGGGGACCACATTTAACTATTTATTGAGGTGCAGTACATTGCTCTATTGTACATCCACAAAACACTGAGAAAAAGTGGTTTAGCACTTTGGGAAAACTGAACTCATGACCTCGAGGTGAAGATTCAGAGGTGCTTGGCTTGGATTTGACACTTACGAGAGTTAAGCATTTTGCCACACTTCCTCCGTCTTTCCAATGAGATGTAAAAATGTAGGTCTTGTGTGTTCTGTACAAATTTAGCACACTTAAAGGATGCCAAGATCACTCGTTCTCATCAATTTTCTTTCTATAGTGTAATCTAGTTGGCTGTTTAAAAATAGCCAGCCAACTTGTGTTAGAGTCCATTTACATTACATACACAAAAATTCCAAGATTTTTTGGCCCCCTACCATCTGTCTGGACACACCAGGTCCCTCATGTACATGTATGCAGTACAATCGCAGTACTACATGTATGTAATTCAGGCATTTTACAATACATAGCTCCACCAAGCATTTCTGTTGGAGAGGGCATTTTCTGACGGAGCAGTCGACATCGGTGCATTCGTTTATTGCACAAACAATTCAGATTTGATTTGAAAACAAATACCTGATTCAGAGGTCGAAGTTTATTTGGGAAACTTTGTCTGGATTATTTAAACACGGTTAACATGTTTGCGAAGAAGAAAGTTCAATCTATGCTCTTTTCTCGAGAATAGAAATTATATGCTTTATCACACGTCTAGCAATACTTGTGTCAAGTTTTTTTCCCAGGATGCACCGGCATGCGTGCACAGAGAATGTAGCCTTTCCGCGTCAACCTCTTGGTGGCGCCTGTATTGTGAAGCGCCCGAATTAAACCACACTCTTTCTAAGCTTGTACCGGTATAAGCCAGTTCGGAGTCTCGACTGCGCATGCGTCTCCCGACTTTGGTTTGCGATAAACAAAGCGGTATGCATTGTATTTATCTGAAATGACCTGTGTTTATCTCAAATGACCTGTGTTTATCTCAAATGACCTTGACACAATCCCATAGACGTTCATTGCGCGCGCGAGATTCCGAACTGGCTTATTCTGTGAAGAGGAAAAGAAATTCTCTGCTGAGGTAATTTTTTAAAGGGGAGATCCCCACCAAAAAAGGGGAAAATACAAACCAAATAGAAACAGTTCACCAACAGCGTTTCTTATTTAATCTTGACCAAACCAAACTGTACTGCAAGAGAAGAATTGGATCCAAATGGAAAGTTCTCATGCAGAATTGAAATTGATTGTGAACATACACAGTGCCTTGGGCATTGCCCTAATAAGTCCTAGACTAGATACAGTTCAGTCATTCAGTACTAACGACAATAAGCATGAAATCAAACGTTTCATGTTTTAGCTCATTGTAGTCATATTTCCTGTCTCCAAGCAAGCTTATAAAGTCTCAGTAAGACAAGTAGCGCTATACGATCATTTCAGCATGTCCAATCATTCTCACAGCTGAAAGGACGCTGGCCGTAACCGGACACCAAGAGCAGCAACTTGCGTTGAGGCAAGAGGTTACATACGATCGCTGAAGGACGACCAATGAGCGTAACTAGAGGCAGTGGCGTCGTGTTGTCTTTGCTCATTGAGCGTCAAGAGGATTATTCTGTGGTGGTCAGCCGAGGGTTTGGCTTCTGGAAAGGGTTTAGTTCTGCTATGGCTGCCCAGACTTGTTTTGATCCATGTTCCATGCAATGCCAGGCAAAATGGGGAATAACATTTTAATTGTTGAGGTACTGCATTTTTGGCCACTTAACCCGGGTAATTCGTAACTCGAGATTTGCTGTGGGAAACAAGCCCTTAACCCGGGTAATCTTGGGGTTAAATTTTTCTGTTACCAGGGTTATCTCGGGGTTAAAGTGTCGTGGGAAAACGCCTCTTGTATCACGAGGCGGAAAATGCAGCAAAAATTGACCACCCACCGGCAAGCTGCATGTTGAGAAAAAATGATTTTTTGCTCACCAAATAGCTCTGTTATGCAGGAGGATAGATATATCCTGCCATGTCCACTCCCAATACATCCATTTTCAAAAACTTGCAACAAACATGACAAATGCCAATTGTACATTGTACAGTATGTAAATCATCTTTAGAACTATACCATGCATGTGTACTACAGACTTTAAGTGATCATTGTTGAATGCCGATAATACATCAGAAGCCCTTGTGTATGACATTGGACCTTGATATCGCAGAACTAATTGTGATTAATATAGGGTTCGAGAGAGAAACTACGGAACAATTATGACAAATGGAAACGGGAAATGAAATCGTAGATTTTACCCAAGTAGGAATTGTTGCTATGCAACATCTGAAGCAGCCAGGATGTTCTTGATCAAGAACAAAATGAGTATAAAACGTGGGGCCAGTAGTAGTTAATGATTAAAAGCCCTGACACACACATTGCGAAACATGGATGCACATGGATCAAACACAAAAAATCACCATACTGCCTTTTAGAAAGAAAAGTCTTAAATTTTCGTTTCAACACATTAAAATCAATAATGTCCCCAGGGAGTCGATTTACCTTGTGTCGGGGAGATTAAATGGTAAATAGGGTTTGTTTTGCCCTTACGCGACATAATTATAACATTGTATACAGTACTCGGTGCTTTCCCAAGATACTGTGAAAAGCTTCATAGCATGCTCGGGTGGGACTTGAACCCACAACCTCCTGCAAACAAAGCAGACGTCTTAACCACTCGATCACCGAGCTAGCCGGTGTTGAATGGCTGGAATCATTTAGCAGCGAAACTGCGAGTCACACAACTGATGTAAATCATTGCATTCCTACTAAAAAAAAAAAGCAACGGAAATAATTTCATAATTTTTTTTAAAAACCCAACATTCATCTGTAATTTTGTTCTGTAACAGAACTCAGAAGGTGCCCCTTGTATGTGGGAAATACAAAATGAATTTGGAGTAGCTTATGCGTCCCTACCGCACTAGGACACTTGAGCTGGTGGATTTGCGAGCAAATAAAGTAAATCCTGCAATAAATGGCAGGTGTACCCTATGGGCAGGATTTGACTTTGAACCAGGATGAGCATATGATCCTGGCAGATTGGGGAAGCAATTTGAAAATGTGATAGTTTCCTGGGTCTCCTCGTTCTAATTAAGAAGCCTTGCCCTTGCCTGCTAGATTTATGACATCAAGGCTGTACAGTTGGTGTGATGTGAAAATTGGCATTTCAAGGGACATTAGGAATCGTAGATTATTAAAACATGGTTAACAGTGTTTGCCAAGAGAAAAATTCAATATGCCATTTATTTCTTGGAAATAACATGCTACATGTATCTATAGGCCCATTAAAGCTTTATCACACATCTGACAATTTATGTATTGACTTTTCCCATAATACACTGCAAATGTAGCCTTTCTGTGTCAAACTCTTGGTATTGTGAATCTGTTAATTGTTAATAGCATTGATACATGTACATGTATGTAGTAGTACACCTACATGTAATTAAAATGACAATACGTGAGAAAACTATGAAAACAAAGTAATTAACATATCAGAAGCAGTGATTTGTCAGTGTGGTGTTGGTGGATGTCTTTTTACTATTGGGCATTTTCACGGTAACTGACGTTACAATTGCACACTTTTTGCCTTCTTAATTCTGTTATATCTAAGTAATTAATAATGATTGGGGTATCTCCTCAGTATGGTTTTAGGAGCCATGTATATTGAAGGAATGGATAGAAAGTTTGTCACCGTAGCTATATTTCTTTTGTAGCAGTGGGTAAAAACGTGTCGGTAACTGACGTTACGCAGAAAGGATGTCAAAAATCTTGGTGCAGAATCATTTTCTGATATCTCATGTCCCTGAAATGTTGGAATGGTGAAATTTATGTGACAGTATTAGTTGGTTATGGAGTGCATGTGTGCAAGATAAGAAGACATTGAGTTTCTTCCTTTTTAAATTGGTACTACTACATTTTTGTAAATGAGAACATGCTGGTAACTGATGTTACGTTGCCTTTTGCCATGCAGTTTTCTCAGAACTTACCGGTACATGTACATGTATGTAATTGTGTATACACTATCAAGTATTTCTGTCAACTAGACACTTGTACTGGCATGCCGTAACTATCAAAAGCATAGGCAGCAATCCTGGGGTAGTGAGGGGGCAGAGTGGGGGAGGGGAGGGGGATGAGGAAGGATGCGGGGAGAGGACGGATGAAAGAGAGGGGCAGGGGAAAGGGGTGGACTGGATGAGGGGTGGGTGGAGGGACCAGGGAGGAGGACGATAGGCAGGGCATTGGAGGAGAGGGCAGGGGTCAGTGTTGGTGGAAGGGGACCAAATTTTATTGGAGGATCAAATATTATTGAGTGGTGGATTTGACCCCATGTGCCCAAATGGCAATTTCAAATTTTGGCATCTGTGTCACACTTCGTAAAAAAGTCCTATATTACATGCGTATTGTCTCTTGCTCGAGTCTATAAGCCTGAATTTAAACACAATGGCAAATAAATTGTCACTTCTTTTAAATCTTGGCCTTTTCATTGCCCTTTTGGACAATGATTAAGAAATTTCGAACCCAGAAGGAGATTAATTTTCCCAGATTGTCTCTCGTTATCTATCGGCGTCTTGATCAGTCAATAAAAATCCTGCATCTCGGGCATCTTAAGGCCGTGGAAGGAGAAATAAAAAACCTGGTGAATGCAGCTGAACTGGGAGATAGTATCGACAACCGCGCTGCACGGACATCGTCAATGCGGCTTGGCTTACGCCAGCTGCATCGAGTTAACACTCCCACGCATTCAGCTTCATCAAAACCTTGTCATATTATCCAAATATTTGTCGCACCCAGATATATATGCAATATACATAGAGTTATTGGTCCGGAGAAACAAAGAAAAGTAAGCAAATAAAGCCATTTACCATGCTTGATTACAACGCTCGTCAATTTTCCGGACACGTACGTGTATACAGTTACGACGTTGATTTATTTTTTCCCGCTGGCCAAGTAATTAATTATTTGTGGTTTGTTTTTGTTATCTATTTGGGTGTGTATGTTTTTTCACATTCCGGGTAAATTAAGCGTCACATGTAGTACAACTCGACCGGTTTAATTTGTTTTTAAAACTTACCAGCGTGTAGTGTCAATCATGTATTTGTACATAGTGCCCAATTGTAGAGGTTTTCCTGATGCAAACCTTGTTTGTTTTTATTAACTGTATCAAAACACTTCCATTACCTCAAAAAGAATCAATCTCAAATGTTGGGCCTAAGTTCAGCAGGTTGTTGAAAAGGAAAGTTGACAAGGTGCACCTTGTACAAAGTATACTTGTAGACATACCGGTTTGTTATACCCTGTCTTGGAATACTGCAGTTTCATTGGTCCAGAACGATCACATGTCCATGCGATAAAACTCATATCACCTGCTGTCGTACGCAAATTTTAGTTAATATCGCCCAACATGTACCATGAAGCGATCTGCGTGCACGTTTTGCGCGTCCATAGCACGCGTGACGCGCTGTCCCATTGGTAAAATAAACTGCGTGTTATGCCGACTAGAGACACGCACATTCCAGTATTCCACACGCTGTGCGCCAAGACAACAAACTCGTACGTGCGCCACTTTCGCAATGTTACACACGAACACGTGGTAGTCCAGAGACTAGCGAAGGTGCAATCTAAAATTTGTGCAATTTGTTTGCAATTTAAAATAATAGAAACGATATTCTGAGACCAAGACCGGATATAACAAAACAATTGTTGACTGGTGTGGTGTGGGTTATGGGTTTTATAACACCCTCGGGAGCTTATAGCACCCTCGGCTTTGCCTCGGGTGCTATGAGCTCCCTCGGGTGTTAAAACTCCATATCCCACACCACACCAGTCAACAATTGTTTAATACTGTACATACATGTATGTACCAGCAAAACAACCTCCATTTATACCATCACATGTAGTTCTGAGAGGACAGTAAATTATATTTGAACAAGACTTGAAATAAATGTGTGCCTTTCTGCTTTTTGTAGAATCAGCTAAACCATCTGTACAAATGAGTAATTTTAAAGAGAGATACGTGCATTCAAATTGTTAATAATTGAAGTACCTTACATACATGTACATCGTTTGGCTCTGTGCTAAGCACAGATCTGGATAAAGTTGTAAGCACAATTGTTTGTCTCACTGTGTTAAGTTTTATGTTGTGTTTAAACAAATCCCCTTGATGACAGAGCTAGAGGTACATGTAGAGAAACATGTTTGCCAGCATTTTTAGTATCATTCCATAAACGTGAAACTTCCGGAGTTGATTTTTTTTTTTTTTTAAGTACCAAGCTTAAAAAAATGTTACCCTCGTTTTGCATAAACAGTATACATGTACCGGTACCGGTATATATGGCTTCGTGAATCGAACAATGCCTTTACCTATTGATATTACCCAAAACATGTTGGGAACGGTACAATATTTAGTGCGATCTTCTTTGATGCAAGCGTGATATTTTGTGTGATATATGTGTACATGTAATCTCCCCCGTTACACCTGTGCAGTTTGGCAAACAAGTATCGTTAAAATTGCCTTTAAACCATTTTTGAAGGTAGAAGGCGTTAAAGAATGTGCTCTGAATTTCAAAACAATAGGGAACACACAAAAATTGGACCCCTAGATTTCTAGAATGACCCATCTTCCCAAAAACATGTTTCCTAGCCATTATTACAAGCTTGTCTTTCTGTTCCTTTAAATAAATAAATATAATGTTTCCTCCACAACCATGTCCAAATGAAGCATGGGGCACATCTCTTCATTTGTACGTGTGTCCCACAGACACAGACCTACCGGTACATACATACGTACATGTACGTATTCCAGGAGGAACCTGAATATTTGCTATTACATGTTTGAGATGTCCATTAAGACCCAGAGGAGAAGGCAGAGAACATGTTATTACACATCTGTTTGCTGTTGTGTTTTTATGTAGGCTACATTGTATCCAGCACAGCTGCTGCTGATCAGTTTTTGAAATGCTTCATGAAAAGTAAAATAAAAACGAGCTTCATGAGCCAAAAAACGCCACTTACTTGAGGGTTTTTGCACTCGACTCAGGACTCGAGTCACAATTTTGACTGACTTGACCTAGAAGTCAATTCATGACAGAAACGACTTGACTCGGACTAGAACATGCACTTTTTTGTGAACTTGGGAGAAAACTGCATTGTGGGAAGGTTGTTTTGTAACTAGATCCTTCCCAGAATGCAGTTCTGTCTTTTATTGGAGAGAACTGCAGTTTGAAAGTGAGCAATGAAAGTGGGACTCAAACCCATAACCCCCTGCATACCACCGGTAGGCAGATGTCTCAACCACTCGAACACTGAGCTGGCCGGTGTTGAATATGGCCTGGCCATGCAGTTTAAATAATTTTATAGCAGCAGGATCTACAGTTGAATATTGTAAAAACAAAACTTTATATGAATTGTAACAATTACAGGCTTTAAATTATGTCAATTGCATAAACTCCTTTTTTATTGTGCATCAGTTGTACATGTATAAGAGCAGATTGCTGTTGTACAATTGGGGAAAATATCCAACAAACAGATAAGAATAACGAAAGCGCATCAATGCAGTTATATTTTCCCTGGGGATACGTTGGCGAGTCTGAGCAGCAGTCAGCACTCAGCCGATTTGCTTGTATAGAGAATTGATTTATTTTTATTCACTCGCATGGAATGGCTAGTCAAACAGTAACGGCATAGCATAGAGATGAATGTGGATACCGGTATGTTTGGAGATAGCATACTGCAGTGTGTGAGTGGGGAAGTGGGGGATACCCAAGGGTTTGAAATGAATTCATGATTGAAGAAATGACTGATTCTTGTCAAATTTATAGTAATTTACTGAAGAACGGTTTCATGAGTGCACACAAAATGGAATCATTCATTTACATGTATTTGCATTCAATCAATAGACTAAAAGTATGACAGTTAATTGTCAGGGTAAATGGGTCTAAACATTCACTGGTAATCTGAAATGTCCATTGGTAAAGCACAGGGAAACAGTTCACTGGTTTTAGTGTAGACCCATGTAACCTTGGCAACACACAAAGGGTGACATTGCACTTTAGTACTCTATTATATGAATCTATTTCTGTTACGTTATCAGTTAGGACTGATAGTACAACAAATGGCTGATAGCGTACATGTACCAGTAGAGCATACACGGTAGCAGTCTAGATTATTATATAAAATGAAGCTTTTGCGAATACCATGCATTTCTGATACTGTGCAGCACAGGGCGCCAATCCGATGTCCGTCCACGCGCGTGCGTACGTACGTAAAAACTCCCTAGAGCATTAGGTACACACTTAGTGTACATTACTGTACGAACATTACATACACTATACGAACCTTCGGACAAAAGAGGTCCGTATAAACCAGGTAGCTACGTAACTGTGTGGACTTGCACAGGTTCGCAGACGAGTTGTCTTAGCATTTGAAAAAGGGGAAGGGGAAGGGGAAGGGGAGTTAAACAAAAAAAAAAAAAAGTATAAGGTGTAACGATGCCCTTAAACGAATTGTAAAGTTAGGGCGAAATCCTGCGTTTCCTTTTTGAGGGGGAAAAAGATTTTCGGCCAAATTTTCTACAGTGCACGAGTACAAAAAGAAGTCCGCATAGTGTATGTGGTAACAGAAATGTAAGCTTGCCGCAAGCTTGCATTAAGCTTGTAATTAGATTGCTGCAAGCTTATTAAGCTTGCCGCAAGCTTGTACAAGATTGCAGTCTTGTGTGCAAGCTTGTGCGCAAGCTAGCGGCAAGCTTGCAGGCTTGCTGCAAGCTTGCCGCAAGCTTGCAGGCTTGCTGCAAGCTTGCCGCTAGCTTGCAAGCTTGCTGCAAGCTTGCCGCAAGCTTGCCGCAAGCTTGCATGTGTGCCTGCAAGCTTGCCGCAAGCTTGCATGTGTGCCTGCAAGCTTGCCACAAGCTTGCACGTGGCCTGCAAGCTTGCAGCAAGCTTACAGCAAACTTGCAGGCCACCTGCAAGCTTGCAGCAAGCTTACAGCAAACTTGCAGGCCATGTGCAAGCTTGCAGCAAGCTTGCTGCAAACTTGCAGGCCATGTGCAAGCTTGCAGCAAGCTTGCACGCGAGTCTGCATGCTTGCAGCAAGCTTGCACGTGTGTTTGCAAGCTTGCAGCAAGCTAGTATGTGTGCCTGCGAGCTTGCAGCAAGCTACATGTACATGTGCGTACAAGCTTGCAGCTAGCTTGCATACATGTGCCTGATGAGAAAACAATTCCTATAATAATTTCCTACGTATAATAATCCATGTTTTTTATTTGCATTTTCTCAATTCAATAGCATTTTTTTACAAATGTTTTTGTAAACCTTTTCTTCATATAAATTAATTTCTAGATCTGCAACAAATAATTGCCTTAATTAGAAAGAAAAATATAAATCCTTAAGTTCTGTAGTCCATACAGTAATTGTCCAAACTTGTTTGGAAAACAAACAAGCTTCCAGCTTATAGCAACATAAATAAGACTAGTTGATAATAAAATTATTGAACCTTTTTACTTTTATTTGTATAGACCAAAAAAAAGAAAAAAATGAATGCAATGCCAGGTTCCATTTATTTGCCTAATCTCCTGCACTTTTAACAATAAAGATTGAGAACCAGTCTAGGGATATACACTATCTCTGGTTCCCTGACTCCAACATTAAACAAGTGAGCATACAGTAGCAGCTGGAACCAGACTTTTGTAACTGCATGCTGGTTTGAAAGTGTTGCAAGGGCTGGAAATACAAATGTGGTGATATTTCTCATCTGAAATCAGCTTTATCAGGCCTCTTTTTACTTTACTAAGGTAATACTTGCACAAATTAACAAAACTGAAATAATGAAGAGTTTATTTTATGGATATTTGGCCACAGATCAGAGCAGGATCCATTTGTTTCTTGTGTAGACCATGGACTATGGAGCTACATGTACTGTAGTGTAGGCCTACATGTGTGTATAGACAAACCATTGTATTGTTCATTATCATGTTCATAGAACAACATTGTTCATTGTAGGACACTAGCCAGAACAGTTTTATTTAGTCTTAGATAATTATTTTACCTACAAATATCACTAGGTATCAGTGTCAGGAAGTGTAAATTTGACATAAAAATTAAGCAGTTAGTTTAGCTTAAATTTAGCAGAAAAAAAGATGCTGTGATACATGCATTATCAGGATAGCCATGCACTCTCAATCGGTCATGTCCTTGGTACGGTTTTGCATGTGTACTGTGATCTTCTCATTTATGCTCGGATTTATGCCTAAATTCATTTTGTAGGACTGAGTTTTATTTTTTAGCAATTAACATGATTAATGCATTCCTTTCAGCTGCTCATAGAGCAATGAACATGCAGTTTTATCTTGTTAGGTTTTCTCAACAAAACTCAAAAGCTTCAAATTTTTCTAAGTTGTCCCTGCGGTAGGCCTACATATATAGCTTGCAAAATTTAAAAAATTCCAATCCCGGCAAGCTTGCTGGCGAGCGGTAGGTAAGCATGTAGGCAAGCTTGCAGCAAGCATGTAGGCAAGCTTGCAGCAAGCTTGCAGCAAGCTTGCGGCAAGCTATACGGCGAGCTTGCAGCAAGCTTGCAGACAAGCTTGCCTGCAAGCTTGCAAGGTTCCAAAAATGCAAATGAGGGCAAGCTTGCTGCGAGCTTGCAGCAAGCTTGCAGCAAGCTTGCTTGTGAGCAGGTAGGCAAGCTTGGCGGTAAGCTTGGCGGCAAGCTTGCGGCAAGCTTGCGGCAAGCTTGCCCTCATTTGCATTTTTGGAACCTTGCAAGCTTGCAGGCAAGCTTGTCTGCAAGCTTGCCGCAAGCTTGCGGCAAGCTTGGAAGATTTCTGTAAGGGCGGTCTGTGTGTGCATGTTGGTGTGATATTTTGTTACTGAATTAAGTATGTGGGTGTAATTCCACCAGCAAATCCAGGGACCAGTATATCATTATGTACACATTCATCAATCTTGTAAACCTTAGGCAGACTTTCGTGGGCTCTCACGGCAACAAAAGTTAAAGGTGTATTGTATCATTTGCAAGAATCAACTTTTTACTGATTCCTCATCCTGAGATCTCGGGGTATTTCCACTCTGCTAAGCACCGTTACAATCCCCTGAGGAAATACACGTAAATCCACAAAGTTAGGTGGCTGTTACGCTTAGTGAACGCTCACCAGAGTCATTTTAATGTGATTAAATCAATTTTGTCATGTTACATTGTGTACGCTGAACAAAAAAGAACGATTTCTATACTTTCCAGAAATTGTATCAATTGGGTTTTGTTCTTTATGACTGTCCCTTCCTACCAAATTTTCTAGGGAGGTTTTTTTAAAAATTAATAACGGGGATGCGTGATGACAAACGTGAATTGAACGGATTCCCTGTATGCTTTAAATAGCAGCCAACCGCCGATGTGGACACGGCTAGCGCTACCAAGTATTACACTGCACTGTGTATTTGAATGCCCGCAATGTACTATCAAGCATCCTGATTGGCCCAGAGCAGCGACAAGATTTCTGTCGCTGCTTCCACAGCGAAATGGAGCCGATTTCAACAGGGCCTCGGGACGCGCGAGTAGGGGAGTGCGTTAAAGAGGCACTGTGGCAAGAGGATACTGACCAGGGTTAAAAAATTTGGTCTCGGGTTGAAAACGGTAGTGTGAAATGAGCAGGGTTGAGTTTGCCCCGGGTTGAAATTCTTGATGCTTGTGAGCTACAAATGTCATGCCAAAGTGCGCAAATTTTACCGGTTTTTAAATTATATAATTTGCATGAATACTACCAGCTGAATGTGTATAGGTAGATGTGCATGGTTAGCAGCGGCGTATACATACTTGAGAACATGCATGTTGTATGTGTCCATTATGAGAGGCTATTTTTACATAGTCCGTCAGCACTTTTCTCTCGTAAAAAAAAACCCGGGACAGAAATGCGATGATATTCGGAAAATTTGAATTATTTCCAGCAGGAGACAGCACTTTATAAGCATGCAAACAACGCTCGATTATTACTCGCCCTGGGTTGACGTTGCACAAGTGTGAATCCTCTCCGTCAAACTCAGAGTTGAACTCGCCCCGGTTTGACCGAAACAGGTGTGAAATGATGCAGTGTTGGATTGCGGGGTTCAAAATTCGCATTTCAACTCGGGGTGATCTAGATGTTCGCCCCGGGTTTGGTTCAACCCGGGTTGAGAGGTTGTCGTGTGAAAAGGCCTTATAAAGATCAAAGCAGGAAGAGTTTCATCGCAAAACGCTGTGTTTGGATCCATTTTTGGCATTTGAAGAAAACTGCCATTTTATATTACAACTAAGCACTACTAACACTGAATGGCAAATTCCAAAAAGTAAAACATTTTTTGTGGGATATATATTTTTGCAGGACCACCAATCGAGTGTACTGACAACATTATCTCATTTTTTTTAAAGATGTGGCATTTACAGCATTTTGTGATAAAACTCTTTTTAAGTGGAAATTTTGAGCGTGGGTGGAATATTTGTTGTTAATGGTCTTGCAATGTCAACACTAATGGATGGGTAATATCAATCAACTGAACTGATATATACTGATAGATTGGTCTCATTGACTTTAAGGCCTAAATATTAGGCCAGTTTAAATAGCAGAATTCAAAGACTACATGTATGTGAAATTGGATTTTTATAAAACAAACAACAAGAATTTGCAGCTAATTACTTTTATTACATTACTAATCAAGCCATTATCTTGTTTATTTTTTCCACATGACCTGCATTCCTGCTACATGTACCTGTACATCCTTATATCCACATGACCTGCATTCCTGCTACATCCTTATATCCACTTTCAACCAAAAAGGTAAGTGTCTTTTTGATATTTTCTGTTCAACGTTTAGATTGCTTTATGTGAATCTGTAATGAGCACAGTAAAAAAAACATAGTTACTAATGGTACAATGTACGCAAATTGGCTTAGCACAAAATATTGTTCAGCAAGTGCAGCTTACCAGGCCACAGTGTCATGTAGCATACATTGAACTTGGTTGGTTCTCATAAAAATACTGCTTAATTCGTCCGCTATGGCGCGCAATTGGCTTGAGAAATATCTGCTTTCAGCCAGAAAGCTGCTGCCAACAGCTTACTGTAAACATTAACATGTAAGCCTATGATACATACATGTAAGCCTTTATAGCCTTCATTTGTTTATGTCACAGACCTTAAAAATCCCAAAGTAAAAAAGTTAAAACACTTGGGAAGAGAAGCGTTAATAAACAATTGTGTCCTTTTTTTCAGACGATTTTTAAATCACTTCTCATTAACTCATTAACTGTTCAATGGCATCATTGAAGTTACATGTATGCATAAAGTGTGAATTGGCCTGCTGGCATGCAAATGACAGATGGGTTGGGTGTTCAGTGTCTGCATTTAACACCCGAGACTAGACGGCGTGTCTGTAAATGAAATATATGGCTGCAGCCAGACAGATGTCCAAAATATCTCTGGTTACTGCGCTGTTCAGTATTTCACAAACCAACAAATGAAAGTTTGCATAAATGTTGACAGCTTGATTGTGAGACATGGATTGTCATGCATTTGTTTGTTAATTTCTCTTTTTACTGGGAAAAATGTACATGTGCATAAATTAACTATCGATGAAAATATGGCGCATCGGTGTTAAGTGTACATGTATTTGCCAGCCTATCTGATGAGAGTTTGGCAGATTTATTGACTGGAAGAGTACTTGAAAATTATGCAAACTGCGAGTGTGGATCTAAATTTTCTAGAGCGATGGTTGAAGTGTCGGTTAAAATATGATCAGTTTGTGAAATTGTCTGTACGGTAGTTACATCCCGTTAACACATAGACGCCGCTTCTACTACGATGGAAAAGAGGTCGAGATCGTGAGCCAAACGTGGGAGGATCTCCATGAGCGTGGTTTGGTCGGGGTGGGATCTCCTAGGTCGGGAAGCTGCACGCTCTCCCCACGCTTATTTTGAACGTGCACCCTATAAGCGTAGCCGGGTCGTGGCCTAATGCCCCGATTTGATAACTTTTTTCTGATCGGGGTGATCGGCATGGTCTTCGTAAGGTCGCAGAGCTGTGTGAACGGGGTATTAGGAGAAGATTTGTACAGGGAGGTTTAGACAGAAATTGTCACACTCTTTTCAGGTTTAAGTTATCTTCTTTGGAACAAGTAATATTAATTTTATTTTTTGTCTATTTGGAGAGAAGATGTTTGTAGGAAAATATCTTAACTGTCAAAAGGACCGCAAGCCTGGGGAAAGACCCAAAAGTAGTAAGAGTAAGTAATTAAATTGTCACTTGCATGTTCTGATTTCACAAAGACTTTACATATGTACAAGGCGTCATAAGTGCTCATATTTATTGCAACTCGCCGAACCCTGTCGTACGTTTACGACAGGTTTTACTTTCCGTTTCACAAAACACTTGCGACAGGTACACGTCGCAGGTTGTGGGAAGAACCGAACATCATCCCCAGGGCCGGGGGACGAGGTAGGGCAGAACACTTCGCAAAATTGCGATTACCTTGTAATTTAGTAGTTGTAACGCAGCGACGGATTCATCAATTATTATGAAGTGTTGTGAAATCAACTCCTGGGCATATAGAATGGATATACCGGTAGGCCTACTGAAAATATGTTTGCAAATGAACAAGATGCTTGCAGGTTTCACATTTTGCATCTTAGTACTGCCGGATGTCGTAGGACAAATTTATTGGTACATGTACACACAAGTTCAACACAGCTGTAGAGTGTTAAATAATAAATTGCCGGAGTGCTGAGTGGAAAATTCCTCCCGCAAGTTGTAAAGTCCAAAAATCGTCGGGACTTTTTAACGAAGGAGCATGTGGCAGTTCGAGTTACACACGCTCCGTCCATAACTCTCCATCTCGAGGCATTGAGTCGTCAGACCCTCGACGGACCGTGCTGATCAATAAACATTGCCATTAGTATACAGAAATCAAAGCATAGGCAGACAGGCTTGAACGACCAATCGGGAGTTCCAAAATGCCAGCAGATGATAAATGGGCTTGCAAGAAGGACATCAAAAAGTTCAGAGAATCGATCCGTTCTAGTCATGGATTTTTTTTCTGCGCTTTTTAGTATTGTTTACATGTTGCTGTTTTTTTGGTTTTTTTTTACTGACCTTGCAATAGCATAAAAACGTTGTCAGTGGGACATTTTGAGGACCATATACAGATAAAATGATCCCATAGACCATATCAAACAGCTGCCATATTGTAGGGTACGTTCTTTGTTCCTTAATGACATGCAGATGGTTGCACATTTTGTGCTTACATTGTTGATGAATTTAATTATCAAATGTTGCCCTATATTAGATTTCAGCTATTTAATACGTTCTGTAGCACTGCTACATCAGTTTTGTGTTGCTTTTTCTAGACTTTTACAGACAAGAATAATCCATTTTCTCCCTCTAAAACGCTTCGAAAATACAGCCAAGTCATTCCAAAATTAGGTGCAAAGTCACCAAACAAGATTCGCTAGCTACTGGTGTCATTATCGTTCACTTAATTACCACGCATCTATTGCATCAGCGAACCAATCTGTGGTCGATAACTGCCGTGGCAGTTGCATGCATTCATTTGAAACAGCGCCCTCACACGACGAACACTGATTTGCTGCAGGAGGGCGCTGTTCAGCACGCCCGGACAAAATTTTTAGCAGTGGAGAACACTTGATGCTAGGGTCCCTATAGAGGGACCCTTTAAAGATAGTATACATGATTGGTAAACTGTTACAAATAGTTTTATCCCCCTTCGCCCTGGACCATGGCCTGTGCACGAAGGGGTTTTGGGACGAAGTGGCATTTGGGCCAGCAGGAAATTGATGCGAATGCATCAAAGAATTTGAGATGGATCTCCGGTCTAAAGTCCAAGTTGCGAACTCAACTTCACCTACCCAAAGAGCCACCGCAACAAAAGGTTTCTCCACACGTCACACAGGAATTGCCTGTTCCGTCTGAATGGTGTTGATTTATTGATAAAACGTGAAGCCTCCACCTCAAAAGGCCCGTAGAAACCTGAACACGCAACACGAGACGCTAATATCGTGACGTCCACTCAGCAGGCGTGGATGAAATGTCTAAAGCCCACACAGCAAGTATATAGTAATATTTCTGGCGCAATCTGAAACGAGCACTCTAGATTTTGATACAAGCAGCCGGCGAGCTAACATTTACGCTAGGCTTCAATATTGTCCCCACTGTACACGTTCTGTTTTGACATCAAACAACTGACATCCTGGATTAAAATTTCTTGCCGTTGAGTAGAAACTTTCGTGTTGTATATAATACCTTAATTTGATTTTTACAATTGGATTTTCACCAAAAAACAAATTACTTTCCTCGTGGAGAATTACCGGACAAAAATAAATAAAGTTCAGACTTTTTTTCTCATTTTTTTGGACACAAACTGGCAATCAATGCACTTCATTGTAGCTTCATTATTACACCAAAATAATTGACACATTTATATTTTTGTATTAGATATCAAGTTTAATTTAAAGTCTCATTTAAACACCCCTTTGGAACAAACAAAGCATGCACATTGCAGTATTAAATTTTCAATTTAAAAAAACCAACAGTACTAATGGTAGATTCTGTATATACAATGTATACTCATAAAAAAGTTAAGGACCGGTTTTGAGCACGCATGCCATACAGAAATGACAACACGTCAATTTAATGGTCTTTCCATTCATTCATTCATTAAAAGCATTTACAGAAAATTCCAAGTCAAACGATGCAGTGAAAACAAAGCTAGAGGCTGTTACACTCAACAACCCTCTAATTTCAAAATCACAACAACAGTGTCTCTGACAAACTGTTAGTAGCATTGGTGTGGCCTTCGTTGTTTCTAAGGAATTCAAGGTAGCGTTGTCGCAGAGCTGCCAACCCTCCCGGATTTTGCAACAGATTCTTTGAAAAATTATTAATTTTGTGAGTCCTGACATGGATATGAAAAAAACCTGGATTGTCAATTAACAATTAACCTTAGGGATTTTTAGATATGTTTGGAGTCACAAAATGAACCTGTTTTCACAGATGTCCTTCCAAAAATCCAGGAAGGGTTGGCAGCTCTGTTGGAGGAAGGCTTGAGTACCGCCCTGTACATGCAGCACTATCCTGCAGGATACTCCTGTCGCTGTTGCCATTATTATCACTGCCATTAGGGAAAGCACCAGAACCATTTTGCTTCAACTACATGTACATAGGTGGCTGCCTGGCCAAGGCGGATAAACGTATCGGCATTTACATACTGTATAAACAGCTCCATATATACCGGTACATGTATTGCTCGATCAGATTGACGTGGTAGTTGGGATTAAATGCCTTACTGAGGGACACAAACACATTGGCACTAGTGAGGTTCGAACCCACAACCTATTGATCATGAGCATGGCTGTGTACCCACTAGACCTTATGATTCATATGATTTGAACAGCATGCCTTTATTTTTCCACCTTACCATATGGGTCTTTCTATAAATTAGGGGTCCAAAAGTGTGACATTTGGTGTCCCCAGTTACACCTGATATGTGTTATTTTTCGTACAACAATAATTAAAGTGCCAAACCATTTGTGTATGAATTGTACTTTATGTACTCACTCTTTGAGATGGAAAGTATTTGAAGAATGTGTCCTGAATTTAAAAAAAACAAGATGTAAAATGTAACGGGGCGGGGGGGGGGGGGGGGGGGGAACACCAAAATTGGACCCCTATTTTATAGAAATGTACATTGTACATGTATGCACACACACCCACTAACATTCCTAGTCTGCCCCCACCAATCACTAAATTCCCATGGTACTTTCGTGTGGTTGAAGTCCCAGCTACAGGACCCTTCTCTCCTCTCATGCATGCACAGAAAGCAATTTCTGTCAATCTTTGAGCCTTTTGATTTTTGTTGGCCTGGATTTGAAATCTCCACAGACGTTCCTAGCCACTAAGCTGATGGTCGTGAATGAATATCTGTATGATTGAGGACATTATTCATTCCACATACCGGTACATGTACACTCCTTAGCGACGTGTTTTGGATGCGCATGAGCTGTTCGCCAGACTCCCTCGACTGTTGGAGAGTCATGAAAGTGCTATCGTATGCGCTGTTGCACGCCATCATCAGAAGTCATGTGCACGTTCACAAACAAACCCAGTTCACCAACTTGGGTTCATTATAATGTACCAGCTGCGGTAATTAATTCTGCTTGTTGACGTCCCAAATTGAAATGCACAATCGCGAGAAAGCTTCAGGTGATAAATGAGATCGGGTTTCAGTTCTGTGGACTTTATTCACAAAGAATTCATTTTCAGTCTTGTACCCTGCATCCGTTCTGTAAAATATAGACTGCTGGGATGGCACCAGACTACCTACATGTAGCAGCGCAATATTGGCATGCACATTAGTCTGTCATTAATGTTTGGACTTGTAAAGACTGGATCTGCACATTTCCCAAAGAGCCCTCAAACTGCAGGAGCTCAGAGAGGCACTTCAGGCAGAGTGGTGCACCCTGCCTCAGTGGCTCTTACAGAGGCTGGTGCAGTCAGCCTTACCTCAAGAGATGTTCATACATGTTACTAACCAATAAAATGTTACAGCGTTTCTCTTTTTGAACTACAGAGAACTGTTTCAGGGGACATTATTGAAAATGGTTTTTCTCGTGAATAAGATTATTTTTGGGAGCAGGTGTGTCCGATGAAAGTCACGCTAGACCATACCTTTTCAGTTTCAACCTCATTTCCTAGCTGTGGTCACACTGTATCATTGAATAGATGCATCTTTCTGGTAATGAAATGGGGCTTTTTGCCGAGATGCCTCCATAAAGGAAATTAAACATCCTTCGGAAAATGGCTTTTGGGACAGTTTTTGGCCTGAGTTGAGTAGTTTTTTTCCCCCTCTATTTCCATTAAGACCACTAATGAGATGGTCTGGCAACGCATTAGCAGGACAGTGTGGGCGGAGGTTGAATTGCAAACTAGCCAACTGGTCTGTTCTTAATATGGTGCTGGCTTCTTTTTTTTTAAATGCTCTCGGGATAGATTACAAGTAGATCTTCCAATGACAACTTTCCCCAGTGTGCTATCGTATTCTGTGTTGTTTATATGTTTTAGCTTCTAAAGTCATGTTTAGATTAGACTTGCTTGTAATTTGCTAGTCTGGCATTGATTCCCATGAGAGATAGGTTAGGCAAAGCAATTTTCTAGGGATATTACTGTCAAGATGATGGTACTTCGAAAAAATTTTTCCCAAACGCTAGTTGTTCACACAACGGCTTTCAACTTTGGGAGAATTTGACCAAGGCCATGATTAATGAGGTACACGCTTCAATGATTACTGCCGTGTACCGTATTTTCCTGCGGATAAGACGCGTCTTATCTGACTTTTTAGACCCCAAAACGTCGGTGCGTGTTATCTTTCGGTGCGCCTTGTCTGCTGACGATTGATTTTTTTGTTGATGATCACTGCGTGAAATAATAAATACCTTCTTGTCCAGTTCAAATCAACGGACTTTGTGTGAAGAATCCTTACTCAATAATGCGGTCAAACGTCAAACAAGGCTGAACTATTCAGACACTGAGACCGTATTTCGTTCGAACAATGCCGCAATCCCCCAGACCGTCCTTTCATTCCAACAATGCCGCAACGTGTTGATCCCCCATGACCGTGCTTTCATTCCAGCAATGCCGCAATGCGTCTAGCTCCCCTTATGACGGTGCTTTCGGTCCAACCATAACAGGGGGGATGGATTTTTGTTTAAGCTCTAGAAATACACAAACACCTTAATCTTTTTCGGAAGTACGATGATGATGACGTTTATAAACAATACTCAGTGAATTATTATTACATTCTGCTTACAAAACTATTCAAAAGTCTGCAAAAGCAAGGACAATTTCATTTGAAAAACAAATTTGATTCACAAACCAACCCCCATCAAAAATGGTATGGTCCATTTTCATCCGTGTCGTCTTTAAAACTGTCTCAATTCTTGATACATTTTACAACAAATTTACGTCAATAATTCACTAAATATGCCAATTACAATACTGAAGGTATTAATTCTGAGAAATGTCATCCTTTATCTTTGGTGTAGCTCTCCTGCTTGCATTTATTTTTGATAATTTGATCACTGCTGATCGTGAAAATGTGCCACTGCCAGCGAATGTAGTGTGGCAACATGCACGGGATCGAGAGCACGTGTACAGCGACCGTGTGCTGCATACACGTAGTACCGTTGCACGGAGCTGTACGTGGTACAGGGCGGAAATGGCTCCGTGTGTGCTTGGTCTTCGGGGTTGCATGCCGTCAAAAGACTATACAAAAACGGCTTTTGGCAGAAACATCGTGATTTATATGAAAGTTATAATCATATATCCTAAATAAGTGATGTACATGTATACATATTAACATATACCTTGCCGCTTTGTGATTTTCCCTTTCCAAATGAGACTTTTTAAGGTTGGAAAACCTCTTAAACGAATAGAAATGGAAGCTGTCGGTCTATTGTAAAGCGGCAACATCCGAAGTGTTCCGAAGATCTTCGTCTTTCCGATCGTGACGTTGTCGTTGTTGTCGGGCCAATCAAAACGCAACTATTTTTAGTTGAATGATGTCATCTCAAAACCAAGAAAATCTGCACTGCAGATTATTGCGTGCCGAAAGCAAGATCGACCGGAAGTTGTGTGTGGCAATGGGAATGCATGCAGCACTGTGTGTGTGTGTACGTGAATGTATGGGAGGTCAGTTTGAACGTGTGAACGCTCCAAAAGGCAACAAAATGACGTCTTTGTGTCAATGTACCGACACCGGGTGGCGCCTGGTGTTCTTCTGTGTGCGGTTAAACCTGCGCCTTATGCGGCGGTGCGCCTTGTCTGCTGACGTTTGAATTTTTTTAGGGTCATTTTAGGGTCCTGCGTCTTGTCCGCCGAGCGTCTTATCCGCAGGAAAATACGGTACATGTATGTTGTGCATTAAACAAAATAGAAAATGAACGGTCTGTTAAATTGTCTTGGTTGATTTTACTGTGAAGAGAATTGGCAGGATAGGCTATGACTCAAAATCTTGAGGAACACGTTGACCTCACTCAGGTGGAAGACAGAAGTGGCAGCAACTGTCCAATGAAATGATTCCTCCCGAGATATCTTTGTATAAGAATGGTATAATGAGGATGGTGGTGTCACACAATTTCTTGAAAACCGTTTTTCATTGTTTTCTCGAAATGCAGATAAAGACTTATAAATGTATGTACACAGATTGGTTTTTATCAAACATACAGGTACCCTCAATCACACATGGAGATATTGCTGTTTGTAAAAAATTTCCAATCCTGTAATCTATCTTTAAACGTTGTTTACTTGCAGCATCTTTGGTAGCCTTTGTTCAAGGGCTCGAAGCTGGTGGTGTCGAGTGCCAGAACGAGAGCGCCACCAAGTGACGAGGACGGGGCGAGCGGCGCAGCTGCGACACCTTTGGTGTCCCACAATAATTAGTTAAAAATGTAATGCAACCACTGTTGCATTTATTATTTAAGCGTTGTCTTTGCTGCGAACATACATTTACATGTACATGTATGTATATATATGTGTTGGTGCGCACTTACAAACCGGTGTGCAACACACTCGCACGCTGCAACACGCATACTCGGTCATACGATAATTAGCATTTTGCTACCTGAGCGGTAGCAAAATTCTGGGACGCCAAAGGCATCGCAGCTGTGCTGCTACCCCCGTCCTAGTCGCATGGTGGCGCTCTCGTTCTGACAGGCGACACCACCATCTGTGAGGCCTTGAACAATAGCTACAAGTACATCTTTAGTGGCATGTTTAGTTCATGTACGGGTACACTATACAGAACATTTCTCTCTGTCACATCCCATTCCAATACCAGATACCTTGCAGTTTAATGTCCTCGAGGAAGATCTGTCTGTGAAAAATAGAACCATACTGTACTGGCAGATTTATTGGGTTGCATTGAGGTAATGGCATAACTGGAGCGACACCATCCTTAGCAGGTGTTGTCATTCTGTTATGCACTGCCGAAGAGCGAAACGACACGCCAAACAATCAAGACTACGATTCTAACGTTACAAATGTCAAGTCTATCACAGGCATGACTTGTCGGATATTGAGAGGTATGTTTTTTAAGAGGACACGAACAGCTTGGACGGTAAAACTTAATGAAACGACCTGGATTGTTTATTGTCGCCAGGCTCGGACATCAAGAAATGAGATTTCTGTTTCTGGATGGTTGGGCAAATTATCTCCACACTAGTTGTTTCAAGAACATTTCTGTGGGATTTTGTAATTTCTTACATAAATTGCAATTCTTAAAAAAGAATACCTTGTGCTTAGAACATTACCACAATTCACACTTAAAATTCTGGCCCCCGAGTCACCCCAGAGGTTGATCTTTTCCAAGGGTGAGTTCAACCCGGCTGCTCGAGACCAGGTTTAAAATCTTAGCCCTGGGGTGAGACACTTTTCCTGGGGCAAGAATGGTAGTGTGAAAAGGTCATGGGTGAGTTCTCACTGGTTCATGTGAAGTATGAGGTTCCAATCCTTGGGGTGAGTTCGCTTTGGGGTGAGCTTGAGAACAAGTGTGAGTTGATGAGGAGTTGAACTGGGGAAGGGGGAAATTTTGCATATTGCCCCGGGGTGAGCTTGCTGGGGAATGTTTGTTCCAGTAGACAGGGTTGTAACGAGTCTCCCTCTCCTCGAGACCCAAGTCAGGTCAAACTGCCTTCAGGTCCAGTCATTTGACACCAATGCAAAGTCAAGTCAAGTTGAAGTTGGTCAAGTCAAATAGTCACGACAGTAAATTTGTTCAAGCTAATTTCAAAATGAAGGCCTTATTATGACTAGGTCTATAGATAGATGCTGAATTTATTTTCTACAAAGTTCTGCAAAAGACATATAGCATGTACTTTTAGCTCACATGAATTTCACCAAGTTTCCTGAGCAGTATTGACAGCTATGATAGAGATGGTGATTAGGATAGGTCTGTGGATTAAACTCTTTGCCTACATTGTACTGTACCATAGAGATCGCCTTAGTGTGCTTTGAGAGGACATTCACCTGATTGAAAAACTGGAGTGATAGGGGGCTTAAGTTTTCTGTCATCTATTCAACAGTTGCATTGTTGGTGGCGTCAACATTGAACCCTTGTTTCCGTTTAAAAGGAGCCATGAATGCTGCCAACGTTGAAAACGATTGTCTCAGACTGGTTCTCATCAAGGATTATGCATCACGCAGCCAATTTTTAAACAGCATTTTTTTAAATTAAATTTATCAATAATAGACTACTAAAGTGTGACGCCAGTTACCAGCGTAAATTTTTGCCTGGGTTTAAACATTCATTGGTGACCCAAAACGCCCATTGCTAGAGAACAGTTCACTGATTTTAGTGTCCGCATTGGACTTACCGGGATGATGGGTCCAGCGGTTACTTTTCCTGGCCAACTGCTGCCCAGGAAAAGTCCAATGCGGGCACATCGAGTCGGTAAAAGCCCTCTGGAAGCGGCCGTGCGAAGGGACACTGCATATGCTCTCCCACTGTCTCGGTAAAATTTTCCCGTGACAAAAAGTCTAAATGCAGACAGCAGTAAAATTTTACCATCGTCTCCGTAAAACTTCCCGAAAAACAAGTCCAATGCAGACACGGCTTTAGACCCGTAACCTTGGCAATACACAAAAGGTGACATTTTCACTTTAGACCTACATGTAGTACTCAATTCCAAACACGTATTTCCTCTCCGTTCCCCACAAAATAATTTCAGGTATGTAAAGGCTATATAGGCCTACCTTTAACATTGCTGGACACAGTGGTTCGCATGTACAGTAGGCTACCAGGTATGTAATGTAATTGACAAGTATGAGTGTGTCACTTAGGTTGCCAGCACTAATGAAGTGCAAATTGCAAATTGCTTTTACTGATGGAGGTCGTTGCTGTAATTAGTTGCCACCATTTCAGACAGAAGTGCTCTATTAAATTGAAACTGTTTTCTAAAATCAAGGTTTCACAAATTAGCATTTAAGGATAGATTGATAATTAAGTTACGTGGGCCGGGCCTATGATTTTCTGTGAAAATATGAAAACAAACAGTTTGTGGAAGCTGACCCTTGAAATGGAATCCTACATGTATGCTTGCCGTTGACTAGCAACATTCCTAATGCCGAATTGTTGTTTCGTTTTCTCACTTTTCTGGGCACTGTTGCTAATGACTGTTACACTGTAGATGTTGTTTTCAATAAGTAGGCCTAATGTTTTGCAGCAATGAAAGACAACTTGTCATTTTGTGTTTACTTTAAATGAAAGGACCTGGTACATGTAGTCAATGGTAGTAGTAAGCATCCGTCAGTCTCGAGAGGCTATGGAGTTGCGCTCTAGATAGCTGGTAGTTCTTGAGTAGCATCGGGTGTGGCTGCATAGTCCAATCAGGGAATGGCAGTCTCTCTCGCAGTTGGTGCAGATGAAGGCTGACGCTGGTCTGTCTCTCTGGGTCCTGGCCTTTCGTTTCTGTCTCTTCACTTCGGACGGCTAGGCAAGTGACTCTTCAAAGTTGCTGAGGCCCTCAGGCACCCTCTCAGGCACCCTCTCTCACCAGGCCAGTCGTTCAGAGGCTGTGGCTTCCCATGTGTCTGTGTCGATGCCAAGGGCCTGGTTGGATGTCACTAAATGCAAGAAAGTTTAAAATGTGTAGTACGTACGTGCAAGCTGCAACGAGGATTTTGGTGCATTGGTGCATTGAATTCAAGACCACGCTTAAAATCTACGGTTGTGGGTTCAAATCCCGGCCCCGATCAAGGTGCGTGTGCCCTTGGGCAAGGCACTTTGCCATAAGTTGCCTCTCTCCACCCAGGAGTAAATGAGTACCTGCAAGGGTTGCAGCCATTGAGTGCTTGTGTGTAAGGCTTCCTGTGTAAAGCGCCATGAGTATACATGTACTGTATGTGCACTATATATGCCATTATTTCTGTTGGCTAGTTTACAAACATTCCTCTTGTTGTGATGCCATTGTTTCAGGAATTTGTATTTTTCAATTGTATAACACAATGAGTTTCCAATGCACACATGCTTAATATGCACTCGTTCGATATCTAGTGCTAGTTCAAGTCTGTCCTCTCCTAACCACTATGCCGAACGTGACACGCGGGCATGTCCATTCAAATTATCTCCACTGAGCAAAGTCGAGTCAACCTAATAGCCCGTAATGAGATTAAGAAAGGCAGCATCGCCGGGGCTTAATTCCATAAACACACTGGCAAAGTAAAAGCGTGCTTCTGAAAAATTGAGGTTCGGGTTGCGTGTGTATTCTTTTACACACGGCTTGCAGATGCAAGACCAACATGTACGATATTAATTCAGGGATGTATATAGTCAAGACCTTTTCCGTGACCTTTCTAAAAGTCACATTTTCTGCTAGACACTGAAACAAGGCTGTCCAATATTCAGGATGTTCTCTTTGTAGCGATACACATATCCAAACTGTCAACATTTTCACAGTCATACGGATAGAGAGTACATGTAGTATTTTTTAAGACCCCTTCCATTCCCCCAAATCGGTCTGTCAGTACCAAATGTCACACATATTTAGTCCTACATGGTCTTTGATCCCTCCTCTCTTCATACACTATTTGTATGACTGTGAAAATGTTGACAATTTTGAACAATTACTCCTTAAAATGTTCATACACATGTACATGTAGTTTCGTCTTCATCCATCTGAGTATACATTGATAAACAGTAGAAAAGTGTAAAAATGGTGCATTAATCGAATTGGTTTCAGTTTTCAAGTAATAAATAACTGTAGCCTACACTGTAAAAACTAACATTTATTATTTACTATATACCAACATGTGCCAGCCCAACACTCAGTGTGCAGTGCATACAGGTTTCGATATTGTTAAGAAATAACTGTTCCAATGTATCATTGGACCATCCATGATTGGACAAAATCAAATGTATTCACTGCTTCTGATAAAATGTGTCAAGAGAGGGCGCTATTGCAATATACCTGCAAGATTCTCATAGTGGTCATTGCTTGAACATGCTAACATTTTGCAGAGAGACTAGACATGCAACTAAGTATGCTAATTCTTAAGCCATCATTTTAATCTGTAATAATTTATAATGTATGCACCTGTCAGTTGGGGAGATCAAAGTGGGACAATTAATCTTATTACATTGTAGCTCCAACTTGGTGATGAAAAAAAGATGCGACGAGTTAGCACAAAAATGCCCTGGTTAGCAAGCTTTCTGTGTCCCTGTGTGCAGACAACCTTTACTTAAGCCGTTTCCAATATATATACGCTCGTAACCGGGACGGACACTTGTTACATTTTAGGCTGTCCCGGTTACGAGCATATTGGAAATTTGTACACAGGGTTTTTAGAAAGGCATATTGTCACACTATTTGTGACTCTTTTGGGGCCTAAGTTATCTCTTCAGAACAACAAACTTATTTCTTTTATTTTGAGACCAGACAAATGTATTTTTTGAAAATATGGTCTGTGTTGCCAATATGCCCCCTTTACTGTGGAAAGACTCTGATGAGAAATAAGAAGCAAAAAGAATATCGCTGACTGGCTGACTTGTCATCACCAAATTGGTTTTATATACTTGTAAAAAGTTGTAAAAGCCAAACATTCATCAGTGTGAGCACTATTAATCTATCGTATGGCTTTTTTAATTTTTTAGTAGTACATCAATACCACATGTCACATCCGGACTGTTTATAGATTATTCTAGTTCCAAACTCAAAGTGCAATGCACTAGTTATATTTTTAGCCACCTGATATTAAAATCTTCTCAGCTTATGGTGCGTGTAAGCAAACATGTTTGTTGTGGAGTGTTTGCTTTAGCCGATAAAGGTCATCGTTAAAATTTTAATGTGTGTATGTAATTGGATTTAATTTGTGAACAGTTGCAGTAACTCCACATGTCAATTTTTGCAAAGGCAGCATCTCACATCTGGCCACATGAGGGCGCTCTGTACGGGTAGTACATGTAGTAGTCTCCTACCCAGACCTGCTGTGGATGCTCGCACATCAGGTCTGGGGAATCACGATGAGAGATCATCACTAATTGGTTGAGACCCGCACTGAATTTCGGTGCGGGACCCCTGCGAAGCTTTTGGCCATTATCATAAGCACCACGGGCAAAGCTCAGAAGGCTGCACACAAATCAGTACCTTAACACACCCCAAATGGTCTTTACAAGAAACATGACACAAACCATCTTTCCCCACATTACACTACTTTATAACGTGGTTCTCATCAAACACGACAAATTTTCTCCTAATCTCGGTCAAATTGTGAGCATCCACAGAATGTACTGTTTGCACATTAATAATGATGCATGACGTCAACACTGATATTTGAGGTTTGCATATCACAAATTTAGTTTAAAAAGCAAAAATTAATGTTAGGCACTACATTTGTAAAAAAAGAACTGTGATTAAAAAAGCAATATTTATGAAGGTGGCATGACATTTTAACAGGGGTGGCCATTTTTAAAAATGTTAAACGGGTCAGGCTTCCCTGCAAAAAGTGGCTATGGAGAACTAAAGTTTTTAGTGTGTTTTCAATAAAAACACGCATACTGCATCATGTATCCACGGCAACCATTTGGACCAAAGCAATCGGCCTAATTACCGTATTTCAACATTGAATTACACCGTGTTTACACTTGAACCGGCAAAGGTGGATACAGACCCAGCATTTTTATTGCGATCGCAAAACTGAACATTTGCCGCGTTTACACTCAATCCGGCTTCAACTCGCCTTCAGCTAGAAGCCGCAAAAGTCACCACTAATTGTAACTGCAGCGCATGCGTGAGCTGTTAGGTGTTGCGGCACTAGTGCCAGATTGGTCAATTTAATCTACTACACAGCGGACACTGCCCCAAGGACACTCAAATTGCATTTACACTACAAGCGACCTTGACAATTGCAGGGTTCAACCCTACCTCAAAGGTGACTTGAAAAAGGCGAATCAGACCCGGGGCCGATCCGCCTTTTTCAATTTACCTTCTGTGTTTACACCCGGCTTCAACTCCCCTTTTTGGAAATTGCGGAGTTCGATTCGCCTTTGCCGAATCGAGTGTAAATGAGAGCAAAAATGTATGTGATATGGTATATATCTGTTTGTGGGTTCTGCTGCAATGTGGAATATTGATTCCCATTTAGTTATTAAAGTTGGCTATGTAAATTAACCTCGCTATATATACATGCTATTATTAGTCTCTGGGATGATTATAACACCCACTTTCATTTGCACTCTTTCATTTAGAAATTAAAATGAGAGGAAGGATGTCCTTTTTTTTGTTTCCATCCCACGCACGACTATTGATTGATAACGATATGCTGCTGTTACACAGTACAATGGCCCCTGTTTAGAAACTACTTTCACATACACTCTTAGCCTCTATTTCTTCTGCAAAATTGAATACTGAAACACAATTCTCTTATTAGGCCTATGATCAGGCCTTTTCACCCCGCGTCAACCCCAAGATTGGTAGTGTGAAACGAGCAGGGTTGAGTTCGCCCCAAGTTAAGATTATTGCTGCTTGTAAGCTACAAATGTCATGCCAAAGCTCGCAAATTTTACTGTTTTGAAATAATTTGTGAATACTACCAGCTGAATGAATGTGTTCAGGCTGGTACGATGCGGGGTTGAAAAGTTCTCCCAGGGTTGAGTTCAACCCGGGTTGAGAGGTTATAGTGTGAAAAGACCTCTTGCTTGCTGTGACACACAATGGAATATTGCACTGTACTAAACAGTGTTCGCAAATATGTTCAAGTTATAAAGCCAACATCTCAGGTCCAAATTCTGTAATAAGGAATAGCGCCCTCTGTTGACTTTGTTGCTTTTTTTTTTCATTCCGTGTGAGATGAAGAAACTTAAATGCTGCCCTCTTGTGACAGGTGTAAAGTAATTCCAAGTAAAGGTGCACTATCTCAGGATTAAATTGCGCCAGTTTGTTTTATTCGTCTAAATACTGGTTGTTGATTTTACAAACTATCTTTATTTGACTCTTTGATAATAAATGTTATTTTCAGTTTTCTATTTTACTTGGGATTAAAGGCATATGTGATTGGTTTTGTTCTTGCATGTAAGTTTCAAAGCCAGGTCTTTGCGTGATATTGTTGTCCAACAATTATCTAAAAATGTGACAAAATATAACTTTTTTTGAAGTACTGAAAACTGGCGCTCTAATTTCAGTTAATGGTTGTTAATTTTCTTTACTTTCACCTATTTCTTTACTTTTTGTAATAACTTGGATCATTGTTTTTTAGTTATTGCAAATTGACTGGTGTGTCAAGCTGAAATTAGGTTGAAGTAATTATCCTGAGATTCTAAACATTCATCAGGGAAAACATGGGGGGGGGGGGGAAATCAGGGAATTTGTTTTCATGAAATGCAGAAATCTTGAATGCGAAAAGTCACAAAAATTTTCTATTTTTATTACAATTTCCTACTAGACATTGAATGGCATAGGTTATGTACTTTTAATTGATGAGTGGTACATGACGTTTGCAAACAAAAACAACTTTATCTGTCATACAGATAATGCTAATCCCGATCCCTTTATGTTTCATAAGATGTGTTTTTATTAAATGCACCGAGCCAAGCAAGCAGTCCTTCATATAAAGGACGTTTTGAAATCAAACAAGGCCACGTGGTGTTTACCCTCGGAGAGATTGGAAGAGGGCGACGTTTGCTTGATTAAATTGCAGGTCGCGGGGAGCGACCGTAATTGGCAGTAAATTGGGCATCATCGGGATGTGACGGGCACGCAAGAGACGTTTGATTGCATCAGAAATTGCAAGGAAAGGCGGCTCGGGGGAGAGGTGTTGGGAAAAGCGTCAAGCCGTTATTTATGAAGCACTTTTAACGCCACATCTGTTCCACATGTCTTTCTTTTTAGCAAGCTAGTGTCTTATAAGGGGTCATTTTATACCTGTCGGTAAGGTGTAAAATTTCAAAATAGTGCAGCATTCACTATGGGCCGCTGTACAGGTTGATTAAACACGACATAATGATAAGTGGTTTCTGAATCACAACAGAAATCAATAACCTACATGTATATATAGGATGAGACAAATTAAGAATTAATAATTACATTTCTACATGTATGGCGCACAGTTCATAGGAATATTGAACTTCATTTCGCAGCCCATCACCTGGATTGCATGATGTTCTTCCGCCTAACCATTGAGATACGTGTACATATACGTGTACATGTACATACGCCCCCTAAATCCATTGTATTCCTGTATTTTAATGAGCCTGGATCCGCCCCTGATGTAGGTGGGTGGCGCCATTGGCAGCCGACGGCCAAAGACATAGAGTAATCTCTTACACGAAAAAGTGCACTGGGATCTTTTAAGTGTGCTACACAACACACTGGACCAAAGGCTTTGCATCCCCTCCGTAGGATGGAGCAATTGTGGTGCTTTGCTCAAGGGCACAGGTACCGTTGCCGAGTGTCAAACCAAGTTTTTACCCCAAAATTATAAGGTCCTCGTTAAGATTCAAACTTCAAACCTCTGACACACCAGACAGATGCTCGAGTCTACCAGATGAGCCATGAGGCACAGTACTCTATGCTCTCAAGTTTCTCCAAGCCAAGTGTTTATTATGAGACAGAGGTTTGTTTGTCTGTTTGTTTTTTGTTTTTTTTAGAGTTTAAGATGAATTATAAAATTATTCTGGCATTTGTTTCCATTTATAAGCATTTCAACCTCAGAATCTTTGAGGACGGAATGCAAGTTTTAATTGTGTATCATAAAACTTTCAAATTACAAAAGTACATAGAACCAGTTAAAGACCAGAGTACTTTACAGTTACATGTTTGCAATCAAGTTCTAGAAAGTTCATATCGCCATTAAGTGGCTCTTCGAAGATTACTCAAATAAGTTATATAAAGCCCATCTTCAACATTAAAGCATAAATGCTTCTATTTTCAGACATAAATGGTAGATTATGAAAGGTTAAAGTCTCACTTTATTCGTTAGTCGATGTATTTTTGTCATCAAGTTGAAGACTTCGAGTACTTTAATAAGGCAAAAGAGAGTTCATTAGCTTCGGCCATTCACGCCAACTGCACTGACTGCAAAGTAAAGAATTGACAAAAATAGATTCAATTGGAAGGAGATTTCTTACGTAAAAGCTCAGTTTTTGCACAAACAGCCTGTCAAATCATTCTTCATTTCCCACTAATGGAGGTTTTTTAGTGATTCATTACATGTCATTAGACTGTACAACGAGCGCTTACAACCTCAAATCCTACACCATTACTTGAAAGCTTACATAAAAATCTGATGTTATGTTTTTTTTGACAACTTGTATAACAGACGGATGGGACGATTTTAGTAATGATGTCTATTTCGAGATGTAGATTACAAAATGGTATAAAATCTTCCCTTAAGACGTTTTAATGGTTAATCCCTCGCCGGTGTTACAAAAGATGTTTTGCTCATTAGCGCTAAGCGTGGGCACGTTTATAACATCTGTTAAATTTAAAAAGCACAATAAAAGGTAAATCGTGTTTAAAATAAAAGGTCTCATGTTGGAACCAAATAAATCTCCGAATTCCATTTAAAAAGATTACGGTACCTTATCACTTGAACAGATTATTTATAAGATAAAAACAGTCTGATGGAAATTTCTTGAGAGATAGTAAACCTATTTTATTTCTTTAAAATTAAGTTTTATCAATTTTTCTTACAAAAGTTCCACAAAAATAAAACAAGCCATTTACATGTAAAACAGCAAATGTCTTAATTATTTTGTGCCACGGACTATTAAACACTATACCTGGTGCGGTTCCTTATAATCACCATTGAAATGAAACATGCTGTGTTTTGGGATGACATAACTATTATTGCACTTTCATTTCATATATGTTTACCCTTTTGTTCTGGTTGTTAAGAGCAAAAAAATATTGTGGAATGTAATAATGCCACTGCATGCATGTTCTTTTTATTAACGTCAAGTTGAACAGTATTTCTTGCCAACAAGTAGACTAAACTGTACATATACAAAATGTAGTCCTCATTTACATGAAATAAAACATTCTTATAACAAAGATAAGACTCCTTGATTTTACTGATAATATCTAAGATACACAGCGGGTACATAATAATTACGTGTAGTTCGTCCTCTTGTGTTCAGTACAGACTTGCACAGCACATAATACAAGGTCATTTTCCAAATTTGTGCAGTCACTGTTATGAATATTTTCATGTATAAGGAAAAATCATAGAAATTCAAAGACACAGAAATTGATTTTTCCTCTTGGGTGCTCCTATTGTGCATCTACTCATTATATATGGGTACGCAAGTAGACTTGTTACCAGTATCTCAAGTATTTTGTTGCAATTTGTGTTTTTTTCTTATGGCAGGATTTAAGAGAATATAATCCACATTTGAAATACACGATATTGAGGTAATTAAACACAACATATAGGAATGGTAAAATCAATGTTTCGATCTGAGGATCTTCATCAGGACTCATAGAACATAGTTCTGATCCGGCATGTATACTTTTGTTACATTTGTTACACTAGGTTTTAAGATAATTAATACAATCCATTCCTTATACTGTAGCTGCCATATGTTATTCCCTCCCCGCATGCACCCCGCCCTCCCCCGCATGCCCCCCCCCCCCCCCCCCCCCCCCCCCCCCCCCCCCCCCCGCCCTCCCCCGCATGCCCCACCCAAGACAAGAATAATGCCTATAACTTTCCACTTGAACACAAATTTTCCATTGGAAAATCACAGGAAATTGCTTCTGTTTTGGAACATTGTCTAAGTATGTACTCAGTCATGGTAAATTATGGCACTGTCTCGGACTGAAAGAAAATGCAGAATGTGCAAAAAGGATTTGTTTAAATATATATATAATGAAACGGAGAATTATTGCGTTTTCAAGAAGAAATACCAGTATTTCGTTAATATGGAGCACTTTTTCCGCACAGATCTGCAGCAGGTCTGTTATAATATTTTTTCAGTCTTGGCAGAGATCAGCGTAATAAAAAATTATTGATATCAGGTACGGCGGTGGGTTGTGCTATTTTATACTTATTTCAAGTTTGATAGTGCGTATCACCAATTATGTATAAAGTATACTTCTCATAAATTTGTGAAGTATGCGCAATCTCAGACTTGAAATAAGTCTAAAATGGTACAATCACCCCCTACCCCCCCCCCCCCCCCCCCCCCAATGCTTCAGAAAACCTTGAAAATCTATATGGATTTGGTGTACAAGTGAATGGTAAAAAAGTCCCGTGCAAGTGACTTTTTTAGAAACCCTCCTTTGGTTGTCAATTTCCAGCATGAAATACCATTTTGGACGGAAATAAATTCATGTGGTGTTTGTTACTTTGAGTAAGGTTTTTTCTTGTCAACTCATGACAAACAAAATTGGGTCATTGCAAATGATACAATGGGCCTTTACACCTGCAAATTATTTCAACTCCTGTTGGTAATTTGTCAGCTGCTTGTTAAGCTGCAGTTAGCCACTTTAGGCTTACTTTAAGCATTTCTTCCTCCATGCTTTAACTTAAGTATGATTGACAAAAAACATGTAATTCATGCTTCATAAACCAACTAGATTGGCCTGAGTTGGTAATCTAATTATAGGATGCCAGTGCATTGTATTCATTGGCTAATCCAGGATACCAAAAGATCAAAAATAGGCTATTGTGTACGTTTAGCATTGTGTGCAGAAATTGACTGTCAAAGTGAATATGTCACCTTTTGTTAGTTGTGTAGGCAATGGCTCAACACGTAAAATCACTGAACCGTGTATCTTGTGCTTTTGCAGTGAATGCTTTAGCAGATGCGGACATTTTACATATGCTATTCTCGGTTTAGTGAGCAACACGTAACTTGTAATTGTGTCGGTTGTGTGTGGGAATTGCCAGACTTCCTGGTGCGTTAACTTATGCCAAAATATAGTTAACAAACTTTATCGATTTCTAAACTGTTTACTCTTTGGGCTAGTAAAATCTGGTTTTTCTCATCAAACTTTTAAGGGCTCCAGCATTTCTGTGTTGACTAGTCCACTGATTAAAGGCCTGTAATATTTGTTACAATATGGACGAAGAAACACGGGGGTGCATAAGTTGTCGGTGCTTCTTGCAGTGTGTAAGCAGGTTTTGGTGAGTAAATTGACTTTAGTTACAGGCTGAAGAATTCCATATCCGGCGACCATCTCATGCAATTTAATACACAAATCCTGTGGAATATACATTATTATGGAAAAAATAATGACTTGTTTTCCCGTGATCAATGTCTAAATATACATGTACTTGCTTTTAATAATTAAAATAGTATGTACCGTGTATACATACATAAGCAGTACTTGATTGGTTGAACAATCTTGTATCATGAGCATGTTCCAGTGCAAGTTTGGACACAAGTTTAACGCAAATAACTGTCATTTCAAGATATCGACCTTAGGCTTTTTCTCAATAAATATTGGGGCTGCAATAAAATACCCTGTTCCACAAAATTCAAACCATGTTTAAAAATGAAAGTCGGAATTTGTTTTTCCCATTATGATTGGCATCCTGTAGAATTCCTCTTTTCGTTTCATCTTTGATGCGTCATGAAATGATAAGTTTACATAGAAGATATCAAATGAAAACTGAAAATATGACATGATTCCATGAAATCCACACATTTCATAAATTATGACTTCCTGCTAGTTGCAAAACAAATAAAGAATGCATACAAAAATAAAAAATAAGGAATTGTTCTATGAGTATCTATTCAGTTTAAAGGACCATGTCCAGCAACCGATTTCAAAAAACCTTACGCAGTGCATAAGCTTTTTATTGTGTATATTGTGCAGCATTCCTGCGATAATTACCTGCAAGCTATAGGGCTTATGCCATTTTTAAAAGTTATGCAAGCTATACGCACTTTTTCGTGAAATCGACTGCTGATCACATTTTTAACCACCCATTTTATGTTTTTTTTTTTCATGGGTGTTGAGATTTTGATACCATATCATTTGTCATTTGTTCTCAATCTGTAGAGGCTATTTTCAAGGATATCGTTAAAAAAAAGTTTGTAAACTAATTTATATGGTTTCATAAAGCAGTGCAGTGATTACACCAACCTTTTTGCTAACTACATCCTAATTGGAGATTACAAATTTTCTGTTTTCTTCCCGTGGATAGTATTTTGGGGAGGTATTTTATGTGATTCTTGGGTTAAAATTAAATCCATTTTCTGTAAAAATCTGAACACACTCCTTTAAAGCCACATAACATCAGTTGCAGTTACATACAATTTTACTTCACAAGTAGACAAGAAAAACCAGATTTAAAGTGTTGAAAGCAATGGTAACAAACCATATGATTTTTTTTTCCCGTGTAAAATGGTACATTTGTGGCAGAAATTGCCAACTGAAGGTGTTTTTTTTTTTTTTTAATCATCTGCAGACGATTTTTTAAAACCATTCATTCAACACAAAAATCATTTACTGATTGAAGTATTACTGCATCTGTGTGGCTGAAATTTCTACAAGGCAGTTTATCAACATTATTCTTTTAGTTATGCTGTTGTTCCTGTTTTTAAAAGTTTTCTTCATCATGTAATCTGTCCTATAATGGGGATGAAAATCAAGGCAGCATAACAAAACATGTGCACCATGAAAACCGTGATAGATGTTGTGTTAGCAGGTGGAAAGCATGGGAATTTGTCTCAGCCACTGAGTGAGAAATTAAGCATTCATTGGATTGACACAGGTGCTTACTTAAGGCGATTAGCTATGGACAGAGCGTATTCTGATCAGACCGTGCGTTGTCACCAGCAGGCATTAGAAGCATGTCTAAATATTTACAAAAAAGCAGACGGGAGTTGGGCACGTGCTTATACTCGTTATAATGGTATTTTCGCATCACCTATTAAAGTTCATGTATTAGTTGTGATTTTGCTAATTGAACCAGCTTTTATTTTACTGGATCATGATGACTACATGCATATAGCCACATTCAATCCAGTATATTAGCTAATTCTTCCTAAACATTGAGATACATAGGCAAGCGGCGCTTTGTTTAGTCTTTGCTCCAAGACCTTTGTCGTTTGCAAGTTCTCGTAGTGCGCGCCGTCTGCGCGGTAGTTTCATCGATTAGTTGTGTATTCGATTCTACTGTGTAATTGTTTCAACATTGGTATCGATTCTTACGCTTTTGACCAGACTTCGACAAAGGTCTTGGATATTGCTCTGTGGCTGCTTAACATTTTCTTTGTTTTGATCCAATATTCCCCCGAAAAGTTGGAGAAGCCAATCAGCGATCAAAATCAGATGCGCTCGTTACGATTTGAAACCAACAGCGCGCATGTGTACGTGTACACATGGGAGCACGCACTACATTGTACAGCTGATAGGATGGATACAATGCGTTACTATATTAGCAACAGTGCACCGAGGCCAAATTTGCATTTGTCAGTCATCACTTGCGTGAGTAGGTCATTAGCGCGGTCTTGTTCCGCCCACAACTGTACAAATTAGCACAGATTACGCTTTGGGCAGCTAAGCCAGAATTAGACACTGTCTCAGAGAATCCCCTTCTTTTTGCAAATGACTGATCTGGGATCTTTTTTGAGTGCATTACACAACACACTGGACCTACAGCTTTACATCCCATCCGAAGGATGGAGCACTTGCGGTTAAGTGCCTTGCTCAAAGGTGAAAGTACCGCATTACTTTGAGAAAAAGCAGTGTGAAAACACTTTTCACCCAAGTCATGTTAATTTCACTCCACACGGCTTTTTCTCAAAATGACTTGAGTCAAATTTACGCGCAAAAAAGCTCAACGTAAATTTGGGCTTCCCTTACTGCCCATACCTCAACACATTTGTCCCTTTTGAATTCCTTTCAAATTTCTTGGATTGAGACAATAATGGGGGAACAATTGAAGGGGGTACTCAGGGATGTAGTGAACATTCTAATTTGTCACAGTACTTTGCTGGTGTTTCAATGGTTTTGGGGGAAAAACCAGAACAAGTCACATCCTTGGGTACCCTCAAAAGCACATATTGGCCTTTGCTGTCTTGTGTGGGGGAGAGTTGAATTATGAAGATAAATATCATCTTGCCCTTGAATCTTGCCTCACAATCTCATGTTTAGCCAACATATCGCACCCACGTAGTCATATTGTAAGGGCAAGGTACAACTAATTGAGAAGCAATATTTTGTGCAAGAGGGAAATGGCACTTGGAAAGCCTCATGAATACAAATGCAATATACAAGCTTCTTTCTCTAAATTCCCCTTGCCGACGGCTCTACCGCTTGTCAACCCATCTCACACAGCCGATCTCTTGCCGGCAATAATTGCTTTTCCATCGGTGGGGAACCAGAGATAACAAAACCAGATTAGTCTTGTTTAAATCACTCATCTTTTGTCGGTGACAGAGACCGGTGGGCCTTCAATACGGTCAATCTCGCCGACATTCCATTCCCGAGAAGTCGGACATGATGTGTTCTCAATGTCAAAGCCATCTTTCCTCTAATCAGAGCATCTATCATCCGTCCGCCCATGGGCTATGTTCGTTTACAAGCTTGTACATGGCTGGGGACATACATCGGGGACATTTAAATGAAACATTCCAAATATTCAGATGTTTGTGTAATTTGTGATAGACTAATTCATCTGGACTCTATACTGTATCCCTGTGTACATGTAGATTCACTCTGCCAGATGTAACATTTAGTAATAGGTTCAACAATAAATGAATTTTAAGAAAAGTCTTCGAAATAAAAATAAAAAAACAGAAATCGAGAAAACGTCCTGGACCCAAGTGCACAGTTCCTTCCTTGAGTATTTAATTCTTCATAGTGCCAGGAGTACCCTGTAGGGGGAATGCCACAATCTAAGTGCTGATAAGGTTGTGCGCCTTGGCCAGGCAGCCGGCTAGTTCAAGCGGAATAGTTCTGGCGATTTCCTGATGGCAGCGGTAATAATAGCAACATGTGATGTGGCAGGGGTTTCTCGATAAAGTAAAGATGCAGGTAGTTCTTTTCTGTAGATGTTGGAGATGGGATTTTTACTTTGAGAAAGGCTGTAAAGAAGTGCATTGCTGTTGTCTAGACTTGAACATCTTGCTCTTTGCAAAATTCCAGATGGCACAAATAATTTGTTGCTCCGTTTTGAAATTTTGAGGTCAGACAACTAGGTCTGTCTGACTATTAAGGTTGGATGTGTGTGGTGAAGATTGACCTAAATTCTTGTTCTTGTGTGGCTCAAAGTGCCGAAAAGATGTTTCAAGATGTTGAGATATGACGTGAGATGCATGTACTGAATTTATTTTCAGTAGCCTTTTATACTGGCAACATCAGAATCTCTCCAAGAGAGATTCTGATGTTGCCAGCCCTGTACATCAGAATCACTTGAAAGATACTGGATAAATATAGTGTGCATACAGTCAATAATTCACAATTCATACATGTACAGTTTGTATATCAGTACATGGGTTACACCGTGTTTACACTCGAACCGGTAAAGGTGGATACAGACCCAGCATTTTTATTGCGACCACAAAACTTAACATTTGCCGTGTTTACACTACGCCTGGATCCGACTTCAACTCGCCTTCAGAAACCGCAAAAGTCACCACTAACACCGCGTTTACACTCGAATCGGCAAAGGTGGATACAGATCCAGCATTTATTTTGCGACCACAAAACTGAACATTTGCCGCGTTTAAACTACACCCCAAATCGCTTTAACTCGCTTCAGAAACCGCAAAAGTCACCACTAAATGTAACTGCAGCGCATGCGTGAGCAGTTAGGTGTTGCTGCACCAGCTAGTGCCAGATTGTTCAATTAAATCTACTACACTGCGGGCACCGCCCGAAGGACACTCAAATTGCCGAATCTGTATTCGGTTAGCGTTTACACTACAAGCGACCTTGACAATTGCAGGGTTCAACCCCGCAATTGCGGGGTTCAACCCTACCCCAAAGGTGACTTGAAAAAGGCGAATCAGACCCGGGTCTGATCCGCCTTTTTCAATTCACCTTTTGCGTTTACACTTAGTGCCTACCCGGCTTCAACTCCCCTTTTTGGAAATTGCGGAGTTCGATTCAGCAAAGGCGAATCGAGTGTAAACGGGGTGTAAATGTAACTGCAGTGCATGCGTGAGTTGTTAGGTGTTGCTGCACTAGTGCCAGATTGGTCAATTATATCTACCACAAGGCGGGCACTGCCCGAAGGACACTCAAATTGCCGAATCTGTATAAGCGACCTTGACAATTGTGGGGTTGAACCCCGCAATTGTGTGGTTCAACCCTACCCCAAAGGTGACTTGGAAAAGGTGAATCAGACCCGGGTCTGATCCGCCTTTTTATTCACCTTTTGCATTTACACTTAGCGCCTACCCGGTTTCAACTCAACTATTTAGAAATTGCGGAGTTCGATTCGGCAAAGCCGAATCGAGTGTAAACGGGCCTTTAATTACATATACATACCAGTAGTTCATTTTGATAATAATTGAACTTTGACAATATGCCAGTTAATATATACTGATTTATGAACATAGATTCTGTCTGCAATGCATATCTGGTGTATCACAGTGTACTAAATTAAGCGTCCACTTTGTGTTGTAGAATTTATTTTTTAACTTTTGATGTGAGCTGCACATATATATAAATGAGATGAACCCGTCATAATGTGACATTGTGATCCACAGGGGGAGTATGAATAGACTGATAACTCGGTGATGATATGCTTATTAACCAATACACACTGCAAGAAGCACTGATGCAGCCCGCCCACTACATTGTAGTCGTCGCACTGCGGTTTACCAGGTGATTTCCCTACACACAGACACACCGGTATTAAAGGCAGGTGCTTTATGTGTACATGACATGTCTGTGTGATTACTTCCCATTGGCCAGTGGTATAAATGTGGATCTGCAGTCACATTGCCTGGTCTGTATAGCCTTGGCATTTGCCAAGCATTGACGCTGTGCCTGCTTTGTGTGTGTGCGGTGCCCAAATCTTGTTAAAACTATAAGTACATGTGGTCATTTAGAGGGAATTCCATTCTGTTGTCGCTGTGAAGAGCTAGCTAAACTGAAGACATACATCTAAGTGTTAGGCTTCGCTCAATTTAGCCAACGGGATCGGTTGAGCCTAATAACGCGATACTACTTGTCAGCAACGTACTTGCGATCTTGTTCAGAGGAGACAGAATTTCGTCTCCTAGAGACTTGCTAGAAATGACGATTCTTTGGACGGACAGAACTGTGATTTAGCTGGAGGACGGGGGCAAAATGATGTACAGCACGGCTGGCACAGGGATCCGCTCTGCTGTTGAAGTGCGCCCCCAAAGTCGACGAGGAAGCTATTGGTATGTACACATAATTGCTATTCTTATTTTCTTCTGTGTGTGGTTATACTTTTGAATTTTCAGTTAGCTTGTTTATGCTGTGAGCATCAGCAATAAATGCTCTTTTGCAATGTGATATGCAAAACTTTTAACCACTATGGTATCTTGGCTGTTCCAATTATTTGGCGTGCTATGCCAAAATATTGTTGGCAAAAACTTCTGTGCAATTTTCATTTAAAGGCATGTCCGCATTGGACTTTTTTGGGGAAAACTTACCAAGACGATGGGTACTTTCCCATTTTAAGTCCAATGCGGATAGCCTAGGACGTTTTCCTCTCAGTAACTTTTCCTGAGTCCAGCGGTTACTTTTTCTGGCCAACTTATGCCCAGGAAAATTGACCAGGGAGCTTTTCCCAGGACGAAAAATCCAATGCGGACACAGCAAGTCGGTAAAAGCGCTCTGGATGCGTATGTCCGGACCGTGAAGGTTAAACTGCGAAGGGACACTGCACATGCTCTCACACGGTCTCGGTAAAAGTTTACTGTGTCAAAAAGTCCAACTGCAGACAGCAGTAAAATTTAGCCATTTTTCATTTTACTATCATCTCGGTAAAACCGTCCAATGCGGACACGGCTTAAGCCTAGGCTGTTTTTACTGAATGATTGCAAAGCCTCAACACAGTAAAAATTTGAGGCCATTTAAATTAATTTGGAATTTCTTTCAAACAAAAATGAAATGAATGGAGAGAAAGAAAATGAAATATTAAATTACCCAAAGAAGAAAAGAAAATTATTCACACTTACATGGTTTTGTTCAGTTTTTGCAATTATAAATAAATAAATCATGTAAATGCCTCTCCCATATGCAGAACTAATTATGATTGAGTACATCCTATATGATTGATGTACTCCTTTACTTTAATACCTTGAGGAAATACTCAATTTTCTGATGACTCAATTGATAGGACTATAATGCTTTGAGAATGATTTCCCTAAGGAGATTAATTGATTGGGAAATCTGCAAAAAAATTCCCATTTCCCAGTCCTGCCTCATTGGTTCTTTCAATTAACATTCAGCACCCTCGCATATTCTTGCACATACCTGGGCCCCTGACTGCACATAGAAGATATAAACATATGCGTGCCATACATGTACCTGCGCATCATAAATTGTCCCACTCCGGAATATGCTTGAATTCCTTGAATCTCCATATCTGACGTAGAAATCGTACCTGTGAGGACCTGTGCAGCATCAAATTCACTGTGTCGTTCGTAAAGGCCCACTGTATCATTTGCAATGACCCCAAAAGTTAATTAACGAGTTGACAGGGAAACCTTCCTCGATGTAAAGATTTAATCGGTAGCAACTATCCAATGAAATGTTTCCGCTCGAGATGATATAATTTTACCAGAAAAAAAACACATTCATAGTTCCTCATTCCATGTATGAGTTTTTGACATTATTCAATGTGGACTGTCAGTTTTTGCCCAGAGCTTTAGATCATTTGTTCCAAATGTGCTTGAATTTGCTATTCACCATAATGTGCTGCAAAGCAGCACCACAAAATACCATTTTGCGGAACTTGTTTAGAAAAAATACCCTTTGGCTCTGGGGGAGGAAGAAAAGTGTGTGAACAGCTGGATGTGTTTGTCCATTCAAAAAAAGGAAGGGTCTTGATGACATTAAGGGCATTCTTTTGTAATGCCATGTGTGGTTTTCGTGTGAACTGATTTGTCTTTAAAACTCGGTGGTGGCAGTATGAAGATAATGGCAAAGAAATTCAGTGTCCATGGCATGTCTGGATGTGTATCTTTTTGCAGCTATAATGTGTGTTGGATTATGCCCGTCCCAAAATGCTAAAAATATCCCATCTTCTTGTTGAGAGATAACAAAAAGGAAAAGAAATTTTATTAACAGGTAATTTGTTTTCTGAGCAAAGTTAAATCGGTTAAATAAGTTACCATACCATGATGCACAGTTCACATGCTATTTTGCAATAATATACAGTAGAAGGAAATGCAGCACACATGTTCTATTTTTGGCCAGACACGAACGGCACCGTATTACGCCTTTTTAATTTTGAGCTGCAAGTAGAATGTGGACTAAATCGATTGTTAAACCCCCAGTGAAAGTCTAGAGGATTGTGTTACTGTGTGCAGTGTGTGGGCAGCTTGTATTGCAAAGACCCAAGCTTTGAGGCTGATCAATGCTCTATTGTAAATTTGCAGTGTATGCGTCTGTAAATTTAGCCAGGGTAAAAATGAACTTGCATAGAAGGAGGAGCGCTACTCAATTCTGTGTATACACAGTGCTCGGTCGCGGGCACGCGTGCATATGTGCTGTGACTTCAAAACCTGTGAAAAATATTTGAATTTATTGTGTTTTTATAAATGCCGGAAATTTTTAGATAAGGTACTGTTCCAGTGGCATGTTTTAAATTTCATAACAAAGCAAGACAATGAAAGTTAGATTTATTTCAAAGCATCACTAGCTCACCGTTTCTAAGATATGGAACAAGTAGCCGAAAAAACCTGGCACGCATGTGCTGAAAAAATTCAAATATTCCAAATTTATGTTGTCCATTGTAGAACAAATAGTACATGTATTTCAAATAAAATATTCTGTAAATCTTTTTTCCATGAAAAATAAAAATTGGCATCTTTAGTTGGTCGCATATTTAGTTGTTTCTTTGCTTGATACTGATATCTCTTGAAGCAAATAATGATCGCTGAAAGTAACCTTCATCTACCCAAAAATAAATTATGCTAACAAAAATAAAACTATAGTATAAATCAAATATATTAATAGATTTAAAACGTTCAATTTGAACAGTGACTAGCTACGTCTTTGTTGTCCTGCATAATTACTCATATGGTCAACACCATCATTAGCATCCGCTCATTAGTTGATGCGACTGATTCCTAACGAAGTCCACTGGGAATTTTCAAAAATTCTCTTGTGTATATGATTGCATGCTTCTTGCAATAATTTCACAGCATGCTTCACACTAACATTTTATAAAGGAAAATCTACGTGAATTTTTGTGAATTATAAAATCACTTCTGCAAACAAAAATATGACAAGTAATCCACATCAAGGAGATTGTATCGATTTTTCCAGAAAACGGATTTCGCTGTAACCTACTAGTAACAATCATATAATACCTCCCTAAAATATACTGTCCATGGGAAGAAAATAGGAATTTTGCAATCTCCAATTTGGATGTGGAAGCAAAACAGTTAGTGTAATCACTGCACTACTTTATGGAATGGATAAATTTGTTTACAAAACATCAGTGGTTTTTTGACAATATCCTTGAAAATATACGGATTGAAAGCACGAAATTTCAGAATGGTAATGAGAAAAATATGACAAATGATATGGCATCAAAATCGCAACACCCTAAGGAAAAATCGGGGAGCTCAAAAACGTGATATGGACACGCTACTTTCAGCATACAGCACATTAGTCACACCATTGGGGCCATGAGCAACTGTAAAGTTAAAAGACATGACAAATGTTCTCATGTAGAAAAAATATTGGCACATACTGGTAAGCACAGCGTTCACAGCACATAAATTATGTTGCATGCTTGCAAATTTATAGAGTTGAACCTGGATAATAATAAGAGGTCCTTGAGACTGCATATTACCTTGTGCTAATAGGAATCTTGTATATCAGAAAAAAACTATGAATGCTAGGATAGGGCGACATTTTGTGTGTAAAAAAGCTATGTTAGGGCGACGTGCTCATAGATCAATAGGGCGAAATTGTTGTGTCGCCCTAATATTTCTTTTTTAAAAATAATTTTTTTAGGTCAAAAACCATTTTTATTAGGAGTAGAGTCAATTGTTTCTCTTTGGTCTGGAAGCATGTCTGGAAGCTTCGGGTAAAAAAATAAGGTGTCATTTTGAGTGACTCTTGCCAAAATTTCGGTGGTCCCCGGGGAGAGTCTTCCCAAAATGTCGCCCTCTTACGGCATTCAGAGTTGTTTAAATTATTATTATTATTATTATTATTTCTTTCTGGTATTCATACCACGGATTCCTCAATAGTGCTCATTGCGTGAGGAAACCCATGAAGAATTAGAATTAGAAATGGCCAGAGACACCGGGGAATCCCCTTGCTCTTCACGAAAGAATGCTCTGGGATCTTTAGAGTGCGTTACCATTACCTAACACACTGGACCAACGGCTTTACATCCCTTCCGAAGGACGGAACAAGTGTGCTAAAATGCCTTGCTCAAGAGCACAAGTGCCACAACCCGTCACGGCCCGGAATCGAACCCACATTCTAGTACTGGCACAGGAACTTGAGTTTGACGCACTAGACCGCTCGGCCATAACACATATTTTGGACTGAAAATTGTCCTTGTTATACTGGTCAGCAAATAGAATTACATATGAACGGGCTCCTATCATTGTAGTGTATAGACTTAAAGTACTCACAGCCTGTTGCATCTGTTAATGTAATAATGTCAACAAATTTAATAACGGTGTAGCAAATTCAATTTGTGGGTTTATGTGCTATTAAAATCTGCGGGCCTTTATTGCATTTACTGGCATAGAGAGAAAACCTGGATGTGTGTAACACTGTACTGTATAGAACAAGCATGCCAGTGTGCAGCACATACATGTACGGACTAATATATATCCCACGGCAAGAACTGATTATTGTCTGTGACGTACATTAATAACTGCATCTTCTCATTAGCATGGTTTTTGGCACCTCATTTGCATACTTTAGGGCACTGTTTTTTGCCATAGAGGAACTATCACACAGTGGCATACCAAGAAATGTTCCCAGGGGGAGGCCATGCATGCGCCGAAGTCGCTTGGGGAAGGGGGAGGGGGGAGGTTATATAGGGGGACTGGTGCCCTCTCAACTCAAGGACAACTCGCCGGTTGCCGATTTTCGGTTACACCCAAAATTGCCCAATCTCAGACATTATTTTTGGTATTGCTTAGATGCACACCCATGCAACACCAAGAGAAAAATTGGGTTCGTAGGAAAACCCTGAGAGAGTGTACCACTGTGCCTCATAGCTCAGCTGGTAGAGCATCTTCCCAGTGTGTCGGAGGTCTTGGGGAAACCTGAGGGATCATACCACTGTGTCTCATAGCTCAGCTGGTAGAGCATCTGTCCGGTGAGTCAGAGGTCTCAAGTTCAAATCCAGACGAGGCTCATACAATTTTTCTCGCATCCAATGTGTAAGTACGACTTGAGACTACTGTATGCATGGTGGAAATCGGTGTGTAAATGGTTTGCGGTAGCACTATGTGAAATATTTTTTGAAGATGTGTGGTTTTAAAATTAACCGGTGAGTGTGAACATCCCATGTTTTTTGTAATCTCAGACAAAATATAATATATATACCTTCAATCCTATCATATACCTTCAACAAAATATTTAGTATTTACCTGTTGATCCAAGAAAGCTTCTTAAATGCACTTCAGTCAGTAATACATTAGGTATAGTACATTGACTTGAAAAATTTTACATTAAATTCTCAAAATACTGATAAAGGCCCTAGATCTTCTGACACTACCATCATAAACCCCTTCAAATACTCACCTACATGTACTGAATTTTAAAAAGTGCACATCCTTATTTAGTTCATTGGCTGTATATTTTGGCTCAGATGAATACGTGAAAAGGTCACACATGTACCGGTATGTCAAAAGGAATATTTCATGTAAATAATTCATAGTTTTCGTACGTACATGTATGTCTACAATAATTGAGTTGACAAAATAAGATTTGACAGCATTTGTAAGATTATTGCAGCGAAAGTCACGCAGGCATCAAAACTTATTTTTAAAAATGACCTTTTCTCATATTTTAAGTATTAGACTCGGGCTTGATATTCCACATGTTTACTGTATTCAGGTAGAAGTCCTATTAATTTTTAGGCAGGAGTTCCCAGTTTACACAAGAACACAATATCGTGAGGCTAAATTTCCATTCCTGGAAAGTTCCTACTAATATCTAAGATATTTCCTAAAGATATCAGACAAAGTAATTATACTTAATAAAAAAAAAACACTTTTGCAACTGCCAATATTTTGCAAATAAATGACAACGTAGCAGCAAAATTGCACACATTGTAAATTTCATCTGCTTGTGCCCTTGTTGTTACATAACTTTTACAAAATTGAATTAAAATATTGGCAGATGACGGTACGGTAGATGTGCGTGGGTTGGGTTTTTTTTTTTTGTGGCTTTAAAAAACATATTTGTTTTAAGTCACAATTTGTGATTTGAGCCGCAGAAGTAAAAAAAACCTAGACACATCCCTTCAGGTACATAGCGCATACATATAGCTATCATCCCTCCCCAACTCCATATGAAGTATGTAAATGTCCCCAAAATACTAAAAATAAGGCTGTTTAACTCTTTCAGTGCCCATTGTTTTGAACACTTAATCTTAAAGTGCACAACTTTTTGCGTTTTTTCAAAATTTTTGAAATTGATGCCTTACATGTGTGATGGTTGGCGTGTTAGATAAAAATAAAAAGATACAATTGTGATCGTACACGTATGTACGATAACACTTTCAGAGTGCATACGATAGAACGTACATGTACGACATTGGCACTGAAAGAGTTTAAAACACTTTGCTCCATGCACTCACAATGCAATAAATTGGAAAATTGGATAAGGTTTTGTAAAATCGCCGGTGAATGTGAAAGTGTTAAAGCTGTGAATATATTAATATGTATTACATGCACGGTACTACTAGGGGAACAATTTTATTATTAGACAGCCTTCTTTCGTCAGTGCGGTCATGCAAAAATTGTGCATTTCAAAAATGTCTCGTGAATGTCTCAGAAAAATCTTGACTACTACACTGCCTTGGCAGTATTTTCACATTAGAACAGCAAGCTGCGAGGCAGAGGGCTTACACAAACAGGCTTTATTATGACTTCATTGCAAAATGTTATTGGGTATTGAAAATGAATTGCAGGAGCGGGCCGTATATACTCAGGTTTCACTGCGGGAAATTGACAATATCCCATGGGTTTTGCAGTAGATAGAATCACTTTATGCCGTAGCGCGGTTGAATTGTTGCGATACTGCCCGTCTGTACATGCGTATCCAAGTGGCTTTTTTCTTGTTTGCTAAAAATTATTTTTGTTGATGTAAAGTTAACCTTTTGCATTTGGTTCTTATTAGCTGGTTGTTGTGATGAAATGCTGTTATAATAAAAATAGTAACTATAAATTGTATGAAAACAACCTCAAATGGGAGATTTCTTTTTGTAAAGTACATGTAGATGTAATGTACTGTTAGCTGTTATCCTGATATAGTTTGCAACTGCCAATATTTTGCAAATAAACCCACGGAGCAGGGAAATTTCACACCATTCATGTGAAGCATTGTAAATGTCATCTGAACCAATAGACCTGTTACATAAAGTTTCTGTTGCATAAAGTTTGTAATGTACCAGTATATGTAATGTACTGTAAGCTGTTATCCTGATATAGTTCTTAAATTCAGGATTTGCAATGTCTCAATTCTAATTAACCATTTGACAAAAAACCCTACTAAAATGAAAGATACATGTAAAAGTGGTTCCAACTGTACAATGATTTTGCCTTCAATATCTTTTTGTGAGATATCAAAAATTAAAGATGAATTTATATGCGTGTGCGCACACACTTTTTTCAAATGTAAATAAAACTAGGTCCTTTCCAGGGTATTATGGTTTTATTTTCCGTGAAAACTGGGCTGCGTTTCACATACGCGAACATTCGTTAACGTTGGCGTCAACGTTTTGCTCAATGTGGAATGGATTGTTTGTCAAAATACATTGTAAAGATGGCGGCGCCAACAGTCCCAGCGGTCGTAGTGACATTGTCATGTGGCTCTCCGCTGCTTACCAAATTTGTTTCCACAGTAACTGTGAGTTATGTGCCACGTTGCCATTGATTGTGTATCGCCGGCGATAAGGGCAAAAACCATGAAAGGTGTAATTTTTTTGTTATTTACAAAACTGGAAACCATTGTCTGTCATCTTTCATGTCGCGTGCGCCATTTTGAAATGACTCACGAACATCTGTAATAAAACAAAAGTTGGTTGGCCAACGTTGGTGGTGCAGAATGCGTTCCACTCGAAATTGTTGACCAACGTTGCCAACATTTGCAAACGTTCATGTATGTGGAACGCAGCCCAGGTCTAAATAAGACGGTGGCCTCACACAATGTCTTGAAAGCATGGACACAGTTTTTCATTTTCTTGGAACGTAGATATGAAGTACTGTTGGTTTTTATCATACACATCCTCAATCACCAATGGAGATGACACCGTTTGTAACAGTTTTATAATCATGTAATCTATATTCAAATGATATTTCCAGTAATTGGGAAGGTCATTGGAATTCTTTACTCAATTTGAGCATCATTCATTGCTACATGTATAGTGCTGTGGTCATCCACGTGATCTTTGCTCAGAAGTGTCAAGTTTGCGTCATCTGATGGCGGCAACTTGAATAACACATTCACAACTTTCTGAATGTAGAAATAATTGAGACATCTGTACATTAATCATTGGCAGTGTTTAGTCTGGGAGCAGATGGGCATACTGGTAGTATATTGGATACCGATGACGGTCCTCCGGGAATTACAAGCATGAAGCTTACCAGAATGTTTATATTTCATTTAAGCTCAGCTAATAGAAACTGGGGTACGTGAACTTTAAAAATGAGGTTAAAGTTAATTTATTTTTGTGGATGTAATTGCTTAACCCACAGCACTTATTAGTAGCAAGTTGTATGTCTTATTACTTCTCAGAGCTTTTTGTTAACGTTAAGTAATGTCCCTTGTCAAGGTCAATAACCAAAGTTGTCCAATTATAGTAGCCACCCTAATATAGGTTTCACAATACTCTTGACTTTACCCGGGTGTTGTCCATACCAGGGTTATTAATTACCCGGGTAGTTGTCCATACCCGGGTAGAAACTAACCCCGAGAATCGATTTCATACTACAAAATTAACCCCGCAATTCCGCTTTAGTGCATACCCGGTTAATTTGTGATGTGCATTCACATTATACGAACGGCAATCCGGAGAATATGCATTGCTAACCTCTTCACTCCCACGAACCGTTGCAGTGTGGGAATTTCACTGATGCCACGAAGGCCATTGCCTCCGTTGCCCCTGGTATTGCCTTGGTGCCCTTTTGCAATACTCTCATAGACTTTTTGATTTTCCAATGGAAGTGCCCTTTCTAAACACAAAAATGGCAGTGCCCCTTCGGTAACGAAATTGCGCCCACAACATCTCAAAATGGTTCTCGAAACATTTGATCTTACTACTTCTAAATCTTCGAAGTCAACAAAGAATTAAAGAAAGCATACCATTTACCGAGACGCGTTATCGATCACGAAAGACTGACCTCATTAAGTACATGTAAAGAGAAACATGAAGTGTCTTTAGATGAGGTGTCTTTATAATAGGAAGGTTTAGATGCCGTAAACGCAAACGTGAACGCGAACTTTTTGAGCACTTGGTCGTTATACTTTTAGGAAATTTTAGAATAGACCAAAACAAAATTCTACAAACATGAGTTTCGTGGCAAGATAACTCTTTCGATTCTTATAGACCTAAAAATATGACCAGTGCTTGAGCCATTTCGCATGATTCACATGTTTCGCGTGCATCTAAACCTCTCTCAGAGTCCAAAAATGTAATCTGGTCACGCTCCTTTAAAGGTTGTTGTATTAATTCCTGCTTTTAATTACTGCGATCAAAGCACTAGATTGCGGGCCAACGGACGAATGTTGCTCGGTGGAAAAACGAGACCAGATGATTTCCACACGGATTCAGCTATTTCCCCGTGGCAAACATTATTACGGTGACGATTGCAAGTTGTCTCTGGTGCTGTAGTATGGCCGTAACAGCCACCTGCAGGCAATGCATTGCAACCTGACGGTACCAGTATGTACCGATCGTAATATCACTTCAGCTGGTCACGAATGTCTTGAGGCAATAAAGAAAGTACGCAAATCTCCAGCAACAATGATCAATACATGTACAGTATTTGGTTGTAGGAGACGCAGGTAGATACTTGTACGGGAGTAGTTTGGGGCAATATAAAGCCAAGATTATTTGACCATCTGATCCTGTTTTGGATGTTGTTTGAATAAGGCGCTTCTGCCATCTGTTAAATTTATTGGGGTACATTAAAGGAGAAGTCATCCTCTTGCAACAGTGCCCCTTTAACGCACTCCCCTGCTCGTGCGTACCGAGGCCCTGTTGAAACTGGCCCCATTTCGCTGGGGAACAAGCGACAGAGATCTTGTCGCCTCTCTGGACCAATCAGGACGCTTGGCAGTGCATTGCAGGCATTCAAATGTAACTTGCGCAGATTGTAAACACTGTGCATGCAGTGTGATGTACTCGGTAATGGTGTCCGTGTCGGCAATTCTGTTCCATTCACGTTGGTCACGCATGCATCACTGTTACTAATTTGTAAATAAGATCGTCGCCGGAAATTTTGAATATTTTCCTTCCAGTTGTAGATCTGTGATATTTTCACAGACTGAACACTTTCAAGTATACATAAAACATTCAAGGCCCTTTTCTAACAAACATCTTAGAAAGATCTCACCAAAAATTCTTAGAATTTCCCACACTACAAAAATAAATACATGTAGTTGTAGAGGCTATTTATTAATTGTATGCCTGTTCAAAGATTTGGTACAACCACACTTGGGATGAGAGAAAAATCATAAGGGCGTTATCGGGATTCGAACCCGAGACCTCTGACTCACCGCGCAACACCGAGGGAAAAATTGGGTCCATAGGGAAAACCTGAGGGAGTATACCAACTGTGCAGCTCAGCTGGTAGAGCATCTGCCCGGTGAGTCAGAGATCTCGGCTTCGAATCCAGATAAGGCCCTTACAATTTTTCTTTCATCCCAAGTTTGGTTGTTTCATTTCAATGGTGATTAAGCACCATGCCAAAGATTTGGTAAAAAAATAAAAAAAAACACATTATGAATCTGACTTAATGTTTTGTCATTACCTTGTAATTATTTTACTTTATCTAAAAGCTATCAACTACTACATTGCTATCTCACTTCAGGAATTTTTGGGGGAAAATTCCAGACCTTTTTTAGCATTTTAAACACTGTGCATGTATACATGAACATATAAAGCACCTCATTACAATATTTATGAACTTAAAGATATTTTCACGAAGAAGGGCATATAAACGATTAATTTTAATGGCATTTGTCAATGGCATGTCAACTACAAAGTGGTCAAAATGACACATTCCATTACCCTCAAATAGCAAAAGGACACAATCAAATGTAATGAGATGCAAATTGATTACAAAAGACAGCACATTGCATCAAAAGCCTTCTGAAATAATAGAATATTGTCCTGATGGATAATTATGAGCATTACACATGATAGGAAGGTGAACTCTCTGTGCTTGTAGGTTGTAAATTTAAGAGAGTGCCCTTTTACTTAGACAGCAACCATGCATTATATGACTCTTATGATATGGCTAATGGAAGTTTTATTGATGAACATGGCATAATAGCGATTTGGTGTGATCTAGTAGCCAGTGTGTTGGGAATAATATGGATACAACCCACAGCATCAGCAATAGCATGAGCTTGAAATACATGCAAGAAAGGATGGGGTTGTGGGCAGGATGTGGCCTTCTCCATAGTTCCGACCTGTCAATCAAGCCGAACCCGCCAACCAATCACAACAGAGCTAGCAGACGGCGCCCACATAGGTCAAAGTGATGCAATCATTACACAATCACGCGATTTTCTGCCCATAGAGTTTGTATGTTGTATGCGCCATTGACCGGGTTAATTCTGGTTTCAATGTCGGGCGATTCGCTGTTCAAAGGAAAGCACATTTTTTATGAATATACATGTATGTCATCCCTGCATTACTAGCCCTTCGCTCAGTGTGTGCTACGGTAACTGTCGACCCTAAAACATAAATACCTTTGTGTTTTCTCCAATGAATCTGTGCTTTACATGCCGAGTCCCGTTGCTTTGTACGTTGCGTCGCCATTTTTTTGCGATGGCTTGTGAGCACATAGCAACAATATCTAAGGGGCGGGGTTAACTGGGCAATCTCGGAACTATGCATTGCCTAAAATGTATTATCCCCAAGTTTATCCCCAAAGTTAATGCATTCATTCATTCATTCATTTCAGGTGTATTGCACTTAATCTTAATCACAGCTAAAGCTGAATTGCAGAGATTAAAATACAATTAGTAAAAAATACACAGATAAGTTCAAATACAGCTTTTATAAAAACACCTTCGCAATAAACTGCCGAAGTGAGTACGTCACCTTTTGTTGGTTGCCTAGGCAATTGGCTCTAAACTAAAAATCACTAAACCGTGTCCCTGTGCTTTTGCAACTGCTTTTTCCAATGGCCATGATGTTTAGAGCCAATTACCATGGCAACGCACATCACACTTCAGCAAACATATTTGGAATGGGTTGTGATTTAAGATAAAACGCTAAAGTCTTCATTACAGCAAAAAAAAGTTAAAATAACTCCTTTCAGCAATTTTTCAGCAATTTTTCAAAAAACAATGTGACAAAATAAAAATGGTGCTGAGTTACCACAAATTAAATTAAGTTTCTGTATTACAGGTTCTTTTGAGTTCCATTAACAAGCATGTATTTTTCCCCAGGCCTTTTTACCTTATTAAAAATCAAACTGTTTGACTCGTAAAATTCTGCTTGTTGTGTGAAATCTATCTCAAATTTGTTCAATACATGTACATTTATTATGTTTAAAGACGCAACAGAGAACCAACTCTATTCCTTTATTGTTAACGCCATCTACTGCCATTTCGTCTTTGTGGATTGTAGTTTGCAATACAAGTGAAAACAATATTATTTTTGTCCTTTCAAATGCCAATAAAAATCCCTTTTCCCAAGTTTCAAAACAAGGTCTTTCTCTTAGATTGCATGTTTCATTAAACTTTAGAACGAAAAACACTGACAGAGCAAGGCTTACATTTTTCTTTAAAAGGGCAGCAAGGCTCCTAAATGTCATTGTCTAATCTTGAAGAACCTTAAGATGCTAAAGGGTGAGCCAAGTAACCTTCAGGGTGGCCTCGTTTGCTCCAGTTTGCAATCGATTTCGCTTGGATGGAGTATGTTAAAGAGAAAACATCTCTTGTGTGGAGTAAAACTGGTTTTCCTGATCATTTGAAATAGTTTACAGTGTTTATGTTCACGTTTAACAGTAGGAACAAATGTTTAATTAAATATGATAATTTTCAGATTTTTCCCAAATTTATGAAACTTGCAAGCAGGATTTGAAAGGATGTTATCGAAATGGCCAGTTTCGTCTCTGGCTCTGGGTTGGTGCATCTCGGAAATATTAATGCGGCTAAAGAAACAATGGCTTTAAACCGACTTGAACAGAGCGTGTTTAAGACCATTTAGATTTAGCAAGGAACTCAAGCAAGTAAACCACACAAAGGGAAAGACGGAAATTTGCAAAGACTGAGCCTGAAGCTGAATCCAGTGATTTTTAAAATTTTGGCCTGAATTTTCCCATTGGCAGATCTTTTAAAAATAATATCTTATTTAGAAGAAAATAATTTACTGTTTAATATGCAAACTGACAGATTATTGTCCTGTTCATAGACAAACCTTTATAAATGCTGTGAACAAGTTGGTGTTTACACACACAAAATGTGTACATGTACTGAAATAATTTGAGTTTCCTTGAATAGGCCTATTAACAAGCCAGCTGGGGGCGTTTTCAAGGAGCTATTGTAGCATAAAAATAGCTTGACACAATGCATCTGTTTTGCCCAAAAAAAGGCTTACAAGCCAAAATTGTATTTCTTACGTACATGTAACAAAAAATAGAAAAGAATACCAATCAGTTATAATACACATCACATTTCAGCTGGTACCCATTTTTGCGAAGCAAATAAATTTTGTGCAAAGCAATTTTCTGTGTTTAACGCCTCCATGAAATGGCCCCAGTTGTGTGAAAGTAGCAATATGCCACGCAGATTCACTACAATGACATTTAAGCAGACACGCAATTCATTCAGAGTAGCTAGTCAAGTATAAAGCTGTCTCCTGGCATTGTACGGGGGAGGTGGTTTAGGGAGAATTAAAAGACCTGCCAGAGTGCACTTTATTATCACCTCTATAGCAGTCAAATTCAGACAGCTCATTTGAATTTCTCGGCTACTGTTGGCCATATGTCATTAATAGGTACATGTACATGTATGTCTAAAGGTTTATATGCTCCTGTGAGAATATTATACAATCACCGATGTTGAAACCAAATCCATTTATGTTGTTTTTGAGGGGGGGGGGGGGCGGGGGTGTGAGGTGGAGCGTCGCGTCGCGTCGCGTCATTTTTGCATACTAATTCTGGCACCCCTAGAATGAACATCTTTAACTCTGTAATGTATGGTATTAAAGATATAGGCCTACAGTCTGTGTGTTTTGGGTGTGGCACCTCGAAAAATAAAAAGTTGTTTGAATTGATATTTTTTTTAAATATAAAATGTATTTGATTTTAAATGAGACATCAACGAATAAAATCGACCAACATTTTATTTCGGACCGCCAATAATTCAAGGCATAGATTTGCACCACGGGGGTGAGACCTTCAAGTGGGAATCGGGGCTTATTTTCACCCCGGCATCGCCCGGGGCCACCCCTGAGATTTTGTCTAGTGGGAAAGGCTTTTTCATGCACCAGTAACCTCGGTATTACAGTACCATCTCTAATTGAATATCAGTTGACTTGAATTCTGGGAAAGAATTATATCTCTGATCTACAAGTTTGCTTGAGATTGTCAGGTTTATTTTATTGCATATATTGAATATATCCATACACCTAAATTGAATACAAAAAGTAAAGAATCTTATCTAAAAAGAAAGCTATGTTCCCTATGCTATGGACAATTATCATTTGAAATGAAATTAACGTGTCTCGCTTTTCTTCTCTTTTGTTTTGCATGTGCATCTTCATGTGAAATTGTCATCATTGGCTGCTCTCCCAACACTCGTCATTAAAGGTAAGTCAATAATCAAATCCACCGTTAAATGTTATATACGGTTCCTTTGCAGCTGCAGTTCTAGGTCAATTTCAACAAAAGTGAAAATGTTTTGCCATCAAATTAGAGGAAGCAATCATGTACAGTGTCCTCCTACAGGTAAGAGCAATAGCGCCCTCTGTTGTTCATGATCCACTCCAAAACCTGAAACTGGTTGGCTCATCGAGTCACCTGCTCGTACATTAGCAGTGCACCCTCTATTGACGTGAATTCTGATTATACGGTCTGTTTCCACGCTGTGTGGCTGCTGCTAAGAGAGAGTGCCCTCACTGGCTCACAGCCTCCAAGTTGGTAGTAATTATTGGGTCTTTCGGAAGGCTAGGAGTGGTGAACATGTCTGTCGTGTTGGCTTCATTAATGTACATTTGATGTTGCTTATGATAAACATGTGTTTTGCAAATGCCAGGTTTTTCCTCCCAAAGTGGGCAGGACCCATGTTTGACTATGATTAATCGACCTGCTATATTCAGACTCAAGCATTTGGCTTTATAGTGCCTGTGTGATTTTTTTTTATTATTAAGATGAGGCAGGGTGTTCTGATGATAAAATGGTGGTGGATAATTGCTTCACTAGGAAGTGGAACGGCTGTTTTAATATTCCAAAGGCTAACATTGCTGCAAGTATATTGAGTAATTTATTAATGTACACAGCGCAGGAGAATTCCATATCCTTTTGGTACATGTACCTTGTTGCTTTTTTAAATATTTTGGAGAGTTGCCAAGGATCACTGATATTTTCATATAATTTTATTAAAATGGAATAAGAATCTTTAAGGCTGGCAAATACTTGTTTATAAACTGATTCCTAATATGTCAGAAAACAGATTACAAAATATTAACATCTCGCATAATTTCTAGCACTGTATATTTTACAGTGTGGTTTTCCTTCTGGTTGGTAAGCAGTTTGTAACAGTTATGTGTATTAATTATAATTTCTAGCATTCAGAAAAAATACCAAAATTAGTGTGTATCCTTAGGGATTAAAAGTGGGTTTGAATGGTCTTAAACATACGTTTGAAACCGGATAGGGGCCTAGACGCTGATAATTGGCCCAACCCGAAGGCTTAAGTGGTAGAGCATCTGCCTGGTGTGTCAGAGGTCTTGACGAAAACCTGAGAGAGTATACCACTGTGCCTCATAGCTTGGCTGGTAGAAGCATGTGCCTGGTGTGTCAGAGGTCTTGGGCAAACCTGAGGGAGTATACCACTGTGCTTCTTAGCTCAGCTGGTAGAGAATCTGCCTGGTGTGTCGGAGGTCTTGGGAAAATCTGAGAGAGTCTACCACTGTGTCTCATGTAGCTCAGCTGGTAGAGCATCTGCCTGGTGTGTCGGAGGTCTTGGGGAAACCTGAAAGAGTATACCACTGTGCCTCATATAGCTTAGCTGAGAGCATCTGTCTGGTGTGTCGGAGGTCTTGGTAGAAACCTAGGAGAGGATACCACTGTGCCCATAGCTTACATGTAGCTGGAAGAGCATTTGCTCGGTGTTTCAGAGGTATTGGGGAAACCTGAGAGAGTCTACCACTGTCGCTCATGTAGCTCAGCTGGTAGAGCATCTGCCCGTTGTGTCAGAGTTCTTGAGAAAAACCTGAGGGAGTATACCACTGTGCCTCACAGCTCAGCTGGAAGAGCATCTGCCCTGTGTGTCAGGACGATTTATATGATTTTTTACATCCCATATTTGGTTACCATGATAATTGTTTACAGATTTGTTTAATTATTAGAAACACCTGTTTAACACCTGTTGCATTGTGACAAAAATTATTGCATTTGACTCTTAGAAAGGGATTTCCATTTTGCATTTGAAAACAAAATGTACATACACATCACTTGCACAACTGGCATTAATTTTTTTTTTTTAATATTATAATGGCAAGATACACTGCACTAGGCATGTCTGAGCCAAAAATAGCCGATATAGAGTGGAGAAGGAATATCTACATACTGGCCGTTCGTTCACCCCTGACATTTCAGGATTCCTGAAAAACAGGACTGCCATATCCCCTTGCGGAATACGTAATTAGGGCCAGGGGGAAATAAAATAGAGTTTATCATCTCTCTACGGAGACTGTTTTGAAATTTGTTGACTTCATATTTGCACAGGCTATATTATGGGTATGCAAATTTATGGTTATTAATTGGAAAGAGAATCAATTTTTCATGGAATTTAGGCTGCAGGTTGATGTGCCAACCATTGTATTTTGGCCATATTACAATCATGAATCCTCCATTTTATAGACACAACAAAGTAAGCATTTTTCCCCAAGCCTCTTGTCTATAATCGTAGATATAAAAGTAAGGTTTACTGAAAATTCATGATTCTAAAACTTAAGGTCATGTCCACTTAATTATCCAAACTTGGGATAAGAGAAAAATCATAAGGGTCTTATCAGGATTCGAACCCAAGACCTCTGACTCACTTGGCAAACACTCTATTACTGGAGCGTCTGCCCGATGAGTCAGAGGTCTCAAGTTCGAATCCCAATAAGGCCCTTACGATTTTTCTCTCATCCCAAGTTTGGTTGTTTCATTTCAAGGGTGATTAGGCACCATACCAGATGTTGCGTTCGTTCCACCTAAGCCCTGTACTGTCCGCATTTGATTTTTTTTTGGGGAAAACTTACCGAGACGATGGGTACTTTTCCCATTTCAAGTCCAATGCGGACAGCCAGAGACGTTTTTCCTCACAGTAACTTTTCCTGAGTCCAGCAGTTACTTTTCCTGGCCAACTGCTGCCCAGGAAAATTGACCAGACAATATTTCCCGAAACAATAAGTCCAATGGGGACCGTAAAGGTCATACTGCAAAGGGACACTGCGCATGCTCTCCCACAACATTTTTAAGAAACTTTTTACAAGAGGTCAGCTTTCTGCACACCCTGTTTACACCTGATCTCGAGCTCAGGGTCGAACATCGAGCTCGGGATCAGCCCCGGATCACAAACTGAGTTCAAACGCTCTCGGGACCAAATTGGCCCCGGATCAGAACCCGAGATTTTGGTCTTGCGTTGGCGGAGGGTTCGATCCCGAGCTCGGGATCAGTTTGCAGTTAGATAAGCAATTAATCTTTACCGCATCCGCTCCACAGGCGTAGCAGGGGAAAAGCCTGCGAAATTCAAGAGGCCTTGTACACTGTACATGCACAACCCATGCAGACATTGATCAGTACATGAACACACAGAGCATGACCTTTGACTGCAACTTCTGGCACCGCGCTCGAGATCAACTACAGAATATAAACGTGGCACTCAGGATCATTGCGGATAATAAGGACGCATTCTTATCAGGGGATCAATCTTGACCCCGAGCTCGGGACCAGTGTAAACATGGTGTATGTGATTCTGGAGTGATTGTGGTAAAATTAATTTCCAGTAGTACCCATATGGTGACTTAACCTTCAGAAAAACAGGCTGTGAGAGTACTTAATGCTTTGTATGGGTCAGTCTAAGTATTTAAACGGGAAGATGAATTCCGGAGTAGAACACCTGCCAACAGTAATGGATTGACAGTGTGAAATAAAATGTAGTTATCTGTCTTCAAAATTACTGGGACAGGTGGGCATGAAATCTTTCACCAAATCAGTTCTGCCATCATTTTAAAATGTTATTTATTTATTTATTTTTTGTTAATTAAACAAGGAAAATAGGAAACATTACAAAAGAATGATGCAGACCTTATGATACATGATGTTTGTGAATACAGCCATGCTCATTTGTGACCATTTTGGGAAGGTGAGCATGGGGCCAGGGTTGTAGTCGAGTCCATCACAAGTCTATCACAAGTCCAGAGCCAATAAAATCACAAGTCCGTGACAAACCCTGCACAAATATGTCACAAGTCCAGTAACAAGAAGCAAAGCATGAACACGCACAAAAGAATGCCTTTGTTGGAGTTCATTTGAATAGCTTTTGACTTGAATTAAGACCCAGGGACTTGTGGTGGACTTGTGAAGGCTTGTGAGGACTTGTGATGGACTCTGCATGGGGATGCACGTGCTCACCCAAATCATGCAAATGTTCTCGTCTCCCCCCCCCCCCCCCCCCCCCCTCTCCCCCTCCCCACCTCCCCACTTCCCTCCCCCTCCCACCCCTACCTTTCCAAATGTGGTTTACAAAATGCATGTGTATATATAGCTGCTTTAAGGGAGGTAGTGAGTTGGCAACCCCCCCCCCGCCCCCCCAACAACTCTCCCCTTCAAGACCCCTCCCCCTTCAACACCCCCCCTCTCCCTCAACCCCCCCCCCCCCCCCCCCCTCTCCCTCAACCACCCCATCCCCCTCAACCACCCCTCCTCCCAAAGTCTGGTGACACTGCTGATTAAAGACCTCAGTGTAGCTTACTGTAGGACGGATGTCCCTATAAAGCTTGCTAAGTGCCTAATGTACCAAACAGATGTATAACAATCGGTACAATTATGGGAAAAAATACCACAGGCGACCAACACAAGCACGCCTCTCTCTCTAAAGTTTTACTATAGATTGTCATTGCTAGGAGAAGCATGTGGTTCCTGTGTCTGGATCGCCAATCTTTCTTCAAATTTGTCTGTTACGTATCACTATTTTCAGGGCAAAATTGTATGTAATTTTGCTACAGTGGGTGCTGCCATTTTGCCTCAAAGCCCCATTTCATCATTTGCAGTGACAAACATTTTACTTCATGAGTTGACAAGAAAAACCCGACTAAAAGTGTTGACAGCATTGGTAACAAACACCACATGGTACATTTTTTAGTGAAATTGCCGACTGAATGTACGTCTAACACCGATGTTTAACTGCTGTTTCTCTGGGGAGCAATCAAATAAAAACATTAGTTTTCATAAATTGTATGCACTAGGGTCTAATAAAAATGTAGGAGAAAAACTGATTTTACTCTACACACTTCAGAGTTTGCAAAATAAAAATTTACAAGCAAAAATATCAATTTCTCTGAGTATGACACCATGAGTAAATACAATATAATTAAAAGCTCCACCCCTTCATCCTCCTCCATTCGTTCTGGGCTGATTAAAGGAGCGTGTCCAGATCACATTTTTGACACCCCATTTTTCGCATGGGTGTTGAGATTTTGATACCGTATCATTTGTCATATTTTTTTCATTACCATTCTTAAATTTGGCGCTCTCAATCCGTGTATTTCAAGGATATCATCAAAACTAATTTGTCTGGTTCCATAAAGCAGTCCAGTAATTATAGCGACATTTTTGCTTCCACATCCAAATTGGAGATTGTAAATTTCCTGTTTTCTTCCCATGGATAGTATTTTGTGGAGGTATTTTATATGATTGTTAGGTTAGAACGAAGTCCATTTTCTGGAAAATCTCGACAAGCTCCTTTCTAAATACTTATTCTACATGTAGCTGCACTATGAAAATGTAAATTAGCTTTCTCAGAATGCTAATTTTCTTGTAGGCCTTTAGAGATCAATGAATGGTTGACATTTCTAGAGCTGTGAGGTGTGTTAATGAAAAGAGATATTTACTACAGTTTCAGCAATGCATGAGCATAGAATGATAAAAACATGCAAACTATCGTGACTATGAACAGTTGTATGGTATTCACCATATCCCGGGGATATACCAGCCATTTTGAACATTTGGAGAATGTGACACAGAGAAATTGGTCCGGAAAAAAGTGATTTATATTTAACAGATTTAGAGTCATTGACTTCGAAGATGTCTCTGGCATTATGATTGTAAGATATTCTTGCCTATTACTATCAATCCATATGACCCCTCTTCAGTGTTCAAAATCCCCTAAGGTAATGGTACTAATGTCAGTGGGTTGACGTTTAACTATTCTTGCAGTACAGGGAACGTTGATGCTAATGCGCATTGCAAATGAGAACCATCTATCTATACTACATGTGGCCACCATCAGCACTACACATTACATGCATGGAGGTTGTTTTCCTCATATAGGCCTATGGTAGATTGAGTGTGCAATGCCACACATAATCGGCGATGTGTACCAGATGCCTGAACACATGCAGTAGACATTACTCTTGGTAACGGACACCTTTACACAGCAGTTCTGCTTGATTGGGATTCTTTCAACTGATGAGGCTCGGTAACCTGCCCTATATGCTGTTTTTTACATCTTGAGCCATAATTCTATGTTTTGTGTTAAAGCAAGGAGATAATACCGGTGTTTGCATCACTGCGGCTAAACTGTCTTGGGAACTTCCGCTCTCGGCTTGGCCCGAGCTCGGCCGCGTAACGGGACACTACATTCAGACTTGTTTGTTGTTCTTCGGGTTAGACATGTCTGTACTAGTGTTTCCTGTGATGTGACTATTGGACTGGTTGTATACATCTCCTAGCAGGAGGACATAACCATTTTGATTTCGCAGCATCACTTTGTCTCAAACTTTGCCTGCGAGAATTTTCACTCCAACAGAAAGTGGTTTTACCCCTATTAGTCGTGGAATGTTAGTTACATCTCCGCTGAACAGTGCTACACTGACATTGTGAACCAAGTCAAAATTTGGTCTTCAGCTCATCCTTTTGTCCTGCTTCATTGTACCTCGAAATTCCCCTGATCTCCGGCTCTGCGTTTTGTGGCCACATCAAAACTGCCACGGACCAACTTGCCAAAAACTGTTTCTCTTTTGATTTTCCTTTCCTCAACAAGACGGACCTCACAATCCAGTAAACTATTGTCAACTGTTCTTGTGTAACAACTTCAAATCTCTTTGGGCAGTCGTACAGTACAGAGTCCAAGCAATCACATTTGTAGGAGAAACTCGGAGGTCAACAACTGAAGGGAGGTGATTTCATGATTTTTGGACACCATGGAGCGTTCATCCGAGTATGAGACCTACAGGCCAACCGGTGGTGCTAGTGGCATATCCTTCGATAGATCTGGTAGCTGGTCGCCTGGCGACACACCACACAGGTAAATGGTTTTATTTGTTTCCATACATGATGTACATGTAGCTGTTTTGAAACCTGGATACATATTTAGCTACCTATTAAATACATGTACCTGATGTTACTCAGTATAATAAATATCCTACAGTACTATTTTGCTTCATTTTATCGCTGTTTGTTTCTGTGAAACGGTCTGATTAAAAGGACAGATTTTGGTCAGGAATTAGCCATTTGTTTTTGTTCTAGCCCACATTCTAAAAACCATTTTGGAATTGGTACATGTCATAATTTTCATGAATTTTCACTGATAGAATAGAATAACTGATAATATGCATTATGTTATTACAAATGTAAATCCATCGCTGCAAAATAGGACGGCAAGTGGCGTGTTAAAAGAGAAATATGCATCATGCCAATTGCCATGCACATGGGAGAGTCAGTGTTTCATGCACATAATACCATACTTCATGAATGGCTGATTGATGTGGAGTGAAATATAGGAGGGTCTTTCTCCGGTCTGCTGCACACTTGGCGATTGAGATGTGTGTCTTCTCTCCAAATAGAAGAAACGACTACATGTAACTTGTTCTAAGAAGCGCAAAAGCAGTGTTGTAATAACTCCGACTTAAGACTCAAGACTCAGGACTCACTGTCTCAAATATTTAAAGCCCATTACAGGATTTGCAACATCCCAAAATTGTAATAAACCATTTGTCCAGAAAAACAGTACTCAAATGGTAGAAGTGTTCCAATTACTGTATTATCATGGTTCTGTTTTTCGTGCAGTATGACCAGTTCGCGGAACCGGCCTAAACAGGACGGTGGCTTCACGCATTATCGTGAAAGCATGGACGCAGTTTTTCATTGCTTTCTCGGAATGTATAGATGAGGTACTGAGCTGTCTTGCGCTCAGGTTGGTTTTTATCGTACACATCCTCAATCACACATGACGCCTTTTCCCACTAGAATGTCAAACCCCGTGGCCGCCCCGGGGTGACGCGTGATTGTTTATCCCCGAGTTCAACCCCGCGTCTTTTAACACTTGTCTTTCTCAAACCACACATATTTCACGAGCTCGCCCCGGGGATCGGCACCCTCATTTCCCACTTGAGCAAGTCGGTCCCGGGACGAGTGCCTATCAACTAGAATTTCTCATCATTCTGTCCAGTTTTAGTTGCTTTTGTATTTCGTCGTCCTCCCAAATGTTGTTAATTGCTCTGGTGGCCATAATAAGAAAACTTAATATAAAAAGTACATGTATTGTATACCAGTGATGGCTATCTCTTTTGAGTACCTCATTCTGAACTTTTTCAAAGTGGACTTCATTTCACTAATCCAACAAAAGTGCAGTTGAATAAAAACACCATGTATATGGCTCATCAGACATGCACTAATCATAATGCATGATGCATCGATGCATTAAGGCAGAGCCATTCTCAATTACTAAAACAGCTGTCAAAATTATGCATTTTCAAAGATGTACTGGCAGTGGTTTTATATCGTCTAAAGTTATGGTTTTTAACGAGGCAGAAATAGCAGATAAATACGTGATTATCTGATGGCAGTTAAAGGAACAAGCTCGTCAGCAATGCGCGCGCGCCAAATTCGTGCAAAGGCATGGAGCTGCGTATTTCGTGGCACGAATTTGGCGCGCGCGCATTGCTGACGAGCCTGTGCCTTTAAGCATTGTAGTTGGGTTTTTATGTATTAAACAACAATCGTGCAAATGTAGGTGTGGCTTTCAGTGTTTTTTGTTAAAGACTTTTATGGTAGTTACATCAGTTTGGCTCATTTCACTCTGAACCTGAAAGTGCAATTTTTGTGTAGTTTAAAAACTACAATTTTTATGAAATAATAAAAAAAATTATCAAATTATCAGAACTACATGTATATCATGCAACATACATGTAATTGTAGAAATGATGACTTGGTGCTCATTTATATTAACCATTTTTATGTCGCACTGTGTCACACTTGGGTGGGAGTGCTAGCCCCTAAATAAAGTAACCCCCCCCCCCCCCCCTTCCTCTCCCCCTCCCTCCCTCCCCCCCTCCCTCCCTCCCCATACCCCCCAACCCCCCCCCCCCCCCCCCCCCACCCCCCACCCCCCCCCCACAAAGAACGAATGATGATTCTTATCTACAAAATCATGTCTGAGATTCTAGCTTTCTATTGATATCACTGTGTCTCTGACGTACGTACACATGTAGGGATTCATAAGCTAAACAGAGCTCTAGGCCAAGTGAATTAGCAAATTTGATAACACTGTTTCATATGTAGTCTAATCTTACAGGCCTATGCTGATGTGTTGGATCTTAATGGCAAACATGAGATGTTTTCAAGTGTAATGTGACATTGTTTATATTATGTCTACTCTAGCCATGTCACCTTCTATTATGTGATTATTGGTTCATGACTTCAAGACATGATATCAGTTATTTACAGAATATTGGAATGTGAAACTGCTTGGTTGTTTGTAGAACATCTTGAGTGTTAGAGATGTTAGAGATCAGGGTTGTAGTCGAGTCCATTACAAGTCCTCACAAGCCCTCACAGGTCCACCACAAGTCCCTGGGTTGTGATTCAAGTCAGTTATTCAAATGAACTCCAACAAAGGCATTTTGTTGTACGTGTTCATCCTTTGCTTCTTGTTACTTGACAGACTTATGCGGGACTTGTCACAGACTTTTATCGGCTCTGGACTTGTGATGGACTCAACTACAACCCTGCTTGGGACACCAAAACATGCATTTGATATTTTGGGAAAACATTCCTGATAAGTGCTGTTAAAGTTAGAGTACATCATTTGAAGTGACCTCGCCCCCTATTTTGTTTTAGGAGTTGAGGAGAAAAACCTTACTAAAGTGTTAATAACAATGGTACCAAACACCACATGATTTTATTTCAGTCCAAAATGGTATTTTGTGTGATAAATTAACAACTGAAGGTGGTTTTCTTTATAATAAAAAAAAATTTAAAACAATATATAAAAAATTTTATTTGCAAAAGACCTTTTTACCATTCAACTCAGCACAAAAACCATGCAATGATGCATGGATTTTTGAAGTTTTCAGAAGTATGGCTTAAATTTCTACAGGGCAGTTTTATCAACATGGGCTTCTAATAACCCCCCTTTTTAACAGTTTACCAATTATGTGCCTTTAAGAGCAGAAATTGATAATGACAAAAGAAGCTAATTTTTACCCAAGTATCCCTCCAAAATTTCGGTACCAACAAATTTTGTTGACACATTAAGAACATCCGAAGTGCGAGATGTACAATGTAACTAAGACAACAAAAAGTGTTAGACGGTAATTTTATAAATAACCCAACTTTGAAACTCACAAAAAGTATCATCCGTAATACATACTTTTTCAACCTGACTACGTGTGAACACCCAACTAAAAAACAGACTTTATTCAAATCATCTTTTTAAATCAAACATGAGCACATGTTATCGCAAATGTGTGTATTTGCTGAGTGGTTTTAGCAGACGCAAGACAAAACGGGTCAAATTTCTAAAAGCAGCTTCATCCGTATTTTCTCGGTTTTCTTCAAGTATCCTCTTTTCCCGGCTAATGCATTTTGAAATGGTGATGCGGCAAATTTGCCGCAAGCGTCTTGATCTGAATTGCATCCCACGGGAGGAGATAAAAAGGATTTTCTTGGGACAAACATCCTGCGTGACTTTTGCTTGACCCCTGTTAGGAATTGTTGAAAGATTTTGTTGGGACAGCTTGTGGGGGTTTCTAGTACCAGACCGATTCCTTACGGAGAGCTCTATCGGGCCTGTTCTGGGCTAGGCTTGGGATTTCTATTGCATATCTATGACATATCAAGAGAGGTTGACTTCACAATTCTCAGAAGTGTCCGAATAATTAAGGCTCGGACTAAAGGCCTGTCCGCATTGGACTTTTGTGGGGAAAACTTACCGAGACGATGGGTACTTTTCCCATTTTAAGTCCAATGCGGACAGCCTAGGACGTTTTCCTCTCAGTAACTTCAGTAACCATAAACCATGTTAACATTTTGAAGAGCTCTTGCCGGACCCCAAGTCTTGAACTGATGATGTAACTTCTACATGTAAGTGCAACACAATTAAAACAAACTTCACAAATGCAATATTTAGTATGGTGCCTAATCGCCATGGAAATGAAATAACCAAACATGAGATGAGAGAAAAATCACAATGCCGTCATTAATAGTGAGTTTACTGTAAATGTAGGAGTATTCCATTACCTTGATATAGCCATTAGACATGCAGAATATGCTAAGCCCTTGGGGCCAGGAATTATAATGGATACAGAGATGTAGTATCGTACCCAGTCCTGCTGGAGATGCTCGCCCAACAAGGTCGGGGCACACGGGATGAGAGTTCATCGCTGGTTGGTTGAATGTGATGCCCATTAGTGAGCCATCATTGATAGTACGTATACACTGCTTTTGGACATACGATCAAAGTCGGGTGCCAAAAGATCGTGCGATATGACGCGGTACGGCGCTCTACAATGCAGCTACTTGTCTTCGTCAGTGTTTGAAATGCTATGCATTTGACCGAGATTGGGAGGGAATTCTTCATGTTCGACGAGGGACGACGCTTAAAGTTGTGCCAGTTACTAAATATGAACCTGTAATTTGATGTGAGCGAAGAAGGTGTCATGTTTCTCGTAAAGACCATTTGGTGTGTGTGGTAGTATGAATGTGTGTGCAGCCTTCCGAGCTTTACTAAACTCGGTCGCGCGTGGTTTTGATATTGAGCCAAAACCTTTGGGGGGCCCGGGACCCGTACCGAAATTTGGTGCGGGTCTCAACCAATCAGCGATGAGCTCTTATCGCATGTGCCCAGACCTGATGGGCGAGCATCCCCAGCAGGTCTGGGTAATAGGCTAACAGAGATGCCACCATGCTTTTTGAGCCCAGCGTTCAAATGCAACTTGCATCTAGTTGGTAAAGTGGTTTGACATTACAAATTAACATCTTATTTGTTCCAATTGTTTGTGCAAAATAAACTTCAGCACTTTATCCACGAATTGATTTCCTATTTAACAGTTGTACTCTGCCCACTCACAATTGGCTTGCGTAATTTGTTTTAACTGTTATTGTTGAATTATTCTTTCAATGTACATGTTCACTTGCAATGACCCAAAATTACCCAGCGTTGATACATGTACAGTAGCAATGGTAACAAACACCACATTATTTTTTTTTGTCTTGAAAATTAACAACTGAATGTAGGTGACTTGAAAGCCATGTTCAATTTGTAAATTTTCCAGCATAAAAACTCCTGTAGCTAATTTGTTACCATAATTTCACTCACAAAAATATCCTGTAACTGCAGCATGTCAGACAGAGCATATTTCATTAGTCTACGTGCCATCCACACAGGAACAAAGTTGTTATTAATTGACAGTGGTCAGTTAAAATTTTACCCAAACTGATGCAGTGCAAACACACGCACCCATAATGGTGTGATGGTGTGGGAGCTGGGCTTGCCTGATGTTGATTTGGGGGCACGTACCGTAGATTGGACGCCGATGCCAGTACAGGTTTGGCTTGGCCGACTGTTTGCATAAATAGTTTACGTTAGGGGTCCCGTGTTTATTGCTATGATGGAGATGCACATTTCAGGGTTATTTGCACATCATTGCTATCCAATAAGGTTATGGAACGCGTAATCTGTGTTTCTTAAATTGTCTTTCCACAGTAAAGTAGGCATTTTGGCAATACAGACCACATTTGTGAGGAAATACCTTCGTCTGGTCTCAAAATAAAACAAATAAGTTCAAGCTGTTCTCAAGAGATATATCTTGAGAACAGCTTTAATAGGCCCAAAAAGGGTTACAAATAGTGTGACAACATGCCTTTCTAAAAACCCTGTGTACAAATTTCCAATATACGCTCGTAACTGGAACGGACACTTGTATTTTCTGGAAAATATGGTCTGTGTTGCCAAAATGCCCAGGCCTTTACCGTGGAAAGATTCAATTTGATGCGAGTAAAAACAAAACAAACAAAATCTGTGAATTCGCAGATATGTCTTCCCAACGTCGTCGCATGGAGGTACATGTTTGTAGCAACACTGTATAGATGAAATGCTTCATACATCCTGAGCCCTGCATAATTGAAGCCGATTACGATAAACGGCAAACTGCTTGTAGGTAGACATGTCATGCGGTCAACTTGGAGTGGTCTAATATTAGACTGCCAAGCTGATACTTCCATGAAATTCATCCCAGGATCTACGTCAATGGACCAATGAATGAATGAAATCTCTAACGACGTTGCTGCTTATCATATTGATCAGCGAGCCTTACGCCATTAGATGTGCCAGTGAGCAAGCACTGCACTGATTATAAGAGATTCGGTGGTCTAAAAGATTCTCATCTAATTTGATAAAAACAAATAAATCAATCAATTTTTATTGATATTTCCCGCGGCAAATTTGACTGATTGACCAACAATGATTAAAAATACTGATTGCAATAAATGTATATACGTACACTTCAAATTGTTAATACAATGTATCACATGTATGTGACCTGAGTGTGCAAAATAAGTCGGATATATCGCCCATGCAGTCAGGCCGAGTTTTTGCAACCGGTTCTGGAAATCAGCGGTTGATCCTGTCTCAAAAAATGTGTGAAGAATATGGAATTTACAACTATTAAAATGGTTATAAATGAAGTGCAGAATTTACTACCCTCACAGACATGTTTTGGTTGTCTGCCTAGGGTTAATATGGTTGGCTAAGCACCATTTATAGTTCTGAAAATGTCATGCAAAAATCGGTGTTTACCACTTTTGAAAAAGGACCAAATAAGCCCATTGTCACACAACACTATCAGTTGCATACATATACTATTCCATACAAATGTGCACATTTCATGACTAATAATTGTATGGCCCTTAAAGGAACACACCTTCTTTGTTGGGCTATTTTGGGCTCGAAATAGACCCATACATTATTCTGAAGCGCTTTCGAGAGTAAATCATATATATCCTGAAAAGACGCCGTCAAATTTGGCCGTTTTTGAGCACTTTTGAAAAATCCAAGGTCACGTGACTTTTCGGAACCAAATTCTGGTTCCGAAAAGTCACGTGGTCTTGTGAGTTAGTTGTATTTCCAGCCGTATAAAAGTTTGTTACTGCACAACTCCACCAAATTCAACTCTAAATTTCCCCCAATATTTATAAGTAATTGACAAAACAGAGACTTTTTATACAGGTACGAAACAGAGTTAAACATAAGTATGAAAATTCGAACATAACTGTTTGTTTCGAGAGTCCGGAAAACGGGAGCGAGCGCGTGCTACGGCAGGCTACCGTGGAGTGTATGATATTTCCCCCCGTGCAGCACGGCAAATAGCCTGAGTGAACACACGACCGGGTGTGTTGCTTCGTGTACGTTCATGAAGAAAAAAAACATGATGCCAACTCCTCAAAAGAAAACGGAAATTCCTATTCGGTCGTCCGGGCTGTCCAGTGAAATCGTGAGCAGAAAATTTGAGATATCCTAAGCAGGAGAAGAGCGAATCGTCTGTGACAAAGTCGTGAGGCTCGCGCGTAGTTGCAACGGCTGGTAAAGCGTATAACCCGTCTTTTGACCGTTTTTGTTAATTTTGCACATCTTTAGTAAATTACGGGATATTTTGATGATCTTTTTTCACAACGACCATCAAAAAAGTATTGTCAATGCTCTTACATCACTAAATCATGTAAACAGTAGGCAGGTGTGTACCTTTAATAGAACCTGCTTAGAACTGTCTCTGTAAATGTGAAGAGCGCCCTCTTTTGTACTGTTTCATGCAGTCTGAGGATGACATCATGCAGTACATGTAAGTGAATAATGCGTTTGCTTTCACCACTAGCGTTGCTAAAAATAGAGACTAATCCATATTGCCACTTAATGTACAAACACGTACTGCCAGCAATGAAAAGTTCTATTACCACAATGTCTGTGTTTTTCTTAGAAATGTTTAATTTGATTAAAAATGCTTATTTGATCAATCAAAAACATATTTGGGAGACAGTATGTTTATGTACATGGCATAACCATGCATTATGCAAGCAATAGAAGAGCTTTAGTGTTGATATTAAATTGTTAGTGCATTTATATCATGACATTGCATTCAATGTATGCTTGAAATGTGTATTACATGTATTTTCTGGATCTGGCTCTGTATGTGTACATCTTGTTTGACAGAATATTATCAGAACATAAAAATAGTATAAGAATATAAAAACAATTTCCATTACCAACTTGATTTAAAAGAGTGCAATTAGTGATAGTTATATCTTTAACCAAAAAAAAAGATTTTGACAAATGGTTTTGGCGAATGATTAAAGGTACACACCGGCTTCGTTGGGCTATTTTGGGCTCGAAATGGACCATACAAGATTCTGAATGCCCTTCCGAAATAAACTAAACATATCCTTAAAAGAAATTTTTTAAAAACAGAGGTCACGTGATTTTTCTGAACCAGATTCTGGTTCCGAAAAATCACATGGTCTTGCGAGTTAGTTTTGTGTCCAGCAGCATGAAAGTTTCTTACTGCAAAACTGCACCAAATTCAACTCGACTTTTCCCCAATATTTATAAGTAATTGACAAAAGAAAGACTAGGTTATACAGGTATGAAACAAAGTTAAACATAAGTATGAAAATTTGAACATAAATTTGTTTCGAGAGTCCAAAGAACAGGAGCGAGCGCGTGCTACGGCAGGCTACGGTGGAGTGTAGGATATTTGCCCCACGCAGCACGGCAAATAGCCTGAGTGCACACACGGCCGGGTTGGTTGCTCCGGTGTACGTTCGTGGAGAAAAAACATGATGGCCAACTCCTCCAAAGAAAACGGAAATTCCTATTCGGTAGTCCGGGCTGTCCAGTGAAATCGTGAGCAGAAAATTGGAGATATCCCGAGTAGGAGAAGAGCGAATCGTTTGTGACAAAGTCGTGAGGCTCGCGCGTAGTTGTAACTGCTGGTAAGGCGTATAACCCGTCTTTTGATCGTTTTGTTAATTTTGCACTTCTTTAGTAAATTACGGGATATTTTGATAATCTTTTTTCGCAACGACCATCAAAAAAGTATTGTCAATGCTGCTACATCACTAAATCATGTAAACAGTAGGCCGGTGTGTACCTTTTAAACGAAACCCAATTTTAAAGAATTTACAATAGTTTTGAAATAAATTTATATGGGGTCGTAGTAAAATATTGACCATATAGAGGTTAAACGATTATTTGGGGCCTAGGGATATTGTGTACATTGCACATGCATCGATACACACCAGCAACTAGCTTTAGTGTCGGCCGAACCGTTAACCGGTTAACCGACACTTGAAAGAATTGCAAACCGGTTTCTTAATTAACCGTAAATTCTCACCCCTAGTTATCTCCATGCTTTTCAGTTTCAGTTTATGCTAAATTATAAAATGTCATCTTAAAAGATAAATGGTACCCCAACAAATGAATTCATAAATGTATATATACAGCATTGTGAAAAACAATCCACTTGGTAAATGCTTGAATGTCTGAAATTGTTGGGTATAATGACGTTAACACAAAATGGCCGGAATTAGCAAGTGATTTGGTTTTATACCGAGTGCTTAGTCAGAAAATGTCTGCTTTAATAGCCTGCTGTTAGAAGCATAAAAAAATGCTTATAAAATGGGTCTTATGAACATTGCCCCTAATTATGATGAGCCTGTTTGTCACAAATAGACACGGATGCATAATGAATGATGGGAGAGAAATTTAATAACTTTATAGCTAAGCCCACCCATCCTTGCAGTAATAATACATCGTCATATTTATTGGCCCAGTTATGATGGATACATAATTTGATTCCAGCATTTTAGATTGCATAGCGATCCACCGTACCGGAGATGTTTCTATGGGCAACGTAGGCCCGTTATTTATTGCCATTCCATGGTTTAGTTGATTGCCCTAGGAACCAGCGCAAAAGCATGGAATGTACCGTACTCCAATAAGCGTATGTAAATAATTGCCGTCAGTAAACATCCGTTTTAATTTCAGTAATATTTGTCTAGAAATCTGTCTGTGTGTTTCCAGTAACTCTCCCATTTTCACATTTTGCAGTGATTTTGGTTAATGAAATAAAGACTAATTTTGTCACAAAATTTGACATTTTGAGAAACCTTTAGCAATTAACATGATAGCTGCGTATTTACATAATTCATCTAAAATTATGTAGGGAAGCTTTGTAGTTTGAAATCAGTTAGTTTTCTTTCAATCTTAATGTGATCTAATTCAATCTAAATGTGTTTTTGTTAAATAAAAATTGCAATCTTTGATCTTTTAAATGCTTCAAATTAAGCAGAATCACAATTGACTTTTCAGAATTTAAACCAGCCATTCTGATACACATACACTCACTCCCACTGAGCTACATAGGCCTACATATTTAGACGTACCAGGCTATTTCTTGCCAGGAAATTTATAGTCGGGCAATTTAACTCATTATTTAAAACCAAAGTCAAAACTTAAAAGGCTGTTTTTAAAACCTTTTTGTTTGAAAATATTTGTTATTATCCTTTAAAGGCCCTATAGATGATCTGTTTTTGAGCGATTCTGGGAATAAAACCATTATAAATCAAAAGAAAAACATCAACAAACTCATCCGAAGAAATTTCAGCTCTGTCAAATGTACCACTTTTTCCAAAAACATAAAAATCCATATTGTTTCGCCAGTCTTGGCGGAGTGTTTCAAAATAACTTATTCTCAATTGATTTCTTCGTTCTCAGACGGTCGATCGCGTACTCTATGGCTCGCGCGTCCATACTGTGTGTGCGTGCGACCTACAGAGTTATACACACGCAGTACACAGCACCCATTTCAGACCGCCCAGATGAGAACCAACTAAGTAAATCGTTTGCAAACGATCTAGATAATTTCATTTCCATTGATTATTTTTGGGTAAAATTATATCATCTCGGGTAGTTGCTACCAATTCAATCTTTACTTTGAGAAAGGTTTTCCCTGTCAATTCATTGGTTTACTTTTGGGGTCATTGCAATTGATACAGAGGGCCTTTAAATGGTAACAAATGTGTACATGTACCTCTGCATGCATGAATGCTTGCATGAATATACATCCTGACTACAGAACCATTTCAATTGCCATATGCTAATTAAGGACACTTATTCGTTTCACCGACTCAACTAACAGATGGACTCTAAATTCATTTCAGCACTAAAAATACCACTATAATTAACTTGTTGTCCTCTTAAGTTCATGAAGTGTTTATCTTATTCCTAAAATATACCGGTATTTTAAATCTCTGAGTAGAGTAAAAGATTTAGTAGTTAAATTACACGATTTTGAAAACTCTTACAAATGGCATAATTACCAGTACACGTACGTATCTCATAATCATGTGTGAATGAGGAGGCCTATAATAATAAACCAACCTGCCGGTAAGTTCAGTATACAATTTAAAAAAATATGTTCTTGCTTTCAAGAAATTGTGTGAAGCCACTGTCCTATTTAGGCTGGTTCCCTAGCTATACTGCATGGAAAACAGCCATTATATACCATGGTAGTCGGGCGCTGAGGCTGGATCCGAATTAGTGGCTTTGACTGTGGATGTGGCTGTTGCTATGCTGTTTCTAAGGACTTTCATTGTCTGCCCATAGCAACAACATAGCAACAGCCATGGCCACAGCCAAAGCCACAGCCAAAGCCACTAATTCGGATCTACCGGTAGCATAATTGTTTCGTTCACATGAAGATACCCTCGTAAAAAAAAGAAACGTGCACACACATTTATATGAATTCACTTCCAGTTATTGTTTTCTTATGAAATGACATTATCTTCAGCAGAAGCATTACATTAGACAGTTGGAACCACTTCTATCTTCCATTTCAGTAAGGTTTTTCCGGTTAAATGGTACAGGCTTTACGCAGGTCCACTGCAGCAATTACTCAGTGCAGCATTTACATGTATGGGGATTAAATGCTCTCAGTTAAGATGATCTACCGGTACCTGTACACATGTAGGAAAACATGTCTCCCTTCACGTTTTTATGGTTACAGCACTTGAAACAATGAAGCATATTGATGCTGGTATAGCTATGTGTGCACTCGGCCAAAACTGAATTTGAAACAAAAACATACACGGTATATTAATCTATTTTAAAAACCCTTCATGAATGGTAATTAATATGCACAACTGATACATAACTGTTACCATGCATGTACATACATGTACATGTACATACCAGCACATATGAAATCTATCCTTTAGGCTATACTACGTCGTATTTACATTGTTTGCAATGGAAATGTCTAAATTATGACTTTTTAGGCCTAGACTATACCGTTAATGCATCTCCCCATATGGCTATGCAAGCCCGAACATGTTGGTTACCAGTAATGAGAGAAATAAGTATTATTTTTCATTTAATAAAGCGAAGCTTGTTCATGTGTAAGACACTAGACAACCACCAGCCTCTCTCTAGCAGTGACCTTCCCATTGAGGTTAGGTGAAGATTTAGGATGGAATAATTAGCAGTGAGCCAGCACCGAATGCAGACATGATCGATTGAGAGATATTTACTGAGGCGATGATGTCAGCAGGATAGACCATGTGACGTTGTCGCTTCACGCTCACTCCTCAGTTTGGATGCTGGATACACGAGTGCCACACTAAAGGGAGGACCGTCAGAGTGCTAAATGTAGAATGATGATTGGATCTTTGTCATAGTGTGAGGTGTTAGACTCGACTGCTTTTTGAAGAGTGTTAATCTGTGATTTGTTTCTGCTTGTGATATAATATTACGGCTAGCTTCACATGTTGTTTCTTTCGGCTAGTACACCAATGTGGATTTCTCTCTTGAAACTTCAGCATTTTTCAAGGAGTTGCGCAGACTGCAAAAATCACGAGCAGCAGTGTGTCATATTCTTTGGAATCTATAGTCATCTTTGTTGTGTGTGATCTCTTTGCCGGAAGTCTTATTCCAGAAATGTGTGTTTCTCATGCTGGATGTGCCAACAAGAGTGCTGTAACCGGTACTTTCACCAGTAGATGTGGCATTTCAAAGAACGGAACTTAGGGCCCATGTATAGATTTTTCTACCTTGTTTTAGCTTGTAGTTTGACCCGAATTCTGTGCTACTTATACATGTAGTTTGAAATCAAGCAGTAGACCGATCCAGTAAGCACCACCCACATATAAATGCGTCTAACAACACCAAAAGACCACGTGGATCACCATTATCCTATAGACCTTTATCACGGTGCGTCCATCTTCGTCTTGTTCCCCACTGCATAGTACGTGTACGTGTCAGGCATGATCAGTGCGTGTGCTTGTGCGTGTCTGCGCGATAGCATATCTGTGTACACAGGGGTTTATGGGGTACTTGCATTGTTGTCCTATTTTCCCTTTTCTTTAGAATTCCTCTGTGGGGTACCACTGTTCCTTTTGAATTTCTTTATGGGGTACCATTGTTCCATTGTGTTTGGTACCCCACAAGTGTGTCCGTGTTAGACCATGATAGCGCGTGTAGTCTTCCGTTGTTGTTTTGAGAGAATCAATGTCCGCGCTGCACGTTTTCTTGATCGCACACCGCTCGCATGTCATTGTGATGCACACAATGAACATTGTCAACACGGGGCCAAACTATTTTATTTCGGCAAGCCTCGCTTTGGTTACGTTCAATTTAATAGGGGAAAAGGGAAGATGGCCGCACCGTGATAAAGGTCTATTGGGACGGGGTTTAAATGCTTCTGGATTGGTCTATTACGTAATTGCTGCACTTGTAGTGTGAAAGTACATGTACAATGTATCCTTGATTTCTGCAGAGGATGCAAGCCATTCACTGTGGGCGCATTCAAACATGGTTAATCACGACTGTTCATGACCAAGTCAACTTGAAATTTGCATTCAAACATACGGTGGCAATGCACGACAATCCATATCCATAATTATATGACCGAGTAATGACTGAGTGGCTCGGTCAACTCCTGTCGTGACTCAGCCTCTTTTGAAATGCATTCACACTTGCTTTTATTATTATTATTATTATTTATTTCTGGTACTGAAACCAAGGATTCCTCAATAGTGCCCATTGCACTGTCGCTCGCGCGGCAAGCGTGAGGAAACCCATGATGAATTAGATACGGCCAGAGACACCGGAGAATCCCTCCCCTTCTCTTTACGAAGAAATGCTCTGGGATCTTTAAAGTGCGTTACTTTACCTAACACACCGGACCAACGGCTTTACATCCCTTCCGAAGGATGGAGAAAGTGTGATTAAGTGCCTTTCTCAAGAGCACAAGTGTCACAACCTGTCGCGGCCCGGAATTGAACCCACATTCTAGTACTGGCAGGAACTTGAGTCACGATCAAGTCCAAACTTGGTCATGATCAAAGGCTTATGTGTGAACACATCCTTAGATTTAATTTCTCACAGGACCTAGAAGCTTAATGTCATTACACATCCTCTTCTCTTTTAGCACAGTTCAACAATAGTGTTATTTTAAGCACTAGGTTTTCACCAAAAAAGTGTGTGTATATGGGCATTGCAATACCATTTAGATTCCATTCCATTTTCAAAACAAAAGTTAATTGGCTCTAAAAATTACAAAGAAAAAACTCGCAAACCACCTACAAAACACTGCCAAATTCCTGGATTTTTAAACATTTCTGCATCCATTAACATTCAGAAAAGTATTGGAAATCACCAAGCAAATAATGGGAATTGCTCCGAAATCGAGAATCGTGATCGATTTCCAACTTGAAATGAGCTACTGTAGAAAGGACTCGCCCAAACTTAATACACTCGACCAAAAAAGTGCTGTCACAAAAAAACACCAAAAAAACAACGATGTCAACTTTATTGCACTCAAGCAAGGGGAGTTACAGTTCAGTATTTTGCTTCCACCATACCTACATGTAATGCAATGGCACGATTCAGATTGGACAATTTAACCATTTTGATTTGGATGTTTTTGACAAGACATTGATAAATCCAAACTCACTTTAAAATTTCCTAATTGTCTACACACAAATTGCCCAAATCACAAGTTGCATTGTTCTTTGGTGTTTTTCATTTTGACCCCACACTCCTTTGTTGCATTCCTGTTCAGTTAAGCTTGCCATCATGATCTCTCTTGAGCTCTATTCCTTTGAGGGATATGTTCAGCTAAAATTTGATATATTATTTTCCTACATTAAATCCAATTTCATAATAAATATCTATAAATGTCTTACTGGTGACAGAACTTTTTTGGTCGAGTGTAGTAGCTAGGAATAAAAGTACATGTACTTTGATATGTACCCAGTCTCAAACCTTTGACATTAATAAGCACTTTGGCACTGGAGTGAATTGAATTGATTTAAGTTGTTAAGAAATGCATTGCCAGCTATTAGAGAGAAATCGCTGCATACTGGTAGACACATCCAGTGTTAAGTAGTTAACTCGGACTTTTTCCTTGTGTTCAGCAGATAAATACCATTTTATAAACTTGCCTATTCACAAATTTATCTAAAAGCACATTTACATCTGCTCAGGAAAACTCCACCAGATGTATATGGTTAAAACACCTTTACATCTGTACAGTTTTAACATCAGATGTTAGTGATGACATTTCCTGCTTCAACTGTTAATGGTGTCTATTTGTGACGGGCTCTAAGAAAATGAGTCACAAGTCGTGCTGGCTAGTATTCTTTTTGCGACCATAAAAAGAAATCCGCGGCAAATCCACGCTCAATAAAATACCAAAACACAATGGAAATTCCTGGCGGTGCCCAGATACCGCCTGGAATGTCTGTGTTCCCCCTGGAATGTCTGTGTTACGCCTGGAATTTCTTTTGTGTTTAGGTATTTTAATGAGCGTGGAAATGCCACAGATTTCTTTTTATGGTCGCAAAAAGAATACTAGCCAGCGCGACTTGTGACTCATTTTCCTAGAGCCCGTCACATTTATACTATAGGCCCGTTTGGATCATTACAACATCGGATCTTTTACAACGACCCAAAATTTTACTTCATAAGTTGACAAGAAAACCTTACTCAAAGTGTTGATAGCAATGATAACAAATTGATCTCTGTCCAACTGAAGGTTGTGTGCGCACACACATATTTACCAAAAACCATGCATGGATTTTGAAAGTTTTGTCAAGATTTGGTGCATCTACGTGTACAAAGTATGTATGTAGCTGAAACGTCTACAGGTTATAGTTTACCAGCATTCTTCTTTGAATATGTTATGCCCTTGAATGAATTTGTGAAAAGTTCCGTCTTTTAAATTCCACTAACCACATTTACGTAGTATGTATTGCGATGGATGGCTTTTAAGTCCTTGCTAATTGGGATAAAATCGTTTGGATATATACATATACTTCCCAAAAGGTAATCTCAAGTTTGGCATTCTTTAGGGCCAGGGCAAATTACAGGCTTCCTGTACAACACATCGTGTAATTGACTCACTGTTTACAACAAGACAGGGATCAATTGATTTGGGTTTTCATAAAATTGTGCTCTAGACGGGGATTTGATCAATTAGTGGTCCATATACTGCACAAGTTGTAGACCCTTTGCACCGGCAGCCATGACAGGGGCAGGTTTTCATATTGAAAAGATGTGACAATAGATCTCACAAAGTGCCTACTTGTGCATCACGCACGGTGACAAAGTGACTGCCCCCTGTCATGGCCGCCCATGCAATGGGTCTATTGCAAGTTGCACTTGCATAATGTATTTGTTTCTTCTAAAGGTAATGATAATAGAGACATCTATATCGCGCACATATCCATCCCAAGGATGCTCAAGGCGTTATACCCCTGGTCATTGGGCTCAGTAATATCATTCCTTAATCCTTCTCAACTCCATTAGGAGCATGCAGTCCGGTGCAGCTTACATGCACAGAGACTGATCAAACACATCAGCTTTCACTACCCTCAAAAGTTCCTATTTACTCCTGGGTGGAAAGAGGCAATACCTGGCAAAGTGCACCACGGATGCAGGCAGACCCAGATTCGAACTCATCACGTCCTGCAGAATTAACCAAGGTTTATTAGTTCAATTCACTAGACGTACAACTCGGCCATGTTACTCCATGTACATGCATCTCTCAAGGCAATACATGTAGTTATATTAAGGCCTGTCTACACGAACCAACATTTGTTGGCCAACAAGGTCCAACATGTGTCTGACGATGTCGGGCGACCAAAAGTTGGATGGTGTGGACATCACTTCAGACAGCGTCCAACAACATCCAACTAGTTGGAACATGTGTGAACATGTTCCTATCGCCTGATTTTGTTGGAGCTTGTTGGAAAAATGGGCCAATAGCAGATTATAACGCCTATCGCGTGAAGGCAGCAACCAACTGCAGTCAAAATACGTGTATGCTGGAACATGTTTGTTCGCACGGTCGAGCGCATCCATGTTCCGCCCAAAAAGTTCCAACTTCATGTCGGTCCTTGTTGGCCAACAAATGTTGGCTCGTTTAGACAGGCCTTAACACTTGCAGTGTAAGCCTGGGTATATTAAAACAGCAAGGGGTACGTACTTGCCTGAAACATTATTTGCCTATAAAATACTTTATATTCATGGACAATTATTACACATCGGTAGATCAGTACCAAATGGGATGGGAAGGGTCTGATGTTCAAATTCACTTGAATACAAGATCATAATGAATTCACGAACAGCCGCATCTAAATATAGTCTGCCGTTACCAGTTGCTTCTCATAAATACCGTGCATTTAAGCTCGACCGGGCGTGGGCATATCGTGTGACGCTTCATGAATTATTGGCGGCCGGTAATGAAATGGTCTTAAAATAGCGAGAAGACTGATTTTTGGACCGAACAGCTTGTCAGGTGCTTAGCTTGTTTTCATGATGGATGTAAACTCATGCCGCTAAAATTGGATTTCTCAATGGTCATCAACGTATATCGTGTAGTTTTTTAATTTTTTTTTAAATTGTCACATTAGCACTGCTTTGTCTATAAACTCTCTCCTTATATTTAAGCGAATCCACGAAAATGCATTTTACAGAATGAATCGACCAGTACATTATCCCTTGATTGCAAACTGCAAGAGATTTACATAGGCCTCATTTTACAGGTTATTTAAAAACTTTTTGCCAAAAAATTTCTCATCCATTTTTTAAAAATTACAATTTGAAATCTACAAGTTTTTCGTCTGTATTGCACAAAACACAACATGTCATTTTTTGTGAAGTTCATATGCATATCAGGGGCGGATCCAGGAATTTTTCCAGGAGGGGGTTTTGCCACCAGGGAGGGGTTTTGCCCATCAGATTTTTATGTCTGCTTGTTTCGGACAGGCGGACACGCAAAAAATGCATTACATTATATTTTTTGGTGTCGGAGCAGGGGGGGTTTTGACCCCCAAAACCCCCCCTCTGGATCCGCGCCTGCATATCCACTTTTCAGTGGGTCATATTTTTTCTTCTTTGTGTAAAAATAATTTTCGAGTTACACATGTTTTGCACAATTAACGTCTTTTGTATCTTGGGTTATGTATTTCTCCTTTACGAGAGTAATCCTTTGATGTATGTGCATGCGTACTAATCGAGGCGATCGAAACACTGCCTCTTTTTCTTGCCACGATCAATAAACTCTCAAGATTAAGCACTTTCACAAGAGTGGCGCACTGGGCAAATAGGTTAAAACATTACCTATTAACACAAATGGCGCAGTTTGCAAGCCAGAACGTTATCAAGATTAACCTATTTAGGGGAGTATGACCAGATTGATCCAAAATGGATTTCATTTTAAACTAACAAAATAACTCCCCAAAATACTATTCATGAGAACAAAACGGGAAATTTGCAATCCCAAATTTGGATGTGGAAGCAAAAAAGTTGTTTTAATCACTGCATACTAAACTTAGGTGGATTTTTGACAATATCCCTGGAAATATACGGATTGAGGGCGCAAAATTTCAAAATGGTAAAGAAAAAAATGTGACTCGTGATATGGTATCAAAATCTCAACACCTATTGGAAAAAATGGGGGGTGCTCAAAAATGTAATCTGGTCACACTTAGTTAATTGTATAACAAACCATTCTGCATCTTCGATAAGAGTTCCGGTATGACCAAAAACAAATTCAGTAGGAAATGTGTTAATTTTTTTTTTTTTTATACATCAAATCCACCTTTAGGATAAACTGATTGCTTTTCTTTAAATTGTAGAAAAAAATCAGTCTGCATTGTATCTGTGCGGCTAAAAATAGACCGGAAATTGACGGTGGAGTGTTTGTGGCATTCAAATAAATCCATCGCTGCATTGCTGCTAGACGGCTATTTTGGGCTACAATTCAAGAACCGACATTTTCTGTTGTGTGGTACTTGACTGCTGGTCAATCAAGGACATTTTTATTTAAATTTGAGACTTTGTGATGAATTTAGCAAATCAAATAGAAATGTCTAGGAAGCCAGCCAGGCATGTTTTTCTAATTTGTTTAAGAATATTTAGAGGCATCATTGTCTACGCTCCAAGCTAAATTTACCTTGGCAAAATAAATTCAAAAATAATTTGTCTTGGTTTGCCGAAGGCATTGGCTTTCAAATAAGATATCAGTCAAATTAAACCCACCAAGTCATGAAAAAAGATATATAGGCAATTCATAAAAAAGGCACCATCAAGAGTTCGATGTAGAAAGGCCACATGTACTTTCGTAGTACCACCAGTAAGCATATAGTGAGTTGTACGTATATTCTTGAGGAATGAAGAAAATCTATTATTTTTTTCTCTTTGCAAACTAACTGTAATAATCTACACTTCAACCTCGAAATTGAGTATTTTTTTTCAAATCGAATCTGAATTGTTTCCAAAATAAACGAATACACTGAGTCTGATGTCGACCATGCCCTCACCGACAGAAACTAGCGCTATGTACCGTGAAATGCCCAAATTCTTTCGGGTCTTTATTATTTAATTGCTTCTAAACCTTTTTATTCCTACCAGGTGAAAAGCCACCACCACAAAACATTCTTTTATACATTAGCATTTTGCTAAATTTTAGATATAATTTGATTACCAATTCTCTTTGCAAAACCTTACTGCAGGAGCACCCCAGTCCATTATGTACTTTCAAACCATATGTTTTTATTTGTGTTTTCAGCACAATCGGAAAATGACAGGTTGTTCAGTTTATCTCGTCCATGATATCAAGAATAAACAACCTCTCCAGGGAAAAAGCTGTATTTAATTAGTGTGCACAGATTTTCCACCTGGTCAAACAAAATACTTGTGTGCTGTAAAACATTTGTGTCTACTATTAGTACAGTAATTGCATGCATAGTCACTCCTTCAAATTAGTACCTAATGTGTTCTACAAATGCCAGGGTTTTTGTCCTTTGTTGATGAAACCTGTAGAAACACCAACATTACGGATAGTTATAGATTCAAAGAAGAATGTTGGTAAACTAGTCTCCAGAAATTTCAGCTACATAGATGAGCATTGTTTCAGAATTTTAAGGATCCATGCATGATTGTCATTTGAATGCTAAAAAATAAGTGTGCGCACACGATTTAAAAACCACCTATACACCAATCCGGTAACTAAGGTCTCCTTACCCGGTATATCCGCCATAGCTGGAGGGCTTCCACTGAATGAACTGTATGTTTTTGCTGTTGCTGAATAGTTGTATTTGTTTACTTCGAACAAGATGCGCGTCTTTATAGCCTGGGGTTGTGTACGCAAAGGGGGCGTGTCGCGTGTACGCAAAGGTGGCGTGTCGCGTTTACGCAAAGGGGTCGCATGCATGTAATGGATGAGCGCTTTTTGTTCTAACAGCAACACAAAATGCACTGGACGCCCCCCAGCTATGGCGGATATATACAGGGAAGGAGACCTTAGTCCCCGGATTGGTCTATAGGAAGATGCAAGTTTGGACAGAAACAACACATGTAGTGTTTGTTACCATTGCTATCAACACTAGTTTTTCTTCTCAAATCAAAGTGAAATTTTGGGTCAAAGAAGTATTGATTTAGTTATGTAAACCATAGGACAATCAAAAAATGTTCTAACTGCTTCTATAATTTGGTCAGTACAAATTATGACAGATGTTTGCCTTAGCTTGAAGCAGAAAGGGGTTAAGTGACATGCTGCCCCATTTTTTGACAGATTTGAAATTTGTAAAGCTCTGCATCCGAAGCCCGAGATATTCCTTCATAAAGTGATTCAACGTTTTTGAGGTCGTTAAATTATCTGCATTTCTGTAATATCTAGAAAGTATACCAAGCAATCAGCATTAACAGCATCACGGATCACGAACATGAGCCTGCGATTACCGGCTGTGCGCAGGCGAAACATCGACGCTACAAAGATCAAGAGAAAATCTCTTACTGACCGACACAATGCAGGAGTTATATCGGTGAGGTTGCCGGTAACCGTGGCAACAGCAGCCAGTGATGTATTATGTTGATCCCCGATATCAAGGCTGTCTGACTTGGTAGAAAGGGAGAGAGAGGTTGTTTGTTTTTCACAATTGATTAATGCCGGCAAGACATTTCTGGAATACTTGGTGCTGTATAGTGTATTGGATGAACCTTTGTGCATGCATGCTCATGCATGCGTGGGAGAATTTTTATACAGATGTGCCATCCTTAAACCACTAGGAGTTCACTTATAATTTGCAAGGATATGAACGTCGTGAATGCTGTAATGACACCAACATATTGTTTGCGGATGTGTTAACACTATTAAGTCAAAGGCACGAGGCACGAGGGAAAACAAAATGTCAACAACGGTGCACACCAAAGAGAACCGCAGCAGCAAAATGGCTCGTCGTAGTAGCTATTTCATGAAGCGTATGAAGCCGCGATCACACTCGTTAGATCTGACTGCCTTACAACGATCGGGGATTCCGTTGCCCTTAGTCCAACGAGATGCTGATAGTGATGTGGAGACTACTGACCTGAGGTCACCTTCGGGACTTTCGCATCGCCCAGATAGTTTTAAGTATGTCGGAGTCAGGAAACGATTCCATACTGCATGAAAGAGTTTGTTACCATTGACATTGATGTACAATTTGAATCCACAAATGTTCTTGTAAAATGAAGTGTTTTTACATGCTCACTTTTTATCGTTGACTATGATTGTCTTGGTGGCAACCATTGACTGGTACGGTCTACGTACACGTACTACTTAAGGATTTTGTTCTTCCAGTTTGCAATGTAAAGGCATTAATTGATTTAGTCGGGTAAGGGCAAAACAAACCCTAATTGACAATTTAAAGGCACAGCAACACCATCTGCGCAAGTGTACCAATCGTCAAAATCTAGTAAACTTGACCCATATTTTTCAAGTTTTGTTAAATATTCAGGTCATCTTTAGTACATGTATTAGTTTTTCATCGATTTGCAATACTTTCAACTCTTGAAATAGTTATTGTGTCGGTCTAAACGATCTTAAAATGTGATGCGCTCTTCTCACCCAGGGCCGAGTTTTTGTGACAGTAACTATAAATTAGTGATGGATCCAGTCTCATTAAATCACACACAAATTAATGGACATTCCTGGTGGTACTGGGATACTGCCTAGAATTAACCACTCGACCACAAGATTACCGATGCCAAATATCCTATGCAACTGCATTTACAGGAAATATTGTAATTATTGCTTTGGTCCATAGGATCAGATTAAAACCCCATTAGGCCTTTTCCCACGGCACTTTAACCCCGAGATAACCCGGGTAACAGAAAAATTTAACCCCGAGATTACCCGGGTTAAGGGTTCGTTTCCCACGGCAAATCTCGGGGTTACGAATTACCCGGGTTATCTGGCCAAAAATGCCACTTAACCCGGGTAATTTCTAGCCCTGCTCGGGAGGTGGGTTAACCCACCAATCTCGGGGTTAACGGCGACCTTGAGACGATTCTCCGGGTTAACGTTTGTCGTGGGAAACGACGACAACAGCCTACCCGGGTAGGCTATTTAGCGAGTTAAATTCTTGCCGCAATAATGATTGGCATTGGCTTGCCGCGCTTGAATGGCACTGTCAAACTGGTACTCTTCTGAAGGTAGTGTACAACAAAATACGCGTGGGGCCAGTGACAAAGCACACATCGATAAATATTATTAAACATGCGAAATATTAACAGCAAAATTGCCAGCGATGTTTCTGTGTCGTCCGCCATGTTTGTGTGCGCAGCCTGATCGATCGATCGATCGATTTTCCACACGCAATGGTTTGCGGGTATTTGTGCTGATTGGTGTACCCGTACCCGGGTACGTGCGCATGCAGAAATGCCGTGGGAAAAGGGTCGCTGTTGTACCCGTGTAAGAGACGACCCGGGTAAGTGCTTCTCCGGGTTAACGCTTGTCGTGTGAAAAGAAACTCCGGGTTAAATGTAACCCGGGTTATTTACCGCTACCCGGGTAGAAAAGTTATGGTCCCTTTTATTGTGTAAAAGCTGGTCCCACTCTGAAGAGAAAAGTAATATTAAGAATGCACACACCATCCCACATATATACACTGAAAGAATTTAATAATTTCACTCAGCAGCTTCAATAAGGCTTTATTACATACTGTGTTGAAATTCTTGGAATGTAAATTATACAATTTTTGTCCAAAGTATCATTGATTTGTCCTTGCATTTTATGTTAGTACGTGTACAAATACTTAAATATTTGGAATATCAGGGAGGAGTGAGTTGATCATTTACAATGTACCGTACAGTATCGTTTTCTTCCTTACTCGGTCCCCAGTAGCCCTGCAACATCGTAATTTCTCCCATGTTAATCTCTCAAAATACATTGCTCACATCCAAACAATTTTATTATACACTTTGTTTTAATTGTACCAGAAATATGATTAGACAATTCTTGAGGGAAAATACATTTGAACTTGAAATACAAACTGGACAACTGGAGTGAGTCCAGTAATTTGAAAATTGGTCTCATGCTTTATGTCACATTAGACCAACGGTTCGGTGCTTTAGAGCTAATGAAAATATGTTTGGTAAAGTCACACTTTTGAATCACTATTTTGTCTAGCAGATTTTTACAAAAAAATTGATCGGTTGGTGGATTTTACGGGGGGCTGTGCATAAATAGTTCCGGATCGACCTATTGTTTCAATCAAATAACATGAGTATATCTGAAACGGGCATTGTTTTTTAATATGTTTTGGTGTTTTTTGTACGTTTATGTCTTTACAGGAAGGCTATTTCCAAGTCCAATGCCTACGCTAGTCAGCTCCATGGTTTCCCATCACATCATCTACCAGCTCAGAGGGATTACTCAGCATCGGAAAAAGAGATCAGAACAACGGTAGATTGGAGTGTGAGTATTGATACGGTTTCTTTATTTCTCTTCTTGTATAAAGTTTCAGTTTATGGAACTTCAATTTGCAGCCAGTAGGCTGAATTGTATGAAGCTTGCACGTGTCTTCCAACTAAATATCATTACATGTACGTCCCTTCTGAAAGATGGAGCAATTGTGGTTCTACCTTGCTTAAAGGCACATATACTGTAGGTACATGTACCATGGCATATTGAACACGAAACACTAATGCACCTATCAATTGTTTCCCCCCTCCCCCCTTCCCCCACCCCTGCTGCCCCACCCCCTAGGAGGGGTTTGGTCACGTTTATCATGCCCCAGGGTGGGGCATTTGACCCATGTATTTGTATACAAGACGCGCATGTTTTGCACCCGAGGGTGGGGATTTTTGTCACCTAAATGTTGCCCCAGGGGTGGGGATTTCGTCACAAAAAGTGACAATCCCCACCTCTTAGGTGGGGTGGCCCGGGGGGTGGGGGAGGAGGGGAAACAATTGATAGGTGCATAAATTTTTACCTAAATGTTGTCGAGGGGGCTGGTATCGCGGCGAAGTGGTTTTGGTCCTTGAATCACAACATCTTGGTGGTCCAGGTTCGATAACTGGTCATGGTTCCAGTGCCCATTAGCAAGGCATTTTACCACAATAGCTCAATTTTTTTAAGGGATCTAAAGCTGTTGGTCCAGTGTGTTGAGTAATGCTTGTAAAAGAGCCCAGAGTCCTGAAGAGTAGGGGATTATCCGGTATCTCTTGCCAATGGTGCCACCCACCTAACATACTGTATGTAGCTCAATGTTTAGGTGAAAGTCACTTGTAAGCTTCGTGCAACTCGGCCTATGGGCTGCGAAGTTGCATAAACTCATTAAAGATTGAATGAAATTTTTTTATTTCTCTGCCTTAAAAACTTGTTAGTGGGTTAGTGACGTTTGACCAACATTTTGTGATCTATTGCATTATCAGCCCTCCTCCCTCCCCCACCCATCTCTTCCACCCCAAGAAAAAAACTTGTTTCAAACATAATTGAATCCTGCTGATATTAATTTATTTGTGACTTTCCACTTGATTGACCATGCAGGAGAATGCAATAAGTGGCGACCATATTTGGACAGAAACGAGCGCGTCGGGTGACTTCTGTTACGTCGGTGAGCAAGATTGCTTGGTAAGTCAGTACTGGGTAAGTGTCCATCCAACGTTTCCCCACATTTTGTCTGTTTCCTTGCATGTCGAGGTGGAACCAGGTAAAAATAGAAACGACTCCCATGAATCAAGCATTGATGCCTATTTATAGCATGGAGGGATGTTGACTGGAATTCCTTCACATCTTGCCATGACAAATTGGTATTTCCCGGTGCAGTTGCTTCTTTTGAGAGAGAAAATTTTCTACCAGTAGTTGACCAAATTACATTTTCTGATGCTGTTAAAGCCCATGTACAGGATTTGTAATATCCCAAAATTTAATCAACTTTTTGTCTAGATAAACCTTACTCAAATGAAAGATAGAAGTGGTTCCAAATGTTCAATGCAATGATTTTGCCCAAGGTGATATATTTTTTAAAAGAAAATGACAATTGAAGATGAATTTGTTTGTTCAAATGCTTGTGCACGGGCATTGTTTTACAAGGACACCCTCGTGTGAACAAAACTAGACCCCTGACTACCATGGTATTGTGACTCCATTTTCTGTGCAGTATGGTCAGAGAACCAGACTAATTAGGATTGTGGCTTTGCACAATTTCTTGAAAGTATGGCGACAGCTTTTCGTTGTTTTCTGGGAACATGGGTGAGACTGAGCTGACACAGGTTGGTTTTTATCATACATATCTTCAATCTTACATGGAGATAACGCCGTTTGTAGCAGTTTTATAATCCTGGAATCTATCTTTAAATTCCCACCGACTACATGTTCCCCCTTTTGCCATGTTTTTTTGTATTGAATAATTCAAACATGACTCATTCGCTCCCTCCTGGGAGACATATCCTACAAATAGGCACTATCATTTTCATTGTAACAATTTAATCAGAAGAAATGTGCCAACTGTCACAGCCCACTGTGCTACGCTGGCTCATCTTGCTAAAGTTAAAGTTTAGCTCATGGGAAAAGCTATTTCTGGACTTTGAGTGCTTATGATCCTTCACATTTTAAACACATGTTCTTCAAGCATCCTTTGTAAAAGTGTAATTCCTGAAAAAAAATTTCAATTTTAGACGTATTCATGGAGTATGTTTGAAACTGAGAGTTTTTGACATACCACGCTTTGAGAATGGCATTACAAGATTATTTTTAAGAAGCTAACTGGGATGCTTGAAGAACATGTGTTTAAAATCAAACAACTTTAATATTTGAAGCATTACAAGCCCTCAAAGTCTCTGAAACGTAAATCTGAATTTCTGCACTCTTCCATAAAATTGCCAATTGGTGAACCAATATAGCGTGTTAGTAATGGACGGAAGTCCACCAGAGTATTACATCAAATCTAGAAAGCTAATTTGCAAGTAAAATGGTCTCTATAAACTGATTATTTCATTCCAATCATACGTGCCTGGTTCCACCTTCGGACTTTGCAAAGTCTGCCTCTGTTCAGCTTTGTGCTGTTGTGATCCTGCTTGTGTTGACCTGCGTGTATTGAGTTTGCATGTTGAATATCTTTGATTCTTAGTGTTTTAAGATAAGCATGGAAGAATGGGCCTATGTTATATGTAAAGTACATTGAGTAAAGGGGTCATATGCAGGGTTCTCTGTATGTGTTCGCCGTATTGCCTAAATGTGCTGATCAGCACCATTGTGCAGCAAACAGTGACAAACGCAATATTCCTGTTGAGTTTTTAGAGGAAAAATATATTATTTTTGTCTGGGCAGCCAATTTTTTAGTCCAGCTGGCAAATTATTGTCTGCCGCTAACGGGCAGTTTGCCCGGTCCTGAACAAAACAGCTTGTGGAAAACCCTGCATTAGTGTATTTATTTGCATTGTGCATGTGGTAAAACTGAGGTTTCTTATACAAAGTAAAAGCAATACGCAGCTCCATAGCAAAGGCATGGAGCTGCGTGTTTCGAGCACGAATTTGGCGGGCGCGCATTGCTGACGAGCCTGTGCCTTTAAGTCAATATTGGCCTTGGGTGTAAAATTGAAATAAAACAGAAGGTAAATGTCGGCAATTTCAACCTTTTTTCTTTTTCACAGAAAGTAGTGTACATGTTCTTTGTACCACACATGACTTGCAGCGTTCATTTATTACAGACTCCCTGCAATCATGGTGATGCGTTTGGCTTGGCTTGGCTCCGGAAAATTTAAAATTAATTTTACTTGTGCCCCAGCCCCTACAGGCACCCCCACCCCCACATGTGTCCCCACCCCCATAAGTTTCCCCACCCCTTCCCCAATGGTAAATATGTTACACAGAATGTTACAGGGTGATTTGATGACTAAAACGATGTGTGGGATTTTACCACATGTTAATTGCCATATCCACTAACATTGCTGTAGATTACACAAGGGCACATTTCCCTTTCCTTTGGATAAAAATAGTGCACTCGGCCAAGTGCAACACTGACATTTGTGTTTAGATTAGAGAGGAAATGAAAGTTTATATAGGAAGCAATGGATTACGGTAATTGGACACAGACCCCCAAGGAAAGGTTGTTGATCTTCAATTTGTTGCACTTCTTCTTCTAGTGATGTCAGTGTGTTAGAAATGACGACAGAGTTTTGCTTCTTTCAGTAATGTTTGGCTTCCTTTGCTTGTGGTAAAAAGAGGCCACTTTGTCCAATATTGACAAGACGTAAAAATCATTTAAAAAGAAAAAAAGAACATGAGATAAATCAGAGGAGAGGGGATCATGGGTAAGTTATTCCCCCTCATGTTTCCCACCCCCACCCCCTTCACTGTGCTTTGTTTTTCTGTTTTCTCTCCTTTTATTTCATTATAAATTGTGTTGCTGCTTAAAAATCATTGTTGAACAATATTCTTAATCCGGCCATGCATCCCCTCCCCACCCAGTCAAAAGCAAACTCTGCACGTACGTCAGTGTTTTGTCCAGAAGTCATGATGTTCCTTAATTGTCTGCACGATTGCTCATTAAGTGTATGAGAAACAGTCATTATTTATTCAAGCCATTACCTCTCTCCAGAAAACAGGATCAAGAAGGAAATGTGCTGCCTGCAAAATCATCGTCCACACCGCCTGCATGCTACAGCTGGAGAGAGTAAGTTGGTGCACACAAAATAGCATTCGAATAAAACTCACTCACCGGGGAAATAAATGTGGAAATATCTAAGTCTGTATATGCACTACTTAACCCTTTGTCGCTAGCGACCGCCCTGTGGGCTAAAGGGTAAATATACTCGTCCAAAACAGAAACACATAAGTATGAATTCTTGATTAGAACAGACGTCTGTTGGATACAGTGAATTAACTTCTGGGAAAAAACTTTTAATAGATCAGTCACTTTAGAAAGAGGACCTGTTTGAACAAGTGTTTCCCACAGTAATGAAATATGACAATTTCTGTTTTAATAACCAGGGTAATGTACAATATGTACAATTAATACTATACATCATGATGTTTCTGGCAGATAAACTTCAAGTGCAAACCAACGTTCCGTGATGCTGGCATTCGGAACTACAGAGAAAACCAGGTGGTGCGACATCACTGGGTCCATCGGAGGAGACAGGATGGAAAATGCAAACAGTGCGGCAAGAGCTTCCAACAGAAGCTTTTCCAACAAAAGGATATTATCGCAATCAGCTGTTCCTGGTGCAAAGTGGCTGTAAGTACTATGTAGCTCGTTGAATGTTAGGTTGAATCGTTCAACCACTGTGTGTCCTTTGGGATCATTGGGCGCATTGGAATGGACCCAATTGAATGTTGCAAGTCCGAATGGCAAATGCAAATGGTGCAACAGAAACTTTCAACAAAAGAATTTCATCAGAATTTGCGAGAATGAAAGCAACGTTAGCCATCTTAAGACGGGCAAGACTTTGCCTATTTCAGGCAGTGCTTTGCCTAGACTGGTCCTGGGTTCACAAAATTGTTTGTATTCTATAATTAACACATATATACTAATTTGGTTCATAGGGAGTATACCAAAAGGTAACAAGTGGCTGTCCCGGTTACGAGCGTATATTGCAAATTTGTACGCAGGGTTTTTAGAAAGGCATGTTGTCACACTATTTGTAACCCTTTTGGGGCCTATGGTATCTCTTCAGAACAACTGAAATTTATTTCTATTTTGAGACCAGACAAATGTATTTTCTGGAAACTATGGTCTGTGTTGCCAAAATGCCCCCTTTACCATGGAAAGACTTGCCTAAATAACGCTACCTTTACTTTTGCTTATGTCTCTGTGTTTCAGTACCACAACAAGGTGGCATGCTTCATGATGCAACAAATCGAGGAGCCGTGTTCGTTGGGTATTCATGCTGGAATCATCATCCCTCCATCTTGGATTATCAGGCTACCAAAGCAGAGAATCCAGGTAAAGAAATGTTCTACTTGAGAGACCTCGTAACAGGATTTCAATTTCATTGAGGCTCTGATGGGGCGACAAAGGCTCAGCTGGTTTTAAACACTATCTAATCTGACCCTAATCAGTTTCAGCGTATATGGAAAGACACTTGCACAAAACCTGCTCATACCCAAAAGCAAATTGGACAAAATGTGACAAAAATGCGCACAAGTTTACCCATGTGTGTGCCAGTATACAATGCATGGGCAATGCACGCAATCAAAGAAAAACAATGCAATGTACAGCTGTAGGAAAGTTCACAAAATACGGCAAAGTTTACTTTGTAATAATTTCAGGAAGTTACACAAAATGGTATTTGTGAGTAGGAATAAAGGTATGATTGGTTGGTTTACTGGCTAGGGACCTGTGGACATTGATAATGGCTTGAGCCAAAAGATTGGGTTTTCAGCCTATATTGAACCTGCATGGGATGACCTGACCTCTAGCTATGTTTGCACGTCTGTAGAAGTGCAGGAGCTCAAGGGGCAGAGTGGCACACCCTGCCTCAGTGGCTCCTAATACAAGAGATGGTGTAGTCAGCCTTGCCACAAGAGGTATTCACACACATTACTTATAAAAACAAAAAGTTGACGATATCAGGTGGTGACAGGATATGGTTGCTTGCATGGATTTTTGGTAGACGAAACATGGGCTGCGTTCCACTTATGCAAACATTGGCAATGTTCGCCACTGGTTACAATGTTTTCGTGCATTTGTCTATAGAAAGTTGGGTACCTGTTGTTGGCGAACATTGTAAACATTTGCAAGGTTCATGTATTTGGAACGCAGCCCTGGTTTAGGTGCTCTATGTGTTAGCCTAAAGTGTTGCTTTTTTTCTGCCAGGGGTCATTTAAGTCCTCTCAACGCAAGAAGAAGAAGCCGTCCATCAAACGGAAATCAATCACTAAGAAGGAAGAAGGCAAAATGAGACCGTTTATCATCAAGCCCATCCCGTCACCAGGGATGAAGCCCGTTGTTGTCTTCATTAATCCCAAAAGTGGAGGGAACCAGGTAATGCTACATGTATTCAAGCTGACCAATCTCGATACAGTTTGTAAGTTGACAAGATTTCAATGTACATCATCAGTGTATATAAGACTTGAGTACAAATGAAGTCATTTCTGTCAGTGACTCAAGACTTGGGTCATTTTAGAAGTGACTCGAGTCTATTCAGTAAAAATTGGGACTCAAGTTAATTAGAGTTCTGGATCAAAGTTGTTACACCGTCACATACTCAGATCCCATAATGCAAATAATTCCCCCTTATTCATTATGATCATTTGCTAATTCACTCTATTTTTACTTCAGTCGCAACTTCATGAATGTGAACCGAAAGTTGACTACGGTTGTGGCATTGCAAAATTATTAGAAATGGAAGAAAAATGACTTCTAGATGGAACTCAGCTTGTTTCACTTGATGTTACAAATTTTAGGGTGCCAAGTTGATGTCCAAATTCCAGTGGCTCCTGAACCCCAGACAGGTGTTTGACCTGGCACAAGGCGGGCCAAGAGAGGGGTAAGAACAAACATCTACTCCTTGTCAGTCCTTTTCTTCCACAGTCATGTTCTCCCACTCCCTTCTTTCCTGGTACTCCTAATCCCCGTTTTGTTCACCCTCCAGCCCCAGACCTGCCCTGAACTCCACCCTGAACTCCACTCCTTGTTTGTCCTTTTCTAATATCCTTCCACAGTCCTGTTCTCCCACTCCCCTCATTCCTGGTACTCCTAATACCCGTTTTGTTCACCCTCCAGCCCCAGACCTGCCCTGAACTCCACTCCTTGTTTGTCCTTTTCTAATATCCCTCCACAGTCATGTTCTCCCACTCCCCTCATTCCTGGTACTCCTAATACCCGTTTTGTTCACCCTCCAGCCCCAGACCTGCCCTGAACTCCACTCCTTGTTTGTCCTTTTCTAATCTCCCTCCACAGTCATGTTCTCCCACTCCCCTCTTTCCCGGTACTCCTAATACCCGTTTTGTTCACCCTCCAGCCCCAGACCTGCCCTGAACTCCACTCCTTGTTTGTCCTTTTCTAATCTCCCTCCACAGTCATGTTCTCCCACTCCCCTCTTTCCCGGTACTCCTAATCCCCGTTTTGTTCACCCTCCAGCCCCAGACCTGCCCTGAACTCCATTCCTTGTTTGTCCTTTTCTAATCTCCTTCCACAATCCTTTTAAAGAATGCAACATTTTCAAGAATGCAACCAAATGTATGTTATCAATCTACATATAATGCTGAACATACCCTTAAAATGTCATCAAGATATCTCAAAAATTGACTGAGATTCAGAAAAGCATATTTTTGAGAAAACCGACTTCAAAGATTTCACACAATTAAAATGTATGGGTTTTCCTTTTTTTTCAGTGCTCAGAATTTCCCTGTATCAAATTAAAGCTTATCATAGCAGCTTTCAGGTGATGTTCAGCAAAAAATGGGAGAAAATGCAGGCTTCACCTACAAACTTTGAACAGCAATTACTTGTCTGTTGCTGCGCCCTGAGCATCTTTCTGATGGATACCGGAGCATTACAAATATTCATTATTATTATTTAAAAATGGTCACAAATTACTCTCTAGCAGAAAGTACTCAGTTGGAATTTTGCCATTATTTTTTGCCCTAGCTTGGAGATTTTCCGCAAGGTTCCCAACCTCCGGATCCTAGCATGCGGAGGTGACGGCACTGTGGGATGGATCCTTTCTGAAATTGATAAAATGAAATTTAAGCCGTTTCCTCCAGTCTCGGTGCTGCCGCTTGGAACTGGCAATGATCTGGCTAGGACAATGAACTGGGGAAGGGTGAGTACTGTCAGAAATTAGGTAAAATTATATATTTATAATATTTCTCTCTGGTACTGAAACCAAAGATTCCTTGAAAGTGCCTGTGGCACTGTAGCTCTCATAATCCCGAAGAAACCTGAGAAGAAAGACGACAAAGAAATGCTCAGTTTTAGTGTTGGAAGGAAAACCCTTCCACACATGTGTTCAGATTTGTTCAAATTTGTTCAAATTTGTTCAGATACAATGGCATTAACTATTCTTAATTACAATACCGGTATATTGTACAACACTTCATACTTTCTTTGCAGGGGTATACAGACGAACCAATTTCCAAGATTTTGACTCAAGTTGAAGAGGGATCAATCATACAATTAGACAGGTAAAATTTCCCCCTTTCTATTTAACCCCTTCCCTCCCATTCCATAGAATAGTAAACCGAATGTTAACTGATGATGTAAGGTGTCACTTGCACATTTTGTCATTTTCATATGTTTGTGTAGTGTTTCTGGCAGGCATTTCAGCCACACATGCCACTAATCTAATTACCCACAATGTAGGTCAATTATGCACGCTGTTAAGATGCAAAAGCCTCAGGCTTAAAGAAAGGGACAACACTTGCAAAGGGTTGCCTAACTCTGTATGCTTCATGTAAGTCGCCATCTTTTGCAGTTTGGCACTCGGACTTGAGAGGGAGTGAGTCGGGACAACAGATTTTTACATACTTCATGGCGTGTGGGAGTCGGGGAAACGAGGCATTAACCTTGACATCATAAATGCAATCGTTGCATGGATGATGTCATCATTCCTTTCAAAATTTCAAATATGGTGCAGCACATAGTTTATCATCAAAATTAATTGGGTTGCTGATTCTCTGATTCTCATGAAGGTTTATGCACCGGGCAATAGATTGGTAATATTTTTGATTAAATTTGTTGATCATCAAACAAGTGTTGTCCCATCCTTTAATTCCCTAGCTCATCTAAGGAGTAATCACAAAAAGAGTCAATGTGAATCCATGCAGGCTTATATATCATCAAATAAAACTGTTTCCTTGTCACCTGCCTGGATTGCGATGTCGTTACATTTATGTAGATTAATATTTTTTGTATTTTTATAAATTAACTTGATTTTGTAATGTCTTTTGGGTGGTGTTGTGGACTGTGAAGCGCTTTGAGGTATTTTACGTAAGGCGCTGTTATAAATATCTCTATTATTATTATTATTAAATAGGGATACTATAAATCACCTTTCTACTGTTGAAGCTTCTTAATTTATCCTGCATATTCATTGATATTTGTCTGTACATGTACATGTATATCCAGGTGGAATTTGAAAGTTGAAAAGAACCCTGACGTGGAGCTAACCAAAGAGGACCGTGAAGCTTATGACAATGGTCCACTTGATGTATTCAATAATTACTTTAGTCTTGGTGCTGATGCACGGACAGCGTTGGAATTCCATGAATCCAGGGGTAAGCCTAAACAACCAATCAACAGTGCATTGACAAATGCCTTTTAAAATAAAAATGGTTGTGTGGGGTAGATTGAGTTAGTTTAGTGCTAAGTTCTTATGTAGCGCAATTCCTGTTTGCCAACATCTCAATGCGCTTTAACTTCCTAAGCATCAAGATAGGGGACGTAATGCATTTGGAATACCAAGGCGCATCACGCAGAGTGCGACATAAAATTGGAAGACGGGACATAGGATAATGTAAAACTGTTGTTGCCATGGATCCACCAATCAGAACCACATATTCAAGTTTGCTTGAAGATAAATACATATACACAGGCAGTGCCTCTGGCAACCAAACCAGAAACATCGGGGAGAATCCCCTTCTATTTGCAAATGAATGCTTTGAAATCTTTCAAGTGCATTACACGACACACTGGAGTTATGGCTTTACATCCCATCTAAAAGATGAAACAATTGGGGTTAAGCACCTTGCTGAAGGGTAAATGTGGTTTTGAATTCACAACTTTTGAGTGGTTTCTCCTGCAGTTTCCGAGTCAGTCAGTGTCACCTAAACTGCTCAGCCACAGTTTGGGTCTGTTTTATTTAAGATAAATCACAAAATAACCAATATTTTTACAAGTAGAGTACAGGGGCGCGTTCAATATCGCAAAACGTATGCATACCGACAATACCTTCAACGGTGAAGGTATAAGAAAATACCCAATACCGGCGTACGTATTGTGCTATTGAACGTGCCCCAGATCTTATTTGAAATTAAAAGAGAGCCATGTTCAAAACTTCAGCGTTGGCAGAAGTTGGATCAAGTCGGGTGTAAAGTATGAACCTCATTATATAAAGTTACGTCGGGAGAGGGCAAAGCAAACCCCAATAAACATTCACTCTACCTGACGCAAGTTACCTGATGCAAGTTAAATCACTTTCCTATTTCACTGTTTTATTTCTATCTGCCCACCAGAGGCCAACCCCGAGAAGTTCAACAGTAGATTCCGCAACAAGATGTACTTCGCCCGAGCCGGGGGCACCGATCTTCTAAAACGCACCTCCAAAGACTTGACCAAACAGATTACGCTTGAATGCGATGGCGTTGACTACACGAGTCGAATTCAGGAATTAAGGATTCATTGCATGCTATTCCTCAACATACCAAAGTGAGTTTTGCTTTTAATACAGGGGTGGATTTAGCCTACATATGGATAGATTTATTTTAGTTAGCCATGCATAGTTTCTTTGCAAAGCAGTTATTTTTATTTATTTACACAGGACATACACATACCAGTTATGGTGGACGTACAGGGCAGGATCGAGTCCTTGGTTACCGGATTCGTCTATATTGGAATAGATTGTTTTAATAGTTAGGCACGTTTGGTTTATTTGCTAAGCATCTATTTAAAAGCACAGGCTCGTCAGCAATGCACGCACGCATTTTCTTGCCATAAAATACGCAGCTCCATAGCAAAGGCATGGAGCTGCGTATTTCGTGGCACGAAAGTGGCGCGCGCGTATTGCTGATGAACCTCTGCCTTTAAAGATAGATTACAGGATTGGACATTTTTAACAAACGGCCTTATCCCCATGTGTGATTGAGGGTGTGTATGATTAAAACCAACTTGTGTGTAAGTCAGCTCTACCTTTTCAGAAAACATTAAAAAACTGTCTATATTTTCAAGAAATTGTGTGAAGCCACCATATTTAGGCTGGTTCTCTGGTTACAATGCATGGAAAACAGAGCCATATTAGTTGGGGCCTTGTTTTGTTCACATAAGGGGTGTCCTTGTAAAAAAAAAAAATGAGTGTGCACACACAGGCTTTAACCCATTCCCAATTTCAGCAAGAATGTGTGTGAATTATTCTTTGCTCAGATATGCAGCTGGGACCTCACCTTGGGGCAACCCCAGCGTTCACACCTTCGAGCAACAGAGGCATGATGATGGTTTTCTTGAAGTCATTGGGTTCACTCCATCACAAATTGTAAGTCTCAGTCAAATGTCTCCAGGTTCTTCAAGAAGAAAAATAATGGGTTGATTGATTGTCAGTTTTTGGGGAAGACTTTTGCCAAGTATACCCTACCACTGACAAAAAGAAAATAAATTGGATTGGAAGCAAAAAGGTTGGTATATTTACTGCACTGCTTTTAATATGGAACTAGATAAATTAGTTTACAAAACATCAGTGGGTTTTTTACGATGTCCTTGAAAATATGCAGATTGAGAACGTGAAATTTCAGAATGGTAATGAGAAAAATATGACAAATGATATGGTATAAAAATCTCAAAACCTATGGGGAAAATGGGTTGGTCAAAAATGTGATCTGGTCACGCTCCTTTAACACTAACACTAACCTGTAACACACACAGAATTGTGACCTCACACATTGTGTGGTCACACGTTTCCATTTTCTCCCCTGTATGAGCACTCAGGGGAAAAACATTGCATTTTCTATTGGTGTTTACCAGATAAATTCCCCGGTATTTTCCTTCGTCGAGAAGAAAAATTGCCAAGGAAAATTCTCCACTTTTTACCGGAAAAAAAAAGCGGATATAAGACCTGTTTGTATTGAGCAAATATGCAATCTTTTCCGGTATTATCCGGTAAATAGGTCTTAATAGAAACATGCCTCATGTGAACACACTTACTAATACATGTACAGCTTTCAATTTTCAAGTTAATCATTAGCAACGGTGTTCTGTCTCTCGCAGGCTGCCATTTTTGTTGGAGGTCACGGTGAACGTATCTGTCAATGTCGCGAAGCCAAGGTCGTCACTAATACAATGATTCCAGTACAGTTCGACGGTGAACCGTGCCGACTGCCACCCAGTATCGTGACGGTCAACGTACGCAATCAGGCTAACATGGTGCTTAAGCCAAAGAGACGGGGTTCTATGCCTATCAATACAGAGTGAGTTGCCTTTGAGAGTTCAGGTTTGATCCTAAGAACACTAGCTTTAATACCAACCATTGTCAATCCTCCAAACCTCTTGGGGCCAATTTCACAAAACATGTTGCGCTTAATCAAACATTTGGATTAAGCCTAGCACGGATATTCGCTCAGAGCAAGAGCGTATTTCATAAAGCTTGTTATTCTAAGCACATGAGGAGATAGCGCTGTCGTCTGTTTTATTCATCTGCTAGGCTTTGCTCATGTAAACGTGAAAGCAAATGCTAGGTTTATACAGCCTATGGTCAGATTATTCAAACATGGTCTCACAAACTTGTGAAATCCAAAAATCCAATATTTGTGTATTAATTGTTCTGCCCTCAGTGCGCCGTTATCCAATGACAGATTAAGAATCCAAGTGAGTAGAATCAGCATGCATGACTATGAGAGACTCAACTATGACAAGGAGAAGCTCAAGAAAGCATGTAAGTCCATCTTCTTCCGGCCTACAACCTGTTTTGGCAATTAAGATCATTTTTCTATAAAATCTGTCAAAAAAGAAGAAATAATCTTGATTTGTTATAAAAAGATAACGTCAACCCCATAAGAGTACACGGCATCATAGGCAATCTACCATTCCTGGGGTTGATTTCACAAAGATTTACGACGCGTCGCAAATACCAAATCCATCGCGACTCGCGAAACCCATGACAAAATTACAAAGGGTCCGGCGAGTTGCGATGGGTATGGTACTGTACTGTGAAATCGACTCCTGCTTTGACTTGAATTTTGTCATACATGTAGGTTTTTGTTTTATTTCTTGCTTATGGATTTGTATTTATTATTTTTGTTGTACAGTTAGTTGTAAATTTGAGTGCTGTCGGTCTTTGGAACGTTTTATACAAATTTAGTATTTCCCATTTAACTTGCATAACGGGACAGACCAAGATGTTCCACAAGTGTCTGTCCTTGTGGGATTATTCGATCAGTAGAAAGCTTCAGGCTAATTTTCCCCCTCCGATTTTCCCCCTGACAGCCGTACCACTTGGGATCATTCTTGTTGATAGCGACAGTAGCTTGGAGCATATCCGAGCTCACATTGACCGATTACTGGAGGTCTACATTCTGCAAGATTCCAATGCCAATGGCTCTGCCTCAAGCCTGTCTCCTACATGGTGTTTCCTGGATTGTGAGTTTGGTTCTGTTTGGTTCTTTATTTCATTCAGAATTCTCAAATAAATAAGGCTTTGTACAAAATGTGCAACACCGTTCAAACTGCTTTTTATCAAATTCTGCTAGATGATCAGAAATTAAAGGAGTTTCGTTTTTTTTAACAATCATATAAAATACCTCCCTAAAATACTATCCATGGGAAGTTTGGATGTAGAAGCAAAAAGATTGGGGTAATTACTGCACAGCATGTGGAACCAGGTAAATGAGTTTACAAAACGTTGCTTTTGTTTTTTGTACGATATCCTTGAAAATATTGAGAATGCAACATTTCAGAATATGACAAATTATATGGTATCAAAATCTGAACACCCATTGAAAAAATGGGTCGTTTACAAATGTGATCTGGACAGGCTCCTTTAAACTTATCTTTGTTTTGTATCTTCGTTTTCTATTCCACCACCCCTAGCCACCACTGCCGATCGTTTCTTCAGAATCGATCGCTCCCAGGAGCACCTCCATTACATCACCGACATCTCATCCGATGATCTATACGTTCTCGACCCAGAGCGAACCAAACCCTCCAACCTATCCCCTGAGAGCAAATCAGGCTCCATGCCAGACCTGCTAGTCCAACAGGAGGTCCTAGGGGCGGCTAATAGGACCCCCTCGCCCATTCTCAAGCTACCCCAGGCACACAGCGCTGCTCAGTTGCTTCAGGCCAGAAGGTATGCTTGAAAGAAAAAAACAAAACGATGTAATCTTTATTTATTTTTATCCTAACCCTGGCTGCCAAATTCTTTTTTATTTATTTTAAATTTTAATAAGTGCTGCTTCAAGGCTCTGCTCAATCTATAGACCCTTTGCAATGGCGGCCATCTTGGTAACAATTTGTCCCCATGCAGGGCTGCTTTCGAGCTTGGCACCAGGGATCCCTGGTGTTCCCTGGTGCCAGCCTGCAAAGCGTGTTTGTGCACTAGATGGTGGCACCAACTGCCCCCGACCACCGCGTCATTGGGACAACTGCAAGAGATGTGCAGATGCGTACTTACCGCAAATATTACTGACGTGTTGTTGAATAATGACCTTTATTACAATGCAGCCATCTTCCCTTTTCCTCTATTATAACAAAAGCGAGGCTTGCAGGAAAAATAGTTTGGTCCCGTGTTGAAATTGTTTATTGTGTGCATCACAATTTTTAAAAATGCGCAGCGCAGACAGCGATTCTCTCAAAACAACAACATGAGATGACACGCACCATCACGCAATCATACAGACACACGGATCGTGCCCGACATGTACTATGGGGTAAAGATGGACACACTGTGATAGAGGTCAGTTGTGAAGTACAGGTTTATGTTTTGAATATTCAAGCCTCCAAATTGAATTCAAATGTTCTACATATGTTCATAAGCCATTTTCATCAGATAAGTGTGAATAAATCTGTGGTAGACCAAGCTTTTTATCAGCTGAGATTTCAAACGACCATAGTGTACCAGGGATTCTATTTTGTGTATGCATGCGCTTGTTCTCCCAAACAATCGTGGACGTTTTAGGGAGGTCTAACAAAGAGAACAATATCGTCCGCGATTCGCTCCTGTACAAAACAAACGAGAGTAAGGAAAAATAGACTATGTCCAAACAAAAGAGGAACAAAGGGACGTCCGCAATTGTCAGTGAGTTCACACCTAGCTGTGTAAAGTTTCATTCCTTAAACCTTGGGAGCCTCTGGTAGGCAGTTGGTGCTTCTATTGTCACACCATTTAATAAGATAACCTGCTCACAAACATGGCCGCCGGTGTAAAGAATCTATTAGCTTTGACATAGTCACTTTTTATGTGATTTAAATTCTTGCAGTGAGGGACATTATTTGGCAAGTTTGGACTAAAAGTTGTGTGGTTAAAAATTTCAAAACTGCACAAATGTTCAATGGTTTTATAGTTTTCTTTTTTTTTTGCCGAGTGATTTTAAATCCACCATTTTGGTTTGTGGTTTGTTGCCATCACCCTTTTTAAACTGCTGCTATAGCGATAGTACGGATCAGGACGAACACGCCATCTTACACGAGGGCGCTATTGGCATCCTCGCGGAGAATGCTATTTACGATAACGAGTACCAACCAGCAACTAGCAGCAGGTACCAACTCTTGCTGCATGCAGTTTTGTTCTGAGTTTCAAGCATTTATTGTCCTGCTTGGATCAACTCGAGTTGGTGCATGGTCATGAATATTCAATATGTTTTGTCAAAGTTGGTTGTGATTGGTGCATGGTCAAATTTGCATAATGTGAATGAGGTCTCATGATTGGTGCTTGCTTTGTTGGTCGGTATAGCTTGTTTGTGGTGTCGTATATCTTTTTTTTTTCTGCCAAATTGATGTTGAAGTGATCTGAAGTGATGTTGGTTTTCATGAATTTAAACAAAATGTCTGGTTTCACAAAACAACATTGTATCAATTTGTATGTAGTCTTTATTAGGGATGGGAATTTAAGGTTAATTTAGAAACCGGTTTGCAATTCTTTCAAATGTTGGTTAACCGGTTAACCGTTCGGCCGACACTAAAGATTGTTGCTGGGGTCTATGCAGAGCTGCCACCCCTCCCGGATTTTGCAACAGATTCTTCGGAAAATGGCTAATTTTGTGAGTCCTGACATGGATAAAAACCCTCCTGGATTGTCAATTAACAACTTTGGAGATTTTTAGATGTGTTTGGAGTCACGGAATATACCTGTTTCCCAGATGTCCTCCCCAAAATCCGGGAGGGTTGGCAGCTCTGGTCTATGCATGTGCAATGTACACTAGGCCCCAAAATAATCATTGAACCTTTATCTAGTTATCTTTAACTTTCACTGCAACCCCATATAAATTTATTTCAATTTCATGGAGTCATTACAAATAACCCTATGAAAACTATTGTAAATTCTTTAAATTGTGTTTCATTTTAAAAACGTTCGGCAAAACCGGTTTTTCAATTTTATTTCGGTTAACCAGTTAAACGTCCCATCCCTAGTCTTGATTGTAGTCGCCACTTATAATGTTTGTGGTGTTGTGCTGTAGCTTGCATTTTGGGTGTAATTGATGCATATAAATCGGCTTCCAGTTTGAATGTTGTTTACTTGTGACATCTACATTAATGTTTCATTACTTTTAGTAAATTGAGCTATATTTATTGGGCCTTCACTGTTTTGTTATAATCATCAAAACCATTAAAGTATGAGGGTCATTCAAAATGTTTTAAACCTCACAGAAAAAAAGAATATTAAAACAACGGTAAAACTTTTGGAATTCTGAGGGTGTTATCATGATATACTACTTGAAAAAGGTTCAAAACATTAATAGGGATTAATACGATAGTTGAAAGAAGCATTTACATGTAAGAGGAAATGCATGGGAAAGCTGCAAGCATGCGTGCTGTTGCTTTAGGCAACGGCCCGTCCACACAGCGCATGTGGCAGTGGCTGAAGCGGCCAACTGTGGCTTTGAATTGTTGCCTCATGCCAGTGCCCCTTACTCACCTGACCTGGTGAGTGGTCATGCTGTTCCTCCAGGACAATGCCCCTGTCCACACAGCGCAGGTTGCAATGGCTGAAGCAGCCAACTGTGGCTTTGAATTGTTGCCTCATGCCCCTTACTCACCTGTTTCCAAAACTCATATCCCACCTACGGGCTCACCATTTTGGGAACAGAATGAAGTCATCCGTGCTGTTAAGGAGTATTTGGAGGACCAGGATGCAACCTCCTTTCGGGATAGCAATGCTTGAACATCAGTGGACTAAGTGCATTGAAGTTAGGGGCGCCGACCTTTTTAAAAAGTAATGTAAGAACAGTCTTGCTCCTTTGACTTTTATTGGGTGAGGCTTGACACTTTTTGAATGACCCCCTTGGCTTTCCATGTGGGGCTGTTCATTTCTCAGAAGAAAGTGTGGGTGCACTTTATTTAGTTTTGTTGTCACACGTCACAAATACAAAACACAATATGGTGATCACCAATACTTAAAATTCATGTCACTTAAATTTCTACCAGAAACGCAATTTTATTGTACATTTATTCATTTTCAGCTGTGAGACGATTGTGTCCAACACCTCTCCCCACCCACCGCGTAGAGACACCCTCTGTGTGTCAGACACGGCACATCTTAATCCATTAGACAAGAGTAAGTATATAGACCGTATCAAATAGCTGCCATCTTGTGGGCCAACTTTAGATATTTAACTTGGTTAACATTTTTGCTTTGCCCATGTCAACAACTATTCCAAACCAAAGTGCAGTGTTTGAAGAACATTTCTTCTCTATTTCATGTCAACTTCTGTTTCTTTTGCTGTGTGTAGCTATATTACCTGTTTTTTATTTTTTTTTAAATATAGACAAACTGTACATCATTTGAAAGGTCTTTTCAAGAGAAATGCAACGGTGAAGAGCAAATTAAAATTGGACAAATATTAATGAAGATATGCCTCTTAAAGGGATGCTATATACCATAACTCTTCTGCCGCATATTTAGTGAAAAGGTCTAATTTTATACTTGTGTAAATCATTACCTCATATTTCTCACATACAGTCACCATGATTGCAATTATTGTATACTAAATTAATCACCTTGGTGTGAGCAACACATTAGTGAGAACAGTATTAAAATTGGTGCTTCCTAACAGAAGTTATGCCATGTAAAACACACCCCACTTATACAAATCAAAAGTTCTGTTCAAGATGAAAACGTATATTTGCATTTAGAAGTTATGTACTTTCATACTTTTCTTATACTTTTCTTCTCATCTAATTAAGTTACTAGGTTAATTGGACAAGAATGCTGATCTTGTACAGCATTGCTGTGTTAGTGTTCCTCCTCCACAACTAAATCCCCTGCCTGAAGGTCCTCCTGCAGCTGATAGGCCCTACTACTCAAAATAAGTTCAACATGCGCCACGCCCACTCAGTCAGTCAAGGAGTCATCGCACCAAAATCACACACAGATTACAATGATACATCACACATGGTTATTAGATGCCTCAAGAGGGCGTTTTGACATAAAAATTACCCGAGAGTAGAACACGTTCCGGGGTCACATTTTCCAAAATGGCGACTTCCATCGCATCACCACGGATAGTTGGTGTTCTCAAAACGGGCGTGAAATCAAAGGTTTGGTGCCACAAATGCGAGTAAATCGACCAGAATTACAAAATATAGATATTTGGAGGTAATATTTGTGACTTTTGTGGAAAAATGATAAGGAGTATTTACACACTGCTTCAATAAATTTTCCCGAATTTGTGTGGTGGCAGGATAGGAAATGTCTTAAACGCGAACCCGTTGCGATAGCTACTGTGTGGTATACTTGGAATGTACTCAACTCACTCAAGAATAAAGTTTTAGTGATCAAAGTGTTTTTCTTCCTTCACCAGCACTGATGGATGTTTCTAAGCGTGGCGATGTGGCCAAGTTTTCTGAGTTACACAGGAAGGGAGCGTATCTAATGACAGTGGACCAACATGGCATGAATGCGCTGCATCACGCGGCGAGATTCGGTCATAAAGACATCGTGCAGTATCTCATTGAGAATGGTGAGTATTTAGGCGTTTTGCAATAGCGCCCCCAAGAGTTTGCTCACAGGAAGGGAGCATATCTAATGACAGTGGACCAACATGGCATGAATGCGCTGCAACATGGCATGAATGCGCTGCATCATGCGGCGTGATTCGGTCATAAAGACATCGTGCAGTATCTCATTGAGAATGGTGAGTATTTGGGCGTTTTGCAATAGCGCCACCAAGAGTTTGCCGAGTTGCCCAGAAAGGGAATAGGCTTGGGCGACTCCAGCACTTTTGCAGTCGACTTAAATTCCTAAGTAGAATTGCAATTCCATTTATGCCAGCCTGTGCCACACAATGTGTTTTGACTTCGGAATTGCTTGGAAATTTCTGGAATCGGCAAGCTATCATTGGGAATTGAATCTAGATGAAAAGAAATTTATTCCTACTGGAAATCAATTCTTCAAAAATTTGGGATCATGATTCCTAAAGTGCAATTTTGAATCCGGCGTGAAATCACCCAAGGGAGTTTCTAATTTTTTGTTCATTTCCCAGCCCCAGCGAGTATCCTGGACGCGGTAGACTTTGAGAAGAACCAAACTGCATTACACAAAGCGGCATGGTACATGCGACGTACGATATGCACAATGCTGGTAGAAGCGGGTGCCTCGTTAACCAAGACCGACTACCAGGGAAACACGCCGCGTCTCCAAGCCCTCAAAGCCGATGATCTCGAACTCGCAAACTACCTAGAAAGTAAGACCAAAGAGCACTCATCATCATCTTCGGACGTTTAAAAGCCACGTACGCCCAGGGTTTGTGATTATCCGCGCAATCAGGCAGGTGGAAACGATTAATGTCCCATGTCATTCTTTTTTCGGGTTTGGTGGTTGGTCTTTTTTTTTCACATTTATTTCAGTCATATTTATAACTACAAGTGGAAATGGTCTTGTTGTGTTGGCCGTGGGCATGCATGCGCCATATTTAATCACCCGGCTGGCTTGTTTTTAATCATTCATCATCATTGTGAGGTGACAAACTGAATGGTTTCAGATGCATGTGCCATTTTATTCTCACTATGTATTTCCATCCCTCTTAAACCCGTGGCCCCATTGTGCCAAGTTTTAATCTTGAAAATATGCTCTTCCCAGAAACACGATTTTCCTAAATCAACAGTGAACTTGTGGATAACGAGGCACTGATTGACCAATCACTTTGGAATCACTTTCGAGACTGTTCTGCTTCAGTGATTTCCTCCAGGTCCAAGGGGACCTGCTTAAAGTGATTCCCACAGGAATGAAATGTGACATTTTCTCTTTATGAGAGAATCCCATAGTTAGGGGCTCTTAAAAGCCAGTTTTGTTGGGTCTGAAACATTTGACAGAAACTGGCCCCATCCATATTGTGCTTGTAATGTTCTTGTCCAAACCATCCATCACATGTTTTTTTGAGTGAGTAATCTGAAAGTGAAATCATCCGATCTGAAATTGTTCCATCCATGCATGTAGTCATTCCCATTGGTTTTTAAATCAACTTCATGCTTCTGTGGGAAAAGTTGTTGAAAATACTTGCCCCTCCCTCAAACCATCCCAACCACCAGCCCCACCCCCAAACATTACCCCTAGTGCACCCTGCCACCTGCGCTGATGATAACATGCATATTCATGAGCAAAAAGAATACTCCTGCAGTGCTGACACTACCGACACTCACTGCGTTATTACTGCGTTATTACTAAAATGGTCTTCAGGCATAATATGTTCAACTTGCTTTGATTTATAAATTATATGTGGTGTTGTGTTGCTATTCCTGACAAATTTTAGTAATAGTTCAAAGAGAATGGAAAGATGTTCTGAATTTCTACCTGTATTTGGGGGGAAATGTTTTAATGACTCGAGTTTGACTCGAGTCTTGGATCAAAAGACTGAACTTAAGCTTTGAAATCTAAAGACCGGTATTCACTGGCACTTTTTCGGCTGACGCGACTTAACTCAACTCAACTTGAGTCGTGAAGTGGTATACACTTTTACTGACTTTCACCAACTAGTTCACTCCAGTTGAGTTGAGTTGAGTCGCGTCGGCCGAAAAAGTGCCAGTGTATACCAGGCTTGATGATTCGACTAAACTCAAGTCACTTGCATAAATAACTCAAGTCACAGTTTTTGCAAAACAATCAAAGTTTTCAAAATATTAGCTTTAAAAATGTTGTTCAAAAACACAAAACATAATTTTGTAAAGTTGAAATTTTGAGCCTAACATTTTAGAGAGTAATAGTGTAGTGTGCTCATCAGGAGTGTTCTTGTTGCTTTTGACAAATTGGAAATTTGACTTGTAGTATAAGACAGGATTACATGGGCTGTGTATTGATTGCTTTCGATGACGTAGAACATCCGGGAATGTGTGGTGGTCAACAGTCACGCGCGTACACGCGCGCGCCAATAGACGCACATGAACACGCGTAAAAAAATACTCACCAGCGTATTTTCATTCGAAGATGCCACACTCGGGCGTTGTGATACGTTCAAAATATTGAGCATGCAGTCAGCTTGTAAACACGAAAATGCTTCTACTTGATCGCGATTTTTAGCCTGAAGAAATGCGTTTTTATCTTTCTCGATACAACAGCCATGGCGCAACAACATAAAGCTAGTTCAAGCAACAGAGGTAAGTGCAACCAATGCGCTTTTCTTGCTCTTTTTGCCGGTTATTACTCGAGCCACGTGGGTCATGAAAAATGCCCACCAAAATGGTGGATGGAAGGGGTGACGTCACCGGAAAGCAATCAATAAGGCCAAAATGTTTGATATTCTGTGTTTTCTATAGCCTCGATTAGGCGTTCATCGATAGTTCAGGGTGTGAGCTAACACGCCTAGCTGTTGTGGCAGTGGCGCACTTCTCCAGCGTAAACAGCGACCTCACGTGGCACGAGTTTATACAAATTACCTTCAGCAGTATGAACGCCTTGTGTCAAGCGCGACGATCACCTTATGTTCTTCTTTATTTTTGCGCTGGAAATACATAAGGTGATCGTCGCACTTGACACAAGGCGTTCATACTGCTGAAGGTAATTTGCATAAACCCATGCCAGGTGAGGTTGCTGTTGACGCTGGAGAAGCCCGCCTCTGCCACCACTATCACAGGTGTGTTACTAGTTCACGCCCTGGACTATCGATGATGATGTTTTCTGTTTTAAAAAAATAGAATACCTAAATTAAAGCCTAATCCTGTGGAATGTTTGGGAAACCACATTTGGCTGAAATTTCTTTAATGGATTTGTCACGTTCTCCAATCCCAATTCATCCACTTTCATTTGGGTGATGGTTTTTAGACTAGTGGCAGTAATACGATGTGTTACTTTACAAATGTAACATTGTGGCATGCATTTATATTTATGAGAAGGTTTTAATAACTCAATGATATGACACCCTGTTTACATTTAATCCCGAGCTCGGGGTTGAACACCGAGCTCGGGATCAGCCCGGATCACAAACTGAGTGTAAACGCTTTCGGGACCAAATTGGCCCCAGATCAGACTCTGAGATTTTGGTCTCGTGTTGGCAGAGGGTTCGATCCCGAGCTCGGGATCAGTTTGCGGTTAGATAAGCAATTAATCTTTACCGCAGGCCTGCTGCATCCGCTCCACAGCCGTAGCGGGGGGAAAGCCTGCGAAATTCAAGTGGCCTTGTACACTGTACATGCACGACCCATGCACACATTGATCAGTACATACACACATACAGCATGACCTTTGACTGCAACTTCTGGCACCGCGCTCGAGATCTACTAAAGAATGTAAACGCGGCACTCAGGATCATTGCGGTTGACACATTCTTATCAGGGGATCAATCTTGATCCCGAGCTCGGGACCAGTGTAAACACGGTCTAAATTGAGCCCAGTGACCAGGGTAATGATGTGAGCCCCCTGAGCACCTTGCTGTTAATAAAATTATAATAATCATTATTATTACAGTATGCTTTTAATCGAGGACATATTGAGCGTGTGCGTACTACCTGCACACGCCTAATGCCATCTCAGTACTTGCAGTGCGAGGTGATACATCACATTGAACATTCAGTAAAATTGACCTGGTATGTTTTCCTGGAAAAATGTTGGCCACTAAAAGTAACCGCTGGATGTGAGAAAAGTACCCAACAGCAAAGTTTCCTCATTTGTTCACACTGGAATTAACATGGTTAAAAATACCCTCGGTTAGATTAATTTCACCAAAGAAAATCCAGTGTGCACTAGAGCTTGTTGGATTTCCTTACGAGAGGCATTCTCATTACGTATTTGTCTGTCTGTTTGCAGGTCGAGAACGCTACCAAATAATGCTATCTGAAGATCATGAAACAGCGGTATAGCAGCACATTTCCCAAGACTATTGCGATCATTCATTAAACAGCAGTCTGGCAGGTGGCGTCCATATGCAAGGATGAACATTGGAGGAGCATGTTGGAGGTGCCAGGTCGGAGTGAGTCTGTTTTACACCAGAGCTGAACAAAAAGTTATTTGGTGTCAAACGTTTATATTGTCTTTTGTTTTTAAACAAATTTTTAAAACCAAAGGAAAAATCAACAGTAAGCCAGAATTTAAGTCTGCAATCAATCACTACGCTGTGCGTCAGAGGGGAACGTCAGAGGGGAACGTTGTAGGGGAAATTGAGTTTAAAAATTTAGTTCCTCTGCCAAAAAAAGTACATGTTACTATTTAATGACTTTCTACATTCTATTTTGACCGGAGTTGTAAACTTTGACAAGCCACAGTTTTGTACTAAAAAGCTTGTCATTAGATCAAGCTCTCTCATTCGGTGTGGTGTTCCCATTGGACTTTACAGAGCCGTATTTCCAGTGGGAACAATTTTGCCCTGTAAAAATAACAGTAAATAATGGGCCTGCTCAGGGAAGGTTTACAGCGAGGTCGCAGTAACTTTCTGCATTGGCGCTGATGGCAAATGGAAATGCACGGAAATATTACATGGAGGAATGTTACCACAAGGTCACGGAAACTTTCTGTGAGGTAGCGAAAGAGAATGTCCAATGTGAACCTGCATGTGCAAGAGCGAAGGAGGATATCCAAGCCATGTTAACTAGTTGCATTGCTGTTACCATGAAACATTGACCTGAATCGAGACTTGGAATGCTCACAGCAGGTGCTTAGGAAGAAGCACAGAGGAAACATGAATGGAATGCTTTGAAGCACATGTGATAAGGGAAACAGGTTTCAGTGTCGACAACCTGAAACTGTTCTCAACACGTTTGGCAGACAGGATGAAATACTCAGCTGAAATACACGAAGACCCCGTTCACATGAAAGAAATCGCTTGAAACATTGACCTAGTTCAAGGTTTGGAGCGCTTGTAGCAGGTGCTTGGGAAGAACCACAGAGGAAACATGAATGGGATGCCTCGAAGCACATGTGATAAGGGAAACGAGTTTCAGTGTCATCCTAATTACAACCTCAGTGTTTGAAGGCTGTTCTCAACACGTTGCAGACAAGAGATATGCTCAGCTGAACTATGCCAATTAAGCCCCCAGTTCACATCCGAGGATGACTTGACAAGGTGATTTCCTATTGAACACTGCACAGACACCATCTTTGTAGGAAAAACACCGCTGCGCGTGGCAATCTGTAGGAAGTGACATCCTTTGAGAGTGATCAATGGTGACCGCACGGCTCTTCATTCCGTAAAGACTACAATCTCTCCATTCAATGAAGCAAATAGCTTCATTCGACAAATGTGTGTTTATGCATGCTTCTTTCATTCGCCTTGAAACCAATCATGGGAAATGGATACAACCGAAAAAATGTTCACTTGAGAGTAGATGCCATCAAAGTGTGCAATAGGTTTGCTTTCAATACTCTTTTCATGTAAGTGTGAACAAAATGTATATTGTGTAAAAGTTGTAAATCTAAAAATGTATTAACCTCCCATCTTACTCCCTCTCCCCTTGCCCCTCCCCCTTGCCCATCCCCCTCCCCCTTGCCCATCCCCCTCCCGCTTGCCCATCCCCCTCCCGCTGAGGATACGTTGCATTTCTGTCACCCCACCTTAAAATCTGGAAAAGCATTCTAAGATCGAATTCAGTACAGTTACGATAATACTGTTTTAAGATAAATTTGGTGCTGACAGGCATGGGTGAGATTTAGCATCAAGAATTATCAAGACACTTTAACTTTTTATTCTTGGCTTTAGTGTACTGTTCGATTGAAATAATTCCTTAATTCTCGATACTTTATTTTTATTTCATAATTTGACGTTTACCAGTATTTGTGTTCATTACTCAATAGATAATTTATATATTTTTTTGACATAAAATCCTTCAAGGTGCGTGTAGTTTTAAAATGTATATTTAAAGCTTTATTCCCAGAAATTTGGATTACCAGAAATAAACTGGTAAAATCCTAACTTTTTTTCTTTCGCTCTCTTTTCCACAATAGCATTTTGTAATATCAAGTCATATTGGGAGAGAGATTTGAATGTAAATCGAACTAAACTCAGAAAATCTTTCTTTTTTTCGCAACTATTCTCGGGAAAAAAATTATTTTCCAGTTTCCGCTTTTGCGTTTTCTTTCCCGCAAAAAAGGATTTCAGAAAGGACCAATTATAGTTTGGTTTACCTCAATGCACAGTAATAGGCTGCACTATCTTCTGTTTAAAACAACGTATCTTGAACTTTTTGCTCAATTACAAAAGGAACTGTGTCAATTATTTTTCTAACCATTATATTTTCAATGAGACTGCAAACAAATTTCATTTTAAATTGGTATTTATGTTTTCAGGGTTTTACTTCTGGAAAATTGGGCTTTATAAGTTCAAAATCAAACAACTGATGTGATGTATATTGTGAGCTATGCTGGTAATTGTTTTTAGCTGACTTGTTTATAGTACATATTTTGTTTTCATTTGTCTTCATATTTTATTTATACTATGTAGAATTCCATGCTGTACTCCTTCAAAGGCAGATGGAACGTATGCGGTTTCAGTTGGAATTGTTATTGGGTTTGGCCTCGGGTGCAGTTGGGTGTGGTTTAGGTTGCCCCTGGGCGTGGCTTGAGTTGCCACTGGGTGTGGACTCGGTTGCCGCTTGGATGTGGACTCGGTTGCCGCTTGGGTGTGGACTCGGTTGCCGCTTGGGTGTGGCCTCGGTTGTCGATGGGCATGGCCTCAGTTGCCGCTTGGGTGTGGCCTCGGTTGTCGATGGGCATGGCCTCGGTTGCCGCTTGGGTGTGGCCTCGGTTGCCGCTTGGGTGTGGCCTCGGTTGTCGATGGGCATGGCCTCGGTTGCCACAAAGTGTGCCATAGACATGCATTACTGGGGCACTCTAATTGGTCAAAATACTGTTACCTATTGCTCGTCAAAAGGGACAGATACGAGGCAGAAGAATTTGGCGGAGTGGAGTTATTATTTGTAGAGGCTCACAAAACTTCCATTTGCTCTTTCAGGAATATTTGCATAAAACACTCCACTGGGCAGCTAAATAAATGACTGGCTTATTGCCATTGGTGATGCACACCAAAGGTCATAGGTCATCGTTTTTATGTAGTGACTTTCATCGTTGTGACTGATATTCTAAAGTGACAGCAAACGAATCAAAAAACAAAAGATTGACACATTAGACGACTGTTTCATGAAATCCCTAAATCGTAATTGACGCAATGTTTGAAAAGCCATTGTGTAATACGTATTTATATTTTTAAAAAAACTAATGGAAGTTTGTTACCGTGGTCTCTAATCATGTTTTAAATCACAGGAAATAGTCATCGGACCAAACAATAACCTTTTATTTAAATTTAGGAATACCTATTTTCTCATTCAACAGAAAACTAAAACATTCATTTTGGCTGGCTCTTGTTAAAGTTCTTTTGTGCAAACACTTTGGTTGCCAAAAGTAGCTAAAAAATATGCCAGGTTCGTGCAAAAAAAGCTTGCCTAGAAATTGAAATTATCAAATAAAAATGTTTTTTAGAATTAGTTGTTTTTATTGGTCAAGCATCGGCCACGCAAACTATATTAAGCAGTTGTTTGAGAATAAAATGGACGTTGGGTGGAAATATTGACAATATTGAAATGAACATTGGGGCACTCGAGATGCTTACACCGTGTAACACCAACTTACGCCAGAGCGTTCTTTTAGCCACCACGTGATACACGAGTCTGCCCCGTGGCAGCCACCACTGCCCGAGCTCGCGAGCGAATATGTGGTGTAAGGCTCGGTGTAATGACGTCACCTAGTATTCGCGAGAAGAAAACATGGCGGACAGTTTGGAATCGCGACGTGAGTACGAAGACAAACACAGATTTATGACACAAAATAGGAGGGAATTGGGCTGTAGATACATTTCACTTAATCGGTATGTCGGTGGGCATTGACAAAGTTTATTGCGGTACTTTAGGGCAACAATTTTACGTGGCGCTGGCTTCATTTTCCATCGTGAGTCAAACGATAACAACGTTTATAAAGCCCCACCCGGCAACAACCTTTGACCTATGTTCCCAGAATTCAAAGCTAAACCCCGGTTCGTTCGTTTCCCCTGGTGTAAACCCCCTCTTAGTACACGGTGTAAGCATCTCGAACACCCCTAATACTGACGTAATTACAAAGATGGAAAGTAGTCGTGTGCATTTTGTATATTTTTAAGCATGAAAAACAATTGACGCACCGACTACGGACACAAGGTGACCTTTGTGCCTTTAGAAGGTCACATGTGAAAGGTTTTTCGAATATTAAAATCTCCTTTGGTATTATATGAAATGTGTAATAAAGGCTTATCCGTATATTAAAGCCTTTCAATTATTTCTCGTGCAGTACGTGAAGCATCAAGTGATTGCTAAATAAGCTAGAAAGTGTCTTTCTCGTGGCAAAGCTAGCGGTGTGTCACATTAGTTATACAGGTAATTTAAGTATTTTTAAGTTTTAAATTTTAAGATGCTGGGCTGATCAACTTGATCGCTTAGGAATTTATATTTTATGTATATTTTGGAGACTTTGAAGCAGTAATATGTTGGCCTATAGGTGGTCGAAAACGGACAAGATTTTTAAAAACATGTGCCGTTATAGTATTCAACACAGTACAGTAGAGAACATTTGTAATGGGCATTTCCAAAAATTCAGACACGTCAAAGACTTTAAGGGCTTAATTGTAATGCTTCATGTTTTTGATTTTTAAGGGCCCATGACAAGCTAAACAACTTTATGCCTAGTCTTTGCTGCATATGATGGATTACTTGTTGAGCAAGACATTATTGTTCGTTTTGATGTAAAATCAATAGAAGGTAGCCTTTTTCAACATTGAAGATTTCATTGAAGTAAATCACAGAAAGGGGGCGCTGTTTGGAGTGCATCACTTCAGGAAGACACAAGGGAAAAGTAAAGAAAAAACAAGACTTCAAGCTGGAGTTGTGGCAAATTGCTGCAGTTTCCACCCCTAGTTTTGTCATGTATGGCTTACAATGAGCAACATGTAAAACAAACATACAGCCATGGATTACAATAGTTTCAGCAAGTTTGAGGAGAAAAAGTGGAATATTTTGTGTATATACAGTCGAATGTGATTTTCCTGTGTTTGCCTCTTGTGACATCACAACCTTGCTCATGAATATGCATATTACATTAGCATAAAAGCTAAACACCTTTGTTTTAACCTCCTAAACAAGCTCCAAATAGGATTTTTATGATTGTAAAGCAATTTCATAGCATATATTTCATTGATAACAATCCCTAATCATGGGCCCTTCTTCAAGCGTCCTTGATGAAAGTGTAATTCCTGAAAGAAAAATTGTTGGAATGACATTACAATACACCTTGAATATGTAAAACATTTACAAGCCCTCAAAGTCTCAGAAATGTATGTCTGAATTTTTCAAATTGCCCTGTAATGGTAATTTGAAGTCCGCGAGAACCACTTCTTATCAAGACCCGTTGTGTCATTTGCAATGACCCAACATTTCACTTTGTTGAAAAGAGAAAAAAATATTGAATGTGTTGATAGCAATGGTAACAAACACATGATTATATTTCTGTCTAAGATGGTACACTTTTTGTGTAAGAAAATAATTATCAACCGAAGGTGGTTTCAATCTGCAAATGACGCAGTGGGTCTGTAATGTGTTCTGCGTCATATAAGCAGTTGAACTTAAAATCAAGGATGAAATGGGAAAAGTCATACTTATAGAAAGGAAGCTTAAAAGATGTGTGAGTGGACGGGCGGAGACATTTTAGAAATGTGAGTTTGAAGGGCGTGGGTGGGATTTGTCCAGAGGTTTAATACTGGCTCAATTGGCTTCATGTTACTAGTTAGTCATGCATGGTTCTGAATCAGTTACTGACTAATCGGTTGGTTAGTTTGTTGCATCATCTGTTTGTTTGTTCTCCAGTTTACCTCCACAAATTATATTTCTGTATGTCTCGCCGCGTGCCAAATGACCGTTTTGGTGCACAGTTAAAGTTGCATTGCCCGTGTTTGGGTGAAAGGATTAAAAAAATTAATTTACACAAGCGAACGAATTTAGAAAGCTTACGTGTCTCTGTAACGAAAAATATCAAAAACTTAAATTTCCGACGTCGGGAATTGGAGATACAAACCTTTTTCTTGAAACGTGTTGTACATGTGCGCGTACGCTCATATGTACATAGTATGTGTACAATGTACACATGTACGCGCACATGTACATTTACGTCATAACCCTGTCGATTAAATGACCTGCCAGCCATTTAATCATTTCTTGTTTTTAATCGACTGGCATTAATCCTTGACGGATTTTTACGTTCTTGGTACCAAATGAAAGCTGATAACTTTTTCTATTCTAGAAAAATACCTATTTAACTTTTTTTTTTAAATTGTAAGCCCAAATCGGCCCAAACACGGGCAGTGCAACTTTAACAAATCTCGCCCGTTTTCCACATCTTGTAAACACAATATAAATAATGACGTGAATCAGTCATGTAAACATCAAGTATAGCTGTGTACATATTTATGCCAGATGGAAAATTCCGAGCAGATATGATGCAAACATGAGTTGCTAATTAAGTTATCCCGTTTGGGTGTAAATGTATGTAATCAAATTATATGCATTTGATGGTGTATGATATACTAGTATACTGCATAGATATTAATATAAAGAATACAAAGCTATATTCATGTACAAACTTATTATTAAGAAAGTGAAATAACTTTGAAGTTTATGTGGCGAGCCGCGTTGATCGCGACGCCCAAAGTAACCGCGCGACGCTTTCAATATAAACATTTATGTGACGTTACGGTGTTACGTAAAACTTATAATGTTACAATAATGTGTAACTATAATGACGTAACTTAGATAACATACGGACGTTTGTGCATTGAAACGTATATGTAGGTGTACATTGTGACGTTACATTATTTTTGTATGCAACGTACTCGTGTTTGACGTATTTTTGAACGATTGGAGTAATTTGTGATGGAGTATTAGAAAATGGTTCCCAACTCGGATATACTTTACTCAAGTTGCTCCTGGTGTGGGAGACTAGTCGGACTTTGTAACAAAGGGCAGTGGTGATGAGAATGTATATATGTATGTGAATTAACATTCGGTGCACGATATGAGACCGAGTGAGCACTCCCGCCCCCTCCCCCCCCCCCCCCCCCCCCCCCCCCGCCCCCTCCCCCACACCCCATCCCCTCCTCCACACCCCACCCCCTCCTCCCTCCACACCCGCCCCCCACACCCCCTTCCATTGTTCTCCCATTGTGTGTCAAACATCCAAGGAATTTCCTTTCAGGTTTTACATATAGAGCACGATATGTGGCAGAGGGTATCAGGTTTTAGGGGCGAGTCATGTGTGTTAAAGGGAAGAGTGTGTTCAGGTATAGCGGTGGCAGGGGAGGGATTCACTTGGTCTCATATCGTGCAGATTATAAGGAGGACTCATAGAATAAGAATAATGGTGATTTAAAGAGTTTACTCGCATGGGGTTGCTAGTAAGATTTCGATCCTGGTATGGTTTGAGCTGTATTCACACGGTTAGTTTATCTGTGAAGAGGTATATGTGGGTGTATTCATCTATATCTCAATCAGAGCTACACCATAAGGCTTTGCAAGTCGTTAGCTCGGCCGCAATTTACAACTAAGTATTTGCGACCATAAATAGAAACACGTTTCTGACAATCAGTAATCAGGCTCGGTCGTCATTGTCCAAAGCGTATCATAAGCTTACACGCCGCAACTATGTTTCTGATCATAGTCGCGAAAACTCGGCCCATACGGTTGGAATAATGAATCTGAGGTTTGAAGGGTTTATAACGAACGCTCAAGGACAAAATGACCAACGTGTTGGATCTTTCGTATCAAAATACAATCTTTCCCTTTCGAGATTTGTCAGAATGTTAATCTCTTCTGCGAAAAAAGTGACTCGGGTGTTTAAGTAAAGAAAAAAGGAAGGTTGAGACGGACGTAAACTTGGAACACTAATAAGGACCCGTGACTTTAAAAGAGGACGTTGATTTTTAGAAAGTGTATATCAGAAACAAAGAGTATTTTATTGCCTTTATGCTGATACAAACAATAAAAGATAATGTTCCTGTTAATACAATGCATCGTTTGTCATTTTGGTTATTCTGTTGGTTTAATTTACATTATTAGGAAGATAGCCTCTTCGGAAATCCTTAATTTGTATTAATGTATTTTGGAAATTATTTTCCCAATTGAAATCAGATTGAGATTGACATACGTGACCCGCTCTGGAAAAGGATAGAATAGGTCGCGCAGGATAGGTTGAGTTTTTGGGACCATAAGAAGAAATCTGCGGCAGATCCATGCTCATTAAAATACCGAAACACAGTGGAAATTACAGGCGAAATACGGACATTCCAGGCGGTATCTGGGCACTGCCAAGAATTTCTATCGTGTTTAGCATGGATTTGTCGCAGATTTCTTCTTGTGGTCGCGAAAACTCATGCACCTAGCTGAGCCTGCGCGAACTTATGCTACCTTTTTCCAAAGCGGGTCACATTGGTGTGATTTTTGTTATTTTTCACTTTTTTTCAGGTGCTATAGAACAACATCGTCGAATCTGACCAAGATACCAAAATTAAATGCCGCAGTTAGTTTCTCAAATGAACTAAAAGATAAACGACACTGAACCTGCTCAAATCCAGGAAATCGCTTCTTTCCACGAAGATGGAACGAAGGGATTTCCTCGTGTGAAAACTAGGAAATGGAAACGTTGTTGTTGCAAGAACACAACTGTAAAGAGCTATACTGGAATAGATTGTCGTCCACACTTAAGCAGCATTTGACACTGGCCGTTTGCATTATTGTATTTTGGTCTAGATTGCAAGGTCAAGTTGACTCATTGCAGGGTGATGGGTCAGGGGACGCTATGAGTGAGAATTAAAACATTCCGGTCGTCAATTGTCGCCGCGTGATCTATTAATAACAGAACCTTCCCCCTCCCCCACATCACCGGTGTTGACCTCTCTATAGTAGTTGGCAGTTTAGTTTCTCGGCGATGTCAAGAATAGACGAAACGCTCACAGATTTAGTTTTGTATTTGTGTGTCCACATTTTTAGCTTGCTCTCGGGTTCGAATCCCGTCCGGGTCAGTATGTGGATTGGGTTCTCAGTCACTAGATGATTCCGTGGATTTTCCCCCACACGTCTTCCTGTTCTCTCGCCATGTTAAAGAACCCCAGAGGTGGCCACAGGGCAACGATTTAAATCAGCTAATCTCAGCAAACTATTTGTTAAGGGGGTCGTACAAAAGAAATGTTTCCAGATTCTGCTTCAGACGTTTCAAAGTGTCGGTGCATATTTTCTATAATGCTATACATGCTGACCTTTTGGCCACGGCGCATGCTCAACTGCCGAAAAAACCGCCAACCACAGCGTCGATTGGGTGTGACGTCATTAACCAATGTCTGTCTTGTGAAGTTATACTGGGCGGTGGTTGGTTCAAAGTGAGAAGTGTGCGCCAAATTTTGGTGGAGTGAAGCATCCACGTGTGTTGATTGTATTTGTTAATAAAATTCTAGGGCCTTTGAGTCTTTGAAAGGGGCATTTGTGTCGTAATCAAATGACTCCTATAGACTCCGTGGGCCAACATTAAAGACTTCAACCAGTCCATTTACAAATATACCTAAAACTAGGATTTCGTATACGCCGCCGTTATTAGCTTAAATACAACGTGAGGCCGGACAATGGACCCTTGCACGCGGATGGCCGTGACTAGATCCCTGCATAACATCTTGTGGTCGTGTGATCGTGACGAATCTTCAGCTCTATACAGGTTAATATGCTTCAGGTAGCGTAACGCGCATACCGTGCCAAATTAAATTTCCTTGTCTTGAAGAATAACGAAATCTTGGGTTGGAAACTTAGACGTGAATAACGTGACACAACATCTTACGTAGCAATGTCTTGGCGGTCGGGTTGGCGTAGTGGTTCTTTCATCGCCTTTCACCTCTGGCGTCCTGGGTTCGATTCGATTCCGGGGTGTGTATGTGGATTAGGTTTGCAGTTCCGACCGCGTGGGTTTCCCCCAGGAGATTTCCCTGGGGTTTTTCCTCCCACTTCCAAAACTACATCTCCTTTTTCGTCATCTTAAATTGATAATAAAGTACATTTGAGGCTAATACATCGCAGAAAGGGTCTTGCTGAAGATGCTATGAAATTATCAACACAAATGCACCCATATTTTGCTTCTTTGGCGTTATTTAGAAAGTGAGCATTTTGACGTCATTTTGGCGTTTGTGCACAATCCGATAACGTCGAAAACTATACCCAGTACGATATGTGACAAAGAGATTCCCCCTACCGCCCCTATATCTCAACGCACTCTTCCCTTTTGTTAATGTACGACTCCCCCCCCCCCCCCCCCCCGCCCCCCCCCCCCCCCCCTAAAACCTTTAAGGAAATTCCTTGGACGTTTTACACACAATAGGGGAACAATGGAAGGGGGAGTCACTCGGTCTCATATCTTGTAACAAATGATGTTCGTGGATATAGTCTTATCTGGTCCTTCGTATGCGTTCTTTTATGCCTATATGCTATGGTTTTTGTTCTTCTCTGAAACGCTCCCCCCCCCCCCCCCCCCACCCACCCAAAAAAAAACCAGCTACACGTGACTAACAAGACTTCCCATCCGGCTCCCCCAAGTCTCTTCTGGCATCACCTTCCTAACTGAGCGAGACGTGGCACTGAATGAAGTCGTTGCCTCGTCACTCCGCTCCCGCGGCACACGCTCCATCATTTCAAGGCCGCTTGTTTTTTCCTTCACATGTGGTGCCTGGAGTGCCAGGTTATTGGTGAATTCCTGTTGTTCAATTTTCATCATCCTGAAAGGATTTAGCCTCAGAATTAGTTCCAGTCTCCTAACATTAGTCTATCCGCTCATCAGTGTCAAATGTTGCGTGGAGTGCAACACTCGGATTCAAAACATGTTGCATTTATCAAATTTGCACTGTGCTGAGCTGGGTTTTGGAGGTAATTAAATAGTCTTCACGAGGAATTGATTCATGTAGTTCAACTCTTGTTTTTCATTTTCAGTTTATGACAAATCATTGCGGAGACCTTCCGTCTGGGACATTTAAGCCCGTTAAAGATGACGTCATAAACCTTAACCTCAATCTCTCAGACTGCGGACTCACTTTACCTCGATCCCTGTTTGATTCCATGGATGATCGTGGACCCTGTGACTCTCCCTACCACCGTGGACTATAAAGGCCCGATTGTCAGGAATTACCATCGAACGAAGTCATTAAGGGCCGTAGGGGAGTCTCTAGCGGCTGAGTCGACGTGTTTAGTCACCGCTACAGCTCGGGGCAGTCACCTCCCCAACTCGGTGAGATATCTAGCATTCCTGTACTCGTAGTCTTCATATGAAGATCTTCTGCCACACCAGTACTATACGTCGCGTGAAACTTGCATCACGAGGTATGTACTTTTTGTTGTTATATGTGACTTTTTGAACTTTGGAGTTTCTTGTTTTGCAACCACGGCAGGTTGCGACACTTGTGCCCTTGAGCAAGGCACTTTACCATGCTTGCCTATAATGGGGGAAGAGGCAACTTGGTTGTCTCGGTGCGTACTAGTTACCCATCCCGGTCCCACTCGTATCGTTAAGATACTGATTAATCCAGTCTTGTTTTGGTGTAAGGGGCTAGTTTCTCCGTGATTGACTTTCAATTGGTAACCCTTGAGTGGCCTGTATGCAGGCTTACGAATTTATCGCAGTTTAAATAATTCAGAATAGTTGTGATAAATTCCTTAGTATATAAATTTGTTGTGGATTCCTGCATGTATTACATTTTTTTATGGTGTGACTTATGTTACGTGTTACCGATGTGTGGTGCGAATTGTGATATAATCTGTGAAACGGCTTGCGATGTTATGTAGCATGCGATACGGTACGCGATACGGTACTTGGGTGTTTGTACCTCAACATGCTGGCGATGTTATGTATAGCATGCGATACGGAACGCGATACGGTACTTGGGGGTTTGTACCTCAACATGCTGGCGATGTTATGTATAGCATGCGATACGGTACGCGACACGGTACTTGGGGGTTTGTACCTCAACATGCTGGCGTTCTCAAAATTATCAAAAACTGCAGATTACAATGACAGATTTCTGGATATCAATACCTTCATACTTATAAGGTTTGGCCCAATATCTATCCCTTTGTCATGTTTCAAACCTGATGTTAGTACTTAGTACTGGTAACGCCATTTTGACAGAAAAACCCTATTCAAATGGAAGAGATGGTATATATTTATATATATGACAATAATCGAAGATGAACTGCGTGCGCACGTGCATTTTCTGACAAGGGCACTCTCGTGTGAACGCAACTCCTGACTACCGTGGTATTATGGCTATATTGGCTATGCGCAGTATAGCCAAGGAAACAACCTATTAATACGACCGCGGCTTAATTCGCTCAATTTCCTGAAAGCATGGACACATTTTTTTATTGTTTCCTTGGAAATGTATACTGTGCTGCCTTTTACACAAATTGTTTGTTTAATATCTCACACATCCTCAATCACACATGAAGATAATGCCGTTTGTAACAGTTTTCCAATCCAATGTAATCTAGTTTTAATTGAAAACATATTGGCGTAGGCCTTGGCCATACGCAATACTAGTATCGATGACGTAATCGATAGTATGCCTCAATCAAGGTACATAAGCTATGGATTGTAAGTACTCTATAGAGTGCATCGCCAAAACCTGCTTACTCAAACACTCATCATCGGATGTAAGCTAAATGGTGTCAGCCTTTGAGACTATTCAGTAATCATGGGCGCACCATTAATACCGGAACATTACACGATAGCGATTTACGTCATGTTGATGTCACGTGGGTCAACGCTATGGTTACTGGATCCGGCCACTGATCTTTGTGCAGTGAATGAAATACAGCAGCAAATGGCAACACGAGTAATTGGAGCCATCTTGCTCCCGGAAAAGCAATGCTTTGCCGGGACTGCTCCTGTGCGGTCGGTTGTATATTCTGCTTGGCACAATAACACTCCGGTGTTTCCGATTGTAGTAATAGAATTTGGCATTTTAAATTATCGCGTTTCATGGTTCCGTGTTCAACATATGAGTGAGACCGTGGTACATTGCTAGGCTTATAGAGCAATAGCCTTTAATAAGTATGGAGGGGGCGGGGGTGCTACTTTGATGCACATCTGATGTTCATCAAAGAAACAAAAATGTTTCGCCCTACCGAACCCTTTTTCACACTATACCAAATTCTGTGGAATTATGTTTGTATTGGGCTTTGAGCTTTGGGGCAGATTCCCTCTTTGAATTCGCTAAGTTTAACATATATTTAGGGTTGTTTGATCATCTCATGTGGAACGTACCAGAAAGATTGGACTTCCGAAATCAGACATTAGTCACGAGAACCAAGTCCCAAGGCGTCATCGGCTTGTTTCTTTAAAAAGTATAAAGTAACATAGGTCTTGAACTTGTACTGTATTTTACGTGGGATGGTCAATGAGCTTTGGGTATCGCTGAACCGACATATAGTTAAAGGACCGTTATATCATTTGCAGATGTAACTTTTTTACGAATTCAAGGAACAACAGCATTACATAACTAAATAATAATATTGATAAACTGCTTGTGAAAATTCCAGCCACAAAGATGCAGTAATATTTCAGAAAACCCTAAAAATCCATGCATGGTTTTGTGTTGAATGAATGGTTAAAAATATCGTTTGCAAACGATTTTTAAAGCAGTTGGCATTTTCTCCCACAAAGATACCATTTTACACGGGAACAAAATCACGTGGTATTTGTTACTACATGTCAACACTTGTAGTTGGGGGGGGGGGGGGGGGGTGGGGGTAGGGGGTTCTTGTCAACTCATGAAGTAAAATTCTTCAAGTTATAAAATATTATAAGAAAATGTGAAACTAAATTCCAACTTTTTTGGCTGGAATTGTTTCCGATTCCACTTATAGAAATCGCGATTCCTTTCGGGTTCGATTCCGTTTGGCCCCCCTTGGTGCGTTCAATTGACGGTGGCCTTTGTCATTAATTTTACTACGGAAACACGGGGAGTGTCACCCGGTATTCAACCCGGAAATCCCAATCTGGGAAACGGAAATTAGCATCAGGCAAACCGGGAAACGCTAAACCTACAACGTGAGTTTGTTTGGGTTGTGTGCACTGTTCTGACATGGGCGATCTACAAGACGAATTACAGACAGTGCATTTTACCCTTCATTTATAATTTATAGCGGCATTGCGAGAGATATATGTGCTGGGGGAGGGGGAGGAAGTTCTGTTCTTCGTTGTTTTCATTCCTGATAATACATGGTTCCTGTTATAACAAGGTAATCTGCAAAATCCCAAGGACATTAAAACGAGTTTCTACTGTATTTACATAGAAATGCGTACATGTAAAGAAAGGCTGACGTCATGAGTTAGGTCTATTCTGTGCGGTGTGTTTTATACGGTCTGTAGAACAAAACAAAAGTTCTTGGCGAGTTTTCTGGGTCCTTTTTCATGAAAGTTAAAAACATTCTTAAGTGGATTTAGGAACAATAAATCAAATGTTTCCTATGTTTATTTAAGAATGTTTCTAAGTGGGCTTTATGAAATAGGACCCTGGTCCTTTGACAGAATATATCGTGAATCTCGAGCAGGAACCTTTACCGTACTCCCGCCGCCACTATCTAGGGACGTTAAGGAGAAACACGAATTGACTATAGATAACATGATTGGATAACTGTTACAAACGGCGTTATCTCCATGTGTAATTGAGGATGTGTGTGATAAAAACCAACCTGTGTATGAGTCAGCTCAGCATCGACGTTCCGAGAAAACAATTAATAACTGTGTCCATGCTTTCAAGAAATTGTGAGAAGCCGCCATCCTATTGTAGGCTGGTTCCCTGCGGCTATACTGAATACTGCAAGAAAAAACGGAGTCATAATACCACGGTACTATAGTTAGGGGCCTAGTTTCGCCCACATGAGGGCGCTTTGGTAAAAACATATGGGAGCGCATGCACATTTATATAAATTATCTCGGGCGGAATCGTTGGATTTGACTGTTGGAACCACTTCTGTCTTCCATTTGAGTATGGATTTATTTTTCTTGTCAAATGTTAAATACAATTTGGGACATCACAAATCCTCCACATATTTAAGCCCCTCCCCCCCCCCCCCCCCCCCCCCCCCCCCCCCCCCCCCCCCCCCCCCCCCCTCAAGTAACAACTGACAAATAGTACGACTGACATACCGCTAGGTATCCAGGATAGACAAGGATATCACACAAAATGTCCAGGGCCTATCTATTTTGGGAGAACATAAAAGTATTTGTGGGAAAATTTTATCTCAGTTTACAAATGCACACTGACTTTATCGTAGAACGCTCAAGATATCGCGGATAATCATTGTCTTCCGTAAAACTATAAAAAGAGAAAGGATGAAGAAAGACCACGGAATCTAGTTTTAGACACTGTGCATAGCAGCGAACTCGAAGTGGCGTTTACAATTAAATTTACCCGCGTATCCTCAGCAATCGCTCATCTGCGCTTTTGACAGCCCGTGTACATGGAAACGGCAAGGAAGCTAAAAATAAAATGTCGTCTAGGATCAAACAAGGAACCGGTTCGTTAGTAAGATAAGGAATCCCCACTCCCCCTGTGCTCTAAGGGAACGTTCCTTGTTACATGACATGGGGTAAAAGTTGTAGGAGTTCATAATAATCTGAGAGGTCTTTCCAGTATTATCAATTCGCTTGGTTTAATATGCTTGTTCACGCCACTTATGATATGCCTGTGCGATTAACTCGATAAATTGATTGATCGCGAGTAGTAAATCGTACTTGGACTCGCGATTATTAAACTACTCGATTAATTTAATTAAATTAATTAATTATTTATTTATTTTAATTCAAGTGACATTTATTTCGCACTCTCGGTGAAAAACAAATTATATAGAATTACATACTTGATAGACACCCATAAACCACTATCTCCTCGCGGTTGCTCGCTATTTTGGTGATATTTGACCTGTTTTGGACAATAGAAAGAGGTAATCTTTATTCCGCTGAGCCATTTGTGGTATAAATGATGCACCTTTTTTTTTTAAGAGTAAGTTTTGGTAACTACTGGGGAAATCGCGAGCATTTCCCCGCAAGTAATCTATTAAGCCTGTATCCCACTAGGGTTGCGACTGTTTGGCGACATTTGCGACTGCCATTCTGCAGAATGTCTTCAGATTGTCTTGAGAATAGGGGGGGGGGGAATTCATGAAACAATCGCGAAATAGTCAGCAGAATGTCCTCAGAATGCCCTCATAATGTCTAAAACATTTCTTCAGAATGTCTTTAGAATGTCATCAGACATTTATAAGACATTTTGAAGACTTTTTGCATAATTCCCGCCCATTCTGTGCATGCGCAGTCAGTACTTCCATCTTGACAATATCGGACACAAGAGTACATGCCAAGACAAATCTGTTGTATTTGATTAAGTGGGACTGCAACTCTGTTCGCGTACTTTGTCTTGAAACAGTCGCCAATTTCAAGTCTGCAAACAGTCTCGAACTATCGCAGCCCAGTGGGATACACCACTACCACCTATCATCCACGTCTGTCTGCCCCTTTATGTATACTTCATTTCCTTATGGCGTTTAAGCCAGGATGTTGTCATCAAGATTTCATGATAATTACATCATCTAGATCGACTGGATAACTCGCTAATTAATTCGCCTAATATACAGGATCTATGACCGGAAAGTATTCTTTATACTCTCAAGTAATCGTGGTCATGTGGACGGAGATTTTGTCCACGTAACCTCCGCCCCTCCCGCCTTCTCCCACCCCTCCCTTCCGATGATACAATGTCGCGTATCTCATGAATCAGTTTTCTAAACATTTTAAACTACCGGTTGGGATGGTGCATCTCACCCTATTGTAGAATATGCGATCCATTTATGGAATTTATTAGACATTATCAGTGGCGCACGCGGGGGGGACGCTTAAGGGAATCTACGTCAGGTGCTTCAGGTGTGCCTATTTATCAGAACGGTAACCAATCCATTTTTTCTTGTTTCCCGATTAAATCCCGGTCCATTTCAAGCTATGACGACTCTGGTATGGGAAGCCCAAGCTGTTGCTGTGCTTGTTCTTGTGCTCTGCAGAATGGTGCACACACAGACATGGCGTGAGTAAAAACCTTCATGAAATAACTTCTCTGCTGATATATTAGACAAATCCGACAAAAAAAACTTCACACCATGAGAGGTCAGCTCATGGTATCAACTACGTTCTGAGAAAAAAATTTCCATTCTTTCAAGAAAGTGTACTTTAAAGGAGCGTGTACTTTAAAGAAGCGTGTTCAGATTTTTTCCAGAAAATGGATTTCGTTTCAACCTTTATAGGACTCATGCAAAATATACCTCCCCAAAATACTATCCATGGGAATAATTTGTGAAATTTGCAATATCCAATATATAAAACCATTTGACATTGAAATGTTGCAAATCATGTTCATAGCTTTAAACTGGGGTTGGCTCTCAAAGGACTCTTCGAGGGCTATCACAGTGTCATACATGTACCTCAATCCAGTGTGTCACAGGTCTTGGGTCCAAACCCCATTGAGAGTACCATACTATAGCTATTATATTGATAGCCATCTCTTTTCAATCCAGGGTCCTCGTCAGAATACATTGTACTGGACTGCCCAGGAGGTATGTCCGTACCCACCGATTTCGGCAAGTCCTGGGCTAAAGTGAGCTGGATTGCACCAAGGTTTATTGACCCGGATGGGGTGGAAGTCCTACCGGCGAAGGTCTCCCATACTCCCGGTGAAAGGTAGCTGTTTCCTTCGTTAAACCTCACTCCGACGTAGAGAGTTATGATAACGTGTCACAACGTGGCCCAATGTATCTTTGTAAGATGGGTTTTTACGGATTCCTAGAAAAATATGGGAATAACATGAAAGAAGAATGTTGGTAAACTATCCTGCAGAAATGGTTTAGAAAACCTTTACAATCCATGGAAGTGAATGGCCAAACGATGTGTAGCGCACACTGAAACCACATACAGTTGGTAATTGCTTACAGGAGTAACCATATTGGCAAAAATAAATTCACGTGGTGTTTGTTACCATTACGCGGGCCTCCCACTGTGCGAGTTTTGCCACGAATTTCCAAAGATTAGGTCCGAATTGCCGAGATTACCAGAGACTGTCTATAGACTCTGTATAATTTTACACAATCGTACCTAATAGTTTGGTACGATTGTGTATAGATTCTATGGACAGTCTCTGGTTATCGTAGGAAATTCGTGGGAAAAATCGCACAATGGGAGGCCCGCTTTAAGGGTCTTTCTATACGTCAATTTGTTATCCGCCTTGCGTGCATTGCGTTTACGCTGCGCTCGTCTGGCTGTATATCTATGGAGCGATTCAGACTCAAACGCAACGCACGCGCAAGACGGATGAAAAACTGACCTATTGACCCCTTTCGAACACGTGCGATTATGCCATTTTGGGAGTCAAATAATGCTGAGTCATTGTGGAAGCGATGTGCGTGCGCGTTGTGTGTGTCTCTGGTGGGCGTAACGCGGTTTAATTCACCAATGGGAGCCTCAGTATAGCGCGTTACGCGCGCTATGGACACGCACAACGCGCACGCACATTGCTTCCACAACGACGCGGCATTATTTGACTCCCAAAATGACGTCATGGGCATGAGCTCAATATGGAAAGGCGCCTTCACTTGTGTGCTATACGCATGTGGCATAGCAAGATTGCGCTTGGTGCGACCCTGCGGAGCGTGTAAAGTGAAAGGAGATGCGCCTTCCACGTCTTTATTTTGTGTGATTGGTCTATTTGCTCCGTAAAGTTGTTTTATTTGTGTTGCATTGTCTTTTATTATCTTTTATATATATTTATGTTTTTACAGATTTCTCGTTGGAATCCACACCGTCAGATACTCACTCATAGTACTAGAGGGAAATAAAGTCTTATGCAGTTTTATTATCCGTGTGGACGGTACGTCATTTTGGTTTTATAAAGATAGATTACGTGTTTTGAAAACTGTTGAAAACAGCGTTATTTCCACGCGAGGTGTTTATGATAAAGCCGAATAATTGTGTGTAAGTCAGCTAAGTACCTCATTTACGTTTTCGAGAAAATGATGAAAAATTGTTTCCATGCTTTCTTTTAACATGAGGGCGCCATTATACAATTCAATTGGACAGTTGGAATAATTTCTATCTTTCGTTTGAGTAAGGTTATTCTGGTGAAAATTTTGTTAATTAAAATTATTGCAAATCCTGCCTACGGGCTTTAACTGTTCCGTGGGTTGATCGTCGTGTATGGAGAACATTTTCGGGGAAAATTCAATTGTTTGCAGGAGGTCGTGGGTCTGAATCCCACCAGAGCACGCTACAGTGCTAATATACGTCGGGTAAGGGCAAAACAAACCCTAATTAATCGTTGCGTTTTACTTTTTAAACTAAACATTACGTTTTATTTCTAACTCGGCAAACAAAGACCGGATTGTGGAACATCGGGGCCAATTTTGATTTTTCTGAAGTTATAGTATGATTTTTTTTTTAGACGAAGAACCGCCTCGGATCCTCAATTGTCCGTCTGACATCACAGTCCCAGCTGACCCTGGGAGTAAGACCAAATCTGCGGTCACGTGGGCTATGCCCGTAGCCATCGATAACTTCAAAATCCAACACTTCAGCTCATCTAGCGCTATCGGCTCGTCGTTTTCAATGGGTCACACACGGGTTACGTACACTGCAGTGGATCTGAAGGGAAACCGGGCAGAGTGCACCTTTAATGTCATTGTAACTGGTAAGTGTCTGGAACGAAACGTGAAACAGACCGGTGCGGGTAATAAACTTGTGGGGAAATGAACTAAAATATAGAAAAAAAGGTCTTCTGTTCTTTACCAGTTTGCGACAACAACTACATTAAATTACATTTGCAAAGCACATTAGATAGCAAAATATGTTAACCCCCACGACGAATGTGGTGGGGGTGTGACCTTTTGGTCACACACATAGAAATAAACATAAGCTTGGGTGATATAAACAGAAATACACATATGGCCAGAGTGGTCCGCCAGAGTCATTCTAGGAAACATCTTCTTTGTGGGGTAGATTTTGTACACAAACCCATTGGAGCATATATTTTTCCAACCAAAAATCAACCAAAGAGACCTGCAGCCGATTTCACGAAAAATTGCGTAGCTTGTGCAACTTTTGAAACTTTTGAAAATGGCATAAGCCCCATAGGCCTGCGTGTAATTAACACCGGAATGCTGCAGAGCTTACGCAAAACAAAGTTGCACAAGCGGGCTTACACAGTGCGTAGGGCCAGGATTCGTTAAATCGGCTGCTGGTAACTGACCCCTCCCTTGAAAATGGTACCTATACTAGGCCAAATTTCGTCTTTATATTTTGTGTGTAAAAATGTATGTGCAAACCATTTGTTAGCTTACCATTTGTCAGAATGAAATTTTGCTTGTCAGCAACTCCCGCGATCCTTTAAAAATGTCGAAAAGGTTTTATGCACACACGGGACCCTTTTGACGTTATGACCTGTACACGTCGCAAGTGTTGGGTTTTGCGGTTCCTGTTGTTTTGCACTCTGGCTCTATTTCGGTTCTTGCGGCGCGCCCTCGTTCCCGATCATGGGGTTCCTGGTTTCCTCCGTTTTAACTAAGGTTTTGCACCGAAATAACGTCTTCAAAATTGTATTCCCAGCTGTATTTCCTGTCTCAATATTGAGACAGGTATGTTTTCGCAAACATGACCGGAAACATGTTCCTGGGTCGTAGTTAGTAGTCATTGGGGAGGTTTAGACACACGTAAAACGCGAACGTGAACGCCAAATGCTTAGAGCACTTGGTCGTTACTTTAAAGAAATTTTAGAACAGACGAAAACAAAAATCCACAAATGTGACTTTCGTGGCAAGTAACTCTTTCGCCGAGACCTCCTATAAAGATATGACCAGTGCTCAAGCCATTTCACGTTCACTATTACGTTTTACGTGCATCTAAACCTCTGTCGCCGACAACCAAAGCTTACCATTGGTTAAATATCAAATAAAACGTATTTATGTTTGTGGTCACGAAATCATGCCGTTGTCGACCTCACAGTTCATTTCCACAGGGTTGTGTGTTGTCTCCCTGTGGTCTTACAATGTGCTGTCCTCCCATGGGCATATAGTAAGCTTCCTGCTTGAAATCCTGTCTTCAAGTAACACCTTGTCAGTCCTTTCCTAATGTCACTTTACCGCGGAAATGATGTTAACATAGCTAATGAGATCAAATTAGCCGAGTCATTGCGCGGCTAACATTGCAGACTTATAGGCTGGGGTATAAAAAGTAAAGTACGGTTGAAAACCCTTTTTGTATGGTTACACTCGCGCAAACGCCAATTACATCCCACCCCGCCCGCCCCTTTGATATATATCTGAACAAGCAGTGATACTTGGATACACGTGTTCTCTTCGCACGCCTAGAAGTAAAACTGCAGATAACTAATCTCATGTAAATTCTAGTTCAACAGGCGCCACTTTTTAAGTTAAAACGAAGGTATCTCATTGGTGTAGCATCGCGGTGTGCGCACCCTTCGTTGCACCAATTGGGTGCTTTCATTTTTGCTTTTAAAATGGCGATCACGCGACCTGCGCTAGAACATTGGGATTTTGAGCCATTGTGTCCGTTTGTACCATTTATCTGCATAGATGTGGTCTTTTGATCACAATGGTGTGGATATAATGGGCCCCAAGACTGACTGAGGACACATTGGTATATACGGACACCATCATAATGGTCCTATACACATGTTAGTTGTAGGCTGCTTGTATTCTTAGTTTATCAGCTAGGCTACATACTTGAAAAGAGAAGTAACTTTAGTTTTCTGTCTGAAATATTGAGCAGATGACGAGAGCCCCATTTTAGAAGGCTGTCCGAGAGAGGCATTAGCCTACGTCGACCCGACGGCCCATTCCGGTACCGTATCATGGACTCCGCCACTAGCCGTAGACAATGCCGGACCGCCACGGGTCACGTGTACCCGGTCCCGGGGAGAAAGCTTCCCCGTCGGTAGGACTGAGGTGGTGTACACGGCCACGGATGCGACGGGCAACTCGGCAACTTGCTCATTTGATGTCGTCGTCAAAGGTTGGTTTCTTTATATTTAAAGCGCCCTCTGTGGAAATCATGCCTGTCGTCGTGCGCGCACATCATGCTTTGCATGAATTTGCTTAAGGAACTATGTCAAAGGTCACACAAATCAAAGCCGAGAGCAAGTACGTTCGGGCGACTATAGTTAACTAGACTAACCATAGTCGATCTAGATGTCACTCGAAAGCTGCATGGTTTGACTAGCTAGTCTGACTAGAGGACCCAAGCCCCGGGGTAGGTTAGTCTAGTTAATTGTAGTCGCCCGAACTTGCTCCGGGTTGCTGGTTTAAAACCACACAAGGTACTTTCGTTTTTGAGCAAGGCGCTTAACCCCAATGTGAGACTTTTAAAATGCTTGGTGGCAGCAGACCGGTATTTTGCATTAGTCGAGTCATATTTGAGCCAAAGTGCGCATGCTCAACATGACGTAAACAATTGAAAAGGTCCGGTTTGTTTGCTGCCACCAAGCGTCTCAAAAGCCTTCCATTGCTCCATCCTTCGGGTGGGATGTAAAGCCATTGGTCCAGTGTTGTGTAAAGTGTGTGGAGTACCGTGGCCCTGTGGTTTAGGTCCCTGACTCGCAAACCGCAGGTGGAAACACCTAAGGTTGTGGGTTCAAAACCACTCAAGGTACTTTCGCCCTTGAGCAAGGCACTTTAACCCAACTGCGCCATCCTTAGGATGGGATGTAAAGCCGTAGGTCCAGTGTGTTGTGTTGTGTAATGCACTTAAAAGATCACAGAGCATTCGTTCACAAAGAAAAGGGGATTCTCTCCGGTGTTTCTCGCTTGGTTGCAGATGGCAACTTTTCCCTATGTATATATCTATGTGTCTCTATGTTTAGACGGTTCCTGGTAGTTGTAAAGCATATCATGAGATGTCAACAGACGTGGAATGTGCCATATAACAAATAGCTATTAAAACATTCTGATGCACGATACCAGTCTACCCAGATAACCCCAAAAACTAGAACACATGCCGCTATATCAAGGTACCTTCCCGGAACCCCGTTCATGGTTATTTTAAGAATCCAAACCTTGAACTAAATCAAGCATCGGTCGGCCATCGGACTCTGATAGGTATCTCCGAACATCACTCATGTTCACGCTAATATGAGTCACTTGATTAGATGACAATCTGCATGTCGTTTGCTGCCTATCCAGTTGACCGGGTTACATTGCACTACTTTCTGAGGCTATTCCATTAAACATGGATTACAGGATTGGAAAACTGTTACAAACGGCGTTATCTCCATGCGTGATTTCCATGCGTGATTGAGGAAATGTGTATGATAAAAATCAACCTGTGTGTAATCATCTCAGTACCGCTCCAAAAAAACAATGAAAAAACTATGTCCATGCTTTCTTGAAATTGTGTGAATCCACCGTCCTATTTAGGCTGGTTCTTTTGCTGCACTGCACTGCACGGAAGACGGCGCCCATAATACCATGGTAGTCAGGGGCCTAGTGTCGATCGCATGAGGGTTACTTGTTAAAAATGTGTGTGCACACGCATTTATTTAAATTTATCTTCAATTGTCGTTTTCTTTAAAGATGTCATCTCGGGCGGCATCATTGCTTGGACAGTTATAACCGCTTCTATCTTCAATTTGACAGTCGGGATTTTTTCAGGCCAAATGGCTGAATATTAACATTTTGTTGCTAAGTTGCTAATCCTTTATAAGGCCTCAAATCGTATTGATTTTGGAGGATTGAGAAGTGTTGGGGTTAATGTAGCTTTTTGGCAAGGCTTTGGGGTTTTATTGTTGGTAAAATGTGGGATAATTAGGCGTCTTGAGCGGAGTATATACAAAGGCTGGGCGAACGTTATGCCACATTTGGTGCAAGATATGAGACAGAGTGACTCCCCTTCCATTATTCCCCAATTATTGTGTGTAAAACATCCAAGGAATTTCCTTTCAGGTTTTAGGGGGTAGTCGTAGGTTAACAAAAGGGAAGTGTGTGTTGAAGTATAGGGGCGGTAAGGGTTGAGTACTCGGTCTCATATGCGGCAGCATATAATAATGCCTTCTGTCTTGCCATGAGCCACTCGACTCAGGTCACCAAATCGCCCAAATTCACGAGGCCTTGTCAAAAGGCTACGGTTAATGTTGCCCCAATTACCAAATATCTTCGTGTTATTTACTGACTGTGTTTGCGAAACATGCCTGGGCGTGAAACAGAAATGGAATCACAGAATATGAGGTAATATATTTTTCAGAATTTTTCAAAAACAGAATTAATCATAAAATCTGTATTTCCTGACATGCTTTAATTTTCTCTTTTTACACATTACCAGTCGAAATCCCAGGGAACAAAATATTTTTACGCAACCACTCCAGTACTGAGCTGGAAATCAGTTGGCCGCAACACGTGAACCAGGAGGCATCCAGCTACCTCATTTACATATGGCCAGTGGGTACTGACCAACCAGCAGCCTCGGATCACCAGTACCATCCAATCAACTGGCGAGAAAGTTTTACCACGCGAACACTGCGTGATTTATCGCCTGGTACAGCATACAACATCCGAATCTATGTAACCGGAATAGGGGACCAGTTGAATGGAAAATTTAGGACAAGTATGAGTTTGTTTTATCGTTTTATACTCCCCCTTGCAAATATTATTTTTCTATTTTGCTCTTGTCCTATTTTGCTCTTGTCCTATTTTGCTCTTGTCCTATTTTGCTCTTGTCCTATTTTTGCTCTTGTCCTATTTTTGCTCTTGTCCTATTTTTGCTCTGTCCTAATCTTTTTCCTCAAAATCCATATTTTAAAACATATTTTCTCCTGAAAAGTACTACAGTTTCTATCTTTCTACATCTTTGCGTTTATAGTTGTGATTTTTAAATTATCACAAACAAATTGCGGTATTTTTTGTGATATTTTTGTTCCAAAATCATTTTATTAGGTCTTTTTTTAGGTTGTTTTCTTTCGTTTTCCAGATCCCAATCAGCCCACGGGTTTTACGTTCGAACCAGGGAGCCTCGATTCTACCTCTGTTGTCCTAATTTGGCAACCTCCAGTGGGCAATTTCGACCAATACCAGATCTCGTACCACGCAGCCAGTACCGATTCAATCAAACGACTACGGCCATTGGACAAGGGTGTCGTTCTGCATTATGTTAATGATCTTGACCCGGAGACTCAGTTCATATTCAGTCTGGTGTCGGTAAGCGGCGTTGGCGCGTCCAAATCGAGGAGTTCGGCCGTTCCTTTAAATATAACCACAGGTACTGTTCACTTTAGTTTAATTTTTCTTTTAGTATAAAATATTTTATTTATAAATACCTCAGACACTTTACGAACTCCATAAGAGCACATCACGTGGGCGGTCTTCAACGGACGATAAAGGTCCCGTTAATTTAAACATTCAATACAATATACAATTCATGACTTTTAAGCTTTGTTGCTGGTATTTAATTTTGATGTCCTTTTTTGAATAGTTTAAAAGATATATCGAGATTTAATTTTATGAAGGAAATCAAATTTAAAGGTAGAGTAAATTGTTACAAAAGGCGTTATTTCCACTCGTGATTAAAAGCCTTGTTGATAAAACTATGGGATAATACTTCAAAAAACTTGAAAAATCCATTCATGGCTTTTGTGTCGAGTTGAATGGTAAAATGTCTTTTGCAGAATACTGTTTTAGAAAACCACCTTCAGTTGTTAATTTCTCACACAAAATACCATTTTGGACTTAAATAAATTCATGTGGTGTTTGGTACCATTGTTATTAACAATTTTTGTAAGGTTTTTCTTGTCAACTCATAACAAAAAAATGGGGTCACTGCAAATGATGTACTCTACCTTTAAACAACTTTGGATATCGTTGCCGAATGATTGATTTATCTGTGAATAGGCCGTTAATCTGCATAGGATGTAGTTAATTCAATACTATACAAAGAGCAGCCACGGTGCAATTAAACCTCTGAAATAAAGAACTGTATTTTGCTTCTAAGCCCCCTTACCGCAGTCGGAGATTCTACTTCAAAGAGTGACGTCATCCACTATCCAAATAGTGGCTCGGCTCTCACCAGCAACCAACAACGCCACGCATTGGTCAAACCATAGGGGAGATTACCCAAATAGACTGCGACCTTACCGCTCTGGTACGGCAACACAGATAGACGAAGACGAGGTGAAAGACTACCACCATAGCGATGGTTACGTCATCGCGATATACTCCAATAAGAGCGACGTATTCACTGACGTCATATTCGAGTATGGTTTATACCTGAAGTATGAATTCACGTCGCTGGTACCCACTACGGCATACACCATTAGGATCATACCATCGGACGCCAGTGGAGATGTCTTGGAAAAAAATACAAGGACTCGTAAGTTGGAAATAGTTCAGGCCAACCTCGCCGTTAGAAAAATTGCATAAAAGCAATAAAGGAATTAAAATTCCATTGCAGTACGAGTATGGAAATGGTATAATGGGAATAACATTTGAGTTTTTAAAAATTTTCGACTTCGTCTTCAGTTGTATTAATTGGTTGATTTTTGTAATTTGGAGGAGGTTCTCCGTCTTTTTGTGCTTTTGGAAACGGGGAACCAAGTTTTACCAAGCTGATGTCATCATTTTCTTTTTAGGCCCAGCTACCGTCCAAAACCCAATTCTTCGTGACGTCACCAACACGTCAGTCAGTATTTCATGGACGCCCCCCGCAGAGGGGCGCTACGATTCGTACACGGTCACCTTCGCCCCCAATAGCCTCCAAGGCATGGAACCAATCGCTGTCGAGGAAACTGAAGTGACTATAAACGGGCTAGTTCCCATGACAACTTATGTGGTTTCCATAATAACTGTTTATGGTACACTGAAGAGTGACCCAGTGGATATTGAAGTCACGCCAGGAGTTGATAAACCGTCCTCGATGCTTTATATAGAAGGTACGAGTATAGAAGGGAGTTAAAGGTAGAACACATGATTGGTAAACTGTAAAAGGGGCGTTATTTCCACTCGTGATTAGAAGCCCATGTTGATAAAACCGACCAAAAGGTGTTGAAACATAATGACGCCACGGTTTGTTTACATTCCTATGGCCTACGTCGTCTGGCACCCTGAGACTCCCCCCATAGATTTTCGCGCACTTAAACAAACCGTGACATCATTATGTTTCAGGTCCATCTATTGCCTGAAGCTTAATATATACTCACAAGTCTATGCACATGTATAACCAACCATGAAAAAGAGGAGTTTTCTTGGGCCTACGCAAATTCAAGTGGAAAGTTACGGACCTGCACTGAATGATCGGAACTTGTTCTCAGAACTATGGGAACTTTTGAAACGCTTGGTGGCAGCAAACCAGCCGGCCCACTATTCACGCTTGAGCTAAAGTGCGCATGCTCAATATGACGTAGGTAATGGGAAAGGACCAGTTTGTTTGCTGCCACCAATCTTCTCAAAAGTCTATCATTCACTTGGTACTTTCTTTCATTACTGAGCGGTGCGACTAGCCAATGCGCGCGCGTTTTGAGTTCTGAAAACGTCCGCGTGAGAGCTTTGTCGTTCCAGTAATGAGGGATACTTGGAATAATCTATACCTCATGTTGTATTCACCATGATCTATCATGTTTTGATATCTACAGCAGCATCGTGCATGTCGCCCATTCTGGCCTGCTGCGTCCTCTCCGCTGTTCTGCTGTGTATGGGAGTATACGTCGTCAGGTTGAAAATGTGCTACAAATACATTCCGGCGCATGTAAGTGGGCCGTCTGTTTCTTCTGCATCGATGTATACCGTGAAAAAGAAATGAAATTTCTCTAAAATATCACTTCTTGATCAGAATTGAGGTTTGATGAATAAAATCGTGGATAACAAGACACTGATTGACCAATCACTTTGAAATCACATTTAATATTGTTTCTCTTTAGTAATTTCATCAATGTCCAGTACAACTAGATTGAACAAAGTGATTCCCATGCACAGTTAAGAAATGTGACATTTCTGTTTCTGGTATAGAGTCATGCAATTTAGGGCTCTCGGAAATCAATTTAGCCTATGATCTTACTTAAAATCAATATCGTTGGTTGAAGCTACGTTGTGACCATATGTGCATCTTCCTATGAGTGCAGGAGCTCAGAGAGGCCCTTCAGGCAGAGTGGTGCACCTTGTCTCAGTTGCTCTTACAGAGGCTGGTGCAGTCAGCCTTGCCATAAGAGGTCATACATGTTACTTACCGATACAAAAACATACATATCTCAGCCTTCTCGATTGTTGTTACATCAATAATGTATAAACAAAACATTGTACTATACACTATCAGTCAAATTGTATTACATCGGATGGTGATATGATAGAGTATGATCGGTCAATCTATTTTCCACTATTGGCGTATAAGTCCGTGGTTGTGATATGTTATTTGTAACACGCTATATTTTCTGGAACAATCGCCCTTCTCCCCTCTCCCATCTTTTCGACCCAGACGAGACATACAGAAGAGAACACGTACGAGAATCCAACTCGTCCCAACAGTGATTACATTACCTCGCCATCTTACATGAACACGGAGGGATGCGAAGCAATGGCCATGCTACTCAGGTCTCACCGACCTCCTGTCAGTGTGTCTGGTTACATGTATCCGCCATTAGCACGAGCCATCTTCGGCAGGGGAAAACGGTAAGATACGTACATGTAAATGGCTGCCTCGTGCATGGCAATTGCATGGACGCCATTCGAGTGTGCAGACCATTGATATCTATGCAATAGATAGTATATTTTGTAGCCTATATCCAATGTGAAACGGATTGGCAAGAGCAAAAGCGCCCCATGCATGGGGATTTCAAAAATGGCGATATACCATTTAACCACTGAATCCACGAACGAAGTAACCGTCCGCCATCTTACTATAAACTGGTTAATAGGCCTACATGTACTGCTTTCATTAGAGTACGTGTTAAGTGGACTATAAGTGATTGTATGAACTGGGGAAGGCATTGTCTTGTCAAGAGCGCCATTTGCTGTAATACACCATCCATTGTATAGACGTCAGTGATTTTGGAAGCTTTGCTACCGAACGTAACTTTTTACAATTCCCACAACAATTTCTTCAAAACTCGGCACTGGAATGTTGTTCTTGACAGAAAACAGCACAGTAGACTGAAAGTGCACATGCTTGGCGGAATCTGGAACATGTTTTACTTATGACCATTTGTGATGGCTATTTTTTTTTCAGGACGTCTTCGGAGAATAAGGAAAACGGCAGTTCCTTGGCTCCTATTTACTACAACGTGAAGGAGGGAGATTCATAGAGATTGCGGACGTCAGATAGACCACTGTACACCTGTTCCCTCTGATAACTATTTTGATTTTGAAAAGTTATCTTCAAGTGCTGGCCTTGATAAGGCTTACCCGTTATGTTCATAGTAATGATCGTTGTCATGGTTGTTTTTATTCTCCTTATGACACCAAGGAGCGTAATTTATCAGGTGTAACTATACTCTTGCAGTGTATAATTTAATATCGAGGTTGTCACTTTCAGAGTTTTCATGCCTCGTTCGATTTCGGACGTTTAGTAGGCGATAACATGAATACATTCAGCAAACTTTCACAACTTCTAGTAAAATGGTTCCTCTCCTCTCGTCCCCAGTCGTCTTGGTTGATGATTTATTGCAAATAATAGAGAGCTTTAAGTACGTTTTTCTTTAAATCTAACTGAATGTGTGGTGTTTACCGGCGTCGAGAAGGGGCGGGGGAACATTACCTCCCCCCTGGCGAAATAGGAGAAGGCAGAAGACGAGGGGGAAAACCGCGGGCCTGCAGGTCACAATAAAAAACCGTGTTGCACCCCCCCCCCCCCCCCCACCCCCACCCCACGCCCTGCTCCACCCCCACCCCCACCCCCTGCTCCACCCCCACCCCCTGCTCTCCCCCGCCCCCTGCTCCCCCTCCCTGTTCCCCCCTCCCTGCTCCCCCCTCCCTGCTCCCCCCTCTTCCAACGCACCCGCCCCCTTTAGAAAATTCAGGCTGCGGAGGCGGTTGTATTTGTACTACAATAATACTATCTGTACATATGGTAAACGTAATCCAGGCATTATTAAAGCATTTAAATTACTTTTAATTTTTACTTAATCCTAGATATCATAGTAAAACCAAATTTAAAATGATGTAAACGTCCGGTTTTATCATCTTTTAAAATCATGAACTATTGTTGGCACTTAAAAGTTGTCACAAGAAACTGTCTTTTCAATGGTTTTGTTTCATTAATTACGTGGTGTTTTTTAAATTTAAATTACGTCATAATTATTATTCAAAGAGGAAGAATCCCCCTTGACGAAAATCCAGCATTTAGGCTTTTTTCAATAGTCCAAACATCCCTCTTGCCGACGTGGATTTTTATTATTTTTTAATTGTCGGTTTTAAGTGGATAAATTGCAAGCAAAAGTGCGCTTTTCGAAAATGAGATTTTCGCGATTTCTGAAACGCTCATTAGGTATTCATTATATGCGCGTGACCCCGTGACGCAATCCTGAGAAAGAGAAGTCAACACGATTGTTAGCTCCATACGTTTACACGCAAAAAACTTGGAAAACCGTCTCTCTTAGATGGTGTTTTTTGAAGAATTTTGTTGGTCCAAAAATCCAGAGATATTCCCAGTAGCTGCGTGGTTGTATGTTTTACCAGACACTATGAACAAAAAAGAGCAGAATGATTTTCTTTTCTATTACCAAGAAAGAGAAAAATGAGTCGCTCATTCTATAACTACGCCCGCAGGGGGACCGTACCATGCTGTACACAGACCGCTGTGAATGCCGTTCGTTCCGTGACAAAACCACCCGTCGCAATGCACCAGTATTTACTTCAAAAGAGCTTCATTGTGAGCCACAATTTCATCGTTATTTTCACAAAACAGGTAATAGTAGATTGTTGTCATATTACATGAAGTGTTTTTCAAGTTTGTATTTTGAATTACAAGGACAAAACAGGCATGATAAACATGTATTTTCCATTCAATACCGTTTTGTATGTTTCTCAGGATGACGTCAAAACCCTGTTGATAAACAAACCAAGTGACCTCGAGCGTTTCAGAATTTCGGGTGAAGAGGTTCGGAACTGCTTTACGTTTTAAGCAAAAGCCTGTCGATTTTTTGTGAAAAACAAGTTGTGATGGTGTTGTAGACACATACACCTCCATGATAAACAGAAAAACTTAAAAAATGTGGAAGGGGGGATTCTAGCTGTTTAATAAGTCATTACTGTGACTTATTTGTTTTACTCGTGTCTTTTCTACACAATAATTTGTAAATATTAAACCCAAAATTCCGCACAATTATATTCATACACTGGCAAACATTGCAGAGAATTCTTAAGTTGGAATCCATCGAATCCTCAATTCGATACGCACAAAATGTCCTCCCCTAAAATTGAGGAGCGCCCTCTAGCGGCAAGCACCGTCACGTGCAGACGTTGTCCTGCTGTGATCTTTTCTTTGGACTTAGAGAACAGTAGTTTCGCACGAGACAAAAAAGCCGAAGAGTGAAGACGTCTACCACGGACTGAAGTGACATGAGTTTTGGGGACGGAAACCAAACGAAATATTCTGAAGGAATAGTGAATCATAATTTGCTGATTTCGTTTGGGCTATATCATACGCCTGATCCTGGTGTATACTAACAAAATACAGATTGACTAATTGTTTTTAAAATGAAACAATTTGTACAATTGACATTCGTCACATGGACTCGATAAACACATGAAAAATAAATATGTAGAGTATGAAATCATTTTGTACTCAAAAGGTCGTATATTTGCACGCTTTTGGGATCCTTTGCTGTTCTTTGTCCTCACAACGTCCCGGGCTGATGGGTATGGTACACAGTGGGTACCGCCCCTTCCATTGTCCCCCATTGTGTCTCAAACATTCAAGGAATTTAGATACTTTTCAGGTTTTCCGGGCGGGGTGCGTTAACAAAAGGGAAGCGTTTAGGTGTTATTGTGCTGGTATAATTATCCGATTTTCGAGATGAATTTAAAAACACGAAAAAATTGCAGCGCCCCGATTGGAATTCGAAGCCAGGTCCTTGGCATACATGGCCAACTGCTATAGCTATCTGGGCATCCCGTCGGAGCATCACGACAATCTCGTGCTTGCCACTCCGATTTTCGTGCAATTTCACCGCAGAACCTCAATAAGTACCCGGATTTCGCAACATTGCCTTGAACATTTTAGAATAATGTTTCAGACATTTTCACATTGAAAAATTATTACAAAAATAATTACCTATCCCTGAAGTTATAGGCCTAGTAGATTTATTTCTAAACATTACCGACTTGTAAATATCGACTTTTCGAGAGAAAAGGGAAAACATTTTTCCCTTTTCTCTCGAAAAGTCGATATTTACAAGATTTACATTAGTTGGGTAATAAAGGGACTTAACCGTGTGTTATAGACGTAAATATAGAAACATATTTCATTGAGTTTATAAAAGTCCCTTTTTTATTGCTCAAAATAAAAATCAACTGCAACATTTTAAAAATGCATTTTCGGTTCTGAATGTACACACTTTATTATTACGTTTTGATTGCAATACTCCCATGCAAACGGATATGAACAGATTAATTATTGTTTACGACAATTCACATGTATTATCTGTTGTTTGAAGGTTACATGCACCGACTACCATTGTGTGAAATGCATTATGCATGACCTTTGTTTGCCGTGCTCAAACCTGATTGCGCACAGAACAAAAGCTCTCGTAATGTCACGTTGACACCGCCCATTTTGGCTTCGCTCCATCTACCGCAGCCAATCACAAACCGGGACACAACACGGACAGGGCGCTTAGTATGATAATCGTTTTATCAGGTGACCCTTTGTAGTATCAGTCACCATTGACAGAAATGCGGGTTGGTGCATGTGCATACGTACGTACATGTACTGTGCGTGGGCATTATCGTAGTAAAAACTGTCACTGGTTGGGTTTCGGTTGGGTGCAGGCCAAACTCAAAACAACCCAGATTACGGGCTACGGACAGAGTGGAAAAATACAACTGGGAACTACTATTACTACGGGACTGAGTAGAGTTGACCTCGGTAACTTGTAGGCTGTCATTGTGGTCGTACCCATTGCGTAAGTCGCACGTTCACTTTACCGGGACCTCCCCCTAAATATTGCGGCGTTGGGTTGTTTCCACAGATATCTCCATTAATCGATATCCGTGCACTTCATCCCAGACACTCTGCCATTTCCTAGGATGAGCTCCGCCAGGGTGGAATCACCACTCCTCCAAGGTTTCCGGAGACAACCGTTTTCTCAGGCTGTTCGACCCGGCGCGGCCAGGATGCCCAGGTCACGGGCTTGCCGGCAGCTCTTCCCGATCCCGCCGGTGGATCGCGAAGAGACAGACCGCTACCTTGAAGACAAACTGGCAGAAATCAGGGAGGAAGACCGAGGAAAATTGGGATTGGATTTGGATACTTTCAAACCGTTGCCTGCATCCGATGAAGACGATGTCCGTAGGTACACGGATTGGGAAGCTGTTCCAAAAGATACGGTCCCGGAATTTTACCACGAGGTGCCGGTTAAACACAAACCGCAACATCCAAGGTTTATAAGGCCAACGCCGTTTTTCGAACCCACATCTCCTCAGAGTCCGCCTTCCATTGAAGGAATCTCAAATGCATCTGAAACCTTGCCAACTGTCTCAAACGATACTCCGTCCACACCATACAGGACCGATCAGAGCCAAAGTCCTCCCTACTTCAGATCATTAAATTTCCCGAGCTCATCTCAAGATGCTCGGGCACTTTCGGACCCCGCCTTGTCCAGATCTTGGCCCGAAGACGCAACAAGTCGCCGTTTGACAAAATCGGCTTCAACAGGAGGATTCTCGGAATCACGGGACTGTACGGAATCGAGCCGAAGAAGCAGTAATACACGACGAAGCAGGTCGTTATCATCCGTTACCAGCAGCTCGGGATGCCCCTTAACACAACGCAAATTAACAGGTGAGTTTGTATCTTATTGGCCGAAACCTTGTCTGTTGCTGTAGTTAGCACCACGGTGTGCATGGTGTGACCATGGAGCTATCAGAATCTCATGGTGTGACCTACTTGAAACCTCGGACAGATTTGAGAAGTTGACCATAGCTTTAGAGTGTTTTCTAAGAAAATTTTAATTTGTCCCCATTCTTAAATGTTTTTCTGCAAAATCTGCACTCCTGGTACTTAAGTCATTTTAAGAAAAATATGAATGATCGACTTCTCACTTCTTACCGAAACAAACCTCCATCACAGGTTCAATCCATAATGCATAATGTCCCAATTGGTATAAATAATACCTCACAGTCACACGTTCGCCACTAATTCTTCCTAATATATGACTTGATAAGGCCACAGAAAGTGTAAATTTTGTTAGGAAACCTGATTTATAGCAATGAGAAAAATAGAGTCTAACTGGCGAACGTGTATATACTATAGTTTTTCCATGTCGTGTTTTATTAAATTTTGAAGTTATCATTAAAGGAACGTGACCAAATCATAGATTTTGATACCACATCATTTGTCATATCATTCTGAAATTTCGCGCTCTTATTCCGTATAGACCTATTTCCAGGGATATCGTCAACATACCATTGATGTTTCGTAAAGTAATTTATATGGTTCCATAAAGCAGTGCAGTAATTGTACCAACCTTTTTGCCTCTACATACATCCAAATTGGGGATTGTTAATTTCCCGTTTTCTTCTCTGGATAGTGTTTTGGGGAGGTTTTTTATAACGACTGTTGGGTTAGAACGAAATCCATTTGTTTTTGAATCTGGTGACGCTCCTTTAAATCTGCTCTTACTGATGATAGTCCGCTCGATGTACACCTATACACTGTCACATACACAATTATTCTCACTCTTATATATTTAATATAAAAATATTTTGTATGCGCAAACACTAGATCGCCCAAATGCTATACTTCGTCTCAAAACCACTTCGTGCACAGGCCGTTTTGGGGCGAAATGGCTGCAAACCCTTTTTTCACTGTTTTCTCAAAAGTTATTCGAAGTACGGAGCTGGTTTTTGCTAAGGTTGGTTTTTATCAGGGATAAAACTATTTGTAACCGTTTACCAATCATGTATACTGTCATTGGCGCGCTACAACGGTATTTTTTTCCCAACTATACATAGGCCTATATATAGTTGTTTACAAATTTTCCTCTAATTTGCGTTAACAGTAGTACTAGTATAGTAGCAGCCCACACACTACAATCGCCTGATAAGTTAGTCCACTTATCGGTTGACATATTTACTTTGCCTGTTATTGTTTTCCGCAAACAAGTCACCACAAGTTTCAGCCTGGATCAGACTTGTTTTTGTATTTATTTTTCCCAAGACCATGAGACGTCAGCCATTAATATTCCGAAACAAGTTATAACTTGTTGTACAATGTCTTTTGAAATGATTTTTTTTCCTAGAATAAATACTCGTATTGTGTTGTGCCTTTGCGGAACAGTAAACTATATTGACATGAAAAAAAAAGCAGCAAGGTTGTTAGGTACTTCAAATTAACTTGTTATGATGAAAGAAACCGTTAGTGAACTATTCTGCGGTTAGTCAAATATTTTTGACATAAAAAGCCAACTGTTTCTACCAAAGTTGTTGGGACTTCAAATTACTGTAACATAACAAAAATTGCCATTATATCACTATTAAACAAAAAGCACTGAGATCTAAATGTTATCAGTTCTGTCCAGAAGTTGCAATCTCTACGGAAGGGACATTTCGTCTGAATTCGGAATTGTCCTTATGTCACAAATTATAGTGATTGTTCTCTTCAGATTTTAAGGCAAAAAAAAATCCAAAATGGAATTTTGCAGTGAATTGTGGACCACATTACTACATTATTGTTGATTGGGTATCATGTTTTAATCCATATCATGCAATTGATGCAACGCTATTTTGAAGGTCTCAAAGTTTGAGCCGAGCAGTTCGGTGGATGTCGTAAACAACTCTATTCGGAATCCACGGGGTTTGCTTGCGTTGCTGGCACTGTTCATGTGAACTTGGATACCGAGCCGGTCTCCCCACCATACTATAGGTTCCCATTGTTTGGTATGGCACAGGGACAAGTGCATGCCAGACAAGTTGAAACTTGTCTTTCAGCACCACCCGCTAAATGGAAATTTTGTGGTTTCACTGTAGTCTGACAAAGTGTTGCCCAAAGTCACCCCAGTAATTAAAAATAGAACTATTGACTCCTTTCGACTGTCGAAGAATGAAGTTTAGACTATGGTGACTAAAATGTTGGTTTAAAAAATACATGTAGTATGAACTCATTCAAACTTGGACAACTGATGACCATAGTGTGACATGCAATTTTTAACTTGGTATTAATGTCTGTAGTTAAATTAGTTAGTATCCTCTGCTTAATTAAACCACAATTTCTTATTTCCCGAGTCGGTGCAGTTAAGATATTGCATCCGAAATGGTGTGGGAAATTTCCAATTATGCTTACTCTACACTAAAACCACCACAACCGTAGTTTGGAATAAAATATACATGTATACAGTTGAAGTCAGAAGTATAAATACAATGCAACCAAGTGTTAAAATTAGTGTGCATACACCATTTTCGTAACAGTGTTTACTAAATTCTTGATTTTGTGGAATTCCTCACGTGCACACAGTACTTAAAACATAGCTTGTACACCTTGCAATGGTTCGGGTACCCTGTTTACCATTTTGGGTGATGATGGTATTACTGGTGTTACATGTATTTATACTTCTGACTTCAACTGTATGTTATTTCAAATTGGTGAAACCGTGAAAGGTATTAACGGAACGTGTATATTTAGTGCTAGCCTCGGATATAAAACCAGTTGCAATGGTTTTACTGCAATCTTCATATTTTTACCTGCGAAATTGTGGGTTTTTGTATTAGATCTATACACTTACTGGTAGTTTTTTTAAGGAAGAAAAATAGCAATGGCCGACTTGTAAATGTATACCCAAATGGAACTCTGTTTAACACTGCAGCACTGAACATTCATGTCTAATATGAACGATAATGTACAAATCCTACGTACTGACATCACGGTGAAATAACAGAGACAAACTTATAACGTCCTGTATGATACTTAAATCAATATAATCGAGAATTAAATCGGGTAAATGTTGTGCCCGATTCAACCGGCAGAGTCCCATTCTCCATGTGCATCATTTTTGTTTCACAAGTATCTTAAAGGATTTTACTAGAGAGGTGAATCAAACCATCATGTGTTCGGTTTTGGAATATTTTTGGCTGCATAATCATTTAGGTTATTTTCGGTACATTAACATTAATTCATTGCGATGCCATACAATTTCATTGATCTGACGAAATTACATTATAATTTCATCTTTTTGCACCTTGATGTTTTAGATTACATGAGACAACGCAAACGACACGGGTCGGGCAGCAGTGCAAGTAGCGAGTCTAGCTCGGACGCCGACGGGGAAAAACACCACCACGTCCCGGCTAAGCGAAGGCATGCGGCTCGGTCAACGGTCTCCGCGTCCCCGGCAGTGGAAGGCAATTCATGAGAGCCAGACCTACAAGCAAAATAAAAGGTAAGATCACGCCAAAAGATGTCTTATGTTTGGTAATTTCATTTTAGAGTTCACAACGCTTCACAAGAATGGGCGTGGCACTGTCTTTAACGGTCCAATTTTCAACGCATGTGACATTGGGGGTAGAATGAACACGTGCCAAGACCGGTTCCCGGCGGTACCTGGATTTCCAGGGTTGCGCGTCGAGGGTCAGTTTACAGACTTATTTTTGGAATCCTGTTTTTCGGAACCCTGGCTTCAGAAATGGTCCAGCACCCATTGGCCCTCTGGGGCTTGTGTGAACAGCCCTGCCTAAATCCCTGAAAGAACTTGTTTTCACCACATTGTGAATTAAATTGTGGGAAATGTGTGAAATGCATTTGCGGTGTTTTCAGACTTCGGCCAATATTGTCAGGAAGGTGAACAACAAAACTCCAATTATATCCATGCACTGCATACAGTTACAGTATAAAGCTCTTTTGCATCATTTCCAAAATTTTACTCCCATGGGTTAACAAGAAAACTTAACTCAAAGTGTTGATAGCAATGGTAAAAAGCGCAAATAATTTCTTTCATTTAAATGGTACCTTTGATTTAAAAAATAGTTAGCCGTTTAAAACCTAAGGTGGTTATTGCAAAACAAAACAAAATCCGCACACAAAAACCATGGATGAATTTTAAAGGTTAATTCTATAAAGCATTGTCGCAGGCTATGTAGCCTAGCTTAAAAGAAAATTCTGCTTGCTAGGACAGCATTCTTATTATAATGCCGTCATTTCAGGATTTTGTAAAAAGTTTCACTCAGTGCAAATATTCCGTCCAAATTTATTTTAATGTGGAAGGTCAAAGTCGCATTAAAATCGATCACAAATTAAAAACTTGTCTGAGGATATCCAGTTTACGTAGGAGGTTTCAGGAAATTAAAACAGGTTGAAACTTGTTGGGTTCGTCGATTGACGGCGTGGGAATGCCCGCCAGCAATGTAGCCTTAACGGATTTCTGAAAAATCAAACGGCCCAAGTTATGTTTTCAAGTCTGAACTTGCTGTATGAGTATGACCGAACAAGTCTAAACCCGTTAGGAGAAATTGACGGGTAAAGACACGTCGCTTGCCTGGCCTACGTGTCATGCATGAAAGAGTATTATTGATTGCAGAATGAAAATAATGTCGCCTACATTCTAGTAAAATAAAATTAAGGTCAATATTAGCCTCGTTGGTTTAAAATGCTGCGGTGAAATAAAATACTCATTATAGGTCAGATAGAAATTGTCTGCTCCGTTCATGCACGAAATTCCCACTTGGTTTAATTGCATGCATTAGTGACTTTTCCTCGCAAATCATGAACAAAGGTTTATATTTGCATGACGTCATTCTAATATTCCGTGGGCACGAACGCGTGTGCATGCTTGAAGATCTGGTCGAATGGATATGAATGCATCAAACAGGAAAACAATTTCGGGAGAAGTTTGTTTGTGAACCTATATGTGGAGTTAAAGTGTATAATTTGCAGGATAATTATAAACGGAACCCCGGAATAAAGGCATAACATAATGCTGATGGTAAACTAACCTGCAGCTATATACAGTTGAAGTCAGAAGTATAAATACAAGTACACCACTACCATCATCACCCAAAATGGTAAACAGGACTACCCGAACCATTGCAAGGTGTACAAGCTATGTTTTAAGTACTGCATGCACGTGAGGAATTCCACAAAATCAAGACTTTAGTAAAGACTGTTACAAAAATGGTGTAAGCGCGCCAGTTTTAACACTTGGTTGCATCATAGTTGGTTGCATACACTGTTGTATTTATACTTCTGACTTCAACTTGTATGTATACATATCAGAAAACCTTCAAAATCTATGCATGTTTTCTTGTTTACTGAACTACAAAAAAATAAACTCAGAATTTGGACAGAACTTAACTCGTAATTTTGTTACCGCATTGTTATCAACACTAAGGTTTTTTTTGTCAACTCGTGAAGTAAAATTTTGGGTTATTGCAAGTGATGTTAGGCCTATGTCTATATAATGGGCTTTAAAGGCCAGTGAAAGAGGGTGTGATATATTCATTATGTTGCAGATACTGCATGTGATACTGCATATGTAGAGGAAAAGGAGGAAGGAAATAGCATGGCGAAGTTTGGGAAAATGTGCTATATACTAATATAGTGGTGCGGGAAATGTACGGGTGATAGATGCAAGACGATCCAAGAAAGATGCATATCGATAGTGACTCCAAGAAATTAATACAAGTGCTGTCGGGTTTGGGAGATGGTAATGAGCTAATAATATCCTGAAATTTAGGTGGGCGGTAAAAAAGATTAAAGTTGGTTTTGGCGTGGTTTCTTTTTGTTTTCAATGTGGTTTAATTCCGATTTGCACACAGAAAAGTATATTTTTAAACATATACCCATACCCATAACTTGGCTATGTGCCATTTGATAAGTTAGCTCATAACCATATTATTATTAAAGCATAACTAAAAAACCATAAGCTGGTCAGCATTCACGGTTATTTTTCTGCCCAGTATTATGAACGAAAATAAATACACGGTACTCTGAGGTCGCATTCAAGTGATATTATACACCTGTAGAATAAAATTGAGGCTTCAGAAAAACAGAGCCTTCTAAAGTTTCAGATTTCCACGGTATTCTTGTTTTGTATTTACCCGAATGCAAGCTTTGCACAATGTGCGGATGTGCAGGGCGGGTGCTCGGGGTCAAATCACGATGATTGGCAGGTTGTTGGGCCGCAACAACTCGGCAAAGGTTTGACCTTGTGACCCTGTTTACTACAAGTTGTTCTGCTACCCACGACCCCCGTTCTGGGCAAGTCACTGGTAGAAAATATTTTCCCGCTCTATCGTATTATGTATAATATGTGTTATTGATTGCTTTGTAATACAGTTGTATTCGGCCGTGTTTGCTTTGCCAAGATTGGGGCATTAAGCGTTACGCCGTTGAGTAGTTTGTCTGTGAATCTACCTTTACACTTGCATGCATTGTTCGTAATGAACTGTTTGATAATACATGTAGCCTGAATGAGCGGGAGATTTAGTTGCCATTCTGCACACCATCTGATGAGATGCATTTGGGATTGGGGTCATTGAACGGGTTATCATCAGGCATAAAGACACCTATTGTCCTGAAGACGCGTGACGCGTCCATGGTTTTATTTTCGGTTGCTTCTGCTTTTTGTGTGGTGTTTGTTTTACATACAGTAAAGTTTACTGGACGTCAATAATTGCACTTCAGTTTGAAAAAAAATAATCATACGGTGGATTCATTCATGGAGGAAGGCAAACGAGATTTGCCACGTTTCTTAAATTTTCACCTTAATTTCATTATGTCACATGTTCTGGGAAAGTATCGTGCAGTTTTGATTTTTAACCTGGCAAGTCCCGCCCCAAATGTTGAACAGTATAGGCTATACTTATTAGCATACAATAACCCCTCTTTATAGTAGTAGTAGGCCTTCCAAGAAAACGAAATATCTGTCGTATTGGTACCGAGTTTAGGCCTACTGAAGACTGTGTGGGACGTTCACGGTTACTTAAGTTGATATATTCTGCGTTCTTGTTGCATTCAATCGTCGGTTGTTTTATTTTCCAAAAAGTTTCTGTGCTCACTGAAGTTATGGGTAATTATACACTGATTCACAGACGAACACTGAAATACAAGATAACCAGTTTAATACAGGTGGCCGCTATAACTATGGCAGGTTTGACTGTACTAGAACATAGGACGTAAACAAACTGAAATCTGTTGTGGATGATTGTTCTGATCATCATTAAAGATTGTAATTTAAGTCGACTATTAAGTGGATTTTAATTATTTATCGTTTTCTCTCTTTTCTCTCTTTTCTCTCTTTTTAATTACTGTGCTGCAGGTTTGGGCAAGTGCAACAACCTATATGCTGATCAAGGATCGTGCCCGCGTATCTAGGAGGTCAAAGATCTTGTGACGGATGGAAGCTATAGAAGACGCCCAGCGGCCATTTGCAATCAATTAACACACATGCTAATGGCTATAATTATTTTTAAAAATAAGAAAATAATGTCTGACCTGTAAAAAAAAAATAGGTTTGTTTGTTAATAAGCATGGTTTGGGTAAAATGTAAACTCATCTCGGATTTAGTTAAGCGTATACCTAAACTGACTCTAAAACGGACACTCACTGCATTCAATGTCACTGGCATTTGGATGGTGTGGACCTAACTCTATCAGCAGTGCACTGGTCATTCAATCAATCGTTTTTGTTTCAGTTAAAATAGTTATTATCTTAATAATAATAAAATAAATTTAGATTCCACCTGCGTCCACACGCAAAAAGTGTGTAGGCTTATTCAAATTAAAAACCACACCCAACGCGCACACATTTAGAAATTACGCACGGCACAAGTTAAAATTCTCAGCATTTGCCACATAGCTTTGCTCCTAATTTGTAGCTAGCTAGGCTCATCCCATTGACTTAGCGGCCGTGGCCACGGTGCTGAAACCAACACCGCTCACAGGTCAATGGAAAGAAGTATAATTGGCTCGTTGCCAAGATAGGTAATCACAGCTCTACCTGTGCACCGTGGCACAACTCTTTGAAGTTGTAGTGGGCACATTGCCAACTATTTCCCGCCTTTTTTAACAGCGAGAGTTCTACGGACTCGAAGGCCACAGATTTGACAGTTGTTGATAATTCCATGTATTGGAACTTTAAGGGTGGGTGGATTGTCACCATTCGTATTGAACCTTTCTGCGCAGAAAGGAAACTAAAAAGAGTTACGTTCGTGTTACGTTTCAATGTCAATGAACAAATATATGAAAAAAAGACACAAATATATGAAAAACAAAAGAAAAGCAACAAATACACTGTAACCTTGCTTTTACTAAATTGGTGACCAATCAGTAGACAATGAAAAAAAATCAGTAAGTATAAGAGAAAAAATGACCTTTTAGTTGATGAACTTTTGATAAGAGCTGGCAAATGTAAATCATTTTGTTGCGTGTTTTTTGTCTTTCGGTAAAATACACGATTTTATATCGTCTGGCATCTAGAATTTTTTTTTTTTTGGTCATAAAACGATATGAACTGGTTATTCTGTATAATTCAGCCCAATATTAAACGCCTCAAGTTGAATTAATTCTACCCGAATTATGATAAGCCCCACAAATATTGCCTGCCATTGGCACAATTCAATACTTCGGTGGGATTTCGGCCCACAATGCTTTGTAAATATTAAATATGTACAATAATGCTGTACAGTAACTTATTAACAGATTTAAAGATTGTATTATTAGAAGCAAATAATTATGTAGTCGAGATTAATCTAATATAATTAACTTATTCTGATGATCAGTAACATTCCACTTAATTTCACTATAATTTAGATCAATATCCGGATCAATATATATGACTTGTGCAAAACGGCGTGTACATAGCGTGAAGCAATGAGTAAAAAACAACACTATTGTCCTTTTTGGGCCGCAGGCCCGCAGCAAAACTGCTGTTATAAATAAATAGGGTATGAATTGAACGTATAAAATGAGTCTTGAATAAACATAATTATATTTTCCAACTCTTGTTATAACTACGTGTAAAGAAGGCGACCTATTTTCGGTGACTTTATTTCCGTGAACGAGTCTCAGGTATGAACTTTGCACATCACGATTCCCCGAAAACTCGCATAATTGAGAAACATAACTGCGGCGAGTGGCGAATGTCGTCTTCTACATCGTATTTATAAGGTTGTTTCTATACGATTCGAAGGGAAACTAAACCGATATTTCGTGGAATAAATCCCAAGTTTTGCTCTAGCCATTTTGTAAGATTTCTCAAGCATTGCAAAAATTTCACAGTAATGGATTTTGTCGTCATGCGGAAATGATTAATTTACATTGTCGCCAAGTGAATTATTGTTGACACAAGTCCACATTGTTTAGATTAAATTTATTTTATTTATTTATTATTGATATAGAGTTATTTTGAGCGCACTGGAAGAATTATTTTTACATCCTGTTATTCTTAAGATGTATTAACAATCATTGTGGTTAACTTCAAACATTGGATTTCTAAAGACAGTTTTTATCACAATTCCGATTTGCTGTAACCTTGGGCATAACCTTCATTTTCCCTCTCCATCGGAGCAATTACGGAAGACGCCATTGACTGATGACCTTCATTCGAGATTTGTGTCCCTGTAAGGTCACGTTCCTAGAACCACAACGTATTCCATGCTCCAGTGGCGATGTTTTACGTCCGTATTCTCGACCCCGATTTATTTCAAAAAATGGTACATGTATAAAGTATTTTACAAAACGTAGACCATTCATCAGCATTTCAAGATGTATTTATACTAAATGCAATAATTCTGGGCTATTTTCAGTCTCACAAAATATTGTATTGTATTTGAATGACAATTGAAATACATTTTGTACGTTTATATAACGGATGTGTATACGATACTGCTATAAAGTGTGGCTGAATAAAGATAAAGTAACATACTCTAATGTGTCCATTTCCTGCTCTTTATTTGCACCAACGTGAACTATAGACTTTCGGCGTTGTGTATTTTTGGAACTTCATAATTTAAAAAGTTGATATTCGATAAATCAAACTTTTAGCAAGAAGGTCATTTCATTTCCTTACTTTAGATGATAAAGACTCTTTTGCTGTGATGAGTCATAGACGTTTGGCACATTCTCAATGGTATAGCTTTCAAAATACTCGAACGAAATGTTCCTAAAAATTTCCCATTTTCGGCCTTGAATTTATTTCGCGTTTTCTTTAGTAATTGACATAAGACAGGCTATATACTGCAGTTTGTTATCGCCCATTGGCTATTCCTTATGTTATAAAGTAGTTTGGTTATGTGTAGTTTTGGATTTGAATACCTACTTTTTGTTTCGATACGACACTATGTGCAACTTAACAATGGTGTGTGCCCAATTTCCATTGTTAGTTGCTCATAGTGCGAGTAGCTTTCTTTTATGTGAAATGGTTGGATGGACAAGCAGAAATACCTGTGCACGAACTGAACAAAAAAACCTATGAATTGCCACATTTCAAATTATAGCACTGCCAGTCTCGTCTTGGATGCCGAGCCCTTGTATTACTTCATGCGTCCTTTCATTTGCAAATTATATCACAAAAGAAGGCGATGAGGCCCTCGTTTTCTATGACAATTTGAAATTCCTCTATGGCAGGACTTTTTTTCATGTTTAGTAGATTTATATTAGCGCCGTGCACGTCAGTTCTTTGGAGTTTATACATGACGTACATTTGGAGCGTCTCCTTTTGACGTCCAACTTGAAGGACCCGGCAGGTTGACTTGTCCGTTTTGTACCCGCTTGTTAGGACTGGCCAACGGGAAATGTTTGTCATGTGCCTTGTGTCGATGACGGGGAGTAGTGTGACGGAGGATGACTCGCGTTTGGCGGTGATTTTTGTACATTGTGCTGCCTCGTGTCGTTGGTGGACGTGCATCGGATTTGTTGTCAGTTCGGCTTGTTTGTGTTACCTTGTGATTCGGTCGGCCCCGGATGGAGGAGATGCATATTCAGCCATGGATCTTTAAGACGTAAGGTAACTGTATTACTTCGTCTATTTTTTAATTTAAATGAACAGGTTTTCTCGTTTATCTTTGTTTGGCCTTTTCTTGAGGTTGGGGTAGATTTTAGTATGGGGTCATAAACCATTATATTTTTGCATGTGAGCAATGTAAAAGGGCGTACAAATCGTGCTGGGCATACACAACCGCAGTTTTTACAATCTCAGACGGTTTATGTCCCGTAGTTTGAAAGTACAGTGTAGTCCGCGCTGCACGCATTGTATGTTAAACAGTCCAATCGTCATCTCAATAAACCGAAAAATGTACCCCAATCGCCGCAGATATCCCGTTGCTATGGCCGGAAGGTTTTTGTCAAGGTATGGTCCAAAATCAACTTTCTAAATCAAAGCACGCCGGAGACACGTGATTATGTGCAAGTGTTTCTCCGAGTGATTTTTTGTCCGTCGTTTTGTGTACATGTAATTTTTTTATGGTTGAAGGTCACTATCGTTTGTAATGACCCAAAATAGAGAGCCGAAGTGTGACGTGTTGCCATGGTAATTAACATGGCTCTAAACATGGCCGTCGGATAAAGTACCATTGCAAAAGCACAAGGACACGGTTCGGTGATTTTATAGTGTAGAGCCCATTGCCTATGCAAAAGATGATGTATTCACTTCGGCAGTCTATTTCACTTCATGTCTCATGAGTTGACAAGAAAAAAAATTATTCAAAGGGTTGATAGCAATAAACCACGTGAATGTATTTCTATCCATCGCAAGATGGTACTTTCTGTAAATTTAAATTAACAACTCAAGGTGCTTTTTAAAAAAATGTGTGTGCACATACTTTTTAGATATAAATTAATTCAACACAAAAGCATTTGTATATAGCTGGAATTCTAGGAGGCACGTTTAACAACGTTCTTCTTATATGCTCTTATTCCGGGAATCCGTAAAAAAAGTTTCATCTTGCATATACCCCGGGTCTTTAAAGACAGATTGGAAACTTTTAAAAACAGGAACAGCAGCATTACATAGGCTAACTAAATAACAATGTTGATAAATTTGTAACAAAAATTCAGCCGCATAGATACAATAATACTTGGCTTTTGTGCATGTCTTGAATAAATGGTAAAACTTTTTTTTTTTAAACCTTCAATTGGCAATTTCTCTTAGTACAAAGATATACAATTTTTCACGGAAAAAATCTCGTGGTGTTTGTTACCATTGCTAGACAACTTTTTATTCGGGTTTTCTTGTCAACTGGTGAAGTAAAATTTTGGGTCTGAATATGATTTATTGGGGCCTTAAAGATCCTTTATATTGTATTTTCACAATTATAGTTTAAAGTCATTGTATAGGAGGTTAAAGGTATCAAAAGTCGATCACAACAAAAGGTCTCAAACAAAGAGCCAGACAACTTGACATGACGATTTCAATATAGCGTATCCAACACCGAACGTGAAGCGTGAAGGATTGTATCGGTACAATTCTTTCTTTTTATCAGGCGAAAAGTCAGTTTCTCCTAACATGCCATTCAACAATTTTAGAAAGCCGTAGGCCAACCCTCGGCGTGAACCACTCTTGCCGTGGGATAGAATGTATCATGCGATTGTATTGGCGGTATAGTCACACAACTCACCATTGCTGCATTTCAAACACGCGAACATTGCGAACGTTTGCAACGTTTGCCAACTATACAGGTACCAGGCTTCCCATAGGGGAGCCTGCACAAAAACACTGTAACCAGTGGCGAACGCTCAGGGCAACGTGACAAGTTTCCGGGCACAAGGAAATTTGTGCTTTATGCTTCGATTGTTAAATGTTACCGCCTGTTTTTAGCCGATCAGCTATAACTTGCTGATTTATAAATTATATATTCAAATCGTCACTCCTGAAAATGGAAGAAAATTTAGTCTAAAGTTATTGCGACGGAAGCGGCAACCGACGGCGGCAAAACGGCAGCAGCAGCGGCACTGCTGAAAGTTGAAACTTTTCAACGTTTGGTGTTTGCCGCTATAGAGGATGCCGTTGACGCTTATTTCCGTGGGCGGTTTCTACCGTCGGTGGAATGACAAATTTCGTTGCGGCGGTTTTGCGGCAATGATACGGCAGCTGAAGGGCAAAAATGCCCCAATGTGAACGCTACATGCTTATAAGCGCGCTCGGGTCAGTGGATAGAATTCATAAAATCTTATGTAATTGCACAATTTATTACTGTTTTTTATTTATTTGTCGTGTAAATTCTGGGATACTTTGATGCCTCGTGGTTGCGCGTGGCGCCTTTTTTTTCTGTGGTATTCGCCAATAAAATTTACTTTCGTTTTCTACCCTCTTTATAGTTTCGGCACGCTTATACCGAAAGTCCGGCACGCGACTCGAGCATGCGAACGGGACCATGCCAACGAACTAGCCCACAACTGAAATGGAAATATTGCGCCACACGTAGGTACGCGGTATAAAGATGGAGGGAGAGATTCCGTGCACGGGGCAATAATCAAAATGATCAAAAAATTTAAAATATATTCCGGTTAGCAGTGTCACAACCCTTCCATTTCAGTGTCACGAATTATTTGTTGTTTTTCGCATGAAAAATGTTTGCATTCTTCGGCACAATTTTTCGAGTCGAGTCATGTTAAGTCGTTGAAAATTTAAAAACACCGTGAAATAAATTCGTTAAGCTTCGAATAATGTTTAGATTCAACGCCGGAAATATTCCCCCGTGTTGAAAGTGTCGGAATTTACAGAATAAAATAACACAAGGTCTATTTTCTTTTACAATTCCGTCGTTTTCTGTTATTAGTCTGCGAAGCAATTTTACGTTTTACTTATAAAACAGGTTCGAAATCTAGAAATTCCTATGTATATTTTGCATCATTCTTTAATGTTTTCAATTCTTAAAAAAAATACAAATTCCAAACTGTGATATTGTGCGTCAAAACATTTTGAACATAGCCTATTTTGCGTGAGGAGAATTATTAAGAAAAACAGAAACCGGACATCACGTGAGGAAAAACGTGAATGTGAACGTTTTTAGGGCAAGATCAGAAAGGTAAGACATTGCTAGCTCGCATCATTCTTTTCAAATATTTTTGATATTTTAAATAACCGTTTTGGAGTTGGTTGTTATGGCGCCGTAGGTTGGTTATAGTGCAGGGTCTCGAGGGAAGTCTGCATTCAGAAAAAAAAACATTATAAAATGTCTGGTACGCGAAATGATGATGTACAGGTTTCCAGGATACATTTTGTGTCGTCCCGTGAGAGCAATAAAAGACAGTCAAAACAAAGACCGAACACCGACGAAGTCGGGCACAAAAAAAGACTTCCAACATAAGACAATAACTGCTGTCGATTGAGAAAATACAAGCGCCGTTAGGCACTGACCAAAACCACGCGACCCGACGGCGCGCGATGACCAAATATGGTCGTGATTCGGTCGCACATATGCTGACCACATGGCGAGGTCATGACGTTTTCGCAGTCAAAGTGCCAAGTAGCCTAGTATTTCTTTTGTAACTTTTTAACATCCGTATCAAGAATACTAGATACCCTAAGGAGTTGAGAGGACTGTGTGTAATGTTTCTTTATAGGGTAAATTTTAGGAATTTTTTGTAATCATCCTGAACGATTTTCAGATTATCGTAAAGTAGGCCCCTACGTGTAACCGTTTGGAAAATGACTTCCATTAAAACTTGCCAGGTTGGCGTCCCTTCACTATTTTTCATTTCTTTTAAATAATCATTTTGAAGTTGGGGGTTATGGGGCTAATGTTAAATCCATGCTGCATACTTACAATATTTCGTATGTGCATGGAACGTTTGTTGAGGTGGTTTAGTCCGTACCAAGCATGCGCATCTGATTTGTTTGTTTGTTTGTTTGTTTGTTTACATCAGGCGGCCATTTTGAAATGGTACTAATAATGAGCTTTAGGCCAACGTTATACAACACTTGTCAATACATTGCTAAAAAAAATTCTGAGCCGCCACAAGACAGTCGACAAATTAACGCCAAGTGTTTGGCATCTCCCATGGAGCCGTGCTTCCAGACACGCCGTGACATCGCGTCTTGACCTTGTACCAGCTGGCTTTTACTACAGCTAGGGACCGTGTCGAAAAGTCAGCGGTATGCGTGGTCTTATTACTTAAAAACAAATTCATAGTTGACATGCATATCGGCCCAATATAAAACGGTATATCGTTTATTTAGTTTACACTATATTGACAATACGTTAGGGGTATTGTGGGGTATACGAAGATATTTTATTGAGTATATGCATTCCGCTTGAACGATCAGACAATTGTATCTGCATGACAGACACACGTTGTCACAGGGAATAGGTGAAAACAGTCATTTTGAAAAAAAAGTCACAATATTGTTCAATGCAGTCCATTTACTGAAACTAAAGTAGTTATGTTTGGATGAAGTGATTTGGGGCGAAATGGCACTCGGCGAAGTGGTTTGGGGGAGAAACGGCACTTCGGCGAAATGGTTTTGGGGCGAATTGAATTTTCGTCTCATGAGACGAAAACTAATTGTTTTACTCATTTTTCAAAGACTATAATAGCACTTTCAGGGGAAGTTTTCTACGGTCATCATGTTTATATTGGCGTAAATCTGTGAACATTTTTTATTTTCGAGATACCAATCATGTATACTGCCCTTAAACATAGCCTATATACAGCCTTATTAAAGTGGTGTGCAAAATTATGTGAGGAAATTGAAAGCTAATACAATGCCTGTTTTATAATAATTGTTGTGAGCATAGTGTCACATGCATTAGTGTCTGTCTGCCAACCATTTGTTTTTTATCAACTAAAGTAGGACCACTGTATATAACATATTTATCTTAAATATTACTTTTAATAAAATTATACATAAAAATGTCAGTGATTCTTAGTTTTTAGTAGTTATAGGCCTAAGGGGCCTATACATTCGCCTGCAACTCGGCCACATCAACCAAAACTGTTCGTGCATGGCCATTCGAGTCGGCATTCCCTGCATGTTGTCGTGAAATGTTTCATGCAACTAATAGGCCCCTACCCCGAAAGTCGTGGAGGTATTTGGTGATGGGCAAGCGTGCTGGTAATTCGAGTCTTCTGTCGGGTGATTTCGGAGATTTTCCGAACGGATACCCGATTATCGTTGATTGACAGTCGTGTGAAAGGGATTGCATCAATTCAAATTCCGCGTGTATGTCTTGGTGTGAAAGCATCAGCCTTTTTTGGCGCGAAGTGTTGGTCATTTAATCTGCGTATAACGCGTATTGACGTGCGTGTGTGTAACCTCAAAATAATTATAAGCGTGAAACTGAAAAACCGCAATGGACCTTGTGGTCAATTTACTTGACAGATGTTCCTATACCGTCCCCATTTACCCGCTCATTAAAAATAGAAACATTGTCAGCAAACGTTCGAAAATGATGTACCAAGTTATTTTTAAAAGATGAATCAATAAAAATATCATGCACTGATCCTTAGTAAATGTTGAGTACATGTATATGCCTATAGTTTCAAAAATTACGCTCGAGCAAGTCAGGCCCTGCCCCCGGCAGGCAGAGAGCGAGAAAGTTGCAAAATTGAAACCGGCACAGGTCAGGTTTTTGTGATGGCATTTTTTACTATTTTTTTACCCATGGGCGCAATCGAATTTTGTTGCGCATCCCTTCTGTTTTCAAGTGAATGGTATTTTCAAAGTCAGTATACGGTGATTCTTGGTCCCTATAGATGTTTGTGGTTAAGGAGTATTTTCCAGTCTTTCTTTACTGTGACTTAAAGCGCACTGGTAAGCCATGAAAAACTGGGGATGAAACTGTAGTCTATAGCAGTTTGCCACAATTTCAGTTTGAAATCTTTTTTTTTTCAATTAAGTTATTTCTTTTGTGTATAATTCCAAAGTTGAAATGGGCTACATCAATCTGAAGAGGAGTAATGTTTTCCTAAACAAATTCGCTCATATGCAGCAAAGACGTGCAGCTATTTAGCATTCCAGCGGCTCTCTAATTCTGCCCATAAATCTCTCAATTTGGTTGTTTGACGACTGACGGCGAAACACCTAAGTCGGCGCAGATCAAATGCAGCATTGTATTCCATATTTTCATCTCATTCTATTGTCAACAATAAAGGACTGCACGTGCACCGCAAGAATTACTGACTTTACCAATGTTTGAATGAATAAACAAGTTCACGGCCTATCGTTCATTTATTCAGTCTTCAGACACGAAGCCCAAATTTCAGTATGATTGAAAGGATATTTTGCAGCACCCTGGGTATAGAGGGGAAGGTGCTGTCGATGGAGGTCCGGATTCCACGAATGGTCGGCCTATAACTAAGCCTACCCTTTAGAAGTGTCGGTGCTTTTACGATCTTTGTTTGGGCCCTTTCAACAAGCACTGGAATAAAACTATTTTTGATTGACAGAAACATTATAGAGGAATAATATGTTGGAATTTCTGGAATGTTATTTGCAGAGCATGTTTTGAAAATTACTTGGTGAAAATCCAAAAAGCGAGACAGGTCGTGATGGTATTTAATACCCCAGTCACAATTAGCTTGCGATGGGTTTGCGAGTAGTTTGCGACGGATTTCTAGGCATTTTCGGCCGGGGCCCCACGGGACTCCTTGCGGCTGCCGGGTCATTTTTGGGCATCGGGCGGGCATCGAGTTACTTTTAACTCGGACTTAAAACCTGGTGCGGCGTTTCGCATCGCAAACTGATCGCCAATAAATCGGTCGATGCCTGGCCGATGTCCGGCAGGGCATCGCACACATCGGGCGGGCTCCGGGCCAAATTGTTGACAACCCAGACAATCCATATATCGGCCAGACGCTGCTCATACCCGGCCGGGCCCCGCCCGGCGTCCGGCCGACTTGGCGGCGCCCGGCCAGAAATCGGCCGGGGTATCGCGGTGACATAGTCAGGACATCGGCATGACATCGGACGAGTGCCTGCCGGACACCGGCCGATAAACGGGCCAAGAAATCGACCCCATTCCGTCATGGCAGCTTGCTGGGCACTTTTAATTGTGACTGTGACCGCCCAATCGCGCGATCTTTCGCCGACCTCTACACGCCGGCCGATGCCTATAAATCGCACACGCCGCCCGGCCTCCGCTTTAATTGTGACTTAGGTATAAGTGGTATTTAATATTATAGGGCGCTCTCACAGGGGGTCAAAAGGTCACAGGTCACTATTGCTTGTCCTCCAGATCGGGAGAGAACAATAGAGCACTTGGGGAAACGCACGTGGCTGCTAGCAGAAAAGCACATGGCTCTATTGTTCTCCCCCGATTTAGAGGACAAACAATAGTGACCCGTGACCTTTTGACCCCTGTGAAAACGCCGTCCCTTGGCAAAGAAAGTTCAAAGTTAACTTAGGCTGGTTCCTCTTAATTTCATACCAAAATTAACACTTCCAATGTCTTGTTTATTGCAAAGAGCGAGGATGACTTGACTGACCATTTCAAGGTCATGTTTAAACCTGGAGGAATTACATTATTTAAAGGTAGAATGCATTATTTGCAGTGACCCCGATTTTTTTCACGAGTTGACATACTTACTAAAAGTGTCATTAACAATGGTACCAAACACCACATAATTTTATTTCAGTAAAAAAAAAAAGACATTTTGTGTGAGAAATTAACAACTGAAGGTGGTTTTCTAAAGTCTTTTGCAAAAGCCATGAATGGATTTTTCAAGTTTTTAGAAACTTGTATATCTTAGGCTATTAGTATTACTGCACCCATGTGGCTGAAATTTCTACAGTGCAGTTTTATCAACATGGGCTTCTAATCACGAGTGGAAATAACGCCCCCTTTGACAGTTTACCAATCATGTGTTCTACCTTTTAAATCTGAAAGATTAAAACTAGGGAAGAGACGTTTTAGAGTTAAAATCTCTTCGTTTGAAAGTTTGAAAAAGGACCCCTTCCAGTGACAACTCCAGTGAAATCACATTCTATCGGAGTGAGGAAATTTCACTCCAATTCGTCTTGTCCCTAGTTTCAATGAGAGGGAGTGAATTTTCACTCGAGAGGACTGAATGTTCACTCTTATGAATTTATGAGAAGACAACTGCACAAAACGGTTCGTTTTCAAGCCTCGCGGAGTAGGGCAGCAAGGACCGGGCAGTCCTGGCGAGTATTGTGGACACTCTCGCCGCCTCGACTGCAGGGGCGACGATGCTGCTTGAGGGACCACGTCTTTGTTCAACAGGGATGAGTGGTATTGCGGTTTATTCTAACAAAACCAGGCACACGACAGACCACGAGTGTATACCAGTACCTTCTTAAGACGGCCCGCCACCATGCAAATGCTATTGTCCGGAAACCTTGTGGCCACGTGGGCATTAGTATACAAAATAGACTCATCGGGAGAACAATACGAACACATGGCGGATCGAGGCGTGTGCCAACGTATAAATAACTCTCCAGGTGGCGTAGCGAGTTCCTTTGTTTTTGTGCCCACAATGAAGCCCAATGTGTCGGGAACAGTGGCTGCTTGGGGTTTGTGTGAATTATTGTGTGGAGCGCGTGCCACGAGTCCTTCATTATCTGGCTTTGTTCGGGTGTGGTTGTTGCTGGACAGTTGACCCATCGCCCCTGGCTATGGCCGTAATTACGGACAGCCACGCGGGGGTTTCTGGTCCCAGATGCTGCGAAAGAAAACATGCGGAATCGGGCGCAGATCTGGGTTTACTTTGTCACAATAACAACCTGCATTCGAGACCCTTTCGAAACCTTTTAAAGAAAGGCTGAACTTTTGAAGTGACGATATTTATGCCAAGGGTTGGGATGGAAACGCAGCTAGACACAGTATCTCTAGTTTTTGTGGTTTTTTTTTAAAGGTCCCGATAAAATGTCGGTTAAATCACTCCAAGGATGATGGCTAATGTTTCAGTAAAACAGGGCTATTTGCGGATTTGTTTTTAAATTGTTTGACAACATCCAACGGTGATTATGTGTCCGCTTTGTTATAATACTTTCGAAAGATATATAGGCCTACTGCACAAGACATGTAGTGACGTGTAGTTGTTTAATGCGGGTACCTTCGTTTTGATGGTTTTACCAATAAATTAACGTTAACGATTACAATAAATTAACGTTGTTTGTGTTGGGACGCATTAGTTTAGTGGGCGTGTCTGGCTTTTGTCCGGGCGGATTTCGTCTTGTAGCTAGGCAACAAAACGGGTCCACCAAAACCGCCTGCAGGTGTCGAGAGTCAGACTCATAGGGAAGTTTGTTTTGGAATCGAGACTTGTGGTCTGCTTTTGTTATGGTTCAGAGGAATATTTTGTTTCGGTTTCCAATTGAAAATGGAGTAGGCCTACCAAAATTGTAGTATTTCAAAATAAAATCGTGCAAAACATGGGGTTTTAGTTTAATTTGAAACTTGTCCGGTACTAGCTAAATACAGATGCGTCTCACATATGTAAACTTCAGCCGACGCTAAACATGCTACATGTAGCCTACTCAAATTTAAGGATCACATAGCCTACTAATTTTGAGATTTTATTCTGGATGCTGGTCTATTATACTGTTTTCGCATCCGTTTTCTTCCATTAGAGGTAGGCCTACATATTATTTGCCCTTTAATTAGTTCTTTTAATGAAATTATATGTGGAATTATCAGCGATTCTTACTAAATTCTAAATAGTATATAGTTCTTTTTCAGTGCGTGTGGGGTGGGGGAGGGGGGGTGGGGGAGGGGGGGTGGGGGAGGGGGGTGGGGGAGGGGGGGGGGGGTGGTGGTGCGAAACTGTGTCCGCATTATTTTGGTAGGTTAAAGTACTTTTGCCAGAAAATTTCTTTGTTCATAGGTACGCCCCACGTGACCAAAACCACGGCCCCACGTGACCAAAACCCTTCACCAACCAATTCAGCATAATACGTTTCCATTGTCGTAAATTTATGCACTAATTAATCTCAGTCCACGCGTCAAAATAATACTTTGCATTTGAAAAACTCGGTCATTATTTCTCGCGCGTGCACTATTGTTCGTGTCCTTTATTTGCTATGTTCGCGTGTGGATTATGTCTACATAACTTGATTATTTTGTGGGCAGTCCACGCGCGCCAAAAGTTACTCCAGGGACAATGGAACCCCCCAGCACGCGACGGCCGAAACAGCGGGCCAAGCACGGCCCCCTGGCGAGAACCACCGCGTGCAACTTGTCACCCACATGTTGATTAATGATGAGGTTATAAAACGGGAATAATAAAACATTGTCTTTATTTTTAAACTTGTGCGTCCCAGATGTCATCACAGCGACCCTTAAAAAGAGAGTTAATATCATTTCCCCCTGCATGCGAAACATCTGTAAAGTGCGCCATGCAGGTTACCCACAGGATCCGGGTGGTAAACAATTGTTTACATTTGATAAGATTGATTTGCCCGGGTTCCCTTTGTTGTAGTCTGCTTTCCCTGTACGCCGCCCCTTCCCTCGCCAAATTTCCGATTTGTCAAATTTCCTTGATCAGTTTAAAGGCACAGGCTCGTCAGCAATGCGCGCGCGCGCCAATTTCGTGCCACAAAATACGCAGCTCCATAGCATGCCTTTGCCATGGAGCTGCGTATTTCGTGGCACGAATTTGGCGCGCGCCGCATTGCTGACGAGCCTGTACCTATTTTTTAGGTGGCATGAAATAGGCTTTTTATTAACACGAAATTATGCCATAGAAATAATTTTTTGGGGGGGGCGGGGGGGGTTTGCCCTACCTGACGTAACCTGATTAGCACTAGTATACTCGGTGCTTCCCCAAGACACTATATAGGCCTATGAGAACAACTTTATAGCGCGCAAGTGCACGTGCCAGATGATACGTTTTGCATACTTCCAATTCATTTTTTTAAAAACAACCGTTGTCTATACTTGCAACCTTTTCTATTTTTATATTCATGAAATGTCCATATTCTTAAGCAAAGCCATGTGATGTCATATCTCATTAACAGAGGAATTATCCAGTCGGTAAGAAAAATTGGTGTCATTTTTAGTGGCTTCTTGGTGTATAAATGAATAAATAAATGTAATGTTTAGCTTGGTTTTGGAGGGCAAAAAACGTAACATTTCTTTGTGAAATAAAAACAAATTTGGGTTTGCCCTTTGCATTAGGAGCATCCCTCGATTTGATAAAAACAAATCTATGCATGGTTTTCGTATTGAATGAATGGTAAACAAAATTGTTTACAGAAAATAATTTCTTTTCATTAAAAAAAACACCTTTAGTTGGCAATTTCCCCCACAAAGGGACTATTTTACAGGGTAACAAATCATGTCGTGTTTGTTACCATTGTTATCAACACTTTCCGTCGGGTTTTTCTTGTCAACTCATGAAGTAAAATTTCGGGTCACTGCAAATGTGTTCGGGCTTTAAAGGAGTGTGACCAGATCACTTTTTTTTACCCATAACTCCCCGGGACTTACCTTATGGGTCATGAGATTTTTATGTCATAACATCCGTTATATTTTTCTGATTACGAAACTGAAACTCCCGCTTCTAGGCCGCATATTTCCGAGGATATCGTCGAAAATCCACCGATTATTTGTAAACTAATTTTCCAGTATCAACGTTTATCCGCTGAAAGCATATACTCGATAGTTTTGTTCAATTTTTTACTGGAAATTGCGAATGTTTTCTGGTTTTTGGGACATGGGAGGTGTGTATGGGAGTTACTTGATAATATTGGTAAGTTACATCGAAAACTATTTTCCAGAAACTCTGGTCACGCTCCTTTAAAGGGAAGAAAACGGGAAAAGATGAATTGCGGTTTGTGGTTTGATTTGTTTTATGTAATCATAAACGCCACAGTTTCAAAGCCGTAAATATTGGTGTAATCTGAGTGGACCACTCAACCACATTTCCAAGGTTTTGCCAAGGTTTTCTTGGTATAAGGCCGAGTTCAAGAGGAGGAAAAGTGGTGTTCGACCTTCTTTTTGGTGAAGGACGAACGAGTTCTGAATGACCTTTGCCTAAAGCTCCATTTCACCTCCTCCAGGACACATGGACACAACGTGTGTCATACATTTGGCACTTTATGGGTGCATTTTCGTTTAATATAAAACCTTTGCTGTAAATGCATTTCATGGATGTAGCAGAGACATGTCCGAGGCTATTTAAATAGGCCTAAATCAGAATAATGGCCTATAGTGGTAATGAAGAAAACGTCAGATTCGTAATCACGCATTTAAATTGGAATGGACACATTATTAGTACCACTATACCATTGTTTTTTAATTATATAATATTAACGAGCAATTTTGTTGGGGAAAGTCTTAAGAAGTCCTTTTAAAACTGATTTGACAGAAAATAACCTCATAATTACACTAAATATCTGAATGTGGAAGTGTCCAAACTATGAAAATATTAATTTACATGTACTTACTATTTTGGATAGCCCCCTTTTCAGTGTCATTCAAAAAATGAAACTTTTAGAACTACTCGATCCCTGAAATGCACGCGGTTATCAGCTCTACTTCCGTCATTGATAGCGCGGCGACAACGCGAAACTTTGCAATGAGAATCACGATAACACAAAACACATTAAAGGGGTCACAAAGTTAGCGTAACTAACGTTACCATTTTAGGTAAAGATAGTCAATTAAATTATAGTTTACACGCGGTCTTTATTTTCTCCAATAGGCCTACACCCACCACGGGGTGTAGGCCTATTGGTCTATCCTACTAAGGGGCCGCCCAGAGTTGTCAACATTTTTACAGTTCTATACAGAGAGTATAGTATTTTTCAAGACCCCATCCCTCCCCAAAAATACTACTTATCTACATGTTTTGTCATTACCATGAAATGTCAACATTTTACAATGCATGTAAAGTCGTACAAGGCCTTCGACTCCCCCCCCCCCCCCCCCCCAACCCCCACCCCACCCCCTCCTCCACCCTTACCCCACCCACCCCACCCACCCCACCCACCCCACCCCCTGCGCCACCCCCAGCGCCACCCCCACCCCACCCCCTTCCTACTATTTGTAGTATCGTAAAAATGTTGACACGTACCTTTGGACGGCCCCTATATATAAAAAAAGAAATAGGAAAAGTTGCGAGGTCATTAATATTGTACCCTCAACCTTTTTATTTTTATACCATTTGACAGCTGAACGAGTGTGGTCTATAGGCCAACTGTAGAAATTGCTCATCGTGATGTGGGGTATCATCAACTAAGTGTTTTGAACAATAGCTCGTTGCCTATGTGGCCTTATTTTGCCCAGTAGCGTATGGGACTTTTTCCAAATAAGTATATGGTTCGGAACCTGGCCATTGCACCGCGTTGTGTCCTTGGACAAGACACTTCACTCCACGTTGTCTCTCTCCACCCTGCAGGTGTATAAATGGGTACCAGCAAATACGGTTGGGGAAACCCAACTAGTTGCTGGGGGTAGACCTGCGATGGACTGGAATCCCATCCAGGAGGAGTACATGTAGCATTTCTCCTAGTCACTCCATGCCACGGAAACCGTTGATGAGTACCGGCCGTAATGAGCCAATCGGTTCGTAAAACGACTTATAAGGCCTACCTAATACGGTCTGTTTGGCAATTTTCACTCTTTCGGAGGTGGTTTTATTTCAAGCGGAAATTATAAACGTTACGGACTCCCCGTATAAAACTGAACAGAATTAAAAAGATAAGACTTCGATGAGTGTCTTGCTGTTTTTCCCGAGACGCCGTGAGAGTTTTAAGCATTTTTTAAGGCATTTAGCATTGAACGTTTTTTCCCAAGGAGCCCCATTTAGTGGGGTGCACCTGTAGGTCGTTCAACTATCAAATCTCTCATCGCTTTATTGCGCGAAGAACTACTCGTTGAAACAAGGCGAAGATTGTAACCGAATGGAACGACCTGACATGTCCTCTAAAATTCTCTTGGTTTCCTGTCAAATGGAGATAGTACAAACCCAGAAACGTGATCATGAACGCGGTGTAGAGAAACCGGAAATGTCATGCAATGCGATCCCTTACATTTGTTTTCATTCCTACTCTGCTTACAACAAAATAAGACTCAAGCGATTTATATTGGATAATACCAAACACGGACACTGCCTGGGACAACCCTCGGACACCCCTCGAAACAACCAGTGGGACAAGTTAATACAATTCCAAGATTTTCCAGACTAAAATCGTGAATTTTGTCTTTACCATCAATTACTGGTATTTTGACATGGTTTGACCCATCGGACATAAACAAAATCAATCTTCTAGCTCGGAAAACATTTTAGAGAAATGTTTGCGTTCAATTTTTTTATGACCAGTATGTATTAATTCTCTGGCTGAATGCCTTATAAAAATGCTGACGAAACATTATGTGAGATCTCGAAACTTGCTCTTAAAACCCACTCACTCTATAAACTGAACAGTTAGATCAGTATTTAAACATTATTTTAATATATTTAATTGTGACACTCTTCGTTGTCAATTCGTTTTTGTTCATGGTCAATTTAGCCAGACAAAATAGCATTTTTCTCCATAAACGCAAACACGACGCTGATTTTTTTCCCCAACCTTTCTGCAACACCACAGAGACCTGTTAAAAACGGAGAAAGAGTAGGCCTACTTGGAAGAGTCAGCATCTTGCAGGTGTTACGTTTGTCCCGAGGTTTCTTTCGCACGAATCCTGTTCCATGCAGCAGCAACGCGCGCACGCGTACTGCACCCTGTCAGCTTTTGTTTACAAGGTCAAACACATAATTAACAATTTAATCCATTATGCGCAAAGTGGTAAATGTGGATTGGCACATGATAAAAATGACATGGTTGTCATCAAGGGACGCTACATTGCTATTATTTATGATTTATTGAAGGTTTTCTAATCAAGGTAAAAGTTATGACATAAACCAGTCATTGCTCCTTTGTTCTCGGTGGTGTTTCCGCGTCTGTTGTATCTGCTTTATTTCGTAGCTTTGACACGTGACATAGACGCATCGTCGGAAAGAAAAACATTGATAATGTTACTTCACAACGGACGGTAGTTTTTGTCTCGTGATTTGACACATTAATGTTGACACAAACCGGCGCGTATAGTCTGGGGACGGTTAACAAAGTCGATGAAACAAAACTTAAAAGAAAACCAGGCTTTCTATGCAGAACACTGATACTGCTGACAACGACAGTTGTCAATCTTTTAAATTTATATCGGCTACTTTTTTGTAATTTTTTGTTCAATTCGGAAAATATACCAGTGATCTAGATTCCGCTTTCAAAATTGTTGGAGTTGCCGCGCCCCATGCCGAGCGCTGTTGTTCGTCTCTGAATGGAGCGCAACAATAGCGCCCTCTTTTATTAACAATGCATTAGGGTGCTTATTTAATCACGAGAGGGCGCTTTTCCATTTCGCCTTCCAACGAGATCTGTCAGATTGACTACGAGAAATCATTCCGATGACGGTAAAGGTTGTCCACAGAGGTTTCTAAAAATGGCAAACGTAGCCAATGCCTTAGGCGTGTTTTTTTAGAACATAATACGTTATTGTCAAAGGCCTTGCTATATTTTGCAACCTCAAACTTCTGATTCTATCAATGACTGTACCAATTGCACTATGTAATCTGTTAGATCATCAGCCCAGGGTAACATGAAGACTCTGATTAGAATCCCAATGAAGATGTTGAAGATTTTTTCTCTCTCTCTCTCTCACCCCGTTGTATTTTTAATGTTTAATATTGCGTTCATTACTCTCCTCTCGTGTACACCTTAAAGGAGCGTGACATGGAGTTTCCAGGGATATCGTCAAAAATCTACCGGTTTAGTAAACTAAAGTATCCAGTTACATAACTAGCAGTGCAGTTATTACACAGTTTCCACATCCAAATTGGGGATTGCGATTTTCTTGGTTTCTTTCCGTGGATAGTGTTTTTACGGAGGTATTTTAAATGATGGTTAATATTTTAGAACGATTTTTTTCTCAATATGGTGACACTCCGAAATCTGAATATGCTTTTCTACGTGGACAGGTTTTTGACACATGGAAATCTCGTTGGGTGACTCTACTATTTGTGTACAAGTGCAGTTTTTTCAGCAAGATTATCGGTCACAAAATGATCATGTGCGCTGTTCTATTGGAATTGCTATCATTTTTACCGACCACATTAAAACCATTCTTTTCACATCCACAATTCCGCCAGGATATTACAAACCGATACATTTAGAATGCTGAAATAATAATACCTTCCCCTCGTCACCTAAATGAAACGATTGCCCATGCCTCAGGCACAGGAAAATGTCTTTCGGATCTCCCAAGTGATTGAGAGTGGCCCGACCGTCTGACATTTAGAAATATTTGAGAGGGGTAGAAGTGTGATCCTAACTAGCTGCACGAGTTATCAGGTGCGGAAACAAACTGCCGAGCAGTGTCTGAGAGCAGGTGCTTGGATCATGGAATGAATTCACGTCACGTTGACGACCGTGCTGTGGAGACAGAAATCGACCCGGAAACTGCGCACAAAGTGTCAATCTAAGGAAGCGTTCCACGGTTTTTACAGATTATATTGTGGCAGTGTTGAGCCCAGTTCTAAAAAGTGCAGTGCTCAAGCCGAGTGTGGTCATTACAAGAACGACGACTGGTTACGCTATGATCGACAACATGGTAAGTATATTGGACTGTTAATTGGTTTGTTAAGAGGCCGTTTTCGTAATGTAGGCCTATCCAAATTAATGGATGTTTCTTGTGACATTGCCTAAGCTTGTTGTTGTTGTTGCTACTGCATGTTGTTCATTTTATGGCACCTTCGGCAACAAAGGCCCTTTACGCCATCAACCATACGGTTTTAACTTTAACTATACTTTATTATCAACTTGAGATGACGAAGAAGGAGACGCAGTTTAGAAGTGGGAGGAAAAACCACAGAGAAATCCCCTGGGGAAAAACCCACGCTTGTCTTATAAAGATGACGGGATATATTTAATACAAAAGTCACACATGAAAGTGCAATTCAATTAAAAGTGTCATTTCTATGACGGACGGATTCTATATCTACGTTCATTCTTTCATTCAAATAATAATTTATAAATTAATGGCATAAAAATGAAAAACAAATACTTAAAATTTACCGCTATCGTGCTCGGTTACCCTTACGATTTTCAGCTTTCCGATATTTCAACGGACTTCGAAATCTGCCCCTCGTAATTAGATCATTAATTACGCGTTTATCGCTGGATTCTGACGCACTATACAAAGGATTCCAGCGGGCCTATACTTGCGATCAGAAGATGGTTAATATGTCACAGGATTCAAAATGTTTATATCCCAAAGATTGTAAATTATGATTGTTGCTAATAACCTATGATTTGCGGTCTCATAGTCCAAAAGCTATAGGCATTTATTTGGGTCTAATTTCAGCAAGTTGTAAACGCGTATTCAGTAATTGCTTACCGCCAAAAGCTGATGATGTGTTGATTTAGAATCTCGCGATTGCCTAATCATTTTAGGCTCGATAATTTTTGCTGTAGGAATATTTGAACTATAATTATCCCCGATAATAGGTAAGCATTCGTTTTACTCTGTTCATACCGTGTGTTTGTGGGAAGGGGCCAAATGACCCATATATACAACCCATTTTTGACATTTTGGTTTTCTTTATAAATCGGTAAAGTCAGGGTGAGATAATAGTCGGGACCGTGCGATTTTCCTCTCGTCTCGCATTTTGATAATTTCTGCGATGATTGTCATTGAGTTCGTTGGGGTATCTTTGCATTTCCTCCATTGTTTTAGATCTGGGGTCTTTCTGCATTGTAATTTTCATTGAATGAGTGATACACATGTATACATGAAAGATGCAAAGTTTACATAGCTACGATCCACGCGTTACTATAGGACCGTTGCAACGCGTTGCTTAGATACCTTATGAGCGCAATAATAACGTGATAGGTATGACTTCTGATGGTGTTGACCCTGTCTAATCCAACATTATAAAGGTCCAGCCACGGGGAACATTTTTCATATTAAAAATACAACATTTTAAATTATATATATCGGTTTTACCGCATATTTAAAACCTTTTTCAATCAAATCCATAACCAGCCAACTTCAATTTCGTCCCAAGACGAGTGAAACGCGCAAATGCTACAATATATAGATTTGGTCTTTGGTTTTTCCAAATTATCAATGGTCAACCAATTTCAATATTTGTCCATGCAATGTTGTCAGATTTTAATCAAATTATAGTCTAACCTGAAAATCATCCACATCATGTAAAGATTGAATTCGTCTTTGTTCAACCGACTTCAATAATTGGTCAGACTGTATAAACCCGTCAGTGACTAATTCAAATGAAATACATGTGAAATTGATTTCCAATTGACGAAATTGCTTCATTCGTCGTACGTTTGGCAACTGCTGACGACGAAATCGAATAGCCTCTTTCGAAAAAGTATGCAAACCAAATACAAAATTGAACATGGGAAATGCAAGGTCGGGAATTTTCGAGACGAAATTGAAACTAACCGGTTATGAATAGGCCTATAAATGAAAAATAAAATATAATATGTGCCGGAAAACCTATGTACAAGAAATCGGCAGGCATGCGTCATAATGTATTGTGATATTTCATGTCGTTCCTTTCATCTGATTTCCTGGATCTATATGAAGGTTCGTAAAAAGGTGTTAATAATAATTCTGGCTATAATAACCAGGGAAATTTTAAAACGTGTATTCGAAAAATATTTTTTAAAACACGACTTTAGCGCATGACTTGTTTTTGTACAATCATATATGTAAACACGACGGTCTGCACAGTTAATTTTGCTCTTCTTTGAATACATTCCTGTTATGTTGATAAAACAGCCGTTTTAAACCTTAATCAAAGCTCGTGTTTCAACTACCGCAAATTGGCAAATATTTACCGCACATCGGTCATGAATAACTGCCTCGAGTGCTGTGTTACCGAATAATGATCACAAGTGCGCATGCCGAGACTTTAATTAACCCTCCGCAGCGTACTGTTAATTCATGCCGTGGTATTTAGGCAGGCTGTAGTTCACCATGAATGTAACTGACGCGCTGTCATCCCTCGTGCTTTGGGAAAACACTCTCGCGTTCTGTCCCGGACAAAATTGAGTTTATGATTAATCGGCCATCATTTTCGCACTTCCAGGAAGCTCTTTCCCTTTTTCTCGATCCGTGAGTGTGTGTGAAACACTTCAGCGTCTCTGGACGCCTGGCGTGTAAACGAAGAGCTCAAATTAGCAAAGGCGATATGTTTATAACTAGACCAGAGTCACACCTCTCCAAAATAGATAATACTCTCCCAAAAGGGGAAATGCAATTTTCTTAAAATATTCATTCTTTATCCGAACAAAAGTTTGTTGATTACGGTGAAATTGTGGATAAGGTACTGATCGACCAATTCAGGGAAATCATAAATTCAAATCAAGTAAATACAACACGATCGCGTTGAGAAAAGTTTTCATCCTTTTCGTCTTTTTTATCAGTAGGTGGTGTCATATAGCAAGGTCTATGGTGGTGTGAGGCGATGCAGATCCAGGAGCAGTCAGTTGAACAAAACCTGTCCGACTGGAAGTCTGTCTTATCTGTCTTGATCAAGTGTTGGAGTGTGACGTTGAAAACTACTGAACAGTGTGGCAAGCTGCTAATGAAGTAACAATTAAAACATCGCCAAATCGGAAGTAAGCGGACAAATCAATTATAAACTGTCCAATTATATACCAATGAGGCTTCACTGATCATTAGCGAAGATGCGCTCTTTTTGGAATTAAAGATGGCAAAATGAGTACCGTGAACGGCGTATCGTAACAACTCGACATGATTTCCTATAAGAAGATAAATCATGGATGACAGTGCCAGTATCTATGAAGATACAACACCAGAAAACATTGAGTGCACCGGTGTTCAGATGAAGTACCAGAAAGAGCCAGAACCGGTGTTTGGTTCCACGGGACGCGGGACGTCAATGGAACGGGCCGGGGGTGACACGGTAGGCAGGCCGGCCTCTCTACGCCTACCGTCAACGCGCGTCACCGTGTATCCACAGCGAGACATCGGTAGCTCGTGGAAGGAGAAACGAGACTTCTCATTGCCTAAACTAGACGTCTTAAAACTCCAGCTCGAATCTCGTATCTTGGAAACTGAGGGAAATGATTTCAAGCCAGCCTCGTCTCAGGGATGGAGTTTCCCCTCCAAGTCTTGGAACCCCGGGCGAACGCGCAGCGCAGACGCCTACTTCGCCCGTGTGGTGCGACACAGTGCTAAAAGCGACGGGACATTTCAAACCCGTGCGCAGATGGAACGCGCTTTTAATGCGTACGTCAAATCGCAAGCTCAACCAGTCATACCGCCATGTCGACCTAATACAAGCACGTCAGTGCGCAGTAAAACGTCAGTTTCTGCGTCATCGGACATTAGAGCGCCCTCATCGGTGCCTTCCGGAGAGAAGGCGACAGCGCCCCCACCACTGAGTTGGTATAGCGCCCCCAGCCGGCAGAGAGTAGTTCGCAAATCACCGCCGTGGAGGTCGCTAATGAACAGGCGCTCTCGAGGAGTGCGTGCTGACGATAGCACCCTGTGTCCTTACCATTGTAGGTGCTGTTTCAACGCGGTGAATGAATACGATGAATAAGTAGAACGGTCTATAAGATGGACTTTGGTACGTTTTAACAGCATATAAATCATGATGTCCTGCCTATTTAGTAATTATTTATTTGCTTGAATAATTATATTAATTAATACAGGTATTAGCAAACAAGCAGAGGCCAGATCAAAAAGAATGGACGATGATGTCATGTGAAAAGTCACTCTTTGTGTGTTGCCAACGTTTTGGGGTCTACACTTTAGCAATGACATTTCAGATTACCAGCTGCGAGTGTTTATGCACCTATCAATTGTTCCCCCCCCCCCCCCCCCCCCCCCCTCCCCCCCCCCCCCCCCCCCCCCCCCCCCCCCCCCCCCCCCCCCCCTCCCCCCTCCCCCCGCATTATACCCAGATACCCTGCTAACTGACATCACACTTTAGGGCTGCGTTCGGGCGTGTACTCGTGTTAACACGAGTTATACTCCTGCGCGCGTGAACGGCAAGAATAACGACACTAGGGTCAGTGAGAGTATGCTCTCACTACTCCCCAACAAATGGGGAGTGTGCTCGTACTCCTGTCAAGTGTCATGTGATTTGTACGAAGATGGTGGAATATGGGTGGGATTTTTGGTGAATTTGCTCAACGTGTCAACTCAATAACTGAAATAATAACTCACTAAGGTTTGTTTTAGACGGCATCAAAGGTTCTCACGACTTACGGCCTGTTTTTTGTCAGTTTCTTGTGAGCAATGAAACGGCATTTTTTGTGCAGTGACGGCAAGAGACGTCCATCTTCACATATTGCCATTCGCGCAGCGGATACGCGGACTGCGGACTTGCCGTTCGCGTGATGTGACCCGAGTGCAATGCGCACGCATTACTCCCGAGTAACGAGAACTGCACGCCCGAACGCAGCCTAGTAGTCTTTTGGCAGGTTTGGCAATATGCCAAACCATCAGACCATGATAAAACATAGAGATGCGAAAATATAACGGATATTAAAGGTAGTGTACATGATTGGTAATTGCCCTTAAAAAAATTCTGAATTATTACCTAAAAGCTTACTTGTTATCAAGATGGTAATGGTAATAATCATCCTGTGAAATTATTTCGCCTGTAGACGATTTTTGGAGCAATTCATTTATGCACAAAAACCATGCTTGGCTTTTTTTCAAGTTGCATCTATGTGGCTGAAATTTCTACAAGGTAGTTTTCTCGACACAGGCTTTCAATTACAGTGGAGATCACGCCGTTTTTAACAGTTTACCAATCATGTATACTACCTTTAACACTATAAAATATAAAGTTAATAGTTAACTTATGTTGATCACATTTCTCTATTCAGCACATTTGTATCTGTATATGCATTGGTTCATATGTCATGTGGTCTTTAGGCATAGCTGGAGACTTGATATAAAACCAATGTAAACCACGTGAAGAAGCTTTCTATTTCTTTATTTCATCTTGCGCAAAAGGTCTGATCTAGCTGCAGACATTTTATTTTGGGACAGAAACACCAGTTTTGCTATAAACGATAGTGCCATTTAGAATCTTTTTACAAATTCAAGTTTGTATTGTGATCATCATCCAGTAATTTGAGATGCGCAGTTCGTTCAGTTTGCGCAGCAACCTCGTCTAGCCACAAGTGGCAATGCGTGACATATAACTGCGCTACAGTGTGATAAATATCGCCCTCCAACTTATCACGTGACCGTTTGCAAGCGCCAATACGACAAAGGTCATTTTGAGCTGCACGCCATTATGCTAACCCAGCACCCGTTGGAGAAAATATTTTGTTTTCAGATAAATCAAAATAATCAATTAGGCAAAATAGCAATCGACACGAATCCTTTTTTTTTTTTAAGTTCTGCAGATGGAGCAAAAATGTATCATGAACTTTTCGGGTTGTTCTTCAGACGCCTCATTTGGATGCAATTTGTACCACTTTCATACATTACTTTCGTACATTAGGCTAGGTGTGATAGTAGCTGTAAACCGCACTCGGTTTTTAAAATGTGGTATTATGATGTCGGTCGGGTCTTAATAAGATCGTTTCTAACGTTGTAAACAACTTCACCAAACGTATTTAGTACAATAGCACGGTCGTCTATAATTCTGTGTACCCTTGCAGGCACGACGGCCAACCTGCCGACCGTGTACAATCGATTGTGTGACACGTTGCTAATGACAACCAGCCACCTTTGTCATTTCAATGATCAACCGAGCTGTGAATGGGAGTTTAATTCAACAGTTAACTGGTTGACTAGTCTGTGTAAATGCGGTGTGTTGTTTGCTTTTAGCTGAGCGAAAAGGGGACATGTTCGGTATAAGATTGTATACATGCATGTAGTTTGTGCGTGGAATTCGAACAGTGCCAGTATACACGAAATGTGTTCTAGTTTGGCAAATTTACTGAGTTGGGCACACACGCCATTATTACAGACGACATTTTAGTACGAGGGCCACTTGAGTAATGAGCACAGTGTAAACTTTGTACTGCTTCAAAATGTGATTGGTACAAGCTAGTCCATTACAGAATGACAATGATTGTTTACAGTTAGGCAAGTACATGTAGACTGCTGAATGCTGATCATACATGGGCCTGTATACGGAGTATGAACTGGAGTTGCGGTGAATGGCGAGGTAAGTTGCATATTAAAGTGTTTAGGACTAGCGAAATATAACTCGGTAAATGGTTGCATATGTTTCTTTGTAAGTTTGAAGGTGGATACTGGATAGTGGATATTAGATCTCCGAAGCACTTCAAGTTGGTAACCCATTGTTTGCAAAGCAAATGTTATAGCTCCATGAAATTTTGTATTGACGCCTAATTACTTTGTCTAAAAAAAACCACACCTGTGTATTTTGTATGTTGCGTACATAGTTTGCACACTCAATTGCTGTTACTTAAATCTGTTCTTTTTCGCAGAAACCACAACTGTACGTGTGACTTTCGTCTCTTCGACTAAAATGTAGTTGAACACGGAACATAAAGCAGAACCACAAACGGAGGAGTCCATGATGTCCACAATTCAGATTAACATTGATGACCGGGAAAGTCCGCCCTCAACCCCCGAGCCAATGGTGATCGGTGCGATTGGAGATGGACACTGGAGGCCACTAAGTTCTATCAGCAACAACCACGCATTGACGCCCAACATCAGCGAATTAGAGAACCATGATGATGAATGTAAACCAGAGTTATCCTCCGACACCAAATCCAGTGTTTCCGTCTCGCTGGATGCTGCCGGATCGACGCCTAAAGAGCCGCTACAAGTGCAGGGACTAGCCAGCTTCTTAACTCCACGCGATGCACAACCCTCGAGAGCTACCACCACTGCGTCTAATAAGACCAACAACTTGAGACGTCGTCCACGTTTACGAACGGCGCCGGGGAAAATTCAACACACAGCCGAACTCGACAAGGCGTTCGCCACTATGGATGACCGCAGCAGAGTAACGTTCGATGGAATTGGGGGCAACACCCGAACGTCCTTGAACGAGTTCGGTGACAGGATCTGCCGTCCGTACAGCGTCTACACCGTAACCAAGCAGTGCGAGAGACTCGCTATAAGCCCGTTCGGCGGTCCTCTGACGGACAGTGCTTCTGGTCGATACCGAGAAAGGTACCTGAACAAGTATCGGCCTGACGTCATTCAGAACGTCTCTCGCGAGTCTGTCAAAATCAAGTTCCAGCGATTTTACGAGAATGTGGACCTGCTTGAAATTAAGGTCAAGCGCATCCCCTTTGGAACTCTCCGGAAGCCACCGCCGAAACAGGTTCGGAAGACGGACTACCAGGTGAAATCGCTTCCCACACAGCTTCATAGGTACACGAACGAGAGAGTGGCTAACCTCCACGAGTCAATAAAACGACAGGAAGCTGCATCGACTAACTCTGAAGGGAAGCGACTTGGCGTCATGAGCGTTGAGTATAAGGTAGCCATGGAGGTCTCAAGCAACCTCGAGAAGCATCGCAGGAGCCGAATGTCAACCCTTCCAGGCAGGATGGATGTTCTCCGGCTTCAATCCCAAAGTCGTCTCACTCCTGGGGAACTATCTCTCAGAGAAGGCATATCAACCAACTTGTACGACCACGAGCGCAGCAAGCGTGGACCGATCAGAGCCATAAAGACACCGCCGCGGCGCGTCAAGTCCCCACCGCTCTCTAAACTCTCCAAGGAGACGTTCCTTCCCGAAGCTAAGAGACAAGGTAACCAGGGGCGGTGGGCCGACCTCAGGATCGGTAAACCCGCCGCCACAGCTGTGACAGCCACCATCACTGGTGTTGAGAACTCTCATAAGACAAAGGTATCGAGTCGGAACCAATTAGATGGTCGTTCAAGTCGAGGAAGCGAGACATTACAAAAGAACAATGCTCCAGTATTAAAGGAAGAACCGAAAAGCGATATCGTGGCTTCGAACAAAAGTAACGATCCTCATTTAAGTGACTACCGTTTGGAGAACGAAGAGAGTAATAAGAGCGAGGAGACTTGTGAAAATCCCGAATGTACGACGGTATCTGAAAATAATTCAGATTTGAAGAAAAATATACTGGCTGAAGAGATCCAAAACACCAACAATCCGCCACCAGCGAGAACACTGGTGTTGGCAATTCCGGACACTGAGGACGCTTCAGAGGCCATTGCTGTAACTGACGAGGGCGCTGTTGATTTGATATCCGAGAATCATTGATCAGTGCTCAAAATTAATGGTGTTCAGGTGCCAATTTCATAAAGCTGTTTAGCAGAAACTTTTGCTTAATCCAAAATTTGTTTGCTTTATAAAATTGGTTAATAGTAAAAATTGTATATATATATCAACGTGTGTTCTGTCTTAAGAATAGCATAACACCAGTCAATTGTATAGTACACATCACATAAGATTTTGAATTCTAATTAACCCATTTTATAAAGCAAACAAATATTACATTAAGCAAATTTTTCTGCTAAACAGCTTTATAAAATTGTCGACGTTGTCAACGTTCGCCACTGGTTACATTTCTTTTCTGCACTCATTTATGGAAAGCCGGGTACCTGTCGTTGGCGAACGTTGCAAAGTTCGCGTATTTGGAACACAGCTGGCCCTGCAGATGTCAAGAATTGTGCAATCACATTGCTTTTATATCGCGCTGGTTTTGGTGCAAGACTTGACTTCGATGCTTTGTTCGTGAGTCAGTGGCGTGTGCACGACAGTGGCGTGTTCCAGACAGTTTCATCATTTGAATTCTTTCTACTTTCATGGGGCCGGGGATAGGCCGTGTTCACAGCCATTGAATGTAAACAGAACCGCCATATTGGTCAAAAAGCGAGGCCAAACGTGCAAAGCTGGGAGCCTATGCATGGTACGTATCACCGGCTATTGCGAGAGGATAGTATGGTGAACAACCCACAGGCCTGAAGATTTAAAGTTATATCTTGATCTGGATGGATACTTAGAGACATTTGTAAAATTCATCAACACTGTAAACGATATGTTATTAAAAAAAACTCCGCTTGTCTTTCTTGTGATAATTAAATTGTAATTGAAGTTGAAATTATTGGTAATCTATGTGGCCACGTGCTTCATAATTTCACGGTACTTTTATTTGCATGTAAGATCCGTTATAACAGAATGTTACAATAGTCTTTTGCGTGTAACATTCGCATAATGATTGGCACCGACCCCGAATTCTTCACTCAAATTCAGATGGGGTTTAGAAAGTCACATACTATGCTGTTGTTGCTACGTGGTGCACGCCATTGCCTAGCAATCAACAGTCTGGTGGCTTTATGCCATTTTCCCTTACGGTGATCACGGTATTGATTCTGTACTTCACACCTGCCGCGTGCACCCCATAGCAACAAATATTTAGTCTGGGCAAGTGGATACTATTAATCCTGGGCCAGCCAGCCTGAGCCAAATTTTATAATGTTCTTTAACAGAACATACTGCTTAGAACAGAAAAAATTTGCCTAGCCAAAATAGGTTAACAAAATCTCTTTGATTGGTGCTCTGCTGATTTTTGCGAAGTTGGTCTAATATAAAATCGACCAATCAAAAACCGTTTACGCTCCGCTCACTAACCAATCATTTTGAAGGACAATGGTGATCGGGGTGCAAATCCCTAAAAGATTCTCTTTGAGCGATTTCAAGAAATTCATACTATTTTTTGAGCAAAGTGTTAGTATTTCATTTTTATTTTAAAACGTCCAAAAGGATCTTCTCCACAGGACGAGAGTTTTAAGGGAATTTGAATTTTCTTGCAGTAGGTAAACAAAATACAAATGCTTTCGAAATGACTTTTTAAAAACGAATATCACAGAATACCGTATCGTTTACATGTAATGATAAATGTGCGCTTTTTTGTCGTCGGCGTATTTAAAGTTGTAGGTTGTCTCTCCCCACAATCGGGAGAATCTTTTTTAATGTTATAACAAGGTGTCTTAGTATACATTTAAATCGGCCTCTTGACACAAACCCAGCTATATTAATAATAATTAATAATTTGCAATTGCCCTATATTTTATTTAATGAGTTGACCTACTCAGAGTGTTGATAGAGCAGTGGTAAACGTGACGAACAGCACTTATTCGTCCCGTCTGGAATATGGTTAATTTGGCGCAGTTGGATCCTGGAGTTTATTAATTATTCATTACGTAAACCAGGGGCTGTTTTGGCTTTTGGTTGAAAGGTGGGATTGTGGCTCCTACTGTGTATTAAACGAAAACAAGCCCTGTAAGGGGGTCCGGAAATTTCGGTGCTTTCCCCTGCAATCTCAGGAACTTTAGGGGCTTTTTGAAAGGTTTCAGGAAAGGGACTTTTAGTGCAATATTTTATTTACTTCTACATTCAACGTTAATTCGTCCCTCAAGGGAGGGGTTGCATTGTTGCAACCCCATCCCCCTCCCCCCCCCCCCCCCCCCCCCCCCCCAACCCCCTCCAGGTCCGCCATTGTAAACGTGATGAATAATATACCCTGGAGTAAATTCAAATAGTAAAGTTGATGATGATATGAGCTGTAATATTTCACAAGGTTTCATGTCTATTGTCTGCCACCATCGTCTTCACTTTCCCCTTCCGCGTCACTGTTTACATTGTCATCGTCTTCAGTATTTTCTTCTTCGTCTTCCTCTTCTTCTTCGTCATCATCATCTTCAAGATCAACTCCTTGAAACTTTCTTGCCTTAAACGTGGCCATAGACTCCAGTCGAGTCGACATGAGGCTGCCCAGGTTGTTTTGCGTCGTAGAGGGCGCCCTAGGATCACCAGCAGCGCGCTGTCTCTGTGACCTTATCCCAAGCATGGAGTAGTCCAGGAAATCCTCTCGGCGTTTCTGCATCTTGGCCTTGCGTTCGTCCATCCTCTTTCGCATCAAGACAAATTTCTCTTTCTCAGTTAGTACTTTCTGTTTCTCTTCTTCTGGTTCTTGGACCGGGGACGTTGTTTTGTCTTGATCCTCGACCGGTTTAATGTCTGGCTTATCGGGTTCTAAAGGGGGAATTTGTGAAGGTTTGCGGAGGTACTTTGAGACTAAGCTTTTCCGTCTTTCCATATCATCTGGCTCAACATCTTGTGCAACTTCCTGTGATTGATCCTGCTTCGATGTGGGGATCAGATCCGGTTCTGGTTGATGGGAAAAGGGTTCGGGTGCCGGAGATCGAGAGGGCATCCTTGTGTTTTCACCGACGTTTTGAAGCTCGGGAAGTCCGTCTTCCTCGCTGTTGTATGAGGCAAACTCCGGCCTTTTGGATTTTCTCTTGGGCCGTTTCTTTGGACAGTCTTTCCCGTGAAACACTCGCCCTGTGGATACCACATCTGGTAACCTTGTCGCGCGCGGTTCACGTTTTGGTCTCTGAACAGGTTTTGTGTCTCTTTTAACCAGAAGTTGTCTGTGAGAGTTCTTGGCCTGAGCAGTTGGTGCTTGTGCTTGTGCTTGTAAACGAGCTTTCCTATTGGCTGATGTTGGTCTCGCTACAGAAGCTGATTTCAACCTCCTTTCACTTTTCAATTCCTCATTTTCAATATCGATCCCAAGAATGCTCCAATCGTTGATGTGTTCCTTCAGGTATTTTCTATCAAAACGCAGTTCGACCTGGGGACGAGGGTTCAGTATACTGATTGATTCGTCCGACTGCGCAATCTCGCCGTCTGGATTAGCCAATTGGAGTCGTTTAATTGCGTCCATGTCCTGGTCGTCGTCCTCGTCTTGTTCGTCAAACATCTTTTCATACCATTGTTCCGTATCTTTCTCGTCAACTAAGGCCTGCGAGATTTCACTGTAAACTATCGAGTTTTCACGCGCTTTTATTCCCTCCAAATCTCGTCTGATTCTCCATAGCTTTTTGCAAAGAGCAAGATTTAAAGTGTCCTTTGTGCCAATTAGGATAGGGTATGTAGGCGACTTGCTTCTAGGATGGTAGCCGTGCCGTGAGACGTAGAGCACCTTCTGCGGCTCGGGGGAATCCTGATACAGAGGGGAGTCGGAAAATTTGGCAGGGAGCGACCTAGGACGCTTATCTGACTTTCTGCAAATCGTGGTGGTTCCATTCCTGGTTTCGACGTGAAGATTCGGGTTGCTTGCGAGACTTCTTAGAGCAGACGCTCTATCAGTGAACCCACTGTTGTGTGCACTGGTTCCCGGCACTTTAGGCAATGTACCAGTTGACGCGTCATTCGTAACGCGCTGTGATTGGCCAGTTCGTGACGCGAAGGTAAATTCTGCGCATGTCTCTGCTCTGCGCAAGCCAATAGACGCGACGGGGCGATGAGTGTTCTGGGACTGCAGCTGGCGGGACGAGGGAGGGTGAAACTGTCCACCGTGTCTCGTTTGGGGCCAAAACCCCGGCGTTGTGCGGGTTGACTGGCGAGATTGAACCGGCCAACTCCTGTTAGAAACAAAGAAAACAGACATATCATTGATTATTATGGCATTATAATCTATATATATACACCGAACAAATTTAAAGTTATACTGTCCGTGATTCTCAGCAAATTCGATTTTTGTTTTTTTCTCCGAACGAATTTTTAAATTGAAAGAAAAAGCATCATACATCGGCAACCCTGTGAAAAACGCCGTTTTATACAGCCGTTTTTGCGCCTTGCCGCGAGTTGAATTATTTCTGGCGGACCGCCAATAATTGGAAATATTGACAGTAATTGTTTGATAACTGAACGTTGCTTGATTGTTTTTTGTTCGTTGATGTCTCATTTGAAATTGAATAACTTTTATGTTTCTAGAAAAATATCAATTTTAAAAAACTGATTTTTCGAGGTGCAATACCCCAAAACGCACACCACGGACAATACATCTTTATAACGTATAAACACGAATTTAAAAAATTTTTTTAGTGAAATATTTATACGCACTTGACCACTGAACAAATCGACATGAGGTGACCAAAAGCTCTTTTCATCAAAGATTGAGAAAACATCTACATGACTTGTACAAATGTTTTATTTAAATTTATGTTTTTAAATGGTGCACATTATGGTGCAAGAGATCAAGCAAAATGTCCTCGGCATGCCAAGGGTCATACACGGGTCATATTTACCGACACTTGGTTCAGATATTCACACTTTTGTACACCAACGTGTCTATATGATCATCATTCCCTCAAGTGGCGCACTGGAAATCGGCATTTGCACACACGGACAAGTAAATAAAGGCATGCAGCGTTATTTGCAAAACTGCAGGGCACGGAAATGTCACTCTGCAAAAAGCCAGATGTCTACATTTCATGACATGATTCGAAATGGTAGTGCAAGTTTAATTTGTGTTCTCAATATTTGTATATTTTGTGATGTTTATAACGGAAGCAAATTACACTGTCATAAAAGGCCATCAAGCACTGTTTTCCCCCAGGAGATTTTCCCTGGGGGTTTTCCTTCCACTTCTAAAACTGCATTTCCTTCTTCATCTTCTCAAGTTGATAATAAAGTAAAGTTGAAGCAAATACCGCATAGTTGATGGCATATTTAAATATGCCATTCAATAAATTTTATGTACCTTAATATTGTTTGTTGTGCCTTTCCAAAAATATCAAAAATATCAAATGTCAAAATATCAAAAATATCAAAAATATCAAAATATCCAAAAATATCAACAAGTTCAAACAAAATGTAAGTAAAAGGTATAACATTTGTAAAAGCAAGTCTCTTGGATCCTTCGTTGCTGCATTTTTTGAGGGTATTTTCTGAAAAGTATAACTGTTATAGGCCTACGTGAAATATCTTGAAATGGATTTATCTGTTTTTGCAAAGTTCAACGAACTCTTCATGTGCTTTTCAGTATACCTCTGCTACATGTCAGACCTTACCAACCAAACATTTCGCCCGGTATTTCCTGGTCTTGCCAACGATGTTACAAAAAAAATCGGATCACAACATTAATTTAATAAACAAATCCTAATCTTCGTGCTTTCCACTGCTGACAATTTCCGCAAAATCATCTACCGGGAGCCTTGTGGCGCGTCCGGGCCCGCCGCGCACTTACACGGGCCCTGATATAAAACGCATTACGCCAACTTGCATTGTCAGAAGCACGTCATTAGTCTTGTTTAATTACTCATTAATGGCTGATAAGCTTGGGTCTACATTTTTATTATTTTCTTTCGACACAAAAATGATACTTGGGGTGCAATTGTGGCTCGTGTAGTACGGGTCCAAATCACGGCCCGGAATCGCTCTTCAAACACCGCCTAAAGTGGTTTGGCGTGCGCGCTCTTTAGACTTTGGCACAGGGAAACAGACGTCTGTGTGATGTGCCAATCAGTTTTCCACCAATCAAAAATGCCATTATCGCTGGGTTTATTGCTATTTTTATGGCAGTTTTCCTTCGGATATGGCTCACCCATGATGGTAACAAAATATAAATCAGCATGCAATAGATAATTATAATTCCCGTTAGATTTAACATGCGGTTTGGCCAGCCAAAGCAAGTCTTTGGTATACATGCTCTAATTTGCTAAGGATAAGTTTGTTTATAATTTTATTAAAAGTACTATTAGGAATAGGCAAATATGTGTTCATTGATCCTTTATGCAAGAAAACAGATTACAAAACATAAAGATCTTGCATAATTTCAGCTTTCAGAAAAAAATGTAAATTAATAGGCGAGTCTTAGCAAAGTTATAATGTTATGCATGCTGCTTTCATGTATTGAATCATAATATCGTTTCACCCATCGTCCGTAAAAACAAAATTCAAATCAACAATACGAACATGTTTATCATTGGAAGATCCGGCGTTCTTTCATTTACCGAATGAGCTGTGCAAAAGGCTTAATTTCCTCTCCGAATTCGGGAAATGGTGAACAGGTGTAACTTCACAAAAAGGTATGTCCACGTGGAAATGAAATCACTCTGTCAATTCTATATGAAATGATAGGGGGCCTATCTATGTAAATTGCCGATATTACTGAAATAATATAAGGCTTTTTTCGGCTAGCCGTTGAGTTGTACAAAAGGCCAAAGTACTTATCCAGTTCACAAGAAAAACACCACCAAAAATCCACAGCTAAACCATCATTATTTGTGACAAACAAAACAACGGCCCTGACAGTCACAGTCTAGTCAAAGACATTTTGTATTCTATGACTTGAAGAAATTGAAAGGGTTTCTATCTGCTATTTTTAACCACGAACTCTTATTAAAATTAATCCCACGCTTCAGCTCCCTTAACCTCGGACCATAACAAAATAATCGGTCACAATAGCACTCCGGTCCAATTAGCACTTTTTCAACTGTCGACAAAAATCCAACTTAAAACTTTTCCAAAACTCCATCCGGTTCACAGCCAAAGCTTACGTGATTAAACGAAAATGAATCCTTGGAAAAACACAATTTCACTGCATGAACTTTGTTCATTAAGAGGCTATGCGATTTCCCCCACTATACTATAATAATATCTTGTATTTAAAAAAAGGAGCATTATTTGCTGAAAATGTAAACATGTAATATCTCACCTTCTTTGCGGTGCATTCCGTTGGATTTGATCATTCACCGTCCAACAACTACGCGTAGCCCAGGACGACATGTTACTAGCGGCCCGAGCCAGGAGGCCCCGACCACGGCCCACGGAGCGTCCCGCTGCCTGGTCCTTACACCCCGGGCTGCGATGCGTGAACCCCCCACTTGTGTTTCCACTGACCGTAGCAATGGGATTACGGTAGACAAAGCTTGGTGTTCCAGTCATTATTGTAGATGGTTTTTGGTAAATTGCTGCCACTGACGGTGCCAAACTCTGTTGATACCAGTTGCCAGGGTTGCCCATTGTGATTCCATGCAGCGATAGCACGCTAGTCCGAACTGCTGAAGCACAACGTTAACACAGTCCGTCCGGTTTCGGGCGCATGTATAGTCCTGAAAAAAAATCATAAACGGAGGCCCAACGTAAAACATTACTTTTCCCCCAAATGTATTGTACATATGTTTACTTTGTTTCGAAGTCAAGAATGAAAACAGATCAAGAAGTCTCTGTATGTTTGAAGGTGTGATGCATAAACATTTACCAGTGGATATTCGAGTATCATTTTAGTAAATTATCCGAATTTGGAAAACCCCCAAAGCACCTGATTTTAATCTAAACGGTGTCTCCAATTTAACAAATCTAAGTGATCAATTTACGAATCAATATTGCAGATCGATCACGGTACGTGATAAACGAGGGATGTAAATCAAAGTAGATGATTGTGCAGTCATTTACGAACATCCAAATCGTATGGGCCATATCGGATTCGAACCCCAGACACCTGGTAATCCGGACAGGCGCTCCATCCAAGCTGAGCAGCTATGATGAGTATGAGGCACATGCTAGTGGTACGCTCTCTCAACTTTTTGTACAAACTAGATTTTTCTCTCAGTGCTACATCGATGCGCAATGAGCAAAGTAACAAAAACACGATTAGCATTTGGTATGGTGCCTAATCACCATGGAAATGAAACCACCAAATTTGGGATGAGAGGGAAAAAATCATATTGTCTTACCATGAAGCTTAGTTCATTTCCAATCACTTCCAGCCGACAGGTCCAACGAAGGCGCCAACAAAATATTGTTTTTTTTAATCTTCCTCAAATCTCCCCTGCTAAATTTATCGCGATTGAGTTTCTGCATGGTCAGCATTGCTCGTTGTACAGGGCTACACGGGGTGGTAACAACCCCATTGCGATACCATCCACAAATGATGATTAAAACATAAATTTTATAAAAGCAGCGTTTTTGACACTCAACTTTCAGAGAAAAAGGAAACAACTCCTGAGTTGAACTGACAGCCCTCTGCGATTTAGAATACTTTGCATGTGGTAACCTCCATCCATTCACGCGTGAATTGACAATTTCATCGACAAGCATAGAGAAAGGTGAGGCCTGCCTTTTGAAGCTGCGGCCTGCCTTTTGAAGCTGCCAACGTGGGTGCTGATCAGCGGGGCGTGACAGCGGGTAGCGCTTTGTAAACAGGATAGGAATAACTAAACAAACGCAAATAAAATGGTGCGTACACAATAGCGGGTTTTTGTATAGCACTCGGGTTGACAACATCTCTTGCCTATGGACACAAACGCGTTGACACGAGAGGGGTTCGTACCCTTATCCCTCCAGTGTAGTGTGTACCCACTAGATCGCACGTGCTGATGTCGGTCAAAATGGCAGTTTAACTGGGAAAAGAACGAGATAACGGGATGGGTTCCAGCTGGTTGAGTGATAGTACTTGTGGTAAACCATGGAGGAGTGTTTCTTCCTCCATGGGTAAACCCTCTGACACGCCAGGCAGATGATCTATACCCAGCACGATATGTGGCAAAGGGACTCCCGCTAACGCCCCTATACCTCAACACACTCTTCCATTTTGTAAACGCACCAACTCCCCCTAAAAAACTGAATGTTTGAGACACAATGTAGAAACAATGGTAGGGGGATACCCTCTGCCACATATCGTGCTGCATATGTGATGCTCTACCAGCTGAGCTATGAGGCACAGTGGTATACTCCTCCAGGTTTCCCAAAGACCTCTGACACACCCGACAAATGCTCTACCAGCTGAGATATGTGGCATGAGTGGTACACTCCCCCAGGTTTCCCCCAAGATCTGACACACCAGGCAGATGCTCTACAAGCTGAGCTCTGATAGGTACAGTGGTATACTGCCTCGCGTTTTCCCGAAGACCTCTGATATTTCTCTCGGTGTTGCACGAACTTTATTAATGCATGTGTGAGTAGACAGAGGTGTGTTGATTAATATTTAATTCCTTTTTTAATTTTAGGTTTAAATACAAGTTTTATATCAAAAGTAAATGTCTAGAATAATTGTTAAATAACTCAACAAAATCTTATTATAATAATGTGTCGAACAATTGGCAAAGATTGTTTTTTGACGCATATATCATTTATTTATTTATTTATTTATTCCATTTATTTACCCAGGGTGTGCCCAAACAGTTTACAAAAACTGGTTTCCATTGGGGCCCTGCAAACACACATAAAACAAATATACTAAATTGAACTACTTCACAATCACAAACAAACTGGAATAAGATACTTTTTGTACAACAACTACAACATAATACAAAAACTAATCACAAGTATTTATTATACATGCACGTGACACTAACATTTACGCTAATTACAGGAAGGGCGAAAAACCCGCCAAAAAACTTTTTAAGGAGAACAAATAAAAACAAACGGGAAAATTCCCCTCCGGCTCCAAAATTAAAGTTAAATTTTATGGCAACCAAGTCATACGACCCTGTCAATTAGCATTTCTCACTTGAAGTTGATCATGCTGTTGATCATGCTGTTGCTATTTGACGATAACTATTTAGAAGGGACCCAAGGGGAAAGGGGTGCGAAAATATGAAGCCCGTATGCGTTTGTCATGTCCGCGGAAATCAACGCTACTAAACGAAGTAGTCTCCATATAAATTGTGCGATGTCCTTTTGACCAGCACCACTCAAACCAATCTAGCCTCGGTGATAAAGGATTCATGAATGCAGCCGCCACGGATGTATATTTTGGTGGAACTGGATGACATTTTGCAGGGCTACCAAAGTGCGGGAAACCCGCCCTTCACACCGAAACAAGACCAGATAAACAAGTCTCTACAACCAAGTTGCCTGTGACTCCATCAGAGCACGTGCGGTAAAGTGCCTTGCTCAAGGCTACAAAACATGAAATACCAGAATGCAGTGCGAGAAATGTTAGCGCATGTAAGGTGTAGGGCGCCCTCTTTCGGTCATCAAAAGATATTCCCATGTCTGGTACACCGCCGCGCCGCAGAAATCGAATTCATTTTATACACACACACAAACTGCAGACTATTTTTATGAACTCTGACCTTTCTTAAACACATGTTTGGAGCAAACTTGCTGGAGCTGGAGCTCGGATCTCAAAAGCTTGGTTTTTGACCAGTGTTAAGCTATTTTTCGGACTTTCTGGTTGCATTTGATGACTCGATACAACAAATATGACTTCTAGTAACATTCCTTCATCAATGGAAAAGTATTTAGATGTTCTACAGCACAACAGAGGTCAGTTTATTACACAGCACAACGCACGGGCACTGGCAGTGCAGTGCCAGTGGCACTGCCACCACGGCCGGGCCGCGGCCGGCGCGGCTGACTCGGACTGGCATGTTTTTTTTTTTACGCCCGAGGCCAGACCCGTTAACAGGGCGTCGTACCTCCAACCTGGCGCCGTTTCCAACCCCAAATCTGTGGCAAACTCACGCAAATGAAATTTGTCCAGGTCACGGTGCACTCGTACTCGCCCCAACGTTCAAATATTCCAAAGAGTATGCATCGATCCGATGTCTAGTTTCGGTGAAATCGTGGGGCAAAATTTAGATGCGTAATCAGATAGATGCGTACTCTTCAGAATATTTGAACATTGGGTCGAGTGCACCTATTGAGCAAATATCAGAGCCAAGGGACAAATTACATTTGCGTGAGTTTGCTACAGATTTGGGGTTGAAAATGGCGCCAGTGCGCAGAATACGACGCCCTGTTCACGGGTCTAGGTGCAGGTCAACTCGGTCCCAAACCAATTTCGATAATTAAATAGACACACAAGGATGGGTTCTCAAGAACTATAAGACAGTTTGGTGAGGATTGGGCAGCAGGTTATTGCACAACCCATGTTTTAGCATTTCCCTGTTAAAATTGCTGCACAACCATATTGGTAAATTACGCTTCTACCTATAGGGGTAAGACCTTGTGTACAAAACATGAGACTAGCTGGAATAGTAGTGTTTTCTAAGAAAATCTTAAATTTCATTTCTCTCCTAAATTTAGGTTTTTCTACCGAATATCTATTTAAATTAGGCCGAGTAAAAAATAAAACATGTTTCTCGTCCGGGTTTTCAAAAAAAAGGAGGAAGAGGGGCTTTTTATTTTTTAATTTTTATTTTTCAAGATGACTGCCATTAGAGATTTCTAGGCCGCTGCAGGTAAATAGACTCGTGAGAAGACATATTTAGCGATGGTACAGTAGCTACACGATGTAGAAAGTCACCGAGAGAGTCTATATAGAAGACTTCGAACTCGCAAGTATTTATTTTCCGACGGAATTGTTGTAGTTTTTAATATTTTTGTCTCATTTTTTGGAAATAAAAAATAAAAAATAAATCCAGGCGGCCTCAAAAAAGGAAGCGGGCGGGGACGAGAAACATGTTTTTTTTTTATTTTGCCTTATTAATGCCTGGTTAACTTCTCAACTCTCACCCAATAATGTACAAGTTGCACTTGTCAAGTGCAATATCATTGTGTCTTGGGTTTAGCCTACCGGTACTTCTTCAACTTCAGTAGTATCCTTCTTAAGGTATCCCTTCTTTATCCTTGAATTCCTAGATGGTTCTTTATTGCTTGGAGCGTCGGGACTCAACGGCAAGATTTGGGCAGGTTCGCTGTGGTTCTATGAAGACCCTGAAAATGCACCGGACATCAACAAATGCAGCGCTGGAGTACAGACAGAGGCTGGCGTGACGGACATACAGTGGATTGATGAATGCCGAGTGGCTGTTGCCTCCGATACAGGTAGGCAACGGGAAGCACATTGGCAAAAAGATTACCAATGCACAGACACCCACTGGGACCCCATGCACTAAACATATGGGACAACACTGGAACAGTTTTCCTTAGTAAAATCATATTTCCCCCTCTTGAGACGCACAAATCTGACTGCTGGCAATGACAGTGGTACCACTGTTATTTTGAGCAGTACTTTTTTTTTAAAAATTTACCGGCGATTAGATTTGTGTGTCTCCCCTTATCAAGCTAACATTTTAATATGGTTTTGAGACTTGAATTGAGACTTGCTCTCAAAGACTTGGGACTGGAATTGATGCTTGATGATAAAGACTCGGGGCTTGAATTGAGATTTTCCTGAATGAGACTTGTTCCTTTTCTTGCAGGTGCAATTGAAGTGTGGCAACTAGTGAACAGTCGCAGTGCGTTCAGGAACCTATTCTATCTGTATGAGCATGATAACGCTGTGTATAGCATCAGCATTAACTCCAATAAGACTAGAGTCATCAGTGGATCATCGGATAAACTGTAAGTAAAAATTATCCAACAAACTGTGAGTAAAAACCAGTATGAGCATATAATGCTGCGTTCCACATACGCGAACATTTGTTAACGTTGGCGTCAACATTTTTTTGCTCAATGTGGAATGGATTGTTTGCCAAAATACATTGTCAAGATGGCGACGCCTACAGTCCCAGCGGTCGTAATGACGTTGTAATGTGGCTCTCCGCTGCTTACCAAATTTGAGGAAATGTGAGTTGTGTGACACGTTGCCTTTGATTGTGTCTCGCCAGCGATAAGAGAAGAAACCACGGAAGGTGCAATTTATTTGTTATTTTCAAAACTGGAAACCATCGTCTGTCCTCTTTCATGTCGCATGCGCCATTTTGAAATGACTCGCAAACATAAAGCAGTGCAGTAATTACACCAACCTTTTTGCTTCCACATCCATATTGGGGAATGCAAATTTCCTGTTTTTTCTTCCCTTTGACATTATTTTGAGGAAATCCATTTTCTGGTAAAATATGAACACTCTCCTTTAAATTACAAATGTTATATATTTATAAAGCCTGCATGCACCAGCAATGTCAAAAATTTAGCAGGACCACGTCTCACATTTTTCCGCACATTTTCATCTCACATAAATAATGCGAACTGTGTTTGGAAAGGTGCCAGCTACATATGCATTCCAAATCCCGTTACCAAGACAAGGTTTGCATCACATACTTTTCTGGTGATTCTGGTTCTGGTGATTCCCTGATGGCAGCAGTAATAATGTAAACGACGCTATGATTACCCTCATGAAGGGTAGATATGTGTGCTATACAAGAATCTAGCATCATTATTTAGGTGACATGATTCAACTCTCCTTGAATAGGGGCTATTATATCAAACCAACAAGTCACGTTACTTGCTTCACCAAACTGATTTTTCAAACCTGTATTTTTATTTCTATTTTTAGCATTAAAGTGTGGGACTTAGCAACACAGACGTCCGTGCTGACCCTCCGAGCACACACAGCCAAAGTGGAGTGTGTGGTGTGCAGTCCCAATGAGCTGGAGGTCTTTCTCTCATGTTCACAGGCAAGTTGTCTAGTTGTTCAGTTGAAGTAACTTTTGCCCATCACGACGCTTCTCGAGAACATGCTAAACTCGTAGTGTGCTCGGGCGGGACTAGAACCCACAACCTCCTGCATACTAGCAGGGTTTCCCCCAATGCGTTATAGAGTAGTGGTGCCACTACTCTTAAGCAATCAGCCACTACCCTTTCACATTCAGAGCTACCAACAATATTCTTGCAGAATATTGCTTTCTGAGCTCTGAGATTAAAATTGATACAAAAAGGCAATGAAACTAATCAATGTACAATAAACAAAGTGAAAACTCTCCAGAAATCCACTGTTTGTATCATGGCAGTATCACAGTATTGGATGGCGAAGGTGAACAGACAACGTAAGTCATCTCGAATATATTTTACCACTACGCTTTAACAATTTTCTGGGGGAAACACAGACTAGGCAGACGTCTTAACCACTTTACTACCAAGCATGCCGATGGCAAATAGCGGGTTCGATGGTCCTACAGCAGGCGACTGTAATTTACATTAAGTAAGGAATTATTGCGTCGGTCCAAATGATAATTGGAAGTAATGTTTGCCCATCACGACGCGGTATGCACTATACTAAGTGTTTCAGTTTCAAAATGTCACATTTGCATTTAGAAGATCACACTAGTTTATTGAGTCACTCTAATGTTTTGTGTAACATCTTATGTTTTGGGTAACATCTACAATAAAAAAGGTGTTCAATTCACAAAGCCATGTACTGTTTATATGCTGAGGGTACTCATTCTCTGAAGCCCGGTAACATCTCCATAAGTGTCAAGGCGTAATGGGGACACTCATTTTTTAAAAATGACCTATTTTCCTCTGATTTTTGGGATTGAATTGTCAGGATGGATCTGTTTTACTATGGGACATGAGAAAGACCAAGCCAGCCCGTCGCTTGAGCCGACCGGCTGGGACTTCACTCCCAACATGCCTGGCGTGGAAACCAGGAGAAACGCACGTTCTTGCCTGTGGTAAGCAAATGAAAAACTTTTCATCAAAAATTTAATAAATTATTGCATTTATATAGTGAAAATTCCGTATGGATATGTTCACATGCGCTCCACATTGTAATACAAAGCTAAGTGACTTCCACCTAGACATCAAGATACATACATAGGTGGGTGGCACCATTGCCAGCCGACGGCCAGAGACACTGGGTAATCAATCCCCTTACTCTTCACGAAAGAGTGCTCTGGGATCTTTTAAGTGCATGACACAACATGCTGGACCTACGGCTTTACATCCCTTCCGAAGGATGGAGCAATTGTGGTTAAGTGCCTTGCACAAGGACACGGGTATCACAGCCGGGTGTCGAACTCGGAACACAGTTTTCACCCGAGTGTTGCGAGTCAGTGACCCAAACCACTCGGCCACAATACCCCACAATGTTACCTAATGGTGGATTCTTGTAAAGCGCACATGTCTACCTTGCAGTGTACTCCTGGCGCTGTTGCCATTATTATCGCTACCATAAGGGAATCACCAGAACCATTTCGCTTCAACTAGGTGGCTGCCTGGCCAAGGCGCACAACCCTATCAGCACTTGGATTGTGGTATTCCCCCTACAGGGTACTCCTGGCACTGTTGCCATTATTATTGCTGCCATAAGGGAATCGCCAGAACCATTTCGCTTCAACTAGGTGGCTGCCTGGCCAAGGCGCACAACCCTATCAGCACTTGGATTGTGGTATTCCCCCTACAGGGTACTCCTGGCACTGTTGCCATTATTATTGCTACCATAAGGGAATCGCCAGAACCATTTCACTTCAACTAGGTGGCTGCCTGGCCAAGGCGCACAACCCTATCAGCAGTTGGATTGCGGTATTCCCCCTAACAAGCTCCAATGTCACATCATATTACATGTTGCATGTCATGATATTAGATTAAAACACACCGAACTGGGAAAAGAGCTATTTTTATCTATTGCAATATATCACAGGTCTTTTTCATGTTATGATTATTGTATAAAATGTTACGATTGACAGAATCTCAAATCAAGTTTATGAGGAAAAGAGATTTTCTGCAACTTGAGTGAAACATTTCGTTTTGATCAGTTGTTATAAACGTTTGTCTTGACCAGGCCTCGGGGGAAACAATAAAAATAACTTTTCCTTCAGGTGACGAAACTGGCAAGATAATACTACAGGATTCCAGGGCCGACAGTACAGGAACCAGACTCACCATGGCACACAGCAGGTCCATTCACAGACTAGCCTTTTCAGCCAAGAAGTATGTATTTTGTATTTCATATTTCATTCATGAGATTTAATTACATACAGAATTTCGCAGCCTAAATGCCATCTGTAGCTACCTAGCTCTACAATGGTCTGGTGCCCTTGAGACATTTGTTTGTATTGCAAACATTGAGTGGTTGCTGGACTTCACTTGTACATTAGCATATTAACTCTTTCGGTGGCAATCCACGTATGTACGATCTCAATTGTATATCTTTTTTCTTCCAACACGCCAACCATCATGCATGTTAGGCTTCAAATAAATAAAAAAATACGAAAAATGCAAAAAGTTGGGCACTTTAAGCTCAAGTGTTAACAACAATAGCCACTAAAAGAGTTAATACATTCTTAATGTATAATTTGGTGGGTTTTAATCCCTGATCTGTACATGGTGTATGTGGCCTTGGAAAAGACACTTAGCTATTTTTTGAGATGCCCTGAAGAAAATTACAAATTTGTAAGATGCGATAAAATACACCTTGTATGACCATGTCCGAATTATGTCCTGAAATTACACAAGTCTGTGGAAACTAAAGTGATCATCAAGCTGTTTACCTAGCGTAGACCATTGACTTGTACATAGTTCAAGACCTAACCGTACATGTATATGGGTCATTCTATAAATTTGAGGTCCAACGTGTGACATTTTACTGTCCCGGTTACACCTGACATACTGCTATTTGCCATACAAATATCATTAAAAATGCCTTCAAACCATATTTTTATGAATTGTATTTTATGTAATCACTCTTTGAAATAGAAGGCATTTAAAGAATATATCCTGAATTTACAAAATACAACATTTTACAAGATGTCAGATGTAACGGGGACAGAAAAAGTGGACCCCAAATTTATAGAATGACCCATATGCATGTAATTTGGATGAAGCCAAAATGTCCAGATTTTGGTTGAGAATTGTATTTTCTATCTTGCTGTTTTCTACAGTCCATTATGGTTAGCTTCAACATCAGATGACTGCACCGTTGCTGTTACTGAACTCAATCCTGAACTAAAACAGATGTGAGTACTGCTTTTTTTATGAAGTGATCTATACCGAGCAATAAAAGAAATGCAAATATTCAGTTTAAAGGCAGAGGCTCGTCAGCAATGAGCGTGCACCAAATTCGCGCCACGAAATACGCAGCTCTATGCATTTGCTATGGAGCTGCGTATTTTGTGGCATGAATTGGGTGCGCATGCATTGCTGACGAGCCTGTGCCTTTAATCAAAAATTTAAAATTTCTTTTGTAATTAAGTTGACATCGATATTACAAGTACTCGCATAACAGCTTCATTATGCATGACTGCATAAAGCTAAAATTCCCACTCTCAGTTTTTTTTTTTTTTTTTTACAATCAAATCTTTACATTATTTTTGTTGCTCGGTATATGAATGGCTGTTTTGCTAAACAAAAATAAATGTGTTCATTTGTTGGATAAGAAAGAAAATTCATCTCTGCTTTTCTATTTTTGCCAGTTATAACTCACTGTGGTTAAGAGCATTACATAGCATTACATCCCATCCAAAGGATGGAGCAATTGGGGTTAAGTACCTTGCTCAAGGGTGGAAGTACCTTGAGCGGTCTTGAGCTCATAACCTTGAGTTATTTCTACCTGCAGAGTTAGTGATCTACAGTGCTTGGCAACAGAACATTCCATATGCAATTTATATTATTTGTCCTTACTATGTTTATCGTCTTAAAAGTTGAAATCAATTTTTGATCATTTGTGCAGATATCGAAGCTACAGCCATAACGACTTTGTACGAGGTGCATCGTGGGATCCGCTAAGCAACAAGCTGATGACGTGTGGATGGGATAGACAAGTCAAAGGTCATGACATTGTACCATGAGCAGCGAGGTCATGACATTATAGCGTGAGCGGTGTGGTCAAATAGACGCTTTGCATGGCGGCAACCTTAGGAGGCAATCACATTGTCACTGTGCATCATGTATGAGTAGGCACTTTGTGGATCTATTGATCACGTTCACAGACGCCATCTTCGTAGGAAAAAATGCTACTGCGTATTAAACGCCATAAAGTACGTGCACACACACGCTGGAACATGTTCCAAACACGCGCGAAATTTTTAGGAAGTGATGTCATTTGAACGTGATCAATTGTCACATTTTAACCACTTGACACCAGAGGACGTGTAAACACGCCAAGATTTACGCATTGGTGTAGCGACGGACTAGTAAACACGTTTAGGGGAAATTTGACTGTTACTGCATTTGACATCAAAACTCGCAGTAATTTCTGTGGGAAATGGCTAAAACAGTTTAACAAAGCTTACATTGGGGTGTACATTGACATAACAACAATACTTTATCGCGCATGGTTAATGAGTTCTTATGAGCTAACAATAAACTTGCGCCTGTGTACACAGCAATGTTTGAAATAATCCTGGTGTTAACTGGTTAATATGAAAACTTTCCCTCAGCATGGACTTAGTGCAAATGGTCTATTGGCCTGTGCGTGCTCTATTACATACCTTTTGGAAAAGGAAATCACTGCAAAACAAATTGTCAGCATATTGGTTGTAACGTGTTGCAAACTATGTAAAGTCGCCATACAGACTGTGAAAATTGTGATCATTTGTGTGCCTATTATTCCAACCATCTATTCCTGTCATATGGCATTGTACATACATGTAAAAAATGTAGCCGTTGTGAATTGTCAACTGAGTCATGCAACGTTGTTGCATATTTCTGCATTTAAAAAAGTCAAATCATGAGGTAAAGTGCTCTGTATTTTGATCGATAGTCTGGTTCCGCAGTACCTTGTGTGTGAATGATTAAAGTTAGGATGCAGACATACTGCATGTGTTGAAATCATTAGAAAAAAATGTGCTTTGTGCGTGTACATACATGTACGTTTTTCTAGCTAATTTTTATGAAAAATGGAAAATTTTGCCAAACATGACATTTTCCCACAAATACAGATATTTTCCAACAGTCTAGCAGTTGGTCATAAGGGGTCAGTCCAGCAATTTTCCTAAAATTTGGCTGAAAATTTACCTCAAATTATGCTTTCTAAAACTTGTCTGTCGAAACAAAATTGCGTTAGCACTTCTCAATGCAATAAACAATATAGCAATGGCACTTTTTAAAACGATCTTCATTAAGTTAGATGTGTTATTATGCATGCTTCATTTAACAACGATGATTAACAAATTCCTTGATGTGCAAGCACCAGAAATTGTTCTCCAATAAAGAGGAAATCACGCATTAAGTTACTCTAGACAAAATTCAACAAGTGCAAATACAAAGTTCAAATGTGCCCGAGACTCCAAAATGTGTCTGGGCGTTTAATTGGTTACAGCATAGTAATGCATCTTAGATTCAAACACTCAATTGGTTAATCCGTGGTCTATATTCAACATGAGATAGCTTATTCCTCGGAAGACGGTAGCAGTAATCAAAGCAACAACTTGGAAATTTTGTTTTAAAAATATACCCACTTTTAGTAGTCTAAAGTTTACCTTTTTAGCAATAAAACCCAGGAATTACATGGAATATGGATGGAAGAAAAATAATGGAAAAATCCTCTTAATTTGGAAGACGACTCATCAATTTGCAGAAGAAAATATAACAAACTTTATCTAAATTGCTTTTTTTGTTTTTGTAAATGGAATCTATCGCTTAAATATCTTAAAATCAAGAAAATATAGAATACTATATTTAATCTAAATTCTTAAATTGAATTCATACTTTTTCAGCTTGGCTCTAAATGAAATAAAGTATTCGTTACCATTTGGTTTAATTCTCTTAAAATTAAAAAAATCTACACAATAAAAACTAGAAATTTGATGTCCAATAACGAACAAATTTACCTGAAGCAAACAATTTGAATTAAATTGTTTCAAAATAATACCTTTTGAGGTGGTTCACATTCTAAGCACATATTAATACTTTCTCAGTTCATCGTCTTAACTTATCTTTAACTTCAGATTATTCCTTTAAGGATCACATGATTTTTAAGAAAATTTGTGTAAACCTTTACAACCACATATAGGGTATTAGGGAGACACGAGAGGGTTATTATCGGGGTATTAGGGAGACACGGGGTATTAGGGAGACATTGCCATGTCTCCCTAATTCCAAGAAGGTTAAAAACCATTTTTATTAGGTTCTTAACTATTCTTTTTAGGTCGAGAACCATTTTCGTTTAGGTCGAAAACCATCTTTTGTAAGCTTTTTTTGAGAAAATTAGTGTTTTTAGAGAGCTTTCTACCCAGAGTTGAGTGGTCCTAATTAAAACGCTTCCCGAAAATGTCTCCCAAATGCACCATTGTCGGTAATTATTATAACTACAGACACAATCTAAAACTAATCCCTTCATCCCAAATGCAAGAAATTAAACATTTCTGATCAAACGTCTTATTACTGTTTTGTTTTAAGACTGCAAGCCAATGATGGGAAAACAAATTCTAAATTGAACCAATCCAAGTTGTTGCTAGATTACTATTAACCAATAATCCGGTTTAAGGGTAGTTTAACCAAGCTAACCTGGTTTAAGCCTGGTAACCAAACTCCCGGGCGTCGTCCTCAGTGATATCGCCATAGCGCCACAGATTCAGCTGTAGAAAGGTCAAACAAAGAAACAAACATTTTTTATTAAGTTGCAAATAATGGAATGTACATTCAGTAATTTAATGAACCCTTCCTTCAGCTCAGGATTATTATCAGAGTCCAGGGGTCGATTTCACAAGACGCTAAGATGCATCTAAGGAAGGGTCACTCTTATCTTGGGACGTTGGTATGGGAAATTAGTAAACATTGAACTCATCTTAACTTTTGTAACATCAAGTCGGTTTTAAACAGCCAGCCACAACCTAAACACCTTTTTGTGTAAATTTGTAAATTAGAAAAACTTGTCAAAATTCCTAGACAGTAAATTCTGCTGCTTTAACATTTTGTGAACTTTAACATCACACGTGTCATGTTTGTTCCAAGTTTTAGACGTTGGGTAAATTTATGCATGTTTTTTTTCGGCATTTGTGTACATGCAGATTTTTCATGCGTGCTGAAACTAACTAATGCCAGAGTCATGGGTGGATTTCATAAATATTTACGACACATCGCAAGTACCCAAATCCACCGCAACTCACCGAACCCATGGCAAACTTACAAAGGTTTTTTTTATCCTCCAAAAGTAACTCTCTATATCTGTAATCTCCAGTATTGAGTTTAGCACAAACAAACCAAAGCCGTCCATTAGATTGTAATGTTGATTTGCATCTACTCACGTGATCTTTGAGGGCGCTTTGTTGCGCCCTCACATACTCGGCGACCATCTTCTGCAGACGTTTCTCGCGACGTTGTTCAGCCAATAGGAAGCCTTCGCTGACCATTGTCTTGCCGACGTCTTCTCTTGAGTCGCGATGGAGTAGTGAAACGTACTCGCTCGACCCGCTGCGGTACTCGGTGTTGTACAGGAACTGTTTGTTCAGGATTTCACTCTTGAAAGCTTCGATACCATCCTGCTTGAATTCCTCCTGAATAGTGATATAAAAAGGTAAACAAGTTATGCTTTAGATTGTTGGAGAATATATTCTGTTTTACCTTTAACAATTCCTATTCCTTAACATTGGGATAATCACGTCCAGTATGTCAATTGGCTTTTCAATCCGTTCTTGATTTTTTTTTTCATTCAAAAATTACATAAATGTTAAGAGTTTTCCTTCCACATCTAAAACAGTTCTTCATAGCAGAATTGTAGTCGAGTTCTTTTCAAGTACATGAAGTGTCGTCTAATATAAGTCAAGATAACACAGACAATCCCATAGTCTCTGTACATTAAGAATTGTACATTAGTTTAAAGATAATCACTTCATTTTTTTTACTTTTAAAAATACTTAGGGCTTTGGAAATGGGAAAAAAATACTAGCCGACTACTTTTCAAGTATTTTCATCAAGTACTTGATTTGTGTTTCCTATATTACACAATTTGATCTACTCCATATACAAATTACATGTAGAAAGTCCATATGTTCTGAGGCTATATACTTTATACTGTATATTGGATCATACTTTATAGACTCTTTGCACTGGCGGCCATGACAGGGGGCAGTCACATTGACACCATCCGTCATGCACGAGTAGGCACTTTGTGGATCTATTGTCACATTTAAATATGAAAACCTGCTCCCTGTCATGGCCGCCAGTGCAAAGTGACTACAGTGTAAATAATTATGGACTTGTTAAGCACAACACTGCTTCATAGTTTCTTGACAGAATTGGTAAGTCTTCCAAGCTACAGTGCTTTTGAAGATATCTTGGTTTCGGTACCAGAAAGTAGTATTATCTGACAAACAAAGAGGCCCTAGTGTGGGAGTATTTCTGGCCTAAAACTGCTGTATCAACTTACGTCCTTTGGAAGCATGGCACAGGCCAAGTAGAGGTGATGTGCTTGGGGCAGCTGTGTGTGGTAGCCAGGGGGCATGCTGCCGATGTTGGCTGACGTCACAAAGTCAGACTGTTAAGAGGGGGGGAGGGGGGGGGGGGGGGGGGGGAGGGAGAGAAGCAGCAAGAGAGATGACTCATAGGGTAGTTATATTTCACAATTCATACATAAGCCTGTGGACAAATCTAATATAAACTCCTTACAAAAAGTTTGGAAAGTCAAGTTTGACTGACGATTTCTCTCTTGTTGCAAAATAATTTTCCTTTAATTTTATATCATTGGAAAGCCCTGTTATTCCTCTTTACAATGATGTGTCATTTGTTCCGATTAAGCAATTGGGGGATGTGCAGCACAGCTGAATACGGGGGCGGGTGTAAAGTGAAATGTCACAAAGTGCATTGCTATTGTCAAAAAGTGCATTGACACATTCCCATCCTCCAAGCACAAGGGGACATTTCACTTTCCACCCAACCCTGTATTCCGCTATACTGCGCATCCCCCAATTGATTAATCATAACAAATGACACATCACTGTAAAGAGGAATAACAGGGATTTCCAATGATACCAAATTCAAGGAAAATTATTCTGCAACAAGAGATAAATCGTCAGTCAAACTTGACTTTCTGAACTTTTTTTGAGGAGTTTAGATCACAAGATTGAAAAACTCCTAACATTGCTTTAAATAAAAACAGACAAACTAAATCGCTACTCACGTTTCCAAAGTCGAGGAAGAAGACTGAAATCTTGTCCTTGTTAAAGACACGTTCTACTTTAGCCCGATACCATTCCTCATCCACAAACTTAGCCACACACAGGTCACCTTTCTTGGGTGCGAAAGCCCCGGGGAGTGGTGGGGCGGCTGCAATCTCGGCTCGTAGCTGGTCCATGAACTTCTCAAATTGGGGGCCTAAAGTAAAACCAAAGGCCAAAAACTGTTTATATGTTTGTGGCAATAACTTTTTTAATGGGGCGTGTTGTTTTAACTGCTGTGTGCACATGCCTAGCGAGCAATATAATTGGTATTTTTCTTCATTAAAAAAAACAAAAAAATAAAAAGGTGCAGCCAATCGGGCGAGTCAAAACAGTTGCGCTCACATGTGAAATATGGAGTGACAGGTCAAATCTTGGGTCAAAGGTCAAACCTGGGGTCATTACAGTAGTGACTTGACCAATTCTACAAGTTTAGCATAGAAGTCAAATTCTTTCCCAACCTCGGTCACTATGGCTGCGTTCGGGCGTGTACTCGTGTTAACACGAGTATACTCCTGCGCGCGCGAACGGCAAGAATAACGACACTCGGGTCAGTGAGAGTATGCTCTCGGTACTCCCCAACAAATGGGGAGTGTGCTTTTACTCCTGACGAGTGCCATGTGATTAGTATGAAGATGGCGGGATATAGGTTGGATTTTTGGTGAATTTGCTAAACGTGTCAACTGGATAACTGAAACAACAACTCACTAAGGTTTGTTTTACACGGCATCAAAGGTTCTCACGATTTACGGTCTGTATTTTCTTCAATTTCTTGTGAGCAGTGGAACAGCGTTTTTTGTGTAGTCATGGCAAGAGACTGCCATCTTGACTGATGGCCATTTGCGCATGGGGACTGTGCACTTGCCGTTCGCGTAATGTGACCCGAGTGCAATGCGCACACATTACTCCGGAATACCGAGTACTGCACGCCCGAACGCAGCCTATATGTTTGTAGCTGGTCTGGGTCACAGGTCAAATCTGGGGTCATTACGTGAGTGACTTGCCTGATTCTACAAGTTGAGCGTAGAAGTCCAATTCTTTGCCAAGCTCAGTCACTATGATGTGTTTGTAGTTGGTCTTTCGCTCCGATGTTTCCTCAACCACCACTTGTGTCTTTGGCTCTTCAAAATGCTCCCAAATCTGCCGAAGAAATCAAACAAATGTCTAAGGAAGTCATGGAATAGCCAAAAATTGTAATGTGAATGCTCCCTTTGTTTGACAAAACAATTGAGAAGGCTTAGTTACACATGAGCATCAAGCGTCAAGTGTCTGGCAAGCAGTTTTTGATGCGCCACTTATGGGTGAACAGCGTAATTGAAAACCACACTAATCACCGAGAGCATCAGACACTTGACGCAAGTTGCTGCACACATGCGACCAGGCGTAACACAGCTTATTTTTATCATCATTAGCACTTACCTAATATAACAGTACTGTTATTCATTCGATCTTCGTTAAGTGAGATGTGAATGCATACTTCATTACGGTGGTTTCACTCAGTCTTTTTATGCGTAAATTTGATGTGCGCTGCTTTTGCGAAAAAGCGGCAAGGAGGGCATTTGGAGTGAATTGGCGGACTGAAAACCACAGAATCTACTTGGGTGAAGTGTCTTTTTGATTCTGTAATTTTCAGTGCGTCGTTTCACTCCAAATTCCCTCCTTGCGACATGCGTTAAATTTACGCGCAAAAAACCTCAGTGCGGCAAGTCCACCATTAACTAAAGATGATTAACTAATTTGTCAAACAAAGCAATTTCCCTCAAGTGAAACAAGGTCACTGACTCATATTTGGACTGTACACCAGATTTTTAAGATCCGAGTCAAAAGGAAGAATGGTACTTGTACGGGACAGAATCAGCACTGCCTGGCAAAATGGCCAAGCAGTTTCCCCTAAGCTTTTTCCGATAGTATCAAATATGGCGATATGATAAGATTTGATACAATGTCATCGGCACAAGCTATGTTTCCCAAAGGTACTAACATATGTCCCTGTATCTCACCTTAAGTTTAGCTTCTTTAGCCTTTTCTTCAGCAGTCTGAATGGACTGTGCGTAGCTGTTGCGTTCTGCAGTAAAGTGCATCTTGGACAAGCCTTGCTCTACGAGAGCCACTGATATATTGACGCACTTGATAGATTGCCAACATTTTTCCCCTTACCTTAAGTTTAGCCTCTTTAGCCTTCTCTTCCGACGCCTGAATAGGTCGTGCGTAGCTGCTGCGTTCTGCTGTAAAGTGCATCTTGGACAAGCCTTGCTCTACGAGCGCCACCGATAGATTGACGCCTTCTACAAACAGCCAGCCAATGAAGTTACCTGCTTTGTCCATGGACTCTACTTCAACTTCCACCTTGTAAAAACAACCATATGGAGTTGGTTTCAAACTGGTATACAGGATTTGTACAAATATCAAAAAAAAAGTGAATGATAGTCCAAAGTAGGTTGTGAAATTGTAGTGCATGATATGCCATTAAATTCTGCAATTGTTCAGTAATAACTGCTACTAAAACTTTCCACTTATTTTCTAAACACTGCTTGCAAATTACCAAAATTAATTGTTTGGAATTTATTTTTAAATTTTCTTTTCATTCATGAACAGGTTTTAAACAAGTTTGTTACAATATGTTTTTCAGGAATTACACTTCCATCAATGATGCTTGAAGAACATGTGTTTAAAATCAAACAACTTGAATACGTGAAGCACTACAAGCCCTCAAAGTCTCTGAAATGTAAATCTGAAATTATGGAATTGCCCTTTTGTGAACTGACCACAAACGTGCCTTAATTCTCCTTTGAACACATCATGGCATTACTCAGCAAGACTTCATTGTAAGACTTTCCCCAAACCCACCTCTCTCTGTAAGACGAGTTCCTTGGTGTACTGCAAAGCTTCCTCTGAGCAGGGTTCGGATTCCGTGGGTCCCCCTGGCCCAGTCCTGGCCATTCTGGGGCAAGAAATTCCTAGGGGAAAAATGAAAATCTGTGATATTCAGGACTTGTGCCATTTGGAAGCAGGTGTGATCTAATCGGTATGAGGGTGGATTGATAATTTAAAGGTTGTATGTTTGAGCTCTACTATGTGTCTGTGTCCCTGGGCAAGACACTTAATCTCAAGTGCTCGACCCGAACAATTTTTTTGCGAGATGTTAAAGGGAATGTCACAATCTAAGCTGGATTGATAATCTAAAGGTTGTATGTTTGAGCTCTACTATGTGTCCGTGTCCCTGGGCAAGACACTTAATCTCAAGTGCTCGACCCGAATAATTTTTTGCGAGATGTTGAAGGGAATGTCACAATCTAAGCGCCGACAGGTTGTGCACTACCTCCAAGCAGCAACCTAGATGTATTCATGCAAAGACGTCCTTTACAAAATGGTGGTGTTCATATTACAAGGCATTGCTGCAGATGCCATTCTTTTTGAAATATGTATCCCCTTTTCAGTAAGCCATACTTCTTTTTGTTTAACAAAAACCAAACTGGGGAAGAAAGAAAAAGAAATATGGTTTTTGTCGGCATTTGAACCCGAGACCTCTAACTCTGGGAAGATGCTCTACCAGCTCAGCAATGAGGCACAGTGGCATACTCTCAATAATGTACGGGTTGCACTTCTCATGTGTTTCACTTCTCGTAGTGTAGACAGAATCCGGGCAAAATGAAACAGTTGAGGTGTCTATGTTTCTCTCTGAATAAAATAAAATAAAACTTACCAGCAAGAAGGAATGTGATAAGGCAGGTTTCCTTTGGAAGATAGAGGCGGACACGAGAGCCACTGGCGACGAATTCAACGATGCCAGCACTGCGGCCAGCTCGCTGGAGGAATGGAAGAAACTGCTTGGCCTTCTGGGGTTCCTAGAGAGAGGGCAATAGAAACCAATAGGATGCGTAGGACTTTACATGCACTGTAAAATTGACATTTCATGGTAGTGCCAAAAAAATGTTGAAAAGTATAATTTGGGGGAGAGGGAAGGGGGTTCTTGAAAAATACTATTATCTGTAGAACTGTGAAAATGTTGACAACTTTGGACGGCCCTATAACTTCACTTACCCCAGACAAGTCTGCAATCCGATGGATAGGGTATTCTTTCTTACTGTGAACCCCCTTGCTGTTCTTGATTGCTCGAGTCTCGGCCATCAGCAAAGCATCGTAATGAGCTGATCTCTGATCGTCGTCTTGACGATAACGGATGATGCTACACAGACCCTTGCTAACCAATGCTTCAGCTACGTTACTACGGTGATGTAAACAAAAAAGATGCGAGATCAATGAATAAAAATAAACCCTTTCACGGTTATCGCCATCTTGTTCACGGGGCACTTCGAACACGCGTTGCACAGTGACCTAACAATGCATTCAAATACGTGCACGCATGATCATACAAACATGCAACATCACGATCCAATTCAAATTTATCAAGACATGTAATACATCAAATTTGGTTTCCCCAGAGTATTTTCAATGAGTTGATGCAAATTTAATTTGTAGCCTGTTGGCTAAATTGCATGGAGCTTGCAAGTATCCTTTACCTAAATATTGAGATACATAGGTGGGTAGTTCCATTGGCAGCCGACAGCGAGAGACAAAAAGAGTGCTCTGGGATCTTTTAAGGGCATTAGACGACACTAGACCAGCAGCTTTACATCCCTACCAAAGAAGGGCACAGGTACAACAACCAGGTATCAAACCTGTAACACCCAAGTTTTCAGCCAAGTGTTGCTAGTCAATGACCCAAACCACACAGCCGCAGCACCCCTTGTGTCACAATAGGCTACTAAAATGTGACATCAGTTGCCATGGTATTTGGTAATCTGAAATGTCTACTGCTAAAGCGCAGGGAAAGTAACCTTGGCTACACACAAAGGGTGACATTTTCTCTTTAGTAGTCTATACCCCTTGAGGTATAAGCTTATCAAAATTTCACCAAAAATGTGTAAATATTCTTAAAGTTTTCTTACATTCCCCCTGCTGTGACAGTCACACATGTCTTTTCCGGGAATCCCTCGTTAGCAGGTTTGATGTAGTCTACCGATACGTTCACTTTCTTGCCGATGAGCTTTTTACGTAGGAATTCACGTGCCTCAAACATGTAGGGTACGTCATAGAGCGGTCGTACACGTCTCTCGGGCTGCTGTGAAAAAATACAAATAAAAAATGGTAATCCGACTGTGATATGAAAAGCAGTGTGCTTCTGGCTACAGAATACTAGCAAAGTATGACGTCAGTTGCCGGAGTAATTGCGTCTAAACATTCTTCATACCTTGGCTGGTTCGTCATCTTTCCCGTTCTCTCTAGGCTGCTGAGACAGCCTCGGAGGGCGGATACTGGACAGGGTCACTTTGCGATACTCTCCCGTCTGGGTCTTCAGAACCAAAGCATCAGCATTCACAACCTCAACAACCTGGTTTGGAAATTAAATCAGTGTTGTAAAGTCTCGGACTCACCATAAATTTAACTCTTTTTTTTTTCAATCTAAAAACAAAGTTCCTGGTTCTGACAGACCATTCCTACCTTTCCTGTGTATGTCTTATCCTCTGCACTGATTGGTATGGCATTGGATTTGTAATCCTTCCAGATACGTAGCTGTTTCTCCTTGGCTGTCCTGTAGGTTAACAAAACCAAACCATTTACTTTATCAATGATACAATCCTTCCCAAGCTGTAATACATTCTGGGCAGCCTATGACCTTTGGCAAATAAACTAAATCCTTGAGGGTACTGTAGCTAGAAACTCTAAACATTTCAGGTCATAGACAACACTCTGCTGTGCTTAGCAGGCTTCCGGTAAAGAAACGCGTTTGTACACTTTATTACTTAAGACTTCTCACCAACGGAGATGTTGGGTACAATTGTCCTAAAAACAGAGAAATTGTAGAAAGTCACCATTAATTTTGAGCAACTTATGAATTGGATTTTTCTACCTGGAATGTTAACAGCTACAAGACTTTAACTACATTCAAACAGTATCAAAGGCACTGAAATGTTAAAATGAGGATGATAATTCTTACTTTTCGGCAGCCCGTAGTTTTTCCGCTCCATGAGTGACAGTTGCTATGCTCCAGTCCACACAATGCGCAAGCCCTTCAGTCAATAGGAACTCGGCAATGTTTCCTTTCTGTTCCGCAAAAGACGAAGAACATTAAACTTAATATCAGTAAATAGAAGTTGGACAGTTGTATATACATATTGATAAATTGTATTAGGTAAACAAAAATATCAACACAAAAAAGACTGAATGCCAAACTTAAAACTGAAGAACAACATCTGGAAAAAAAGCAATTCTGGAAAAAAAGCAATAATTTAAAAAGAGTAATAAGCACACCTCAAACCCTCCCCCTCCCCCTCCCCCCCCGCCTCGCCCCTGCCCCCAACCCCTCCCCCATATTAAAAGGGTTAAAATTCAGAATCTTACGGGATGCATAACTGTTCCCAGGAAGTTCTGATTTGAGACGCCTTCAAGGATAATCTTGACGTCGCGTTGTAGAAGGCGCGACTCAGTGAAGAATTTAGCCTCACCAGCAAAAGGCTCTTCGGTTTCTACGTCGCCGTCTCTGCGGAACATTGGGCACTGCAACAGAAGACACAACGCATGGACAATATTGAACTGAACTGGAAAACATTTTATCGTCTGCTGGGCATACTTTGTGCATTGCCTGTTTCCAAACCTCTGCATGGAGTGATTGTTGAACAGTTGTTTCATACTACAAAATCGGAAAATAGAACCAAATGACAACTTTGACATACATGTACCTGCCAACATTGCCGAGTAAAAAAATCGGACTGTAGTGAAACTTGCAATGGTCAAGTTGGTACAACAGTCAAGGTAGTACTGCACCTGTTTTCATGTACACAACACATGCAGCGCGCGCGGGGAGTCAGGTCAAGTCGACCGTTCCGATTGTTCCGATTTTCAACACTTTTAACACTTTTAACACTTAAAAATCGTAACAAATACGATAAAATCGGACTAGTTGGCAGGTATGCTTAGACTCCTTTTACATCAATTGTTTCGTTCAATGAAGATTTGACAAAAGAGTTAAAGAGATTTGACAAAGATTAGGGAAGATTCACAGTCTTTTTGCGTCGCTTTGAGAAAAAGCAGTGTGTAGGAAATTTGGAGTGAAACAACGTACTGAAAACCACAGATTTATAAAAACACAACCACCCAAGTTGATTCTGTGGTTTTCAGTGTGTCGTTTCACTCCAAGTTCCATCCACACCACTTTTTATGAAAGTGACACGTAACAAATTTATGCGCAAAAAGGCTCAGTGTGAATCCACCTTTAAGCCTCGTCTACACTGGCAAACACTTGCAAACAAAATGTTTGCAAACATCACTATACAGATATGTTTGCTGATGTTTTTCTGTGTCTCTACATTAGCAAACAGAAACAAACTCGGAACGGCCATAAAACACGAGCAAACAGATATGTTTGCTAGTAGCTGCATGACCAAACATCAGCAAACACGGTTTGGTGAAGTTTGCTGGCTTTTGCCGTTTTATGTGCTGTGCAGGAGATCGTGGGTTCGAGTCCCACCCGAGCACGCTATAAAGTTTTTCATAATGTCTCGGGAAAGCACCGAGTATACAGTGTTAATAATTACGTCGGGTAAGGGCAAAAACAACCTTACGTAACATTCAATTTCCCAGACGCAAGTCTAAATCAATTTCTGACTGTCCACACCTGCAAACTTTTCTGAAAAACGGGACCAAACTTGAAGTTTGCACGGCCTTAATGATATGACTGTTTTTCGGTGTATACAAGCCTTTAGAATCTCTGAACAGGCCCATTGTGTGATATCCAGACTGCTTACCTTAATTCCTGAAAGCATGACGGTGACATGATGGAATGAGGGTACCAGGAAGGCACGGACGGTACAGCCATCACGCACATGTTCAATCACAGCTGCCGCAAGAAAAACGACAAAGGTTTCTTTTACAATTCAGCGATAAACAACTGCAATACCATGTTTCGAAACCACCAGTCAGATTCATAGCTCAATTGGTAGGGCATCTGCATGTTAAGCAGAAGGTCTGCGGTTCGAAACCCAGTGGAGCCAAGTTCTGTTTCACTGCATCAGAAGAATTAAAAAATGTAATGATTTGAACCGGCTGCTCAACAACGGCCAATTTGGAGGTCAAGTGGTTAAGACGTCTGCCTAGTATGCAGGAGGTCGTGGGTTCGAGTCCCACCTGAGCATACTATGAAGTTTTTCTCATGGTGTCTCGGGGAAGCACCGAGTATAATGATTCGAACCGGCTGCTCAACACTGGCCAGTGGTTAAGACGTCTGCCTAATATGCAGGAGGTCGTGGGTTTGAGCTCCACCCGAGCATACTATGAGGTGTTTGTCATGGTGTCTCTGAGAAGCACCGAGTATGATGATTCGAACCGGCTGCTCAACACCGGCCAGCTCGGTGGTCGAGTGGTTAAGACGTCTGCCTAGTATGCAGGAGGTCGTGGGTTAGAGTCCCACCCGAGCATACTATGAAGTTTTTCTTATAGTGTCTTGGGGAAGCACTGAGTATAATGATTCGAACCGGCTGCTCAACACCGGCCAGCTCGGTGGTCGAGTGGTTAAGACGTCTGCCTAGTATGCAGGAGGTCGTGGGTTCGAGTCCCACCCGAGCATACTATGAAGTTTTTCTTATAGTGTCTTGGGGAAGCACTGAGTATACAGTGCTAATCAAGTTATGTCGGGTAGAACAAAACAAACACTAATTAATAAAATTTAAAAATTCAATTTTATTCGACTCTAAACCGGGGTCGTACCATCTTGTTCCTTGCCATGCAGACTGTCGACAAAGTTCCTTGGATTCTCAACAGCCCATTTGACATCTCGCAACCCGGTACTTGAACCGACAGCCCACTTGCCTTTCTTGGATGATTTAGCTACATCTTCTAAGACATTTAGTTGGGTTTGATCGCTACGAGAAATCAAGTAGAGAAACAAATAATTAGTGTTCGAAAGTCAATGTACCCCAAAATACTCAAATTGATGGCAGATTTGTAAATGTTGTCACAAACTATTCTAATAATACCAATTGTGTGAAGATTGGCTCGGTAGTTCCCGAGATACGAGGGTTCAAAGGCAGCAGCCACGCACCTTTTAGACAAATCCTAAAATTTGTGGGTTCTTATCTCCAAAATCAATGGTCCGATTGACCTAAAAAAAATTGCCTTTGGTGGGAGCAGCTCATTCGGACAATTGAGCACGGTGATGGTTATAAAATATACATTCACAGCAAAATCCAATCAGCATATGAGCTTCAGGATTTTACAGCTTAATGTAGAAATATATATCTTCCAGATAAACAGCCATTAACTTATTTGGGCCAAGTACAAATGACACAAATAATAAAAAAAAAACTTCAACCGATGCCGCAAAAATCTTCTGAGTGGTTCCCTAACGTGGCCACTCAACGCTGATTGGCTAAAATGTTGAGAACCATGCCACGGTGTCCTGTGATGACCATTGTACGCACACACCGTGATACAGGACACAACGCAGATAGGTATGATTTTATTCACGTGAAATGTCTATTACAGGCTCTCGTGCATGATGTCACGTCAACCTGAAGCAAACGGCGATGCCTTCACATTCCGGCAAATTTCTCGTAAATTAATGATTCTTTTCAATATTTTAGTTTTGAAATTTATGAAGGTACTTGATAACTTTTTTTTTTTTCATGCCAAGTGAAACACAAACGGAAATCAAAGCGGTATCTGGCTTTCCATAGACGAGTGCATAAAAACACCGTTAACCAGTGGCAAAGTTGGCAACGTTTGCCTAAGTAGAACGCAGCTCTACGATTATATACCTACTTTGGATGATCAGAAAAATTGTAAAGTAAACCGGACCTTTTTTCTCGGCTTGCGCCGTTTACAAATTATCGAATTTATCGCAATAGAACATGCGAAAATGCGTAGTTTAATGCGCAAACTCATTTAAACGAAGCACGTACTCAAAGCTCGATTGCAGCTCAAAGCGGCAACCAAACGGTAGCTTGATTGAGCTGCGCAGCCCAATCGAGCGATTACGCTCAATCTAGCGAAAGTTCCCAACTGGTATATTTCTTGAAAGATAACGAAAGTTTGATTGTTATTCACAAAACATAAGAAAAAGCTAAACTGGACTGACTCGCTTGGTTTGATTCCGCCTCGTCTGACTTCAACTAAACCCTCAGATACGATGGATTCTGTGACATTCTCTGATGGTTGGTCTGTGAGACAGGGAAACAAAAATGTAATCACAATAAATGGAACGAAGTTGGGACACATGGAATACACAAGGGCCAGTATTCACAACCCTCGATCTAGGTGGGGTCCCATTCGTCTCAACTTGGGGAACTGGGGCACACTGTGTCATCATTTTCTTTTTCTTCTTTAGTGCATTTGTACTTTGGTAGATATTTTTGAGAAATGAAAAACCTGCTATTTTAGCATGTAACTTTATTTTGTTTTCGCGTAGCAGCAATTTGAAATTTGGGGGGTGGAGGTGGTCGGTGGTGAATACGTGTCATAAGACAATCGTTAGGCCATCTCCAAAACTAGATTGAAAAGTTGTGGGTTCAAATTCCAGTCCTGTTCATTCATGATACACGTGCCCTTGAGCAAGGCACTTTGCTACACAATGCTTCTCTCCTAGGAGTAAATGGATACCTGAGAGGGTAGTGACCATTTGATGTGTTTGATTGAGTGCCTGATAGGCAGCCGGGCTGCATATTCCCCAGGGAGCTGAGAGGGTATATGGTGTGATATAATGAAGCCATATGATCAGGGGGTTAATAATGTAAGCGCCTTGTTCAGGTTAACCGGATAAATTTGCATGATATAAGTCTATATTATTATTATTTATATTGATCTTTATTGACTGAGAATAGCCAACCTTTTCCAGTAGAAAGATAAATGCACCCAAAGGCACGGCCACTCCCTGGTGCAGTGTACTCTACGGTGAAGTTAACATCTTTGCCAATAAGCTTCTTACGAAGGAATTCCCGAGCTTCCCATGCATAAGGCTGAATGAAAATGGAGGAAAAATACAACAAACAATATAAAGTAGTTATCGTTCTTCAAGCAAATAGGGAGGTTTTGGTCACACAATGTTAGTCAATATGATGAGTGTTTAGTGTTCGTTACGTCATTGGTCTGCGCATACAGTACTTGTGGCATTAACACAAATCTCAGAGTAGTTTTGCTGTCAACACGGATAGCAATGCCTCTATACATTAGTGAAAAATTGACAGCGAAAAGAAAAGATTTGGGGGCTAAGCGAAACGTAGGTGTGACCGGGAAACAAAGATTTTTTGTAATTCCACCGCACAACCACGAGAATTTAACACAAAAAGTCCAACAGGAACACCATTCCAGGCTTTGCAAGCTGCACCCTCGGACATGGGCTGCAATTGAAACAAAATATTTCCATTAATATTTACCTCGTCTTTTGTTTCTACTGAGTTCTCAATGTTCGGATTGGCTTTTCTGGCCATTTTGGGTGCTAAGATGTTTGACAGGCATATTTGTCTCTCGGGAGGAGGTCCACCTTTGGGTTGGCCTCTAATGATAACTGCATCGCCAGACAGCACCTGTTGACAACAAAAAATATAAATGTCTCAAAATGTGAATTATGACAAATTTAGCTTGCGTCACTCCAGTGCAGGGACGTGACAAATTTTTTAAATTACTCCAGTTTAATGAAAGTTATTTTATTGAACAGAATATGTATTCCGTTTACTGGTCGCCACTGAGACGCCGTGTGTTAAGTCTATTTAAGGAAATTGTTGACTGTTTTTCACTCCAAAAGTCACTCCCCTTTAAAGTATTTGCACGTTTTGGTGGTTAAATTATTAAGTCCAGTAAATATAATCTTTCTGAAAGAATTTAGTAGGTTAGTTGTTCGTGGCTTTATTAGACCTTGTGTACAAAACACATGAGACTGTATGAAGGATGTTCATGCATAAGAAAATCTTATGTTCATGCTTAGATACGTGTACTTGTTGCGTAGACAACGGCTTTGTTCCTTCGCTCGTCACCATGGACACACCATTGTTTTAACTCCAGCCCTACCGGATGTGACGTGGCAGCGACCGACATAATTTATGGCAAGAGTTGAGAAGTTGATCGGAATTTTGTTCTTTAAAATGACTCATCTAGCATCGGTAGGTGCAGATTTGATGGAAAAATCAAAAATTTTGAGTGAGAAAAATTTAAGATTTTCTGTTATTCCAAAAGTCAATAGGGCCTATAGCCTATTTTACAAAGTCAATATAGCCTATATTTAGAATTGATCTTACTTCAATACTTGTAAACATTAAGAAAAGACTAAGAGTATGGAATTCTTTCCTAAAATGCAACCATATGGACCAGTAAGGGGCGGGGGCGGGGGGAAGGGGGTACCGTGACCGTGTGGAGGCGTAAGCACGTCATCAGCGCGTGAACAGCGCCGGTTTCCCCCAGTCATGCCAGTGCATTGGAATCGAGCGAGTATCGAGCGTGCCACGAATTTTTGGCACTAATTTACCACCAATTTATAACCGTCCCGATGAAAAAGATTGCACAAACTGATGCCCAATATCCTCCATTCTGTAGTTTGCCGAATAAAAACCGAATTTAATACCTGTTTGACGATTCCTCGCATTAAATTTTGTTGCGGTTGTGGGGAAGCCATCGTGTGCAAGTTTGTCCGTGTTGAGGAAAGGGCTTGGTCACGTGACTTAAAGGTAACGTGTCAACGTGTACATTGGGGTCAGGGGTCACGTTAGACTTGCTACCAATCGTTTCCAAGTCATGGTCCTAAAACTGATGTTTTTAATTTTTAAATGTAAGAAATTCACTTTTGTTTCATTCTTCTAGCACGCCTTATAATTTGATTATTAAAAAAAAAAATTTGAAACAATGTGAAATTTATTTTCGGCAACTGAAGTTGAATAAGAAAACATTAAAACAAATTCACTCGTCCGACGCCTATTAAAACTGCTACGAGTAAAATGACCGGAATGGAAAATAAACTGGCTACGAAATAAACTGGCTACGAAATATGTTGTTGTTGTTGTTGTTGTATATTTTATGGCATCTTCGGCAACTAAGGCCCTTTATGCCATCAACTATACGGTTTTAGCTTTAACTATACTATATTATCAACTAATTTGAACTTGAGATGACGAAGAAGGAGTTGCAGTTTTAGAAGTGGGAGGAAAACCCCAGAGAAATGCCCCAGGGAAAAAAAACCACGCGGTCAAGTAGGGACTGCAAACCCAATCCACATACACGCCCCGGATTCGAACCCGGGACGCCAGAGGTGAGGAACTGTAACCCGTACGCCAACCCGACCGCCCAGGCTACGAAATAAAAAGGTCACCCTGTATTTCAAGACGAGAATACGTCAAAGTTCACAAAAGATAAAAGCCAACATCACATACAACTAACGCGAGGGCGACTTTTTAATGCATGCCGTGTCCAGCCGATATGGCGCATCCTGCATGCAATAAAAAAAACCGGAGATTCCACATTCGGATTCCCTTTCGTAACGGGCCCTAGCTTTTAGTCAAGGCGTCCGTGGCGAGGTTTGTTTTGTGCACGGTTTTGCAAGCGCTTGAGGAAAGACTAACATTCATACTGTTCGCCACGAACTGTGCGTGCTAGTCTTTCCTCAAGCGTTGGTAAAACTGACTGCGCGCGAATACTAAACTTGACTAAAGGCTAAACGGGCCCCGGAGAAAATGCTTACTTTGGAATTTATTCCCTTGCAGTAGTATTTTTGCGCGGCAACGTTTCATTATGGCTGGCGCCCCGAATCCTTCACTTTCAAATAGAGGTGCAGTTTAGAAAGTCCACATGCTGTTGTTGCTACGTGGTGCACGTAAATGCATTGCAAAGCAGTCCGGTTGCTTTGTACGATTCTCTCATACAGAGAACGCGGTATTGATTCAGTACTTTTACACCTGTCGCGTGTTCGCGGCGGTCACATTATGTAGTTAGTCTGATTATCGGGATACAACGTGTGCATATGAAAGAAAATACGTCAGTACAGCAGACGCTATTCACATGAAACACGCAAATAAGGCTAATTAAAATTACGCGAACGTCCTTCGTAGGGGATTTAAAACAACATTTTGCTCAGGGAATCCCTGCGGCAATTGTATCGCTCATGACCATTGCGTTGGTTGGGCGCTCGTGGGAAAAAACGGCCGAAAGGTCAAACATACACGTAGAACACGTACAAAATAGTCGAACTTTGTCCCAGTTTCGGCTTCGACAATCGAAACCCTCTGTATGCAAATGAGCAATGAGTAAAAATCGCAATGGGAAAGAGAAAGCACACACAATGGCAATAAAAACTCTCGATACCACTTTAAAATCTCCCAGTGAAAAACATTCTTGAGAATACAATGCGGCACTTTCCGAGGACAAACAATCGTGCGGGTTTTTTAAGTACGTTTGGCTGAGTGACATTGGTCTCCGGGGGCCAAATGTCATTCTATGAACAGGCAAATTCTTTTCAACAGCTCAACATAACCCTTAAAAAGGCTGTTGGAGAACACCAACCAAAGGCATACTGTCTATCAATCTCATTTTGACAGGATTTGTTTGTTTTTTCTTTCTTTCGATGTACCTTACTGTGCCTATAGATGTAAAACGAAACAAATATCGGACGATGGAAAAACCATACTTTCCTCATCGGAAATCTAACCCAAGAACTATCTGGCAAGGCGGAGATGTTCTACCAGCTCAAATATGAGGCACACTACACCCTCACATTTCCCCAAGACCGCTGACACTCTGGGCAGATGCGGTATACTCCCTCAGGTTTTCCCCAAGACCTCTGGCACACCAGGCAGATGCTATAGCTGAGCTATGATGTACAGTGGCATACTCCCTCAGGTTTTTCCCAAGACTTCTGACACATCAGGCAACAGTAGGGAGGTTGAGATGCACGTAAAACGCGAACGTGAACGCGAAATTCTTTCAGCACCGGTCACCTCATGAGGAGGTCTTAGAACTCGGGCTCGAATCTTGTTCACATCAAAAGTTTTATCTCGCCACGAAAGTCAAAGATGTATGTTTTTGTTTTCATCTGTTTTAAGATCTCCTCAGAATAATGACAAGTGTTCAAAGCATTTCGCGTTCGCGTTTTACGTGAATCTAAACCTCCCTGTTGCCTCTTTAACGCACTCCCCTATACTCGTGCGTCCCGAGGCCCTGTTGAAATCCGCCCCATTTCACTGTGGAAACAGCAACAGAAATCTTGTCGCTTCTCTGGGCCAATCAGGACGCTTGTAACATTGCAGGCATTCAAATGTCACGCATGCAGTGTAATATAGGCCTATACTCGGTAATGCTGGCCGTGTCCGCGTCGGCGATTGGCTGCTATTCGAAACATACAGAAGAATCCGAGTAAATAAGATCGTCGCCGGAAATTTTGGTATGAATGGGACAGTCATAAAGAACAAAACCCAATATAATTTCTGGAAAGCATAGAAATTGTTTCCCTTCAACATGACCAAAGCATGACCAAAATTAATTAAATTAAAATGACTCGTGTGCGTTCGCTGAGCGCAACAGCCGGCTAACTTCAAAGATTTGCGTGGATTTCCTCAGGGGATTGTAACGGCGCTTGTATCTCAGGATGACCAGGCAGATGCTCTGTCAGCTGAGCTATAAGGCACAGTGGCATACTTCCTCCGGTTTTCCCTATACCCAATGTTTCTCTCGGTGTTGCATGTATGGGAGCGCAACTATAGACAAAGTAACGAACCCAATATCTGGTATGGTGCCTAATCACCAATGAAATCAGTGTAACTTGAACTTCCGAATATTTCGAGCATGACGTTTCTGAGCTGACGGAAACAAAAACTCGATATTGGAATGCCCTTATCGGTATTTTTCCACATTTTATGGTACATAGCGGTACATTTTGATCGGATGTGTGCCCATTATATTTATAATACAGGAACTTACAATGGATTCAGGTGGCAATATTTCCGCCAGCCCCATTAGAATAGACCCTGTGCACCGGCAGCCATGACAGGGGGCAGGTTTTCATATTTAAATGATGTGACAATAGATCCACAAAGTGCCTACTCGTGCATGACGCACAGTGACAATAAGGACCATTAGAAATGGTACGCGTACGGGAAACGTATGCGGCTCGGAAAAACTGGGTGGTAATATCACCATTTTGCGTGGTTATTTTATCTGAAACAACACAAGTAATGAGAATTTCACACCAATATGCCCCTGAACACATACGCACATTTTGTGAATAACCACGCAAAATTGTGATATAAACACTGAGTTTTTCCGAGCCGCATACGTTTCCCGTACGCGTACCATTTCTAATGGTCCCTAATGTGACTGCCCCCTATGTCATGACCGTCCGTTCTATTGCCGTAATTCGACGTCATGATCATCAGAAATGGTGTCCATAAGGTTTCAATTGCTACACATAACGCTAAAAAGCCTCAGACTATGATGCCATCCTCATTTACATGAAGCACCGGTTTGAAAATTCAAAGTGGCCCTATGAATTTGTCTAAAACTTAAAAGGAGGACAACCTGTCTAGTAAAAGAGGCCACTTTTCACTTGTCCCTTGAGTGGTCTTTATACACAGGTTTGACTGTACGTGGTCCGGGTATTTTTGGTGCACCGTTCCAATGATTCGCGCCCCGGGCTAAATTACGACATCCTTCAGAAATGCAGGAAAATACGTCAGCACTGGGATAAATTTGCGGTTCAATGGGACGAAGTTTTATAAGGCCGTCAAAGGCCATAAACCTAGTAAAGCTTGTTCCACAATTGGTCTACGGTGAATAGGTGTGGCAATCGTTCTGTGTTAGTCACTGCCGCTTGTTGTATATGCGTACAGGAAATATTCTACTACTGTCCAAAGTATTAGCTCACTAGTATTCAGTACTACATGTATAGCCAGTGTTATATTGTTTCTTTATGTGGCAGGCAGCACGTGTGACTGCTGTCGGTACGCCCACACTTCCAACTCGAACATTTTGGGCCAAACTATATTCCTCCATAGGACGACGTTTTACAGGTGTATGCCATAAAAACCCATTAGCTCAACCAGACGGCATTTTTGCAGTGTGTATAGCTATCAGCCTTGAATACTTTAAACCGCGTGTGGTATGTTTGTTGTTGAGCTCTCAAACAAACAGTGAACGAGATTTTAGTGAATCGGCGGCGCATAGCTGGTCCGTCTGGCAACACAAAAGGACGTTATTTTATGGATCGCTTGCTACAACCAGAATACCGTGGGATAACCGTGACTGGATTACATGTGCTGACATTTTCAGGAGGTTTCAGATACCAGCATTTTGCTGTGGTGTTTTCAGGAAACGGTGGAATAAATTACCGGTCCCTAAGTTGTATCAATCCCACGAATTTTTGCAGATTTCACCAGTCGAGATCTACTGATTTCTGCGGCTACACCGCATAGGGGACTGCGGTGGATGTTTATGAGGTGGTGAAGTTGCCCTGGTTCAGTCTTGAATTGAGTGCAACACCTGTGCAGGTGAGTCATCGGTGTATCTTGGGATTTCGAAATGGGAAGAATATTTTGTAAATGGGTAAACAACGATAGTAATGTGTGGGACTTTGATCCACATGTACCATAATTGGAGGCACCTGATTGTATATGTATATAGTTTATGCGTTAGTCCATATAACTTTACATGTATATTTGTAATATTATTATTGCATAACTACTTGTATTTTAAAGATTTTGAAAAAAGACGCAATAACAAACTGCTTGTCACTTTTATAACAAGTTCTTAGTTTTACCATTGCTGACTTCATATTTACTGTGCCACTATTTATTTCAGCAAAAAGAAAGCCTAATCTTCCTCCGTGTTCATTTCTTTAGCACTTGCCCCTGCAATCTTTATTTCGAGCATGGACGAATAAGGAAACATCCGTATTTCGAGAGAACGCAAACATAGCAGGTCTATTTAAAATGGAACACGTACAATGAACGTTTTTGCTCAATTAATTCCATGTAGGATACGGATGAAAATCTGTGGTGTTCTTACTTCAGATTCCAACTTCCAAACAATAAGATATAAATCCCCATTTTAACCATACATGTGTATGTGTTGCTGACATGTAGACTGTACAGATTTGCTCTTTGATAGTGAATTGTTATTGTAAATTTTCCCCTTTCCCTCAACAGCTATTTTCAGCGAGGGACACCCAAGCCCTCTACACACCTCAAGCGACCTGTAACACAATCGCATATTTGGCAGAATTGCTCTATGGCCCAAGGGACCCGTTCGGCTGGGCACACGGCGCGATTGATAGATGTGAACCGTCCTGTCGCGAGCGGATGTGGCCAGAAACGGGCCCGTTGAGCTGGGAAATTGTCGCCAGGAATTTAACTGCAGATCGGAGTTGCGTGCGGTTGCGGCACTGCGGTGTTTTTACTGTACAGGTCAAGGATACCGACAGAGCTTTCAGCTGGTTTCTCTGGCCCACCGGTAGCATACCGTTTTGGGAATATTTGCTGCAATTCAGGAAGTGTGTTTTGTAGCTGTACACGAGCCACGGACAGGTATCTGAAGCATAGTTAATGGTACTGTGTACATGTGCTACACGACAAGCCCGTTCAATTTGACACCGAGATTCATTTAATAATTTGGTGTCCCACTGCTGTCTGCTATGACATACCATTTTGATCAAGAGTGATCGACTTGAGTGGAGGAGTTTCTGTTTAGTTTGTTGACGAACCTTCTCGTGCTGCGAGACGAGGTCAAGAGGTGACATTGCGCTTCGGAGTTCCGCGACTGATGCCTTTGGAACGATTGGCATGCGGCACGAATGCTGATCTAATTTTAAAGTCCTTAGTCTAAACACTGAGTTGTGTATAGCACATACAGGCAGGCTGTATGGCCTTGCATGCAGCGAACATGAATGTTGTAGGAGCGCCCAATCAACCAGCAATGGCGGCCGCGGTTGGGACATGCACGGACCATGACATCAAGCAAATTGAACACTTCTTCACCAGCCTCAAGAGCCGAGTGTACGTCTGTCCAGCTCTGGCCAATCTTTACTTCACCACGTTGCAAGACATGGCCAATTTGGGAGGCTGGGAATTGGCCACTACGGGATTCCCCACCTTGATCTTTGAGAATCGAGAGAATGAGCGGCGTCTGATGCTGTGCATAGCCGAGAAGGGCACGGGTTTTGTGCAGTGGAAAGACGGTCTCAGCCCGGACAGTGGGTACAAATCCCCAGAGAGGAACTTCCACACGCTGTGTGTCTCTGGCAATGATCAGAAACTCGCGGGATTGAGTTTTGACAATGAACACGCCGCAGTGGAACTCCTAGAGATGGTGAACTCGTGGCTAGATGAACTCGCCTCAGACGCATCGTCTGCTAACGGCAAGAAGAAAAAGAAGAAACGCAAGGTGCCTAAAGTGGTGCTGCCCAAAAAGGAGACGATATCCCAGCCCTGCATGTTCGAACACGTGACCAATTTGGACCATGAGAGATTCGTGCAAAGGATGATGGCGAGCGTGAACACTGTCTCAAACCGGCAATTCGGCGGTGTGACACCGCCGGAGAATGGGGATACCTCCAAAATGCTAGCTTATGCCGAGAGTACGTCTACAGAAGACTCTGGTTTGGACGAGCTACACGAATGATAAGTGGAAACGGAGATCTTAAGTCCATTTGTTTTGGAACAGCCATAAATCCAGAATTCCAGGTTACACCAGATAGCTGTTTCTTTGGTGGAGACGGTATGATCCTCCTATAAATTTTAAAATTCTTTAAAAAGGAACAGTGTATAAATTTTAAAAATGAACAGTGTGTGCGTGGGTGAGACGCGGGTGTACCTATTAACCTGCTCCCGGCCATTAGCCTAGTTTAATTTTTTTTTTTTTACAGTTACAGGCCTAGGTCTCTGTAATGTCTGATGCATAAGAAGCTCTATGCAAGGTTACGGTATACTGTACAAATGGGAATAGTTCTAAGCACAAACACAGCAAAAGCTATAAACACAGAGCTGAAAAAAGGTGCGAAATTAGTACTTGCAATATTATTAGTGCTTTAAATTAATTTTGGTTGCATTAGCCTACACATAACTATGGATTTGTATCTTTTTTTCTCTCGCCCTTAAAAGTTTATTTTGACAGATAACGTTTTCGACGGGTCACTTTGGATAGAAAATTCTGAACAATTTATGGCAAATCCAGTTGGCGCGCTTCGCGCAGATGGGTGAATGAAAAACATGTTTATGTTTTATTGTTTATTTCTGGCTGTCAAAGAAATGATTTGTGGGAACATTTGTTGATTTAACACCACCGAGTGTTGTAAGGGTACAATTTTTAGATGTTTTCCGAGTGTTGGCCCACAGCATATACGATAATTGAAACCATATTGTGACGCATATATAGTTGGGTGTGAAAAAAAGAAGACATGGCTGGGGTTACGTAATGAAGAAGCAATCGGATTGGTGAGAATTTAGCCGTTTTTGCATGTGCGCTAATTCTATGGAGTACAGTCTCTCGGACAAAAATTTAGTGATGTCATTAAAATAAAGGAACTGCACAGCGGTGAGATTGGTATGCACAATTTTCAAAGGTAGCCTATATGCACATAAGATAAAGTTATAAACGTCTTCCTCGCAAACAATATTTTTGTAAACAAAATAATAAGAGCATACTGCAACTATTTTTTCATTAGATATTTTACCGAGAAGGTTTAAAAGTTTCTTAGAATTGTAAGCAGAAGAAAGGTGTACTGCAAATGTATTAATTGCTTGCCACGTTTAATGGGAAATTTTGGTTTAAAAGTCGTTTTATACAGTCCTTTGTTAAGTTTTAATGTCTTTTTGTATATTTATTCTTCGGTTGTGTCACTTGATCTTCATTTTTATTTCCATTAGCCAAATGACATGCTGCTCCTGTACCTCGATGTTTCTACGTGGCAGTATGCATAAGTGACAAGTTGTTCATGTATAATGCAAAGTTTAATACCAAACCTCTGGCAGATCTGCCGATATTGTCATAACCAAGTTAAAGGAGTTGCTAGATTTTTTCCAGAAAATTTATTTCGTTCTAACCTAACAATCACATTAAAAAAAGACCTCCTCAAAATACTACCCATGGGACGAAAACAACGTGTTAATTGCTTGGAATAATGCCAACAATATTTTACTAGTACCAATATTACCAACGTGTTAATTTAATCGTTTTTCTTCAGACACAGCTTGTAAAGTTGTAGAACAATGCTTTGAAAATTGTTTGGTTGAAACCGCTTAACCAGAAACGGAGTCATTTTATGCATTGTTGTAGGCAAGGTTTACTAGACATTTTAAAGAGAAATAAATAAAGCCACTCCCAATATGATTTGTAACTCTGTCTTTATGACGCCTATAATTCATTTGCTTTTTGCACGACCCACCCAAAATACTTTCTCAAAAATTATCGTTGATAAAACATGGCATTTGCACGAAAAGCCTCTGTACTTCACACCGGCCGCGTGCACCACATAGCAACAAAAAGTTAGTCGGGTCAAAGTGGATACTGAGAGTGCATGTGAAAGGAAGTACTGTACGTCAGTGGCATGTGCAGACGCTATCCATGTGAAAAACGTCAAATACTAATAACCTTAGTCTGGGTAAGACGTGAAATTATTTTAAACTACTAGCCGAGTTTCGACTGGTACGTGTACTAATCAAGCTGTGTATTATTTCATTATAAAACAATGGGCCTAACTCAGTGATTTAAAATATTGATCTTTCTATTAGTATATAGATTACTAATACATGTACCTGTTGCGATGCCGCGTGTACACAAGCGGAATATACTGGGAACTCAGAGGTCAAAATCGACACAACAGGTATTGAAACGACAATGACTAATTCATTTTGTATGTACATGGGTCATTCATTTAAAACCCAACCTGACCAGGTAAACATCAGCCAACTTTCTACTCAGGGCGCATCTGAAACTTTAATTACCAGCCAGCACCATGGCAGCGTCACCTGCACGCAATTGTGCAGTAGCCTACAGATACAGATACAGATTCCGTCAGAACATGGAGGAAGTTCTTCCTCCATGGTCAGAACAAAACAAAAACCGTGATTGTGGATGAGTTTTCCATTTTGATTTCAGCAGTTAAACATTTATATAGTGGCTACCCTCGGGACCGTTAAAAACTGGCCGCTATACTTACAAGTGGTAACTTTACAGAGGTTGTTTTTTAGCATTATACACATGGCAATAGACTACTAAAGTGTGACGTCAGTTGCCATGGTAATTGGGTCTAAACATTCGCTGGTAATCTCAAACGTCCATTGGTATAGCGCAGGGAAATAGTTCACTGGTTTTAGTGTAGACCCAAAAACCATGGCAACACACAAAGGGTGACGTTTTCACTTTAGTGCTCTATTAGAACCAAAGATGGGTGGCCGCTATAAGCAGGTGGCCTCTTTATCCAGTGGCCACTATAAGTTTGTACACCACCCCCTCCCATTGAATGGTTAAAACATAACAGGGACATGCACCGTGGATCAGTTTTATGGAAAGACTCGCATTCAGTTTCAGTCCAAAAAAGCCTTGTTTTTGACGAACGTGTAGTTGAGACGGTTAGAGACCTTTAACGAAACCACTCTACCCCCAGAGCCCAAGGCACGGGAGGATTTAATTAGGACTCCACGATCGGAGACGTCGGTGGGTTCAAATGGGATCTGCAGTACACACGTCACCTAGGGCGGTCATGACTGACGTTTAAGCCCCAAAACAGATGTGTTTGGAGTTAAAATAGTTTTGTTCTGTAAGTTGAGGAAATGATGAGTCATCACTGTGGGCATGTCCTTCGTCAAAGCACAATTCTGAGAACAAATTTAAACACCATCGACGACAAACAAATCGCTTCTGCGTTGATCAAAATAGAAAACAAAACGCTATTTCCCCGTCCCACCCTAACCCCAAGGTAATACCACTTGTTATAAAGTCTGTATCACTGCAAAAACTGTGTTGTTAAATTAACACCATTGGTGTTGTCTTATATAGATACCAAGCCTGATGTTAACATTTAACACCATAGATGTTAGTTTTAACTTCACACTCGGAATAAATGCATTATTTGTAACACCCTAGGTGTTAACATTAATACTTGCGGTGTTAAAACTTAACACCAGACTTGGTATAAGACAACACCACTGGTGTTAATTTAACACCACAGTTTTTACATGAAGGCCCAATATTTAATAAATAATAATCATTTAATTTTGTTTGTCATTTTACTTCATTATTTGGGATGGTTACGGTGTTGATAGTAATGGCACCAAACACCACGTGATTTTTTCTGTTAAAGTAGTGCCCTTCTGTAGGAAATCAACAACTGAAGGTGATTTTTTTAAATGGGTGTGCACATTCACTTTTATTTTACAAGGTACATACAGTTTTTCTGCAAGTACTAGTAACATTATCCCTTATAATGTATGTATTTGTAAGAGAGGTTTTATCTAAATTAATTCTATCTACCCTTTCACAACACACTATAAAAACGTCATGGCTAGCCCAACAATTTTTTCTTCTTCTAAACTATTCATTTTAAGGTACATGTGTATTTTCTTTTCATCTTTATCCCCTTCCCCGCACGATCTATTTTCTCTCGGTTTCTGCAAGATTCCAATCTGCAGTGACGTGAGCTTGTTTATATTTCGATTCTTCCTACAGTAGCGTATAAACGTCAGAACAAGGAAACTCCTTCTTTGATTTGTTACAATCACAAGCGCACAACTTCCTGTAAAATAAGCTGTAATTTAAAGGAAAGGGAAGGAGTGAACAGTTTCCCCATCGAATTCATAAAATGGGTAGCTGTACGTTGACACAGTGTTGTGTATTTAATGTATTTCCCGATTCCATACACCGTGCAAAAGTAATTCATACTTTTTGATACAAATACGCCATTGGTGCACAGAATAGAAACGCCCATGTCTCTGAAACCCTCAGATATAGCAACATGGGTACAGTTCTAATTCTTCGCGCCGAGCTCATTAACTTTTTGGCAAACCCTCAATAGGGATAAAAGTTTTAGATGCCCAAAATCTGTGTTGACGTATGACACGAGGTATGTGTCGTGAACTTGCAACTCCGCCTACAATGTATAAGGTGCTCTATGCTTAGCGTGGTGCACCCCATTCTTCATTTAGTGTTTACTGTCCGAGGTTCCGTGCAAAGTGTATTTCAATTTTTGGTGTACCCTTTGCTAACATTTGAGGTAATGGACATCGCTTTGTCTATTTCAGGGTCACATGATAAGAAATTGTGTTTGACAAAGTAGCCTACATACACTGATATAACTGGTACAGTGGTTTTGTTAAATGATTGTTTACCTATTTCTATGAGACAAAATCCCCACCCTGGGGCTTGAAAATCGTGAGCAAATAACACGCAAGGGGCTGCGTAGCGCAAGAAGGGGAAGGGCGTTGGTTGGTGCATGAACATGTCGTGGGCTTAAAGCGGGCCACCCACTGTGCGATATTTGCTACGAATTAGGTACGATTAGCTACGATTTGCTACGATTGTGTGTAGAGTCTATGGACAGTCTCTGGTTATCGTACCAATTCGCAGCTAATCGTACCTATTTCGTAGCAAAAATCGCACAGTGGGAGGCCCGCTTAACGTGTGAAAAAGGTGAGCAAAGAAATGTACATGACTATGAAATTCTAAACACATTTTCACAGCGTACTAACAGTTGGGGGCCTAATATCCTTCAGAATTCCTGTCCATTGTTGAATATGAATAGGGATTAGACTAGGTAAACTATAAATCTATTAATACAGATCAGTGTTAATTCCAGTACGCTTCGCTCTGTAAATCATGTCGTGTTTGTTATTCAACCGACAAGGCCATATGTGTCTAGACCTTGGTAAGTTTGCAGAAGCAGTTTGAATGCGAAATGTAAAACCGCTTGTAAAACATTATCCCAGGAACATTATGCAAGTTTGTGGAGTTTGCATGCACAGTATATATGCACACAGTAGGTCTATTATAATACATTTAAAGGAGCGTGTTCAGGAAAATGCATTTCGTTTTAACCTAACAATCATTTAAAATACCTCCATGGGAAGAAAACAGGACATTTGCAAACTCCAATTTGAATGTGGACATGGTGGAAGCAAAAAGGTTGGTGTTACCTAGCTCCATGGTGTTACTGCACTGCTTTATGGAACCGGATAAATTAGTTTGCAGAACACTGGTGTTTTTTTAACGATATCCTTGAAAATAGGGAGGTTTAGATGCGCGTAAAACGCGAACGTGAACGCCAGATGCTTAGAGCACTTGGTGGTTACTTTGATGAAATCTTAGAACAGAACAAACAAATTCCACAAATGTGACTTTCGTGACAAGATAACTCTATTTTTGCCGTGACCAAAATTCGAACCTGATGTATAGGACTGGGAATTGTCTGTTCCAGCTCAGACAAATTCCCAGTCCCTACATCTCACAAGCAAAAAAGAGAGCGTTACGAACTTAAAACAAACAACGATCAGATAATTGAAAATCTACACCAATGTAAAACAGGATGGTAATTGTAAACGACGCCTTGATACTTCCCTTTCACTGTGCTAAGCGCGTGGTCATTTATTATCATAAACTACAGCAGGAAACTGGAAGCAAAACTTCAACAAAGTCTTATCAAGTTGCAAAATACAAATTACAAGGGGAAAATTATGAGACATAATGACACAATTGACAAATGAATGCAACAGTCGGGGTCCATACTTGACGCCAGTGTCTGACATTATTTCACTAATGGGCCGTTTCATCAATTTTGTAATGACCTAAAATGTTACTTAAAGTTGCATTGCCCGTGTTTCGGTGAAAGGATTAAAAAAATTAATTTACACAAGCGAACGAATTTAGAAAGCTTACGTGTCTCTGTAACGAAAAATATCAAAAACTTAAATTTCCGACGTCGGGAATTGGAGATACAAGCCTTTTTCTTGAAACGTGCTTCACATGTTGTACATGTGCGCGTACGCTCATATGTACATAGTATGTGTACAATGTACACATGTACGCGCACACAAACATTTACGTCATAATTAACCCTGTCGATTAAATGACCTGCCAGCCATTTAATAATTTCTTGTTTTTAATCGACTGGCATTAATCCTTGACGGATTTTTACGTTCTAGGTACCAAATGAAAGCTGATAACTTTTTCTATTCTAGAAAAATACCTATTTAACTTTAAAGAAAAAATTGTACGCCCAAATCGGCCCAAACACGGGCAGTGCAACTTTAAAGTGTTTCTAGCAATGGTACGAAAAACGCATGGTTTTTCCGTCCAAACTGATGCCTTTCTGCAGGAAATTAACGGCTGGCGTTATGGATTGAAAACAAATAAAAGCATGGAAAACGAGGCACGGAGAACAGAGTTCCGATTGTACTGTTGAGTCCATCCACAAGTCCATGACAAGTCTGGTTATAATAGGTCTTCACAAGTCAAGCAACAAAGGCACAAAAATGCTCAGTTGTTGCAGTTCATTTGAATTGGCACACACTAGTATGTCTATGTCGTCATCCATGTTATACATGCATGAAAGTGAGCTCATGTTACTATATTATTAGCATGAATCGAACCGATTATGATCAAACAGTACTAGCAATGTTTGCTTGTGATGAAACGAACAGCGATTTGTTTGTATACCTGACACAAAACTAACAGGGCAACATAAACGGTAACCACTCTAATTTCTAGTCCCTAAAATAAGGCCTTTAAAAAAACGACTAATACGTACAAATATTGCAAGCAAGTCTACAATATTATATACGAGGAATAAGAAAGCCAAATATTTTTTTTCATTTCTGCCTCGGGGATGTTTTATCACAACCGCTGGTTCTTTAATATCAGGATGTTCGCTCCTGATAACACCACTCCGCGGATGTTTCCTCCCCAACCATCCTGATAAAATATCCAGGGCATCTCAGCAAGTTCCCCTCGGAGTCCCAGCTGCCGGACAGCGGGAAGCACGGTGTCGTTTACAACTCGAGATGGTTGTTTGTTTGAAAGAGATCCGTCGAGAGAATATGGGTCGTTTACTTGGTTCGGGATCACTTCTATATTTGGCCATGAGTTGCGGCTCCATTTCCAAAATTAGGGCTGTTTGGGGAATTGTTGAAGATTTTATCTTCCGTAAAATTGTCTTCTATCTCGCGCTCAGCTTGACAAAAATTCACACAAAGATGCGATATAACAGTTCTGGCCACTATATGCAGGTGGCCTGTTTATCAAGGTGGCCTTAATAGCAGGTTTCACTGTATAACAGTTTTGGCCACTATATGCAGGTGGCCTGTTTATCAAGGTGGCCTTAATAGCAGGTTTCACTGTATAACAGTTCTGGCCACTATATGCAGGTGGCCTGTTTATCAAGGTGGCCTTAATAGCAGGTTTCACTGTATAACAGTTCTGGCCACTATATGCAGGTGGCCTGTTTATCAAGGTGGCCTTAATAGCAGGTTTCACTGTATAACAGTTTTGGCCACTATATGCAGGTGGCCTGTTTATCAAGGTGGCCTTAATAGCAGGTTTCACTGTATAACAGTTCTGGCCACTATATGCAGGTGGCCTGTTTATCAAGGTGGCCTTAATAGCAGGTTTCACTGTATAACAGTTCTGGCCACTATATGCAGGTGGCCTGTTTATCAAGGTGGCCTTAATAGCAGGTTTCACTGTATAATAGTTCTGGCCACTATATGCAGGTGGCCTGTTTATCAAGGTGGCCTTAATAGCAGGTTTCACTGTATAACAGTTCTGGCCACTATATGCAGGTGGCCTGTTTATCAAGGTGGCCTTAATAGCAGGTTTCACTGTATAATAGTTTTTTCCCTCTGAAATAGAGGAATTTCAAATTGTCATCGAAAACGAGAGTCTCAGTGCTTTTTTTGTGATAAAATTTGCAAATGAAAAGACGACTGGTGTAATAAAATGGCTCTTTTAAAATTTGTCAATAATATTGGTATACTTATAGGCCTATAGTTCGGCTGACTTTGCTTTTCCAATTTACGTGTATACCAACAAAAACATTACTTGTATACCAAATTAACTTTTAATTGTATATAAATGCTATTTTTGCATTATACAAAAATTATAGCTCCCATCGACATGACTTTAAATCTGTAGGCTACATTTCCAGATTTGTTCACAACAAGTCGGACTTATCGTTTATTTTAATTTTTTTTTTCTTCAAATATGATTGAATTCCTTCTCCGTGATTGTAAGAAACTAGTTCAGATGATGTTGACAATGCACGTTTACTATAAGAAAATTGTATGTTGGAAAGCAATTCCCTCCGTACTTTTGAGTATTGTTTTATTTTAATATTTAATAATAAAGCTCACTTTTCTAGACAATTTGTTCAAAAATTCCAGGAATGCAAATGGATTCCAAAGGGAATCGTTTCGGTTTCCTGTAACCATGCCAACCGGAAGTACCAATGGGCAGGGTCATAGTTTTAGCGGACGTGTTGGTATGTCCTGATTTCCGATGGCATTCTATTTGACATGCGAGTAAATATACATACCTCTATGCATGTACTGTGTATAAATAGGGCATATAGTACTTGTCATAAGCCTTCTTGAAGTACATGGCGGGACAAAAAGAGGGCGCAATTTCACTTTGGCATGGAATTTTTGTAAAATTGTATTTCTTTCCAAAAAAATGTTGTGATTATGTTAATAAAATAAATAAGTGCAAAGTGAAAAGGGCAGTTATTTTCATTCCCAAATTAAAGTGCGCCCTCAATATGTCCGCCATACTTCAAAAAGCTAATTGGCATGCACGAAGTAAATATATTACCAATGCACCTGAAACCTAACATGACGTCACGGTTTGTTTACATGCGCGAACATTTATGGGGGCGTCTCAGGGTACCAGACTACATAGGGCCACAGGGGGGAGGGGGGGCGGGGGGAACAAATTGATAGGTGCATAAGCTGAGTGATGGGGGCGTATTGTGTTTTGATATGGTGTTGCTTGTCATAGAGGGCGATTGTTCACAACAGTGGTCGCACTCGTCAATCAGCACAAAAAGTACGATAAAGAACATTTTCATAACTGGTTGTTTTCGTATTGGACAACGGATTTACCACGACATGGGAATTAAATCTGTTTTCCCATAACTCAAAGTGAAATCCCGCAGCGTTCGTTGTGCATCTTCTGGACGTTTCCCCAGGGTAAACCCCGTACGTGTATATCGGTACAAGCTACTCGAACACACACATTGTCTTCCTTGACTAAGATGGCGGACGGTTGCTTCAATTCACTCGGTGTATACCCAGCACGATATGTGGCAAAGGGACTCCCAACCCCCCCCCCCCCCCCCCCCACCCACCCCAACGCGCCCTTATACCTCAACACACTCTTCCTTTTTGTTAACGCACTGATCCCCGCACGCGTGTTTTTTTTTTACACCGCAGCGAGGGGTACACCCCAATTTGTCAACCCGAATAGAGTCTAAGTTTCCAATGACTGACACTTCTCGAGTGACAATCTTGGAAATAGTGACAACTCTTAATCTCACTATTAGAGAAAAAGAAGAAACCGAGAAATTTCGGAAAATCCCAAATATGCATAGATTCGAACCAGGGACCTTATGATTACAAGTCGAGCTCTCTTCTAACCAGACCACGAAGCTGGTTGCAAACCGACCGCATTCAAAACCCTAAATTCCTTTAAAACAACCAACCCTAAACCCTAACCCTGAACCCTAACCTATTATATAGTCTCCTCTCAAGACGCTAAAAAGGTACAAACCCCATTGTTCTCCCCTCGCAGTGGTGTAAAAAAAAATTACGCTCCCCGCACCCACACACCCTCCCCCACCTCCCTCCCCGCCCCCTAAAAACTGAAAGGAATTCCTTGGAAATTCCTTGGATGTTTGAGACACAAGGGGCGAACAATGGTAGGGGGGGATACCCTCTGCCACATAACGCGCTACCAGTCCATTGTATACATAGCTCTTTGGTATATATTGCTATCGTATGATCGCAAGTACAAATTTTACAATCATCAGCCGCCAAATCGGACGATAGTGCGGGCAAACGATGTCAGAGGACTTTACACCGTGACTCAATTCTTATCTGCGCTTTTTCTGTGATTGTGAGGCGAATCGATTTGCTGGTTACAGAAGCACTGCGGTGCCAAGGACGAACTGAAGATGACGGAACAACGGCTATATATAAATAAAGCACCGTGCGATAGAGTCAACAAATATTCATTATTGATAAAGTAAAACTGCTGATGATGCATGGTATTTCAAGGTATTGCGTAATGCATCTACAGTATAAATTACGCGTCAAATGCCGCCATTTGAAAAAAACTCTATCCGCTCCTAACGCGAACGATGCTGGTGAAATACGTGCCTGGATTAAATTAGTGGAAATCAACGAACATTACTGCATTGGCTATGCTATAAGACAGACAGTGCTTAAAGATCAAATTATATGATGATTTGGTACATTATTAGGTTTTATCGGAAATGACACTTCTAATGAAGTTAATGCCTTTTTGATTGAAAATGAACTCTGCCAAAAGTAAATAACAAAGTGTGACGTCATTGCGTTTTGTTGTTATCAGTTTTGAAACTGCACTGTCATAATGCTCGCAAAGGTCAAAATTTTAGTATGTCAAGTCATTGTAAAGTCAATGTACCTTGATGATAATCTAGTACATTTATATTGATAAGGATACGAAGGTAAAATGTAAAGCCCATTTAGGTGAAGGACTATACACATGGCAGGGTGGTATACGTTTTTTTTAAAAGTCCTTCGAGGTGGTATATTCGAAGTATGGACGTCGATGCAACGTTTGTATTGATTTATCTGCTTTATCTATTATCACAATCCGCACACAGACTTTATAAAAGATTGCCCAAAATATAATCAAAGGTCTTATCGCTACGAGGACCAATCGTGTATTATGTTTACCTCGTGATACGCGCATGGTGCCATAAAATGTACGTTTTGGTCAGGCATATGGCAAATTGGCGTCGGGTATGCTTTGTATGGTGCGGAACAGAAGAAGTAACGCTACATAGGATGTGCTCCTGAAAGCAAAATATGTAACAATGTTTGGACAAAACCATATTAGCCTCTGAATCTCGCCGTACGTTTGTGGTTAAACTCCTATAATCATATAATTATGGTGGCGAAAGGATCAGCCCAACTTAGCGGACCGGTACCAGATAGTCCCGGGGGCAAAGGCCACATCGACGGCACCACGATGGCCAACAAGGACCATAAAGGCATGGAAATAGCCGAAACGACGTTTTCCAAGCAAGGTACAGTCGTACCTCTATAATGAAAACAATATATGCAGCATTCTGTTTATTCTGAAAAAGATTCTCGGACTCCCATGCAATTATTTGTTCTTCATTGTTTTATTTCCTGATAGTATAAGGTTTTAGTTAAGTTAGCCTAAGTAAGTCCTAAGTATCTCGTATTAAATTAATGAGGTTCAGCTGGCGCAGTGTTTTGCTTACATGTGTACTATGTGTACCTTATACCCTGCGTTCAGACAAACAAAAAGTTGTCTTTAATCAGTAATCGAGTTGAGCTCGATTCAATTTTCTGGTCGCCCTGTGTTAAGTCTATGGAACAGGGAAGATAAAGTATTTTCAAGGAAATATTTGAATGTTTTTCACTTTCCTTCAAAATATTAAAATGTTTTGGTAGTTATTAAGTCACTTATTTGGAGAATAAGTGGCGAGCAGTAAACGGCCGGAATTCATCCGATCGAGTTGACTCGAGCTCAAAAGCCTGTTGGGTGAAAATTCCAAAACAGGCAGGGGAAATGCCTTACACGCTGCCAAGAAAATCTAAGGCCACTTTCAACAGCTAGATGATCTAAAACATCAGATTCTATCAATTGGAATTTGGAATTGCAATCGTGCGCTCATGGCACAGTTTAAGTCCTTTTAACACTCCTTTTCATTTTTGTACGTTTGGTGGGCCATACATTAGCAGTGCATCCGCGTTCCTCGTCCGTAAAGTCCCGTGGTTTTTGGCCTTCAAAAGGCTACTGGGGGTGTAATTGTGTACATGTCTGTGACACGTCGCAACATATCGACCATTATTCGTTGGTTACTGCACAAGATCGTATTATAAATACTCGGTCGTCTTTCTCCTTGAAATTGCCAAATAAAAGTGTGGGAAGGCGATGATTATTTGGATGACATGCTACCACGCGCCTAGTAGGCCTACAGTCACCGTTTGACGGTACAGTTCATGTACATGTATAATGCACTGTACCGTATGAGACATGCACTGTATGAATACGGAAGACACTGCCTCGTTGCAACGTTTTGTATGGCAGGCAAAACATCATTAATACGCAATATTTCGAAATTCTTTTTACACGGGCAGCGAATGGTGAAAACATCATGGTAACTTCACAAGATTGCGAGGGTACCAAGGCAAATCTACTGGCCGTCGCAGCATCGTCGATTGAAATCGTCGAACGAGACGAAACTGATGACCAAACGGGCGAACCCGAAGGCGCGACGCGTCTTTCTGAAAACATCCGAAAGACGATCATCGGACTGTTCATAGTGATCGGGATTGCTATTTCGTGGGTTGGCGCCACGCAGTTCACTAAAAGTACGTACTCCAAGGACTTTTCCTCAGCCTCCGTGAATGTCTGGTTCGGCACGTCCTGGATGCTCATGTGTTATCCTGTTTACACTGTGGGTGCCATTGTGTTGGTGCCCAGACATCGGAGTATTGAGGGTCTGAAAAACTTGTACAGGTAGGTTACACACACGACAGAAAAAAAACAGCCAATAGGCCTAATCTTTAATATTTACAGATTGCAGCATTGTGCCATAAAGGCTGACACCGACGAATGCAATCTCCGTTCTGTGCAATGCAGCTCTCTGAGTTGTTGTCTCAATATTTTGTACAACGAAACAAAAAGGCGCGCCCTGATTGGTTAAAAGAATTAGGATCAGCTAGTGCAATAAGCCAGTTGCGTGATAGATTTGCATAAATCCTAGAGTCCTGCCTCTGCGCTATGGCGCTCGCATAATAAGAGAGTACTGCACCAGACTACCAGGCCGTTGGCAACGGTTGCCAAGTGGCAAGGGGGTGCACGCTAGAACATGTTAGCCGGCGCGAAAGTCTGTACGGTACCTGGAATACCTCGCACAGTACTCTATGCATTTTGAAGCTGGACCATCCGAAATTACATGTTGAAATTGCATGTTAAAACATGTACTCGCCATGAAGTTTCGTCAAAATAACGAGTTAGAACGTCTTGTTTGACTCGAAATGAACGTTAACTTTGAAAGCTGGATTGTTCCCAATCTGTGCATGATCAATTCAAGAAAAGAGTAACGATTTCGGGTTATGAGACCGGTTCAAAGTTGCCGATTGAACGTCGAACCCGAACGAAGGGAGACGTATACACTTTACAGCAAACTTGACTTGAAATAGGGGAAATAAGATGACATGCAGCTAGTAAATCTTGCCACAATATGATAAAAAATTAATATCGCCGTTGATTGTTTAATATCCATTCGACGGAACTTCGTCAGAAATTGGCGAGTTTTGCTGTTTCAGATCGCCGTTCAACGCGACATGACCGGCATATTCCGAAGCCCAAGTAAAATCGCGAGAAATACATCAACGTACGCGACTTAATTAAGTGGAGATATAAATACCGTACACCCTCGCCACTAATTCTTTCTAATATTACATGATATTATGCCCCCATAAAGTTTAAATTTGGTTAGGAAACGTGATTTGGTTTAATAGGAAACATGAATTTTGCGTGTGTGGACCGGGAAAAATGGAAATGCGAAAATTATGCGATGCCTACTAAATATACCAAAATAAAAAGGTCGATCGTATCCCGGTTCGTGTTTGCTAGACAGATTTGTGAAACTGAGGACTGTTAGGAGATATAATTGTTTGTCTTTGTTTAAAATTTTATTCTAATCGAAGTGTGTTACGGGTGCTGTTTGTCGCCCACAAATTAGAGTCTGCCCTTTTTTCCCATCTCAATTTTTAGTGGTGAATTCCGTATTCCGCACGGATATAGACAAACTCAACAACGTATAACACAACAACCGCTCGGTCAAGTTTTTGCAGCCAAAGTATTTCTAAAATCTGTTGTAACTTGTATGTAGCTAGATAATCATTTTAATTCATAATTGAATTACTTTTGATTTTACCCAAGTTGCTGCGAGACGTCGATCATTTGCGGAAACAAACAGGCATGACCTTTTCTTTTCAAAAAATTCGGAAGGTGTATTTGAAATCGTATGCCGGTCTTGTACGCAAAACGAGAGTCGCTCGCTGTTATGTTGAACGCGCGTTTTGGAACAGTAAAACTCGCCAATTTCTGACGATGTTCCGTCAAATGGATAAACAATCAACGGCGCTATTAATTTTATCATATTGGCAAGATTTACAATCTGCATGTCATCTTATTTCCCCTATTTCAAGTCAAGTTTGGTGTCTAGTGTATACGTCTCCCTTCGTTCGGGTTCGTGACGTTAAATCGGCAGCTTCAAACCAGTCTTATAACCCGAAATCGTTACTCTTTTTTTTGAATTTATCATGCACAGATTGGGAACGATCCAGCTTTCAAAGTTAACGTCTATTTCGAGTCAAACAAGACGTTCTAACTCGTTATTTTGACGAAATTTCATGGCGAGTACATGTTTTAACATGCAATTTCAACATGTAATTTCGGATGGTCCAGCTTCAAAATGTATAGAGTACTGTGCGAGGTATTCCAGGTACCGTACAGACTTTCGCGCCGGCTAACATGTTCTAGCGTGCACCCCCTTGCCACTTGGCAACCGTTGCCAACGGCCTGGTAGTCTAGTGCAGTACTATCTTATTATGCGAGCGCCATAGCGCAGAGGCAGGACTCTAGGATTTATGCAAATCTATCACGCAACTGGCTTATTAACGCTACTTTCCGCAAAAACAAAAGGTGCAATGATGACTCAACCAGCGTAAAACCGCCTACATAGACATCATCTTCAGATGGCCAGAGTTAGATATGGGACCAAAAATCAGGCTAAAACTCAGACGTGCTCTAAACGTCCAAGTAGATAGAACACGTCCGAATTTTGGGAACGAATTACAGAAAATTACTAACTGAGGTGGTCTGTGCTTTACATTTGCCAATGTTTTCCCTCTGTTTTTGATGTCAAATATTTGCTGTTAATGTTAGTGTAATTCCGTGATGAGTTCAAAATGATGTTTCGTAAAATATAACTTAGTCAAGTGCAGGACGATCGCGAAAAGGTATATTTGCGTTCTTTTGTCAGACATTCCGAGACTGTATACGGCAGCCGAGGTCTGTGCCCCCGAACCTTCGCCACCTTCACTGTACCATTTGCTGCGTGTTGGGCCGTCACCAACTACCTGTATGTCTATGCACTCGGCATAATAGCCGCAGCCGATGTCACGGCTCTCTTCTCGTCTAACACAGCATTCATCTACTTCTTCTCCTGGCTGTGGCTACATGAGCGACTTGTCTTACTGCCAGCCAGAGTAAGTGGTGTTATGTCAGTCCGTTGTCGTTTAGATAGATTACCTCATAAAAGCGTATTATTTGTACAAGTACATACGTATTTCATTTTGTGCAGTTAATGAAGTATACATGACATGTACATAACACAATTTTATTAAAACGCTATACCTAAATTACATGTAGGCCTATATTCTATAATCAAACGATGTCATCTTGGGCGGAATCATTGCATGCATTGGATGATTAGAATCGCTTCTGTCTCCTTAAACCCGCCGCACATCTTTGCTATTTGCACCGCTGTGGCGTTGAGGGCGTAGGGCTCTTCGTCAGTCGCGATCCGGGAGGCCTGGGGGTAAGGAAGTGGTTATGGGATAGGTTCCCAGTCTTACAGGTTAGGGTGGTAAGTAGCTTCCCCCTTTCGTACCCCACCCACCCATCCCCTTTTCTCGTGCTCTCGGTCTTTACGCTCCAATCGTTTCCGCCCAGTCCTTAACCCGTAGAGCCGAGAGCCCGAGACGCACACAGCGGTGCAGATAGTATACTAACATGTTAATCAACCATTTTGACCGGAAAACCTGAATGAAGCCCGCCGCACACCTTTGCGAATCGGCCAATCGGCCAAAGGTGTGCGCTGAAACCTCAGGCCAGTCTGACCGTATATACACCGCACGACTGGGGCAAATCAAACTTGTTTTGATTTTTCCGCATCCCGGTGTCCGGTGGGCCGGTAAATCGTATACTATCTGCACCGCTGTGTGCGTCTCGGGCTCTCGGCTCTACGGGTTAAGGACTGGGCGGAAACGATTTCCGCTATACTACGGATATGCTTCCGATAACACCCATGTTACAACCAACCCCTACAATCCTCCCATTTCTCACCACTACAATCCCCCCATTTCTCACCACTACAATTCCCCCATTCCTCACCCCAAAACTCAAATGATGCCTGTGTTTGGTTTTCTTTTTCGTTTTGGGGGGGGGGGGGCGGGAAGGTTTTGTTTTTTGTTTTTTGTTTTACTTCTTTGGTTTTTTTTTGGTTTTTTTTTTTTTTCAAATGAAAACGAGAACCGCCAAACAGATTAATGGTTTTTTGCTTGAAATGCTAACAGCCTCTGACAGTCTTCTAATTCCGGCTGGAGGCTTCCCATTTTTGCTAAGAAACAGAAAGGAAATCAGCCCATAGACAAAATGCTTGAAATTGTCACCTTAGAAAATGCTCGTAACTTACCAATGTAGTAGCACCTTCTAGACTAAGAATGTTGTTTATGTTGAACGCCGCCAATGAATTTTTTAAAAGGGCCGAAAACCCCGAATTTAGCTACTTGTACCCGATCTGCTGCTCGGGGTCCATCATACTTTTTGCACGACCCTGTCACGTCGTATCGTCTACCACGAGCAGATGAACTGCGCCTCGCCGCTGACGAGTAATACGGCTCCACCCTGAACTCTGTAGAATAAACTAAAATATTTGGCATTTTAATTTTTCTAGGTTTTGTATGTAATAGGCCTCGCCCTCGAAGCGATCGTAAATTCAAAACTCGGTATAGACCGCCCTTTTTTTTGTTTTCGTTTTTGTTTTTTTAATTTATTTATTATTTTTTACATAAATCTCGGCGAGTAAACCGCTTATTTTTTGTGCCGTCCATCCCGAAAAAGGTCATCTTTTAGGACTTATTATTAAATCGCTCAACAGGATCATTATATAAATACATTATATGGCGCATTTCATGTTCCCATGAGGCAGGCACCTCGGCCGGTTACCAACCGTGCAACTCCAAGTTATTTACCCGCGCGTTGAAGCCCGTGGCCCAAATCACCCGGCCACCGTATCCCACAAGATCGGTTGGTGTCTCTCTAGCCCTCTGAAGACGTTGGACACCTGAAAACATGGAGTCTTTAAAATTTTATTACATAGAAATTAATAGTTGGGAAAGGCTAACCGTTCCACCAAACTCGCCTATAGCGATCTCCCAGAAAAAAACAGGACGAAATACGTACAACCGAGTCTGTTGAGTATATTTGGTGTGGGAGATTTGATAGCGCTATACTATATTATACCTACTTACATATAGTTCACACCTATTTACAGGAAACTGGTTGTATGTGCATTATGTTTCCTCTATATTTACACTGTACCTGCAGTCGCAAATGCCCAAAACCAACCGTGCAACGCAAACAGTACACAAACGTTCCGACGACTTTTCCATTATTTTATTTATAAAGAAAAATGTAGCGAAAAGTAAGCGCCATGTCAGGGGAAAACTCAAGAAAACTCCCGCTCATTCAGAAATGTGGCTGTTCTTCCAATTTGCTGTTTTTTTGTTTTTTTGTTTTTTTTTTAACCAAATCTGCCACTACCTACGCCAACAAATTTTGCATAGAGTGCCTAACCGTATGTCAGTTCTTCTCAAAAAGAATAAGAAAAGTTAAATAAAACGATGCTTTTATTGTTCGTGTCTATACCATCGCTCTTGCACTCGCATAACACGCTCTCCCGTTTCCTACTTATACCAAACGGGCATGAAAACGTACTGAAAACCCAGTGCTACGTACGAAAAGATACGCCTTGAAGTCCACGAGTGGTATACTATTGAGCGGTATACTATAGTAGCCGACTAGATTTTCCCAGATACGTTCCTTATAAAAACGCACTAACCTGCCTGTAGCCTTTGGCGACCTCGCGCTCCGCGCAGAGTCCGCTCACGAGACCCTCCTTGAAACGCGAGGAACTCTCATACTCCACCCTGCACTCGCCACCGACCTAGTAGCAGAAAACAGCCAGTAACGTCCAGAGGCGGATCAAGGGGATTCTTTTCCCAGGGAGGGGCCCTTTCCGGTGCGGATGCCCATGAAGTCGCTCAGCGGGGGGGTGGGGGGGGGGGGGGGGGGGGAGGGGGGGGGGGGGGGGGGGGGTGCTGGGCGCCTCCCCCTCCCCTCCCCCCAGCAAGGGGGCGGGGGTTGACTCCCCAAATCTGTAGATACTACAAACAAAAGAGGCAGGCTCTGGAACCCCCTGGGCAAACCAAAACATAAAACAAAACACATCAAATGGAAACTCATTCCAACCGTACGAAACTGTATGTGTAAATCAGCATTATTTAAATAATAAAGCTCAATGGGGCAACCTCAAAGCAAATACCAACGTCGCACCCACAGCGAATGAGTATACACCCACCGCCGCCTGTGGGGACCCTGCACGCGACTCGCACCGCAGGCGTACGTGCACACACAACATGTTCCCGGCACACACTGGCTCAAGCCATGTTCAGACGGGCACTACATGTACCTTCGAAGGTAAAGTTAAACAAACGACAGTCCCACTAACAACGACGCGTGTCCACGCCCATATACCAAAGTTGCGCGCTCCTAAGTATAAAAATCTTATTTGGAGCTTGCTTTGGGGATTAAAACAAAGGTTTCTAGTTTTTATGCTAATGCAAATATGCATATTCATGACCAAGGTCACGACGTCACAAGAGGCAAACACAGGAAAAATCACATTGAACTGTGTACAAAAGATTTCACTTTATTCTCAGTTTTCCTGTAACTTTTGTAATCCATGGCTGTTTGAGTTTGTTTTACATGTTGCCTGCTGTAAGCCATGACAAAACGGGGGGTAGAAACTGCAGCAATTTGCCACAAGTCCAACTTGAAGTCTTATGTTTTTTCTTAACTTTTCCCTTCTGTCTTCCTTATCTGATGCACTCAAAACAGCGCCCTCTGTCTGGGAAACGATTTTCAATAAAATACCAAGGGCGATCCTACGCCCTGCACTCAGGGCCACGCCCTGCACTCAGGGCTACGGTCAGCACCCAGTGCTACGCCCTGCACCCAGGGCCACGCCCTGCACCCAGGGCCACGCCCTGCACCCAGGGCTACGCTCAGCATCCAATGCCATGCCCTGTCACCCAGGGCTACGCTCAGCACCCAGTGCTACGCCCTGTCACCCAGGGCTACGGTCAGCACCCAGTGCTACGCCCTGCACCCAGGGCTACGCCCTGCACCCAGGGCTACGCTCAGCACCCAGTGCTACGCCCTGCACCCAGGGCTACGGTCAGCACCCAGTGCTACGCCCTGCACCCAGGGCCACGCCCTGCACCCAGGGCCACGCCCTGCACCCAGGGCCACGCCCTGCACCCAGGGCCAAGCCCTGCACCCAGGGCTACGCTCAGCATCCAATGCCATGCCCTGTCACCCAGGGCTACGCTCAGCACCCAGTGCTACGCCCTGTCACCCAGGGCTACGGTCAGCACCCAGTGCTACGCCCTGCACCCAGGGCTACGCCCTGCACCCAGGGCTACGCTCAGCACCCAGTGCTACGCCCTGCACCCAGGGCTACGCCCTGCACCCAGGGCTACGGTCAGCACCCAGTGCTACGCCCTCCACCCAGGGCTACGCCCTGCACCCGGGGCCACGCCCTGCACTCGGGGCTACGATAAGCACCCAGTGCTACGCCCTGCACCCAGGGCTACGCTCAGCACCCAGTGCTACGCCCTGCACCCAAGGCTACGCCCTGCACCCAAGGCTATGCCCTGCACCTAAGGCTACGCTCAGCACTCAGTGCTACGTCCTGCACCCAGTGCTACACCCTGCAACCAGGGCTACGCCCTGCCCCCAGGGCTACGCCCTGCCCCCAGGGCTACCCCATGCACCCACGGGGCCGGGGTCCCGCCAATGTGTTAATCATACATGTGCCCCATCTTGCACTTCTAAATATAGACCGTGAAAGTCTCGCGGCGGAACGCACTTTCGGCGGTTTTTGTTTGTTTTTGTTGCGGCGATCTTCTTTGAAATATAATTCTACCGAGCCGCGCTTATAAACGCCCAGACGCCAATAAATAGAAAAGGCACTTTAAAATTCATCGGTCCCAATTTGAGAAAACGTTGCCTGAGTTTTTGCCACCAACGAACAAAAGTTTCCGGTCTGCAAGTCATTTACGAATGGCCGGCTCACTGCCTAATTGGTGAATTTTGGAAATATTTGCGTTGCTATGGCAAATTATCTGGTTCTAAAGCTGGGTAAAAATATTCCTTCATTTTTATGGTTTCCAACAGTATTCTTTTCTTTACATAGCCTTGTATGTACTAAGAACATTTTATTTATAATTTTTTCCTGAAAAAGTCGGAAAATGTCAGTCTTTCCCGAGACTCTTTTTACGCAAAACTGAAAAGGAAAGGTCACGTCTACCAACTCGAGCTATGTGTGACGTCACAGCGATGAGACATAGACCTGCTTTACTAATTGTAGTCATGTACCTAGCTCCTCGCAGCAAACGCGAACACGTTGTATACGTTGTATAATGAAATCAACACGGTCTATTGTTTTATTTATTTATTTATTTTTTTTAATAATATAAAATCAGCAAAAAGTATAAGAAAACGCAACTTTTCAAGTAACATTCGATTTATAAAATAACTTTTTCCTCGAAAACTAGCTTCAAGCTTTTAGCCTGGTTTTATTGTCAACTTAAACGTTCACTCTGCTGCGAGTAGATAAAACCACCAAGAAAAGAACTTTTAAAAACGGCTAAAATGCAACGTAATTACGCCAACTACACGGCTCCAAAATATTTGCGCCACCTGCGGGCTACCAGCAACGTGCTGTCATTATTGTGGTTTTGTATGGCGTATAGGGATACCAGTTTATCTCAAAGACGGAAGTAAAATGTTTTTGTTTGTTTTTGTTTGTTTTTTTTTATTTTATGAACTTTACTCAATCAGCCTTTTAAATAAAAGGGGGTCTATGCCAGTGTTAAAACTTATATACGAGGTATCCGGAAGTCTCGCGAGGTCTCGAGTTCCGCAAACCTCGAGGTCAACTGATATGGTCTATGGAGGATAGAGCGCACTATTTGCAAAACTACACATTTCAGAAACCCTTAAATCCAAACATAATTTTTGCGTTAAAAACAAAGCAAAAGAAAGTTGCCTACTAACATCTTTTTCCTTCTAAAATATTTAGTTCAAAGGCAATGACTTCAACAAATGCACCATTTTTTGTGGCCCTGTTTCCGGGTGCTATAGGCGCCCTCTAAATCTCTTATTGCTCACGAACTGTGCTGTGGAAGCTTTTTGGGTTCTTGAGTATCGGATTTCATAGACCCAACCCGAACACGCCACTCCAATACCCCGGAGACAGGCGAAAGGGATATATTTTCCCCATTACACATGCCACTCTGCAAAATCGCGCACGTGAGCGCCTCGGGCCCAGCCCGAACTCCCCTGCGGCCAAACACGTCCGAAGGGGAGCACGTACACTCCCCCTGAATTTTTAGAACATAAATACCTGACCAGGACATTGTCCTGTATTAAAACACATACGGGAGAACTTCACATCGCGCACTTGAGCGCCTCGGGCTCAGCCCGAACTCCCATACAGACAAACACGTCCGAAAGGGAGCACGTATACGCAATTCCTCGCTCTCCCTGAATTTAGAACATACATACAAAGTACAAAATATATATCACTAAATTTGCATAAATCATATCATTGAAAATTGTTTGAAAATTGTCTGAAATTTTGACATTTCTCCCTGTATTTGCAACTGTCGTTTCTCTGTACAAAAGTTCGAAACGGTTCTAATCTGTAAACCTGTCAGATTTCCCGTAAAAGTGTACGAGGTTGAAAGAGAACAAATTACATATTTAGGAAACAAGGCCATTATCCGGCAAACATTTATATGTGCAAATGGGAATAACGAATTAAAAGATATAACCTCATTCAATTTTCCAACAAGTGAGTTAGTGTTATTTATCCTTGTATTCAAAAGGACGGAAAATACATGTTGAAATTTCCATTGATCCAATACTTAAATAGTACGCCAAGGCTGAAAATTTTGACACAATATCTTTAAAAAACACCGATCACGTCCCCAAAACGGGTTGTGGTACCATGCTACGCGGTTAATCCGTGCGCAGGCTTTAATTTCACACCTAGCTATGCAGCTCAAACAGGGGAAAAGGACCGAAACAATCTGGAAAACCATGTGCGGCCAAATGCGTAATTAAATATTTTCCAAATTGGCGAAAAGAGGGTGATTTAATCGAGTCTACTCAACTCGAGTCACAAACAACAGACTTAAAATGTGCAACTCACAGAGCATGTGCGTGCAAGCAAACCAAAGCGAAAAACGCAGGAAATCTCACCCCTAAGCAGGTGGTTTGCTCTGACAGATTAAATAACAGAAACAAAAGGTGGGCATGATTTACAGTGCTATTTTCCATAACGACCCATTGGTACAGATTCGACCAATAAAAGTGTCACGACTGCGCGGCCGATGACGTCATGGATTTCCAAGTCGCCAAATGGGTTATCTATTACGACCCTGCGTCGTTTTTAATTAACAATGACGCAAACCTTTTCTTACTTTGCCGCCACTTATTTCACAATAGCTTGACAATAAAAAGGGGGAATTTCTCACACGGAAATGTAAATTCGGAGGAGAAAATTTCCAGTTTTCCTTTTGAAACACAAACATGCCATATGACCTATATAATAGACGTTTACACACAGGGCCTTGTATTAAATGTTTCCCATCTTGACCCGGACTACCTGTTCCTTGCTCTATGATGTAACCGTATCGCTTTATATTCGACTTGCGATACCACACGGGCGGTCACGACATGTTTCACCGGTCCCGATGGAAATACCTTAACTGACCACAAATATGCGCGTAATTTTCCGAAATATGCGCGTAAAACAGAAACATGGCACATGCATTCGAAGAATATAGTCTTAAGCATCCACTCACCTCCAACACTTGAAACACGTCCATATTGAATCACGGGGTGTGTGTAGTACAATTTTGAACCCAACAGGCCCCGGCATTGCCACGCCCTAGCAGAGACTTACATTTTGCACGTCATGCAACAATGCGTGTGGCATTTACAACACCAAAACGCCGGCCATACCTGCGAGTAGCAGTTTTTCTCTCCATGAAATTTTCCACCAGCTCGCTCTGCAGGTCAAGGTGTTCAAATATTGTTCTATCTGTACAAACCCCATGTTAAAAAACCATGCCTTCCAAGCCTCTTCAAAACGTATGGGGTCTTGAAAATGGCACTGAAAATTTCTTCGGTTGTGGAGCCATCCACAAAACGCGTCCAACCACGGGGGAAACCGGATCGCGACTGACGAAGAGCCCTACGCCCTCAACGCCACAGCGGTGCAAATAGTATATACATTTTACAAATTCTGTATACGGGCTTTAACATACGGAAATGTCTTGTTCATATTGCAGGGTTTTTCCGTGCTCTTGTCGATCGGCGGGATGGTCCTCATCTCATACGCAGACGGCTTCACGGGTCCTACGGCGCTTGGCATCGGCTTCTGCATAGGGGCAGCCATTGGCGCTGCTATCTATAAGGTACACTTACAAAGACCTGGAGAAAGAGGGAAAAAACTACTATGTCTGCTCTTTTATACGTCGGTGTTTAAGCACAATACCTGACGGAAGTCGTGGTGACATCTCTGTTTTATATACGAATCGGCCTCTCGATTACCAGTGATTATTTCTTAACATTTTCACAAATACCCGGTTGATGCAGACGATCAACGTACAAGAGTGCGGCAGACGATGCACTTCCGTGAGCTAGCACCGTGGAGTAGTTAATTATTTAGGCAATGCTGTATCCGTGTCCCTATAGGTGCTATCCAAACGATATATCGGCGACGCCACTTCGTGCCAGGTATCTCTCCTCCTCAGCGTGCTCGGTATATTCAACATCCTCTGCTTATTTTATTATCATCTTCTATTACAACACCATGGGCTGATTAATGGTCAGGCAAGTTTCTGTCTTCTCCATGTAGGCGTTGTTCAAACGCTATATCGGCGACGCCACTTCGGGTCAGGTATCTTTCCTCCTTAGCGTGCTCGGTATATTCAACATCCCCTGCTTATGGTATTTTATTATCATCTTCTATTACAACACCATGGGGTGATTAATGGTCGGGCAAGTTTCTGTCTTCTCCCATGCAGGTGTTGTTCAAACGCTATATCGGCGACGCCACTTCGGGTCAGGTATCTCTCTTCCTTAGCGTGCTCGGTATATTCAACGTCCTCTGCTTATGGCCGTTTATTATCATCTTCTATTACACGGACGTAGAGACGTGGAGTTTTGACAAGATACCCTGGGGCTTCCTGTGTGGCAGCTCTGCCTTGAGCGTTGGTAAGATTATTTCACCAAGGGGTGGTCGGGTTGGCATATAGTGGTTCGCATGGCGTCCTGAGTTCGATTCAGGTGCGTGCATGTGCATTGGGTTTGCAGTACCTTCTTCGTCACCTCAAATTGATAATAAAAGTTAAAACCAATATACCTTGTAGTTGATGGCATAAAGAGTTCTTTGCCGAAGATGCCATAAAATCAACGACTTCATCAAATAATGCACAAGAAAATGTTGTGGTCCTTCAAAAAGGTATGCTTCAGGGGAATGTGCCTCGTATGACGCAGTGTCTGATATGCATAGTGAATTATGAAGGTGTGTGAGGTTCAAGTCCCCAGTTCTGTGATGATTATGCGTCGCACCAAATGATCAAAACTTTGTCGTATAACCAATTTCAATTCGTATTCGACGTTGTACGATTTAGCCTTAATCCCCATACCTTGTAGATCAAGAGGCATTTCCTTGGCCCATGCTGTATGCTTCATATAGGCAGATCAGTCAACATAATTATGAAAAAAAGTGTTTGTCCAGCTTACAACCGATGTGATATTTTTGTTTGTTTGATCTGACGCTATACGTCAAGAGGCGTCGTTTATTTATCAACAGCTTTCAACTTCTTGATCAACTTCGGCATAGCTCTCACCTTTCCGCTCTTCATCGCTCTAGGAACAGTCGTTGGCATACCTCTAAATGCAGGTAGGTAAATCGGTAGGATAAGATTAAGTTCGTCTGATTGTTTCGTCAATATCAATGATAGCAGAAGTGGTTTCGTGACACTAACGACAAGTGCGCCGACCAACATGGTTTTACCGTGAGTTCCGATAAAGAGGCTTTCCCGGGATAAATGGGGAACGCAAGGGCCTGACAGTTGACTTTGCTGTTTAAAAATGACACCTTAAACATTAAGATTCACCAAACTCTTCAACTTCGGAAGTTGCATTTATCCGCAACCATTGCCTGTGATATTTTCATGCCGAGGACGTGCGAGCATGATCGGACCATTTGTATTTCCCCATTACACCCACGCCTTTTGTGGGTATACATGTACTATCGCTTTTTCCGCGTGGTTAGATTGGGTGTGTCACGCACGTGGTTGTAGCAAACACGGCCAAAAACGGCAAATATGGTGGGCAAAATAATTATGCCTTTACTAAGTATTGCACACGCAATACACGAATGGTTCTGAAGATTTACTGATCCCGCCTTTCCGAAACATTTTGCCAAACGTAAGCCAACATAAGCCATATAAGGAGTCATGTTCGTTAAAATTGGGTCGAGGCAATACACCTTCCTTACCCCCGGCTTCCTTAAAGCTGTAGGCCTAGTATGTGCAATTAACTATTTCCACCTCATCCATTTTACAACTTCGTTCTTAAAAGTTGATACACAGATAGGAAATGGCATATGGGACGAGTTGTCCCATTTGGGACGAGTTGTCCCATATGAGACGAGTTGTCCCATGTTTTCATATAGGCCTACTTTTTCTTGCCGCTGCAGTTGTAGATCTTCTGTTCCGAGACAAGACTTTCAGCAACTTAAAGATTGTCGGCTCCGTGCTCATTATCGTGGGGTTTGTGATTATGCTGATTCCTGAGAATCTCCAAGAGAAAGTGGCTTGTTGGAGAGAAGGTAGCTGCCGTTGGGAGAGAAATCGACTACGGGAGGAGCCGAGAAGCGAAAGGATGGTATCGATCAGGATGGTATCGATACTGGGCAGGATTCCGTTCAAACGGGGGAAAGTGGTGCAAATTAACAAAGCACCGTATCAAATTCCACACTGAAAAATTCCTTTTGATATACAGTAACTGCGTCATTTTTGTGTGAGCATCAAATATTAAAATATTTCCTTTTTGTGGTCCGTATTGCTATACTTTTTGGCATTATTAAAATCCTTCATTTTCATATTTTTGTCTAGTATTTTGGCAAAATTTAGTAAAGGTTTTGGTAAAAGTACTTTATATAATCGCCCTACTTTGTAATAGAACTAACAATATTGTTAATAATGTGATGCGTGAAACATCATTGTTGTAGGTAAAGTAAATTTATAACCGAAATATTGGCTTTGGAGAAGACAAAGATTTCGCATTAGGTTTTCAAGAAATATGTTGGGGATACTTTACCTGTTATCTGTTGCAGATTAAGTTCATAATGACTTAGTTTTCGTGAATATTATTTTATATCCCGTTTTCTAAGAATTTCCTGTCAATTGGATCATTTTATTTAACCTGCAGTATAAATTAAAATACATTAGCAACAAATAATGTATGAACTCAGTATTCCACTGGCTAACACATTTTAAATCAAATGAAAGCACAAATTTAAGTTTATACAATTACTGACATGAAAATATATGACGTTCTGCTTTTTACGTTACGTTCCCATCAAAAGCTACAGGACAACCTTAATTCCTATAGACAATGAGAAGACGTATTTCCAACAGAAAACGAGTTTTTAAAAAAATGTAAAACGCAATGACGTCATGTTTTGTTTGTGTTCGTGTTCTGCCTAGATTGGTTCCCGATCCCATCACTTATTGCGAAAATATGGGGATCGATAAAGGGCAGCCATGACGGGTAGAATTCTGCCCGGTCAAGTGGTTATTATTATTTATTTTGTTTTTAGTAAGTGCGCATAGTTTGCATTGACATTTGTAACCCAGCCGTGCGTGTCGAACATATCCAATTATGTAAATAAAGTACATTGCCTAAAGCGAAGGGCTTCGCCAATTTTTAAATATATAACACACAATGCGCACGCGCAAAGACGGCCAATCACAGATCAAGATGAAGCGCCCTTTACTTGTCCCTATATTCTCCTATGTGAAATATGTGGACGGGAACCAGTCTAGTGTTCTGCATGCCCAGCTCCGTTTTGTCCGATACATGTATATTAATATCAGACGTTATCTTCTTTATTAGGCTCATCCGGCTCATGTGTGAGGTGATGTTTGTAAAAAAACAAAAATTGTGTATAAGTCGGTTAAGAACCATACGTTCCGAGAATTAGAAAAACAACTGTGTCCGTGCTTTTAAGAACTTGTGCGAAGCCACTGTCTTCCTATATATAGGCTGGTTCCCCAGCTATAGACCGTATCGAATAGCCGCCATTTACTGGGGCAGTTTCTTTGTTCCTTGAGGACATGCATGGTTGCACATATTGTGCTTCCATTGTTGAACGGTGTGACAAAAGGTGTCCCACGAAATGGCGGCTCTTCGATACGGTCTACTGCATGAAAACGGAGTAATAATACCCTAACTTTGGAAATCTCTGTCCTGGGTGAGAGGAAAATCTCGCTCAAAGTATGTAGCAAATTCGCTACAAACAAAAGTCCGGCCGGCCGCTAGGGGCGGTTAACCGCTCTGGCCGTAGGCCGTCAAGCGTAACGGCCAGAGGCATTCGGGCTAGTTCGGCCCCAACCCAGCGACGCATGACGCCATTGGGATTACAAATCGTAAAATATCTGTGAGTGTGACAAATTTGTACTCACCAAACTCTTGTAATCGTAGTCCTACCATTGCGTATCGCATTGGTTTCCTTGTGGCCCGCATTGGTTTTCCGACTGGTAACTACATGCACAATGTAAAACCACAAAATAGACACCGTGCACCGTCTCCGCAAGGCGTAGTCAAATTTAGTGATCTCAAACTTGGATGCAAATTGTCTTAGACCTTTTCGGACGCGTCCAAGGAAATCCTGCCGAATCGTGAGTCTCCACATGCATACGTACCCGTTAGTGTTAGCATCGTTTACTCAGAAAGGTAAAGAACCTTATCTGAATCTGAATGGTAAAGTCAGCAATACCTCCATCAGCAAACATCACACCAACTTTATTGTTGGTTAGTTTGGGGCGCGGAGACGGACGTGTTTTCAAGAGAACCACTTTGAGGAGTTCCGCCCGTATGTTGAGTGAGATGTTTTCCCAGATTCAACGATACCGGGTGGAAGACTGTTCCAATCCCTGACATGGTCCTGGGGAAGAAACTATTGTTAAAGATTCTGGTCCTGGTATACAATTGATTTAATTTGTGTTTGTGGCCTCGGGATGATCGGGTATTAACAGTAACGAAAGCCTCTGCTGGTACATGATCAACGATGTTGTTCAGGATCTTGACCATAGTAAATCTGCGAAGTGCAAATTTTTCTTAAAACCTGTTGAAATTCGCATGAAGAACACGGCCAATGATGAATGCAGGTGCGCACGTACACACACGCACGTACGTGCGTGCAAGTTGTGAAACGCCCCTAACGGCACAAACATATATTTGTCGGATTTTTGATACAAAGCTTTGATAATGGATTGACTTGGAAAACTCTATCACCAAACAAAAATGGCTTCTCATTGAACCACGGACGTATATATAAATTCTACGTCCGTGCATTGAACACGTACACGGCCGGAGATAGACGGTGGTAAAACCTGTTGAATTTCGCATGAAGACCACGGCCAATGAATGCGAGTGGATGGGGATTTCTTACGCATAAATGCGGTGGTGTATTCGTCCTTCTTGGATCTTCAGTGTTCCTGTCACGTCAGGTAGGGCATGGAGCTCAGAGTTCAGTCGACAGTGCGAAAACCGCCCGCGCTGGCCAGGCGCTGGCGGCCGGCGCGGCCGCGCCCCTGGCTGGCCCCGGCTGCGCGCCCGGGCCGCGATATTTTTTTCCGTACCGTTGTTTAGCGAACATTGCTTCTGATTGGTTTAACCCCTATGCATATGTTGCATACTGATGTGTTTTGTCGATAACTACCTCAACATAACCCCACACCATACCACACTCTTTCCTCAATTAATAGTAAAAAAAAATTTAATACGAGATTTGATAGGAGATTCGAACCTGCAATTTCTCGATCGATAGCACTACGTCTTAACCACTAGGCTACCAAACGACTCGACAAACTTTTCAATTTTCTTTCTTATATCCTTTTATTTAATAACTCTTGGAGGCGCTATATAGAAAATATGAATATTCATTTACAATGCACCAATCGATGAAGCCCCATAGCGAATATGTGGTACGGAAAAAAATATCGCGTCCGGGCCGCGGATGGGGCCGGCGGGGGAGGGCGCGGGAAACGAGACTGAGATAGGGTTGGTACTGGTACTAGGCCTAGTCAGTAGTTGAGGTTGTAAGTGTTGATTAGTACGTGTAGATCATAAGTTTTTTCTTTAAAATTACGGTATTTGTTTTATATAGGGCCTAGACGTTATGCACGGCGGCCATGATGATGATAGAGGGCAGTCACATTGTCACAGTGCGTCATGCACGAGTAGGCACTTTGTGGGTCTTGTCACATCATTTGAATATGAAAACCTGCCCTCTGTCATGGCCGCCATGCATAAGGTCTATAGGCCTACATGTACACAATGTAGGCCTACATTGAACAAAGATTTTAAGGAAATTACCTCCTGGAATCAACAGATAATCTTATTTTTTAAGACATAGGCTAGGAATAGTAGGATACTTCCCACTTCACTTTTGTCGCAAATGTTGCTTTGCACAGACTGCTCGCCGCGTCATTCTGTGCATTACTTTATACATTTATTTATCTCAGAAATGCAACATTTGCGACAGAAGTGCAAGTTGGAAGTATATCTTAGAATTTGATGATCTGTTGATTCCAGGAGGTAATTTCATTCAAATATTTGTCAATGTATACAAAAAAAAATACCAAAATGAGCATAAATGCAGATTTGATACAAAAACCAAAATTTAGGAGTGAACATTTTTTAAGATGTGAGGAAACAGGAGGCCACTTGGAAATTTTTCAGCCAGTGTCATCTTAATCATATGTTTTCCACACAAGGTCTGAACTGAAGCTATGATCAACTAATCAATTCTTTCTCCCAAAAAACCAGCAATATTTAGGTCCTAAAATGCTTGGCTCAATTAAAATAAAAGAATAAAATGTTAATTATAATATTGGCACCAATCACTGGAGAGAACATCTTCGTTTTGCAATCAATATTCAAATAGGCTGAAGTAACAGGTGGTGGTATCTGTGATAAGTTCTCCAGAAAACAAAGGTCATTGCGTAAATGCGGAATACATCAATACAATATTGTAGAATGAATCAATAATTTGGTAATGTGCTGTATGGAATTAATGATTCACTGTGCAAGTACACAACAGATGGATCATATTGTTGGTTTGGGTTGCGAAATTTGTGCGATTGCAGAGGCAATGTTCGGATGTTGTCTGAACTAAAACGGTAAAAGTTAGTGGTCGTTCATAGCTGGGGGCCTGTTGTAAAATTATAATGTACCAAGCTTTCAGACACCGTTGTATGTGTAGCGAAGTGTTTAACTCTGTCTGCAAGGTCATGTAGAAGTTCTGCTCCTTCATATAAAGTGCTCCATCAGTCTGTAAGTACTCGATGTACCACAATGTTTGTTTGTAAAGAAAGCGTGCCTGAGAAAGGGTTTATCCTAGAATTCTCCAGGTCAACTGTCCTGGTTTAAACTTGGAGCATTTTACTAAGACGGTTCATGCAACATGCTAAAATTTGAAACTATTCTTATATTCTGTCAGTCGCACATCCTGGCACATTTGTGACCCGGTGTCATATGCCTTTGTATACAGGCATGATGCCGTGATTAAAGTGAAAACAAATTCGTTCATGCTTGGATACGTGTACGTGTTGCGTAGACAACGGCTTTGTTCCTTCGCTTGTTACCATGGGCACAACGTTGTTTTAACTCCAGTGACGTTGCGGCGACGGACAGAATAGTGCTAAACAACCCTTATCGCTTTAATGGCAAGATAAACCAGTTTGGTGGAAATGTTTTTAAAAATTCATACAAGCCAATGTAACTGAACACGATATACATGTAGCTTGTACATTGATAAGAACGTACATAGAGGAATGAAATTTTTTGGTTGTTGCAAAAAGTCTATTTGACAACTGTAAATGTTTTTCAAAAAGATACTCGTGCATGTCAAAGTACATGTATGTGCGTACAGTAACTAAAAACACTTTACAACAGTAACATACACATGTACTAGTAGTTGTAAACGTTGGGAAAGAACTAAAGTAATTTCAACACCAAACAGACAAAAACCTAGCGGAAATCTTTCAAAACAAAGAAGGTATTTAGCTTCATTTTATATAACAATAATATAAATATATGAAAATACCGAACTCACTCGTTCAGTATTTTCATGATTCGTGCGATATATCACCCTCAAAGCCATGCAATATTATAAATGTGCTGCTACATTTAACTGAAGATTTGAGTTAGAATTGTGAATCAGCCAATAGACTCTTTGCATGGCAGCCATCTTAGGGGCCAATCACATTGTGCATCATGCATGAGTAGGCACTTTGTGGATCTACATACACACGTATTGTCACATCATTTAAACATGTTAAGAAAACCTGTCCCCTAACATGGCTATCAGTGCAAAGGTTCTATATTTTCTCTGCTCAGTTTGGTTGTTCTGCTTCTTGAATACAGATGAGAATGCTTCCAACTTGCATCACAGTGGCCATTTTGGCTGCTTTGGTTGTCACGGCAACCGCCCAACAGTGTAGCTATGATGTCGGGGAGAATCATATTATCGATGTCAAAGCTTCCGAGAAATTAGGTGCTGTGTTTATGTCTGATGTCAACAGTTTGACTGAAGAGGATTGCCAGAGTGCCTGCTGTAAATTGGAAGAAGGTACAGTACATGTACATGTTTCATTTTGGAGAAGGGTTGAAAAAGGTTGAAAAGGGTTGTTGTTTTTCGTAAAAACAGTAACATTTGTTTGAAAAATTGCTTTTTATTTACATTGTACCTTTTAGATTTCCCTATGTTCATGAGCTCAATTAATAGGGAGCTTTCAATTGTCACGTAAACTACGTGGACTGCAACGTGATGACGTTGAGGTTAAGGCTTCGCGCATGTGTCGAGTCATCTCTTTTGTCCTCCGCAACAATCAAAAACGTGAAGATCAAAAATTCAGCGATTGTGGCAGTGGACAAGAAAGACCACTTGACCCATGACAAAAGCCGTGTCGGCGATTGGCTGCTATTTAAAGCATACAGGGAATCCGTTCCATTCACGTTGGTCAGCATGCATCACTGTTATTAATTTCAAAAACTACGGAGTAAAGAAGAAATCGTTTCTTTTTGGCATAACATGACCAAATGGATCAAAATGACTCGGGCGTGTGTTTGCTGAATGCAACAGCTGCCTTACTTCCCAGATTTGCGTGTATTTCCTCAGGGCATTGTAACGTCGCATAGAGATGACTCGACACATGCCTAAAGCCTCAACGTCATAACGTCACAGTCCACAAAGTCGACGTGACAATTGAAAACTCTAATGTTCATGATGAGCTCAACTTACAATTGGTACCAAAATGAAGCCCTATAGATTATTTTATGATTCTAGATGTCTTTAGAATATTGTGGTTTTTACTTTAACAGTTTTTGCAACTATTACATTTTTGTGGGACACCATGTAACGACATTTTCATAAAAGACATTTTATTTCTTTTCATCTTTGATAGCAATATTAGATGACGGCTCTACTGCTACGTGTAACCTAGCTATCTTCCACGACAGAAACAACCAATCATCGTCTAGCAAGAATTGTTTCCTTGTCTTCTGTCCATCTGAGGAATCTTGTGTACTCTCAAAAGTCAATAAGTTTTCCTCAACTTTTGTAATGCATGGTAAGTCGCACGTCCAAACTGCTTAAAAATTTCAGGTTAAAACTATTAGATAGACGATGTGCCCTTTAAAGTCACAACAAACCAAAACATGCCCGGCGTTATGCGCATGCATCATGTTTTACATAAATTTGGTTTAGGAATGAGGTCGCGTACCAAATCGTCTTTGAATTATGTTACCTTTGGCATCATTACCAAACCAAATTTATGCAAAACAGGATGAGCACGCATAACAACGACCAAATTTCAACGGAAGGCGCTTTAGATATAAACAAAGAGCACATCGTCTATATACAGGGCCAGTGGCTAAAAAGGTTTACTAAACCGGTGATATATTCCTACATGCGAAATTAGTGGAAAAAATCTACTGTTTAAATTAGAGGACAAAAAGCACTAATGCAGCACAGAAAGCATAAGAAAAATATACTAAGAAATAAGATATTTAAACTACATGTACATGTAGTACCACTCGTATATTATTTGCCAAATACTGAGCGAATATTGACGTATTTGCATACAACATTTTGCGTATCGTTTTTGGAATGCAAAAGGGATTTGTACAGAAAGACTCATTCTTCACCCATGGATGTACATGTACTGCCTCTCCCATATTTCTTGTTGTAAATGAATCCCCTCCCCACACACTGAAAAGAATTCCTTTAAAATTCGTAGCATGTTTGAGCGACAATCAAAAAGTGGGCGAGTGGAACCTTCAGTCAAATATCATGCCAAATGCCAAATGTCAATAATATACTAACTCATGTGGTGGTTTGGTCTAATTCATTAATAGCACTAGAGTCTGAAATAACAGCTCCCAAAGGTGAGGTTACTACATGAACATACTGTATATAATAGCCTATTAATACATGTACGTGTAGGGTGTCCTAAAAAATATCCAGACCAGGGCGCGTTCAATAGCACAATACGTACGCCGGTATTGGGCATTTTCCTATACCTTCACAGGTATTGTCGGTATGCATACGTATTACCCTATTGAATGTGCCCCAGGCAACCTCGGAATCTAGGTTTCCCCGGATCCTGACATGAAAACAATCCATTTATTCATTCATTCATTATGGTTTATTTCACATGTAATGGCGCCATCAGCAGAAATTAATCATGTGTGAAAAATGAATAAAATATTCAGAATAAATATTACAAATGTGGAAATTAAAACAAAAAAATCAGTCAGAGACAACTGCACTAACGTGATTCGAGACCACCTTGGGCCAAAAAAATTGTTTAGCAAAAATCTTTGCTTAATCAAACATTTGTTTGCTTTATAAAAATGGGTTATTTATAGTCAAAATTGTATGTCAACTTGTGTTTTTAACAAGAATAGTAGTACACCAGTAAATTGAGATACACAGTACACATCACATAAGATTTTGACTGCTAACCCATGCTAATTTTCACAGAATTTAATGTCTGGATGGAAGATTATGATGGTAAGAATTTAAGATCGTGCAAATTTGCAGTTATTTGGCAGTGACTAAGTGTTTGCGAATTGCTTCCAAGTAATTCAACATTACACCCATCTTTTTTTCCTGCTGCTACATGTAGTTTAACTGAATTCTCATCGTGAAAGCTTTCACATTTGATTTAGTTTTTCAGTAATGTTACACAAAATTACTGTTTTTGTAAGAGTTTGTGTTTACAGTTTTATGCTTTACATGTGACTTAAGTTCAATAATGCATACATGTTGACCTTCGTACATTGTACTAATGTGTTATGTTCACATTTTGTGTTATAAAGAATCCATGTGATTAACACCATCATACTAATTACTCCATCCCGCCCATGTTAACCCCAACACATCCTAGTCCCAGACCTAAAACCCGTCAAGCCCCAGTTTTACCACCCCGATGCCCCACCCATCAGTTTCCACAAACTATTCAGGAGAAGCCCCTCCCATAGGAGAGGTGCCCCGAAAGCTCAGGCCATGAAACAGCCACAGAATGTTTTGAAAGCAGTGGAAAACCTTCTGCACCCCAAGCTGGGACCAAAAGTTCAAATCAAGACCGATAATAAGATAATACAAGAGGAGAAGCGCATGGATGCGCTCATCAAGAACATGCTTCGGGTCAAGAAGGGGTTTAAGTCGACGACCGAAGACCCCACATCGACTGATCGACCAACACTACAAACCAAGAGCAAAGGATCTTTGATGACTACGACTTCCAAAATTGTCACCGAAGAAAAGACGACTCAAATGTCCGGAACTGAAAAGGCGACCACATTACGAGCTCCAACTTCAGTCTCAAAAATTACAATTTCTACTGAAGCAATACCTGCTACAACACTTTCAAAAAGCACTACATCTGGTCAAACAACAGCAAAATCCCAATCCAGCTTTCGTGGAACTACTACACAGGAGACGACATCAAACATCTCTACTCAGAATCCTACACCATCTCTCACACACTCAACCATACTACCTGTGACAACCTCAACCAATCTAGCTACACCCTTGTCACCTGTTCAGTCTACCCCTTCTGGTAAAGTGACCCCCGTTCTTCTGCCAAACGGTACCTTTGCGGGAACTCCCAAAGCGGCCATGGTTTCCCAACATGGGAAGGCATTTCTCCCTAATCACACGACCCAACCCCATGCTCCTGGTCCTTTAACTCCGAGTTCCCAATCTCCCAAATCTACTGGTTTTCCTGTTGGGACACCCCTTCCAGCTAATTCCTCAAACACCACCAACTTAACCTCAACTGTCTCATTCACTTCTTTGCCCCCAGATTCCCACAATACCTCACCCCAGGATCGCCTCTCAATACTCAACCACAACCTAACACAATCCTCGTCTAATCAATCCCAAACCATGCCTCCTTTGACTTCAAATGACCCTTCCCACAATGCATCAGTGACATCTTCCCAGACTTTGTCCCTCACTATGCATGCAAACATGTCAATAGATGCACCTTCCCATAATGCATCATCGCCTTCCCACAATGCATCGTCATCTTCCCATACTTCACCTCCCACCATGCATGCTAATACATCTTCCAACGCATCTTCAAGTAATGTTTCTAAATCACACTCACACCCTCTCTCCACCCCTACACCCATCCATAAAACATTATCATCCTCAATCGCTTCCGTCACCCCACCATCTCATAACATCACAGATCCTAGCCTGCTCACTGATCTGGCCAATGGTGAGTTTGTTTTTTTATTGTTTTAGCGCCGTCTTTGCTCATTTAAAAAAAATCTTTGCAATGCTTTGCTTAAACAGTTACCCATGCTTGCCAACATGCAATTCTGCAAAATGTTAATTTGATTCATTTTTGTTGTCAACTTTGTTTGGGAAATAAGCTCAAGTTTTAGCTGAATGCATGTACATGGTCATGATTTCATTTTGCCTTGCATGCTTTGTGGAATTATGATTGCTTTCAGTTGAATATTTTTTTTATTTTTTTGCTAAAGGCTCTTTTTAGTTCTGGTATTTCGCCACTAAGAGGAAACTGTCTTTCTTGTATTGTGAGGATGCTGTTTACAAAAGGCACTTTTAAATCAAAGCACTTGTGTATTGGAATGTGATATTTTTTGAATAAAACGCAACCATGACCAAACAACCATAATCTTTGTGGCATCCAAGAGCACTACAGGTGTAAAATATGGCATGCGAGTCTTTCAGACCATATTTTCCAGAAAATACCTTTGTCTGGTCTCAAAATAAAAGAAATAAGTTTCAGTTGTTCTGAAGAGATAACTTGGGCCCAAATAGTGTAACAACATGCCTCTTTAAAAACTAAATTTCCAATATACGCTCGTAACCGGGACAGCCTAAAATGTAACACAAGTGTCCTTTTATTTTGAGACCAGACAAAGGCATTTCCTCGAAAATATGGTCTGTGTTGCTTAAATGCCCCCTTTACTATGAAAAGACTCGCATACAATTAAAAAATGTCACCGAACCCTGAATTATTTTCATCGGGTACAAAAGGTGCTGCTTTAGGGCCCCAAGCATGTACAACATTCACAATTCATGCTTTTCTTCATTTTTTCCCAGCAAATTGCCAGCTAGGGATAATTTCATTGCACCTTTCCTCACATCAATGCTCATATAATCATACAATTTCTTTGTTGAAATGTAGTATTCAAAGTTGTCTGCATTTTCAAGCAATTGCTTAAAAAAATACAAACAAAATGTTACCTGTTCTTGGCACAAACAGAAACGACACAGTCTTCCACTCCACTGGTCCAGGACGATTTGACATCATCCCCAAAGTCAACACCCGCCCCTGAGATAGATGTTTCCACCAGTCTCATGTCACAAACATCTTCCTCTAAACCCACTTTGATTGCTCCGTCCAGTAACTCAACAGTCGGCCTCGTCCAACTACCGACGCTTGGTGAAATCAGGAGAAATGACAACTTGACAAAGGTGCCCCACTAAATTAGGCCCCATAGTAAACGATGCCAAATGCCCGATATTCAGAAATCATTTTAAATACAGATTACATAATTGGAAAACTTTTAAAATCAGCATTACATGTACTACCTTGTAAAAATTTCATCCACATAGAGGCAGTAATACTTCAGAAAACCTGAAAAATCCAGACTGAAAATACTCTGCAGACAACTCTCATTAAAAATTTAAAGAAATAAAGCACCTTCAGTTGGCAATTTCTCCAACAAAGGTACCATTTTACACAGGAAAAAAGACGTGGTGTTTGTTACCATTTCTATCAACAATTTTTCTTGTCAACTAATGAAGTAAAATTTTGGGTAACTGCAAATGATGTACTGGGGGCATTAAGATACTTTCGTTTCACATCGTCTCGGGACAAACATCAAAATACTTATTAAAGTCTCATCTTTTTAGTTTTTTTTCTTTAATTTTATGGGGGTAGTCTATTGTATTTATTTAGTAATTCCCACTTGAAATAAAACCACTCCTGCAAGAGTGAAAATTGCCAAACAGACAAGCATGCATTTTGGAAAATAGTCTTGTAGGGTCACTTTTACAAGGTACATTGTCAAAAACAAGCCACATCACAATGATGGGCGAGTTCTTGGGTTTTTATTTTAGTCAATTATTTTTCCCTGTGCAGACTGTACACAATGACACAGCTGCTAGTGTGGATGATTCAAAGACGGGACAGAATGAAGAGAACAAAAGTGTTATTTCTTCCAATGGTAGGTGTTTATTTGTTGTTTTATCATAGATCTTCATTTTTTCTACCCATAACCAACACCGTGTTTACACTGGTCCCGAGTTCAGGATCAAGATTAATCCCCTGATAAGAATGCGTCAATGTTAACCGCAATGATCCTGGGTGGAGCAGATGCGGCAGGATACAGTAAAGATTAATTGCTTATCTAACCATAGTGATCCCGAGCTCGGGATTGCACCCTCCGCCAACGCGGGACCAAAATCTTGGGGTCTGATCTGGGGCCAATTTGTTCCCGAGAGCCTTTACACTGTTTGTGATCCGGGGCTGATCCCGAGCTCGGTGTTTGACCCCGAACTCGGGATCAAGTGTAAACTGTCAAGTTTTAGTGAGAAAAACCCCATGTAGGGGCAAACTTTAGGTGCATTAAAATTCCCCACCCTGGGGTAAAAAACATAACTGAATCCCTTTGTTCACTAATATATAAATAGCATTTTACCAAATAAAATATTCGGTATGTGCTTTTTAACCCAAAACCAAACATGTCATTGAGTTGTGCCAAGTCTATTGCACAAGATACAACACATTAAACACACGGTCTATGGTTAGCGCTACGATAATTTCACGGCAGACTTTTTTGTCAAAATCTCATGCATTGAATATTCGATAATAAAACCAAGTTAATGAATGACCACTGTAACTAACATTTTGTGGATTCCATAATGTTTTTGGTGGACTTAAAGTCTTAATGAAATGCCTTGGAACAGTTGTTGCATTAACACCTGTGTTGGGTTATACCATGCAAACACAAAGGCAGTCTGTTGGATCAAGTAGTGTTCAATCATACTGTAGGAGCCTTGCCATGTGTCAAGTACAAAGTCCATGCACATTATTGATTTATTGTATTGTCAGTGAGGTTAGTGTCTGCATAACACACTGTCTATTTAGCTCTTGTGGACCATGCACACATGCGTTGTCGGTGTTTTGGGAGTCAAATGAAACCACGTCACAATGCAGACACACAGCGAAACACCAATGAGATGCCTTAAATGAACACACCAGTTTACATAATTTAGTGATGTAGTATAATTGACAAAAATGTAATGGTCGTTGTGAAAAAAGATTAAAATGTCGCGTAATTAACTAAAAAAGCTTAAAATTAACAAGAGGTTAAAAGGCCATCTTCGTAGGAAAAAATGCTACTGCGTATTAAACGCCATAAAGTATGCGCATGACGCACACGCTGAGCATGTTCCAAACACGCGCTCCCGATGCGCATCACAAAAAAAACGCTCAAAATCATGTGGCAATTTGTAAGAAGTGACGTCATTTGAACGTGATCAATTGATGTTAAAATAGTGAATTAACGCTGAATACCATCATTTCAACGAGTATTGTCTATTTGCCAGGTGCCTTGATAGCTGCTGTGTGTTTTGGAGTCATCTTTCTGCTGGCTGTTGTAGTCATCCTTAGTAAACATTGGTATGAAGCATATAAGCGAAGACACTACTCTAAGGTGGACTATCTCATTAACGGCATGTATAACTGATGTGCCAGGGTGCCCAACAATTGGGCACAACCTCAGCGGCGTAACTAGGGTAGACATCCGAGGGGGCACACATTTTTCCAGGGGGGAGGACTAACCCTTTAAAAATGTTGTAAAATTTTGAATGGGGAGCACAGACCTCAGCTGGGGGTGCACGTGCCCCCCTGTAGTTACGCCACTGCACAACCTAGGTTTTGGAGTCATCTTTCTGCTAGCTGTTCTAGTCATACTCGGTGTCACATTGGTGTCACTACTCCAAGGTGGAGTAGTGTCTTCGCATGTACATGTATAACTGTGTCGGGTGCCCAATAGTTGGACACACTACAGTAGGTGTATAAATGGGAGAGGGAGGCGGGTGCCTGTGATGGACTGGCATCCCGGACCCATCCAAGGGGAGTAGCAATAATCCCAGGCAGTAGGCTCTTGTCAGAACGACTTTACCTTAATCTATTTATTGAACACAAATTACTTACATTTACAAAGGTACATTTTAATAATCTTCCATTTTCAGATGTACTTAAGAACGTAGACAACCAAGACCAAATATGAGTGTGTTCGAATATTACAAGCAATAGGGAGTATGTTTGGTCCTGTGTTAACCTGTAGATAAATAATGGGGCAATGACTCAACATAATTTGGGGAAGATTGGAAATTGCCTTCTCGTGTCTTTAATAATAATACCAACATTTATAAAGCGCCCTTTTCATTAAAAAATAATTTATGTATTCCCTGTTCATATGAAAAATTGTTTTACAAAAACTGTCCTGTATAATAAAGTACTTGAGAGATATGTAAAAATGACGTTACTAGGTATACGTTTTTATAAGTTGGGTCTTCATATGGGATTTCTTAATGTCTTTCTAAAATGAATTCTCAAAACCTGCTTTTTTATGTATGTATTATTCAGAAGTACATGTATTCAATATCTACATAGAAAGGGGCGATTGTTCATTTATATGGCAGTAGGTATTCAAATTTATTTCATTAGAGAGGTTTCGCAAGGTTGTGGCGTCATACACATCTCACTATCTGCTACGCGTTTGCATGGCACGGATATCGAGCTCGCTATGCGTAAGCACTAAACGCATAATGACATTTCTAGTGTTTGTCCTCATTCTTCGTTGCGTTTACGTAGCCAGGTTGAAAAGAGTCTGAATTATTAAGAACTTTTTGTGCATTTCAAAGCTTTGGATTAAAAGTAAAATTACATGTAGGCCAAGCATCAAAGCCGTGTTGTGCCGGGTAGTTTTCCCGCTGTCGTAAATAGACGTCTTTACGCTGTAGTTTTGAAGTTGCGAAACCTCCCTATTTATGCAAATGCTGAAGGTCACAGTTAAATTTATTAGGAAAGAATGTACACGTAGCTTGATATGTAAATATTGAAAAATCATATGTGTTGGTAATGTATTTTGATTCAAATAAGTGCAATTATTTGTGATTTTCCAATGTATTGACAATTGAATATCTTGAAGCAGGCTAGATTTTCTGTAAATAATGTTCAAGGTTAACAGTATGATGCTTTATTCTTGTAGTTCTTCTGATGATAAGTACTTTAACCTAAATGTATTTTATAACCCTATCTCCTTATAGGGTGTGTGAAAAATCTTGATTTACGAGTGTTAGGCTATTGACCACTCTCACAGAGGCCATCTTTGTAGGAAAAATGCTACTGCGCATTAAACACCATCAGGTGCCCGTGTTGTTCGAAATGTCTCACAACCGATGTATGCTCAAAATCCTAATGCACGTGACAATTTGTAGGAAGTGACGTCATTTGAGAGTGATCAATAGTATGGCAGAGTTTGACGTCAATTTGCGCGCGGACGCGCTTACTTTGACAACGGTTTACACTACTTGCACGACAATTCGTTTTGCACAGGAGCCACACGCGGAACATTTTCTGTTGAGTTTTTCTGTTACAAACATCACAAAATAAGGCGGTATGATAGCGTATCGCTATGAGAGTAGGTTTGAACAAACCATTGCAAGTCATTATGGTCCTTATTTTTGTTTATTTTCTTTTAAAAGAATAATATTAAAACACTGTGCACAATGGATGTAGTGCGTGAACCAGTAACCATAGTTACGGTCCAGCACCCGCAATGTGTCGTCACGACTCTGCCAGCGAATTCCCACGAAAAGAATTAGCAGGACTAATGTTTGGATGAATAAACGGAGTCTTCCCAGATTTTTAGTACAATAAAATAAAATCTTTGCATACCAGTAATTGGTGTCATGCATCATCTTGATTTGGCTCAAGCACCGAAGTGTAATTTGGGAAACAACTGATTTAGGGCCAGATTCCATAAAACATTAAGTACACATTTCTGCTATAGCAGCGTGTTGTTAATTCCTAAAAAAAATATTTCTGCTTAAAGCACTAATCAAATCACAGGCTAACAGGTACGTTTAGACGCCATACTCGAGAAATTTATGGATAATCTTTCCAAAGGAAACTTACAGAGCTCTAGAAGAGCCATCGGACTTGTTGAGATCCTGAGATATTTATCGCAGGATGACAATATACAGAATGACATCCCGAGATATTTTTTAAATTATCTCAGGCCATTGTACACTTCCTGAGATAATTATCACGGGATCGGATGGCACTTCCAGAGCTCTGAAGAAACCACATTCTAGGAGGCGCTAAAGAAATAAACCAGTCAGTGGTAGATGCATTACCAGTGATGATTTCTGAAAATGATGACAGACGATAAAGTCACCTTGACTCCCAACACTGACGTTGTTAGAGTTGTTTTCCCCAGTCCGACCCATGTGAAACTTGTCAGGAAGCTGCGAGTTGGAGGTGACTTCTACACAGTCCTGAAGTTTTATTCAGCATTCTGTGGAAATTATCAGCATACAGAAAAATTAACAATAAAACTTGCAGTACCCAAGGGAGCGCGTGTGGTCTAGTGGGTATGAAGCGGGACTCCCAATCAGAGGTTGGGGGTTCGAGCCCCACTTCGACCAACGTGTCTGTGTCCCTAGGCAAGGCACTTAATTCCAGTTGCCTCGTCAACCCAAGCGATATATGGGAAGCTGTTATGGGGAATGCTACAATCTAACTGCTGATAGGGTTGTGCGCCTGACCAGCAGCCACCTAGTTGAAGCGAAATGGTTCTGGTGATTCCCTGATGGCAGCGGTAATAATGGTAACAGCGCCTTGAACACCCTGCAGGTTGGATATGTGCGCTATACAAATCTAATCATTATTATTATTATTAAGATAATTGGGCACCCTGTACATTTTTCTTTTAATATAAAAATTCAGATTTTAGGTCCGAATCCTTTGTGGTTTTCAATTCTGATAATACAAGGTTCTTGTAATAATTGGTAATTTGCAAAGTTCCAAGGACCTCTTACTAACGGGGTTGGACTGAACATTTATCCCACCTTAGATTGGACATCGGATTATTGTTTCTGCAGTTGCACAGTTGACCGGTTACATCGTTACACCAGACCCGCTCGGGTAGTAGCGGCTGGCAGCTTCACATGACAAATCGAAAACTTGCGTACTTTGGGCAGTATGTTTTTGACGGGTTGAGAACAACAGACTTTCCACCCAAATGGGTGGTGTGAAGTGCACCACCAAATTGTGCACCACCAAATTCAGCACGCTGCTAGGAAACCAAAGCACTTCTTTCTAGAAAAAAATATCACCAGTTAAAAAAAAACTAAAACTGACAGTCTGCTTGTGTAGAATTCGGGACCGTGTTCCGAGTGCAGTGTTCTGAAGTCGTGTTCCCGTTGTAAATTACATGTATATAAAGCTACTGTACTCTACCGCACCCAAAACTAAACACCAAGATTGTAAAAATTAACTTGTATCTTGTTGAACACTGAAACAGAACTCCAGATATTTGATTAATATTGTTATTTAATAAACAATTTTGGACAAAACAAAAATAAAATCCGATCTGATTCTCCAATAAGACAAGGGTATATATTTGGTAAATAGGGAAAACATGTCGGTGCAAAAACTGCCACTTCAATTATTACGAAGACTGAGAAACATTTGATAATGTAAATTAAGCCTAGCGTACATCGACCTTGCAACTGGAAGCAACTCAACTGATCAGTTACTGTCGAAGTGCGCCCACGTAATCAAACGCTCTCATTCAACTGACTCCGACCAGTTGCAAGCACGCGTACATCAACGAAACTGACTGCCACTGGATACAACCAGTTGCCAGAAAGTAGAACATGAGCAACTCGCGGCAACTGGAATTTTGCCAGTTGCTAGTAGTTGCAAGTGCGAGTACATCAACCTTTTAAAGCAGCTGGGTCCAATTTCATGGAACCTGTTAGCACAAAAATCTGTTTAGCACAGAATTTCTTTGCTCTGTAAAATGGGTTACCAGCCAAAATTGTATGTCAAATTGTATTTTTAGAAACAGGAGCAAAATATCAGTAAATAAACATCACGTACGACTTTGGCTGGCAACCCAGTTTTGTAAAATAAAGCAAAGAAATTCTGATCAGGTTCCATGAAATTGGGCCCTGATTAGTTGCTCCCAGTTGCCGCGAGTTGCTTCTAGTTGCCGGAAACATCAGTTGCCACCAGTTGCTTCCAGTTTCAAGGTCAATGTACGCTAGGCTTAAGTCACCACAAACTATTAGGACTGTTCAGCAACACTTGTACAAGACAGTGGCACAGTGAACAGTATCAGAAAATTAAACATATGACTGTTTGTAACAAATTAAAGACAATGTACATGTACTGATAAAAAGGTTTGTAAAACTATTTAAAAAGTCACGTGACCATTCTCCCTTTTAATAAGGCACAACTTTACATTATTTTTAGTAACGAGAACACTGCAACAAAAAACACCAAACAACATGAATCAACCACAAATAAGCCACGTATATATATTTTTTTCAATAAATATGTAAATATAGATTGGCTATATCTTTATTTATAACAAGAACTCTTGATCGGAAATAGAAACTTGCAAATAACCCCAAAATTAACTTAAAATAAATAACTTATAATACGACCCAAACGTTAAAAAGTAACTATATAAGTCTATACAACTTGATTGATAAATACTGCTTGTAAAATGCATATAAAAATTCTAGTAAAAAACGAAACTGTAGGAATTATAGTAGTGGAAGGGAAATCATGATACATTTGTCCATGGTGAAGAGGAGCTTTGTCTGAAAGCTGCTTTACTTGTTTGTTCCAGTAATTGTGAAGTCAACAAACGTGCAGTCAACAAACGTGAAGTCAACAAACGTGAAGTCAACAAACGTGAAGTCAACAAACGTGAAGTCAACAAACGTGAAGTCAACAAACGTGTCGTATTCTGACAAAACGAATGTGCATTAGAATGAGACACGAAAATTCCCCGTTTGTGAAATGATTTAGTGATCATAGGGTCTGTGACAGAAGCATTCAGCAAAACACAAAGCCCCTATACAAGCCCTCAAAGTCTCTGAAATGCATGCGACTGTCTGAATTTCTAAAATTGTTAGGGGAAAAAAAACTGGTCACTCTGTTGAAGTGTGTGCAGAAATCTGACCTCCAGTTGAACTTTTCATAAAACCAAATAGGGGGCGAACACAACATCTTGTCCATTTTATTTAAGGCTGCAGGTCCTGGCACAAAACCCCACGCACTGTTCCCTCAATGCAAGGATAAGTAACTGGTCCTGCACCAGTGTTTGTGTGTCTTAAGCACCTTAAGTTGGTTTCATCTGATGAAAGTTCAACATTCCATGCTTGAGTATACATCAGCACATTAGCATCTGTCCATTTGTTCAGGGTCACGATCAGATAAAAAAGTTTAAGTCTTTGTTCATGTACAGCTAGTACTCTGGGTAAAATTCCAGTCAATGACTTTGAATGGTTGTTCAGTGTCGGATCCATAATTTGGGTCCTCACAGTTCGCACAAAACCTTACAATGTGAAACCACAACGGAGGTGGAGTCAGTGGATACCAGTTTATTTGGAAGTAATAAGAACCGAAATGTCTCATGCTCAAAGTATAGAAGTACATTTATGTAGTCTTCTGTATTGTCAACAGCATGTATGAGGTCCTGGACCATTTTTCGCTGTTATTACAGACCATATGAGAATTTAATTGAACGTCTTGAGAAGAGACTAGGGTAGGGGGTAAAGGGTTAGGTGTCAGGGGTTGGGGTTACGGTTGAATTCATTAAAAAGTGATGAGCTTGCAGCGAGTTCGTTTGGTGTAGTGGTTAGAGTGATAGACTTTTGTTATGAATGTCCCTGGTTCGATTCCCATTTGTGACAGATTTTGTGCAATACTCGTTACTTTGTTTTAAAAGATAAAGTAGTTAGAAGCTTGAGAGAGCCAGACAAAAATGGTAGTCTTTGTTCTGAGTGTTAAATGTGTTAAAGAAAAATGAGCTTATGGTACAGGACTATTATTGTGGGCTCAAAACCCACATCAGGTTAAATTTGTCCACAACTCCACAACATTTTTGGTGAGATGGTGCTGAACTGAAGTTAGTCCAAAGCTCACAGGCTGCAGGTCATGGTCTGTCTGTCATGTCCATCATAACTTCACTCGTCTGTCTTTTGTCCATCAGCCCAGCCATTGTCACCCTCAATCACTGATGGAACGATTAGTGCAAACATTCTACATGTTGAGCTGTCTGTCATCAGTCGGTCGTCAAGTCTAGTTTTTAATCTTTAGCCCTATTCCCTCATCATCTGTCCTACGTTTATTGGAATCTATATACAAAAAACAGAATGAGAAACGTTTTAGACCAGACTCCTGGCAGTCATGTTCTAACATGTAAATCACGTCAGTTGATGTCTGTCAGGTTTGTACTCACCAATCACCAATACATTGGTTCGAGGGGACATATCTTAACCACATAACAACCGAGCTGGCAAAAATTGAATGGTCAGTGATCAGTCATATTGTTGTACAGTCTGTTTCAGTATATTTGTCATGGCCATTCTTTGTCCAAATCCATTAATAAGGAGTTTTAGATTTAGTTTTAGTCACGTCGACTATGTAGACTGTGATGTAATTTGGTGCTTTGCGCATGTATCAAATGTTCCCTGGTGCCAGCCTGCAAAGTGTGTTGATGCACCAGATGGTGGCACCAACTGCTCCCCACCCCCCATGTCATCGGGACACTGGGGAGACATGCACAATGGCGTATTTTGCGCTAATATGGCCAACATGTTGTTCAATCATTTTTGAAATTTGTTTACTTTTGAAATGTTCAAGCCTCCACGTTTAATTAAAACATTGTAGACATTTTCCACAGGGCATTTTCATCAGATATAAGTGATTGATTTTGTGGTAGACCAAGCTTTTTATTAGTGGTGATGCATTTTCTAGCAAACGTTGTGCAACAGAGATCCCAAGACACTTCTGAACAAGATGGGTTGTGTGTGTTTATGTGACGTTACATTCCTCTGGGACGAGCGCTCGAAAGCAGCCTTCCTTGTGAAACTACATGTGTGACTACACTGGCTCCAGTCTGTGGCTGTCTTGTCCCCTGTCTCCTAGGGAGGCGTTAGCTACATTTGAGGGTACCATTCTCGAAACTCTGAAGTAAAGTGTGCACACTGCACTCAGGTCACATCACATGAATGACAAGGTTACAGTCCACATGAGCGAATGGTCATCAGTAAAAATGGCCGTCTCTCGCCGTGATTGCACAAAAAACGCTGTTTCACTGCTCACAAGAAACTGAAGAAAATACAGACGTACAGTCAGGAGAACATTTGCGGAATCATTGATGCCGTCGAGAACAAACCTTAGTGAGTTTTTGTTTCAGTTATCGAGTTGACATGTTGAGCTAATTCACCTAAAATTCTACCCATATTCCTCCATCTTCGTACAAATCACATGACACTCGTCAGGAGCATACTCTCACTGACCCGAGTGTCGTTAGTCTTGCCATTTGCCCGTGCAGTTTGCGTATGCAATATGCTTATGTTAACACGAGAACACTCCTGAACATAGCCCATATGTGTCACTGTACTGGCTTTTGTCTTCGGCTGTCAAGTCCCCCGTCTCCTCATTGATGAATCTACATGTGTGACTGCGTTGGCTCCTGTCTAGGGCTGTCTTGTCCTGTTTCTTTATCGTCTAATTTCTTTGCTAATGACGTGAGAAGTTTGAGGCAACCGTCTAGTTTGGAATCCATGATGTATATCTGTGATCACCAAGACAGATAAAGAACCACAAGCATTATTAAAATCGATGAAGGGGAATAACTTTCATCATTATGCCTGATACGATGTCAGAGTATAGCCCGGCTCATTTTTTACGCAAAAGCGAACACAGACGCAAATATTACGCAAATCCGACATCAAACATTTCACATTTGAAAACTAGTTCAACTTTCTGCGAATTTACGGTGCGAATATTTCACTGCAGCATCAAACTCATGTTCACGTTCATTTTCATGTGAAGTATTAACCGGGCTTAAAGAACCAAAATGACACTTCTTAAAAACCAGTCTTGATATGTGGTATAAGGTTTAATTTTTATTGACCCCCTTTGAACACGTGCAAATATGCCATTTTGGGAGTCAAATAATGCTGAGTCATTGTGGAAGCGATGTGCCTGCGCGCTGTATGTGTCTCTGGTGGGCGTAACACGGTTTAATTCACCAATGGGAGCCTTAGCACTGCGAGTTACGCACGCTATGGACACACACAACTTGACGCACATTGCTTCCACAACGACGCGGCATTATTTGACTCCCAAAATGACGTCATTGGCACGAGCTCAATAGGCAGGATGGGGGTCGAGGGGGTAGGATGACCCACCCCAATTAAGTTGCAGGTCCGCTTTTAGGCATTTGAGTTTTACTTGAACATCTGCGCGTGAGCAAATAACTCTTGGGTAATGCATGAAAGGTCCACTTCATGATTATACAAATGACTCTTCCCCATATCACATGACCTTTTTCAAATTGTCAAACACCACATACCTGATTTTCCATCATCGACATCCGAGCTAAAATTGTATGTTTCCGCTTGTCAACTGCATGTTAAAAATAAAAAATGTTTGTGGGTGGGGGAAAGCCAAAACAATTTTTTTTTTCCCTTAAAGGTCAAATTGGAAATTTACATACATGTATATACCGAGTAATAAAGGAAACGCAAAATATTTTCCACTTTTTTATTAAAAAAGCAAATCTGAGAGTGGGAATTTTCAGCACACAGAAGCTTTATGCAGTCATGCATAATGAAGCTGTTATGTGACTATTTTGATGTCAACTTAGTTACAAAATAAATTTTTGAATTGGCTCATTTGAAGTTTGGTTCCCCAAACTCTTCATATTTTTGCAAGAAACAAAGCCTGTCATACTTGTGAGGTAGGCTCCCGGTTTTCCAATGGTTTGATCGAGTCGTCGCTGTAATTCTTTGATTCGTACCATCATGTTCATGTGTCCCTGAGAATACTGTTCAATAACGTCACGAACATCGAGGGGCTTTCTGGATTGCTGTGGGAAAAAAAGACACGCAATTTACCCATGATTAGATAAAACCAGGGACAATACTAAAATGTCATCATTGTGACGCTCCCAAGACTAGACGGTTCGAGACATCGTCATTTTCTAAATACATGTATTTCAAGTTTCATTCTGCAACAAGTACTAATTTGGTCAAGACAGCAGAACCTGACAAATCTCGAGGTCAAAGCCCGTAAACAGGATTTGCATTTGTGTATGGGTTTACGGTAGCACCATGTGAATCTCTTTTGTATATGTGAGGTTCTGAAAAGAACCGGTGAGTGTGAACCCAACGTTTCGAACAGTGTGCTCTGTTCGTCTTCAGAATTGCCATTGTCGCAAAATTTCCATCAACCATTTCACTAGAAAAACCTTACTCAAATAGAAAATTCCAAGTGGTTCCAAATATCAAATGCAATGATTCCACCTGAGTTTTGTTTTAATCATAGGAGCTCTCACGTGAAAGAAACTTGGATCTTGACTATCGGGGTACATGTATTATGGATTTGTTTGCAGTATAGCCATGGAACCAACCTAAATAGGACAGCGGCTTCGCACAATTTCTTGCAAGCATGAACAGAATTGTTTCATTTCATGTACTGAGCCGACTTATACACAGGTTGGTTTTTCATCATACACATCCTCAATCACATCTAGTTTGTGCCTTTTGAAGCACCAATGAAGAATGGTAAGACTTACTTGGAATTTTTTGCGAGCGACTAAGTACTGAATACGTCTAATGGCTCGGATAGCTACTTTGTGTACTGGCATTAGGCTGTGCAAGAAGATACAAAATAAAATTTGCCATTGTCAATCCTCGTGATTGGATGGGAGAATTATTGTCCTTTCTTATTATGCACACAGTACACATATACAAGTACATAAGACTCGCCAACTGACCTAGTGAGTTTTTCAGGAACAAAGGCAAAGCTGAAGATATCGCCCTCAGGATCGGGCAAATCCATGGAGAACATCTCGGATAGCCTTTGGAGAGGTCGATATCTCTCGCTAGGATCTCGATCATTGTCTAAACGTCTCCTGTTGGGCCGATCAAAGATGCCTGTCATGCACAGACGGTCATGAGAAATAAAGGTTGACATGATGGGAGAAGGGTGAAACATTGTGAGATACACTCAGGAATGACTGACAAGACAGATACATGCAGTACATATGGAAAATCTTTCCAAAGGAAACTTACAGAGCTCTAGAAGAGCCATCGGACTTGTTGAGATCCTGAGATATTTATCGCAGGATGACAATATACAGAATGACATCCCGAGATATTTTTTAAATTATCTCAGGCCATTGTACACTTCCTGAGATAATTATCACGGGATCGGATGGCACTTCCAGAGCTCTGAAGAAACCACATTCTAGGAGGCGCTAAAGAAATAAACCAGTCAGTGGTAGATGCATTACCAGTGATGATTTCTGAAAATGATGACAGACGATAAAGTCACCTTGACTCCCAACACTGATGTTGTTAGAGTTGTTTTCCCCAGTCCGACCCATGTGAAACTTGTCAGGAAGCTGCGAGTTGGAGGTGACTTCGACACAGTCCTGAAGTTTTATTCAGCATTCTGTGGAAATTATCAGCATACAGAAAAATTAACAATAAAACTTGCAGTACCCAAGGGAGCGCGTGTGGTCTAGTGGGTATGAAGCGGGACTCCCAATCAGAGGTTGGGGGTTCGAGCCCCACTTCGACCAACGTGTCTGTGTCCCTAGGCAAGGCACTTAATTCCAGTTGCCTCGTCAACCCAAGCGATATATGGGAAGCTGTTAAGGGGAATGCTACAATCTAACTGCTGATAGGGTTGAGCGCCTGACCAGCAGCCACCTAGTTGAAGCGAAATGGTTCTGGTGATTCCCTGATGGCAGCGGTAATAATGGTAACAGCGCCTTGAACACCCTGCAGGTTGGATATGTGCGCTATACAAATCTAATCATTATTATTATTATTAAGATAATTGGGCACCCTGTACATTTTTCTTGTATTATGTAATATAAAAATTCAGATTTTAGGTCAGAATCCTTTGTGGTTTTCAATTCTGATAATACAAGGTTCTTGTAATAATTGGTAATTTGCAAAGTTCCAAGGACCTCTTACTAACGGGGTTGGACTGAACATTTATCCCACCTTAGATTAGACATCGGATTATTGTTTCTGCAGTTGCACAGTTGACCGGTTACATCGTTACACCAGACCCGCTCGGGTAGTAGCGGCTGGCAGCTTCACATGACAAATCGAAAACTTACGTACTTTGGGCAGTATGTTTTTGACGGGTTGAGAACAACAGACTTTCCACCCAAATGGGTGGTGTGAAGTGCACCACCAAATTGTGCACCACCAAATTCAGCACGCTGCTAGGAAACCAAAGCACTTCTTTCTAGAAAAAAATATCACCAGTTAAAAAAAAACTAAAACTGACAGTCTGCTTGTGTAGAATTCGGGACCGTGTTCCGAGTGCAGTGTTCTGAAGTCGTGTTCCCGTTGTAAATTACATGTATATAAAGCTACTGTACTCTACCGCACCCAAAACTAAACACCAAGATTGTAAAAATTAACTTGTATCTTGTTGAACACTGAAACAGAACTCCAGATATTTGATTAATATTGTTATTTAATAAACAATTTTGGACAAAACAAAAATAAAATCCGATCTGATTCTCCAATAAGACAAGGGTATATATTTGGTAAATAGGGGAAAACATGTCGGTGCAAAAACTGCCACTTCAATTATTACGAAGACTGAGAAACATTTGATAATGTAAATTAAGCCTAGCGTACATCGACCTTGCAACTGGAAGCAACTCAACTGATCAGTTGCTGTCGAAGTGCGCCCACGTAATCAAACGCTCTCATTCAACTGACTCCGACCAGTTGCAAGTACGCGTACATCAACGAAACTGACTGCCACTGGATACAACCAGTTGCCAGAAAGTAGAACATGAGCAACTCGCGGCAACTGGAATTTTGCCAGTTGCTAGTAGTTGCAAGTGCGAGTACATCGACCTTTTAAAGCAACTGGGTCCAATTTCATGGAACCTGTTAGCACAAAAATCTGTTTAGCACAGAATTTCTTTGCTCTGTAAAATGGGTTACCAGCCAAAATTGTATGTCAAATTGTATTTTTAGAAACAGGAGCAAAATATCAGTAAATAAACATCACGTACGACTTTGGCTGGCAACCCAGTTTTGTAAAATAAAGCAAAGAAATTCTGTGCTAAACAAATTTTTTGTGCTAACAGGTTCCATGAAATTGGGCCCTTATCAGTTGCTCCCAGTTGCCGCGAGTTGCTTCTAGTTGCCGGAAACATCAGTTGCCACCAGTTGCTTCCAGTTTCAAGGTCAATGTACGCTAGGCTTAAGTCACCACAAACTATTAGGACTGTTCAGCAACACTTGTACAAGACAGTGGCACAAAATACAGTGAACAGTATCAGAAAATTAAACATATGACTGTTTGTAACAAATTAAAGACAATGTACATGTACTGATAAAAAGGTTTGTAAAACTATTTAAAAAGTCACGTGACCATTCTCCCTTTTAATAAGGCACAACTTTACATTATTTTTAGTAACGAGAACACTGCAACAAAAAACACCAAACAACATGAATCAACCACAAATAAGCCACGTATATATATTTTTTTCAATAAATATGTAAATATAGATTGGCTATATCTTTATTTATAACAAGAACTCTTGATCGGAAATAGAAACTTGCAAATAACCCCAAAATTAACTTAAAATAAATAACTTATAATACGACCCAAACGTTAAAAAGTAACTATATACAGTCTATACAACTTGATTGATAAATACTGCTTGTAAAATGCATATAAAAATTCTAGTAAAAAACGAAACTGTAGGAATTATAGTAGTGGAAGGGAAATCATGATACATTTGTCCATGGTGAAGAGGAGCTTTGTCTGAAAGCTGCTTTACTTGTTTGTTCCAGTAATTGTGAAGTCAACAAACGTGCAGTCAACAAACGTGAAGTCAACAAACGTGAAGTCAACAAACGTGAAGTCAACAAACGTGTCGTATTCTGACAAAACGAATGTGCATTAGAATGACACACGAAAATTCCCCGTTTGTGAAATGATTTAGTGATCATAGGGTCTGTGACAGAAGCATTCAGCAAAACACAAAGCCCCTATACAAGCCCTCAAAGTCTCTGAAATGCATGCGACTGTCTGAATTTCTAAAATTGTTAGGGGAAAAAAAACTGGTCACTCTGTTGAAGTGTGTGCAGAAATCTGACCTCCAGTTGAACTTTTCATAAAACCAAATATGGGGGGAACACAACCATCTTGTCCATTTTATTTAAGGCTGCAGGTCCTGGCACAAAACCCCACGCACTGTTCCCTCAATGCAAGGATAAGTAACTGGTCCTGCACCAGTGTTTGTGTGTCTTAAGCACCTTAAGTTGGTTTCATCTGATGAAAGTTCAACATTCCATGCTTGAGTATACATCAGCACATTAGCATCTGTCCATTTGTTCAGGGTCACGATCAGATAAAAAAGTTTAAGTCTTTGTTCATGTACAGCTAGTACTCTGGGTAAAATTCCAGTCAATGACTTTGAATGGTTGTTCAGTGTCGGATCCATAATTTGGGTCCTCACAGTTCGCACAAAACCTTACAATGTGAAACCACAACGGAGGTGGAGTCAGTGGATACCAGTTTATTTGGAAGTAATAAGAACCGAAATGTCTCATGCTCAAAGTATAGAAGTACATGTAGTCGTCTGTAGGCCTATTGTCAACAGCATGTATGAGGTCCTGGACCATTTTTCGCTGTTATTACAGACCATATGATAATTTAATTTAACGTCTTGAGAAGAGACTAGGGTAGGGGTAAAGGGTTAGGTTTAGGGTTGAATTCATTAAAAAGTAATGAGCTTGCAGCGAGTTCTTTTGGTGTAGTGGTTAGAGTGATAGATTTTTGTTACGAATGTCCCTGGTTCGATTCCCAATTGTGACAGATTTTGTGCAATAATCGTTACTTTGTTTAAAAAGATAAAGTAGTTAGAAGCTTGAAAGAGCCATACAAAAATGGTAGTCTTTGTTCTGAGTATTAAATGTGTTAAAGAAAAATGAGAAAATTGGGCTTGTGGTACACGACTATTATTGTGGGCCCAAAACCCACGCGTGCATTGTCAACAGTCACTTTCATTGGGTTAAATTTGTCCACAACTCCAAAACATTTTTTGTAAGATGGTGCTGAAGTTAGTCCAAAGCTCACAGGCTGCAGGTCTGTCTGTCATGTCCGTCATAACTTCACTCGTCTGTCGTTTGTCCATCAGCCCAGCCATTGTCACCCTCAATCACTGATGGAACGATTAGTGCAAACATTAGCTGTCTGTCATCAGTCGGTCGTCAAGTCCAGTTTTTAATCTTGAGCCCTCATCATCTGTCCTACGTTTATTGAAATCTATATACAAAAAAACAGAATGAGAAATGTTTTATACCAGACTCCTGGCTGTCATGTACTAACATGTAAATCACGTCAGTTGATGTCTGTCAGGTTTGTACTCACCAATCACCAATACATTGGTTCGAGGGGCCATCTTAACCACATAACAACCGAGCTGGCAAAAATTGAGTGGTCAGTGATCAGTCATATTGTTGTACAGTCTGTTTCAGTATATTTGTCATGGCCATACTTTGTCCAAATCCATTAATAAGGAGATTTAGTTTTAGTCACGTCGACTATGTATGTCATTTTGATGATTTGCGCATGTATCAAATGTTCCCTGGTGCCAGCCTGCAAAGTGTGTTGATGCACCAGATGGTGGCACCAACTGCTCCCCACCCCCCATGTCATCGGGACAACGGGGAGACATGCACAGTGGCGTATTTTGCGCTAATATGGCCAACATGTTGTTAAATCATTTTTGAAATTTGTTTACTTTTGAAATGTTCAAGCCTCCACGTTTAATTAAGACATTTTCCACAGGGCATTCTCATCAGATATAAGTGATTGATTTTGTGGTAGACCAAGCTTTTTACGTGATGCAATTTCTAGCAAACGTTGTGCAACAGAGATCCCAAGACACTTCTGAACAAGATGGGTTGTGTGTGTTTATGTGACGTTACATTCCTCTGGGACGAGCGCTCGAAAGCAGCCTTCCTTGTGAAACTACATGTGTGACTACACTGGCTCCAGTCTGTGGCTGTCTTGTCCCCTGTCTCCTAGGGAGGCGTTAGCTACATTTGAGGGTACCATTCTCGAAACTCTGAAGTAAAGTGTGCACACTGCACTCAGGTCACATCACATGAATGACAAGGTTACAGTCCACATGAGCGAATGGTCATCAGTAAAAATGGCCGTCTCTCGCCGTGATTGCACAAAAAACGCTGTTTCACTGCTCACAAGAAACTGAAGAAAATACAGACGTACAGTCAGGAGAACATTTGCGGAATCATTGATGCCGTCTATAGAACAAACCTTAGTGAGTTTTTGTTTCAGTTATCGAGTTGACATGTTGAGCTAATTCACCTAAAATTCTACCCATATTCCTCCATCTTCGTACAAATCACATGACACTCGTCAGGAGCATACTCTCACTGACCCGAGTGTCGTTAGTCTTGCCATTTGCCCGTGCAGTTTGCGTATGCAATATGCTTATGTTAACACGAGAACACTCCTGAACATAGCCCATATGTGTCACTGTACTGGCTTTTGTCTTCGGCTGTCAAGTCCCCCGTCTCCTCATTGATGAATCTACATGTGTGACTGCGTTGGCTCCTGTCTAGGGCTGTCTTGTCCTGTTTCTTTATCGTCTAATTTCTTTGCTAATGACGTGAGAAGTTTGAGGCAACCGTCTAGTTTGGAATCCATGACGTATATCTGTGATCACCAAGACAGATAAAGAACCACAAGCATTATTAAAATCGATGAAGGGGAATAACTTTCATCATTATGCCTGATACGATGTCAGAGTATAGCCCGGCTCATTTTTTACGCAAAAGCGAACACAGACGCAAATATTACGCAAATCCGACATCAAACATTTCACAGCGAACATTTGAAAACTAGTTCAACTTTCTGCGAATTTACGGTGCGAATATTTCCCTGCGACATATCTCATGTTCACGTTCATTTTCATGTGAAGTATGAACCGGGCTTAAAGAACCAAAATGACACTTCTTAAAAACCAGTCTTGAGCAATCAAGATATGTGGTATAAGGTTTAATTTTTATTGACCCCCTTTGAACACGTGCAAATACGCCATTTTGGGAGTCAAATAATGCTGAGTCATTGTGGAAGCTGTATGTGTCTCTGGTGGGCGTAACACGGTTTAATTCACCAATGGGAGCCTTAGCACTGCGAGTTACGCACGCTACGGACACACACAACGCGCACGCACATTGCTTCCACAACGACGCGGCATTATTTGACTCCCAAAATGACGTCATTGGCACGAGCTCAATAGGCGGGATGGGGGTCGAGGGGGTAGGATGACCAACCCCAATTAAGTTGCAGGTCCGCTTTTAGCATTTGAGTTTTACTTGAACATCTGCGGTATGCAAATAACTCTTGGGTAATGCATGAAAGGTCCACTTCATGATTATACAAATGACTCTTCCCTTCTACCAGACAAGTACTGAAAAACAAAGACAGGTGTTGACCATATCACATGACCTTTTCAAATTGTCAAAAACCACATACCTGATTTTCCATCATCGACATCCGAGCTAAAATTGTATGTTTCCGCTTGTCAACTGCATGTTAAAAATAAAAAATGTTTGTGGGTGGGGGGAAAGCCAAAACAATTTTATTTTTTCCTTAAAGGTCAAATTGGAAATTTACATACATGTATTTACCGAGTAATAAAGGAAACGCAAAATATTTTCCACTTTTTTTATTAAAAAAGCAAATCTGAGAGTGGGAATTTTCAGCACACAGAAGCTTTATGCAGTCATGCATAATGAAGCTGTTATGTGACTATTTTGATGTCAACTTTGTTACAAAAGAAATTTTTGAATTGGCTCATTTGAAGTTTGGTTCCCCAAACTCTTCATATTTTTGCAAGAAACAAAGCCTGTCATACTTGTGAGGTAGGCTCCCGGTTTTCCAATGGTTTGATCGAGTCGTCGCTGTAATTCTTTGATTCGTACCATCATGTTCATGTGTCCCTGAGAATACTGTTCAATAACGTCACGAACATCGAGGGGCTTTCTGGATTGCTGTGGGAAAAAAAGACACGCAATTTACCCATGATTAGATAAAACCAGAGACAATACTAAAATGTCATCATTGTGACGCTCCCAAGACTAGACGGTTCGAGACATCGTAATTTTCTAAATACATGTATTTCAAGTTTCATTCTGCAACAAGTATTAATTTGGTCAAGACAGCAGAACCTGACAAATCTCGAGGTCAAAGGCCGTAAACAGGATTTGCATTTTTGTATGGGTTTACGGTAGCACCATGTGAGTCTTTTTTGTATATGTGAGGTTCTGAAAAGAACCGGTGAGTGTGAACCCAACGTTTCGAACAGTGTGCTCTGTTCGTCTTCAGAATTGCCATTGTCGCAAAATTTCCATCAACCATTTCACTAGAAAAACCTTACTCAAATCGAAAATTCCAATTGGTTCCAAATATCAAATGCAATGATTCCACCTGAGTTTTTTTTTAATCATAGGAGCTCTCACGTGAAAGAAACTTGGATCCTGACTATCGTGGTACATGTATTATGGATTTGTTTGCAGTATAGCCATGGAACCAACCTAAATAGGACAGCGGCTTCGCACAATTTCTTGCAAGCATGAACAGAATTGTTTCATTTCATGTACTGAGCCGACTTATACACAGGTTGGTTTTTCATCATACACATCCTCAATCACATCTAGTTTGTGCCTTTTGAAGCACCAATGAAGAATGGTAAGACTTACTTGGAATTTTTTGCGAGCGACTAAGTACTGAATACGTCTAATGGCTCGGATAGCTACTTTGTGTACTGGCATTAGGCTGTGCAAGAAGATAAAAAACAAAATTTGCCATTGTCAATCCTCGTGATTGGATGGGAGAATTATTTTCCTTTCTTATTATGCACACATTACACATATACAAGTACATAAGACTCGCCAACTGACCTAGTGAGTTTTTCAGGAACAAAGGCAAAGCTGAAGATATCGCCCTCAGGATCGGGCAAATCCATGGAGAACATCTCGGATAGCCTTTGGAGAGGTCGATATCTCTCGCTAGGATCTCGATCATTGTCTAAACGTCTCCTGTTGGGCCGATCAAAGATGCCTGTCATGCACAGACGGTCATGAGAAATAAAGGTTGACATGATGGGAGAAGGGTGAAACATTGTGAGATACACTCAGGAATGACTGACAAGACAGATACATGCAGAGCTAAGGGGCCGTCCAAAGTTGACAACATTTTCACAGTTCTACAGAGCGTAGTATTTTTCAACATTTTACAATACATATGGAAAGTCCTACGCTGCCCTCGACCCCCGTCCCCGTCCCCCTCCCCCTTCCTACGTTTAGTAGAACTGTAAACATGTTGACAACTTTGGACGGCCCTAAGGCTGGATTTACACTTTTATGTTTTATGTGTAAATTTGAAAAAGTGGTGCAGAAGGAATTTGGAATAAAACCACGCACTGAAAATTAAGCACGGAATCAACTTGGGCAAAAGGTGTTTTAGTAGTTCCGTCATTTTACCTAAATTCCGTCCACGCTGCTTTTTTCTTAAAGCAACACACGATTATTTGTGTGCAAAATGGTTCAGGTGAATCCAGCCTTAAACAGAACTCCACTTTGAGTACACAAGTTGTAACAAGTCGAGGGCATGTCTAGCTGTGGGACCCGTCATCTAGGCCACCTCATAGGGACATGTTATAAGCAACGTCCTAGGGAGTAACATTATGGAGATTGTCACAAGTTACATCACAACAAACAATATGAGACACTCCAGACAAAACCGGTAACATTGCCACATTTTTAGACATAGCCACTAATGCAAAATTAGGGAGATTCGGAATTTAGTGTTAACAGAAGAAAAAAAATGCCTGTAATTACAGTGATGAATATAAGGTTCAATTTTCATAGCTTTTATGCAAATATAATATGCTTCTAAGGAGTTCATTTGGAAACTTCACAGGTCTTTTGCTTTTTTTTTCTTCAAGGCCCCTGGTTCGTAAACATCTTTTGCCCATTTCTCAACCAAATATTGCCCCATCACCAAAATGTATACAACATAGGAAAGTTTCTTTACATGTAGTTCCCTTTCAGCCAGTCATAACCCATTGTAAATTGTCTTACTCCCAGTTTGACAGGGGCTCAAACAATCCTATTAAATACTCACACGAAGGCTCGTCATTACTGAAGACCGTATCGTTAACTCCACTCATTCTCTCAGGCGATGATTTCCCCGGTATGAACTCAAGAAGCGTTGATTGAACTAGTGCTTCCTTCAGCTTGGAATTCTTACGTTTCTTCAGTACGTGCGTCTTGTTTGTGGAGGTGGGGTTACTGCTGTTAGGAGCTGTCGTATTGGAAGTGTTATTGGAAGTTGGTGGGGAGATGTGAATCTTCCACGTGGCTTCAGAGACGAATGAACCGGTGCTTTCAGCTGCGTGAGATCGCCAAGCACACTGGGTATTCACCGAACAACAAAAGAAAGGCACATTTTCTTCATAAATACCTTCGACAATTTATGCCCCCCGGCCACCCACCTCCCCCTACTGGCTGAGAGCACGTCACATGGGTGGTCTTAAATGGACAATAAAGGCCCCACCTGGTTTTAAATCTGGCCCGTTCTAATCTGGCCCGTGGTGCCCTAGTCAGTTTCAGCACGTATGGAACACACACATGCACACAAAACGATTCACATGCCCGAAATCAGATTTGATGCAGTGTCACAAAAAGTTAGTTTACCCGGTCCTGTGCATGTGCATACAACACGCATGCAATACACATAAGGCGCGCAATCAAACAAAAATGACTTGAGGCACAGTGAAATCACTTTTTTTTAAAAACTAACACCAGCGAATATTCCACAAAGAGTAAACCTTGTTTTAAGTAAAACTTCAAGGAAATCAGTTCAAATGTTGAGTAAAAGATAGTTTTGAGATTAGCATTTGAGTGCGTACTTCCTTCAAGCTCGACGAGTTTGATTTGTCAAGACTTCACTCAAATAGAAATTCTTGCCCCCCAAAGCATATTCTCCCATTCAAAATTGACAGATCCCCAGGAGTTGAGGTGGAGTGGGGCCAGAGAGGATGGCAGGTGGATATCACAGACCTTGTATGAGCACATGCACCTGAGTTCAGTTTGATACTTGCATAGTATCTCTTACATTTAAATTTCAAATGTCCTTTTGTCAGCTAAAGTAACAGCAAATTTGCGCTTTTGGTCTATGATCATCCTCTTGCAACTGTGCCCCTTTAAAGCACTCCCTAACTCCTGCGTACAGTGGCCCTGTTGAAACAGGCCCCATTTCGCGGTGGGACAAGCGACAGAAATCTTGTCGCCTCTGCTGGACCAATCAGGACGCGTGGGCAGTGCATTGCAGCATTCAAATGTAACGCACGCAGATTGTAAACACTGTGCATGCATGTGATACATGTACTCGGTAATGCTGGCCGTTGTCCGCGTCAGCGATTGGCTGCTATTTAAAGCATACTGGGGAATCCGTTCCATTACATTCGTCAGCATGCATCCCTGTTAATAATTTGAAAAATTGAGGAGTAAATTAAGATCGTCGTTTGAAAGTTTGGTAGGAATTGGACCCAATACAATTTCTGGAAAGTATAGAAATCGTTCTCATCTTTTGTTGGCGGCGGCTGAACACTATCATTTTCATGGTATTGGATATCATGCCACCTGTCTATTATTACCTGTATTAATCTAGCAGCAGCTGGAATCTGACGGCTGAAATGTTTCTGCCGCTGTTTGTGTTGTACCTTCAAGGCAAAACCTGAGCCTAAAATACCCTGTGAAAAATGACAGTTATAGGTTAAACTGCGCAGACGTAGACATGATGAAAATAGGACAGACAAGAGTATAATTTTCATGAAAATTGTGATTCACATACATGTAACTTCTATCTTGGGGAAAATAGCTTAAAGATAGATTACAGGATCGGAAAACTGTTACAAACCAACCAGTAGTACAGTACATGTATAAGTCGGCTCAGTACCTCATCTATAGCAACATTGTTTCTCGGATTTCAAAGAAATCAACTGTGTGATTTAGTTTCCTAAGACACAACTTTCAGCTGGTCAATAAAAATGAATCAAAGAAATCAAAATGTAAAGGTTTTGATGATCAAGATGTACCAATTTCATGTTGATATCAATAATTACCACGTTTCATTTAATTGCAGTCGCTCGCTGCAGTCATTTGACACCAGCAAGCTTAGTGGTCAAGTGGTTAAGACGTTTGTCTAGTATGCAGGAGGTTGTGGGTTCGAACACCACCCAAGCATGCTTCAGTTTTTAGAGTGTTCTTGGGAAAAGCACTTGGTACTTAGTGTATATATACCATTATGTGTTAAATTAAATTCCTTTTAATTATTTATCCTCAAGAAATAAGACAAGCATTATACTTACTGAGGGAAGCGCAAAGAAGGATATGGAAAATATTGAAAAACATGAGGCAATGATTTTGCCGACCCACGTGATGGGCACTTTGTCTCCGTAGCCTATTGTTGTTAATGTTACCTGTAGTCAAAACAACAAAAGACAAACATATAGTAAAAGATATCAAAGTATGCAGGACAAAATTGTTATAGGTATCAAAAATTCAAATTTTAACTTAAAGACAGACACTCGTCATTTAAACCAATCGTTGGCTTAAGCTGTCTGGTTGGGACAAATATTACCCCAAAATGGGCTTTTTGATCAATTCAATGCTATAAGGCAACTGAAGTGGCTTGGTTCAAATTGGAATAACTCACGAACTACTGAACCGATTAAGCTGGTTGACTGCTTTTAAAGCTTATTACATGCTGTATAATTTCCTAGAATTGATGTGGTATACTTTTACTTTTGTGGTGATGGATCACACGTGGTGGTTGTGTGCATGGATAAAATTGTGACTAAAATACGGACTTTTAAATAATTTCTTGAACATTCACACAATTTGAAACTACATGTAATTAAATTTTCTGCAAATGTGCAGAGCGAAAACTTCACTGTTGGGTAAAATTTGCATCCGCTTGAAGTAAGAAATGGACCCAAGTCAGTTTAGTTGTTGAATGACTTATAGACCATATTAATGCATTTTAATGGTTCAAAAGCCCGTATTCCTGAATGCGTGAGGACTATAGGACGCTCGAACTAGGTGATTTGGGGGAAATGGCCATAGCAGACAGTGGAAAATGAGGGGAATCATTACACGTCCGTACGTGGGGAAAGTTGTGTACGCGGAGCGTGGGCCCGTGCACAGATTTCCATGAAACGTAAATGTTTGAAACGTAAATTTTTGTGTTCGAACATAACCCCCCCCCCCCCCCCCCCCCCCTCTCTCTCTCTGGATCCGTGCCTGGGAACGCATACCGTTAGTCTGGTACCTTTCCACTCAGCAGTTTGGGCTCTATAGAACTGATTCAGGATGCCTGATTGAACTGTTCTACGTGTGAATAGGTTTTATTCTTAGCCTTCTGTATCATGTTGTTCATTTCACTCACCACACCCCACCACAAGGCATCAGCGTATGTCTTAAACTGATATCTTCCTTTCTCATCTTTGTTATCCCTCTCAGCAAGGTAGACAAAATATGACACGAAGATTAACATCAAGAAACCAATGTACATTGTTGTTATCAGCTCCTATGGAAACAAATAAAATGACCAGAAAAATAGCTTTAGTGAATTAAAGCTTGTCAGTTTTATTATCAAAGAAATATGGCACAGAAATTGATTTAGCTTGCGTCGGGGAAACTGAATGTTAATTAAGGTTCGTTTTTCCCTTACCCGATGTAATTCTTAACTCGGGTGGGACTTGAACCCACGACCTCCTGCAAACAAGGCAAACGTCTTAAAAGGCACAAGCGCGTCAGCAATGCGCGCGCGCTATGTTCGTGCCACGAAATACACAGCTCCATAGCAAAGGCATGGAGCTGCGTATTACGTGGCACGAAATTGGCGTGCGCGCATTGCTGACGAACCTCTGCCTTTAACCACTCGACCACCGAGATAGCCGGTGTTGGATGGCCAGTTCGAATCATTTCGCAACAGGGATCGCAATTAATCAGAAATTGATCAGAAAATATGGCACATACGAAAAAAACATTCAGGGGGAATAAAACATTGTCACAAATCTAATAAATCATCTCAAATTGAAATTCTGCAAATTATGGATCAGTAAATGCAGTGAAAAAGTGAAAGCTTATTTTAATGGAGAAGCATACGGCTGAGCAGTTTGGTGTAATGAACTCAAGAGTGATTCCCGGCTGCGACCATGCTGCTGGGGCTGCATACATGTACTCCCCAGGAAGTTGTGTCCAGTGATCAGGGGTAATGAATGTTGCCATGGTGGGCGTGTGTCCTTGGGCAAGGCACTTTGCCATAAGTTGCCTCTCTCCACCCAGGAGTAAATGGGTACCTGCAAGGGTCGCAGCCGTTGAGCGCTTGTGTCAGGCTGCTGGGGCTGCCCAGGGAGTTGTGCCCAATGACCAGGGGTAATAATGCTACCATGAGTATCCTGCAGGATAGATGAGTGCGCTATATAGGCCTAAGTTATAAGACACTGTGGGTGTGTTGTGTGGGGTAGTTCACCTACTCGTACATGTAGCTCTGATTAGTGGCATAATGTAGGCATCTCATAACTTATTGCAACTTTAACAATCAGTCTGGCCCAGGTAAATGTCACCCTGATGGTGAATAATTGCAGAATGCAATTTACATCACGTCAGACTCGGGTAGCGGGGGATTATTTTGACTCAGTCGATCATAAGTCAAATTGGCTCTTTTTATGCAATCTCTTTTGCCGTGTTGCCATTTCCATGAGTTGTCTTATTGTTTTGCATGATTGCAACAGACCTTTATTGATGGGTAGTAAAACAATCTTAAGCCTGGGCTGCCCAAGCAGCAATACGCAACCTCATCATGTTCTCAACACGAAGCTGACATGATTTATGGCCAATTGATGTCAAATTGCCCTCCCATCTTCAGCTAAATGTCAAAATGATCTGTATGGAACAAGTCGTAAACAGGGTAACTATATTCTTTTGATAGCCAGTCCTACAAAGGGTTTTACCATTATCGTCATTTTAGAAGACGGTATCATTGGGCTCTTAAACCAAATGTGATTGGCCAATAGTTAAGATCTGGGCCAATTTCATGGCGCTGTTTAGCAGCCGATTGTGTACTAACGAAGGCCCCGGCTAGTTCATGGAGACCGTAACCTTAAGCACCGGCAAACATTTGCTAGCTTCAAAGGCAAATTTGCTAAACACTATAGTGATGCAACAATGCCTGTTTCCAAGCACGCGCATGCTTAAGCACGCCGCGGCCGTGAAATAGCCTTAAAGTTTAATAGCACAACTTTTCTGCTACAGTAAGCACACATTTTCAGCCAGTGCTTTAAGCAGCGCCATGAAATTTGCCCCAGGTCAAGTACCACGAACACCGAGTCTTGAGTCATTTCTACATTAAGTTGCATGAATCTTATCACCAAAAGATCATACTTTGCAACACTCTGTGTCAACATTGCCAGAACGTGTTTACACATCCTCCAGCATCAAGTGCTTAATAACATTACTTAACTGAACCTATTAGAAACAGCCCATTAGAAACAACACCTTCACTGCCGTCACAGGTACCATTTGCTCCTGGGTGGAGAGAGGCAATTCATGGCAAAGTGCCTTGCCCAAGGGCGCACACACCAAGGACGTGGGCCAGCCTGGATCAAACTCGATCATGACCAAGGGTCGATTTCACAAAGACTTGCCATGGGTTCCGCGAGTTGCGATGGATTTAGTACTTGCGACGCGTCGCAAATCTTTGTGAAATTAACCCCGCACAATTAACCAAGGTCAAGAGTTTAATGCAGACAACCAATCACCCATGATACTCCAAGCTTTACACCAAGCATTAGCAATCAACCTTAAAACTGCAATCTTGTGTCTGAGCGAGACCAAAGTTTGCCATCTGCAGGATTTGGTTTTTGTTCACAAATACACACTTAATATCTGCGGCAGACATTAGATCCCCAACCTATCCAATCTGCTATAGTTAGGCCCCAGACGACAGGTGCATGCATACTCATAAACTGATTAGATAGAGTACAGTGGCTTGCAAAAAAAGTTGTAGAGATTTGAAATAGACTAAGAATATAATGTCGGCAGATCAGGGGTGATACCGGAGTCAATCGGCACACTGTTAGTTAATGGTGGAGATATTAATATCCCATAGAAATTGATATCCCAATAGAACCTGATAAAATTACAAAGTACATGTAGGCTTGGGTAAATAAATCCCCTCTGAAGTCGATTATAGTCATTTTCAAGTTGGGAATCGGAATCACAATTCCGTCCTTTGGAGAAATCAATTTCCATCTTGGTGATTAAAGAAAAGTACACTGCAATTCTGAATGTAAAAGCATGCAGGAATTACAGGAATTGGTAGTGTTTTGTATCAGGTTCGTGTAAAGGGCTTGGGAATAAACATCACGACGCCATAATTGACGTCATTCCCGGCCGCCATACTTCAAGGTAGTGTCGGTTGCTATGCAAACTGGCGTGCAGCATTGTCGAGTTGAACGTACATCGTGCACGTTACTGCCACATAACATGGCGGAAACCACTGCATTGTGACATTGCATGACATCACATTCCCAAGCCCTATAGAGCCAACTTTTGTTTTGGAAATGGAATCGAATCTGAATAGAATAACGATTTTTAAGTGGAATTCCTAAGTGGTCCACTCATTGTTTTTGGGTGTTCATGACATCCTTGCTTCTCGCTATGACATCCTAGCTTCCTGTAATGAAGTCATTGGTGCTTGCAAAGGGAAAACTGGTCCACCTTTTGGGCAAACAACCAGCCTACAGACTCACAAATGTTAAGTCAGTGCAGTGTAACACGGAGTAACCTACTTGTCTGTGTATAAAAACTACGGAGCCTAGGAGTTTCCACGTTCCTCCTTGTCTGTCCATGTGAAGCATGCGCAGAATCTGTAGGCACCGAATACCTCTGTAAAATGGACGAAATAATTAAGCACCATAAAAATCAGTGAAAAAAGTCGGAAAATTAGTTGGGGAGTTTCACAATACAACGCACCACTTAGAGGTTGACGTGGAGAGGTTATTTCTGCTGTGGGCAATTTCTACCTGTGTATGTGTCAAAGATAGATTACAGGATTGGAAAACTGTTACGAACGGTGGATATGTTTATTATGGGGTACCGAGAGAGGGTTATAACAAAAGAAACAAAGGAACCCCATACGTCGTTCAACAGCACAATACGTACGCCAGTATTGGCCGTCCCTGCATACCGAAAACACTGAACGCAACGGAACGCACGGTATTCCCAATACGTATTGCATCCCAAGCAATCCCAACTCGAATGGCATGGTACGCTTTCCATACCAAGATGGCGGACGGTTAAATTGTGGCTACGACCTCGAGGTTTTAAGTCAATATTTTGCTTCAACATTCGGGGTGCGGAGCAGAATTTCAAAGTGTTTATTCTTCGACTATGGACGGAGGACCATGCCACAGTCAGCTGAGTTATCAGTTTTGATTTGCGATGTAATGCATAGTTCCGAGTTTGCCTAGTTAGCCCCGCCCCCGTGGATATTGTTGCTATGGCTCACACACTATCGTCAAAAATGGCGGCACACTACGCACAAAGCAATGGGACTTTCAACAGAAAGCACAGATTAAATGGAGAAAACTCAAAGGCATTCATGTTTCAGGGTCGACAGTTATCTTAGAACACACAGAGTAAAGGGCCAGTAATACAGGGATGTCATATCATGACATACGTGCTTTCGTACCTTTGAACAACGAAACGTCCGGCCTTGAAACAAAAAATTCACCCGGATCATCGCATACAACACTGTACAAATTGTATGGGGCCGGCAGAACATATCGCGTGATCATGTTGTTGTGAGAAAGTGCACTTTGACCTATGTCAGTGATATCTGCTAGCTCTGTTGTGATTGGTCGGCGGGTTCGATTGATTGACAGGTCGGACCTATGCATTGTCAGAATCTTCATGTTAAGCATGCAGCCGTTTGATCGTATGTTTTGGGATGCAGCCGTTCAGCAAGCCATTTCGGTTGCAGTATACCGATGTGCCATACGTATTTCGGTATTGTGCTGTTGAACACGCCTCATCAGGTTGATTGGGACACAACATTCACCCAGCTCATTGGAAAGCATTCAGTGCAAGTAATCTTCATCCAATCATATTTCACGCATGCAAATAAACAAAGTAAGCCATCCAATCAGCTTACCTTATTGCAGAGGCTGCAAAGACTTGCCCCTCAGACCCAAAACAAAGCACTGCAGCTGATGCAACCACAACAATTAAATCTGCGTCAACACAAAAATAGTTCATTTTGTTATCAACATGTAACGTTGAGTTTTGAAATTAGGGAATAAAAGTGGGTTTGGCCAGTCTTAAACATACGTTTAAAACCGGATAGGGGCCTAGACGAGTGATTAATGGCCCGAGCTGCAGGTGAGGGCCATTATCAGCATCCAGGACCCTAGCCGGTTTTAAACAGATTGTTTAATTAAGACTAGCCAAACCAACTTTTATTCCCATTCATAAATACCTTTTTTGTTTAAATTGTTAAAACTCACAAAAATTCCTCGATAATCTTGTCGTTTTGCCATGTTTTGCATTACTGTTACATGCATGACGCACGTTCGTTCAAACTAATGTCCCTTCATTATGCGCACGTTACGCGTGTTGCAAGCGTATTGTATGCGCAGTCACGCATGCACATGACCGGGTACTTGTCACAGTGCACATTTTGCTTTCGGGCGTGTGCAGTTTTCGTGTGCGTGTGCGTGTTCCACTGAATAGGGCGCGGGCCAGGCTAAAAAGTGTTTAAGACTGACCGGACTTTATCGTTCGTTTAAGACTGGCCATGTGACATGCTCTCCGCCAATGAGGATGCGTAAACTGACTAAGGTATTTATGAATACAAGTTTAATATTAAGTGGAATTAATTTTAATGTCGTCATTGAAACAGTACTTGTACATGTATTATTTTGCCCCAACACTTTTGAAGCACAAAGCGTCACATTTAACTGAACTGAGACACCAAACATTTTTGGGCACCTAATTTTTGGAATGATCCGTAAAGTTGAAGATGAAAACTATTTGAATCTGAAAACTATGTCCCATTCCTCAAACTTTAAAAAGGGAAAACATTAAATTTCAAAATTCTTTTGGAACAGTTTTTTAAAATAATTTTTTTCAAGGTGAGGACCTAAGATGTTTTGTAAGATTGCAAAATGGGTGGCTCTTCAAGGATGAGGGGGATTTTTGTTTTGACAGATTTTGTAAGTTCATGAAAATGAAGCAAAAAATTGACAATCCCTAATAGCAAGACTTCAAGAAATGCTGACAATATTATTGTTCAATTCTATCTCTAAAGCCCCGTGCTCGGACAGCGACTGTCAATATGACACTTACGTCCCAGTGGATTTAAAAACATTAAATTTTGATGAATAGAGTGAAAATTCAGCAGAGAGCGCGGGAATTGATGTGACAAACTATGAAATAATAATGATTGATCGGCAGTAAGTACTAATTCAAGGGAAAAGAGCGATCATTTCGATCCATTCCATAAAGAGCTAAGTGAGATTAAGATTCACTGACTCGGCAAAGGCTAATGAACTCACTAGCTTAACGACATCGAGTGGTTGCATGATTTAAAAGACAGAAATACTTTAATACATGTATATCCCGAGTATATAACAATTTTCTTGTGTAAGATGACTTATAAAATTCACATATACACCAGGAGTAGATTTAAAAGTCAAAATTGCAAAATTGCAATCAATACCTCTGAAAGTATGTGGCACTTTTAAAAGCATGAGAAGGATTCAATGAACTACAGGGTGTTTCAGAAAAAAATATACAATCAAAATTGCAGATAAAATGAAAATTGTATTATATTCAGAAAATTGGCTCACAGATATCAGTAGACATACTGCTGACATAGGTTTCATGTTTTCATTAACGTCCACATGTTGGGAATTTCATACCTGACCAAACAGGGGCTAGTTTTGTAAAAAAATCCAGTGATGTTAGGTCTGCTAATTTTGTGAAATGGACTTGGGAATGGCCCCCTCAAGATCACCAGACGTATTCGGGTAGCGTTTACACTACGAGCGACCTTGACGATTGCGGGGTTCAACCCTACCCTAAAGGTGACTTGAAAAAGGCGGATCAGACCCGGGTCTGATCCGCCTTTTTCAATTCGCCTTTTGCGTTTACACTTAGTGCCTACCCGGCTTCGATTCGCCTTTGCCGAATCGAGTGTAAAGAGGGTGTAATTACTGCCCATGGAAGTGGACGACCTGGAGGGATCGATGAATAAGAACCAAGGTTGCCCTTCTCAAGAACAGAGCAGAGATCGGGGCGTGCCTTTGGTTTTACGCTAAACGTGCGAATCTGTGTAAAGAAAAAGACAGTCACGTGGAGGACTGAGGGGCTAGCTAAACTTTCCTGAAAAGCTGATAGCAAAGAAAGGATGTGTCAAATTGACCTCTCATGCTCCTTGAACCAGGACATGTCAAATTGACCTCTCATGCTCCTTGATCCTGTTTTGTATCTTCCATTTTTAGGTGCAAATTAATTTTAGCTTTGTTTACAAAACTAGCTGCTATTCAGTCAGGCGTGAAATTCCCAAAATGATGACGACGTTAATGAAAACATGAAACCTATGTCTACCGATATGTGTGAGCCAATTTTCTAAATATATTACAATTTCCATTTTATATACAATTATACTTTTTTCTGTTACACACTGAAGTGCAATCTTTAATTTTAAGTGTGACATTTTGAAACTTTTGATATAATATAACTTTCGTTGTTGCTGTGCAATTTAAATTACAGAATCTATATAGGGTGAATTGGGTATATAGGGTATATAGGGTACATGTATATAGGGTGAATAAAATCAGAAGTTAAATTTCTCGAAAGAAACTTGTCAAAAAAACAAAATGTAACCAGAAGAGTTGAAAACGCCTTGGTGTCCCATTAAGGTGTCCCATTAAGTTGTTGAACTTGGAAAAGCCAAGTTTATGAATGCATGAAAATGTCACACTTTGGCTCTTGTTTTTATGGAAAGACCCACGTACGCCCCTTAAATTTGTGTCTGCACCTTCCGCACCTCTGCTGATTGGGTCCATTTCTTTTTTATGTAAAACACTTTGATTAATAAGCATGGTTCATGCAGGTACCTCAATGTATCTGACCTCTTTGGTGCAGCACTCTGATAAATGAGCATCTTCTGCGCCATGAGCATCTTCTGCGCCATGAGCATCTTTTTTGATGGATACCGGCGCATTATAAATTTTCATTATTATTATTATATTCATTAAAATTACACTTGCCTGCATTGCGAGGACTTGTAGCAGACATTTTAGCCTAGAGAGATGGTTTTTCGTTCGATACATGACCAGTTATTTGGTTTCCGCTAAACGTCGTGATCAGGTCATCTCCGGGATGGGTATTCCTAATGGGTAAAATGGTCAACTTGTTCGCTCAATCATCTTTGTGATATCCTAGCTATGCCGCAGGTTGTATAAATTTTACTGTGACAGGCAAATAGATGTTGTGTGAAAAGAATTTGTATAAATTCAGATCGGGCCCAAAGGCAGTTTTAGAGGTGAAAACTCATGAAAATGCAGGTCTTTTTCGACAATTTTAACTGACAAAATGGCAACACATCTACATTGATCACCCGCAATTCGGTGGTTGGGTGGTTAAGATGCCTGCCTAGTATGCAGGAGGTCATTGGTTCAAGTTGCAAACTGAGTTTTTATTGTGTTTCTTAGGAAAGCACCTAGTTTACATAGCACATTTAACATGCTGTGTATGGACAAATTACATGGAACGATGCATTAATTCAATTTTGATTTTTGTCCTTAAAATAAAAAATCTGCTGGTTTGTTTGGGGCATGCAGTTCATAATTGTAATGCATGAATTAAAACAAACTGTTACATTTGAAATTTCATTTTAGCCTGCAACCATTTTGTACATGTATTTGGACGTAATTTCTTAAAACAGTTCTCGTCTTTTCAAAAAGTACATCCGTGTGACTCCATCGATTGTGCCCCCTGCCTAATCCCCTTACAAACTGCAGGTCAATGCTTACAGGGCATCTCGGCCAAATTGCATATGTCAGACGCTCTCTATAAACCCGTAAACTGCTCAGGGCTGCGTCCACCGTGCCTCGTCCCACTAAATTTGTGCGCGATTGCTTGGGTTCATGAGCTGTTTGCTGTCTATATATAGGCCACACACTTTCATATCTCGCCATTGGGTGGAATATAGACCAGGCAAAGCTTGTTGAAGTGATATGGTCCGTCTGTGTTGGTGCTTGAGGCAGTACACGATATGACACTATCACATATCAATACCATTAGAGTGCCACCCATGTATGCCAGCATTTATTTGGATTAAAGTATCAAGAGGTCCATTATTTTAGTTATGGGCCAGATAAAAATGCATTTGAAACCCAGGTTCTTTTATTTGGCAAAAATAGGTTCTTAGTCACTAATAAAAGACAGTGTTTGATTGGTTATGGAAATGCGAGTCATTACATTGTACTTGTTTATTTATTAGTTCTGGTATTTGTTTCACAAACATCTTAAGATGCATATGAGAGGTTCCTATTGCAATGCTTCATGTATTCAAGTTGTTCGATTTTAAATACATGATTTTTAAGCATCTTTCTTGACAGAAGTGCGACTCCTAAAAAAATTTGATTGTAATGCCATTGGTCAAAAACATATATGAATGCAATGTCTTGCATGGTGTCCAATCACCATTGAAATGAAACAACCAAACTTGAGATGAGAGAAAAATCGTAAGGGCCTTATCGGGATTCAAATCCAAGACCTCTGACTTACTGGGCATATATACCAGCTGAGCTATAAGACACAGTTGGTATACATACTCCCTCAGGTTTCCCCCCCCCCCCCCCCTGAACCAATTTTTTTCTCTCGGTATTAATCTCGATAAGGGCCTTGCAATTTTTCTCTCATCCCAAGATAGGATGTACGAATGTATGAATGTTTATTGAGAATGGCATTACCATCATTTTTAGGAGTTACGGGTCTACCAGGGATGCTTGAGGAATTTTTTGTTTAAATCAAGCAACTTGAAACATGAAGCATTACAAGCCCTCAAAGTCTTTAAAATGTACGTCTGAATTTTTGTAAAATTTGTCCCATAATGCCGGCCAGTACATTACTAGCCACCCTCTGTTGCCATAGTGAAATATGAAACAGTCTAAGCCAGCTTCATATCCACGTCATCAAATCGCTTCAAACAGACATTCCAGAGACCACGGGATCCTACTCAAGTTTTAGATCGGAGACATGATTCTTGATTTCTTGACAATGGGGCATCCTTCAGGCCTTGTGATACTTAAAGAAAATGTCTAGCTCAACAGATGCCTGGGGGAAATCCAAGCATTTTGCAATCATGGTAAGATGGTAGATCACCAAAATAAACAGACATGATAACATTAAAACTATCAGATTACTGAAAACCATTTGGTTATTGAGTATCAGGGGCTATTTTTACTAACGGTGATGCGTTATCCTAAGAATTGTTTGTCAGGAAACAAGTTAAGATTGCAGGCACTATAATATCGCAGCTTGTAAAAATTGCCCCTACGTTGCACTTGCCTGATGTTGCTAAACTAGTATCATGGTCAATGTAGCATTAGTTCCCCCTCATTTGGTTAAATTAAACGGTTGATGCCTATTTAATATTTAATGTGAAACCTCTGACAAGATAATAGTGCAAAATAAAGCATCAATAGTGAGGTTTCGGTGTGCACAGTTAGTGATTACGACTACGATTAGCCAAACCTCAAAATCGTTATCTTTCGCTGTCCGTTTTTCACTAAGGTGTATAGGCATTGGTATCAGTGTAAACAACAAAACAACACTTGGGATATTTGTGTAAACGCCACAAGTACGCACAAATCGATGACGTAAAATTCACAAATAGTCGTCGTTTTGCCTAACCGTATGCGACCGAAACCTCCCTAATAACTTTTCAGTCTTCATTTCACCCACAATTCTCAGAGTTACACTTGTGTCAACATTTCTTTACCACATATTATACCCCCTTTAACCGCTTAACCCTTCGATTATTTGAGCTATGCAAAAAGTTAATGAGCTCACCGCAATAATCTGCCAGCTCTTTAGTGAGGCACACACTCGGCCAGCTGTGAAATTATTTTATTTTTCAATCAGACAGAATCCATCTGGATTACCTAGGTAATTACCTACGTAAAAGCAAGATGACTTTGACTTTGTCCTTTTGGCTAAGCGACATCACATCTGTGATGGCTAGCTGTAAGATCCCAGGGGTATCCTCCAAGATTGTTTAAACATTGAAACAATCAAAGATTGCATTCATACATGAAAAATGAGCCTCGCGCACAAAAACTATGCATTATTCACACACAATCGTGGTGTTTGCTGTTGGTTGATGAGAAACCTTTTCCAAGCCTCAGATTCTAGCAGCAAAAGGGCATTGCCAATCTTGTCAGTCATGTGTGGTGTTTATACAAGGAGCACTTCCTTGTAATGTCAAATTAAAAAGACAAAGGAAAGCAGAGTTGAGAGTCAATAGACCTTTATCACGGTGCGTCCATCTTTGTCTTGTTCCCCATAGTACATGTATGTAGTGCAGATAACTCTGAAGAATATGTTTAGTGCGGACTGGCAAGTAACGTTACGTGATTGGTAACAATCCTACATGTATAGTTTTATGCCACATATTCCTGCATGTGAAGGGGTTTTTTAAGAAGACCTTTTTCATAAAAAAAAAATGTTTCCTTGAGATTTAAATTTTTCCATTTTTGTTATTCCAACAAAACAGAATAAAGCTTCACCCAATTTAAATTATTTCACCCTGAAGCATCTCAGATAATCCCGTTAATGGTAAAATCATGAGTCAGTTTCTTGCAACTTGGTCGGACATTAATTGCACGCACAGGGAACCCGACAACCAGGCTCCAAATCAAAACAATTCCAGTTCATCAAAACGCGTGATGACCTTGATGCCACTTTGCTGTGAAACAAAGAATAATAATTGGGTCTTGATATCAGTGTTTCCATCCCCTGCCTATTCAACTGCAAGGCAGTCCACCTCGACACTTTCTCCACCCGCCTCGGTAATTTTGTACGTACTGGCAACTCAACACAAAACTTAAAATTTAAAATGTGTGGTGATCCCTTATTTTTTATTTCGACCAGTAGTTTCAAGAATGCCGCAGAAAGACTGAACCCGGACACTTGCTAAATTTGGCATACTGTAAGCACCTTTTCCCCTGAAGCAAGAAATGAAAAGTGGAATGCGCCGTATATATAGCCTTTGCATCAGCGGCCATGACAGGGGGCATGTTTTCATATTTAAATGATGTGACAATAGATCCACAAAGTGCCCACTCGTGCATAACACACGGTGGTAATGTGACTGCCCCCTGTCATGGCCGCCCGTGCAAAGGGTCTACACACATTTTGGATTTACCAATTATCAAGATAGGCTTGGAGGCAAAATGTAGTCTTCCCCTCAGCCCCTGGTACTGTTGACGACAACCGGCGGACCACGCACGAACAAGGTACTCACAGCTGAAGAATAACACTAAAATTATTTCCTGTAAAGAAACGCAAGAAAACAAAGTTTGAAAAAAAACAAATCGTCATTTTGGGAAAGTGAAAATGCACAAAGGCAAAGCTGTTAGCCTGGGATTTTGGAAGCTTTCAACTAAGCACCATGTGTATTATCTAACACCCTGTTTACACTTGATCCCGAGCTCGGGGTCGAACACCGAGCTCGGGGTCGAACACCGAGCTCGGGGTCGAACACCGAGCTCGGGGTCGAACACCGAGCTCGGGGTCGAACACCGAGCTCGGGATCAGCCTAGGATCACAAACTGAGTGTAAACGCTCTTGGAACCAAATTGGCCACGGATCAGCTAGACCCCAATATTTTGGTCTCGCGTTGGTGGAGCTCAGCTAGGTTCGATCCCGAGCTCGGGATCAGTTTGCGGTTAGATATTAAGCAATTAATATTTACCGCAACTTGCCACATCTGCTCCACAGCCGTAGCGGGGGTAAATCCCGCGAAATTCAAGTGGCCTTAATTGTATACACTGTACATGCACAACCCATGCATACATTGATCAGTACATACACACACAGAGCATGACCTTTGACTGCAACTTCTGGCACCTCGCTCGAGATCAACTACAGAATGTATTAAAACGCAGCACTCAAGATCATTGTGGTTAACACTGACGCATTCTTATCAGGGGATCAATCTTGATCCTGAGCTCGGGACCAGTGTAAACACGGTTTTAGCTGAGGGCAAATGTTATATTTATAAAATGGCAAGTAACAACTTGCCACTCAAGTGTCGACCTTTGAGCAAATTAACCATAGCTCTCAAGCTCCATGCCTTGGGGAGAAATAAGCAGACAGAATTTATCCTCCTGAATTAAAGTTGGACTGGGAATCGCATTTATGATGCATCCTTTGGCACATAGGAGCCAAAAGCAATTTTATACTAGTCACAATAAGTTAGGGATTAAAAGTGGGTTTGAATGGTCTTAAACATACGTTTTAAACCGGATAGGGGACTGGACGCTGTCGCTGATAATGGCCCAAGCCGAAGGCGCGAGCCATTATCAGCGTCCAGGCCCCTTCCGGTTTAAAAAGGATCGTTTAAGACCTGCCAAACCCACTTTTAATCCCATTCATAAATACATGTACCGGTACCTTTTTTTGTGTAAATCGGTAAAACACATCAAAATTAGCTTGTCGTTTTGCCATCTTTTGCATTCACTTTCCCTACACCGCGTTCATATGAACTTCTTGTTTTTGTTCTATCGCGCGCATTACGCGTAATGCAAGCGTGTTGTACGCGTACGCACACGACCGGGTACTTGTCACAGTACACTTTCGGGAGCATGCAGTTTCTGTGTGCGTGTTCCATACGCGCTGACAAGAGCGCGGGTACAGGTGCGGTCGCGAGCCATATGCTTAAAAGTGTTTAAGGGCCTTTATCGTCTGTTTAAAACTGCACACGTGACGTGCTCTCAGCCAATAGGGATGCGTAAACTGTCTGAAAAGGTATTTATGAATTAGAGATAATGGTACATGTATATTGTCAATTTTATATTTTTTGTTCAATTGTCCATTTTCACCTATTCCTGTGACAAGGTGTGTCTGTCATGCAGATACAACTGCGGTATGCATACCCTTAATAAAATATCTGCGTGCACCCCACAATATCCTTAAATTATTGTGAGTAGTGTATTACTAATTAAACTTCTCTGAAAAAGCCTTTGTGGCCAACATACAGCCAAATACAGCAAGCCATGTTTATACGATGTTCAAAGTATGACTCACACTGTGAATGGTCAATTCCAATGAAAAATTCATCTCCTTTTTTTCCTGCTGTCCACACTTTCGACACAGTTACTTTTACCGAGACAGTGGTTAATTTTCTAGTAGTGGACCTACTCAGCAGGGTAAAATGCTTCGGCGATCATGACAGTATGCACAGGATGTTTCACCAAAATAAACTATCTGATTGGATTAGTTTTCAAGGATAGAAACTGACTAGTTAAAGTAACTCACCAAGAAAGTGTTCCCATTGGACTTGATTCGCTTGAAACTAATTACAGTAAGGTAGCTTGAGCAATGAGTTTTACCAAAAACAGTCCAATACGGACGAGATTTTACGAATCAATATTCTTTGGATGAGCAGCTGTGCATAAAATCAAGGCTAGGCCTCTCGCATCACGACACAGTTTCTTTTTTAAAAGGCATCCGTGTGCCCACAGGGCTAATAATAAATTATCTGCCTGCAGTCGGAGCAAGGTCTGTGGTCTTATTAATGAGTGCTAAGGCTCTTAACTGGCTTCCGAGGTTCCTCTAGATAATAAGAGGATTGTTTCAAGTCCGCTTCATCAGCAGATGGAAAGACAGGGTGATTTCTCATTACCCAACAAGAGAGAAATGAGGGCACTGCCACATATATAGAATTAAAAGCGGACCTACAGACTTTGACTCAAAAATGTTTTTTCTCATCTCTTTGAGCAATCTATAAGTTGATGTTAGAATGCCTTAGGCTCAACTCTGAAAACATAAATTTTGGAACATTTAAATTTTTACCCTATATAGTCGCAGGAGATAAAAGCCAGGAGATGCAAATCAAAATTACTTGCCATGTACCATCCAAGGGTCTCAGTGCTTCTCATTTTTTCATTTCAAATTCTTGCCACAAAGGAATATGGTAGTTCTCGTTTTGGCTTCCAATTTGACATTCCTTAAGCCTCGTCTACACTGGCAAACACTTGCAAACTGTTTGCAAACAAAAATCACCAAACAGATAGGCCTACATGTACATGTATGTTTGCTGATGTTTTTCTGTGTGTCTACATGTACATGGCAAACAAAAGCAAACTTTGCAAAACTTTTGTTTGCTGCAGTTTGGCAATGTTTTGTTGTGTTTTGTAAAAATTGCTTAAAAAGGTGTGTTGGTGTCTCTGCAGTTATAGTAAGAAAAGTGGTAAGGCGACGGCAAAGACGCAAAAAAACACAACGCAATTCAGATTTTGGGCTCGTCTGGTCTTTAGCATCACTGGGGGCTGCCATTTTGAACGATCATGTGACGATCACGGTCGGCTGGCTCTAATCATAACCTAAAACCTGATTGGTACATAAAAAATGAATTACTGCATGTCCAAACACTGGCAAACACGGCTTGGTAAAGTTTACTGTTGTTTGTTAATGTTTTATGGGCCGTCCACACTTACACCCCGTTTACACTCGATTCGCCTTTGCCGAATCGAACTCCGCAATTTCCAAAAAGGGGAGTTGAAGCCGGGTAGGCACTAAGTGTAAACGCAAAAGGTGAATTGAAAAAGGCCGATCAGACCCGGGTCTGATTCGCCTTTTTCAAGTCACCTTTGGGGTAGGGTTGAACCCCGCAATTGCGGGGTTGAACCCTGCAATCGTCAAGGTCGTAGTGTAAACGCTACCCAAATACAGATTCGGCAATTTGAGTGTCCTTGGGGCGGTGCCCGCAGTGTAGTAGATTTAATTGACCAATCTGGCATTTGTGCAGCAACACCTAACAGCTCACGCATGCGCTGCAGTTACATTTTGTGGTGACTTTTGCGGTTTCTGAAGCGAGTTAAAGCGATTTGGGGTGTAGTGTAAACGCGGCAAATGTTCAGTTTTGTGGTCGCAATAAAAATGCTGGATCTGTATCCACCTTTGCCGATTCAAGTGTAAACGCGGTGTTAGAAACTTATCTGAAAAACACGACATCATGTTTTATGTAAAATGTTTGCCAGTGTAGACTAGAGGGCAGGCTTGTAATCTTACCATATAAAACAAGACTCCCTCTGCAAACTTACAGGTAGGAATTGTTGAAAGGACACTGAAGATTAAACAGACCAATACCGTGCTGAAGCTGAAACAAAGAAAACAAACTCAATTTATTCGAATTGATAATGCAGTGGCGCGCGGATCCAGACTCATTAAAATACAGGAATACAATGGAACTCAGGGGGTCGGATGATATGTTTAACATGCACTAATTCACCAAGCTTGGTCACTGGGCTCAACTGTGTCATTCCATAAGCCATCTTAGATCCATGGGGAGTATGCAGCTTGTTTAATAGGCACTCAATAGCTAATTAAACACACAACACAAAATTTAGTCCAATGGCGACGCACAGAGAATTAGCGTCCCTGTAAAGTTACCGCGACCACGATGTAAAACTTACAGGGCAAGAGAGGCCGCGGAAACTTTCCGCTCAGCCACGGGAGTTTTACAGGGCCCTCGAAAAGTCCAATGGGAACAGTTTTGCCCTGTAAAATAAACACGACCCTGCAGTAAACTATGGGCCTGCACGGCAAACGTTTACTGCAAGGTCGCGGTAGCTTTCCGCATGGGCACTGAAAGCAATTGCAAATGAGAACGCATGGGAAGATTACACGAAGGAATGTTACCGAAGGTCGCGGTACCTTTTCCTGCTCCTGGATGGAAAGGGGCAATTTTGGCAAATGTCTGCAAAGGGTATGCACACCATGCATGGCCAGCCTGGATTTGAACTCATAACCTGCAGAACTAAATGGGTCTTCAATACAATGCACCAGACAACCTCGAGGCCACCTCAAGATTTAGTCTAGTAGGAAAATGCCTAATCACATTGATACCCTAAGCTAATCTACAGTACTCCCGGAAATTAACTACACTCTGAACAAAAATGAATAAATTTAAAATCAAATGCAGGATTAAAAATTCTTTAATGCCACTTCAAGATTTTGTCTGGTAAGAAGTGCCGTGTGTGATATCCATGAAACTACGGGAATGCAAACTAGAAGTTGCTGCCTGTTAATAGGGAGCTTTCGATTACACGACTGCGACGTGAAACACAACAAAATGACGTCACGCAAATCTACTGCGCATGCGACAACATTGTCTGTTCGTTCTCTTCCAAATTTCACAACGTGCCTTGGGGTGTTTTAGCATTGTGTAGAGAACGGCGACATGGGGTAATCCAAGGCTGTCAGACAATGCATTTTCTGGTCACGTGGCTGAGTACGCATCGTCGTGAAAGTTGAAATGGGTTTAAGTAGCACGGGAAATTTTGTGCAACGATACTTGCGGTCAGCTTTTTTTCCCCCGTAGTGTAATCGAAAGCTCCCTAATATCTGCATGAAGAGTGCAGAAATGTATTTCTCCTATGATAAACCTCATAATGGCTCTTCCGGGACATGCCAAAAACTCATTTAGCCGGTACACAGCTCCTACTAACAGACATTAAAATATATAGGCAGTACTTTTATCTTTGAAAGAGCAACCATGATGAGCATCATAATGTCTGGAAATCTCTCTGCAACAATTTGAAGCAATGACATTAAATAGATAGAGAGTTGTACTGTGTCTGCAGTAATATTGTAGGTACATGTACCGTCTAATGGTCGACTACAGGTGAAATGACGGTGATTATGATGAGGCTGGAGGGGGAGGATGCCCAATCAGACTAAAGTCTGAAGCAGCACTTTTGAAAGTTTGAGACTAATTTGTGCCTCTTCACATGTACATGGGTCATTCTATAAATTTGGGGTCCAACGTGTGACATTTTTCTGTCCTTGTTACACCTGACATACTGCTATTTGCCATACAAGTATCATTAAAAATGCCTTCAAACCATATTTTTATGAATTGTATTTTATGTAATCACTCTTTGAAATAGAAGGCATTTAAAGAATATGTTCTGAATTTACAAAATACAACATTTTACAAGATGCCAGATGTAACGGGGACAGAAAAAGTGGACCCCAAATTTATAGAATGACCCACATGTATGTAATTATGCAAAGAAAGGTAATCTTTCTTTGCACAAGCACGCCTATACACATGTAGCGTGCATCAGGACATTTCTGTGAATGGGAAATTTCAGAAATTCAGATGTAATTTTGAGGGCTTGTCATTTTTCATGTAATCAATTGCAAGTTGTTAAAATGCAGGTTTTAAAACCATTTTTAAAAAAACCTTTTACACCGATTGAGAATGGCATTACAATAAATTTTTCAGGAATACACTTCCGTCTAGGGTGCTTGACAAATGTGTTTAAAATCAAACAACTCGAATACATGAAGCATTAAAAGCCTTTAAAGTCTTTGAAATGTAAATCTGAATTTCTGGAATTGCTCGAACACATCCATGTACAACATAAAAGGTAAAAGAAAAAAACTGTAATATTTGACATTTTGATACAGTGACATTTACAAAGCTCGTTTCAGCTATTTGGAGTCTTGGGTCCTATTAATCTAAAGAAAGAATCCAATTAATGTCTTGACTTGTACTTTATACAAATGACATGGGAATGCTATACGTGGAAACCAGAGAACAGTCCCAAATGATGTTAATATGAAATGGTGGCTCATAAAAGGAATAAGTCAACCTGAATTTCATCCCCCTTTTCACTATTGATCTGTCATTACTTAAACATTATAGCGGTAATGGTATCGCTAACTATGGGTTTTCTCTCCAGGCCACGCGTACCGTAACTTGACAGGGACATTACCGGTAGTTAACTCAATGTCAGATCTGTCCCCATACAACTGTCCTATGGGACCATGGCTTTAGTCTTGTTTAAATTTCCTGCAGTGTGAATTAAGTAGTGTACCAGCACAGCAGCTCTGATCGCTAAAGCGTGTCACCTCACCAAGACACAAAGGCTGCGTTCGGGCGTGCAGTTCTCGTTACTCAGGAGTAATGCGTGCGCATTGCACTCGGGTCACATTACGCGAATAGCAAGTCCGCAGTCCGCATGCGCGAATGGCCATCAGTCAAGATGGCCCTCTCTTGCCATGACTACACAAAAAACACTGTTTCACTGCTCACAAGAAACACGTTGAGCAAATTCACTAAAAATATCACCCATATTCCGCCATATTCGTACAAATCACATGACACTTGTTAGGAGTAAGAGCACACTCTCCATTTGTTGGGGAGTAGCGAGAGCATACTCTCACTGACTCGAGTTTCGTTAATCTTGCCGTTCGCGCGCGTGCAGGAGTATAATCGTGTTAACACGAGTACACGCCCGAACGCAGCCCAAGTGAGTCATTTACTTAAGCAATAATCTGGACAACAAGTTCCCAAGTTGAAAGTTTGAGTGTTAACAGTTGTCAAGTTTAACCTAGAAAAGTTGTGTCATCTTCCTGGTAATAATTCCCCAAAATTAAGTCCAACACGAACACAGACCTAAAGGTTAATACGTACGTAAACTTGAACTTAATCTTGTTTAGAATAATAATTTGGTCATTTATACAGTGCACATATCACAGGGCCTATATTATGGCACTTCATTACACTATTAGGCTACCCCTGGTCTTCAGGCTCTTAACAGCATTGCTTACATGTAATTTAACTTTCTCAGCTCAATTTAACCTTCTCAGCTCCAAATTACACCCTTACTAAATGTAGAAATGGAAAACTTTCCACTGGTTTTGCAACCATCAACACACAATGTAATTTAAATGAATACACATACCCTTCATATCACTTTGCATATCATTACCTTACCTATTTTACCTATTATCACAGACCCAAGCCTCTCCCTGACAGCCCCACTTCCATATATTAAAAGCCTTGAGTAATACATTATACATGTCCACGTCCTTTTTTCTAACCAAACAATAGCTGCTCAATTTGTTTTGTTTGTTCTGTTTTTAGCTAAGACCTAATGAAGCATAAACTACCTGCCACTTTAATTAGATATTATTAATTAAGGTCACTGCTTGCGCAATGCGAAAGTGGTTGTGCTTTAATCACTTGTATACACAATACTAAATTTGTGGATATGAAAAAAGTGAAAAGGGGTTTCTTTTCTTATATACTGCTGGTATGACATTATGGCACATTTAGAAGACAAATTATTTTCAGACTTTGTCATAAAAAAAATCACCGTTCCATTTTAAACATACCTGAAACTAGGAAAACATTCTGTCATGAAGTGCCATGGCAAAGTGGTCTAGTGACATTGCTTCTCTCCACCCAGGAGTAAACCTGAGAGGGTAGTGAATGGATGTGTTTCATTAGCAATAGCCTTTGTTGAAGGCCTCGCAGCTGGTGGTGTCGCGCACCAGAAGGAGAGGGCCACCGTGCTCAGGGAAGGTTTTTGTCGGTGCATGTAACGGTACTTTGACAGTAGAAACATTTGACAACTCATTTTAATGGGGTGCGTCATTTCAACTGCCATGCGTGCGTACCAAAAACTGGTATTTTGTCTCTAAGAGAAACGGACAAGATAACAGTTAAAGGCGTGCTCACCGCATCGTCGAAACTATTTAATGCCGGTGCTCCTAATGCATAGTTCCGAGATTGCCCAGTTAACCCCGCCCCTTAGATATTGTTGCTATGTGCTCACAAGCCATCGAAAAAAAATGGCGAGACTACGTACAAAGCAACGGGACTCGGCATGGAAAGCACAGATTCATTGGAGAAAACTCAAAGGTATTTATGTTTTGAGGTCGACAGTTACCGGAGCACACACTGAGCGAAGGGCTAGTAGTGCAGGGATGACATATATTCATAAAAATGCGCTTTCCTACCTTTAAACAGCGAATCGCCCGACATTGAAACCAAAATTCACCCGGTCACTGGCGCATACAACATACAAACTGTATGGGCAGAAAATTGCGGGATTGTTTGTGATGATTGCATCACTTTGACCTTTGTGGGCGCCGTCTGCTAGCTCTGTTGTGATTGGTCGCGGGTTCGGCTTGATTGACAGGTCGGAACTATGAATAGAAACACACTCCTAGTACCAATCATTTTTTACCCATTTTTGATTTGCTGACTTTCTAAATCACTAACTGAATAGTCAAGAAGTCTGCGAAAAAGAGATCGCACGATAGTTTGGAGATGTGTTTGGCGCCATGCCAAGACTTATCACATCTTCCATTTTTAAATGATCAGAACTTTCTGCTACAGAATGTGTACACAGCTTGTGAACATGGGCCATCAAATGACTATCTCCAGACACACTCAATAACGTGTTAGCATCGTCATGTACACAGCGGCAACATCAACTGTTCTTGCAAGAACATCAATCGTTGGGATGTAACCAAAACGTGTCATGGTATCTCGGCAACACAAATAAATGGTCGTACCACTTTACATGATTTACCAAGTGTAAAGGGGAAAACTGAATGAGAAATATTGTAAATAATCGTTTTCACATAAACAGATATCGCCTCAAGTGGAATAATTGCATTGGACAGTTGGAACCACTTTTATTTTCTATTTGATTTGGTAAGGTGTCCAGTCAAGAGGTTCATTAAAGTTTTGGGATACAATTTGGACAAATATCCATGAGTTTTGGAAATCTGGATACATTGAAAAGCAACTTGGCTCTACTGGGATTCGAACCGCTGACCTTCTGCTTAACGTGCAGATGCCCTACCAATTGAGCTACGAAGCCAACTGTTGGTCTTGAAAAACAGTATTGCAGTTGTTCCTTATTGATTGGGAATGACTATTACATGAGCTTAACAAATCCTACAGATGGATAAACCCTTCATGAAATAACCATGCACCCCTCCCAGAGATCACTTTTAAAAAAAGAAGGAAAGGAAGGGGCATGTGCGGTATCCGCGCTTTGCTGCGGGCGCTCAACTCCCGACACCTTGGCTTTTGAGCCTGCATTTAACCCGGCGATAGAGCTGACTACATGTACATGTACGTACTGCTTGGGTTTGCAGAACTCCCCAGTGCAAGCACCAGGTACCCATTATAATGACTGGGTGGCCGTGCCACTTAAGATATGCCCCTAACCCCTATCCAGCTTGCCCCAATTATAAAATTGCGTAAACTGGCTTTAAGTTCCCTCTCCAACGCCATCCCTTCCCACCGCCAATGCCCCTCCCATCACCAATGCCCCTCCATTCACCAATGCCCCTCCATTCACCAATGCCCCTCCATTCACCAATGCCCCTCCATTCACCAATGCCCCTTCCCACCGCCTATGCCCCTTCCCACCGCCTATGCCCCTTCCCACCGCCTATGCCCCTCCCATCACCAATGCCCCTCCCAGCCAAAACACAGTGAAACCTTCTGTTTATGCGTATACCAGAATCTTAGCCTTAAGTCAGTCAAAGTAAAACACGACCATACATGTATCAACAGGGAACAATATGAACCGAGTTTCAAACGGCAAACATGTTTATCTAATAGTCGTGGTTGTCAATCTAATTCAGTCAAACGTGGAGCATGCAAATGGTGCTTAATATCATTAACGTACGAACAACGTACTGTGAACAAAGGGTTCAAAAGCTAAATATTAACCTTAATTAGGAGACTCAAGGATAACTGTATTATATATATTCTGTATACATAAAGCACATATTTACTTGAACTAATTTAACATAGATAATTCATGCACGCTGTACAAACTCTTTACCACGTTTCCCATTCATTTTTAAAGCAGGCGTCAGAATTTGTCCTTGTTTTTTCGTCATGAAGCTCTGGGAAAAACATTATTGTCCCAGCCACATTGTTATTCCTTATTTTTTGCCCTGGCTGGTCGATAATTTGTCCCAGGAGTGTCTTGGTACGGGTTGAAAATGGATATGTACATGTGTTTTCCAGAGATTTTAAAATGTTTAAGTACGTAATTTGCATTGCTGCTATGTTTGACTTATTAAAACTAAATTAATACATGAAGATTTCCTCAAAATACAGAATACAATCAAAGAGAAGCCTTTGTTACCAATCTCAGATCATAATAATTACACATTTAATTTAAAAAATGTAGTTTTGGATGATCACAAGGAAGCAGACAAACTTTTCAATCTATACCTGTACGGTAGATGTTGGATATTCCCACATAGAAGAAATAAATTCCTACATTTATTTCTTCTGCCCAGTCCTAACCTCTTTCATCATTCTAAGGGCAAGGTTTTCATCTGCAAGATGCTGATTTGTCTTTTAAATTTATTCCTTCATTTAAATTACCTGGATATTAAGGCCATTGCCTCTGAGCCCGTACATATTGGCCCCCAGACCGTCAGTTATTAACACGTTCCCATCACCAGGCCTCTACATTACATGGCTTCATATCGTGTTATCCCAGGTTTTGTTATTTCCGGAAACCCTGAGATGAATGGGTGCTGGGGCGCCGCATCGATGCCGCAGCGCATTTTAATAGGATCGTACGTCGTGACATTTCAGCCAGGGGATCGGCACAGTCCCTGGGAACCTTAAATTAAAATCTTAAAGGGGCAGTATAGGTACAAGGAGGATCTTTATGTTGCTGAACCAATATGATATAAACAAGACGGCAGTGTGCAGAGTCAACTCTTACAGTTCGACTCCAGAAGGTGGGGAGTGCATTTTCCTTCACCCGCCACCCACCCCACCCCACATGTAGAATGAACCGAGGTACATGTATGTATTTGAGAACCTTTTTAAAAACTTCAGTACAAAGTTTCACACTAAAAAGCTAGTGCTACTAAAAAATTTCGACATTCGGCAAAAAAAAAATTTGACTTTGCCAAAAACAAAGAATGGGCATTAAAGGTCCAATTGTATCACTTGCAATGACTCAAAATTTTACTTCATGAGTTGACAAGAAAAAAACCTTACTCAAAGAGTTGTAATGAACGGCACACGATTTGTTTCTGTACAGGTATCAGGTGTTGCTGTAGTTTGAAAGATATGCCACTTTACGAGACCTGGTTTTCTCTTGCAGAGCACGTAATTGTGAAGGGATGGCAAACTAAGGTGCATTATGTTCAAGGCCATTCGCTAAACCTCATTGCACGACCGATCGCCGCTGCCGCCAACAGCAACAATCTCAGCATCGGCTACAGTCACAGGTATCACAATTACTAATGTTGAAAGAACATGTGTTCTTTTGTGTCTAATTACAATGTATGTAAGGAATAGTGAAGGACGCAATTCAAATTTCCAAGCACACCAGATTAGAAAAATTCATTCTTCCCTACATGTATATAAGAAAGTATCAATCCTCACCTTTAAAAGTCAAATCTCTGATTTCAAGTTGCCTAGACTTTGAACAAAATATTTATTTTACAACTGGCAGCAAACGCAAGATGATTGATGACAGCAATGGTATTCGACATGGAATGACCACATGCTGGGCAAATCAGTTTCATAAATCAACCTTTACATTGCGGTTAGTTCTCCCCTTAAGAGGCCCCTCAAGTAATTTTTCTAAAGGTTGTGGGTTCGAATCCCAGTCCGGCCCATCCATGGTATGTGTGCCTTTGAGTAAGGCACTTTGCTTTGCTGCACATTCGCCTTTGCCGAATCGAACTCCGCATTTTCCAAAAAGGGGAGTTGAAGCCGGGTAGGCACTAAGTGTAAACGCAAAAGGTGAATTGAAAAAGGCGGATCAGACCAGGGTTTGATCCTTTTTCAAGTCACCTTTGGGGTAGGGTCGAACCCCGCAATTACAGGGTTGAACCCTGCAACTGTCAAGGTCGCTTGTAGTGTAAACGCTACCCGAATACAGATTCGGCAATTTGAGTGTCCTTGGGGCGGTGCGCCCGCCGTGTATGTAGTAGATTTAATTGATCAATCCGGCACTAGTGCCGCAACACCTAACAGCTCACGCATGCGCTGCAGTTACATTTAGTGGTGACTTTTGCGGTTTCTGAAGGCGAATTGAAGCGATTTGGGGTGTAGTGTAAATGCGGCAAATGTTCAGTTTTACGGTCGCAATAAAAATGCTGGGTCTGTATCCACCTTTGCCAGTTTGAGTGTAAACACGTACGGTGCTATTGAAGTTGTCAGATTTCTGCAGTTTGACTCTGACATTTCCTCAAGTTGCAGTCATAAATCTGCAGCAATTGCCCGTGTCCAGCATCACGCTAATAGCATCCCGTATACAATATGCCCTCCGTTAACTATCGATGGATCGACTGCGGAGAACGTGACTGGGCATCTAATGTCAACAAGTACCTTCAAGCTGGAATATTGCGAGGGTAAAGTCATGTACGTGTTTGATCATCGCTTTTTTCCAATAAACGGAGTGACAGCAAACACACAGAGATGCTGTGTCATCATGGTTGATTAGAAGGTTCAATTGGGATGACTTAAGATGCCTAATTTACACCCAAGGGGCGACTGAGGGGGAGTGGGGAGATGAGAGGGTTCAACTGGGATGACTTAAAGATGCACCCAAGGGGTGACTAAGAGGGTGTGTGTGTGGGGAGGGGGCGCGTGCAGGGTGGGGGGTGGTTTCTGCAGCAAAAGGGAGGTGACACTGCACATCTGAATTATTTTGTTTCGGTAAAAGTTATTATGTTTCGGTAAAGGAATGAAATTTTGGGTGGTGTTTCACAAATGGACAGTACCGTATTAGAAAGTAATTTTATGCATTATTAAACAGTTCAATAATCCTGAAATATTCGTATTACACCCCTTGGTAATTCTGATACATGTACAAACTGCAACATATCTTTCAGTGCAATTCATGTGCATATCGCTTTTGATATATATGCACATAGCCGAAAATAGACCGATTGGACTCATTAATGCAATGGCGTGCTGTGTGGGTGTTTTGTACCAGTATAACGGTACAGTGAGCTTAATTACAGTAACAGATTCTGCATGATTAACGAACAAGACTTATTATTGGCAAGCCTTTGTAATGAGAAACCTTGGGGCATAAAATATCTGAATGTGACATGTTTGCTGCGAGCTTCGCGGTCTGATTAGTAGTGTCTATTTTTATATCTGAAGGATTGAGATTCATTTCCTAGTCGTGCACTTCATTTGTATTAGTTCAATCTTTCTTTCAGGAAATTAAAACACATGTAGGCCAGATGAAAGACTTCATGGCAGAGCAAACTGGTGGATTGTATTGAAAGCATTGGTTATATAGTTCTCAAAGTTGTGGATCCATGGTACATGTACATGTATGTGTTCCCTTGAGCAAGGCACTTCATGTTTCACCCTTTTTAGACTTGATCCCGAGCTCATAGGGTCGAACACCGAGCTTGGGATCAGCCCCAGATCACAAACGAGTGTAAAATTGGCCTCAGAGGGCAGTGAAATGTTGACGTGCTTGATTAGCCATTGAGCACCTAATAGACAGCCAGGGAGCCGAGATGGTATATGGAGCCTTTTAATCAGGGGTAATCATTATGTTGGCATCTTGAGTGGTTTCCCGGACGTGTCCTTTATAAACATTAGCTGTATATCCCTCTCTAACACCATGTTTACACTCGAAACGGCAAAGGTGGATACAGACCCGGCATTTTTATTGCGACCTTAAAACTAAACATTTGTCGCATTTACACTACTTGTACATCTCGATTCATCTTTAACTCGCCTACAAACCGCAAAAATCACCGCAAATTGTGACCGCTGCGCATGTGTGGATTCGTCGATTAAACCTACATGTACCACATGGCAGGCACCGCCCCAAGGATGCTCAAATTGCCGAATCTGTATTCGGGTAGCGTTTACTGTGCAAGCGACCTTGACAATTGCGGGGTTCAACCCTACACAAAAGGTGACTTGATAAAGGCGAATTAGACCCGGGTCTGACCTGCCTTTTTCAATTAACCTTTTGCGTTTACACTTAGCCCCTATACCCGGCTTCAACTCGCCTTTTTGGAAATTGCGGAGTTCGATTCGGCAAAGGCGAATCGAGTGAAAACGGGAAGCTTGTAATTTTTGGCAGTGTCCTTTTAGTGCATGAGTTCAGAGAAATCACTCCTAACATGATATGCAACCATCTGATTTGTTATAATCAAGAAACATCCTAGATCCTACAGAGATGGATTTATCTTGCCGGCTTTCTAAATCTCCATGTCTTTCCTGTCCTTTTACTGGCCGAGACCACTTGAAGATGTCCTTCAGATAATGCATGGGTCCTTGTCAATTTCAAGTTGTGTACTTGCCTAAACTAGAAGAGAACAAGTTACTTATTAAACCGTCACCTGAATCCTCCATCCATAATGCCCCTGGCTCTAAACATAAGCCTATACATAATTAGGCGTCTGACGTTAATTTAATCCCTTTAGTGTTTTTACATTTCCGCCATTAGTAATAGTTTCAGCCAAGACAATTTGCAGGGAAAAGTTAAGGGCGGGTTCACACTGCACTATTTTCATGCGTCAGACGTACGTACATCCTTTGTCCGTCCGTCCGTCCATCATGTAGCTACACGTCAAAACAGATGAGTTCCAGATTCTGTCCGTTTACGTACGTCTTCAGCCGCCCGAGTTCAGCCACACATTAAAAAACAAAGAACACATCCACCACAGGATTTTCTCAAACAAACCTCTTTAGAAAATCATCTTGTGTTGGATGTATATTGGTTGCGCTGGTGTACGTACAATACTGTTTTGCAGAGCTCGTCTCCAAAAAACTCACTTTGGCTCAGGAGGGAGGGAGAATTGTGTTAGTAATTGCCAAATTGCAAGCGGGTTGAACTTCCCGCGCTATTGGGCGGGACTTTCTCTTGACACGGGTGCTCTGTGGACCAATCACGATTTTAGGAAAATGCGCCCTCCGGGCCGGGCGCGGGAAATCGCCATATTTTCTCGGATTGCAGTCGAGTGATGATGTGAAGAAAAATCCCTCCCACCCTCCCACCCTCCCTCTTTTTTTTGGAGTTGATCCTTGCTTATTGCGGGACGGGGGTCTTGGTGATGAGGGAACAGCCAAGGCTGGGTTTTTGTTTTCGTGTTGGGGGTGCACCTGGATTCCTGCCATGGTGCTCACTCTCATGACAGTTTTGTTTCTTGCAGAGAGTGGCGGGGGTTCAGCGTTTCCTGCGGAACTGGGGGGAGGGGGTGCTCGCTGGTAGCACTCTATGTATGCAACCAGCGGGGGTTGGGGGATGTTTTGCGGTGAGCTTCCGCATCAGGTTTTTTTGGGGTTTTGTTTTTTAAATTGTTTTTTCTTTTGTCGCTTGCCTTCGTCGGAAGCGTGATTGGTGAAATGTTGTTTATAAAATGACAAAAGTTGCTCCACTCTCCGGCCCTTGGGACCCTCTTCCCATGGGTCCTTCTGTGTATCTTGCAGAGGCGGAGGTGGGGCAGGCAAATAATTAATCATGTTTTCTTGCATCACAGTTTTGATATATATGTATACTCTTATTTTGTTATAAAAAGTGGACAGGTTCGTCCTGATGATGTGTTTTGCGTTAACAAACAAATTACATGTAGTCAAATCTGGTGCATTGTAAAGTGACAGGTTTTGCCCAAAGGTTTTTGTCAAAACCAGTGGTAATTTGGATAATTGGACATAATTAGTTTTATGCAATGGACAGGTCAGTCCTCATGTTTGAAGTTGGTCGTGATGCTACATGAAACTTGCTAATTTGCATATTGGTTTTCAGTATACCGTGGAAAAATGTATATGCGATTTTACATACATGTAGCAGTGTTTCTGTTTCAACCTGAACCAGAATTTTGTAACTTAAGTAACTTTGGTTTCTTTAATGGTGGACAGGATAGTCATAATGAGCACAGCATGTTCATTTGTTATAAACATGTTTGAGTTAATACATGTACATTTTTAGTTGCCATTGCATTGGACAGCAGAGTGACCTTTGTATGTGCTCAGTACTTTTTAAAGTTGAAATGGGCAATAAAACTCGGCTGTTGTGGCAATCCGAGAAATGGCAAATTCCTGTGTTTGTGTCTCCCTTCCTTTCTTGAGCCAATGCACTTGACGGATGAAAAATCAACAATCACGTAAAGATTGAGAAATAGTGGTAGATCTTATGCAGCTTAAATCCGAGATTTATTCATGAAACTGAGCATTTCTTCCTGTTTTCTTGCACTTCATGTCGGTGCTGAACAACCTCTTAGGTGTCTACAGGACAATGACTTGAGTCGGCTAATGTCAGCAACCCGATTTCTTTAGGGGATCACATGAAAGAAGCATTGGCCTTTTGGGTAATATCGGAAAGGTGTTGTTTGATTGAAAAGAACATACATTGTACATATAATGTTTACATGCTGAGGGAAAGTGTTCCCTGAAGTCTGGAACATAAATCAACTTCAAAAAATCAACTTCAGAAGTGTCATGATGTAAAAAAAATTAATGGGACACTCAATTTCATGGAATGAACCACATACTAAAAAAAAACCCTGTCACACCGGAGGCGCGGTACCACTGCGGTGCTTGTACAGCATAAACCGCAGTGGCACCGCCATGATCGCCGTGGTTCCGCAGTGGTTCCGCCATTGATCACCGTAGCACCGCGGAAAACTGTCAAAACCGCGGACCTTCGCGGTGACACAGCGGAAACTTTGAACATGTTCAAAACTTCCGCAGTGCCACCGCGGGTTGGGCCAATCCGCAGTGGAATCGCCGCGGCACCGCCATGACCGCCGTGGGACCGTACAAGGACCGCAGTAGCACCTCCATCACCGCCATGCCTCCGCAGTACAACCGCCGTGCAATCGCCGAAAAAGTAGACTGGTGACCCTACGGCGATCCCGTGGCGGTTCTACTGCGGTTATGGCGGTGCTACCACGGTGCTACCACGGGAGCACTGCGGGTATGGGGGTGCCACTGCGGAGCCAGGGAGGAATTTTTGAAAATTTGGCGATCTTACTGCGATCTTAATGTGTGACGGGTAGGGGAAACTATGAAAAACTACTGGCGGTGTCACTACGTTGCTGTCACTAGTGGCACCGCCAATCCGGTCTGATGGGGGTATTATAAGCACTGCAGTGCTGTTACTCTCCACAAAACAGACAATATGTTGAGAAACAGAGTCTGAATTTCTAGGTCAGACTTGCATCTCATGGGAAACAGGAAATCAGAACAATTGATCAATGCGGAGTCGCAAAGTGAAAATTTCTTTTTAATTTGCCAGAAGCTATTTTTCATTGTGTGCCCTGTTCAAGATAATGCACCTTTTATATACCTTGGGATTCAATGGGTTGACATGCTTTTAAGATGAGTTATTTCAGAGATAGGTTACACACCCAAGACATCTCGTTTCATCTCGGGTAACTCCTTGGAGGAAACCTCAGCTGAGAAAATCTCTACAAGGAGTTTATGGGTCTTTCTATAAATTAGGGGTCCAAAAGTGTGACATTTAGTGTCCCCCGTTACACCTGATATGTGTTATTTTTCGTACAAAAATCATTAAAATTAAAATCATTAAAATCATTTTGTATGAATTATACTACTCACTCTTTGAGATGGAAAGTATTTAAAGAATGTGTCCTGAATTTCCAAATCGAGATGTAAAATGTAAAGGGGGACACCAAAATTTGACCCCTAATTTATAGAAAGACCCTTTTACATCACTAACACTAGACTTGAAGAAAATTAGCCAGATAGCGTGAAGGAGGCATGTGCTTAATCACTGTGGGTATACCAAGGAGGATTAAAACATCAATTTCACCTTTTAATACAAAGTTTGTCATTTTCTTGATGCTTTCTAGTTCACTAGGGATGAGACTTGTGCCATCTGGATCACAACTTGGACAATAACAGGAAGATAGTGCACGGTTGATGGAACGTTTCCCCGACGTTTACGTCATCTTGGGATTAAGTGGCATTTCAAGAAGTGTAACGGTTTAAAAGGCCATCCATTGTAACTTGGCAACACAAGCTGTTAGGGGAACATTGGGGATCAAGAGAAACAAAATAAACCCTACGGCAGCAATTTGGAACACTGCATCTCGCATTTGTTCCATCCCTTAAAGTGACACAGTAGTCCGTACCCACATACGTGTAGCTGAAATGTCAACTTTTGGCAATTAAAGAATCAATACAGCTTCTGCACCGGCGGCCATGACAGGGGGCAGGTTTTCTTATTTAAATTATGTAACAATAGAACCACAAAGCACCTACTCATGCATGACACTTGGTAACAATGTGACTGCCCCCTGTCATGGCTGCTGTGCAAAGGCTCTATTGAGAACACCCACATTTCACTTGCGCTTCCCGTCTTATGCCTTCATGCAACACCTTATAGCCTCTACACTACATGTACTCTCGACTTACCTGGGTAATTAAATACCTGGGTAGTTGTCCATACCCGGGTAGAAACTAACCCGGAGAATCGGTTTCACACTACAAAATTAACCCCGCAATTCCGTTTACCCGCTTTAGTGTGTACCCGGGTAATTTGTGATGTGCATTCACACTATATGAACGGCAACCCGGAGAATATGCATTGCTAACCTCTCCTCCTACAAACCATTGCGCCCACAACATCTTAAAATGGTGCTTGAAACATTTGATCTTACTACTTCTAAATCTTTGAAATTAAAGAAAGCATACCATTTACCGAGACAAGTAAATACCGATCACTAAAGAGAAACATGAGACTGTGTCTTTATGATAGTAAGGTTTAGATGCACGCAAACGCAAACGTGAATGCGAAATGCTTTGAGCACTTGGTCGTTATTCTTTGAGGAAAATTTTAGAACAGACGAAAAAAAAACCTCCACAAATATGACTTTCATGGCAAGATCACTCTTTTGCCGTGACCAAAATTTGATTCTTATAGACCTCCTAAAGATATTATCCGATCAGTGCTCAAGTCATTTCACATGATTCATGCGTTTTGTGTGCATCTAAACCTCTCTATAATATCTGTATAATGAATTACGTCACTTTATAATAAATTGCATCATTGTTTGATGTTTGCAGCACGCATGTGCACAAAACCGGCTCTGGTGATAACATTTTCTTTAACCAACGTACCCGGGTTGAAGAAAACTTGGCAAGCATTCACACTAATGAGGGTAACCCGGAGAATCGCGAGCAGGGTTGGAAATTACCTGGGTTAAGTGGGGTTTTGAGGTAGTTAACCCGGAGAATTGCTAACCCCGAGAAGTGTAATATGAACACTCCGAATTATCCGGGTAATCTAGGGGTTAAATTTGTCGTTAACCCCGAGATAACCCGGGTAACAGCATACATGTAGTCTGAAACCACTACCATACCTTCACGCAAGACCAAAAGTTATGTATTAGGAAAACACCCAAGGGAGTGCACCATGGCGCAGCTATTATAGTATCTGTCCAAGTGTCAGAGGTTTCTTGGTTCGAATGTTACATCTCATATTTTTTATTTCCTTTACAAAATGCCTTACTCAAAAGCACAAGCACCGGGCTTTATCATATTCAAGTGTTTAAATGTCACACACCCCCGTCCAAACTGCAGTGTTAATAGGCCATTTGTTGAAGCCAGTACTTGGCCATACTTTACTATATAGGGGCTTTTCCAAATCTCGGCTTCGTCTCCATCTACGTCTCCGTCTACGTCTCCGTCTCCGTGTGGTTTACATGGAGCCGGAGCCCGAGCCTGAGCCAAGTCGAGATTTGGAAAAAGACCCCAGACAATGCACACTCCGGATATGTAAAGCCACTATACAAACAATTTTGACATTTGTATAAATTTGTGTACATTCATGTGCTGTACATGTTTGACATTTTCCTAATACTATACATGATTGAGTGCTAGTGAATAGATCTAGCTTTTGGCTTATTCCATTAATATTGACAGGTGGCACGGACGTCAATACTTTACTACGTGTACATATGTACACGTAGGCTATAATTCTCTGTTTATCATCATCCAGGTATATAAATTGTTAATTTTTCTGCAAAATACAGTGAATGATCTGTCTGCACCACTGATAGAAAAAATTTCAAATTTGCATTAAAACCACGGACCATTGTGTTTTCTTGTAACAATTTAGAAAAAAAAAGTGCAATGAATGTTAAAGTACACTAGTATAGAATGTGCTTGAAAAGTTTTGTTCTGGTGCTTAGCAGAAATGGTACAGAAGAAGTTTTATGCTACACCGGTAGTCATAGACACATGTTACAACAGTTTAGCTGGTAACCTCTTTTTATTATTAAAGCTCATTGTTTCTGTGGTGAGCAGTTCCGGGAAAAATGGTAAATTGGCCACAGATTTGAGATGGGCGATTGCACTCGTACTCTTAACTCAACTGGCCAGGGGTGGATTGCAACAACGAAAGTTAAGCTGTCTTAACTAAGACAATATTCACAAGTAAATTTTGTCCTGCAATAAAATATTTGTTTGCCAAACGTTGTACATGTACCTCGAGCACTTTAAGTTACTTTAATACACCTAAATTCTGTTAGGATATATGAAGAAGGATATTACAATCCTCCCCAGAGCTCTAATGAAATGAGGGAGAAAAGGCACGCCTGTCGCTTCCAAATCACTAGATTTTACAAGAGACACAAATTAGCTTCAAACTCAGCGCAACCTTTTTTTTTGCTGCACCATGATGCAGCTTTATTGTTTGCAATGTACCTGACAATCAATAATCCCTTAGACTTGGATGTACAAAAATACTAACATTGCCCCGGGCGGTTCAGATAGGCATGACATTTACTTTGAAGACACTAGCTGTTAGGTGCCTCAAGGAAGTACAAGGCCTATGTGGATTCTCTGCAATTCTCCAAGGCTTTGCTGCTTTTGCACACCACCTGGCAAAAGAAGCACGCTATTAATCCATGAGGTACATGTACGTGGGTCACCTTTGCATAGCCACGATGGTCAAGTTAATCACTCTGTTTTCGTTTTAATGCAAAATGCAAATCTTCAACAAAACCATGTGTATTTTGTTTGATAATATTTTAATCCCTTCGTGCCAGGATTATTTGAAAACAAACCAGGCACAAAATGGACCCAGGCACAACATGATTTTACAATGTATTTGGGGAAACAACATTTTGTCAAACTACCGTATATGACAACTAATGCCATCGTCAATATTAGAAATGATGTGCCACTAAAAAAGTGTTATTTGCTGGTGGGTATATTGGCAAGTAACCATTTAAGGGGCCGTCCAAAGTTGTCAACATTTTCACATTTCTACAGACCGTAGTATTTTTCGAGACCCTCCTCCCTCCCCCGAAATACTACTTATCAACATTTTTCTGCCAGTACCATGATGTGTCAATATTTTGCAGTGCGTACATACATGTAAAGTCCTATGCTGCCCTCGATCGACCGCCTCCCCCCCTTTCTGCTTTGTAGAACCGTGACAATTTTGACAACTTTAGACAGCCCCTAATGCTACGTTTACACCATGTCCCGGGCAGTCCCGGCGCCCCGGTTTGGCAAAAACGTGGCGTGCCGTGGAACTTTTATTGTCTTTTTATTACTTTGGCTCGACTCGGCCCTAGTTGGGCCGGTGTGTTGCGTTCTACCACGGCGCCGCGCCGTGCCGGTTCCAGGCCGCGAAGCGGATGGCGCGCACCGGAACCGGGACTACGTTTCAAGCGCCGTTTCACTACGGATGGGTCAACTTCCCAGTCCGGCCTGCTAAGTTCGGATGCGGTGCCTCACGTCCGTCCCGTTCGTGTCACGTTTGTTGTCCCGGCCCAATACGTTCCCGATGGTGTGCGAGGGTCTGCTGCGGCGCCCTGCGACTGAACGTGGCAGCTGTCACGTTTCATGCCCCGGTGGTCACCCGGTGGCTACCGGTGAGCCCCGGTGGGTATAAACAATGCGCTCCACATCTTCATGTTCACTTCGTTCTGGAGCGCTCCTGCTGCTGGAAGTCGAATGAAGGTCCATGTCGCGGCGCGTGTTATATATACCTGGCGCACCGCAGCTCACCGGGCCGCATTCACACCATGCTGTGGCCACCACCGTGATGGGCCCTGGCAGACCGTGGGGTGTATGGCTTCCAAACGTGGCGGAGCGTGAGGCACCGGCCGTGATCCTCTGATCCCGGCACCCCACAGTGCCACACCCCGGTGAGTCAAGGCACACTGCAGTCCGTCACGCCCTGTGACGGAAGCCCCGTCCCAGAACGATTCTCATTAGTGCCGGGACTGCCAGGCCAAAATTTTTGACAGAGCTGCTCACTGGCCGGTCACCGGCCGGTGGCAAGGGTGAGCTACGGTCATTTACGTTTCGCCACCCTGGGCCCCTACGCTCCCCGACGTCCATCCCGGTGCCTCTACGTTGCTCCGGGACTGCCGGGGACATGGTGTTAACGTAGCATAAGGCTGTCTTTACTAGAAAGATAACGGTTCCAAAGCATTTCTCAAATGGTCATTTCCGTTACTCAGTATAGATGCTCTTAATGAGTGCAGGTGGCAGGGTGCCTGCATGGTACATGTATGTCAAAGGTTTCGGGTTCAAATTCTCCTCAGTGCACATGACGTTGTGTTTGGTACATGTACTTAACCAGCTGTACACATAACCATTGAAGTGGATTTTATCTTCCATACAGCTGGGTTGTGGAGTGCACTTCTAAAACTCAAGAGGAAATTTCAACTTATCATGTGTGATTCATTGAATTTGACGGTACATGTACATGTACATGTAGTACAGTTACTACAGTACAACAGGCAAAGGACAAGGCCTTCTTGATTTAATGATTAATGCAAGAACATGCATTAATTCATTAGAAACGGAATCTTCTACCAATACACTCACGATGTTGTTTATCTTTGCAGTAATCCAAGATCTTAAAGGTACATGTAACCTGGAGCAAAAATCAGCTAAAAAATGGTTTACAGTCACTTCACTCCAAAACCACTGGGGGGCACGTGCCCAAGTTTTACTTCACTTACAATAAGGGATGTGATATTCCCGTTTTCGCTGAATAGACTATCACAAAACCAAAGTTCCGGCAGAAGCAGGAACTATCACATCCCTGTATAATACGATGCGTCTCTTGGGGGGGGGGGGGGGGGGGGGAGGAAAATTAAATCACGCTGCAAGGCTTATGAGATCCTAAAGTACTGCTGAATGAAATTGGAACTCGGAGCTCACAATTTTTTTGACATACTGATAATTTTGAACCTCAAAACTCGACTAAATATTAATATCAGGGGAAATTGCTGCATCCGTTGCGAGACCAAAAGGGACCAATCAGTAAATATTTTTGGCAGCAATGTTCTAATCTTGTACCACACAAAACGTTTCTAGCTGAATCCAACCAATTGAAGCGAACGTGACTTTGCATATCCTAACCCACTTGTCAGCATGTCGCTGTCGGTGAAGCGATATTCCCCTATGTTGGCATCTGGCCATTACTAGCTGCATTTTAAAGATTAAATCCCAAACGTCAGTCTCCCATTAACACACTTTCTGTTTCAAGACCGGACAGAGCGCGACAACAGTCCATTAGAGTACCATCTTAACCCAAGGTCAGTTCTAATGGTGCCACACTCCTATTATTGTGCAACATTAGCCTCTTTTTTTTGAAATACGACGTTAATTATTTTAGACCTTTTGATTTGATTTAAAGACTTTGCACATGCTTGGTTTCACTTCATTAACTTTTACTCTTACAATTTTGACATGAAAATCTTGGCAAATGGAGTGAAATGATGTTTGAAGTCCGCCAAATTAAACACATTACGTACATTTAATTTAGCAATTTCAATGAATTTCTGTATTTTGTTTGCAAGGGTGCTCAAGAGGGGGGAAATTTCTCAGCACCAAGACAAATTCAGATCTGTGACAATGTAAAAAAAAAAAGGAGTTCTCACTAAAAAAAACAATCATGAATGATGAAAGACCTTGCTGGGTTGGTGTGTAACTTCCAAGGGGGAAAAAACGTTTACATTTTTAAAAAAAGTGTGGGCTTATTTTTTGCAGTTCTCATTAGTGTGCTGATCTCTTATTTTCTTTTGCCGAGATTATAAAGCCATCTGTGTACAGATTTTCTGCATCAACAGGCGTGTCGGTCGGGCTAAACATTTCTAGCTTTCAGAGTCAGGTCAGTTAAAGCTTACATGTATTTAAATTAATTTTCCGAATTTTCCTAATGGATGCCGAAGAATATTAATAATAATTTGATTTGAATGATTTGAAGGAAGGATTTATGTGTAGTTTGTGTAATCAGATAATGGGTCAACCACTGGTTGAGCAGTCTAGTGCGCATCCTACTCCGGACAGTGTGTCCTTGGGCAAGGCACATTGCAGTAAAGTGCCTCTTTCTTCACCCAAGAGCAAATGGGTACCTGTGAGGGCAGTGAAGGTGTTGTGTGTTTGATTAGCTCATAAGTGCTAAAAGGTTGATCTGTATGCACACTTGCAACTACATGTACTGGCAACTGGAAAAATCCCAGTTTCCGCGAGTTGCTCATGTTCTACATGTACTTTCTGGCAACTACATGTAGTACCCAGTTGCGTCGATGTACGCGTATTTGCAACTAGTTGCTGTCAGTTGGACGAGTGTATCTGATCATGTGAGTGCACATCGACAGCAACTGCAGTTGCTTCCAGTTGCAAGGTCAATGTACTCTATAGGCTTTACTGAGTTTTTGCCATGTTGATGTGAGCGCTCTGGAAATGTACATGTAGACATGGCTGTATGCTCCCAGTTGCCGCTACATGTATATAGTTGCCTGACTAATCAGTTGCTGTCGATGTGTGCGCTATACGCACATAATTTACAGCAACTGTTTGTTTTCTCCTGAAGACAAACAGAGCACACTGTTCGAAATGTTGAGTTCACACTCACCAGTTCTTTTCAGACAAAAGAGATTCGATGGTGCTACCACAAACCCATACACTAGCAACTGATCAGTTGAGTTGCTTCCAGTTGCAAGGTCGATATACGCTATAGGCTTAACAGCAGGAAACTGCAGGAACTTTTATCACATTTAACACTTATTTTCTCTCAAAATAAAAAACAACAGGCTGTGCAAATTTCCCATTAACCTTTTACAAGGGTACGCATTTTGCTCCTCAAGTGCACTGAAAACTTGATTTTTGTGTGTCAAAATCCCTACCCAAGGGCATAAACACATGACCAATCCCCCACCTAATGGATGGGGCTTCACCGGGGAACAATTGATAGATGCATTTCTGTGTGGCCATACTTGAGATTGCTGAAGGAATCTATTATCATGGAGGTAGGAAAACATCCATGCAAAGGATACTATATCTCAAGTGCCTATTTATCTTGTGAATAGCCTGCAGAATTCTTGAAATGAGAAGCTAGATAGGAACTACAAATTGCTTCCTTAATAGCCTTTTATCAACCACAGATTATACCGGTACCTCTTACTAGTGTTTCAAAGAATACTCCTGCTATTTACCAAGACATTGACATAAAGCACATCATAGAGCTTAAGAGCCGAACGGTCATTGCTCCGAAAGCAGTCAAGGAATGACCGGCCATTCACAGCAACCTTGCCACCCAAATGAAAGTGCCCTTTGCACTAAAAAATGCTACTCCTAAAATGCCAATGCGAACTCGCCCCGGAGTGACTCACCCCCAAGTTCAAACCCGCATCGATTCACACTTGTTCTGAATCTCGCCCCGGGGCGAACTCACCTCGGAGATTGGCACCTCATCCCTCACTTGAACAAGTGAGAACTTGCCCCTTTTCCCACTACCGTTCTCGCCCCGGGTAAAGTGTCTCGCCCCGGGGCAAAATTTTTCAACCCTGGTCCCGAGCAGGGTTGAACTTGCCCTGGGGAATGAGCAATCTTGGGGGTAGCTCGGGGATGAGATTGGCAAGTGGGAATCAGGGCTTATTTTCACCCCGGCGTCACCCCAGGGCAACCCCCGAGATTTTGTCTAGTGGGAAAAGGCCTTATTTTAGGTTGAAACTCGCCTCATGTAAATAAAGTTATATCAAAAAAGTTATTGTACATGTACATACATGTATTGTTGATGTCCCCCAACGTGGCGCGGCCCCTAACGTGGCGGGCTTTACTTTCCGTTCTTTCTTGGCGCAATAAACAATCTGTTGCACTTGGCATTAAATGTAAATAAAGTTCTCAAGTACCTTCATAAATTCCAAAACTAAAATACGGAGAAGAATCATTCATTTACTAGAAATTCACCGAAATGTGAAGGCATCGCCGTTCGCTTCAGGTTGTCATGACACCATACACGGAAGCCTGTAATAGGCATTTCACGTGAATAAAACCAGGCATACTGGCGTTGTGTACAGTGTCACAGTGTGTGCGTGCAAGTGATCTTTGTGGGCCATCGTAGTAAGGCATCAAACCGTTTCAGCCAATCAGCGACGCGCTCCACGTTAGGGGACAGTCCAGGCGATTTCGGGAAAAAAATGTTCATCGTTTTGTCCTGATTGTTTGTGTTATTCTGTACTTGTTGATGAGTCAAAATATTACGTCAAAATATTAAGTATTACTTTTTCTTGGAGCCTGTGAATTATACTACAAGGTGTGTAAGTTTCAACTAATTCTGCTAGGGGGTTTTGCTATAAGGTGAGCGGATTTCCAGTGAGTTGTCGAAGTGCGCCAAGTTAGGGGACATCACTATATGTATAGGCCCAAAACATACTACCGTAATTTTCGGAATATAAGCCGCCCGGGGTATAAGCCGCGACGCCCGAAAATTCCAGAAACAAGATTCACCGTCGGCGTATAAGCCGCCCGGCTTATTAGCCGCACCATTTTGTCGGCCACAGATCGATCACAAAGAACTGCCGCCGTATTAAAGTGCCTCACAGTGGGCCATGTGCGCGCGACCACGCACTGCAGTAGTCACACTCTCTGTCGGCGCGGCATGTCGCCTCAAAGAGAGCTTTGTGGTCCAGGCTGTTTTGATGACGGCACACTCAAGAGAAAACTTTATTGAAATCAAGAAGTGGCTTTATCGGAAAAGGCGTTACATGTTTATAATAAGTTATAGCAAGGTGCAATTAATGCACTCAAACTCAAAGTAGGCTAATCTTGTTTCAGTTTGTTTTGTAAATAGATAAGGTACATGTAACTTGACATATTTTAAAATGCCTTGGAATGTGCATAGGCCTAATAAGAAATCTCCAAAAAATAAAGGAGAGTAGAAGACAACGATGATGAAGGCCGCAAGCCATCAAGATATTCGCTGGATTCTCCGACGGCGGCCGCACGGCATACCGGCAGTGCATGCACCAGGCCGGTAGGCCATGCACAAACACGGTAAGTGAAAGCAGGGCTTCGTTCCAAATACACGCACATTGTTAAACGTTTGTGGAACGCAGCCCACGTGTACAAATTGTACACTGCTTTCGCCCGGGCCCGACGCATATGCTATGCATGTACGATAATAGCCGGCCGAGTCTTTCCATTACGCGCACCGCGATTGGATATTTTTAATGCACATGGTGACTTGGCGATTTTGATCTCACCGGCCAAAATAAAATATGCCAACTGAAACGTTTTATGTTTGATTGCTTCCGTATTGTACTGCCACTACATTGCATTTGTCATGCGTTTGGGTCCATCACGATTAAACTAAAAACGCAAAGGACAGTGACAAAGAATTAGACATTGTACTAGACCAGACGGACGGGGGTTTAGACCGAAGCTGCAACAATAATTGGACGGTTCATGGGGCCTCTCCATTTTTGCAAAAAGAAAACCAGCTTCACGGTGGTTCTTGCCTGCACGGCCAGCGGCAAAAAACCTGAAGCCGATGGTCATCAATGGGCGTCTCAATTGAGCGGTGCAAACGCTACAGATGCCTTCTTTTTTCCGAATTCACTATACATCATTCAAAATTACTTGAAAAGAAGATTGCAACTGACATAAAGGGGCTTCATGGGGATTGGGTGATTGATATTTGTATTAATATTTGTAATTCAGCGGAAAAAGAATGCTACATAGATCGCTAGTCTATCGTCTTTTGCTTGGTATACCGGTATTCCCGATGATTTCTCGCATTTGCGTCCGCCCCATATTTTTGTGCACGACGCCGCTATAGTTCATTCACCCCCATTGTATCAATGGCGGTGAATGAACTATGGCGGCGTCGTGTTCCGAATTTACCTTTGACCTCGCCACCGCGCGCGAGATACCGATAATATTAAAATAGGGGACCGTTTGCCTGCCTAGCCTGCGGACGTACGTACACGTATGCCGCTTGGGCGAAATGGCTTTTGGGCGAAGGGGCTCAAGTTGGGCAAAGCATATAGTGACTGTACATCGTTGGAAAAACATCGTTAATTAAAATTACTTGTAATGATTTTCCATCTAAAACGCACATTTCCACAGACAATGACAAACACATAACTATTTGGATTTTAAAACAACGCCAACTAAAAGTAAATAATTTAAGAAAACACGGAAGGAACAGACGCACCAAACGATTTGTTTGGCGTTGGACGAGTACTCACGACCGATGGCATGGTCCGATGGCGAACTGGTTGCCTGCGCTTGTGCAGTGTCACATCGATGTATGGGTCACCAACGAAGATCGGTACACTCTGCACCTGGAAAAATTGCACACCTTTTCTTGCGCGTGCGACGGCCTTCAACATCGTTTTTTGACAATAAAAAATTCCCATAAAAGATTGATAGAATTATTTCAGGAACTACATTACATAATGTATATGAGCATATCATGATTTTTATCTTTAGAGCTCGGCGTATAAACCGCCCGGTTTATAAGCCGCCGGGAACTTTTTTTTTGGCAAAATCAACGTATAAGCCGCGGCTTATATTCCGAAAATTACGGTATTTGAAATCTATGCAGAGTATATTAAAAGCAGCTAATTTCAGGTTTGTGAATATTAGTAAATTACTTTTAAAAAAACTGTTTTTACAAAATATTTTCTTTTCCCACATTCCAGATATTTAGTTTTTTGAAAAATGTTTGTAAATTACCAATAAATTAGGACCATATGCTAATTAGCTAATTAACATATCACAAATTTGACTATTGGTTTCATTTTTTCTACTTATGTTACTAGTTCCTGGAGACCATTAACACATTAGCATAATTATGGATCTTCCACTTTAGATGTGTGACATCAGTCAACATGTTAACGGCTCCAAACATTTAGCAGGTGACGAAACCTTACAAAACCTAGGGCAGGGAAACGGTTAAGTATTAAGTGCAGAGATATATCACCTTACGAAAGGTACTTTGGCTGTGAATAGCAATGCGCTAAACCCTTGTCTCGCATCATTTAACCAGACTATTCCCTCAATCTATCTTGTCAGTATAGCGGTTCAATCCTGAACCTGATACACCCAATACCTATTAGAGCTAGTACACTGTCTCCAAGCTGTGTCAATACACTAACTATCCCAAGCAATGAGGCAGGATGAACATCCAGAAGATGCTGTCTAGTTTACACTTAACTCACTGCAGAAATCATTCTGAGGGTACGTTTACTTTCTTGCTGAAGAAGGGAGACATGATAGCTCTGGTTGTCAATCACTACCCAAACTTGATGGATATGTAGCAGCTGAAATTACATGAATCGTGTGCAATCTTACTTCTATCCCTCTACATGTACACTGCCTCTGTTTGCCGTAGAGCCCTCTTTTGTTGTGTGGTGAGAGGATCGATGTTGGTTTTTATAATGTACATGTATAGGTGTTGTTTGATGTTGTATCGAGAAAAACCATTATTGAGAATGTGTGTGATACAAACCAACCTGTGTTTAAGTCAGCTCAGTACCTCATCTACATTTCAAGAAAAAATAAACAATTGTGTCCCTGCCTTCAAGAAATTGTGCAAAGCCACTGTCCTATTTAGGCTGGTTCCCTAGCTATACATCACAGAAAATGGAGCTATGGTACTCAGGGACCTACGGTAGTTTTGCTCACTCTCAATGCCCATTGGTTACGGTGTCCCTCTAGCTGGAAACCTAGTTGGCTCAATATTATAGCATAGATTTCATTCAAATTTCAAAGGGCACTGAAGCCAACCGGAGGGATATGGCCAACTTTGTTCCAAATGTGTACTGGTTATTAGTTACATACCGGGGTACAAGCCTCATGACATTTAAGAGGAGACATGTTGGACATGTTGGACAATTAAGTTGGCCTCAAAAATTACACGAAACTTGGAGTAAATGATCAGTGCAATGCATGTAACGTGCATTTCAAGTGGTGGGTCCATACCTTAAGCCCGCCGCACACGTCAGGTCGTTTGCTGAGCAAACGGTCATTCGTGGCCGTTTGCTCAGCACTTGGCTCACGTGTGCGGTGGCTATTTCGCTGCGTTTTTTGCCTCGCGAGGCCATGAGACAAAAATCTAACGTGTTTGATATTTTTTGCCTCGCGTGGCCAAAATCTCACGTGTGCGGGAGTGATGAGCCAAGTGCTGAGCTAAAATAAATGTAGCTGGCCAATTAAAACCCATCCCCATATATATTCACGTGATATGAATACAGTGCGCGCAGGCACAGCTAAGGTCACCAAACTTTTGCTAAACTGTGGTGACCTTGGCGGGGTTCGCGTGCGTGCGCTGTTTTCGTATCGCGCGCGTGGTTTTAATTGGCCAGCTACATTCATTTTAGCTCAGCACTTGGCTCATCACCCCCGCACACGTGAGATTTTGGCCACGCGAGGCAAAAAATATCAAACACGTTAGATTTTTGTCTCATGGCCTTGCGAGACAGAAAATGCAGCAAAATAGCCACCGCACACGTGAGCCAAGTGCTGAGCAAACGGCCACGAATGACCGTACGCTCAGCAAACGACCTCATGTGTGCGACGGGCTTTATGTCGTGCATGAATGAGCAGCATTTAAAGGTGAAATTGACACTTTTCAAAAATTGCAAAATGTAGTCAACAATTCCTTTTACACATGACAAGTACAGTTTTTGGTCCTCAGTATCTCGTGGTGTTCGTGCACCGTGACTGCACTAAACAGTTTAATTCCATTCAAGACAGGGCCATATGCCTGCTAGAGACCCTTGGAGTCAGTCCAAATGCAATAAGAAAATTGCGTTCAAAATTCGAATTGATTGGAGCTGTCGCAGACTGGCCAAGAACTGGTCGACCAAACGTTACTATCCCTGCAGGTGATCACTTTATGACAATGCACGTCCACACAGGGCAAGAGTGGTCAATGAGCTTTTAGATATTCAAAAAATTGATTGGATGATATGGCCAGCAATCTCCCTAGATCTCAATCCCATAGAGCATTTATGGGATCAACTGAAGCGGACATTTGATCGGAGAACTGATGATTAAACAACACTCCAGGACTTGTCCCAGATGCTGCAGGAGTGGATTACCCTTCAGCAGCGGAGGATCACCCGTCTCATCAACACAATATGCGTGATCGATGTCATCAGGTGTTACAAAATCACGTTGGTTACACAAGATACTAAGGACCAAAACTGTAATTGTATTGGTTGGGAAATAATTTGTTGACTGCATTTTGCAATATTTGAAAAGTGCTATTTCACCTTTAAATGCTGCTCATTCAAGCATACATGTAGGTATGGACTCGCCACTTCTGCAACATATGGATGGGCAGATTCCATCTGACGCTAATTGTGCATAATGTTATAAATAATAAATATCAAAAAAGAAAATTGAATTTAACGTGGGTACTCCCTGGCGATCCAGCGCACATGCCCCAGTATTGATGGATGATCTGCATTTGGCGTGTTTCGGCGTACAGCCGGCAGCGTACTAATTAGCCTCATAGTAAAGTCAATTTTGACCAAATTAAAAATTTCCCACCTCCGAGTGCGCTTGTTGGCAAGTGTTAAACAATTCATAAAGGTCGCGGTGTCCTACATGTAATCCTAGCCTCACACGCTATACACATCATTCAGTGAATGAATGGCTAAAAAAAGGACAAATTTTGCATCACTGCTTGGCACAATTTGCCAGGAACCAATAGACCCTTTATATGGTGGCCATCTTGGGGGTAGTCACATTGTCACCATGCATCATGCACGAGTAGGCACTTTGAGGGTCTATTGTCACATCATTTCAATATGAAAGGCCGTCCACTGTCATGGCCACCAGTGTAAAGGGTCTATGGTATTTCATATTATATACCTCATACATTGATTCTCGTTCACTGATTGGTTAAACGCAGATCACGCGACATAGATTAGTTCAACCATTTCGGTGGGGAACTGAAAAAAGTACTATTGTTTTACCTATTGCACAATATGTCAAAGGATAGTACTTTTAGAAAGTACTATTTCAAAGCGCGTACGCAATCGCGCGAGCGTGTGCCAGCGCGCGAGAGACGCGTTCGCGTGAAGCAACTAGCAGTGGTGTTCGCGTTCACGCGAACAATGTGCACTTTGGCTTGGCTCTCTGAAAACTAAATTTTGTCTTGAAAATACCAATCATTTGACACAAACAATCAATGTATGAGGTATATAAAACAAATATTGACTGCTTTTATTCGGGTGATGATGCAAACGACCGCCCCTCGGTAATCTTGAAACGGCAGTCCTGCTATTTATAAATAGCAGGACTGCCGTTTCAAGATCACCTCGGGACGATAGTTTGCACCATCACCCCCATGAGCAGTCAATATTTGTATACTGTGGCATCTTCACTGGGAACCTGCAACACGTACATGTATATAGTATGTACATGTATGTAGGGTACTGTGTGCAGATTTTTGCAAATCCCCTTCAGTAACAGGAATTTGGACAGAAAAAGAAGTCCCTTTTCAACAAATGTACACACATGATCGAAGGGGATATGTTGAAATGACAGTTTGAAAAGGCCTAGATAGAAACATTCCCCCTCCTCAGCCCAGTTTGAATCACGTACAACTTTCTTAATAAATTTTCTTTGCTCTATTTGAAAATAAAGCACAGAGCACTGGACTTTTTGGAAGGTTTTACCGAGACAGTGGTAAAATGAAAATGTTGCCACTTGGACTTTTTTGACATGGGAAAATTTTACTGAGACTGCGGGAAAGGTAACTGAGCTGTCAATATAATGTGTTGTCTACTTTCTTTTCATGTTGACACGACATTGACATCCTTCATTATTATCCAGGAATAATCCACTGGTAGTGCCAATCAAACTTTCAATTATTTTGTTTCAATATTAAACGGCTAGAATCCCCCCTTCCACATTTTTTTTGTTTTTCTGTTTATCATGGAGGTGTATGTGTCTACAACACCATCACAACTTGTTTTTCAAAAAAAATCGACAGGCTTTTGCTTAAAACGTAAAGCAGTTCCGACCCTCTTCACCCGAAATTCTGAAACGCTCGAGGTCACTTGGTTTGTTTATCAACAGGGTTTTGACGTCATCCTGAGAAACATACAAATCGGTCTGTGCAGAATGGAAAATACACGAAGTGAATGTTTATCATGCCTGTTTTGTCCTTGTAATTCAAAATACAAACGTGAAAAACACTTCATGTAATATGACAACAATCTACTATTACCTGTTTTGTGAAAAAACGATGAAATTGTGGCTCACAATGAAGCTCTTTTGAAGTAAATACTGGTGCATTGCGACGGGAGGTTTTGTCACGGAACGAACGGCATTCACAGCGGTCTGTGTACAGCATGGTACGGTCCCCTGCGGGCGCAGTTCCCACGTGTTTGAACATCGGCCGTACAAGTTATAGAATGAGCGACTCATTTTTCTCTCTCTTGGTAATAGAAAAGAAAATCTTTCTGCTTTTTTTTTTCATAGTGTCTGGTAAAACATACAACCACGCAGCTACTGGGCATATCTCTGGCTTTTTGGACCAACAACATTCTTAAAAAAAAACCATCTAACAGAGACGGTTTTCCAAGTTTTTTGCGTGTAAACGTATGGAGCTAACAATCGTGTTGACTTCTCTTTTTCAGGATTGCGTCACGGGGTCACGCGCATATCATGAATACCTAATGAGCGTTCCATAAATCGCGAAAATCTCATTTTCGAAAAGCGCACTTTTGCTTGCAATTTATCCACTTAAAACCGACAATTAAAAAATAATAAAAATCCACGTCGGCAAGAGGGATGTTTGGACTATCGAAAAAAGCCTAAATGCTGGATTTTCGTCAAGGGGGATTCTTCCTCTTTAATATCTGTCAAGAGTGCGACGCACTGGAAACTTGCCACACGTGCAAAACATGCAAAGTGCAGGTATGGGTGGTGCCTTTTGCAATATGAACTCGCACTTGGCATGGATGTATGCTTTCCAGAACCGCTTTTACCGACTCGTTGTGTCCGCACATACAGGACTTACCAATGGACTTCAAATGGAAAAAGTACCCATCGTCTTGGTAAGCTTTCCTAAAAAATCCCAATGCGGGCAGGGCTTGACTACTTGACACCGGAGGACGTTTAAACACGCCAAGATTTTGTGTATTTGACGTCTACACTCGCAGTAATTTACAAGGAAAATAGGCAAAACAGTTTATAACAAAGCGGCATTGGGATGTGGGTCATTCTATAAATTTGGGGTCCAATTTTTCTGTTCCCTGTTACGTCTGACATCTTGTAAAATGTTGTAGTTTGTAAATTCAGGACATATTCTTTAAATGCCTTCTATTTCAAGGAGTGATTACACAAAGTACAATTCATAAAAATATGTTTTGAAGGCATTTTTAATAATACATGGCAAATGGCAGTATGTCAGGTGTAACAGGGACAGGAAAATGTCACACGTTGGACCCCAAATTTATAGAATGACCCATGTACATGTACAATAACGGTGTATCGACATAACAATATTTTACCGCACATGCTTAATTAATGAGTTCAGTTGTTTTCCTTCCTCCATGTTTCAACAAAAAATTAACTTGTACCTATGGACAGCGATGTTTGAAATAATCCCGGCATTAACTGGTGGACATTTCTCGAGCCGCTGTGAACGCCGCGCCGTATGCGTAGTGAAAAAGTTAAAGACGCACACACTACACACAATCCACACTCCCTCCTTTGTTAGAGTCCTACATGTAATAGCACCGATTATAGCAATGATCCAGTTAAATACCCAACCGAATTCATCAATTACTGATACAACTGATAAGCACCACACTTTGCACTGATTTCTACTAATCAGTGCAAGTTTCCCATAACTGCTCAATCCATTATTTGAAACCTGTCAAAAATACGATTACGAGCAGTCTTTATAATGGATGTTCCGGAAGATTAGAACTTCTGGAGAGAAAGAGCAGGCCGCTCGATCCTCGGGGAAATAAATTTTCAGCAATTTATCTGGAAATGTTTATTCAACTGTGCGTCACTCAATGCATCCGCTCAGAGATATGGTAGCTTCTGCTTGTAAACAATGCAGAGTGTTTTACACAAAGACAAATGCCAGGGTTGATGTGAGGCTACAAACAAGCAACATTTCAACCCTGCGCCAACCCTGCATCCTGCAGCCCCAAGATTGGTTTCACTTAAATTTTCAACCCAGCTCCATGTCATTTTTTCAGCTAGTGGCAAAAGGCTTAGCAATAGTTGAATTTGAGTAACATGCCCTCCTATTCATACGGACAGGGGCGGATCCAGGGGTTGTCGTAGGGGGCACACTCACCCCTACCCCCTTTTTATTATTTTAAAAAACCCAAATATATCGATAAATTTTGCCTCATCTGCCTCATATGACATCACACTTTTGCCTGCTTAAAGTGGTTAAATATTGCCCGAGAGCACACCACAGAGCATCTATAATCAAAAATTTTCAGGGTCCCCTGGACCCCACGCCGTTAGGGCTTCGCGCTCGCCATTTTATTGTTTTCACCATTTCATGCTTAAACAAAAAGTTTGGGTGGAGCTACCGATAGCTAGCCCCGAAGCTATCTCCGGAGATAGTCCCATCTGAACAACTTCCCGTGTACTCATTTTTTTTCCCCTCTCAATACTTTAAGAGTACTGTTAATGAATACTTTTTCAAAGCGCCTCTCACAAACATGAATACTACAAAAAATGAACACATAATGACTCATCTCTTAATGAACACAGACAGATCATCAGGTTTTCAAGTCTTGACCTGCAAAACTTGAAATGGTCATGCGGAAGCTAGACCCCTAATGGTCCCCATTATCTCATCAATCTGGCATAACCCATTATCCAATTATCAACCTGCTGCTGAGTGTTGCCACTCACCAGTACTTGCACGTAGCGCAGAATGGAATTGGTCATAGTTTGTGAGAGTCCACATTCACACAATCTGCATGTTTCTACTGAGGGAGCCGTTGCCGGTTAATGCCGTGTAGTTCGGAGTAGAACCTGTTTACGGGCCCAGTAGAAACAGAACGGAGTGGCGAATTTTCTGTGTAATGCCGGGTATCCTACTGTGATCCGTTATCCACCTCTCAAGGTGGGCCATGCGGTGTAATACCAAAATCACATCCCTTTAGGACATTATGACCCCACCTCTCCTGCTAATTTCTATACCTTTCTTTGAAGTCTGAGGCTAGGAATTATATCGCCAATTCTGGTAACAAAACTATTATAAATCAAAAGAAAGACACCAACAAACTCATCCGAAGAAATCTTAGCTCCGTCAATGGTACCACTTTCAAAAAAACTTATTCTCAATTCATCTCTTTGTTCTCATTCGGTCGCGTACTCTGTGGCTCTTGCGTCTATACTGCGTGTGCGCGCGACCCATAGTTATGTAATAAAGTACACAGCGCAGTACACAGCGCCCATTTCAGACAGCCCAGATGCGAACCAACTACATGTAAGTAAATCGTTTTGCAAACCATCTAAATACATGTAGTTTTATCTTCATTGATTATTTTTGGTAAAATTATATCATCTCGGGTGGAAACATTTCATTGGATAGTTGCTACCAATTCAATCTTTACTTTGAGGAAGGTTTTCCTAGTCAACTCGTTGGTTAACTTTTGGGGTCACTGCAAATGATACATTAGACCACCCACATTTTTTCCCTCAATAAAACATCTTTAATCAAATCATTTCAAACGTCAATTTCAAATATTCTTATTTTCCTTCCCACAAAATTTAAAGATCCAAGCTCAAAGTCTAGACTGGCAAACTGCACATTTTTAAGAACCAACATGTACCTTAATAAAAAATGCATAGTTTTCAAATGAAGAAAATGTCATTGTACTATGATTAATCAATATTGAACACTTATACCGGAAACATGGCAGGATCTTATCGTAGGATTTATACAGTGGCAGATTGTTGAAAAAGGTTAATTTATGACTGACAACATAAATCATTAAAATCTATGCAATAAAAATGTAGCGGATTCGTTGTAAGTATATGCAATACACATCTGTAGCATGTTCAACCCAGGTAAGTTGCACTCTGAAGGTTCAATCATAAGGACAACAACGTGTCTTAAAGCCTTCCGGCAAAACCTGACACGTCTAAATTGATTTTCACGACAGCGAAAGGTCATTCCCACAAAAACATTTAAAAACTGAGCTCCATGGTGGGCAGTGCAGTGTGACAGGAGATGTGTAGGGCATTTATCCTTAGACCGTGCATGCGAAGGTCTCTGGTTCAAATCCTGAAAATGACCACAAATGTTTCTCTCACCCTGTATTTTTCTTGTTTCCACAGTGTTTTGATGCCATAACAAGGATTATTTTACCCAGCTGTGCATCCATGCGATGCCAAGTAAAAATTAAACCTGGCGGAGTACACTGTGTCTTATATACCGGTACATACAGTAGCTGTTGCCTAGTCTCCGGTTCAATTTTCAATTTCAATTTTTGTTTGAATACAAGAACATTTGTGTTTCACAATCCATGGCCCCATGAAGTACAGTATTTACATACAGTGTACTGTAAGCCCAATTCACTTGCAGATGTTTCCTAGAAATATGTAATTAAGGGTAGAACACATGATTGGTAAACCATTACAAATAGTTTTATCTCCCTGTGTGATATGCATGATTAAAACCAACCCGAGTAAAAGTCAGCTCTGTACTTCATCAAACTTTTGAGAAAACATTCAAAAAAGGCTTTCCAGTCACTTCGCCCCAAAACCACTTCGCCCTGTTTATGAAGTGGCTTTTGGGCGAAGTGGTTTTGGGGCGAAGTGAATTTTCGTCTCGTGAGACGAAAATTAATTGTTTTACTCACTTCTCAAAGAATATCACTTCAGACAAAACAATTTCAGGGGAAGTTTTCTGCCATCATCATGTTTATATTGTGTAAGTTATGTGTAAATCTGCATGTGAACAATTCTGAATTTCGAGATACCAATCATGTGTTCTACCTTTAATTCTTGCTTATCCCTATTTCTGGGTTTTTTAATTCCCAGGGAAAAACTATCTGCCGGGGATTTATTGTTAGGGTCGACAGTTCAAGTATTTAACAATTTTAGAGCAATTTTCAGGATACTTAACTGAGTTATTTTCCATTGACTAATAAATTTAGCTCCAATACATTCTATTATAAATTTGGTTTGTGTTTGTTCACATTTGTAACAAGGCTTCAAACACAGCGACCAGCACTAGACCCCCAACCTTCCTCCATGCCCCAATCCATCTTCCCATTTGGTTTTCCTGTGTGGAGAGTGATTCAGTTATTTGCAACCCTCCTCGGCACTCCTGAGGTGACGTACTTGAACCACGAGTAAAGCGCAATTCCCATTAAACCCCGGCTTTCAAGAAGAAGCCACAAAAACCCTGCAGCGGTTTTAAAGACGGATTACCTGATTGGAAAACTTTTAAAAACAGGAACAACAGCATTACATAACTGAAAATTAATGTTCATAAACTGCCTTGTAGAAATTTCAGCTACATAGATGTAGAAATACTTCAGAAAACCTGAAAAATTCATGCATGGTTTTTGTGTATTTCGAAAGATTGGTAAAAAAGTTGTCTGCAGACACCTTTTTTTTAAAACCCACCTTCAGTTGGTAATTTCTCCCATAAAAGGTACAGTGTACAATTTTACAAGGGGAAAAAATCATGTGGTATTACATTGTTTTCCTTGTCAACCCGTCGGGTAAAATTTTGGGTCACTGCAAATGATGTATTGGGGCTTTAAGAAAAGGGCAGAGAGGCAATTTGATGCAATACGATGGCTTGGAATCTAGAGAGCCTGGGATATGGGCAAATGAACTCCCAACGTTAAGATCACCTGTTCATTAAGGGCACTCTGAGTCAACAAGGCACTGGGCTACAGCTCTGGTATGAGGGTTTATAGGCGACATTTATCACTCCCCTGCCAAGTCAATTTTTAGTTTCTATGGGAGGAATATTAGGCCTCCCATCCTGAGGACCTTATCGAAACTGGGGCAGAGAAATATTTGTGTAGAGGGAACCATCTTATCTTTAATTTGGTTTTGGTTTCGTTAAATATGTTTTTATTAACTGAAGTTTTACATTTTATTAAATCCTAATCCTGTGCAATTTATACCAATAATTCTGGAAATTGGAAGTGACCTGAAGTCACTACATGTACTTTCAAAATCATAAAAATATGTAACTGGATTGTGTTATCCTTGGCATAATCCTTTGCCAACACTATCTCCTTTGTTTCAAAAGCATTACAATTATTTCAAAGGCATTCAAGATACTGGACAGTTCAGTTTTTAGGAAAACCTATTTAAAAGAGTATTAATTGTGCCCCAATTATGTACCGTAGCTCTGCCAGTGATTATGTAGCTCTGCTGAGTGCTGAGTTTCATGATTTTTCAGTCATCCCCCTTATATTTCATTTCTGTGATGATTTTTTGTTCGAAATTGGCTTTTTAAGCTGAAAGTTTATGTTTGTCAAGCCACTGTGAGTGGCGCGTCATAGCGGAAGATTAAACAGCTGGTTTTAAAAGGCCCAAATTATAGATTTTTCTTCAAATGTATTCTACAACAAATTATCTTACCGAAAACAAACTGAGTGGCTCCCAAATCTAATTTAAGCTCCTAGCAAGTCTTGAGATAATGTTTCAAAGTTTTAATTCATGAGATCTCATCCGCAGGTGAGAATTAAATTCCTTTTACGAGAGGTAAGGTTTACAGACTGAATGAAATTATACGCTTTAAAAGCACACCTAATTTATACATCATACATGTAGCTCACGTTCGTGGTTACAGCTAATGGGTATCTTTAATTCATGTGGTTTATTTACATGTACAACAGACAAAACGCAAACTGTTGGGCTGTTGTCCTAAAGTACTGTAACCCAATCAGTGAGGGAAAACCAAATTAGGCTTGCATTATTAGCCCCTTGCACGGTGAACATATTTTCACTTAGTTATTCTCACCCCGTGCCACCGCTCCCCGAGATTGCTCTTCCCCGAGTTCAACTCTGTATCAGTACTAGGGTTGAAAATTTTAGCCCCAGGGCAAGACACTTTCCACGGGGTAAGAACAATAGTATGAAAAGGGGCAAGCCAGGTGAGCTCAAGTAAGGGACAAGGTGCCGATCTCCAGGGCGAGTTCACCCCAGGGCAAGTTTTAGAACATTCAAGTGTGAATCGACAGAGGGTTAAAGGAAAGGAAAGGAAGGGGCATGTGTGGTATCCGCGCTTTGCTGCGGGCGCTCAACTCCCGACTCGTTGGCTTTTGAGCCTGCATTTAACCCGGCGATAGAGCCAACTACCGCTCGGGTTTGCAGTTTCCTTCCCCAGTGCAAGCACCAGGTACCCATTAATGACTGGGTGGCCGGAGCCGGCTACACCAGCTGACGCTGGTGGCAATGTACAGCTAAGTTTTCCGGACCAATGGAAAAGCCTGCGACCGCTTCGAGGTTCGAACCCACGACCCTCTGATTGCAAGCCTGACGCTCTACCGCTGCGCCACAGTTTTAGAACATTCAAGTGTGAATCGACAGAGGGTTAAACTCGGGGGTGAAATATTGCGTGTCACCTCAGGATGGTTGTTCTAGAGGGAAAAGGCCTAAACGGTAATTTTACCAAAGCAAATTTACCAAAGCAAGTTTAACCAAAAACCTCTGGCATAATCGACCACGCCTCTACCAACTGAACAAAACCTATGAGGTTCCCCACGAAAGGCACCATGAAACAATCTCCTGATCAGTGTACATGTAATCCATTCCGAGTTCCTTATTTCAATTTGCACGCTTCTCTCCCACTTATCTATTTATACATCTCATTCATCTCCAAGACAGAGGAAATTTGCTAAATCTCATGTTTATTGACTCGCAGGCGAATGAAGGACCCTCGTTTTATTCTCCTCATCCGCTGTAACTGCAACAAGAAACCAAGAGGCATATCATGTTTCATCCTACGAATGTGTCTTCCTGTTTTAAAGTCCCTCCTATTACTTCCACCTGCTCTGTACTCCCCAATGCATCGTTTATGGGTCGTTCCATTAAAGATAGAGCACTTTGGTAAATTGTTAAAAATGGCATTATTTCCACATATATACGTAAAAGTATACATGTCGATGTCGAGAAAACTACCTTGTAGAAATTTCAGCATCAGAGATGCAGTAATACTTCAGAAAACATGAAAAATCCATGCATGTTGTTTGTGTGTGAATGAATGTTAAAAAAGTTGTCTGCAGACAACTTTTTAAAAGCCCCACCTTCAGTTGGCAATTTCTTCCACAAAGGTACAATTTTACACAGAGAAAAAATCATACATGTGTTTGCTACCATTGCAGTCAACACTTTTAGTCTGTTTTATCTTGTCAACTTGTGAAGTAAAATTTTGGCTAACTGCAAATTATGTATTGGGGCTTTAAAAACAGGAGCCAAAACACTGAAAATGGCCTTTCTAAACTAGCCAAAGTTGTTTGTGTGTGAATGAATGGTAAAAAAGTTGTCTGCAGACAACTTTTTAAAAGCCCCACCTTCAGTTGGCAATTTCTCCCACAAAGGTACAATTTTACACAGAGAAAAAATCATACATGTGTTTGCTACCATTGCCGTCAACACCTTTAGACTGTTTTATCTTGTCAACTTGTGAAGTAAAATTTTGGCTAACTGCAAATTATGTATTGGGGCTTTGAAAACAGGAGCCAAAACACTGAAAATGGCCTTTCTAAACTAGCCAAAGTTCTTTAAAGGCACAGGCTCGTCAGCAATGCGCGCGCACCAAATTCGTGCCACGAAATTCGCAGCTCCATAGCAAAGACATGGAGCTGCGTATTTCGTGGCACGAATTTGGCACGCATGCATTGCTGACGAGCCTGTGCCTTTAAAGAACTTTGTATAGCCTACCGGGCAACAAAAGAAATGCAAAATATTTTTTCACTTTCTGACTGAAAAAGCAGGCAATCTAGGAAAAAGTTCAATGCCGACAGGCCTTTAGGCTGTGGAGCATAACATAAAAATTGTAATAACCCTGGATGCAGCAATATGGCGACAATTCGGGAAGCCTTTCCTCGGGGACCACCGAAATTTTGGCAAGAATCACTCAAATTGACACCTTATTTTTTTTACCCAAAGCTTCCAAAAATGGTTCCAGACCGAAGAGAAATGGTTCTAGTCCTAATAAAAATGGTTTTTGACCTTAAAAAAATGGTTTTTAATCTCAAAAATATTAGGGCGACACCAAATTGTCGCCCTATTGAGCGTGTCGCCCTAATATAGCTTTTTTACACACAAATTGTCGCCCTATCCTAGCAAACAGAGTTTTTAAGGTTTTCAAAGAAGAACTTTAACTTTTTATTATGTTTCCTCAAAATTTAACTTTCTGGGGCATTATCATCATCATGCCATACTAAGAAGAATTAGTGGCGAACATGTGTATGGTATTTAGAGCATTTTATCCATTTGGCAATCCATCAGCTCCCATTGTTGGCCGAGTCCTGAAGCAATAAGAATAGATGACATTTTGTGCAGTGACTGGCTACATTTCCATTAAGTAAGCATACTGTGTGCTTCAAAGTGTATTATGTAGCTACTGTTACATATCCCGCCGAGCCATAATGAGTGCAACGCCGTGCCACGCTGTGATGGAATCTAGCAAGCCATATTCCATTGGGGTAGTCATTAGTGAACAGTCTGGTTCTAAAGCCTTTGTAATCCGACCCCCTCCCCATTCCTCGATCACATGGATGCTCAGATGCATCTAAACTGTGAATACTACCTCTCAAAAGCTGTGTCCGCATTAGACTCATTTTGCAGATGGCTGGCAAACACACAACATTTTAAAGTTCTGATTCTAAGTTTTACGATGCAGACGGGTCTAGGGTACCGTGGCCGAGTGGTTTGGGTCACTGACTCACAATACTCGGGTGAAAACTTGGGGTTGCAGGTTCGATACCCGGCTGGGGTACCTGTGCCCTTGAGCAAGGCACTTAAACACATTTGCTCCATCCTTCGGAAGGGATGTAAAGCCGTTGGTCCAGTGCGATTTTAGAATATAGGCCTATTATTATACTTGTTAATGACATTTGTGGGCTGCAAATATTTTAAAGACATGTACTCTTGTACAGAAGATGCCAACATTGCAATTTGAAAAAAAAGTAATTTGCCACAGGGCACACGCTTTGGACGCGAAATTTTATAAATTACACCCAATTTAAACCCCACATTTACAGTTATACATTCTAGAATTATATCACAATACTGATCGTCATTGGCTGAAACAGTTGTACAAACTACGCCTAAATCGTAAATGTTGGCATCTCTGCATGTACTGTTCCCACAACATGCAAGGCACAAGATACGATAATGCAGACATACATGTAATGTAGTGGCTGACGTACTGTATGTAGAAGTGAAACCAGACCTAAACTAGCTTTGCTTTCAGGGGTCCAATTAAGTTTGTCATTGCCCATTATCCGGGTTAGACGCCGATCTCTCCCTGGTGAAGGGCAGAAAGGTAGAGTAGACTGTAGGATTACAAAAGTGGACGGTTCATGGTTTGGCCGTTGAATTTCATTGGGGAGTTGCAGGGGGTTTACACTAATTACATACACAAGGTGAAGACACTGTTGAACTTGATTGCTTTCTGGAGATCAAAAGGGTTTAGTTTTTAATCCTAAGCTTTGCTTGGCACCAGTTTCAGATGCAGAGTAGGAAATAAATGTATGCGTATGTACACTGAAAATCTCTCAACCCAGATTTAGTTTTCATTGATTAAACCCTGCATTCAAACCCTGTACGTGTTTTTTTACATTTGTTTCACGCAAGTCAAGATGTGTCAACCGCAGCGATACATGTGTACACGTATTATATACCAAGGGGATCAAAAGTAAATTATGAATCCATCAGAAATTGGAAAAACAGTAGACCCAGCAACAAAAGAAACGCAAAAAATTGCTCCACTTTCTGATTGATAAAAGCAGTCAATCTGAGAGTGGGAATTTTCAGCACACAGAAAGGAAGATTTTTCCAGAAAATGGATTTTGTTTTAACCTAATAGTTGTGTAAAATACCTTCCCAAAATACTATCCATGGGAAGAAAACAGGAAATTTGCAATCCCCAGCTTGGATGTGGAAGCAAAAAGGTTGGTGGAATCACTGCACTGCTTTAAGGAACCAGATATATTAGTTTATTGAACTTTTTGACGATATTACAATTTTTGACGATAACCCATGAAATATCAGATTGAAGGCGCGAAATTTCAGAATGGTAATGGGAAAAATTTGACACATGAAATGGCATCAAAATCTCAACACCCATGGAGTAATGGGAGCCGCGTCAAAATGTGATCTGGTTACGCTCCTTTAAGCGGTCACGCTCCTTTAAGCAGTCACGCATAATGAAGCTATTATATGAATATGTATAACTACTTTGTTTCTCGTTCTAGTCTACGTGACAGAGGTACTAAAAGTGACAAAATGTCATATGCCATCCTTAGAAAAATTGTTTGGCCTTCTGTTTATAATTGTGACCTCTATGTTTAATGGAGTGCATCATTCATTCATGCGGCTTACACTTGATAATGGGGCATTTGGGTCATGTATCATTGAAGACTTTCTCTTGTTTTAATGCTATGGGTGCACGGTGGGCAAAGGGGTGTTTGCCCACTTTGCACTCATAGCGTTAAGCAAACATGGCGCCGCCCACATCGACACAGTCCACACACATGACTTGAATAGCCAGTGCACACTTTAGTTTTCTATATGGATCTGTTCTGGATTTTCCAGGAATATAGTCTGTCACAAAGCACCGAGTAAAAAGCAAAAGTTCCATGAAAACCTGGAGAAATCATATCCGTTATATTATGACTAAGTAATTAACAGGGATAGACAAAGGGATAACAAAAAATCCTTTCATGTCCTCGATCATCGTCAGAGAGGTAGTATGTTAGAGTACAGAACAAAAGAAAACACAAAGGATTGTTCTCAATCGTAATGATAAAATATTACTGTGTGTGTGTGTGGGGAGCGGGGAGGGAGGAGAAGGGACAAAAAAGGGGATTAAAGGCACAGGCTCGTCAGCAATGCGCGTGCGCCAAATTCATGCAACGAAATACGCAGCTCCATAGTGAAGGCATGAAGCTGCGCATTCATAGCACGAATTTGGCATGCGCATTGCTGAAGAGCCTGTTCCTTTAAATGAGACTTTTTGTCTACATCTTTCTTTATAAGCAATGCACAAAACGATCATTTCACATTTCATCATTACACGATTGCAACTTGCATTAGCCAACAACCACGGCTTATTATTAAAACATCTTGTTTTAATACTTCTTGCACACTGAAAAACAACCACTGCTTTAAAGCAATTTCAGAGGTAAATAGAAAAGGCAAAAAGACACGTACACAACCGACATATTAAAAACTGGTACAAGAACCTCAAAAGACCTTGTATTACAGGCAAAAGATTGAACGTGAATGCACAATAGAGGTCCCGCAGCAGAAGCACCAATGGCCAGATTAGATTTCAGTGTCTTGGGGCCGACAAGATTGTCTGGATTTATTTGACGATTTCTATCGCGACAATGACCAATTCTTATAAAGCTTAAAACGTACTCTGGCAAAGTGTTAGATTACTTGTGGATATTGGATTTTGTTCCAAGGCCGAGTTCAGTTCAACATTTTTTAATTAAACTACAAATCAAGGCTCTTATGTCGAAAAGCTTAGGTAACTCTACTTTACATAAGTCATTTAATGCAAATCAATTATTATTGATTAGCATACATGTATATTTATTCGGATCATAAATTATTTTGGAAATTTTCCTACACGGCAGAGAAGATGGATGACAGGAATTATTAGTTTTATATACACTTCTAATGCAACACCAAACATCACAAGATTCTTTCCCATCTTTTTCCCCATCAAATCTGCACATTCCAATGCTAGATGAGTCATTTTAAAGAAAAATATTTCTGATCAATTACTTCCCAACTCTTACCCTATCTTTAAGTCAAGATACATGTACTACCTCAAGGTCACACACAGTGTATTTGAGAATGTATATATATGCTCTTTGCAGACTGAAAAAACCCACTAAAATCTTGAATTCAAAGATGTGCAAACTAATAACGGCTAAATCAGTTCAATGCCATGTCCTTCGTGAAGCAAAGAACCCCTTATGATCTAGCAGGCAACGGCCTGAAGATATTATGATGCAAGTAAGATGCATGTAGTAGACCGAGGCAGATAATGAAGAAATCAATTGATCTTAACCTGAGATGGTCAACGAAGGGGCAAATGTATCATCCATGTACGCTTGACTTGTGACTGCAGAGCCATGAAGTGATAACCATGTGTAGGAGACTTGTCAAGATTTTTGATCGATTAATTCAGGTCAGCTGAAGGAATTTATCAAGTAGATTCAGACATTATTAGTTTGCATGACTTACATGTATGTATGTATGTATGTATGTATTTTGGCCCATATGGATCTCAAACTAAAGATTGCGGAGGCCTGACTGATGCTTGATCACATCACATTTGTCTTAGCATGAAGAAAGGTCTTAGTAACAAACTTTACGTACTGCTGCTTTATATTCTGGTCTTAAGACTTCATCAAGCAAAAACAACCTTGATCCCAATTGAACTATTCACATGACCTCATCTGACATTTTCACCTGCCTCTGAAGATGCTTGGAAAATCTTGAAGATACATGTATGTGCCTAATGTAAGTCACAGATTAGGAGTGACAAGTCACTTTATGTCCAAAATCATTGCACGGTTTAAAAGGGCTTGATCAGATTTTATTTCTAGAAAATGGATTTTGCTCTAACCTAGACCATTACATCCCCAAAAATACTATCCATTGGGAAGAAAAGAGGAAATTTGCAATCTCCAATTCCGATGTGGAAGCAAAAAGGTTGGTTTAATCACTGCACTGCTTCTGATTTTTGATGATATCCCTGGAATTATAGGGATTTAGGCAGCAAAATTTCAGAATGGTCATGAGAAAAATAAGGCACATGATATGGTATCAAAATGGGAAACATGTGGGAGTCGAAAATGTGATCTGGTCACGCTCCTTTAAGAGCTACATTGTACATCTGTTTAGCAAAAAGTCATTCTTGGCCGTTTGCTCGGTGAGTATCGGTACATGCTGAGAAATGGCTACAAATGACTTTTTGCTCAGCAAATAGGTCTAAATCTCATGTGCGGCAGGCCTATCTATAATAAACATGAGCATCAGTGTTTCCCTTCTATGCATTGTTGTTGGACACAATGACACAAATGTACATTTACTTTGCACACGTTGAAGAATTATTCTTCTGATAATTTCTGGACAAATAATCTCAGAAAGGGAGTCAAAACCTATTTACCGGTATGACCTTTCAGCTTATATCTAGATGTCCTGTAACTTGTGTGCAAATAAAGTTTACATTATTACTATTAAAGGTTAATGAATTTGAGTCCCATGCGAGCATACTATGAGCGTCTTGGAAATGTACTCAACATACAACACTAATAAGTTTCCAGACGCAATTGGCAACAATTGAGTCAGTGTCAGGTTAGGATGTACCAGTACATGTAGTACTTGAAAACAATTTTATTTTCCCCGCCTTGTGCAATTCCGAGATGTCACACAGAGTCTATTTTATACTGACTGCAGGAATTTGAAGCAGTGAATAAAAAAAATATGATTTGATTGCCACTAAACCTGGATATAGTCTGCGCGTACCAGGGGGCCTTGTCTAATAACAGCCGGACTAATGGGAAATCCTGGCATGAATCTAACAAAAGCTATCTTCTGTTTATGTTGTAAGATAAACCCTAAAATAGGTTTAGGTGCAAAATGGGATTGCCTTAATTCACCCGTCAGGAGCAAGACGATACTGGATTGATGTGTTGGAAAGAAATCAGGGTGGAAAGAATCCGGGAGATCAAAAATGTGGCACTGCAGCCAGAGCGACTCTTCGTACGAGGTGGCTAATTCAATCAGGGGGCAGTCATGCTCGGTTGAGCGCGCTCTTTTTGTAGGTAAAGGACACGAGTCTACGATTGAAAGACTTTCTATCTTAAGATTGTCTGTTCTTTTGTGCTATCAATACTGTACATAGTCTTTAAATTAAGAAGTCTTTTGGCAGGTGTGTCTGGGGTAGTAAAATCGGCCCTTGGTAACAAAAATATTTAGAGGAATCCACAAACAGTAACTTATCAAAAAGCAAGACAGTTTTGCTGGTTTTGAATTTTAATACATGTACTTATAGCCCCAACTACATGTACCTTGGGTGTGTGATTTTGGAGAATTGAGCTGGGCCCGAGCTCGGTATCAAGATTGATCCCCTGTTATGAATGTGGCAGTGTTAACCGCAATGATCCTGAGTGCCGCGTTTACATTCTGTAGTTGATCTCGAGTGCAGTGCCAGAAGTTGCAGTAAAATGTCATGCTCTGTGTGTACTGATCAATGTATGCATGGGTTGTGCATACTGTACAAGGCCACTTGAATTTTGCGGGCTTTTCCCCGGCTACGGCTGTGGAGCAGATGAGACAGGATGCGGTAAAGATTAATTGCTTATCTAACCGCAAACTTATCCCAAGCTCAGAATCAAACCCTCCGCCAATCTTGGGGTCTGATCCAGGGCCAATTTGGTCCCGAGAGTGTTTACACTCAGTTTGTGATCCGGGCTAATCCCGAGCTCGGTGTTCCACCCCGAGCTCGAGATCACGTGTAAAAAACTCTAATGGACTCAAATAGGAAATTGTACATGCAATATATATAAGCAGTTCACAGAACTATAAACTACCTTTGGAAATTTTGATGAAAAACTTTCCTTTCTTCGCCATTTTCTTATTGGCCAGCTGTTGGAAGGGAAATTTTGAGGATATCTTTCATCTGATTGCAGCTTTAGCGACTCATCTTCAAAATGAGCAGCAGTAAGCCTCAAGTCTTCCGGGCTTCTAAGTGAACTTTCTAATATTACATAGCATGATCTTTTAAAGCCAATTTTGTTTTACGTTCATCATTTATTGAAATGAATAAAAAGCTTCTTGGATAGAGCAGTGTAATTTGTCTGGAAGGTTGAGGACCTTACTGCTGCCATTGGCAGATGCCTAATGTACATGGCTACTTTCTGGAGCTCCGAAACATTCAATCAAAAGCACTTACTTGGCATTATGGGGAACCTGCGCTTTCAGAAATGCCCTTTCAAACAGATAATACTTGAAGGACAGAGCAAAAAAAATCCTAATATCTGTAGAAGGAATTTAAATAAATTTCACAGTTTGGGGAAAAAATGGTTTGAAAGCTTTTGAAAGGCAGACTGAATAGAAAAGACTAGGCATGTCAAAATTTGAAGCAAAAATTATAATCAACTTACGAATGCTTCTCTGCTATTGTGTGGGGAAAAAAATAAAAACATTTTTCCCTTTCACATTTCGACTGACCTCAACCTCATAAAAGCCATTTATTTTTTCTAAACATAAAATCTATTGATGCTTGAATGTTTTGTTGTGAAGAATTTTGTTGTAAGAAATGTTCAAGTGAATTGTCCAAGAGGAGACTGCAAATTGCACTCAATCAATGACAATTGAATAGCAATCGTAACTAAAGAATTTCACCATCTCTTTTCTTCCCCAAATGACCACCGGACATGCACACTTTATTCATAGAACACAAATTTAATATAATGAAATTAGTAATAAAATAAAACTAATTAGCAATTCAAAATTGTATTAACAAATTTGTAGAATTAAATTAGTGCGTGTGATGTTTTCACGGTTGTCACTACAGCCATGACAAATTTTATGCGTAGGCATTGCCCCTAGTCTCACACCACTTTGTAATAAAATTACAACGTAGTATCTGATTTTGGCCATTTGGGGGACAAAATCATATTTCAGGAGCAAAGCACACCTAAGCTTGGTTTAAAATGTCCGATCAGAACAAGAACAAAACCTCACATATAGGTCGCTAAACTTTATAAAGTAGGGGCCAAGGGGTAGCACTAGCACAACACAATAGAAGGGGAACACAAAGCAATGTAAAACACATGCAGTTTTTAAAACCTCAAATCTCATTTGGGGGATCCAAAGGGGGCACAAGAGGGAGCAGACATTGACTTGACACGGATGTGGGTCTTTCCACAGTAAAGGGGGCATTTTGGCAAAACACACCATATTTTTCAGAAAAAAACCTTCGTCTGGTCTTAAAAACAAAGAAATAAGTTTCAGTTGTTCTGAAGAGATAACTTAGGCCCAAAAAGGGGTTACAAATAGTATGACAACATGCCTTTCTAAAAACCCTGTGTACAAATTTTCAGTATACGCTCGTAACTGTGACGGACACTTGTGTTACATTTTAGGCCGTCCCGGTTACGAGCATATATTGGAAATTTGTACACAGGGTTTTAAGAAAGGCATGTTGTCACACTATTTGTAACCCTTTTTGGGCCTAAGTTGTCTCTCCAGAACAACTGAAACTTATTTCTTTTATTTTGAGACCAGACAAAGGTATTTTCTGGAAAATATGGTCTGTGTTGCCAAAATGCCCCCTTTACTGTGGAAAGACTCATGTCAAATGACTTGACACTGATGTCAAATGACTCGACTTCACAAGGACAGCGAAGCAAGTTTAACTTGACTTGAGACTCGAAGGCAGATTGACTTGACTAATTGGGACTCGAAGGGAGTTTCACTTGACATGAGACTCAAAGGCAGTTTGACTTGACTAATTGGGACTCAAAGGCAGTTTGACTTGACTAATTGGGACTCAAAGGCAGTTTGACTTGACTAATTGGGACTCAAAGGCAGTTTGACTTAATTTGAGACAGAGTGAGACTCATGACTACCGGGCAAATCCTTTTCCAGTATCACAAATTAGTCGGCGTGCTACAATTTTGTGAGACTTTTGTACATCCACGTTTGTCAATCAAAAAAGTGCAAGTCTAAATTCACACTATGGGATGTTAACACTGTTGGGAATTGCACTATTAACGTAAGATTTATGAAGATTAATCTGCCCACTGCATATAACATCTACCATTTCATATAGCCACTTCAGACTAAATTTTAAGACAAGCGGACCTAGAAAAGTAGTACGTAATGCCGAGAATTGCATACTTTTGTCGGCGCAGTGGCCCCTGTACAAGGCAATTTAGCATTGTGATCATGGGCATCGCGATTATTTTTGTGCCATCGTGGAATCGCGATGTCACGATTGTTCAAAATTACAGACAATAAGTTCACCGTGGGAAAAAAATCATCGCGATAGATGATGGTATCGTCTATCGTCACAAGCTTAATCCGGTACTTTGAATTAGTCTAACAAATCACTTACATGTAACTGGACACAAATCAATTCTTCTGAAATGAATATACCTATCATGACAATATCCCTTTAAATGGGCACTGGGTTCCAGCACCATATGGTCGGTTTATGCCCAATGTATGCACATAATAACAAGCATGCATCACAGTACCCAATAATATGTGGGTGTACATTGACTTGATTGATTTTTTGAAGTGTTTATTACTATATGACAGCTATTTTTATCATGTCTCTTATAGTTTTGCCTTAGTGGGTTTTGCAATCTACTAGTACATGTAGTCTGGAACAGACGTGTGCATGATGTGCTCTTAAACGGGACATTTCAATCTACATGTAGATGTAGGCCTAAATTGTTCCTAGATGTATGCAGACAGACAAGCACCAGTATTTTGGTGAAAACAAATTAACTGCTTGGGGTTACTCTGGTGCTGGCTACCAATCATGTTTTAAGTTTTTAGCATGGGCGGATCCAGGGGGAGCGTGGGGGGCGCACGCCAAAAAATCCACTAGCAAAATCCACTAGTCGCCCACCACTAGTTACAACCCTTGGATACATGTATGGTATCACAAAACTTGACCAAACTTCATGGACAAATTGAGCAACTTGAGCACACCATGAAGTGACCCAAACAAGATCCTATGCATTCCCAATTAGTAAGGCAAGTGATTTTGAACAGTTTGCCTCCGATTAACATAATGAAATACCCAGCTCACAACAACACAGCTGACAAGGGCAAATGGGAGACATGCACGGCTAATTACTTTTACTCATGAATTGGCCTCGTGGCCTACTGCAGGTGAGATAAATAACACAAGTTGATGATTGCCCTTTTAGTATTTAACATATCTTCATAAATAAGCCGTGGGATCTGCATGGAACTGATTTTGGTAAAAGGTTTCTGTGGGTCACCCTTGACATTCCATCATGGTAATTCCTCCCCATGTCCACACTTATAAATATTTTCGGCCCATAGAACGTCCTTCACCAAATAAAACCTTGGAAAAACTTACAATAATGTGTCACCTCAATTGTCATTCAGGTCCACACAGGAGTTACATAAGCTCAACTTGTGTTCTATCAAAGCCTGTCTGCACCGGTTTATCGATGTAAAATTTACAACGCAATTCTTCCACGACCCAGCTCGCTCTGTAACACCGCGTTTACACTCGAATCGGCAAAGGTGGATACAGATCTAGCATTTTTATTGCGACCACAAAACTGAACATTTGCCGCGTTTACACTATACACCCCAAATCGCTTCAGAAACCGCAAAAGTCACCACTAAATGTAACTGCAGCGCATGCGTGAGCTGCTAGGTGTTGCTGCACTATAGTGCCAGATTGGTCAATTAAATCTACTACACTGTGGGCACCGCCCCAAGGACACTCAAATTGCCGAATCTGTATTCGGGTAGCGTTTACACTACAAGCGACCTTGACGATTGCAGGGTTCAACCCCGCAATTGCGGGGTTCAACCCTACCCCAAAGGTGACTTGAAAAAGGCGAATCAGACCCGGGTCGGATCCGCCTTTTTCAATTCACCTTTTGCGTTTACACTTAGTGCCTATATACCCGGCTTCAACTCCCCTTTTTGCTGAGTTCGATTCGGCAAAGGCAAATCGAGTGTAAACGGGGTGTATAACTTACAATAGTGGAGCATGTATATAAAACTGACATTCAACAGTCGACACTTAAAAATTTTTGGCATTTTCCGGCCATCCATATTGGACTACATTGTAAATATTCATAAACTTAATATTAGCAATGCGGTCTCCGTAAATTTTACCAAAATTAGCCCAATTAATGCAAACATGGCTATATGCTGATGATGTTTGCTCTCAAGTACATGTATTACAGATGTTCACAAATGTAAAAATTCCTAAAAAAAACACACAATTGATTAGTATCACCGTGTTTACACTGGTCCCGAGCTCGGGATCAAGATTGGTCCCCTGATAAGAAGGCGTTAGTGTTAACCGCAATGATCCTGAGTGCCGCGTTTACATTCTGTAGTTGGTCTCGAGCGCGGTGCCAGAAGTTGCAGTCAAAGGTCATGCATGCTCTGTGTGTGCATGTACTGATCAATGTATGCATGGGTTGTGCATGTACAGTGTACAAGGCCACTTGAATTTCGCGGGCTTTTCCCCCGCTACGGCTGTGGAGCGGATGTGGCAGGTTGCGGTAAAGATTAATTGCTTATCTAACCGCAAACTGATCCCGAGCTCGGGATCGAACCCTCCGCCAACGCGAGACCAAAATCTCGGGGTCTGATCCGGGGCCAATTTGGTTCCGAGAGCGTTTACACTCAGTTGTGATCCGGGGCTGATCCCGAGCTCGGTGTTCGATCCCGAGCTCGGGATCAAGTGTAAACAGGGTGTAAGGTGCTGGGCATGTGTATTGCCCACAGGTAATCACAACAAGCACTGATGAAGAAATTCCATTTGCTCTTAACATTTCAAATGGCAATCAGGAGAGATTTAGGTGCATTGTCAATCAGGTACATGCCATCTGTGACCTACATCGTTCAGTTAGGGGAAGGTGGTGCACCGATTTATGCATACCATGTACATAATATGTAGTAGTACATATGTGCTGGTTTCTGTCCTGGTATATAGGAACAATGTATTTATTTTATTTACAAGTATTATAATTTTCAATAATTGCTTAATTTTGTAAATATTTTTATTAAATGTATTTATCCTAAATGTATTATCCAATTAGTTTGGAGAGCCCCTCGATAGAAACTTGTTTCTTTTGGGTAATCCTGCGGGAGCTATTTGGGTATTGTTTTCGGTTATGTTTCTTTCTCAGTGTTTATTTGTGTATATGTAATATGTTTGTAATTTATTTGTCTGTGATTTATATATCCCGGAAAATGAAATAAATAAATAAATTAAAAAAACAAACAAACAATTTCCATCCTTCGGAAAAGCCGTTGGTCCGGTGTGTTAGGTAAGGTAACACACTTTAAAGATCCCAGAGCATTTCTTCGTGAAGAGAAGGGGAGGGATTCCCCAGTGTCTCTGGCCATTTCTAATTCATCATGGGTTAATTTTACTCACGCTTGCCGCGCGAGTGACAGTGCAATGGGCACTATTGAGGAATCCTTAGTTTCAGTACCAGAAATAAATAATAATAATAATAATAGGGTCTGCGATTGCCAAAAGAGTCTGCGATTTGGAATTGTGTACAAAACAAATAATGTAAATTAAGTCCAAACAAAAGAGGAACAATTCCCCGCGGATGGAGGTGCAGGGGTACACGACAATTGTGTGCTTATTTGAAGGGCAGGATTTTCTACTGATGAACCGCTTTTGCAATCAAGCAGGCCCTAGAGCTAATGCAGGTTCATTTAGTGGTCAAGGTAATTGTAGGTCATCAAGTGGCAGTCCAGATGCCCAAAAACGGTCATAAACTAAAATTCAAATGTTCACTGCCAGGAGAGATTGTGGTCGATCTAGGGGGTATGAACAAAGCCAGACTCAAAATTGGATGGTCGACGTGGGTTTAAATCCCACTATGGCCAACGTGTGCATGTGTCCCTGGGCAAGACACTTAATCCCAATTGCCTTGTCGACCTGCGAAATTGGGGAACTATTACGAGAATGTTACAATTGAATTGCTGATAGGTTGTGTGCCTTGATCAGGCAGCCTCCCCTCCCCCTCACCGGCCTCCCCTCATCTTAGCATGGGGGCAACTACTAGTCAAAGGTATCTTCCTGCTGCCCTGGCCTACCTACAAATGACACCCCACTTTGGAATAACCATGCAATTTATTAAAAAAGATTACTGACTTTAATATAAAGCAGGATTAAATAAAAATGCATACAAAGTACATATATACATAAGTACATGTATGTAAATATTCAAGGTCAGCAAGTTTGAAAGCTTTTGAGAAAAGATGGAAAATAAATTGGGATTAAAAATACTTTATACATGTACATTGTACATTAGTGCCATGCCAAAATAAAGAATATCTGAATTCGGTGTCTCAGTTCATCAGCTGGAGTAAACACCTTTTGTTGGGACATGCACATTGTGCAGTTCATAAAGGTAAATACAATAGCGAGATGAAATTTACAATTTACTAGCACTTTTCAACTCAACATACAAGAGGGCTTTGGAAATGTCAAAAGCCGGACTACAGCTACACATACATGTACACACAGTAATCCAATCACAATGCAATGCACATCATCATTGGCTTGTCCTTCGGGAGCATTCTATAGGCATGAATGGGCAGATAGACAGAGGGATAAATGATGCACAAGTTTCAAAACAAGCATAGAGCAGGGCTCAAATTTCAGGTAAAAACAATTCTACGGGACCGCGTGATTGGCCAGATTATGTCAGTTGACACAGTAAACATGTCACCTGACAGAATCTGGCCAATCACGGCAAGTATTATTCAGGCCTGGTATTGGGTGACGTCATGCAGCTCTTTGCAGGATCTCATGTGAAGTTGAGCAGTGGTTAGGTGCGGAAAATCACGCAAAACCACTGCGCAAGAGTGTAAGGAAAAGGCACAACTACAAATTCTTTCATGAGTTCGCACTTCCTCATCAAAATCCCCCAGCAAACCTGTAATGTAAAATTATCAATTCAGCAAGCATAACATTTTCTGCAGCGATCCTCAACATTCCGTGAGTGCATCATTCAATCAGTGTTGGTTTTATCAGATGTTTTATAAAATGCACCTGGTGCCAATTAAAACATTAAAGATCAGAAAGCCAATTAATCTGGGAGCAACTCAGTGGAATTAGTGTCAATTTATGATTGGTTGACCTTTATATAACGATTTTTCTTATTGATTTAGATGCATTTCCGGTGGCTAATTATGTTTATCGGCAGTGGTCCAAAATACATACCCCCGGTACATGTGCTTCATTGTTTTGAATTACACCAGATGCTATCCATAACTGGACTAAATAAAAGTCGAAACAAATTTAGTTAATAAAAAAGTGCAGTCGAATCTTGATAATAAGAGCACTGACAGTCTGTTAATACAATATTCTCCTAAAAAGAAGGAAAATTTGTAAACCCAATTCTTTGTTCCTCATTGTTTTAATTAGGGAATAAAAGTGGGTTTGGCCAGTCTTAAACAATATGTTTAAAAAAGGCTAGGACCTGGACGAGTGATAATGGCCCGAGTCGCAAGCTGAGAGCCATTATTACTTGTCCAGGCCCCTAGCCAGTTCTAAACCCACTTTTATTACCATTCAATTATATCTTTTTTGTGTTAATCAGTATAAACTCACCAAAACTCTTCGATAATTTTGTCCTTTTGCCATGTTTTGCATCACTTTCCTACATGTACTTTTATGCATGACATCGCATTCGTTCAGACTGCTGTGCACCACCTCCCCCCCCCCCCCCCCCCCCCCACCCCCTCTTTTCCTTTTAAAAAAACACAAAAAAAACCCCATTATTTTAAAGCTGTTGGGGTTTTGGAAAACAAGACATTTTAGCATTTCAAACTTTGATTCCTCTTTCAAAGAAAACTCATTAGCATTTTGTCATGCACAACCAGCTGGCACAACCTACATTTATGTAATGGGCACATGACATAACCAAATCACTGTTTGTCCTTATTGAGACACGAATCAATTAACCCACTGAAACTTAATTATTTAGGATTAACGAAGGCTAAATAAGGCGGACAGATCTTCTACACTACGATATTGATCATAAAAATGCAACATGCATCTCCATCAGGAAAATTTAATTAATTCTGCAGGGAAAACAGCAGTAAAAGGCGTCACATAAGCTCTACGGAGTTGACAAGTGACAAGGCCTGTACAATCAAGTGGTCGCGACAATACACAATTTTTAATTAACATCAGCAGGTGAATAGGGGAAATTTGGACATGAAACCCTTGACTAGAGGTCCATGGATTATAGCCGGAAAGCTCTACAAGTGTGCGGTTGGCAAGCATGGAAAAGAGGCAAAATGCCCAAACTACGGGAATGGTTCAAATAAGGGATTTTCGCATTCTGCGGCCATTTTGAAAAACGATCCAGGATCGGAGAGGGAAACAAAATCGCTGACAGCCAATGATTAGTGCCATTGTAAATGACGTCATTCGGTGAGTTATCTGCCATTAGCGCTATTCATTCGCTGCCAGCAATTTTGTTTCCCTCTACTGGATCTTTTTTTCAAGATGGCCGCGGAATGCGAAAATCCCTCATTGGAATTGTAAGATTCCCAGATTCCTATACATCCAGACACTACCTCAGAACAAAACCTATGGACAAAACATAATAAAGTTAATTCCCATGGACCCTAAACATGTCATGGGGACGTGCCGGGCTATATCATATTCAATATATCGCAAGTAACTTCACTCAGCATGTTTTTAAAAAGCGATATTTAGGGTCCAAGTTACTCGGACTAAAGGGAAAAAAAAAATCACTTCTTCATACACACAAAAATTAACAAAAAAACAGTGGTGAATGAAATATGGGAATCGGTGCGTCTTGGACAATAAATAAATTGTGTACTTACACTAAAAAGTGATAAGCGAAGCATTTCCAGCCAGTCGGCCGCTCCAAGAAGTTGTAAGTTTGTCCTTGAAAACTCATTTTCTTCAAGGTCCTTTTATTTACATGCATCGAGTACTTTCTCTGCAATTCCCGGTTTGTCTGAAAGTCTCCACCTCCCATCATCACACTGTTTAAATTTCGGTTTCCAACTCCACCGATAGCCGTGGTGGCTATTCCCGTAGTAGTCTTGGGCAGTGCCGTGGTGGCGGACTGAGGACTCGGGGCCGCCGCTGCGGCGATGGCTGTGTCCTCGGTAGGCAGCGAGTACATCGTGCACGTGTCCCCGGACGCTGAGGAGTTGCTGACGGGGTCCATTTCCAGTTCGATATCGGCCAAACTCGAGCTTACGGTGCTGTAAGAATACCCACTAGTTTTCCTTAAATGTAAGTTGGCTTCAGCCATGTTCAGCCTCAAAAGTACACTGACAAAGCAACCGTTCTTGAACTGGATAAAATGAATTGCATGTCAGAGGAAATCTGTAAGTATTTTAATCTTTCCAAATAATCAAAATATTGGCGTTCGCTCTGTCAGTAGCTAGTGTCAAGATCATAGACAGCACCGTACACAGTACGTACGTACGTACACGTACAGTACATGCACATTGCATGCAGAGAGAATCGCGCGTGCAAAACGTGCGTAGCTTAAACACGTGCTACGGAGAGAAAGTACGATGATGCCATTGGTCAAATGGACAATGAATATTCAGCGAAGACAAATGACATCATTGATTCGGCAAAAGTTCTTCTTTGCCTCAAGAGGGCAGTATGTACCTCTGTCGTGCCACATGTGGCCGTGGCTCAAAATAAAACTGAAAATATCATCTAGGTTCAATTTCATAAAGCTGTTTAGCAGAATATTTGCTGAACGCAAAATTTGTTTGCTTTATAGAAATGGGTTAGCAGTAAAAATCTATGTGATGTGTATTCTTGCTATACAAACACAAGTTGACATAGATTGACATACATTTTTTTTTTTCCCTATAGTGATTTACCCACGACATGAAATTAAACAAAACAAATTGTTGAGGCTATATTTTATTTAACTTTTATTTGCCTTCAACTTTTGAAAACACAGGAAGCTCTTGCATAACCAAATCTTACAAATTTGCATTGCAATGGTGGAAATTAGGGTTGTAGTCGAGTCCATTCCAAGTCCTCACAAGTCCACCACAAGTCCCCGAGTCTTAATTCAAGTCACAAGCTATTCAAATGAACTCCAACAAAAGCATTCTTTTATGCATGTTCATCCTTTGCTTCTTGTTACTGGACTTGTGCAGGACTTGTCACAGACTTGTGATTTTATCGGCTCTGGACTTGTGATAAACTTGTGATGGACTGGACTACAACCCTGGCGGACATCAAAACTAGTCACATTAAAAACATCACTATGAAATCATAACTTTGTTTAACTTTGGAAAATCAGAATTGCCGTAAATGTTTGTGGGGAAAAAATGGAAGTTTTTGGATGAAAGTCCACATATTGCATTGCAAGATCTCAATTCCAAGTATGGCAAGCACAACATTTTATCTAATATTTGTGTGAATATTTGTATAAATTTATTGTGGATTAAAAAACGAAATTACATTTACCTAAAATATATATATCTTCAAAATTAAGCTTCACAAGCGCATTGCAAAAAAATGAATGAATTAAAACTATTATTTAACATTACTGAGTAACTTAGGTTAATCACATTCAAAATATACAAACACAAAGGTCGAAATGGTGGGGAAGCACTACATACATGCATTATGTACATGTATAAATTTACTATTCATATGTGACCTGCTCTGGAAAAAGGTAGTATAAGTCGCTGAGGCTAGGTCGAGTTTTCGCGAGTAGAAATCTGTGGCGGATCCATGCTCATTAAAATACCAAAACACAATGGAAATTCCAGGCGGAACACAGACATTCCAGCCGGTATCTGGGTACCGCCAGGAATTTCCATTGTGTTTTTGTATTTTAATGAGCGTGGATTTGCTGCAGATTTCTTCTTATGGTCGCCAAAACTGGACCTAGCCTGCGCGAGTTATACCACCTTTTTCCCAGAGCGGGTTACATATTTGCATATACAGTCCATAAAGTCAATTTTATAATTTTCATTATGATCATTTTTCCCTTCTACTTACATTAGGCTTGATTTTGTCTGTGCTTAAATTACATGTTTTATTAAATCAATACATTTATTATACAGCTGACTAATTTTTATTCAATCTGTACAGCTTTATCATGTCTAAAAAAAGCACGGTTGCACATATTGTGCTTCCATTGTTGAACGGTTTAAGTAACAAAAGGTATACCCAGCACGATATGTGGCAGAGGGACTCCCCCCTAACGCCCCTATACCTCAACACACTCTTTCCTTTTGTTAACACACCAATCCCCCCTAAAAACTGAAAGGAATTCCTTGGAAATTCCTTGGATGTTTGAGACACAATAGGGGAACAATGGCATAATGGTAGGGGGGACGAGTCCGTTTGCCACATATCGTGCTGCATATGACAAAAGGTGCCCTAAGAAATGGCGGCTATTCGATACGGTCTATACCCTTGACAATGTCAAGAATCTTATTCAATGGATGCTTTCAGTGTTTGCCGATGGATACTGAAACTTTTGCCTGGTATGCAGTAGGTCATGGGTTCGAATCTTATCCGAGCACACTTAGTTTTTAGCATGTTCTCATGAAAAACCACTTAGTGTATAGTGCATATAGGGGCCATTCATAAAGTACGTACGCACGGAGGGAGGGAGGGGGGGGGAGTTGGAGCCAATGCGTACACCCAACGTTAAAACATACGGCTGACGTCACAAAATATGCGTACGGAGGGGGGGGACGTTCTAAAAAGTCGGCATTTTTAGCTTACGTACTTTTTGGACGGCCCCATACCACATTTTGTATGGGCAAATTAAATTTCCTTTAACAAAGTATGGCCTGATGGAATAATTATCATATTTCATATACTTTTTGTTATCAAATTGCACTAAAACTACTGTCAACAGCATTGAATATCATTAAAAATACAACATAGCTTTAGAGTGTATAGTTGATAATAGCTTCAGAGCTAAGGTAGTGGAAGTTGACAAACTAGTTGGGAACAAGTTTGTCAACTTTCAAAATCAAGAAGGGAGGGGGAGGGGGAGGGGATTGCACTCTCCATGTTTTGTGCAGAACCGAATTCTCTATGTGGGTGTGCAGTAAGGCAGAAAATCCACAGAGTAACCAAAAAAGTGGTTACTGTGTGGATTGTGCAATTTACACCGCTCACTATGTGGAACGCGCTCACTATGTGGATCGGTGACTCTGTGGATCGCCAGTTGGGAGTCCTCTCGTCGATAATTTCAGAGGGTTAGGGAGTTCTGTTTTGTGTCGAAATAGGAAAAAAAGAGAGGCACAATAAAAAGAACTCCCCACCCAGTAATAAAGGGTTCGAACCCATTAGTGGCTGTTCCGCACCCTAATGCACATAGTAACCAGAAATGGCGGGGAGGGGGAAGGGGAGGGGGAGGGGGAGAATTTGCACCTTTTCCTTCCATTTACATGAAAAACGGCAGGGATACACATCAAATTTGATCAGACCGCTATATTAGAATGTTTTGGCCTTCACAGAAAGGCAGAAATCTGCCATTTTTTGTATGGTGGTGGGGTGGGGGGTGAGGATGGGGCCTACGGTCCAATAATGAATATGTATGAAGTATGTTCAATAATAAGACTGTTACAAACCACATTTCTTTCAGAGAAAGAGGGGAAAATCAACTAAACTACAAACTCGTATGAAATTAACAAAACTTATTTTAAATGAATCATTATACAATTAAAGGTTTGCACTAGGATCACATTCTGCACGTAATCTCTCTAACGGGCACAAAATGAATTTCTGAGTAGGAATATTTCCTTATTTTGTAAATAACACCTATACAAGAAAACTATTATTATTTCATTCTGGTATTCATATAAGGATTCCTCTAAAGTGCCCATTGCACTGTCACTCGCAACTGCAGATATATATAGTTGCTGGAAGTTATACAGATCATATGCCTCAGAATATACAGATAACACGATGTCTAAGAAAGAATAAAATAGGCGAATGGAACAAAAGACATGCATATTATCAATCAACTTAGATCTTTTCGCAAATACTGATTGAGTGAACTTAGACAAAAGACAGAGCTGGATTGTGGGAAGGTTGTTGGATTGCTATCCTTCCCACAATGCAGTTCTGTCTTTTGTGCAAGAGTATTTGTGAAAATGTGTATGGCCACATGGAGCCGGAGCCGAAGCCGGAGCCTAAGCTGAAGTCGAGATTTAGAAAAGGTCCTAGAAAAGATGTTTATGATAGACCGACAGGCAGGATTTTAACCCTTACCTTACCGCATGCACCTTTTAATTGTGCTAGTCTGATGCAATTTGATGCACACTGCAACTAAAGTATTGCACTCAAAGCTTAGGGCCTTTTCCTACTAGAACGTCAAACCCCGGGGAGAACTCGCCCCGGGGCCACCCCGGGGTGACTAACCTCTGAAGTTCAACCCCGCATTGATTCACACTTGTTGTTTTGAATCTCGCCCCGGGGCGAACTCACCCTGGAGATCGGCACCTCGTCCCTCACCTGAACAAGTGAGAACTCGCCCCTGCCCCTTTTCCCACTACCGTTCTCGCTTCGGGAAAAGTGTCTCGCCCCGGGGCAAAAGTTTTCAACCCTTGTCCCGAGCAGGGTTGAACTCGCCCTAGGGAATGTGCAATCTCGGGTGTGGCTCGGGGGTGAGACTTACAAGTGGGAATCGGGGCTTATTTTCACCCCGGCGTCGCCCCGGGGCCGCCCCCGAGATTTTGTCTAGTGGTAAAAGGCCTTTAGATATCCTTGTTTAACAAGATGTCATCGTTTCCATGAACCAACAAATTAAGTATTCTTAATATTGGAATGTCTTTGTGAAGAGAAAGGGGCTGGAAGAAGTAATAAAAGAGGAGAAGAAGAATGCACTTTGTGCAAATTTTACCAGCAAATTTGGTTTAAAATAGCCGAGACAAATGACAAATACATGTATTGTGTTTGTCTCTGTAATAGATACTAGTCATACCAAGCTACTGTACTCATCCTCATTTCAAGATACTTTGATTGCAAATTGTAACTGATTAAAGGCACAGGCTCGTCAACAATGCGCGCACGCCAAAGGCATGGAGCTGCGTATTTCGTGGCACAAATTTGGTCCGCGCATTGATGACAAGCCTCTGCCTTTAATTACAATTTTAGCAGTGTTCTATATCAACAGAGTTTTTACATTTTGAACTCTGGTGTCCCCTATGTTCATTTTTTATGCGGTAAAATAAAATACATGTAGGCAAAACTGAACTCAAAATGCACCTTTTAATGAATGTGTTTATCTCTCTTCTGCATCACCTGCCTCATCCGTGACCTTTGAACTCTTGACCTCCGGGTCACTCTGCTCTTTGGCCTCAGGTTGGTTATTGGTAGAAGCCTTCGTTTCTGTAGCAACCTGCGTATCCATAGGATCCTTCGCATCTGCGGTAGTTTCTCCCGCTGTGACATTCGTCCCGGTGCCGCTCTGTTCATCAGTGGGTGGAGCCTCCTCTTGATACGCAACCTTCCTCGTGAAGATGTCGTTGTAATGATACAGCAGCGAAGCCACGAAGGAGTTGATGTGGGCGAGTGAGACGAGTGACATTGCCTTGCTCCTGGGCCATACCAAGTTGGGGCTGAATACAATTGAGATGTTTGAGGGGGACATCTTGGTGTGATCGCTGTTTTCAGCAATCTGAAATAGGCAGGAGGTTAAAAAATCACCATCAGTCATACAATGACTAGGCTTGGGAAATCTTCTCTGGGGTACCGTGGCCGAGTAGTTTGGGTCATTGACTCGCAATCATAGGTAAAAACTTCGGGTTGCGGGTTCGAACCTTCCCCCGGCTGTAAACTGTCAAAGAGCCTTGCAGCTTGGGCCATTATTAGCATCCAGACCCCTAGCCGGGGCTTAAGACCGTTTAAACACACTTTTATTCCCCACATCCAACAGCGAGTAATTTGCAAATTTAAATTTGCTTTGAAGTTAATTTTGCTTTGAAGAATTGCTTTTCTTTTAACGAAAGATTTAGCTTTTGTTAACATTGAGTTGATTTCTGACAGATTTCATTATTCTGCACGGAGAGAGCAAAACCTGGGATAAAAAGTCTACTTTACCTGATGTAGCATCTGCATTAGGTGCCTTAGGATGATGTAATTCCTCTCAGGAAGCTTCTGGCAAATGATGCGTCGGCAGGACGCAATTCTGGCGTCGTTGTCTTGTAAGTCTGACAAGACAAAACAACGAAGACAAAGGTTGATGATCTCGGATCGCATCAGATGTTCAGGGATGAGATTGTCAAATGAAACAAATTGATCAAATGTCTGAAAGATGTGTATGATACTACTATTGTACCGTCTTTCTCTCAAATACAAAAGTCTCGTTTCAGAAAAAAAGTCTGAACAAACTCATGCCTGTTGCATTACAAGTCATTTGCAACACTGTGACTCCAGTCCAAGTCGAGTCATTTGAGGTGGGAGACCTGAATCAAGTCAAGTCAGTAAAAAGTCTTGGAGACGTGGTGGTCTAGCGGATAGTGTGTCAGACTTTCGGTCGAGAGGTCCATGGTTCGAAGCCTGGTCATTGCACCGCGTTGTGTCCTGGGACAAGACACTTCACGTTGTCTCTCTCCACCCAGGTGTATAAATGGGTACCAGCAAATACGGTTGGGAAACCCAACTAATTGCTGGGGGTAGACCTGCGATGGACTGGCATCCCATCCAGGAGTAACAGCAATGTTCTGCCACAGAAACCGGGGACAAGTATCGGCCGTATGAGCCATCATTATAAGCAATATGGTGTTTTATAACATGCCTCTTTCTGATTCTCAATCCTGACTGGCTGAAACGCAGTCGTATGGGGGCTCACTGATATAAGCTAGTGCATGAAATTTGCACCAGCCCGATCTAGACACGCTTTAAGACTTCGAGTGAGCGCGTCAAGACTAGTGTTCTTGACCAGGCACTAGTCTCTAAAACTAGTGACAGTTCCTGAGGCCTCAGGAGGTTGCAAACTGTGTCAGTGAACAGCAACTCAGACATTTAAATTAGTAAGCCAAATGTTTCATTAACTGATTAACTGCGTCTTGTTGAACTGCTTATTATTGAAAGTTGTTCAAAAACCTACTGCTTCTTATTAAAGTTAATTGCATTTATATTTTGGCCAGAGGCGTGTTATAAAACACATACGGACTTGCATAATTCAGTCACTAGCGCATGTCTATGTGCCCTTCGGGACTGTGAGTGAACAGTCCCGAAGGGCACATAGACATGCACTAGTCACCTCATTGCCAGTCCATATGTGTATATAGCCTAGTGGTCAAGTGCACTGAAAATAAGTTCATATATATGTTAGGTACTGTGATGTGGGTTTGAATAGACCGATCCAGTAAGCTCCGCCCATTTTGGAATTGACCAATCACAGCCTCAGGTTCAGGTAACCAAAAAGTGGATCTCCATTTTGGTTACCCGAGTCCTCAAAATTTTGTGCACAGAGCTACGGCAAATGCAGCACGAGTGACGCAAAAACACCATAAACATCATTTTTATCAGCGCAGAGGAGGCTAGCATCCTAACCTACTTTTAATCCCTTTATAAATGTGTTTTTGTGTAAACGGGAAAAACTTACCAAAATTAGCTTGTCGTTTTGCTAAGTTGTGCATTCACTTCGTTTTAGATGTGTGTCGAGATGTTTTTGTTCGATGGCGCGCGTTACGTGTATTGCAGGCGTGTTGTACGTGCACATTTTGCTTTCGAGCGTGCAGTTTCTATGTGCGTGTGCGTGTTTCAATACGCGCTGACCAGGGCGCGGACGCTGACACACGGCGCGGTCACGCGACTCTACTGCACACGTGCATGGCACGTGTGGCATGTTGCTAGGCAATTTCTAAGTGGGCGGAGCTTACTGGATCGGTCTATTTTGGCCATGATAGGTTTTAACAATATTGCACTCTTGAGCAAGGAACTTTACCATGCTTGCTTTAAAAAGGGGCAGAGGCAACTTGGTTGTCTTGATGCAGACTAATTACCCCTCCCAGCCGCACTGCGCATCGTAAAGAGACTGGTTAATCCAGTCTTGTTTCGGTGTGAGGGGCCGATTTCTCTGCACTTGGCTATGGTAGCCCTTATCTTTGAGTGGCCTATGGGCCTTTCAATGAGCAACTTTCCTAGAAAAGTAGATTAGAGATAAAGACTTTGAACATTACCATGCATATCCATGATTTCACGGTAGAGGTCAAAGGTCATGATTGGTTCTGGGAGTTCCCTGAAGAACGTCTTAAGTATGAGCGCAGGGACATGAACATCCAGGATAGCGTCATAGTCAACTGGTTTGCCTTCATTGTACATCGCTTGCACTGCCTTGATCGTATTGGCATTGGGACAACGCCTGAAGATTCCCTCCATCTTTAAACCTGTAACAATTATCGTAATTTGAGTAAAAATAAAAATAGCGGGTTTTTATATAGCGCCATTCCATATACATCATGGTGCTGTTGCCATTATTACCGCTGCTATCAGGAAATCACCAGAACCAGTTAGCTTTAACTAAGTGGCTGCCTGGCCAAGGCACCCAAACCTATCAGCACTTAGATTGTGGCATTCCCCCTAAAAGCTCTCCAAATATCATTTGGGTTGACAAGGAAACTGAGATTAAGTGTCTTGCCCAGGGACACAAATACATTAGCACAAATGAGGCTTGAACCCATAACCCTCGATTAACAAGCACGGCTGAATACCCACTAGACCACATGTGCTCTCTACAGTAGAGTAGAGTCATCTAAGCTACCGACATGCCACGAATATGTGGCAACATCAGAGTTCTTAAGCCTAGCGTACATCCACCTTGCAACTGGAAGCAACTAGTGGCAACTGGCGTTTCCGGTAACTAGAAGCAACTCGCAGCAACTGGGAGCAACTGATCAGTTGCTCAAAAAGGTTGATGTACGCGCACTTGCAACTACTGGCAACTGAAAAAATCCCAATTGCCACGAGTTGCTTATGTTCGACTTTCTGGCAACCAGTTGTACCCAGTTGCGGTCAGTTGCATTGATGTATGCGTACTTGCAACTAGTTGCCGTCAGTTGCACGCGTGCATCTGATCAGGTGCGCACACATCGACAGCAACTGCAAGCAACAGTTGCTTCCAGTTGCAAGGTCAATGTACTTTAGGCTTTACCGAGTTGCCGTGGCGATGTGCGCGCTCTGGAAATGTAGACATGGCTGGATGCTCCCATTTGCTGCTAGTTGCATAACTAATCAGTTTCTGTCGATGAGCGCACTACGCACACATTGGCAGAAACTGATCAGTTGAGTTGCTTCCAGTTGCAAGGTTGATGTACGCTAGGCTTTAAAGAGGCATTGTATCATTTGCAATGCTACAATGTGTCTTTAAGAATTCACGAGTTGAAAGAAAAACCTTATCTCGATGTTTAGGCAGTTTCTAGGTACTTGTAAAGCGCATTGAGATGTCGACAGACATGGAATGCGCTATATAAGAACTTGCTATAATAATATATAAAGTGTTTATAGCAATGGTAACACCACATTAATTTATTTCTGTCCAAGATAGTTTAAGAATTTAACTGAAGATGGTTTTTAAAAAGGTGTGTGCACACATTTTTTTTAACATTCATTTAAGACAAAAACCAAGCATAGATTTTAAAGTTTTTCTGAAGCATTGTACGAAACTAAGGCCCTTTATGCCATCAACTGTACGATATTGTCTTAAACTTTACTTTCTCAAGACGACAAAGAAAGAGAGGCAGTTTTAAAAGTGTGAGGAAAAACCTAAGGGAAATCTCCTGGAGGGACTGCAAACACATTCTACATATACATGCCCCATATTCGAACCCAAGACACCAGAAGTGAAAGGCGGGGAGAGAACCACGTTTGAGAGAACCATGTTTGTAAGAACTGTTAGTGACATTTATCTGTTTGACACATACCTCGTTTTCGCACAGCAGCCACAGTATCTCTAATGATGTTAGGAATGGGATCACCAAATCCATGCTCGGCCAAACTGATTTGGTAGAGAGAAACAAAAATAGTGAAAATTGTAAAATGAATATTACAAAAGGCTCTCCTTCACAGCTGTTACAAGTCAATATTTCATAAGCTTCAATGAATCTACAAAGTACTTTACTACTGAAGTAAAGTTAAGTAAGGTTGTTTTTGCCCTTTCCCAAGACACTATGAAAAACTTAATAGCGTGCTAGGGTGGGACTCGAACCCACGACCTCCTGCATACAAGGCAGACGTCTTAACCACTCGACCACCGAGCTAGCCGGTGTTGAATGGCTGGTTCGAATCATTTCGCAACGGGGATTGCAATTAGTCAGAAATTGATTTAGACTTGCGTCGGGGAAATTGAATGTTAAGTAAGGTTGTTTTTGCCCTTACCCGACGTATTTATTAACACTGTATACTCAGTGATTTCCCGAGACACTATGAAAAACTTCATAGCGTGCTCGGGTGGGACTCGAACCCACGACCTCCTGCATACAAGGCAGACGTCTTAACCACTGGACCACCGAGCTAGCCGGTGTTGAATGGCCGGTTCGAATCATTTCGTAAGGGCAAAAACAAGTAAGGGCAAAAACAACCTTACTTAACATTCAATTTCCCCGACGCAAGTCTAAATCAATTTCTTACTGAAGTAAAGAGTTCCAATTTCCAAATTTGACCCAATTCACATGAAAGAAATGGCTTTGTTTGGCGCGACGCAGTGAATTTCGTGGCACGAATTTGTTTCTCGTGCGTGCATTGACAAGCCTGCATTGTTAAGCTGTGCGAAACCACGTTGGCCTGGTTGCACATGCATGTTAAGTGTTGAGTGCAAAGCATCTGATGCTCTGTGTGGCTTTTTATTACACCGTTCACACATGAGCAGCATATAAAAAAGAACAATGCTTGCTAGACGCTTGACGCTTGATGCGCATGTGTGACCAGCGAGTCCCAGACCCTTGCATGACTTACTACTCCAGTGACTTGCCAAACTGCTGAATTGAATTCTCATTGAATGAAGTGATCTTGATTCCCCTAATGTAAACGGGGCTTATGATCCCCCATACCCCTGCATAATGACTTACTACTCCAGTGACTTGCCAAACTGCTGTGTTTCACTGTCTGTTTTTGCTGCGTCTACTGATGTCACGTCGTGAGCGGCAGACGCTTGCTGTGGTCTGCCTTTAAGTCGTTCAATCAATTGCTTATCGTGTCTAAAAAATGAAAATTAGAAGAGAAAAGACTTGAATTTGGGGTTGAAATCTACTAGACCACAGGACTTGTGACTCAAAATTTGTAGACCACCAACATTCTTACCAGATAACAACCCAAAAACATATCTTTGCTGTTTCATTTGAAAAAAATGTTGGCCAAAAGTAGCAATGGGGCCAAATGTGTACTGGTTATATTGGTTAATTTGGCCTCAGAAAGTGTGTATCTTGGAGGGGCATCAGAGCCAAGTCAGCATGGCATGAGGCCAGTGGCCTCAGTGGCCTTGGTTAATGTCAAGGCTTGGGATAAGGCATTCTGGCCAAGTTGGCCTCAGAAAGTGAATATCTTGAAGGGGCATCAGGGCCAACTCAGTAGGGCATGAGGCCATTGGCTCCAGTCCCCTCGGTTTAAGTCAAGGCCTGGGATAGGGCATAATGGCCAACTTGGCCTCAGAAAGTGAATATCCTGAAGGGGCATCAGGGCCAACTCAGTAGGGCATGAGGTCATTGTCCTCAGTCGCCTCGGTTAAAGTCAAGGCCTGGGATAGGGCATAGTGCCCAACTTGGCCTCAGAAAGTGAATATCTTGAAGGGGCATCAGGGCCAACTCAGCATGGCATGAGGCCATTGGCCTCGGTGTCCTTGGTTAATGTCATCAATGCCTGCCTGTAAAGACTAGGTTTGTCTTTTCTTCAAAGGTTTCTTCAGGCTTACGAATGCAGCAGTTACCGTATATTTAAAGAATCATTGGTTTCAGTATCAGAAACAAATAAAAATGTTTTTATTTATATACCACAACCAACAGCGGAGGGACCGCCAATTACAGGAATGGGAGCAAGTGTGGTTGAGTGCCTTGCTCAAGGGCACAGGTGCCACAACCCATCACGGCCAGGAATCGAACCTACATTCTAGTACTAGCACAGGAACTTAAGTTCGACGCACTAGACCGCTCGGCCAGAACACCCCACATATAGGATTATAACACCCCCCATATAGGATTGACCAATACTACATCTACTCTGAAGACATTAAAATTCTTACTGCAAGACAACTTCAGGAATGTCCAGCCGCTCTAAGTCAGTTAATCCCCTCAGTTCATTCAGTTGGTGAATGTAGTTGAGTTTACGGCTAAACTTGGTGCTAACCACGTGCCTGAACAACGCCCAAAATACCTTGACCAGTTTGGAGGGGTGTACTATCAATAAGGCTTTCAGGTTCTTTTTGAATCTGAGGAGGAAAACAAAACAGGGTCCAATCTAATAAAGCTGATTAACAACCTGTTTTCTGTTAACCGAGCATCAGGCTATTTCATAAACGTGCCTTAAAGGCCCAGTGTATCATTTGCAATGACCCCAAAAAGTAATCAACGAGTTTACAGGGGAAAAGTTCTGAAAGTAAAGATTAAATTAATAGCAACTATCCAATGAAAGGTTTTCGCTCAAAATGATATAATTTTACCAGAAAATAATCCGTAAAGATGAAATTATTTAGATCGTTTGCTAACGATTTACTTATTTTTGGTTCGCATCTACGCGGTCCAAAATGCATAGGGGCTGTGTACTGCGTGTGCGTGTTCCAACGCGATGCATTTTTATGGATCATGCGCACATGCAATATATGATGTGCGCCACAGAGTGCATGACGCAAGCCACATAGTACCCGATCAACTGAGTACCCTGCCAAGACCAGAAAACTGCATATGGATTTTCATGTTTTTTTTAAACGTGGCTCATTTGACAAAGCTGAAATTTCTTCGGATGAGTTTGTTGATGTCTTTCTTTTGATTTATAATGGTTTTATTCGCAGAACAGGGTTTCATCTAGGATTTCCAAAACTGCCTGTCCAACTTAGGTGCAGGTAAGAACTACCCGTCCTGTGACTGGCAAAAATTGAAAGGAACACAAATGCATAAAGCGTTTACCAACTCTAGGCAAGTTGGAAATCGTGATACAAGTGATGTGGTCATGTGGTCACGTAATGCAGTTTGTAAAAGTTCTCCAATCCTGCAATTTGTCTTTAAGTCCGAAGTGCTACTTACTTTCTATCCAGGCTCTTGTAGGCTTCCATTAACCATTTGAAGGAAGGTCGGTTTGCATGGACGAGCCCAAACTGGAACACAACGAGGGTGTAATCACTCTCAACATACTGGTCAAGGGTGTACTTCAAGAAACTGAGAAAAAAATAACGGCGAAGAATTGGAATTAAATGACTTGAATTGATTAAAAGAAATGATGATGGTGCAAACCCGGAATTGTACTTTTTATTCCAAAACTTGCTATACATGATTTTCTAATGAAATCTTATTTGAAAGCTGGTAACTTGGGAAAATCATGCTCCATTTCTGCAAAGTGGAAATTTACTTTTGGCACAAACAAACCTTTTTAAGAAATAATGAAGAAATTTATTGAGTAATTTTGTGTCCTTACTCGAGTAACCTGGAAGTATTGTAGGTTTTCGTTGGTGGAAGCCGACAGCAGTAAAACAGAACCAGTTTTCTCCCGACATTGTCATCACCTATGAAAAATTACAAAAAAAAAATTGGAGTGTTAATCAGCTGCACAATACTTCAAGGCCCGTTTCAAACGTCGTGCTTGTGCCGTGTCAAATTAATAAAATTGAGTTGAATTTAATTTGATATGGCACAAGCACGACGTTTGAAACCATTTGGCTTGGCAAATTGAATTCGGCACGGCAGAAGAATTTAGCTCAACAGGGTCTGCCGTGCTAACTAAAGTTAGTGCGGCAGTAGCATGGCAGTAGCAGTCTCACATGTCGTGCTTTTGCCATGTCAAATTTAATTCCAGTTCGAAGTTGGGACGCAATTTTGTTCACAATTAGGAATGAAGCGCATGCTTGCAGCGTGTATGCGAGCAAAGAAATAACCAACAAACAAGCGCATCAAAATAATAAATATGGCGACTTACAAAGGACATAATGGAAAACTCCTGTGGACAATGTCCATGACATGTACACGACTCATCCGCCATGTTGGATGTATTTAAGTTCGACTGGGAGTTTGCAATTAAGTTCGACGTTTGAAACCAATGTCGTGCATACACCGTGCTGACATCGCGCCAAATTGAATTTTATTCGACACAGCACAAGCACGACATTTGAAACGGGCCTAAGATTGAAACTAGTTTAATAGGATCAAAGCAATTAATTGTTTGAGAAGCCTTCGTCTTGGAAATGTTGCTGATTTCGAAGGGCCCCTGAAATGCTAAAAAAAAATCGACAGAAACTCACAGGGTGCTGTTTAAGGCACGTCATTCAGGAAAAGATTCAAACCGGCCATTCAACACAAGCTAGCTCAGTGGTCGAATGGTTAAGACATCTGCCTAGCATGCAGGAGGTCGTAGGTTTGAGTCCCACCCGAGCACGCAATGAAGTTTTTCTCAGTGTCTTGGGAAGCACTGAGTATACAGAGCTAATCAAGTTACGTTGGGTAAGGTCAAGACAAAACCCCAATTAACATTAATTTGCCCCAATACAAGCTAAATCACCTTCCCTAGAGGTATGTTTGATTAGCTCCCACGAGTTGGCCTTGCCCTGGGTTGATCTTGCAAGGTTTGATCACACAAGATGATCAAGGGAAACTTATGTTTACCCGTGGAAGCTTATCAAACACACCACAGAATAATGTTTAAAAGATTGAAGTGAAATTGTCGCATAAAGAAAATAAGGATTTTAAAGGATTGAAGAAAATGTACTTTGGGAAGAAGGGATGTTGGGTTGAGGCAGTGGGAACTCTTGATTTTAACCCAGGTAAAAAATACTGCATTTTGAGGGTCGAAATTAAATGCATCATTGCATGGATGGTTTGGCCTTTGTCCATAATCCTTGCAAAAAAAAAGCTTGGGGTTAGGGCCAAAAACATAGATTCATTCAAAGGACACCAGAGGGGCCAAGAAGGGTGTGAAGGGAGGCCAAGGGGAAGGGAATAAGAGGCTGAGGGAGGAGGCGGCAGCTAGGGGGAGAGAGACTATGACCCCTGTTCTCATCAAGGAAATCGCTTCGTTCAACAAAGATTAGTTAATCATCGTTAGTTATTAAAGCGTGCTTTAGGTGACCATTAACGAAGATCGAATGAAGCCGATACAGCCTCATTAAAATACAGGAATACAATGGAATTCCGGGGGTCGGACCTCCTGAAATTTATTGTATTCCTGTATTTTAATGAGGCTGGATCTGCCACTACACCCCTACTTTTAGAAGGCTAAAAGTGTTGTTTTGGACGTTTTATATTGGGACGTTATCATTTTCTATATACACTTTTAGCCCCTTAACATTTTAACCCCCTTCGATCGTGTAGACCGATCTTACACGCCCTCAAGAGGCCAGATACACATGTGTAAATCCTTACCGTAAATTCCAAATCAGACATTTAAAAGCACACCATGAAGGTCCTTGTAATCTCAAGACTTCTGTACCCTTGTCGTTCATTGTCCATGATGACTCAAACATCAAAAAAGGATAAAAGGAAGCAAAATCTGGAGTAAAATCGACAAATTTGGACAGACGGGAGACTTGACCGTGTCATGCATGCTGACTTCGCTACCCACGTGATCGCATCAAAAGGAAAGTAGTCCCACCCAAGCGGATGGAATTTGTTTAGCCTAGACCTGCACCCTGTCTATGTGCACTACGCTGCTCTCGCTCATATACAACGCGTGGGGAAGTAAATATGTGGACAGGGGTCCAGTCTAGGCTAAACAAAATCCATCCGCGTTGGTGGGACTACTTTCCTTTTGACGCGTCTCAGCATGAAGTCTGTGTACCACGCTGGCTGAAAATTTGTCGATTTTACTCCAGATTTTGCTTCCTTTTATCCTTTTTTGATGTTTGAGTCATCATGGACAATGAACGACAAGGGTACAGAAGTCTTGAGATTACAAGGACCTTCATGGTGTGCTTTTAAATGTCTGATTTGGAATTTACGGTAAGGATTTACACATGTGTATCTGGCCTCTTGAGGGCGTGTAAGATCGGTCTACACGATCGAAGGGGGTTAAAATGTTAAGGGGCTAAAAGTGTATATAGAAAATGATAACGTCCCAATATAAAACGTCCAAAACAACACTTTTAGCCTTCTAAAAGTACTACACCCCCATCTTGTTACGCGTCAAATCACTTAGTTGAACAAAGGGGGCATTTACATTACAATTTTGCTTCGTCGAACGAAGAGATTTTAATCTTTGTCGAATAAAGAGGCGTGCGTTCACATTAGGAAATCTCTTCGTCAAATCATCGTCGAATCTTCGTCGAACGACCGGGGTCAAAGAAGCACCAAAAGGGACCTAGTAGGGGAAAGAGAGGGACAAAGGACCGAGGGGGTAGGGGGAAGGGAACAAGGGGGACCAGGCAGTACCTGCATTTTTTCAATCCCCTCAAGTTCTTCCCTTTCTTATTGAAAACAAAAGAATCAAGAACGTAAAACTTTGTTTTTCTTACATGGTGTCCTGCTTGCTGGTATTTGGGGAGAAATGTGATGTAATGGTAGAGCACTTGAATCATAAATGAATATTGTGAATGGGAGTTCAATTGCAACCAATGTCTCTCTCCACCCAGGTGTTAAATGGGTACCCGCTTGCAAACAAAGTTTACACAGAGAGGATGGGGTTTGATGAAGGCCGCGTAGGACTTTACATGCACTGTAAAATGTTTACATTTCATGGTACTGACAGAAAATGCTGATATGTAATATTTCAGGGGGAAGGGAAGGGGAGTCTTGATAAATACTACCCTCTGTGAAAATATTGACAATTTTGGGCGGCCCTTTACATGTAGTTAGTATTTTTCCCGTTTATTGCCCAATTCTGGTGACAGTGCTGGGGCCTATTTCATAAAGATTTAAGCAGAAAAATTTGCTTAATCCAAAATTTATTTGCTTTATTAAAAATGGGTTTTCAGACAAAATCTTATATGATGTGTATTACAATTGACCGATGTTCTGCTATTCTTCATAAAACACAAGTTGACACACAATTTTGACTATTAACCCATTTTTAATAAAGCAAATAAATTTTGGATTAAGCAAATTTTTCTGCTAAACAGCTTTAATCAACCCACCTGCAACCTGAATGATATCCAGCTTAATAAGATCCTCAAATGTGTCTTCATCCGGGGTCACGTCAAGCGTTTCGATCATTTCTTGGGAGGGCGTGGCTCCTGCTGAACTAGTACCCTGACTGCTTTCACCCCCGCCGGGGGCAGATTCATCAGATGGAGAACACAGCTCTGCCATGGAAAAAAGTGACAAAATGTCATTACTGGTGCGATTACTATGGGGCAGGATACCGACTAGCCCAAGTAAGTTTTTTTTCTTTTTCTTTAGTAGGTCTTTAAAAAATGTAACACGAGGTGTTGAACTAACATGAGATGTAACACTAACACGTCCTAAACACCATGTTAACATCGAGTTAACATGGGGTTTGTTCTGAGGTCACAATTCTGATTAAGTTAACAGATCTGTTACACTAACACTAACACGCAACCCAAAGTTATGACCTCGCCCTATGTACAGTGCAGAGAATTAACATGGTGTTAACGCCGTGTTAACAGATCTGTTAACACCGTGTTAACTTGGACGTTCAGTTAGAGGTCGAGATTAATGCCGTGTTAACAGATCTGTAACACTAACACTAACACATAACACACACAGAAATGTGACCTCACCCAGTGTGTGAAGCGTGCGCATGAAGTTTCTGCAGCGTGCGTGATTACTTTGTGGAAATGATACACTTGATTTCTGGGCGGCTGCTTAATTTTGCGTCGCATGCTCGATGTTCTGTCTGAGAGTGTGAAGGTCGCGCGCGCATACAAGGTCGTCGTCTGCGCAGTGTGCCTCCAGAATCCCCAAAACGCTACAACTGTGCAATCAAATATGCAATCTTTGCGACGGAAATGTATGTAAGTATTCATATTCTAAAATCATCCAAGCTATCGACTCCAATAATTATTTTTCTTAAATTCCAGTCGTGACATCAACTAAAAAAATACCCTAAGAGTAAGAATTAGATTATCTGTTGACTATATGAGGTAATTTTCTTCAAACCTTTGTCCAATGTATAAGGAAAAAATACAACAACAAAAAACTCGTTATGGGACAAATTTTTTCCTTAGTAAAATCATCTCTGATGTGATGTGTCGTGTGTGTGATGATGTGATGATGGGCGTGTCCGAATCTCGCACTCGCTCCGGTATTATTAAAACATCACTCACTGAGTTGAGCATTGGTGGCCATATTTGCATCATCTTCCGCCAAGTTCAAATCCTCCTCGTCCTCAAAATCAACGTCAGGGTCTGGAAAGGAACCCTCTTCTCCTTCGGGGGTTCCCCTGGCCTCGGCTGGAACGTTTAAATCGATCGTTAAATTGTCCCTGTTGACGTTCCGTTGCGGTACTTCCGCCATCTTCCTGTTGCATTGAGAACATGCATGAAACAGTCGCCGGCATCGTAGGCGGTAGTACTATTTACCGGAAAACATACTAAATACCGGAAAACATACTAAATACCGGAAAACACTGGAAAACACATTAAATACCGGAAAACACCCAAATAACTCCCCAAAACATACCCAGAAACACCCGAAAATATAGGCGAAAAACAACCAAGTGTTTTTCGGTGTTTGTTTTCCAGTGTTTTCCGGTATTTAGTGAGTTTTCCGGTGTTTTCCAGTAAATAGTAAAAAATTGAGGGCGCTCTTTCGATTTAGCGTTGGTTTCCGCCATTTTACGTTCACGTGCGAAACACAAACGTAACGACGACGCGACTCGTCAACACAGCAAAGACATTTTGCTGAATTTTTTCTTGGACAGTGACTGCTTGAGAGAGCGGAAGCGACTACAACCATGGCGGCATACAAGGGGCAAAAAGTGCAGAAGATTATGGTGCAGCCTATCGTATCCTTTTTATGCTGTTGTTACTTGTACTTCTCAGGACGCGTTCTGCACTGTTCACGCTGTTGCGGCTGTGTGGCGCGCGCTGGCATTGCATTGTGCAGTATGACTACTATGAGGGCGCTCTTTATATTCTTTGATTTTGTTCAGCAAAGATGCAGAATGATTAGTATTTTTTGTGAGTTGGTCGCAATTTCAACATGTTCATTCAGGGAATTTAAATGTTGTGACAAAAGCTTAGTTTTACTTTTAAGATGAATTGAATTTGTTCCAGATAGTGTCCATTCCGTACCGTACGTTTTAACCAGCGGTTCACACGGGTGATACTATTTACCGGAAAACACAGGAAAACACCGGGGTATTTTTTTCATATACATTGATTGAACACGGATTTGGGTTAATTTATATATTGGAATCGATAGCTTATTCAATTCTAAGATATACTTCCCACTGACACTTACGTCGCAAATGTTGCATTTCTGAGATAAAATAACTGCATAAAGTAATGCACAAAATGACGTGGCGAGCGGTCTGTGCGTAAGCACGACAACAGAGGGCGCTGCACACGCGTGTGAATGGTTATCTTGTGCACTAACTGAAGGCAATTTTTGAAGAAGAAAACGTGATTTTTCTACAGAAAAGCAACATTTGCGACAAAAGTGCAAGTGGGAAGTATATCTTAAAATTACATTATGTGTTGATTCCAGGAGGTAATTTCCTTAAAATCTTTGTTCAATGTATAAAAAAAAAATACCAACACCGGAAAACATACTAAATACCGGAAAACACTGGAAAACATACTAGGCCTATATACCGGAAAACACACTAAATACCGGAAAACACTGGAAAACAAACACCGAAAAACACCACAAAAACACCGGGTTGTTTTTCGCCTATATTTTCGGGTGTTTCTAGGTTACTTCCAAATACTGAAAGGCAGAGGCCTGTTTTTTGCTGATATATGCTATGCTCTTCCGTACTGGCCCTGCCTTTCAATTAAAATGTTTTTTTTCCCATCAAAATCGTTGCTCAAAATGGAATCTTTAGGCAAGTCATTTTACAAGAAATTGCAATTTTTGGTAAAATCAAAATCTCTACACGTTCTACATACCTCCCTGGCCGTAATAGTTTCAAAACCGACGTACACACCTTCGTAATTTGATGATCAAATTTAAATTCATAAGCAGAACCTGCACTAGCATGCATGTTTGAAACCCGAAATTTGATATAAAGTCCTGCCTCTATTGAAAGTATAGGCCTTTCAAGCATATCATATAAAAACAAGCCTATACTTTCAGTATTTGGAAGTAATTTTCGAGTTGCAGGATATTTTGAAATTGCGCCGAAAAACCAAAATTTTGTATGGAAAAATCTGGCAGTTGCCAGAATTCAGCTACTAACCGTATCTTAACTGTCCAGTAATTTCTCATCCTGAGATCTCAGGGAATTTCCACTCTGCAAAGCGACGTGACAATACCCTGAGGAAATACACGCAAATCTGTGGAGCGAGCCGGCTGTTGTCTTGAGCCAACTCACGCCCGAGTCATTTTGATGTAATTTAATCAATTCGGTCATGTTATGCCGAAAAGAAACAATTTCTATACTTTCCAGAAATTGTATTGGGTTCCGTTCCTTATGACTGTCCCATTCCTACCAAACTTTCAAACGGCGAACCTTATTTACTCCGCAGTTTTTCAAATTAATAACAGGGATGCATGCTGACGAATGTAATGGAACGGATTCCCCAGTATGCTTTAAATAGCAGCCAATCGCCGACGCGGACAACGGCCAGCATTACCGAGTACATGTGTCACATGCGTACACGGTGTTTACAATCTGACATTTGAATGCTTGCAATCGTGCTGCACAATGCACTGCAAGCGTCCTGATTGGTCCAGCAGAGGCGACAGGATTTCTGTCGCTAGTCCCACCGCCAAATGGGGCCTTTTTCAACAGGGCCACTGTACGCAGGAGTTGGGGAGTGCGTTAAAGGGGCACTGTTGCAAGAGGATGGTAATTTCTGTGCATAATGGTAATTTCCTCATGGATTGTCTCCTATTCGTGTATTTACCTTAACTTTTATTTCCTCCTGCTTGATTTATGTAGAACCTTATCTTCAGATATTTACAGAATGTAAGTACATGTACATGTATGCAGTTCATTTATGTATATTAAGCAAACTGATTTGAGACAAAAAAACTCAAACTAAACTGAAAGATTTGAAATGGTTTTAATTTGAAAGCTTAAGAGGCTTAGGAGTTGTCACGGTAGAGTATCCTGTCCTAATTTGTTGATGTCATTGTTAAGCTGATCATACGGATTTGTCCCTAAGGTTTGACATCTGCAATTTGACATCTAGATCTCTAAAGTGGTGTTTCTGGAGGAAATCAACTGTATTGTTTGAAGGTCTGAAGACCTACCTTTTAAAAATGAGTGTGCACACTTTGTTTACCATTTTAGTTTTCTGAAACGGCTCTGTTATCCATGCAGCTGAAATTTCTGCAGGCTTGTTAATAAACACTCTTTATCAACAATGCCATTGTTCCAGGATTTTTGTAGAAAGTTTCAAATCATTAAACTTAAGCAAACATTTGTAATGGTCATGTTGTAAATTCTTAGCCTTACTTTATTGTGGATGTTTTCTTGCAGAGATCGAGAGTACAAGTGTGGCTGTATGATCAGACCAACATGCGGATAGAGGGACATATTATCGTGAGTATACATGTAATTCTTATTCAGTGCTAGTCTCGTACCCAGACCTGCTGTGGATGCTCACACATCAGGTCTGATTCGCCTTTTTCAAGTCACCTTTAGGGTAGGGTTGAACCCTGCAATTGTCAAGGTCGCTTGTAGTGTAAACGCTACCCGAATACAGATTCGGCAATTTGAGTGTCCTTGGGGCGGTGCCCGCCGTGTGGTAGATTTAATTGACCAATCTGGCAACAGTTCCGCAACGCCTAACAACTCATGCGCTGCAGTTACATTAGTGGTGACTTTTGTGGTTTCTGAAGGCGAGTTGAAGCCGGATCGACGTGTTGTGTAAAGGCGGCAAATGTTCAGTTTTGTGGTCACAGTAAAAATGTATCCACCTTTTCCGGTTCGAGTGTAAACACGGTGTAAAACCAAACAGGATGAATGTGTAAGCCAGAGGCAATGTTTATGTTGGGAGTTTGCTGTATGAATAGTGTCATTGTGTATCACAGATTGTGTGACAAGTATGTATTTATACTGAATTTGAATGTTTTTGTTGAGACAGGGCTTCGATGAGTACATGAACCTAGTCTTAGATGAAGCGGAAGAGGTCCACATCAAGACAAAGGCAAGAAAGCAGTTAGGTGAGTCAGAGAGAGCTGTTATCAAGCATGTGATCTTTGGTTGTGCTTTAAAGATACATGTAGATTACATGATTGGTAAACTTCATCTACATTATGCCAATGGTTTCAAGATATTTTGAGAGACAACTGGACATTCTTTACTACTTGTCTTTTTTTCTCAATAATTTGCAGGAAGAATTATGATGAAAGGCGACAACATAACATTAATACAGAACGTTCAAAAGGAGTAGCACTGTCCACATCCGTTGTAAATACCGTTTTTGTCAGTATGAGGGAACCTGTTTCATCGGGATGTTAATAGAGTGAATGTCCCTGGCCCAAATTGGTGAAGGAAATCGGCATTCTACGGAGTTCCATACAACTGGTCCATTTCAGCTTCTTGTGGGTCAAAGGCTGAGGTTTAAAGAGAGGCTAAATGCGAGTTGTAATCATCAGGTTATATGCTGCACCCCCCTCCCATCTCTTAACGACTCCCCCCTGAAAGGGAATTCCTTGGATGTTTTACACACAAATTCATACTAGCCTCCATTCAAGGCTGCAGCTTGGTCTCGACCTCCGGCATAAATCTTTCAATGTGCTGCCCTTAATTATCTCGGCTGATTTCAACACTTCCTTAAACTTGCATGTCTAGGACGATGAATATACATCTTTAAGAGCCTTTCACAGAAACTTGAGTCAAGTCATCATATAAAATGTTCATTTGGACCTCATGTAATATTAACCTTGTGATAAACCCACGAAAGCCAGTTGGTATATATTTTCCTAGAGCTTATAGACCGTATCGAATAGCTGCCATCTTGTAGGGCAGTGTCTTTGTTCGATTAGGACATGCATGGTTGCACATAACATTTTGTGCTTGCCCTACAAGATGGCAGTTATTCGATACGGTGTATAATACAGTATGGTGTTTTTCCATTGGAAGTTTGCACACACGATTTGGAAATGCCCTTTTCAGTAAAAGTACAATCGTGACAGTTTTAACCTATGTAGATTAAGAAATTTCATTTTTTTGTGAATATTGTAGCTAGATTTGTTAAAGTAATTAGTAGGACACATGTTTAGAAATTATGATTTTCACTTTATTGAACATTATTAAGACAATCTCCCAAAAATATTTTCAAGAATTTGTTTTGGAACTATCCATCTTATTAAGCAATTCCACAAATGTACAAAACACGGTTTATAAAAACTGTAAATTGTCTTTTTCAAAATTGTATTCCTGAGTGCACAGGGCCACAAACTTGGAAAATTGAGGAGTCAAAATTAGCTCCTTGGTTCGGTTGAATTGGAGCCTTCTTAGGGCAATTTTTATGGTTACCATTGAGAATTTTGTCATTGCAAACGAGGTTCTAAGTGCTTTTCTTTGTGATATAATTTGCAAATAAAAAGATGCGTGACGTAATACAATGGCTCAATATTTAAAACGAGGCTGCCAGTGTCGATTATTTGTCAATAGTCAATAAAAAATACCCAATGTACAAAATTTGGTGGAACAGTTACACGTACCCCTGCTGAGAATTTGAAGCACATGACGATGCCTCAGTTTTGTTTGACTATACAAGAAATTAACAGTACTGGACAAAAATAAGGTTCATATCTAAAGATGCTGAATAAATACTTTGTTTTAAGACGTACACATTAATTTATACAAGGTCTCTAATGGTGGTGTTTTTTAAAACAGAAATTAGCATTGCTTTAAAAAGATAACTCGGGGAAAATACTGTACATGTCTAATTATACATGTAGTAAAACTTGCAAAATGCATAGTTCCGAGTTTGCCCAGTTAACTCTGCCCCCTTGGATATTGTTGCTATGCCTCACAAATTTCCACACACACACTGCACAAACCAATGGGACTTTCAACGGAAAGCACAGATTCATTGGAGAAAACTCAAAGGTATTCATGTTTCAGGATCGACAGTTATTTTAGAACACACTGAGTAAAGGGCCAGTAATACAGGGATGTCATATCATCATGAAATACATGCTTTCTTGCTTTCTTACCTTTGAACAGCGAATCCTCCGGCCTTGAAACCAAAAATTCACCCGGATCACCGCATACAACACTATGTTGTTGTGAGGCAATGCACTTTGACCTATGTGGGCGATGTCTGCTAGCTCGTTGTGATAGGTTGGCGAGGTCGGAACTATGCATTATACTTTATAAATACAATGATCAAACCACGGTAAGAGCATTGTGAAATTTAAGTGCTGCACAAATCCATCGCAACTCGCGATTACCTTTTTGGTAGTCATAACTCTGCGACGGGTTCTTCAGTAATAATGCGTCACAAATATTTCTTTGTGAAATCGATCACATTTTTGTCGTCTACTTTAATAATTATGGTTGTTGAAATGTTGTGCTGTCAATCCATAGTTAGATTTTTAAGGACTTCGTCAAAAACCACCAATGTTTGGTAATTCAATTTATAGGGAACGTAAAGCAGTGCATTTTATACACCACCTCCAAATTAGCAAGGTTCCGGCCCCATGCCATCTCATCTGTTGCATACTTGCATTGAAACACTAATGCAAATATACATGTGCATTAGCATCAGTATTTCTCACACAATCCCCAGCTGGTTTTAAATGTACATTTTAAAACTGGCCAAAGATGCATTTATTCCCTTATTAATGAATTTCTAAACTCCTACCAATTACACTCCCACTGACATCATACTTTGTATAAACTCATCATATGAGATGCGTCCATCCAGATTCCTGTCCAGCCGAGACACAATGTGGTAGAAATCTTCCTCATTAAACGTGATTTTACTCCCACTGAGAATGCTTCGGAATTCTGGAACACTCAGGAAACCGTCGCGATTGAGGTCAGCTTTCTTAAAGGCTCTACGGAGGCCTTTCCAGTCATGTAGAAGCTGAAACGGATGAGATTAAGAGAAATATCAAGTCCATTACAACAAAGGTTCACAGGGAATTAGAGATTACAATTATTTGACTTTTTAGTGACTTGCCCTCCTGTGAATGTTAGTACTTTCATTTACAATAGTTCCATCAGCGACTGTGTCAAAAATACTCAAATTCATCTGTCCAGTCTTGTCTCCATTTCTCCCTTTATGCTTCTAGCTACGACACGACGTGGATTAAGTTGGCTCGGTGAGATAATTCGTGTTGCCAAATCGACTTCGTAAATTCAATAAGTCAAATTGGTGAGATATTTTATGTTGCCAAGTCGACTTCCTAAATCTAATTAGTCTACTTATTAAATTTTGGAAGTCGACTTGATAGATTTAGGAAGTCAACATGGTAACAAGAGTTATATCTCCCCAAGTTTACATAACCCACGTTATAAGTCAACTCGGTGAGATAAATTATCTCGGCATCTAAACAAGTAGGATGGCACTCGCAGAGCAACCGTATCTAGCACATAAACTGACGTTTTGTATGGGTTCAACATTGTAGCATCACTGTGAACAGATGCATGCATGCATTTGTTTCCACCAACAGCACCACACGTTTTGATTCAAAACAAAACGCTCGCATCTGTTTGTAGTAGCGACACAATGCAACAATGTGGAATCCATACAAAACGTATATGTATAAGCACCGTAGTTATGGTGGATATTAAAATAAATAGATCTGGTGTATAGATTCGAGGGACACAATTAAACTGTCCTGCGTGAATAGGTTCCATTGGTGCAACATTCTATTTTGGACATCAAACCTGTTTTCTGATCTTGACTACAGCAGATGAGACCGTCATCTTGCCATCTTTTTCATCCCAGTTCTGTGAAAGAATGAAATCAGAATCGGCTGGTCAAGTTTTCCAGGAATAAAAAGGTGTAAGTGTCCACAATACATGCAGTGTAAATTTGACTGAGTAATGCTACACGAGAAATATTTATCATGGAGTGCTAGGTTTAGACTGTCTACTTACAGTGACGTGGACAACAGGCTTCATCGATCTCTGGCTACCAGGATCAACAAACAGCTGAAGAAACTGAAGATAGTGAAACCTGGGTTTAAAAGAAAATTATCCTTGTTAAGGAAGACACACATCGACAGCGTTACCGCTCGAGAACAGCTCACTTAGTGCAGGAGGTACCGCTAAAAGCCGTCGGTACCGCAGTCGGTACCGGCAGTTAGATTTATGTGTCTTCCCTTACGTATATGTGAACAAGAATATGTTAGCAGTCTTAAGGCCCGAGAGCGTGGGCACAAGCAAAGTCCAAGAACCATGCTCCACAGAATATCATTTTAATCGTTGCTTGGCCCAGCAAAGGCAAATCAAATCATAGGGAAATGGGATTTTACATGAGTGGTGAAACTTCATTCACACAATGCTCCTAGCCAACCAAACAGGAACCAGAGTCAACAGAGGGTGCTCTTAAAATTTGTTTTGAACACATACAGACTTCTACCTATTCTGCCCATGCTGAATAAATACAAGCAGGCACTCCAACTGCTACATTCTATGCACTTTTCAGACTAAGCCCTCTTGCACATTCATTTCTGGGTCTTCTGGTATGTTGCGCTACCTTTATCACACACTTGGCAAACTGGACGTCAACCATGAGTTTAAGTAGTTACAAGGCACCATTGTCTTATATTGGAACCAACTTACTGTCCATTTTGACTGAAATCAAATCGGGAGCATAGTCTGTCCAGTTGATCCGTCGACATGGTGATGTTGACGTGATGCAGGAGTGCCTTAAACAAAAAAACAAAAAAACACTTAAACTTTTATGAGCCACAAATCGCCCCTTAAAATTGTCTCTTTTCTACACCCATCCCCCTGGAAAATTTGCAAACAGAAAACACTGGTGCAACTGAGAGACCCAATTAACATTCGTTAAATGTTTTTAATTTGACAACAGACTCCCTTTAAACAATTATAACAACAGTTAAAGACAGCAGAAACACACTTTAAGACTGTTGAAAGTATACACTTTATAAAACTCACTTTGAACTGTGGTATGGAGACCGTAGCTACACCTTGTGGGTCCATCTCTCGTAGACATGCTTTGAGCTCAGCCCAGCTTCGGAGAACCTAACGGTATATGGATTAAAAAATGCAAACAACAGGTTAAAGCAAGTTCAATTCACTTAACTTTCAAAAGGTGGTCTTAAATCAAAAGGAAGAAAAACAGTCCTGTCGTGAAGAGATTTAAAACAATTTCTTCATTTAACAGTTTGAGTTATTCAGTGCAAAAAAAAGTGAATGGTGATTGTTTTTATTTATATGACTTTAAAAATGTAAAAGAAAATAAAACAATTCTAGACAGATTAAAAAAATAAATAAGTAAATAACAATTTTTGAAGCCTAAATTTTAAAGCCTTTATTTTCTACAATTTACATTTTGGAGTTGTTAAGGACGGTTTATACTTAAAGGAGTGTGACCAGATCACTCTTTTTTACCCATAACTCCCCGGGACTTACCTTATGGGTCATGAGATTTTTATATCATAACATCCGTTATATTTTTCTGATTACGAAACTGAAACTCCCGCGCTTCTAGGCCGCATATTTCCGAGGATATCGTCGAAAATCCACCGATTATTTGTAAACTAATTTTCCAGTATCAACGTTTATCCGCTGAAAGCCGACTCGATAGTTTTGTTCAATTTTTTACTGGAAATTGCGAATGTTTTCGGGTTTTTGGGACATGGGAGGTGTGTATGGGAGTTACTTGATAATATTGGTAAGTTACATCGAAAACTATTTTCCAGAAACTCTGGTCACGCTCCTTTAACACGAACATTCACACAAGTTGAAAGGAGTTTGACTTTCTGAGAATTTGCGGTGCAAACAATTCAATGTGATATCAAATTTGTATTCACTTTTGCTATTGTGTGAAGGGTGAACCATGCTTTAAAGGTAGTATACATGATTGGTAGACTTTTTAAAACGGCGTGATTTCCACTGGTAATTGAAAGCCTATCTGTCGAGAAAACTACCCTGTAGAAATTTTAGCCACATAGATGCAGTAATACTTCAGAAAAATTCAAGCATGGTTTTTGTGCGTGAATGAATGGCTCCAAACATCACCTACAGGAGATCTATGGAGATTCAAATAATGTTGTCATTTTTCTCATTAATGGGGGCACTTCAGATGAAATAATTTCACAGGATGATTACTACCATTACCATCTTGATAACAAGTAAGCTTTTAGATAATAATTCAGACATTTGAAGGGTAATTACCAAACATGTAGACTACCTTTAATGGGACACACTTTTGTTAATTTCTTTATAATCATAGCTTGCCATAAATCACCTGTGGTCTAATCCTCTGAATAATGTCCTCGGCTGGAGTACCAAAGAAATCTTGATTTGCCACTTTATTAATAGATTCCTGTTTCCTGACTGGATATTGTGGGCATGTCTCCTTTGGGGCGGGGCTTTGCCTTTCAGGATGGGCATGGCTCTTAGCCGCCACCTCCCGGCGTTTGGAGCGGTTGATGAAATAGTCAAAAAGCTCTGCATAATGGACCAAGCCATCCTTGGCTATGTCTAGAGCTGTCCAGAGAGTCTGTAGCTCAGTGGGGTGCAGGAGAAAACCCAATCTGCAACAAAAAACAAAGAAGATATTTCACAAAAGGCTATATTGGCAAATTGAAAGTGATTAGGTAAAACTGAAGTATTAGGCAAAAACAAAATAAAGGGTACGTAAATGTCTGTCATGTTAGTAAATTTCTGTTATGTTTGCATTAATTGGACATTTTCTAGAAGCTTTTTATCTGATACATAAGCTATCTAAAACTTTTCTGGAGAATGAACCAACAAGTACACCTTGACTTGAATACGACTAAAAAGTATTGTATTTTTCGAGGTGCTACACATGACAAAGGAGCCACACTCGATTTGGTCATCACCCGGACTAGCGACACTCTGCTTGGTGACATAACAATAGACTGGTCACTACCGTCAGATCACGCTGCATTGCATTTTTCATCTGTTCTTGAGCGTCCATCTGTACTGAGGACTCGGACTTCGCGGCGTGATCTTAAAATAATCGATATTGACTATTTCAAGCACAGAGTTGGCACGATTTTTTCCCAACAGGGTTGTTTTGGACAGTCTCCATCAGATCTTTTTCAGACCTATAACTCTGTATTGTCTACAATATTGGATGAAGTGGCACCTATGAAATCAAAAGTTCGCTATGATAAGCCTCGTGCACCGTGGTTTAAAGACTATCTTCTTGTTTCGCGTCAGAAACTGCGCAAACTGGAGAGACAATGGCGTTCTTCTGGGCTTGAAATACATATGCAGATTTACAAAAAGAACCGTAATGCATATTTTCAGCTTGTGTCTAGGTGCCACACTGAATACTATCGCGATCAAATTGAGACTGCAGATCAAAGGACACTTTTCAGAATTATTGACAATATTTCAGGAGGCAAGAAGGGCACGGCATCAATACTTCCAGACTGTGAATTTCCTGTATTAAGTGAAAAATTTTCTAAATTTTTTAGGTTGAAAATTGAAAAGTTAAGGCAAACTTTCTCAACAAATGTTTTGACAGGGTGCTCCATACTGTTGCAAAGTACATGTACAAGCAAATTTGCCTTTTTTGAACCTGTGACCATTCAATCTGTTGCGAAGCTTATACAAAAACTTCCTCCGAAGTTTTGCTCACTGGATCCTATACCCACGTCATTGTTAAAGCATTGTGTAGAACAGGTTGCTCCGGTAATTGTTGATATTGTTAATTCTTCTTTTTTGACAGGGGAATTTCCTGATGGTTGTAAACACGCACTGGTTCGTCCATTGCTAAAGAATCAAAAAATGCCTCAGAATGATCTCAGTAGTTATAGACCTGTTTCTAATTTGTCCTTTGTGTCAAAAATCATTGAAAAGTCTGTGTATTTACAACTTAATTCATATCTCTGCGAGTTTTCTCTTTATGCGAAATGTCAGTCTGCATACAGACAGCGCTACAGCACTGAAACGGCTCTACTGCGGGTCCAGAATGATTTGCTGTTTGCTCTTGGTGAACGAAAAGATGTCATTCTTGTTTTATTAGATTTATCGGCCGCTTTTGACACAATCGATCACGGTATCTTGCTGCAAAGACTGTGTTCTAGGTTTGGAATTGAGGGTACTGCATTGAAATGGTTTCAGTCATTTCTGCAGGGTCGGACACAGCAAGTACATATCGGTTCGATTGTGTCAAAATCTCAACCATTGAACTGTGGTGTTCCCCAGGGGTCGGTCCTTGGACCTGTTCTTTTCAGTTTATATACAGCACCCCTGGAGGACATCATAGTTCGTTATGGCTTGCAATACATGATGTATGCAGATGATACCCAAATCTACGTCACTTGTCGGGGTACTGAGCATTCGGTCAGTGTTCTGGAGCAATGTTTGGGGGAAATCCGTCTTTGGATGCGTGACAATTTGCTCGCACTGAATGATGGGAAGACAGAGTTGATTAAATTTTCCTTAAAATTTGCTTCACACACTGTCAGCTCTGAACCCCCATGTGTTGTTCATATTGGTGATGCAGATGTATATCCTTCTGATAAGGTTCAAAACCTTGGTGTAATATTAGATTCAGCTGGCACCATGCGTGCTCAGGTCTCTAATGTGTGCAAAAAGGCTTCATTTGCACTTTGGAAAATTGGAAAAATTCGTTCTCTTTTGGATTCCAAAACTACAGAAAAGTTGGTGCACGCCTTTATTACATCCCGGATTGACTATTGCAATAGCCTTCTTTTTGGTATTCCTGCCAAAGAAGTTCGAAAATTACAAGTGATACAAAACTCTGCTGCCCGTCTAGTTACCAGGATTAACAAATATGAAAATATCACTCCAGTTATGAAAGAGCTGCATTGGCTCCCGGTGCAACAGAGAATCGAATTCAAAATTCTTTGTTTGACATACAAAATTTTAAACGGTATGGCCCCGGATTATTTGGATGAGCTCCTGCGTGTCCGTGATACTGGCCGCTGTTTGAGATCGAATTCTCAGGGAGAATTGTATCTGTTCCAACCTGTTGGCGGTAACAAGTACTACAGTGACAGGGCATTCCAGGTCTGTGCACCGAGACTTTGGAATGCCCTGCCACTGTTAGTACGTGGTGCCGTTTCATATGAAATTTTTAAAGGATCTCTTAAAACACATTTTTTTAGGAAGATATAAAATTGTCAAATTATTTTGTACTTTTTAATGTGCTGTATTTTAATGTATTTTTTACTGTATTTGTAAAGCGCCCTGAGATAATTTTTATGGAGGGCGCTCTATAAGAATTGATTATTATTATTATTATTATTTAGGACAAAAAGGTAACCAGCATCTTCTATCGGGTTTTTTAATTAAAATTCCTTTTGCAACTGGGAATCAATCAGGTTAAAAGCATGGTGCCAAAATCTTACTCTTGTGTTTTAGACAGTCCCATGTGGCCTTGAGTTGAGGTCAATCTTATAAGGGATGGGCAGTTTGGCAGAGCAGTGGGGCGGGGCAGTGGGGCATGGTAGTGGGGTGGGGCAGTAGGGTCTTACTCTTGCAACCACTGATGTAGCTGTGTCTTAGACAGTCTCCCAGTAGCCTTGCGGTCTATCTTGTGGTAGGCATCTTGGGCCTCATAACCTCGTCTCCTTAGCAATTCTTCTATCATGTCTTCTATCTGCAAATGTCAAAACAGCAAGAAACAGTTTCTCAGGAGCTAAACAGTGACATGACAGCATAAATGGGAAAACATGTTCAAACTATCCTGTTCGCTGTACTGGCCAGAGCACGGAGTATCATCATGCATCTGCACATGCTCGAAGCCACATACATACACTTCACTAAACCTGTGTTATGTCGCCAGAAAGAATTTGTTCACACGCTACATGTGGTCTAACTGCGCATGCGCAGTAGCGTGCTCCCTGCTGTTGTCAGCTGACCAATCAGCGCAGAGCATTCTGAACACGTCATTCCAACTTTCAGCCTTATATTATATCGATAAGCGTACCCACGCCATTTCTTGTGTTTTGCTCTGATGAGTGCAAGTCGAAAAGCTTTAGCATGTCTTTGTCGTTACTTAATTCTATATTCCAATATCCAATTTTTAAAAATTCCAACTTTCAGCTCATTTTGTGGTGACCGGTCACATACTCTCTGTCCTACCTCTTTTACTGATCTGTATCTGGTCTCAAACCCTTTCTTCCTTGGTTTGCCGACTTCGCCTACTGCACCCTCCTCCCCTGATGAGCCTTTTTGCCTGCTGGGATCTAGTCCCAAATCCACCGACCCTGCTAGGTTAGGTGGCACTACGTAATCCTCTGGCGTGGGGATCCTTGGGGCTTGGTAGGGCGACGTTCTGCCAATTACTGGCTGGGACTGAGGCCGGGGTGTTGGGGAACGTAAAACAAGAGGTGGTCTGAGACAGGAGAAAAACACAAATATTGTTGTGCTACATCAGTACAAAAGAAAACAGTGTTGACAAACCTTATAACACGCTGGAACAAAACTTTTACTTTTATAACCCGTAATTAAAAAGAGACATTTCTTCAATCACCAAAGAAAAGGTAAATACTAAAACAACAATTCACAAAGTCTACGATTTTTTTGCCAAGCGGTTAAAATCATTGCACTCGTGAGATCTGCGTAAAAATCCAGACATCGATCTAATTAAGTGCTTTAGAAAAATGTACGTACTTAACCAGACTTGCTCCTTCCTTTGGGTGGGATGAAAAGTTTTGAATTTTGAAGATTCCTTGAAATGTTGCTCATACTTTTATTTAAATATACAAAGTACATGTTTCGCAGAGTGGGTAAAATCAGCAGCTTTTCCAAATAGGAACTAGTCAAAAGACTTGAAATGTAATTGGAAGAGTTGGAAATTATTGTGTTTTGTTGTTAAAGAATTTTCTTGAATATAATCAAAATTATATTACCAAGACATTTGTCCAACTGTTTGTTAATTAATTTAAATACATGTATTCCACATTATTTAGAATTTCCTTAAAAAAATTGTAACTTGAAAAAGTTATTTTTTTACAAATATCCATTTATACAAGCGACAAGCAGCACAAGAAAATGCCTATTAAAAACACTTGACTATGTCTCTGCTAAATGTTTACCTCTTCCTACTGAAGATAGCCAGGAATTCTGGGTAGGGCACAAGGTCATCGAGTCCAACTCCCATCTCAATGAGTATCTGATCTAGCTGATTTTCTGTCATACGTATTGCAAACACACGATCAATACCGTCTCGAAATTGCCTCTGGGTGATCAGCTTGAGATTATACTGGTCTTGACTCCTACAAATAAACACATCATGAATATTTATGTCAAATATCAAGATTTTATTTCCTGATGTACAGTATCAAAATAAAACACAGTGTTCTCAAATTTACGATCAAGATGTCTTCTTACTTGAGTGTTGCAAGGAGCCGGAGAAAATCCCTGTGAAACATCTCAACAAGTTTGGCTTCAACATCTTGGGCCGTTAGATTACCAGACGGGGGTTGTGCTCTGGTGTTAAACCTGTAAAGACGACATTTTCTAAAAAGATCACCATTATAAAATCTGCACATGCTCTTTTTTCTTCTTCTTTTTTACTATTTTGTTCGGGAATATGTTTAACAAGAAATATTCTGTAGAATTATCCTGCTACCTTCTAACTATTTATGCTATTTGTTCTATAATTTCTAGTGACCAAGTCAATTAATTGTTACAAAAAATAAATTTTTAAAAAGAATTCTTACAGAAAATAGATTTTAAAAATGAATCCTCACAGGTCTGGAGTTGGGAGTTAGCGGTATTGGAAAGGAATCGACATTCTAGAATGTTGCATCTATTTAAAACAGAAAAAGAAAAATGTACCTGTGTGTACCATCCATAATGATACGATGTGCAATCCCATTGCTCATCCGAGACATAAACTTGTGCAGGAAATCTCGGTAGTTGACTCGACCGTCCTTTCTACGAAGTCCAATTCTGTCGGTTTTAAGAATAAAGAACAAAATGTTGATCGAGGTACCTGGAGGTTTTGAGTTAAGGAGAGTACAGGAATTGGACTGAGATATTAGGGAGGTTTAAATGCACGTAAAATACAAACATAAAATACAAAATGGCATGAGCAATAGTCATACCTCTCGGAAAGCAGGTTCAAATTTTGGTCACGGCAAAAAAGTTATCTTGCCTTGAAAGTCACGTTGTGGATTTTTGTTTTCGTCTGTTCTAATTATGATTTCCTCAAAGTAACAACCAAGCGCTCAAAGCATTTAGTTAATCAGGGTTTGTTTTGCCCTTACCTAACGTAAAGCATTTCACATTCACATTCGCTTTTATGTACATCTAAACCTCCCTAATGCATTAAAGTAAAAAGGTATTTGAGCTGAGCAAATGATCTTCTAATCTCAGAAGTTTCTTGGCCGAGCTACTAGGATTAGTTTTTTTAAAACTGACCTTTCTAGAAAACGTTCCATTTCAGCTGGAACTATTGGCAAGTCATACTCATGGAGGACTACACGAAATTGAGACCTGGATACTGTGCCATCATTGCAGTAGTCAAAATGCTCAAAACCCATCAGGAAACTGTGGTAGTTCTGCTCCATCTGGTGAAGTGGAATGAAGATGCCAGTTGAAAAAAATGTCAGCTAAAAAGTAACTCAATTGTTGTCAATACGCCTTTAACTATTTAACTAAAAATCATTTTTGGTATATGAAAACACCAGCATAAACTAAAATTAATTATGATAATTTTGAGACCTCATTTTTTACAATTTGAGTATCGTAATTTCAGTTTGAAGTATTGTTAATTTTGGACTCAGTGGAGTAACACAGCTAGGGGCATGAGGGGACAAGTGGGTCACAGGGGGTGCAGATGGATGGCATAAGGGTAGTACAGTGGCAGCATGAGAGGAATGAGGGGGTGCATGGTGTGGAGTGCACCGAGTTGTAATGGGTTAAGGCATGAGCGAGGCACAAAGGAGGCACAAAGGAGGCACAAAAGTTACGAATGGCAAACGGTTATGAATGGCAGAACAGGTGTATTGAAGGGTACAGTGAGAGGGGACACGAGGGGACATAAAATAAGCACATGAGGGGAACCAGAGGGCATAGCAAGGTCCTTAACAGAAAAAAAATAACATACCTTTCTCAGTAAAAATGAAATAACATCAACAGTTGGAGGTCTGGGAACATCAGCGGAAGGCCGCTCAGTCGATGTGTCTGTGTGATGAGATTCCTCTGTGATGTCTGGGGATTCCTCACGGATTTGAGGCTGGGAAATTAAGATGTACAAAAATAAGCACAAATAAACACGAGTCCCTTGCCAATCTTTAAATTTCTACTGGTTGAAAATCAAACGGACTAGATATTTATAAAAGAGGATTTTTCCCCCCAAATATTTTAGCATTCCAAAGATAAATACAAGACAGTACCAAAGTGAGTTTGTGCACGAGCATTCATAACTATTTCTTTAAGCACCCATGCATGGTTTTACAGAGTTCAAAATTACAAGCCCTCAAGACTCTTAAGTGTATGTCGGAATGTTTGGAATTTTCCCCAAAAAACATAGAATACTGATTTTGATTCCAGTAATGCACACACAATTCACTAGCAGTAATAGTTTATTTATTTATAATTTCTTTAAATCACAAAACATTCCTCCAAAGCCGTAGAGCAACTTCACAAGCACCAAAGCTGTACTCACCTCCGACAGAGTCCTTGGTTGACTTCCGATTCGAGGCGGTGCCGTTTTGGCTCTGGACAAACATCGCCCTCTATTGTCCAGACCAATCTGTTGGAAAAACCAGCTGTTGCTAATGGCCCCGATGTTCTTCACGTCATACCTGAAAAGAGGAGGTCATTTTGGCAGTTAAAGATAAAAACCAACTAAAATATCAACAATGTTCTCTTTTAATTCTCAGATATTTTGCATTAAAAAATTGTCAATTATATTTTTTTAAATAAATCCTTTGGTAGACCTACTCTACTTGAAACAAAATTCTGCATCCTAATTTGGGCTAAAAACTTTCTAATGCCATGCCATGAGTACCTATGTGCAGACATTCACTTCAAACAAAAGGCTGGGTTTTTTTCAAGTTTTTGACAACTTATCAAAAACATTAAGAAAGTATGTGAATAAATAACTGTGCAGAACTAAATACTAAAGCGTACAATTTATTTATTGGAATTCTTAATAATTTTTCCCAAAAGTTTAGTGTGAAGTACAGTGGTGTGCAAACTTTTAGATACTGAAAAATTTGATTAAAAAAAAGAAGGTAGGACTAGCAGATACTAAGGTGAGCTATGCTCACAACAATTACTTTTACTATTTAATACAGGTGAAAAAATGCATTAAAATATCAATTTCTTCAGATGTCAAGTTTTCAAATAATTCTGCACACCACTGCAACTGTCTACCAGGGTTGTAGTTGACTCCATCACAAGTCCTCACAAGCTTCACAAGTCCACCACAAGTCCCTGCGTCTTAATTCAAGTCACAAGCTATTCAAATAAACTCCAACAAAGGCATTCTTTTGTGTGTGTTCATCCTTTGCTTCTTGTTACTGCACTTGTGACAGACTTGTGCGGGACTTGTCCTGGACTTGTGATTATCGGTGATGGACTCGACTACAACCCTGCAGTCTACTGATGTGAATGCCAACCTTTCCCATAATTTCTGCATCTCATATTCATCCAATTTAACTCCAATACTAGCAAGACACTCCTCTAGCTGTGGAGGAAGGATGACTGCACTAGACTCAAAGCATGAGGGCGCTAGATTCTTACGAAGGTCAAAGTCGCTGCAAAAAAAGAAAAGTTATTTCAATTTTTACTAGTTGTACATGTTTAGTCCTTATCATTTTGAATAGTCTGTATACTTTTCTTTTCTTTAAAAATTGTTTTTCAGTTTTATTTCTTGTTGTGTGTCAAGTCACAAAATAAGTCACAATAAATATTTATGTCAAATGAGTCACCAAAACAAACGGTCATAAACCAAAAAATCCATGCTTTTTAAAATTTGTTCTGGCAAATAATTTACCAAAATTATTACAAAATTATTGACATCGCTAGAATTTGGGATGGACATACTGGATCAGTTTGTGCAAACATTGACTGAAATGGATGAGTAATACCTATGTTTGCACTTGTCCTTCAGCAGAGCATTAGCATATGATGCGGAAACCACTGTAGGAGCAGGCTTCTTGAAACAAAGATGGTCTTCTAAGTGATTCTTCTTGCGGTCCGCTGACAGTTCTTTCCTGGCAACTGGGCTTAGCCACTCTCGCTTAACAGTCTGAAAGACACAAAGACAGAAATATAATTTGTATTGCAGAAGATTTTGTAGCCGTTTTCTTTAAACATAAAGAAATACAGATTAACAACGTAAACAAGGCAGACAGCAACCAAACATTGGATGAAAGAAAAATAATATGGGCTTCATCGGGATTCAAATCTGAGACCTCTGACTCTCCGGGCAGGCACTCTACCAGCTGAGCTATAAGACACATTTTTTTCTCTCGGTGTTGCATGGGTGCGCAAGCAAGCAAAAAACGAATGATGGAATATTTGGTAGATAGCAGTTCAGCAAGAGGTCTCGAGTTTGAACCGACCATTCAACACCGGCTAGCTTGAGTCGAGCGGTTAAGACATCTGCCTAGTATGCAGCAGGTCGTGGGTTCGAGCCCCACCTGAGCACGCTTGTTTTTCTCATAGTGTCTCTGGGAAGCAAACAGTTGAGTAAGGGCTAAACAAACTCCAATTAAGCCTAATTTATTCAAGAAGACACACCCCTGCATATAGTGCACACAAAATGATATCAAAAACTGTTTCTAGTTATCATATTGATTCCTTTTTTAGTGCTACTTAATGACATCCCCAGGCAAAAAGCAAATATGCTTTTGAAATGAAACATTGACAGCTGCATAAATTGCAGTTTGGTGACAGCAAATAAAAAGAGCTTTGGGGATTTGCTTTGAATATGTATGCTTCGTCTAACTGTTGAATGCAATTGGCCTGGGGCAGGAATTTACTTATTAAGGTACTATGTGTAAGGTTTTACACATAGAACAGTTTCTTGAGTATAGAAATATTCATAGAGAAAAAATGGCTCCAGATAAAATTGGCTTCGGGGGGGGGAGGGGACTTAGACATATGAAACAAATAAATAAGGTAATTATTGGGTTAATCATTATTATTGTGTTAATCTTGAACCAGTAGAATTTAATTTGATCTTACATGAGCAGTATGCACAGTGAAAATTTATTCTGCTCGGGTGACACTTGAACCAATGACCTCCTGCATACTGGAACAGATGTATCCACTCAACCACATAGCTTGTCAATGCCAAATGGCCGGTTCCAAAATTGGGCAAAATCCATTTTAAACAAATAATCCGGAATTTTGAGCCTACCTCGTTATTACGGAAGCAGGATATGAAATTATCAAATGAGACAGTCTCCAACTCATCAAGACCCAACCTGAAATATATAAATAAAAAAGACAATTTAACCTAGTGGTTTTTTAATCTAGTGTTTTAACAAGGCCTGTCTTAAAAAACTGTGGAAAAAAAACAATTTCTTGGGGTAGGTGCTCTAAATTCCAGATCAAATTGAAACTCATATCTCAGTCAATTTTCAAGATATCTGCATAAAATGTTGAGAGCGTGTTCAGCATTATATGTAGTTTCATATCGGCTGCATTCTTGAAGACCTGGACTTTGTTACAAAGAGTTACTGGAGTAAATTGTCTTGTCTAAGAACACAATGCATTGCTAATGTTGCCATCAAAGGTCCCATGCACTATCTGATGGACCAATGTGCATCCCACCAACTGAAATTTGAGTTGGAAGCAAGCAGTTAATTTGCTTTGAGAGAACTTGAATGTATGGCAGGTGCCTATTCATTTCCTTTGGCAAACAAGTAACACAAGATCCACTTCCGAAATGCAAGAAGAAAAAATTGCCTTGCAAGAATGACTAATGCAATTTCACGCTACAGTGTTCACAATAGGACTGAAGAATTGCACTATAGTGGAATACAAAACTATTATAAATGTATTATTCATGGTGGCTACACACAAAGCCCATTGGCACTTCAAGGCCTCTTGGAACTTCAGCACTCTTGACATTTCAGCACTTGTACACTTTCTTTCTTACCTTATAGCCGTATTATTAAATTCAGGAATAAGTAACGAGGGCAGTTTTCTGCAATAAAGTGCTCAGATCCCAGTTTCTTAAAACTCGTAAGCACGCATTATCTGCTTTAATGGGTGTTGACATCTCACAAAACCTAATTTCAACTGAAGCACTTAGTGAGCCAAATTATATGCTAACCAAGATTCTACTAATGTCATCCTTTTCCCCTCACCATAATTAAGAAATAAATTTCCAACTAAAAAAATCACGGTGACAGAGAATGCATGTTATAAGGTAATCTTGGATACTGTACTAGTGCCCGGTAGTAGGCCGTACCGGTAGTAGCCATATGGCCCCATGACAGACTATTACCTACTCAACAGTTGTCCACTTCATCCCTGCATGGTAAGATAGCCAACTAGGTGATAGAGGATGCGCGTGAGGGCAATCTTGAATACCATACTATTGCCCTGTGGGTCAATAGCTCAATCACAGGCCGTACCGGTAGTAGCCGTATGGCCCCATGACAGACTATTACCTAGTCAACAGTTGTCCACTTCATCCCTGCATGGTAAGATAGCCAACTAGGTGATAGAGGATGCGCGTGAGGGCAATCTTGAATACCATACTATTGCCCTGTGGGTCAATAGCTCGATCACAGGCCGTAGTAGCCAGTCACTTTGGCCCTATGACTACATGGTCAGTAGTTTGTCCACATCATCCCTGGTGAGATATCCAACTGGGTGATATAGGATGCGTGTTAGGGCAATCTTGGATACTTATATTGCCCTGTGGGTCAATAGCTCGATCACAGGCCGTAGTAGCCAGTAACTTTGGCCCTATGACTACATGGTCAGTAGTTTGTCCACTTCATCCCTGGTTAGATATCCAACTAGGTGATAGAGGATGCGCGTGAGGGCAATCTTGAATACCATACTATTGCCCTGTGGGTCAATAGCTCGATCACAGGCCGTAGTAGCCAGACACTAAGGCCCTATGACTACATGGTCAGTAGTTTGTCCACTTCATCCCTGGTGAGATATCCAACTGGGTGATATAGAATGCGTGTTAGGGCAATCTTGGATACTTATATTGCCCTGTGGGTCAATAGCTCGATCACAGGCCATATAGCCAGGCACTATGGCCCCATGACAGACTATTACCTGGTCAATAGTTTGTCCACTTCATCCCTGGTAAGATAGCCAACTAGGTGATATAGGATGCGTGTTAGGGCAATCTTGGATACTGTACTATTGCCCTGTGGGTCATTAGCTCGAAACAACTGCTGTAGGCCATAGTAGCCAGTCGTCAGTTTCTCTTGTATCATTTCATAAAGCTGAAAATAAACAAACATACATGTACAAGACAGGATTTTGGCTTTGTGGTAATAAGTTTTTGCATTTTCCACAAATCCAAATGGAAGTTATTCTTAAAGGTACACACAGGCTTCGTTGGGCTATTTTGGGCTCGAAATTGACCCATACAAGTTCTGAATGCCCTTCCGAAATAAACTGAACATATCCTGAAAAGAAACCACGTAATTTTGCCGTTTTTAAGCAATTTTAAAAAAACAGAGGTCTAGATTCTAGTTCTGAAAAGTCACATGGTCTTGCGAGTTAGTTTTGTGTCCAGTCGCATGAAAGTTTCTTACTGCAGAACTGCACCAAATTCAACTCTGATTTTTCCCCAATATTTATAAGTAATTGACAAAAGAGAGACTGTATGAAAATACGAACAGAAATGTTTGTTTCGAGAGTCCCCGGAGAACGGGACTCAACGAGCGCGTGCTACGGCAAACTACATGTACGGTGGAGTGTACGATATTTGCCCTGTGCAGCACGGCAAAAATCTACGGCCGGGTTGGTTGCTCCGATCGTGAAGAAAAAAACAATATGCCAACTTCTACAAAGAAAACGGAAATTACTATTCGGTCGTCTGGGCTGTCCAGTGAAATCGTGAGCAAACAATTTGAGATATCCCTAGTAGGAGAAGAGCGAATTGTTTGTGACAAAGTCGTAAAGCTCCCACGTAGTCGCAATGGCTGGTAAAGCGTATAACCGTCTTTTGACCGTTTGTGTTAATTTTGCACTTCTTTAGTAAATTACGGGATATTTTGATGATCTTTTTTCACAACGACCATAAAAAAAGTATTGTCAATGCTGCTACATCACTAAATCATGTAAACAGTAGGCCGGTGTGTACCTTTAAGTGGAATCGGAATCAATTTCAAAATGTTGGAATTGCCAAAACCAAGAAGACGCAATAAAAGAGGTCCAGACTTTTCTAAATCTAAGGTCTTCATCTTTGAAAGAGGGTTATCATTTGAATATGAATGGGTTTTAGAATATTGTTTGGTCTGTTGTAGTATAGTAGTCTCACAAACCATCTACAAGAATCAGTTGGTGAATTAAAAACAAGCTACTTTCATTTGAATTCAAACCGAACTGACCCTTGCAATGTGCTTTAAGTATAACATTCTTTAATATACATTTAAAGCATAGAATATGCTTTCAGTAATTGATCAAGATTGCAAGATCAATGAAATAAAGCGAGCATCATTTTACCTCCTCTGCTATATATTTCCTCCTCGGAGTTCCCACAATGCCTTGCACTCTCGTAGTGTGCGGTCGTTTGCCACAAGCTTGTTGTTCATGAACTTTGGGGGAAAAACAAACAAGAAAAGTAATATGTGCAGGGAAGGAATTTCAGGAAGGTCATTGAGGCAAGAATGCTACACCCTCTTTTATGCTAGCAGCCGATTTCATGAAACCTTACGCACTGCGTAAACCCACTTGCACTTGTAACTTTTTATTGCGCAAGTTATGCAACATTTCTGCAATAATTTACACACAAGCTATGGGGCTTATGCTATTTTCAAAAGTTGCGCAAGCTACGCACTTTCGTGAAATCAGCTGCTGGTCTTAAACTTGATGAACTTATTTGAAGTGACAAAATCCCTCTGCATCCCCTGGGGCAAAACTTGCGTGACAAAGTCCCACCTCGAGGCACAAAGAAAAATCCCTATGGGGCATAACAGTTGGGGCGATTGCTCAAAAAATTATTTTAAGTTTACTTTTTTTTAAAATTATTTTCATGTACAAGATTGAACTTTAAATTATTCAGAACTAGGCTAAACAACTGTATTTATCGACAGGAGTTCAGTTAAAACTTTACCTGGCGGCCAGGTCAACATTCTACTGTGCTTTCCCCGCTTCACTCCTCCAACCACATCATGTTCCAGAGTATCCCCTCCCAATCTTCGCTGTCCATTCTCTCTTTCTCTATACCCAGCCACCACCGGCACACCTTCCCCCTTCCTCAACGGGGGAAAGTTGGCCTCATGACCCGACAACAACCCGGAGTCCAAGCCTAGTCCAGCCCGGCCTTCATCGCCGGACGGAGGGGTAACATCAACAGGACCAGACGGAGTGATGAGATCGCCCCGGTTGCTACCCCGTATGTTCAGGGCGTTCTTGTCGCCGAGACGAGACCTCGGGTGTTCGATCACCGGTAAATTTGGGGGTCGTCCTGCGGAAGTAGTTGGCCGTCGGTTTTGCACGGCTGCTGTCGCCATCTGACAAGTTTATACCGCACTAAAATCACATATTGCAACTTTGAATTGATTTGATAACACTGGTGTGGTCTACGGCACACAAACAGAAGCAATTTTATATTTTATTTACATATATAATCGTGTTAATTTCAGAAATTCATTTCATAAATTCATGAGAATCGAGCACGCCTGCACGACAATCAGGATTACACACCGACAGGTGCAATTTGACTTTCCAATTCAGTTTTGGGGAAATGGGTGCCGTACGACTTTCAAACAATAGGTGTTTTATAGATAACACAATTCATGGAAATAAATTAAGACAAAAAAATTAAGACAAAAAAGTTAAGACATAACGAAAAAGAAACTGGAAATAGTTTAACGCTTTTTAAATGTAATAAACTATTGAAGCAAACAACGCCAAATCCGAAAGCGCCCCCACTAAAAAGTGGATCATCCCAAGCATTGCTTAGTAACGGACTCTAGAGGTAACACACGTATACACAAAAGTGACCTGCCACTCGATAGGCCAACAGTGCACGCCCGTTCGCAAACCAAAAATAAACCTGTCAAAATCAACTGCCATTTATTACACAGTTGGTCGGAATAAAAGTACTCTTGCTGATCGCCCCCCAAATTGTTCTGATCCCGATTGGGAAGCGCTACTTTGAAGTTTATATGGATTTTTTTCAATCGCTAAAATGCTTCCCACTAAAGTATTCCACTAAACGAGATGTGCACGTTTCTCTGTTTGGAAAGAATTGAGAAGTTGATCATGGATTCAGACCTTGTTTGCAAAACATATGAGACAGGCTTAACAATTTCCAAGTATTCCCTTACAAAAATCTTAAAATTTTCTTACTCAAAATTTCCCCCATCAAATCTGCTCTTACCAATGCTTGACGAGTCATTTTAAAGAAAAAAAATATGATAAACTTCTCAACTCTATACCTTTCCTTCATTTTGATGAGAGCAGGTAATTTTTAAATATCTAATTGGATGAGGAAAGAACTAAAAAAATTACTGCATTCGAGTTGATACAGTGAAATAAACTTAACACACTAACTTTAGCACAGAAAGTTTACTAAAGAAGTTCTACTTTCTTCAATTTATTCACAAACTGAAGTACCAGTAATAGTATACTCATTTAGAAAGGACAGCTATAAATACATTATTTACAGGGCAAATATCATGGTTAAAAAGAGACAAATTAAATAAATTTGATATTGGCAAAATGGAAAAATTGCAAGTTTGAGCGAGGATAATAAACAAATGAAAATGCAACATTTTAAAGTCCAGCCTCATTATCTGTTGTTAATTCTGGGTTTGATTATTCTTAGGTTATTGTTAATTCACTTGCTGGGAGCAAGGAAGTCAACACCTCCACAAGACCATGTTAAGTCCAGCTACAAGCAACAAGGGGGAACACACTAAAAAGACTGCCTTTGTCGCAGTTCATGTAAACAGCTTGTGACTTTAAGACTCAAGGACTTGAGATGGTTGTTAATTTGAGTTTGTTTTGCCCTTACTGGACGTAACTTTTTTAGCACTATACTGGTACTAAGTGCTTCCCCAAACCACTGGGAAACTTCATAGCTTACAGTTACGTTGGGGTGAGGTAAAAACATTCATTCTCGATTAACGCAAGCTAAATCGACTTGAGATGGTCTGTGAGGACTTGTGATGGACTGGGCTACAGAACTCATTTGCCTAAACCAGAGTCACCAAACATAATAGGCAGCTACAAATGATGTATAAATTTAAATCTGAAAAGTGCATAGATTGCTGGAAATGTTTCCTTGTATTCTCAGCTTCTGTGTTAGATGTAACCCCCCCCCCCCTCCCCCTCCCCCTCCCCCTCCCCCTCCCCCTCCCCCTCCCCCTCCCCCTCCCCCTCCCCCTCCCCCTCCCCCTCCCCCTCCCCCTCCCCCTCCCCCTCCCCCTCCCCCCTCCCCCAAAAAGAGTTCTCTCCCCTCCCCCATCCACTAAATGAGATTTCAGGTTTGGGGATAGTGTGCCCCCTCCAAAGTGTTGTGCCATCACCCCCACCCTGCCCCCGCCCCCGCCCCAACCCCTTCCCCTTCCCCTTCCCCTCCCCTTCCCCCTTTGAAAAATCTGACAATGATGCTGCCCATGGCCACAGGCATTAAATTCATTACAAAAATAGTTAAATTTCAGGAGGGCCAGATCATTTCCAATATCTCTTTCTATCTAAGAAAGCAAGGATGGGCACTCTGTAGTATTTTGCATTCCCCATTGTTCCAAGCATTGAGGAATTCTTTTAAACTGTTCAGGTTGGGAGTCATTATAAAGTAAAGAGTGTTTTCAGGTTAAGTTTCTATCACAATTCATGGTGTATGGGTACATACTCCAAATAAAGTCTTATACAGTGAAAGTATAGACCCTTTGCACGAGCAGCCATGACAGGGCGCAGTCACATTGCTCATGAGCATCATGCAGGAGTACATGTAGGTACTTCGTTGAGTTACTGTCGCATCATTTAAAACTGGAACCAGAAGTAATGTACAAACTAATGTGTGACGCAGTCACTTACGAACCGGATGGTCAGTTACCTGTTCCACTTGGTGGAGAATCAACAATATTAAACTGACTTACTCTTTAAAACAAAATACAATTTCAGACAAAAACCTGAGTTATTAATACCCTACTGGGGAATAAATTAAACAAACTAAACGCTATACAATACAATGTTTCAGTTTGTTTTAAAGGCCCTGTAGATGATCTGTTTCTGAGTGATTCTGCGAATAAAACCATTATAAATCAAAAGAAAGACATCAACAAACTCATCCGAAGAAATTTAAGCTTTGTCAAATGTACCACGTTTAAAAAACCATGAAAAACCATACGCATTTTCCTGGTCTTGGCGGGGTGTTTCAAATATTCGTTCTCAGTTGATCGGGTATTATGTGGCTTGCGTCATGCACTCTGTGGCGCACATACTGCATGTGCGCACGATCCATAAAAATGCATCGCGTTGGAACACGCACACGGAGTACACAGCGCCCATGCATTTTGGACCGCGTAGATATAGATGCGAACCAAAAATAAGTAAATCGTTTGCAAACGATCTAAATAATTTCATCTTTACGGATTATTTTCTGGTAAAATTATATCATTTTGAGCCTTTTAAAGCCTTTTAATGGATAGTTGCTATTAATTCAATCTTTACTTTCAGAACTTTTCCCCTGTAAACTCGTCGATTACTTTTTGGGGTCATTGCAAATGATCCACTGGGCCTTTAAAATCTGTTCAGAGTAAATAAAGCAAACTATCTAATAATAAGAGGGAAGTGCGAATTGTGTTTTAAAACTAAACAGCACCACAAAACAATTTCAAAAGGAAATTTCATGATAAAATATCGAGTATACAAGATAGTTATTGACCTTGTTTAAAAAGCGGGCATAGATGGAAGTAAAAAATTACAGAAAGCGGTATAAAGCAGTGTGCATACATTTTGTGTGTGCATACATTTTATATCTTTAAATTTTCTTCCAAGCACTCTTAAAATGTGAATGTCTTCAACCTGTTCCACTGCTTATTAATAAACATAATATTTCCTATGGTGCCTAATCACCATAAAAAGGAAAGAACCATATATTTTTTCTCTCATCCTAAATTTTGTTCACTGTTAGTAAGCAAATTGTTATCCAATATCCGCCATTTCGTGGGGCACCTTTTGTTACTTAAACCGTTCAACAATGGAAGCACAATATGTGCAACCATGCATGTCCTCAAGGAACAAAGTAACTGCCCCACGAAATGGCGGCTATTCGATACGGTCTATATGGAAAAAATATGTCTTAATTTGAAATTTGGAAGCATTTTTCCAATAGGCTTCAATTCTCAAATCATGCTTTGTATAAAAAACCTTCAATAAGCAAAAAAATTTGCAAAGCTTTAATAATAGCTTCTCAGTAAGCTTCTCAGTAACATTTCTCGGCATTTGTTTTCAATAAATGTCCTTTAATAAGTTGTTCCAAATTATATTTGTCTTTTTGCAAAATGTTTAAAAATACAAATGAACTATAACGATTTTTAAGTAATATGTAAAGCACCTTTATAGGACTTGAAAAGTAATTAAATTTTATCAGTCATTGTTTCCAATAAGTTTTCGACAAAAAGTTGTTTAAAATTATATTTTAGGTTGTTTGCGCATTTGTTTCAAAGTCAAAATAAACCACCATGGTTTTGAATAAGTTTGTTCAAACGAGTAAAAAACTCACTCTTCAAGAGTGAATCCCTTATAAAACCACTCCAAAAGAGTGGAAATCACTCTAAAAAGAGTGAAAATTCGAGTGGTCTTTATGCACAGGTTTGACTGTATTTGTTTTTTAATTATTACTTTTAATAAAATGATATATGAAAATACCAGGCAGTGATCCTTGGCAAATATTGCGTAGTGAGTCCTTTACGGTAAATTACGGTAACCGATGTATAGTAGAGTAATCATGTACAAATACTTGCATAAACATAATAAAAATGGCAGATGTTTACATTCGATTCCTCAACCATATCCTACTTTATTACTTTTTGATGCTAACTACTTTTAGCATGCATTCATTAATTCATTTGACAAACATGTGAGAAAACTTATCAATAAATATCTATAAAAAGTGCACATTTAAAAATACTGTAGCACACAGTTGAGAGTAAGAGACATTAATTGAAATGTCACTGTGACGTTTTAGTGTGTTAGAAAAATATCCATACATAGGACAGATTAATGTAAGAATGATTAAAATACCTCTGTACAAAATAGTCTACAACTAGTTATAAATTTAGTTTTTCTGAATTATTTCATATCTTCTACTTGAGCAGGGTTATATTAGGGTTAATAGACAATACACTTTACTCCACATTGTCTCTCTCCACCCAGGTGTATAAATGGGTACCGGGAAATATTGGTTGGGAAACCCAACTAACTGCTGGGGGTAAGCCTGCGATGGACTGGCATCCCATCCAAGGGAGTAGCAATGCTCCTAGTCACTCCATGCCATGGAAACCGGGGATGAGTACCGGCCGTATGAGCCAGCTTGGGTCGTGAAGCGACTTTACCTTACTTGATCTTCGTGAAATCATGCAAATTTCAATGTCTAATCAACTTTAGCATGGCATCATCACTGAATTTCAGGACTGATACATGTAGGTCAGGGAAGTTTGCAGACATTTGATATGATTTATTACGATGACATTGAATGTGGAATTATAATTATTTTTTATTTATGGGTTTATGGGGCTTCAATTGGCAGTCCATAGGCTGAATTGCATAAAGCTTACAACAGCGGCGTCGCCATACATTTCAAAGTGGGGGGAGGAGGTGCGGGGAAAGGGGTGGCACAGCAGTTGTGCACAGGAAGCGGGGGTTGGAGGAGGGGGTGTTTGGGGGGCCCCCCCCCCCCCTTGGCGACGGCGAGCTGGCTTACAAGTGTCTTCCACCTAAATATCGAGATACATAGGTGGGTGGTGCCATTGGCAGCCGACGGCCAGAGACATCAGATATACATGTATGTAATACCCTTACTCTTTACAAAAGAATGCTCTGGGATCTAGTGTGTTACACAACACACTGGACCAGTGGCTTTACACCCCTTCGGAAGGACGGAGCAATTGTGGTTAAATGCCTTAATTGATCAGTGGAACAGGTACTACAACCGGGAATCAAACCTACAACACCAAGTTTTCACCTGTATGTTGCAAGTCAACGATCCAAGCCATGGTACTCCATATTTTTCTCAAGTTTATAGACATCAAGATGATAATATACATTTAGCACTAATTTAGGTTTTGGTCTCAAAAGCAAGATTGTGGCAGTGGAAGATTATGATAGTGCAATTTATTTAAAACAATTTCATATCAATAAAAACTGCGTAGGAAAAAGTTACATTCCAAGTTGAATATAAAATAGTTTTTTTAAAAAGCCACTTTTCATCTGTAACATTTACAGATGAAACTTTATTTGTTATCATCTTAGTTGTTAACTTGCTACAGAAAGGTACCAAGTAAAATGTTGGGTCATTGCAAAGGGCTGTTACCTTGACGGTGCAAATGGGGTTAAACATTTGTCCATTTTAAACTAAACTGTAGTTATAAAAAACAACTGGCAAGGTGTTGGGCTTAAATATTTGCCTCTGCTAAACATTTCTCTCTCAAATGGGAAACTAATTCCCAGCATAAAATTCATTACTACAACAAGCTAAGGACAATGTTACTTAGCAAGATTCAAACCCCAAATCTAGTGAGCATTGACAACAACCAATGTCATTAGGCTTGGGTGGCAAACTTAATTTAAAAGCCTGGTTTAGACTTCATACGAAAGCGAACATGAATGCGAATTTAACATTACAGCGAAGATTTGGCGCCACAAATTCACAGAAAGTTTGAACTAGTTTCAATTTGTGCAAATGTTCGCCGCGACATCAGACTTACAACAGATTCACATTCGCGTTCGCTTTGTCATGAAGTATGAAGTGCGGGCTTAACTTGTGCCCTGCTGCACAAAGATAGGATCATTCAAATTTTCCTGGCTTGAATTTGGAGAATCTTCGAGAGTAAGCACTTCTCATCCGTGAATGTTTGCCAAATGTTTCTTCCACGTTACCTGATCTGAATCTGTGGGGGCGTTGCTTGGCTTTTAAGATCTCAATATAAGACAGTTCTGGTCTTACCAGCTGTTCACAGAGTCGCTCACCTCTTGCACTGGGATTCATAACGAAACTGTCAACCTTGATCCCAGGAGGGTACCACATCCTAGGGTCATGTGACTCCAGCTTCCCTCCAATACACTTCTTTTTGAGAATCTCGTTTCTAAGTTGAAGCTGTGCTACCTCGTCCCTCATTCTCTCAATACCGTAGTTTCTGATTTTCTCCCACAGTGTCATGTTGAAGTGGTTGTACATGGCCGTGTCTGCCGAGTTCCATTCCAGGATTGCTCTGCGCATGTTTTGGGTGACCCGCCTGATCGAGGACTGGCTTCGAGCATTTTGATTGAAGTAGACGATGTCATCTAGACTCCAGCACAACAGGTCTTTCAGCAGGATCAGAGATTCCTCAAAGAACTCTGCGATCATCACGAGGTGAAAGTTCCTCTCGATCATAGCGATGTACTCTTGGACCTCTGTGCTGGATTCGTCCATGAAGCGTGCATCCAACCCCAGGTCGTACAGCATTTGATTACGGCCGGCTTGACGCGGTAACACAGGTTCCCTCTGGAAGTACACCTCGGGTTGTTTGAGGAACGATCGAAGACCAGCGACGCCATAACGTTCATCAAACTTGTAGTAAGTGAATGCACTCTCAAACTGCTTGACTGGATCCCGTAAGACTGTGAAATACAACGTGTCTCCTGGCATGACCTTCTTAAGACCTGTCATCGAAACAATATACAATTCTTTAAACTGATATTCAGTTTTAACAGTGAGGTGCAGCCAATAAACCAGTTTGATTTCACAAATAAACCAAACCAACAACAAATTGATACATCTGCAAGCAAAAGAAACACATTTTCACAATAACTAAAATTTAACCACTTGATGCCGGAGGACATGTAAACATGCCAATATTTCTGCATTGGTGTAGCCGAGGACAAGTAAACACATTTAGGGAAATTCATTTGTTACTGTGTTTGACATACATGTATACACTCTCTGTAATTTCTGAGGGAAATGGCCAAAACAGTTAAAGCATCGTCATAACATACAATAATACCGTGCATGGTTAATGAGTTCAGTTGTTTTCCTTCCTCCATGCTTCAACTAAAAATATACCTACACCTACGCACAGCAATGTTTGAAATTATGCCGGCGTTAATTAACTGGTTAAATATTTCTTTTGTAATTAAGTTGACATCGAAATATTCACATAACAGCTTTATTATGCACAACTGCATCAAGCTTCTGTGTGATAAAAATTCTCAGTCTCAGACTGCTTGCTTTTTTAAATCAAAAAGTGGAGAAAAATTTTCGTTGCTCAGTACATCAGGGCCATCGGAAGGATTTTAATAGTGGTACGGTCAAACAAATAAATAACAAATAATTGGTTAGCAAACCAAAACCCATAAAACTGCTATGCACTGTGCTGCTCTATCATTTTTGTTTTGATTTTTTTTCGAAGTGACTGTCAAGACCGTAGTTACCGTATAGCTTCCAACAGCTTGTATAGGTTTGGGAGAAATGGAACATCTTAAAAACCAAATATTTGACAAACAGACGCACTCACCGTCTTCGTTATATCTTGCGTGATTAGCCAGGATGTTGTATTTATCCCTGTCGACCCTCTGCGCAAACCGAATGTTAAATGGATCCGGGTGCCCTATGTACGGACCTGCCTTTGGCAGAACAAACGTCAGATTGTGGTCATCTCCCCAACGATACAGGATGTTCTGCAGCGTGGAGCTACTGCACTTGTGTGTCTTCATCATGGCTAAGTTGTTGTGAGGTTTACAAAGACCTGACTTCATGTTCTTAATGGTTAAGATCCGAGTAAGGTTATCGTGATTGTTGGTGAATAAAGGACGACTCAAATTACTGGTCAGCTTCAAAATATTCTGGTTGATTGTGATGGGTATTATTTGAGGTACATTGTCTGAAATCCTTGACCAGTCATTTTTAGATATCGCAAGCGTTCTGTTGCGATTGTATGACACCCTGCGACGTCTTGCGTAAAAAGTCTTTGAGTGGTTGCTTTGAAGTCTTTCAAAACGACTGAAGTTCTTAGGTTTGGTCTCCACCATTGCGGGAGGACCATTCACTACTTGTTTTGAAGACGACTTCGTTTTTGTTTTCAGGCTAGCATCGTGCCTCGATTGTCTGTTTTGGGTTTCCCTGTTCTTAGCTGACAACTTTTCATTGGATGCCGAATCTTCTTTTAATTTGGATGCTTTATGTCCGCTAGGTGTTGGTAGATGCTCCTTAATGACTAATGCATCTCCAGCCTCTATTTTGTCCTTGAGAACCGATTTTTTCCTTGAGAACCGTGACGTTACTGTTTTTCCTTGATTCTCAGTTGATACCAATCTTTCCTGAGTTTGGAAGTTGGGGTCATTGTTATTTGCATATTCCCGTTGAATATTCATTGTGACTGCAGCATATTGGACGACAGGGCCAGCCTGTTTTAAAGTTGAATTAACATCTTGAAATTGTGGCTCTGAATCACTCTCCTCAAATATGGAAAACACATCTGACCTTGGGATTTCAGTGGCATCGTTTAGACTCGCTATGTTTTTGCTTATTTGGCGGTCGCTATCAGAAAACGCTCTGAGGTTAAAGACACTGTCTTTAGCGTGGTAAGTGTCCTCTAACGGTTTGCTGGGGACTTCGTCTGCAGTGCCTTTGATGTCTCTGTGGTTCTTCCTGGAAAAGAAAACTTAAAAATTAGTTTTTACCCAATTATGTGTATAGCAACAACCAAATTTACTTTTATTTAACCTGAAATTTGATAGAAATTACCAAAAGTTGGGGTAAATTTTACCAAATAAATCGGTAAAAACACATTTTTACTCGAGTCACAATGTAAGAAAATATCATTGTCAAATTAAATATTTTTAATTTTTGAGATTTTGCTAAAGAAATTAAACAACTGGTATTTGATGTCAGGGTAAAATTATATGATAAATAATGTTTTTTCTGTGCTCATTCTTAAACGTTATGTTATGTGTTAACATTTTGTCATTTTTGTTTGCTTATAAACATGAAAAAATACTGCCTTGCTTTAAATCTGGTTATCCATTTCATCTACAATGGGATCCTGAATGTACATTAGCATGCCTGCCACATCTCAGACATGTGTGAATTGACAAGCGTCTTAGACCTTGAAATCCAGTCAAGCGTGACACGAAACCGCAGTGCAACTAGAGGCCACTCTCAACTAAGATAAATCGGACTCCGCCAAATATAATTATACAGCATATTTTATTCATGACTCCATGATGACAATTCCCAATTCCCTTGGTATATTAACACTCCTGCCGCGCATGGTGTGAAATCCGGATGGGGATGTCGGTGTTGCGAGTATCAGGCGCATCAATTTTTTGCCGGTTCGGCTCCGCGGTGTTTCCTGTCCGTGTGTATTTAGTCAAGTGAACTGTGAGGCAAAAGAGATTAAAATTTCCACCTATACAAATCTTTTTTTTTAAGTTTAACATCACTTGCACTTTTGATTAGTTTATTACCGACAATTCAAGTTAAAGAGAGTGCAAAAAAGACAAACTGTAATAGAGGCCGATCCAGGATATTTCAAGGGGGGTGCGTGAAATGTTAAAGCCCTAAAAGCGTGGGGTCCAGGGCGCACTGAAGGGTCCCGGAAAATGTTTGATTATAGATGCTCTGTGGTGTGATCTCAGGCAATATTTAACCACTTTAAGCAGGCTAAAGTGTGATGTCATATGAGGCAGATACCCCAACAGTTACACAAGTTATCGATAATTTAAAACAAACGGATAGGTTTTTTAAAATGATGGACAAAAGGGTGGGGGGGGGGGACGTGCGCTTCCCCCTCCATGTCAACAGATAATTCAAAATCTACTGTATTGAAATAATTGAATTATGGGATGCCAGATAAAATGGATTATTTTAGTAAAAAAGAAATTTACAGCTCCTGTAGGAGCTGTAAATTTTGCTTATAGCAAAGGATTAATTTCAGTGATTCTTTCTTTTTAATGTGTGAGAGAAAATGCTCTTTTTTAAAGATAAACAGTCTTTCCTTTCCTTTTGACTTGCCTTATAAAAAGCTTTAATTTATTTTCACAATCAATAGACCTGTGTGAGATTTTATTGATGCCAAAAATAATAGCATTTTAAGTCAATTCAACAACTCTGAATCAATCTTTCTGTGGCACTTTTGATGTTTATTTACAAGTTGTTCAGCAAAATGTTATTCTGTTTTAAAAAAATAGCACTGAATCTCAGTATTCTTCAACTATAAAATTTAAACCATGGCGGCAGGGTACCGAACATGATTGCACATGTACAGGTGACAGAATCTGGCCAATCACGGCAAGTGTTATTCAGGCCTGGTATTGGGTGACGTCACGCAGCTCTTCGCAGGATCTCATGTGAAGTTGAGCAGTGGTTAGGTGCGGAAAAACCACACAAAACCACTGCGCAGGAGTGTACATGGCAGTGACTTTTTAAGCATGGCGGCGAAGTTTTTAAGCATGCCGGCAATTTTTTAAGCATGGCGGGATTTCCGATGTCAAAAATTAAGCATGGCGGGCCGCCATGCTTTAATATACACTTGGAGAACACTGGAATCTTAATATCAATTCTAGTGATGTAACAGTCATAATTTAAACAAATGCTGATTATAACAGCACTGACTATAACAGAACTGTCAGTTTTCATTTAGCTAAAAAATGCGCTTATATTTCAAGTTTATCCAACTAAAATGTTATTGCATACATGTATGTTGCATGCTTGGAATATCAGGATGGAGCATATGCTCTTAGATCAGTTTACACAGTTTACATCAAAAGGTTCAAATAACCAAATGTTTGACACCACAATAAATTAAAATACTTGTAAAAAGTTTTAAGTTTTTATTCTTTTTCCTTTTATTTAATAGAGAAATGAAGATGTTTGACCCACCAGGAAAGTGGTACACTGCAAAAACTGTGGTGTTAAATTAACACCAAGCCTGGTGTTAAAATTTAACACCAATAGGTGTTAGGTTTAATTCCACACTTGAAATAAATGCATTATTTGAAACACATGTGTGGTGTAAAAAGCAATAGTGAAATTTGTATAATTCAAAAACTCTGTTTAAAGGCCACTGTATCAATTGCAATGACCCCAAAAGTTAATCAACGAGTTGACAGGGAAAACCCTCCTCAAAGTAAAGATTTTTGTAGTAACTATGTTTCCGCCCGAGATGATATAAAATTATTTAGATCGTTTGCAAACTATTAACTTAGTTGGTTCGCATCTGGGCGGTCTGAAATTGGCGCTGTGTATACTGCATGTGTGCTCCTCCAACGCGATGCATTTTTTTTTTATGAGTCGCGCACACACGCGACTGACTGAGAACGAAGAGACGAATCGGGAATAAGTTGTTTTGAAACACCCCGCCAAGACCGGCAAAATGCATATATGGATTTTCATGTTTTTGAAAAACGTGGTAAATTTGACAGAACTGAAGTTTGTTGGTGTCTTTCTTTTGATTTATGATGGTTTTACTCCCAGAATCGCTCAAAAACAGATCATCTATAGGGCAATTCCACGTTACTCACGTTACACTTTTTAGGTGCCTCTGTACATTGTCTTGACCATATTGTTTATACTGGAAGATTTGACAAGCTCTTTTTTTTTTACACGAGGTGCATATATCCGTAAACTAACTTGCTATATTATTCCAATTCTACCAACCACCTTTACACATGAACCACAGAGAAAACGGACTGAAGTTTGTTGGTGTCTTTCTTTTGATTTATGATGGTTTTACTCCCAGAATCGCTCAAAAACAGATCATCTATAGGGCAATTCCACGTTACTCACGTTACATTTCTTTGGACGGCATAAATGGCCAACAGTCTTTATTCAAAAAGTGTCCTCATACTGGATATTATATGAAACAAGTTTTATATGATAAGTGTAGCTGACTTTGTGGTACACAAATGTAAAGTGCAAATTGTTTCATTGGTTGAAGGTTGTACGCAAAACTAGGCAAAATTATCGTTACTCACGTTACCGTTACGTTACACTAAGCTGACTATCAGAGCCACAAAAAACATAATTCAACTTCATGTCGTCATTTCTAACACATGCTAAAACAAACAAAAGTTTGTCCTACATGCTTGGGAGTATTTTGAACAAAATAAGATAGATGACAAGCTTTAAAATGTTAATTAATTTTTTCACCTTGTGACACCCGTCTCATGGAATTGCCCTATAGGGCCTTTAACTGAAACCAAAAAACAATTCCCATCAAGAATTTACAATGTTTAACTCAAACCTAAAATTAACTCAAATTTGTAACTCCCCGAGGTTTGAATTGATAAGATTTCACTGCATTTCAAGAAAGCATGCGGCTAATAAATAAAAAAAATCCCTTTATGTACATTGATATTTTCTTCAAATTTTCCAAGTTAACAGTGTTGACAAGGAAAAAAATACATGTAACTATCCTATTCACTCCCATAGAGTGCACAAAAACTGTGTATACATAAGACCGTAGGTGTTAGGTGATGTATTATGCATGCCCAAAGGCGGTTTAGATACTGGAAGACCTTTTAGAATGACTTCAGACTAGGGCAAAGCGTCTTGTACTTATAAACACATTACTGGCTGAGGCAAGAAAAATGAAAAATTTATACTTCGCTGTTTACATACAGCTTGACAGATTGCAAGTTGTTAATGAGCATGATAGGATAGCTTGGAGGTACTTTTAAAATGTTGGTTTGTAGTGCTTTTTACTTAATATATAAAATGTAATACAAATGTGGACAAATGTCCATATGAGTTTGGAAAATCTGGATGCAGTGAAAAGCAACTTGGCTCCACCGGGATTCGAACCGCAGACCTTCTGCTTAATGTACAGATGCCCTACCAATTGAGCTATGAAGCCAACTGGTGGTCTTGAATCACTGTAGTGCAGTTGTTCCTCATTGATTGGGATTGGCTATCACGTGAGCTTAGCAAGCCCTACGGAGAAATAACCACCCCTCCCAGAGATCAATGCATAGTTCCGACCTGTCAATCAAGCCGAACCCGCGACCAATCACAACAGAGCTAGCAGACGGCGCCCACATAGGTCAAAGTGATGCAATTATCACACAATCACGCGATTTTCTGCCCATACAGTTTGTATGTTGTACGCACCAGTGACCAGGTGAATTTTGGTTTCAATGTCGGGCGATTCGCTGTTCAAAGGTAGGAAAGCGCATTTTTATGAAATATATGTCATCCCTGCATTACTAGCCCTTCGCTCAGTGTGTGCTACGGTAACTGTCGACCCCAAAACATAAATACTTTTGAGTTTTCTCCAATGAATCTGTGCTTTCCATGCCGAGTCCCGTTGCTTTGTACGTAAATGTCGCCATTTTTTTGCGATGGCTTTTGAGCACATAGCAACAATATCCGAGGGGCGGGGTTAACTGGGCAATCTCGGAACTATGCATTAAGATATGCCCCAAACCCCTGCCCGGCTTGCCCCAATTATAAAAATAATCACTTACTCATACTATATAAAACGTACACTAAATACCCACCCGGACACCTTTTCTCAGATTTGCATATATGCATAACTAGGGGGTTTATTAATATTAAAATTTAAACTTGAGATCATAGGTTAAAATCACTGATATATGTTGCACAGTTGCAGACAAAATAACTAAAACATAGTTACTTTAGTGTTATAATTATTTTGTCAAGTTATATACCAGAGGCCATCAGGCCCCGTGAATGTGACAATGTGACAATGACAATGTGACAATGTGACAATGACAATGTGACAATGTGACAATGACAATGTGACAATGTGACTGCATGTGGAGAAAAAAATTACAAAAAATAGCATATCTGTTTCTTGTAAGCATGGATGAATTATGAAAGAAATACCATGTGTGATTTTTCTAATTCCTGCATGATTAACCGATTCGGATCACTGGAGCATAACTTAATTGTTCAAATCACAGAATGCCATCAGATAGAGCGCTGGTATTTAAAAGGCCCCTTGACATTATGGAGTAAATGTATGCATGTGTGGCCGTCTCCAGCTGTTTGAATGGAGCAGAATGTGATTGCCAATTTGCCAGACTAGATAGCAAGTGTATTATCAACACCTTGGCTGCACTGTGGAGCTCAATCAAACCTAATGATCCATGTTGGTAATTATCCAGTCACAGTATGTTGGATGTTTAGCTGGCATTTATAAAGCCAGCAGTTTATAATATCATACCATGGATCATACATTTTTGTTATACCATACATGTTGTATGATCATTTTTGCGGCTGCTGTCATATTTATAATCTTTATATACGAAGAGATAAAGTCCATTCAATTGTTACTTTGGTTTTATTGTCAAATGGATAGAAAATAAATTTATAACCAGATCTTATAAAAATGAATCTTAAGGTACACATTTTCAGCAAGATTGTGAATGAAGAGCATTGTATGTTTTGTCTAAATACCCTTAAATTTGCCTTCCAAGAAAATTGAAAAGTAAAATAATCATAATGTGGCCTTATTAAGAGAAAGTACATCTCCCCCGCACCACCCCGCCCCCTCCGCCCCCTCCCCCCCCCCCCCCCCCCCCACCCAAAAAAACCTAATTTCATTCTGCTGCTGACCTGAGGACAAACATGTTGGCAAACAATATTATATTGGTATGCTTTTATCATGTCTTTAGGCTTTGTTGGTTTTAAAAAAAATGATAACTTAAGTGCCCTAGGGAAAAAAGCGTGAGAAGAGTAACCAGAGTAACACATTGCAAGAAGAGGGCAGTTTAGACAAGCACAATGCTATAAAAGCTTTTCACACTGGAAAAATCTTGGGGTTGATGCGGAATTGAATACAAGGCGGTGTTTCACACTTGAAAAATTCTGTGCCAACCCCAAGATTGGTTTCACTTGATGAAGTCGAGCTAAAAGTTGAAATTTACCGAAATTATCAATCTACTTACTGTGCTTCTGGTTTCCTGCGATGTCTCCACTCTGCATGTATTATTCGTTCCCTCCCTTGGATCTGGAGTGCATTCCTCGTGTTGTACGTCAAGATTACGATGCCAATCATGGAAGTGATGCCGAGTACACAGATGAAGATGTACACACGCATCACAATCCCCATCATGCACAACCACCTCTGGAAGATATAGCAGAAATATAATTCAGATGATGTATAAGACCAGTAGTTGGTGTATGTGGCACATGCAAAGTAATGGGGTACATTTTGGGAAAACTTCCACAAAATCCGATCATTGTTACTAAAGGATCACCTATTGGTCTTTATAGTTAATCTCAGAAATAAAAACATGTCTTTACACTGTTCTTACATTGTTCTGCCCAAAAGTTGGACAATTACTGCCAATGTACAAAGATTCCTAACAATTTTTGTTTATCTTATCCCATCCCCCCAACACCTGGTGTTTTGACATGGTCCACTGGAGCTACATGCTCTCACTGCCAACATATGAGACACTGTGTCTCAAATTCCTTGAAATATGGTGTCTTAAGCCCTTATCACACTAGGCCAAGAAACTCGCAAGGCTTGAGATATTTTCTCAGGCTTGAGATATTTTCTCAGGCTTAAGAAAATTTTACAAAAGTCCCATCGTGTGAAAGGATACCCATGCTTGACATTGACAAGCATTCCTTGAGAAATTTTCTCAATGCTTGATATATTCTGGCAGAAGTCCGGACCTACGGCAAAATCTTCCACTAGTGGAAGATTTCTCAAGGTATCCTTGAGAACGATCGTGTGAAATGAAATGTACAACTGCCCTTACGACAGCTAACGCAATGCGCATGCGTGGGTAACTCAACACATGACATTTGTGACAGTGCGCACGCGCCCTAGCACTAGTGTCTGACCACAGATTTCTATTTTAATGGAGTTCTGTGTGTCTGACAGATCCGGCCGCGCCGTTGATCGAAACTCTGATCTCCCCCACGTGAATTGTATTCACCTAGCAATGGCCAACTCCAACATGATTTTACTGCTATTTTGGCTCCGCTCGATCTGTATAACACCGCCGATCACGACAACTGCGAATCCAACGCGAGGAGAAGGTTTGCAATACGGGAAAGACATATGCGTTATCGAAGGAGAGCACGTGCGGCCACGAAGAGCCGCTGGTACCATCAACTTTACGGACATACTTTATGGTCTGCCGGTGGCCAGCAAAAAAAGCATACTCGTCTCAAGGAACGCTAGTGAACGTTTTGCTGTGCTGTGTGAAAGTATGCGAAATCAACCAACCGCGTAATTGTAAAGTAAACAATCCACGCTCGTAAATTCTGTCTTAAGCCTTGCGAGTTTTTTTGATGTCGTGTAAAAAGGGCTTTATGTGTTAAAATACTTTGATGGATTCGGTCCAGTTCTTAGTGAGGATCACAGGAGTCAGGGAATTTACAGGTTAAACTGGGGTGTTTTACTATTAAAAGTAACATTTTGGCTTTATTTTGCTCAATCGTCTTCTGGCTTCTATCCAATAGGCTTGGGCGACTCCAGCATTTTGGGAGTCGACTCCGATTCCTAAAAAGAATCGCGATTCCATTTGGAATTGATTCCATTTTTCGCGGGAAACATTAACTACCTAGTTTCTATATAATCGATTTAATGCACATGCAGACTAAATGCAAGCAACTGCAATGCAAACACTGACGGAAACAATCGGCAAAGTTGAACTTGATTCCATGACATTTCGTGATTCTGGGACTATCCAGTACGTGTAGTTATTAAAGGTAATCTATTTGTTTGGTATTTACCGTCCAAAATAATTTCTGAATTTAAGTTTATCTTTAAGCTTACTTGTCTTTAAGCTCAAGATGGTAATAGTTGTAATCATCCTGTGAAATTATTTCGTCTGAATTGCCTGTAGGCGATCTTTGGAGCCATTCATTTATGCACAAAAACCGTACTTGGATTTTTCAGGTTTTTCTGAAACTTGTACTATTACGGTACTGCATCTGTGTGGCTGAAATTTCTACAAGGTAATTTTCTCGACCTACATTTATGCTTTCAATTACCAGTGGAAATCATGCCGTTTTATTCAACCTGTAGTTATACAGGTTTTTAACCTGTTTATACACCTGCATGGAACGAGCTAAATTATGGATCTCAAAAACAGCCCCAGAAGTGTGGGGCTTAGAGGGCACTTTAGGCAGAGTGGTGCACCCTGTCTCAGTTAATTGCTCTTACATGTAGGAAGGGTGGTGCAGTCAGTCTTGTTTATAAACGTTATACTGACTGATAAAATAAGCTAACTCTCTCATTCTTCTCAATTTCTTCTACATGTCGTAGACTTTTTGCTTCATTTTTTTAAAACATAGCCTATGCCTAATACTGCACCCGAACTTCACTGGCTGAGATGCCGACCAGTAAAAATGCCAAACAAGATTTATTTTTTGACCCATGCCTACTTTGCCCTGAATAAGAACAGTGGATAATGGTCTGAAACATCAGTCTGGCACTCACTGCCTTATTATAGGTCTTGAAGAAATTGCCTACTATCGAGTGAAATATAAATCTCAAGCATGAAAGATTGTTGTAGACCATTATTGTGTATGTTAAGAGTGTCCCTTTGCTTTTAAGCTTTACCAGGAGGTGGCCCAGATTTTCAGCATGAATGAAATACCAACGGTTCATTTTTAGAACTTGTTTAGTTTTAAAGAAGAGGTTAAAATCCTGGGTCTTTCCACACTAATGGGTCCGGAGTCCTGGTTCTCTTCAAATGTTTTTATGTTATCTCAGAAATAAAGAAATATTTTCAAGTTGTTTCAAGAAGATGTATAGTTTTGCCCCAAAGAATTAAAAGCCACTCAACATGCATTTTCCAGACCCAGTTTACGAATTTCATGTTAATATATGAAACAAAGACAAAAAAGTAATTTTGCAGTGAGAGATTAAGTCAACTTCTGTGTGACCGGTTCAAGCTTCATGCAAAAGCAAACGCGAATTCGACGTCCCAGCAAAGTTTTCGTGCCATGAATTTGCCAAAAAAGTTTAACTACATGTAGATTTAACTTGCGCAATTTTTGATGTTAGATTTACGTCAGATATGCATTTGATTTCATGTTAACTTGACCACTTGCATTATTTGTATTGAGTCATCGCAACTGTTCATGACTCGGTCATGACCAAGGGCTCATGTGCAAACATCCTTCCGACTGCTTTTGGTATATGAACTAGACCATTAGCCAACCCCTGTGCTGATCACCACATCACGATCTTAAAGGGCTCATGGCATGCTAAATAACTTTATGCCTCATCTTTGTTGTTTAGCAAGATAATTTTGATGTAAAGGCCGGTAGCATTTTTCAACTTTAAAGATTTCACTGCAGAAAATGGCCGGTTTGAATCAACCCGCAACGGGAATTGCAAGTAGTCAGAAACTGATTCAGACTTCGGGGAAATTGAATGTTAAAGGCAGTATACATCATTGGTAATCTCGAAAATCAGAAAGGTTCACAGATTTACGCCCAACTTACACAATATAAACATGATGACCGTAGAAAACTTCCCCTGAAATGGTTTTGTCTGAAGTGCTATAGTCTTTGAGAAATGAGTAAAACAATTAGTTTTCGTCTCATGAGACGAAAATTCAATTCGCCCCAAAACCATTTCGCCCAAGTGCCATTTCGCCACAAACCACTTCGCCCGAGTGCCATTTAGCCACAAATTACTTCGTCCAAACACTACATCGCCCAAATGCCACTTCGCCCTAAAACCACTTCGTGCACAGGCTGTGGTTCAGGGCGAAATGGTTCAGGGCGAAGTGGTTTTGGGGCGAAATGACTGCAAACCCTTTTTTGACTGTTTTCTCAAAAGTTTGACCAAGTACGGAGCTGGTTTTTGCTCAGGTTGGTTTTAATCATGCATATCTTCAATCACACAAGGGGATAAAACTATCTGTAACAGTTTACCAATCATGTATACTATCTTTAAGTAAGGTTGTTTTAGCCTCAAAACATTTCCCAAATATGATTGTTATGACTGAAACCTAGTAGAGTAGTTCCATAGCATAGATTCCATTGATAAAAATAGCACATCATGGGCCCTTTAAGTCTGACTTCAGTAGGGTGATCATGTTACAGGTCAGTTCACAGCTAGTGGTGCCAAGGCCACCTCAATAGGTCTTCCAAAGGTTGCAATTTGGTGGAAACCATAAGGCACAGAATAGGTCTTTCTGCAGTAAAGGGTTACATCTGAAAAACCAAGGGGGAGGGGGTTGGGGGGGGGGGTTGTTCTACCCTCCTGCATGGTTCTACAAAGCATAGGAAGGGGGATCGAGGAGCTCAAATCGCCATGTAGCCCAACTTTACCATTTAATGGTATGGCCAGAAAGATGTTAAGTATTATTTCAGGAGAGAGAGGGGGAGGTCTTGAAAAACAATACTCTCTGTAAGAACCGTGAAAATGTTGACAACTTTGGATGGCTCCTAAGATGAGTACAGCTTATGGCCACAACCACTTTCCCCCTTCTAGGACTAGAGTACTGATCATACATGAACAGACCTTCAGTTCATAGATATTGGATTTGTCCCAAATTTTAACCTAGCCTTGACTTGGTTTAACCATGGTTTAACCTACATGTCCAGGAAGTTGGTTAAACAGTTGCAGTTTTGACTGCTCAAAAAGGATGTTAGTAATGATGACGCTACATGCTATATAACACCATGGACAAAAGGTGTAGGATTACAATAAATTGTTTTATCAGGTTTTGGTATAATAAAATGATAGGCCTACAAGTTTATTTCATGATACAAATTTCAAATTCACCACAGGAAAATATGTATATTTAATCAGCTATATATGTTTTTTGTTCCCATAATGCAATCAATATGTTACTAGTCATTTTAGGAAAAAATATGCAAGCAAACAAACAAGACAAAATTAGCAGAACTATGGGTTGAATTGTTTCTCTGTACATTTAAAGAAACAAAAGGAAATCTTGTTCACTTCCCAACAATGGCTTTTCTGAGGACTATCTGATTTTCAAAATTAGGTGTTAAATTATACATTTTTGTTTTAATCCTGTATTAATAATTAATCAGACTAGGTTACTTAAATTTCCAGCTTCAAGACAGAATGTAGATGTAGTGAAAGAGCGATTTTACTTGGAATGGTTGCATTATAAAACCATGCCAATTGCATGTGTTCACATCTCCAAGTTATAAATAATTCTGTCTTTGAAGAAGACCCTGCTAGGGTTAAAACTTGAGGCCACTAATTATAATTTTAGAGTGTAATTTACTACAGGTCCTGCTACTGTAGTTGGTAAGCAGTTTGCAACAGTTTCGTGTATTGATTGCTTTTCGGTGACGTCACCCCTTCCATCCACCATTTTGGTGGGCATTTTTCATGACCCACGTGGCTCGGGTAATAACCAGCAAAAAGAGCAAGAAAAGCGCATTGGTTGCACTTACCTCTGTTGCTTGAACTAACTTTATGTTGTTGCGCCATGGCTGTTGTATCAAGAAATATAAAAACGCATTTCTTCAGGCTAAACATCGCGATCAAGTAAAAGCACTTTTGTTTTTACAAGCCGAGTGCATGCTCAATAATTTGAACGTATCACAACGCCCGCGTGTGGCATCTTCGAATGAAAATATGCTGGCGAGTATTTTTTACGCGTGTTCATGTGCGTCTATTGGCGCGCGTGTGTACGCGCGTGACTGTTGACCACCAAACATTCCCGGATGTTCTACGTCATCGAAAGCAATCAATTAATTATCTCCAAGTTATTAAGTTATTACAGCACTACAGGCAATGTTGCACACCCTAGTTATGCTAGCAATTAAACACCTGGTTTATCATATGCTTGATCTACTTTCTGGACATGCAAACTATCTGACCTGAAGGGATAATAAAGGAGGTGAATGATTTTTACCAGTTTATAATGCAAATCAGATGTTTAAATGATGAAGACAAAATAGCACACTGTCTCTTGCACATGGGGTCATTTAGTGCATGACATCGTAGTTTCACAAGAAATTGTACATCGGAGAAACAGGACGCAGCCTCAAAGTGAGAATCACGGAACACCAGAGAGCAGTAAGAAACAACGATCGGAACAATGCCATTGCGTTGCATACACCCAGCACGATATGTGGCAAAGAGACTCTCCCCTAACGCCCCTATATCGTGCTGCATATGGCATTGCATGTCATCAATACCAACCACAGGGGCGGATCCAGGGGGCGTGGGGGTGCGCACGCTACCCCCTTTTCCTGCTTAAAGTGGTTAAATATTGCCCCAGATCGCACCACAGAGCATCTAGAATCCATCTAGAAGCTGTTAGGGCTTCGCGCTACGCGCTCACTATTTCATTGTCATCAGCATTTCATGCTTAAAAATTTCACGCTCCCCCTTTTCAAAATCCTGGATCCGCCCCTGAACCATACAACAAATTTAGCTCAAAAATTGTAGTTTTTATTATCGCTTGTCCCCTTTTGTTTTATATAACTTTCTGAATGTGGATTTGTTTACATGTATCTCTGCTACAAAAAGCTAACAACTGGGAAAATTAATCATTTTTGTTCCGACACTTTTTCTAGGGCATTTGAACACAGACAATATATCAATAAAAGCTAGACATTCCTATAAACACATGAGTGCATTAAGTATTATGGCTTTCCTTCCTTTGGTTACTCAATATAGGTGCTTCCTGTAATTGTAACTAACTATCCTACGAAAAGGTCACATGCTGTCATTTCTGTCTGTTGGTTCAATTCCTTATGCAGCTACATGTATGACGCAAATCATTTTCCAGTCTGTTCCTGCCTTCATATTTTGTCATGACACTAACAACCATGCATAACATTAAAAAAACCACTTTATTTAAAACCATCTCATACTAAGAGTAGTTATTGCCATTTAAATGTGTCAACAAAACATGCAAAATGTGGAACACAAAATGTTCTCCTTGGTATTAATGCATCTCAGGCATGAAAGCTTTCAATCATTATTCCCCTCTTGACATTTCAATCTCTGATTTCTGCCTTTGTACAAATTCATAGCCCTCACCCTCGAAATTTGCTGAGTGAGGATCACCTATAAATATACTATTTTTTTTCTGAAGGCTTGAAAATATGCAAGGTGCATATTTTTTTACATTGGGAATCTTGTATTTGCCTTAAAGACCCAGACTCGTCAATGCACGCGCAAGGAACAAATTTATGCCGTGAAATTCACAGCTCCATAGAATTTAGAAAAGCACGGAGTGGTGAATTTGTTCCTCGCACGAGCATTGACGAGCCTTAATTGTTACTTTTAATAAAATTCTATATGAAAATGTCAGTGATCCTTGGCAAATTGAGGAAAACAAAAATTGTCTAGTATTTATAAGCCAAGTTATAAATATAATTAAAATACATCTTGAAACTTCACAGTTTGGGCACTCAAACTCATACTAATAATCATACCACACTGGGTCCTTTTTCATAAAAGTTAAAAACATTCTTAAGTGGATTTAGGACAATAAAATCGAATTTTTCCTATCTTTAAAAACATGAGTTAATAATGTTTATTTAGGAATGTTTTTAAATGGGCTTTATGAAATAGGCCCCATGCATATTAAATTACCATTCCAGACATTTTACACACCACTGCACTAGCATATAGCACAGCTGGCAAACCATTCACACTCCTTAGTTCCATACTATACCGCATTTCAATGCATACAACATGCATGATGCAGGACCCTGCGTGCTGTGCGCTTGTAATCTCAAGATACCGATTGTCACGAAAGTGCCCTGTCCCAAGACAATATTCGCCCCCGATTTCTGTCCCTTTAACCCGCCCCAGACTTACCTGACAAGAGGGTGACTCCCGGAGACCATAAACGAATCATTGGGTGCTGGTTTAGTTTTCTGAGGAAGTCTCACGGTCCGTTCCTTCTGCTGGAATCTTTGCCATCGTCTAAGATGTTTGTCCGTAGCACTAGCAGCGCTGACATCTTGACAATGAACATGTACCTATATCACCACGGTACAAGTACGCATGCATGCAGCATGCACGGTGCGCCGATCGCGATACACACGGTAGCTGTACCCACCGCACCGTGTGTACCGTGACCCGCCAAAGGAAACATGATCTGGTTTTCGTTCTTGGAGGCGCACTTGAAGAAACACGGTGCTTTCTTCCAAACCGCACGGCGTTCTCGTCGCAGCAGCAATGTGGGTGCACTATACACAACATAAAATCTTCGACAACAGTGATGATAAACAAGACTTAAACAGATAAACGGATGAAAAAATTAAATTATTCCAATTTAATATTTTCTCACATCCAGAGATATCGGGGTATTTCCACTCTGCTAAGCGCCGTTAGTGCGTTTATATTAAGAGGCACGTAGCTGTTGCAAGAGGATGCTTTCTCCGGACAGCTGGAATTTTCTTTTCTTTTATATTTTAAAGAAGCCATTAATTTTTTTTTTCCGGAAAATGGTTTTAAAGAACAACAGGACAACAGGAAACTTTTTACGATTTGAGAATGACAAATGGAAAAGTTGCATGAAAATCTTTTAGATGTAAATTTATACTTTTTATTCTGTGCTTTATGCAAAATAGGGCGGTTTCAATAGGGCGGTTTCACGCTGTCGCGGGTCACTAAACCCTTCCGTGTTTGTCTTCCAGATCAGGGAGAGAACAATAGAGCCACGACGTGCAGAAATGCATGTGGCTGCTAGCAGAAAAGCACAAGGCTCTATAGACCTTATCGCTAATACCGCTTGGGCGAGTTTGCACAAAAGCACAACTGTATTATGGGAAGGAAAACGGGGCAAAGTCTGCCCCGAAAACCTTCCCACAATACATTGCTACTTTTGTGAAAACTCACCCAAGCGGTATTTGCGATAAGGTCTATTGTTTTCTTCTTTTCTGGAGGACAAACACGAGAGATGTTTAGTGACCCGTGACAGTATGAAACCACTCTATACATGTACAACAAATACATTATGTATATAGTGTTCAATGGATATTCAAGTTTAAAGAGATGCTAAACATGATGCTAATCTACAAAAAAAATATAACTGATTACATATATTTTATCAATAGATATAATTTACATGCTTTAATACTTCGCTTAGAAAGCGTATACAGTTGCTACATTCGGTGGTGTTAACTGAAACATTTATGGACCAATTTCACCAAAACATCAATAAAAACTTCAACGTGCGCACAAAATATTTGAAACAAAAGACAATAAATTGGATTTCCTTTAAATAACTTAAGTACAAACTGCCTTCATGATCAGCCCACGCCTGGCCTACACCTGGTTTGGACCTTGGTCAAGATTTAATGTAAAACAAATGTCCATGAGTTGGGAAATTTGGATGCAGTGAAAAACAACTTGACTCCACCGGGATTCAAACCGTGGACCTTCTTTGCTCAGTCGTGCATCAGTGCCTCTAACCACTGTGCCTCATAGCTCACTAGCTGGTAGATAGAGCATCTGCCCGGTGTGTCAGAGGTCTTGGGAAAACCTGAGGAATTATACCACTGTGTCTAATAGACAATGTGCTCTTTGTTTATATCTAAAGCGCCCTTTGTTGAAAATTGGTCGTTGTTATAATTATGCACATGCATCCTGTTTTGCATAAATTTGGTATGGTAATTATGCTGAAAGTCACAAAATTCAAAGATGATTTGGCATGCAACCTTATTCCTAAAGCAAATTTACGTAAAACATGATGCGTTCGCATAATACCGGGCATTTTTGGTTTGTTGTGACGTCTGAGGGCACATTGTCTGGTAGAGCATCTGCCCAGTGTGTCGGAGGTCTTGGGGAAAACCTGACGGAGTATACCACTGTGCCTCTTAGCTCAGCTGGTAGAGCATCTGTCTGGTGTGTCAGAGGTCTTGGGGGAAAACATGAGGGAGTATGCCACTGTGCCTCATAACTTGGCTGGTAGAGCATCTGCCTGGTTTGACAGGGGTCTTATGTTCGAATCCTGTTGAGGACCACATGATTTTTCTCTTATCCCATGTTGATTAGGCTCCATACAAAATAATGTGTTAGAGTAAACAAGCAAACTGACACGTACATTCAGTCAGTGGCGGATCCAGCCTCATTAAAATACAGGAATACAAAGGAAAGGCGGAGGCTACAGCCCTCTGAAATCCATTGTATTCCTGTATTTTAATGAGGCTAGATCCGTCACTGTCGGTTCTTACCATGAAGTTAGGTTGCATTTTGAATTTTCACCCGGGGATGGGGATTTTTGTCACCTAAATCTTGCCCCTGGGGTGTTGATTTTGTGACAATCCCCACCTCTTAGATGGGGCAGCCCATGGGGTGGGGGTGGGGGAAACAATTGATGGTTGCATAACTCAAATACCTGTATGTAGTCTTTCTTTTTTAAAATCATATCCACGGACAAAAGAGAAAAGTTATGTAAGGTGATTCAAGTTACAGACCAGAATGTTTATGAATAATGTTGCTTAAATGTGGTGTCCATGTAGCATAGGTAAATAATTAAAAATCCAATTACACCACTTCAACAGGTCTCAAAATTCATTTTCAAAAGGGCACAGCAATTTTCCCTTAGTAAAGGGGCACCTGAATGAGGAAATGGAAAATGTCCCCAGGGCGAGTTCAACCCTGCTCGGGACCAGGGTTGAAATGTTGGTCCTGAAGCAAGACACTTTCCCCGGGGTAAGAACGGTAGTGTGAAAAAGGGCAGGGATGAGTTTGGACTTGTTCAAGTGAGTTCACGCCGGGGCGAGTTTGACAACAAGAGTGAATCGACGCAGGATTGAACTTGGCCCTGGGGCAAGTTGGCCTCAGGGATGGTTGTTCCTAGTGAAAAAGGCCCTAATTTGTGACCCAAGTTCATGGAATGACCTGTTTACATTTTAAAAGCTTCCCATAATTGCACATTCCTCTTTATAACTCCATTATCCTACGAGTTTGTTTAATACTGTAGAGTATTTAAGAAGCAATGATGTACCTACAAATCCATTTACCGGTATGACAAATAAAAGGGGCATTCGAGATGCTTACACCGTGTAACACCCACTTACACCAGAGCATTCTTTTAGCCATTACGTGATACACGAGTCTGCCCCGGTGGCAGCCACCACTGACCGAGCTCGCAGCTGGGTCTCTGGTGTAAGGCTCGGTGTAATGAGTCAAACGATAACATAACAGCATTTATAAAGCCCCGCCTGGCAACAACCTTTGACCTGTGTTCCCAGAATTCAAAGCGCAACCCGTGTCATTTGTTTTGCATCTCCTGGGGGCTTCCCCCAGTGTAAACACCCTGTTACACAGTGTAAGCATCTCGAACGTCCCTAAAGTTGTACAACCGGTTGAATAATGCAGAAACTTGTTTGGTAATGTTTGGAATAAGTCAGTTTAAATGTTGCTTCATTAATTGGTTGTTTCAATGAATCTTTGGACATGCTCACCCTGTTTTTAAAATTTTTATCTAAAGCTGTTTTTGAATTAACCTTGTTCAAGCTTTTTTATTTATTTAAAAGAAACACTTTCATCCCAAACAGTGTAAAGAGTTTTATGTCGACTGTGTAGACTGTGACATGAATGACGTCGATTCTGGCAGTAAATGAGAGACACGACTTAACGCATGCACAAAGCTCTAACATAGACCCCGTTCTCAATAGAGAAATCGCTTCGTTCGTCGATGATTTGATGAAGAGATTTCCTGATGAGAACGCCTGCCTCTTCATTCGACGATGATTAGAATCGCTTCATTAGATAAAGAAAATAGCTTCATTTGACGAAGAGATCGCTTCATTCGACGAAGCAAATTTGTAATGTGAACAGCTCACTTCGTTCGACGAGGCGATTTGGCAGGCCGTAGGCCTCTTGCACAAGCGCGTTGTGCGCCGAGCGCCTAGCAAGAGTTGTTTTAGACGCGCCGCTGGAAAACCACACAGCGTCTAGACGCTTGAAGCTCAGTGCTTGATGTGCGACGCACATGTACGACCTCCCACGGCTTCATTCGATCTTCGATAGAGGTCGCTCTTCGTTCGATCTTCATTAATTGATATATGAATGCACGCTTCATTAACTAACGATGATTAACTAATCTTCGTGGAACAAAGCGATTTCTCTAGTGAGAACAAGGTCATAGACGTCATCACTTTGCGGTCCACACAGTCAACATGATCTATGTCAAGCACCATTTCATTTGCAAATTTTAGCACAAAATAAAGAACATCACACAAAGCTCCCAACTATCGTGCACATCTCTTTGTCCACTATAACGAACGATCACAATTTCTGCGGACCCGGTGATGTTCATTTTAACTTTTCACTGCAATTTGTTTTTAAACAAAAGTGTTCATAAATTAAGGCTTAAAAAGAAATATTTAAGTACATCAACAAGCAAACCTTCAGATCTGTCGAGAGCACATGACAAATGCTTAAATTACTGTTTTAAAAGCTGGCAAGATAACGTTGGCAAAAATATTTTAGAATTTTGGAATGTCAGAAATATATTTGGCACTACTACTGATGTCACCACTTGTATGCAAAGGTCAGGTCACAAGAGTGATTGGCCTTATGATTACATTTGGTAGAAGAATTGAGTCTTTGCACTGTGGATAACATCATGCGGAGTACCTACATGTACTGTACTGCTATTAGTTAGTTCTGAACTGGTTGGTTCACTTTGGTCAAAGAACTTTCTCCCGAGGATGACTAGAGCAGGCTAGTCAAAATATTGAGGTCATATCCTACTCGGTGGGCTGTCCATACAGTACGTACGCACGAAATGCCGACTTTTCAGACCCCCCTCCCCCGTACACAGACAAGTATTTTGTGACGCCACCTATATGCTTTAACACTGGGTGTACGCATTGGCTCCAACTACCCCCCCCCCCCCCCCCCCCCCCCACCCCTACCCCTCCGTGTGTACGTACTTTATGGATGGCCCCTCACTGTACTCAGCGAGAACAGAGTGTTATCACAAAGTCTCCGCTCCCCTCTATACACCGACCCTACCCCACCCCTCCCCCTTCATCCACCCATCTCCTCCTTCCCCCTAACCCACCCCACACCCCTACCCTTGCTCCTATTCATAAACAGCCAACTAACTCAAGAAAATACTTGTACATGTACAGTAACTACTGAAAAATTTTCAGTAGATAATCCACATGGTGTACAACAAACCTTGAAAGTACATTATTAATTGAAGGTCCATCCTGAGTTTAGTTATAAGTCACAAGGACTGCACACACACACAGGGTGTGCTCTAATGACAGTTTACTGTACTTTGGTGTAGTTGGACGAGATGACCTTTCCTGAAATTTATTCTTTCTCATGTTGACTAAAACGTATAAAAGTTTTAGGTATATGTTTGTTTAGCAGCAGTAGGCCTACAGATTTGATATGGAAAGACCCCAAATATTCCATTAATTCAAGAATAAGCTTGAGCGATTCCAACACTTTTGGAGTCATTTTCGATTCCACCACCCAGGAATCACAATTCCAATCGGTTTCAATTCCATTTTCAAAACAAAAGTTGGCACAGAAAATTTGAAGTGTCTCGCTAATCCGATACAAAACACTGCAAAATCTCTGGAATTGTGTAATTTCTACATCAATTAACATTCACAATTGCTGCGTATTGAGGATAGATTCCTCCAAAAGACAGAATCGTGATTCTGATTCCCAACTGAAAATCGATTCAAATTGACTCCAAAGAAGATTCGTCCAAGCCTACATGTATTACAGGGTGCACCCATGTCTTCTTGTACATGTAACCATCCTATATATCTGGAGACTACCAGGACAGGCTCGCAGACTGATGTCTGGAAGGTCATTAAAACCTACAATTAAAAGCTAAAAAACTCCACTGATATATCACCAATAGACCCCTTGCATCATCGACCATTTCGGTTGGCAGGTTTTCTCACTTCGATCATGAAGTGATGATTACAGCACTTAGTCTTGGTCACCCATGCTATTTCAGTGAAAAGCTTTCTTACTGACTCAAAAAAACTACTCATCTTTAAATAAAGATATACAGTCCGTGGTTTTGTTCTTTTCTCCGAGTGAATTTGTGGTCTGTGGTGCGGTGCGTGCACGCCATGCAGCATGCCCTCTGGACTGGTGGCCTGTCAAATCTCTATTCTTCCGTCTTGGAAGACTTTCTAAGCACGAGAGGTCAGACTTGGGCAAGTCAATAATTTGAAATATTAACAGTAATTGTTTGATAACTAAACCTTGGTCAATTTTGTTGTTGTTGATATCTCATTTAAAAGGGACAAATTTTTATGTTTCTAGAAAATTAGGCCTATCAATTAAACAAACTTTTAATTTTTCGAGGTGCCCCACCCAAAACGCACAGACTGTATATCTTTAAACTTTAACACTGTTTAAAAGGATAAGAAAAGATTTGTTAATAAATCCTAAGCAAACTCAGGTTGGTCTTGGCCTCTTTTTGTAGTGTTTGAATTTCCGAAATGAGAGATGTGGAAACTGTGCCTCCCTAAGTTTGGCCGTGTATACGATCTCTGGCCGCACCATATTCTCACAGACTGGGTTGTTGTACGCCGATTCCTTGAGAACGAAAGCGTTGATCTTAACCCCCGGAGGTTGCCAAATATCAAATGCTCCCTGCTTCCTGTCCGCGGAGTCTGTTTCGATGCAGAGCTTGTAATAACTCTCAGTCAGCTGCTGAAGTTTCTTGACTTCCTTGGCCATCTTCTCCTGTCCATACTCTTCGATCTTACGCCAAAGCGTCTTGTTGAAGTGATTATACAGCAAGACATCCCCTTGATTCCACGTGCGGACGTTTTCAACAACGTCACTTTGTATAGTCTCAACTGCTGTCTGCTTGCGAGAGTTCATCTTGAATACGACCATGTCTTCTGTTCGCCAACAGAGGGCGTCTCGGAGTAAGATCAACGACTCCTCAAAATACTCGGCAATGAGAATAAGGGAAAACTGGTTGTCAATCATTTTTATAGCTTCTGTGATGAAATCGGTGTCGTCGTATTTTGAGGTGGGAACGCCAAAGTCGTACAACATGTTGTTGCGCATGTGCACGGTGTTCGGTGCGCTTTTATAATAATGCATGGGGTCTTCCAGAAATTTACGCATGGCGTCTTTGTCATTGGGCATTTCAATACGATAATCTATTTTGAAATAGGTGAAAGCACTCTCAAAGACACGGACAGGGTCTCGCAAGATGCTTATATAAATGCTATTGGGCGGCATAATGTCGATGATAACTTGACTGAATCGGGTGTGATGGCAAAAGATGTTGTACACTCCATTCTTAACGGGAAGCATGTGGCGACTGGCGAAGAAATCAGGAAATCCGAGGTGGTGACCGTGCGGAGGCAGAACAAAGGTCAACTTGTGCCGCTGCCCAAAGCGTAAGAGGATATTCTGCAAGGTGCTGCTCCCCGTCTTGTGGACTTTAAGAAAGGTGATATTGTGTCTTGGAGTGCAGGGTGTCTTAGCGACAAGACGATCATTGTTAGAGGTACGCTGGGTATATGCTGCTTCAAACTGCTCCAACTCATCAGTAAACGCCGGGCCTTTCCAAGCACGGTCGCGCTTCTTGTGATGAGGAAACTTGCCGAGTGACATCCGTTGTGGTGGCTTTGGTCGTTCATTCACAGTTTCTCTTTCGTCTCTCGCCTCGTTCAGATTTTGCAGGAGCTGGTGGCGATGCCTAAATGCAAATTAAAAATCAAACACCAGAATTGAAAATGGAACCTACAATGAATTTATCCAGAGAGTCAGTGCTTGGTTTTGCTTTGGGGGTTTCCGTTTCTTAAATATTAAATCATATGCAAAGCAGGGTTGTAGTCGAGTCCATCACAAGTCCTCACAAGTCCCTGGGTCTTAATTCAAGTCACAAGCTATTCAAATGAACTCCAACAAAGGCATTCTTTTGTGCGTGTTTATCCTTTGCTTCTAGTTACAGGAATTGTCACAGACTTGTGATTTAATCGACTCTGGTGCATAGTGAAATCTTTAAAAAGTTGTACTTTTGTGGGATTGCATTCAGAATAGTAATAAGCATACACTACGTGTACTGGTATGCCAACAGTCCCAAGTTTTTGTCGGGATTTCCCGAAAATAAGTTAGTTCGACTGTGTGCTGATTTTGACTTTTTAGATTTCATTTGTACGCTACGTCTTAAATGTCTCATACATTATTAATCAAAACTAAATAATTAGGCCAAGAAAAGAAAATACTTGTGTTTCCTACCGGTATTACATCCAAAAAATATTTAGGTTGAATAGGTGGGAAATATATTTTTATTTTGCTCGAAATCTTTGTACATGTAGCCGAAAATATTAGGGTGGGATGATGGTTAATACTTTTTTGTTTACACCATTGAACCTTGTAACAGTTAACATGTGGCTGTTAATACCACATTCCAGTACTGTATGGTCATTGGTTATGGTTGCTGATACGAACACACAAGAGTGAGCAACTTTTTCAGCTTTGTGGGGTATAAGAAAAACAAAGGCTACTGGTATCTACACAAACATTAGGTTCCAGGTAGATAGATAGGTAGGGACTTGGAAATCAGTGACGTCATCGCGCGCGCACTGGGTACACTAGTAATGGTTAGTTTCACAGCGGATTTTTGCCGTCTCTGAAGTGGCGCATCATGAAAAATGCGCTCTAAAATCTCACAACATTGTTCAATTCATTTTTTAAATAGATGCGTGGAAAAGGGCATACTTTTCTGACGATATGCATTTGTTAAAACGATTTGTAAAAGATTTATAGTGGGGCGCAGCAATATGTTTGTTTGATAGTGAGATTTATGACCCAAAAAAAGGTAGTTCATGTTGCTAAACAGACTTGTGAAACCAACACACAGTTTGGGGAGATAGTTGTTTATGTTTGTGCCAAATTTCATTGAAGAAAACATTCCCCTTGCTTGTTATTTTTAGAACACAAAAATGATTAACGGCTCCGTCTTGCACACTTTGTCGAGTGCGTAGTCTTCATTCCAGGCATAAATATGAGCTTACACATAGACAAAGACGTCGCGCGCCCTCACGTGTGCATATTAGGGAGGTTTCGCACCGTCACGGATACCGATACGGATACGTCAAGACTCTATGCGCTTCTCGTGATGCGTAACCGAAGTATACGCGTAGCATAAAAACGGATACCGGTTATGGGGATTTGTCGCTTTTTTCGTGATGGATGAATTTTGTATGCATTTTGTTTCTTTGTGGTGTATCTTCCATGAATCATCACGAAACACACTAACGTCTTCACTAGTGGTTCACACTATCGACGCATCCAAACAACCGCATATGCGGAGCTGAGCAAAACACACACGAGAAGCACGCATCGCGCGCGCCATTTTCATCCGTTCCTTCCAATTCCGCGAGCAAAGCTAGCTCATAGCAGCGATCCGGCCGCCTGAGTTTAGACACATGTTCCAAAACAAAGAATACATTCGCCACAGGATTTTTTTTCAAACGAACCATCTTGTGGTACTATATGGTGGATGTATTTTGGTTGCGCTGTTGTACGTACAACGGACATGACGGATGAAAAATCGACGGACAAGTAGACCTAGAATCAACTCTTCCGTAATCTGTCATTTGACGTACGAAACCTTCGGATACGTTAATTTTTCTATAGGCTACGTAAAATTGACGTACGTCGTCTCCGATCCGTTAATTTTTGTTCCGTTGATGCGTTTTTAATGTGAACTGTCTCAGGAATCCGCTTCATTTATGCACCTATCAATTGTTTCCCCCACCCATCCCCCCCCCCCTCCCCCCTTCCCCCGGGCTACCCCACCTAAGAGGTGGGGATTGTCACCTTTTGCGTGACAAAATCCCCACCCCTGGGGCAACATTTAGGTGAGAAAAATCCCCACCCTCGGGTGCAAAAATGCACAGATAATGGGCCAAATGCCCCACCCTGGGGCATGAAAAATGTGACCAAACCCCCACCTATGGGGTGGAGTAGCGCAGGGGGGGGGGGGGGGGGGGGGGGGGGGAGGGGTGGGGAGGGGTGGGGGGAGGGGTGGTGAGGGGTGGGGGAAACAATTGATATATAGGTGCATTACGTACGTTGAGTGTATCTTTTGTTATTTTACACTTCTGAAACGTCCACATAATAGTTGACGCTGGTAACACTATTTCGAAATTGTTAGATAAAATAATCGACCGCCAAGCCAATAATTTATTGATATTGCTGACAGTTCCTGTCACTGTACTCATTGCCATAAAGTTCTATAGGTGTAGGGGGACAACTTAATTTGGGTGCTACAAGACGCATGATTTCTTGTCTTTTCTTTTTAGTTTGGTGGTGGGTGCACATTAATTCTATCAAAACAAATTTGCAAACTTTATGGATGAGTTTACTAACGCTCATTCACACTGTATCGTTTTTAAGCGATTGTTGTGCGTGCATTTTTGTGCGTCACTTTACGGGAACGCGGCACGAATATATGTTTTTGTCCAGAGTGAAACAATACTGAAAATTGGCAAAATCAATTTGGTTGGTGAATTTAGGTGTTTGCGATTGTTCAATTGTTTGTGTGTCGGTTTACACCAAATAAAGGCGCCTTTCCTTTACAGGTCGATAAGTTTATTTTATCCATCCTGCGTTTTTAAAAATCTATTTGCATCTCAATCGCTCTATGGCCCGATACAGACAAACGGGTGGAGCAAAACGCGCACGCAAGACGGATGAAAAAAAGGATAAGGCGCCTTTCCTTTGGTTCGTTTTTCATTCGTCATGCGTTTTCCATTCTTTTGCATAGGGTTTGCCTTAAAATGAGACTCATTTTGGTTAACATAATTGTGACCAGTCATTGCTGGATATTTTTGTCAAAATTGAATGGTTAAAATACGTATCTGCACTTGTGACCGGGCCGAGCACCGCCGCATTGCAATAAAGTTTCGCAACAGACACCATTGTGCGAACAAGCTATAGGCCTACCAGAAAACCGAGACCGCTTTTGACTAGACGTCAGCTGAAGCAGTCATATATTGCGCGGCGTATTTCGACGAGACTACTGTGCCTTTAATCAGACTCTGGAGGCAGAACGGAACTTCTGCCGAGCATTGACCTATAGTTTGCGTATAGAGCTAGCACGCGCCAATCCTTTTGGCACGTGCCAGAAGAGTCTGGCCACGTGCCGCCTGGGGTTAATGTATTACATTGTATAACATTGTACATGTATTACTAATTATTTGTATTAGTCTTGCTTCCTGTGCGGTGTGCTTTTGATGCACACGGCCCGGGACTTCGTTGTTGTGGTATGTTAGCTGGAGAGTATATTGAATCGGAGTCGGAAATCCTGTGACTGTGTCCCTTTTCTGGCGTTTAAGTGCGAGAATCGAGGAAATAACACTTGTTAGGCCTACTACAAACAAACACATGCATACGCACACCCCCACACGTCTCGGAAAAGAATTTAAAATTTCAAAGCACTGACAATTTTATTTCATGCGCCTCGCGCAAACGGATCCGAACGGTCCAATATTTTTCATTTCTTATTTTCTTGGCATGCAGGAAAATTATCCTCTGAATATCATTTGTATGTTTCAATAGATGGCCAAAAGTGTTTCTAATGCATGCACACACAAGTAGCACGCTATGAAATAGCGCCGATTAGAATAAAATTACCACTCAAGTACGTTTATTTTCGAACAAACAAAGTCCCATCAATACTATGTATTCAGTACAAATGGCACTGGACGAATAACCCAACACAGTATAGTCGAATTCCACATCATCTACACCTCATTTTGGTGGTCAAACTGCACATCATTCATCGGTCCTCCAGTTTCGGGCTTGATGCAAATGAAAGACAGTTACCTAGACTTGCGATTGTCGAAAACTTTTGCCTTGCTTCTCCTCAGACGCAACTGTTATGCTAAAATGAACCTTATCCGGTCGAATACCCCCACTTTTACCCTATTACATGTGTGACTTTTTTATTCCTGTCCCTTCTACGCTTCGGTACGCGTGTACTGCCAACACGCAAAAAACGTACATTGTGGATGAGTGTTATTTTGGCGCGCAATTGCCACGTGAGGGCGCATTGGCACTTTATTGCTTATTACTCAGTTTAACGCAAAACGAGAAACCGTGTTGAATTAAGACTAATCAGACTTGAAGTTGAAGATATCTTCGTTGGCTTGGCGCAATATGTCACTGTGGGGGCGCTTCATACTGCATCGCATTTTTCGAGCTCTCTCCTAATCAGTTTACACGCACGATTTCGCGGGAAAACGACCGATTCCTAAGACGCATATCTCGGCTACCGCTTGCTCAATTTATGCGATAAATGCTGTTTTAGAATTAACATAAAATAATCTGTAATGTGAGATGATATTTTCAATCAAAATCGAACTTTTACTTTTTTTTCCAAGTCCCTAAGATAGGTACCGTTGTGCACGATTTTTTGGGTGGGTAATAGGTAGGGACTTGGAAATCTGTGACGTCATCGCGCGCGCGCACTGGGTACACTAATACTGGTCAGTCTCACAGTGGATTTCTGCTGTATGCAGCCCTATGCGAAGTGGCGCATTTTGAGAATTGCGCTGTAAAACATCACAGCATTGTTCAATTCCAACTTTTAAAATAGATACTGAAAATAAATAATACTTTCTGACAATATTTATTTTTAAAAGGATTTTTTAAATATTTAAATTGGAACACAGCAAGATGTTTGTTTGACGGTGAGATTTCTGGTCCAAACAGGGTAGTTTGTGTTGCGAAACAGACTTGTGAAACCAGCAATTAGTTTGGGGAGATTGTTGTCTGTGTTTGCGCAAAATTTCAGTGTAAAAAACATGCACTTTATTTGTTTGTTTTAGCACACACAAATTATTATCAGTTCCCCTTTGTGAGCATCGTCAAGTGAGTGGTTTTCATTCCAGCCGTAAATGTGTGCTATATTACACATTGACAATGACGTTGCGCGCCCCCACGTGTGCTACGTACTCCTGCTGCATTTAGGCTTTCATGACAAAGCTTTAGTTTAGCAGAAAACGAGACAGGGTGTTGAACTAAGACTGATCAGACTTGAAGTTGAGGAATTATTCGCTGGCTTGGCGCAATATGTCACTGTGGGGGCGCTTCATACTGCATCGCATTCTTCCAGCTCTCTCCTAATCAGTTTACACACATGATTTCGCGGAAAAACGGCTGCTTTCTAAGAGGTATATCTTGGCTACCGCTTGCTCAATTTATGCGATGAATGTTGTTTTGGAATTTACAGAAAATAATCTGTAATGTGAGATGATATTTTCAATCCCAAGTATCTATAATAGGAAACACAGCTATTTTTTTTCTTGGCCTTATATTAAAACATTGGTAATTTTTTTCCACTGCCCACTCTGAAGGAAACTGGTTAAAGTTATATAATGGATTCACACTATGAGCAAGAACATGTACATGTTCATTGTAACCCCATTGTTAGTAACAATGGTGTGTACCCAATTTCCATTGTTAGATGTTCATAGTGTCACTCAGAGTAACACACTTCAATGCAAATTATTAAAAACAAAACTGCTGCAATGTTTTTTTCAATTTGCTGCTTCCATTTGCATATTGTCACAAAAGTTTATCATTTAATTAACAAAATGCACCATATATTGTCAAATAAAATTGCAACATACGGATGAGACACAATTTGTTTAAAAAAATTCACACGCCATATCGCTGTGTAAAGTGTGCACAGCTGATAATTAACTACGCAATAGCCACATTATGTTCACAAAGTTTGCTGAAGGGACATAATTACATCAGCTGAGCCATCTAGAAAATTTAATTAATTTGGATGTGACTGCATGTCTGACTTCCAAACGATAATGGTTAATTTAAAAAGTGTTTTATAATGAGTGTTTTACAAAGAATTAATTATTAATTTGAAGGCACAAAAATGTAGAACCTTTGAGAATGAGTGATCAAAATACATGTACTGTTGCACAGGTTGAGCTAGTGTTGAGAGAAACCAAACATCTCAAAATTATTAAAATTTGAATATGCAATCCTTCAGTTTCACAATTTTGCACAAGTGCCAAAGCATCAAATGAACTTGTACGGTTATCACTGATTCACTGGTCTGACAAACAAGTTTTGTTGAATGATAGCCCTGCTCGTGCTGCACGCTTCTTGCGCTTTATGGCTCGAGGTGGGCAAACTAAAAAATGTGTATTTTTTGCATGGATACATTTGACTTCTGATTGCGAGTCATGATCTTTCCGGATCTTTAGCTGATTACAACCACACCCAATTTTCAGAAAATGTGAAAAATGCTAAAAGAACACAGGATTAAACTTCCACTTGTTTTTCCTTAATATAATAACATACCAATGAAGGCCTGCAGCTTTGCGGTCGAAACGTCGCGATCCTCTCGCTGGCCACATCGTGAAACAGCATATGAATATTTGTTTATTTATTGTGACATGCAAATTTGATGATATTGATAACACTTTATTTTAGCAGTTATAGTTTTTTCTTAAATTAGTCATATTCTTTGTGTATGGCAGTTTTTCCAATAAAGAAAACATGCACTGCCTTCTGAAAATCGTTCAAGAATTTCTCAAATTGAAGTTACCATGGTTACCTCAATCTACCACGAGAACTTAGATCACTTAGCAGTCTGGACACTTTTAAAACACATTTGAAGACTTTTCTTTTTAAGAACTGTTACACCAACACATCCGCAGTTTCACCTTTAATCTACTCATAAATAGTATTTGCTCTTTCTTTTCTCAAGCGCCTCGAAATAGATTTATCTAGATGGATGGCGCTATACAAGTGTCTATTTAATATTATTAATATTTATTATTACCTCATCCAATAGTCATTGTCAAATCGTGGGTCCTTACGTCGATCATTGTTGTCTTGACCGCCAATGATCCTGAAATACAGCAAGGTCGTGGTAGCTCCGATGGTGAAAACGAAAAGCAATGCATATCTCGCACGGGTTCTCATGGTGCGTGTGGCCGCCACGATGCCCGTCAGTTCACCCGTACAGTTAGCGCGTACCGTACGCCGGCCGTCAGGCCTGTCCGCTCAAGTCAAGACGTTTCAGGAGTGTTCAGCTCGGCTGCGTTCAAAGCCATCATTTGCTTCAAAGCGCCAAGCAATACCGAAACTAGTTTGTAAATTGGATACACGGATACTCCGTGTACTATTAGTGCCACATGTTTTGTTTGTATCTCTTGAATTATTTACGAAGTAAACATTGCGGTAAAGAAAATGGAGCTGATTCACCATTTCATAACGCTCACATACAGCTAACTGGTTTCCGTTTTCATTTTGCGTGCAAGAAACTGGGGTTTCCCCTCTATATTGGGTACCAATGAAAAAAGAGGTTTACGGCTGTTGTATGTGATCAAAAAGTCCCCAAGCTGTTCCTGTTGCCAACGAGCGCCGTCTTGATCTTGATCTTGATCTGAAGCTCTATTATACACGTATATACGTGTAAGCATGGAGGAACTTTTCCTCCATGGTGTAAGTAATTTATACAGCGTATACTCCTGCGCAATGCATCTGGGCCAGAAGTTGGCTGAAACAACTTGGCTTCTCGAAGCTTTGAGAGTTTGCCATGCAAGTACACCCATATAGGCGTGCCCTTCTATTCGGATCGGAACAACACGCGCAGGAATATTTGAGATCGTCTGCAGACGTCTGGGGAGACGACATATCAATATATTATTATCCTACATGTGTACATGTAGGTATGGCTTCTCGGTCGGACAAGTTTATATCTTGCATTTCCTAGGAGATGTTATCCGTGGGAGGCACAATATCTATACGAAAGTGAGGATGGCCGGGGGACAGGATATCATCATAGCATTCTGTCCGGGGAATTAACAGGGTATAAAGCGGAAAGTATCTCCTTCCACTCCGGCTATGGCGTCGGTAATGCAGCATGGTTTGGGCTTCAAGCGTTTGCTACTATAGAGGAATCTGCAGATCCTCTGAGCCGCCAGAAAGTATAAAACTCAGTTCGAGTGCCGAATAGGATTTTCGCTAAACCATGAAGGGCTTGACTAACGTGAGGAGGATAATCACGGGCCAGGTCGCTGCTTCAACGAGGCAACAACGTGACCATGCAGGGTGCGGTGGTGCATCCATATATAACCTCATGAAAGCCAACAGGTCTACCAATCGTGCACGGGGAGCCAGGGGGACTCAGGTTAACTGAAACTAAGCCAGATCGGTCGATATGTGGAACAGGGTGGACTCCAAAGACTATAGTACACGTGACTTTCTCACCGCTCGACGTTTTTAGAGTTTCGATCATGCCTACTATGCATGCAAGCTATACTGCCGATGATTAAAAGAGCTCAGGAAAGTAACTTTCAGACTGCGGCGCCATCTGCAGGCGGCGACGAGATTGCTTCCCGAGCCTGGCAAGCTGTACCCCAATGCGACGTCTTTCACCCGGCGGTGCTATAATACTGGGAGTCGCAGAATAATAATAATAATAATAATATAGATTTAAACAACCCTGAATGCCGCAATGGGGCGACATTTTGGGAAGACTCTCCCCGGGGACCACCGAAATTTCGCCAAGAATCACTCAAAATGACACCTTATTTTTTTACCCGAAGCTTCCAGAGATGGTCACAGACCTAAGAGAAACTCGGTGCATCCCAATCCAATGTTGTATGACTCACTGCACGCAGCCTATACCCAGAATCAAGGCCGCTGCCGCTTTCGCGACGGAAGATCTATGCTGCAAATAGGCCTACAAGATAAGCACTTCTTTTGGGGCAGCCTATCATCCAGATATAGGCTGCCCATCAAAACTTTAGAGCCATATTGAATTTTTCACAGCGCGCGGCGTTTAATAACAAATGCAGCACGATACTGGCAGAGGGTATCCCCCATTGTTCCCCCATTGTGACTTAAAGGGCTGTGACATGCTAAACAACTTTGTGCCTAAGCTTTGCTTCATAATGACGGATTACTTGTTCAGCAAGACATACTATTGTTCATTTGGATGTAAAATCAATAAAAGGTGGCCTTTTTCAACTTTGAAGATTTCATTGCAATAAATCACAGACAGAGGTCCCGGGCCCCCTCTAGGTCATGCAGGCCTCTGGTGGAAGACAGGCCTGAAACTTAGGTCAAACAATAATTTAGTCGAATAATGTAAGTACACAAAACAGTCGTTTCCCTACTTCTATTAACCTCGAACCCAGGAGTAGGAAACGTTTGCAAGCAGTTTGCATTTGGCGTATGATGCAATTTAATAAAAACAAAACATTGAGAACGAGATCGCAGTATCGTGCAATGCAAAATGGCGCACAGTCAAGACCCGCTGGTTCAACTTGTGCTCAATGTCGGCCTTACTGCCGTGGCCCACCCGATGGGCTACGTGAAAACACTGATTCAGGTAGATACTTGATACACGGGGAAAGCCTTGAAACATTTATAAAGTCATTCACATCCAGGGGCGGACGTGAACTTCAGAATGACATTGACATTCAGATGACATTGAACCCATTTCGTGACAAATATCAAAACCCCCGGATTCCATTTCCGTCCAACAAGCAAACTAGGGTAGGGACTTAAAAACAAATTCAAAGTTCGGTTTTAATTGAAAATATCATCTCACATTACAGATTTTTTTATGTAAATTCTAAAACAACATTCATCGCATAAATTGAGCTAGACCCGTGAACAGGGCTTCGGAAAATCCTCAGCCCTGGAGCCGTTTTTTAACCCCAATTTCCCAAATCTGTGGCAAACTCACGCAAATGAAATTTGTCCTTTTGCTCTGATATTTGCTCAATAGGTGCACTCACCCAAATGTTCAAATATTCCGAAGAGTACGCATCGATCCGATGTCTAGTTTCAGTAAAATCGTGGGGCAAAATTTAGACCCTCAAATACAGATTGTTTGCCCAAAATCGAATATGCGCATGCGCGAGAGCGGAAAAGTCAACACTAGCTAGACTGGTTTTCTGTCCTTATAATTTTACTTCCCCTTCGTCGTATGAGGACAGAGAACAAGTCTAGTGTTGACCTATCCGTTCTCGCGCATGTGCATATTTGATTTTGTGAGGAAACACTTTTTTCAGTCAGTCTCATGTTTTGCACACAAGGTCTGAATCCATGATCAACTTCTTAATTCTATCCGCATCAGTAAATTGGAACAAATATGAAGATTTTACTTAAAATGGTAAATTTACTTAAAGGCACAGGCTCGTCAGCAATGCGCGCCCGCCAAATGTGTGCCACGCAATACACAGCTCCATAGCAAAGGCATGGAGCTGCGTGTTTCGAGCACGAATTTGGCGGGCGCGCATTGCTGACGAGCCTGTGCCTTTAAACTGGTAAATTCTTTCCAAATCTAACATTGTTTTATTTGATTTTCCAACATTTGTGCATGCAGATTGGATATGAACCTCTTCCTCCTCGATTCGGCAGAAATGCTTTCTTCCGCAGAACGCTGATGCTTCCTGGAGTTGCTGCATACTGTAAATTGGTTTCCAATTTTGTTTTATTTAACTTGATTTAGGAATGATGCATCACATTATTCCACCCATCCAATATTAGGCTTGGACAATTCCAATATTTTTAGAACTTGTTCCAATTCCACTTAGGAATTGCGATTTCCATTTGGATTTGATTCCAATTTCAAAAAAAATTTTGCACTACAATTGGTAAAAAAAAGAAATTATAATCTTGTAAACCTGATACACAACTGCCAGATTCATGAAATGTTGTATTTTGTGCATTCATTAAAGGTAGAACACATGTACCATTACAAATAGTTTTATCTCCCTGTCTGATTGAGGATATATGCATGATTAAAACCAACCTGAGTAAAAGTCAGCTCAGTACTTCGTCTAACCTTTAAGAAAACAACCACGGCCTGTGCACCAAGTGGCATTTGGGCGAGGTGGTGTTTGGGCAAAGTGGATTTTGGGCGAAGTGGTCCAGGGTGAAGTGGTTTTGGGGCGAAGTGAATTTTTATCTCATGAGACGAAAATTAATTGTTTTACTCATTTCTCAAAGACTATAGCACTTCAGACAAAACCATTTTAGGGGACGTTTACTACCATCATTATGTTTATATTGTGTATTGTGTAAATCTGTGAACATTTATATTTATTATATTTATATTTATTTCATTTTCCGGGATATAAAAATTACTGAATTACAGACAAAACAGATTACACATACAAAAAACTGTAAACAGAACAGAAAACAGTACCCAAATAGCTCCCGTAGGATTGCCCAAAAGAAACAAGTTTCTATCGAGGGGGTCTCCAAACTAATTGGATAATACATTTCTGATATTTGAGATACCAATCATGTGTTCTACCTTTAACATTTCAAATCTTCAAGTACTTTTGGAATCACCAAGGTAATGGGAATTGATTCCGCCAAAAGACTGGATCGTGATTCTAATTCCCAACTTGGAATTGATTAAATTGTAATCAACTCCAGAGAGGATTCACTCAAGCTTATCTAGTTAGAATAAGGCTGAAAATCCATGAACCCGTCCTGCATTGTATGTGTGTCCTTAATTAGGCTAGGTACTTTGCCATGAATTGCCTCTCCATCCAGGAGGAAATGGGTACCAGTGAAAGCTGATGTGTTTGATTAGTCACGCCCTGTGTGGGTAAACTGCATAGTACTGCATGCTTTCATAGGGGGTTGAGAAGGATTAAGGAATGATATTTCGGAGCCCAATGAACAGGAATGATAGTGTGGCAGCGCCTTGAGCGTCCTTGGATATGTGCGCAATACAAATGTCCCTATTATAAGTTGGGACGGATGGGGTATCTCAACTATAGTTGGGATGGGTTGGGTATGTGTGTTCATGTGGTTTATAGAGATAAGGTATCGTTTATGGTGATATCTTGTGTTTTATTCCTGCAGCGCGTCACATCTACAAAGTGGATGGATTCTTTGGGCTTTATAGAGGCTTTGTCCCTCGGCTGTGTAGCACACTCACTGGGTCATTCGTTGCTTCCAAGGTGGCCAATGTAAGTGGCTTTTAATTGCTTTAAGACCCGTCCACATTTCGTTGCTGAAATCACAAAGTGGACACCAAGTATACTTGAGTCTTCACTCGGTAAAGGGGGCATTTTGGCAACACAGACCATATTTTCCAGAAAATACCTTTGTCTGGTCTCAAAATAAAAGAAATAAGTTTCAGTTGTTCTGAAGAGATAACTTGGGCCCAAAAAGGGTTACAAATAGTGTGACAACATGCCTTTTTAAAAACCCTGTGTACAAATTTCCAATATATGCTCGTAACCGGGACGGCCTGGCTCCACCAGGATTGAAACCACGGACCTTCTGCTTAACATGCAGATGCCTTCTCTACCAATGCATAGTTCCGACCTGTCAATCAAGCCGAACCCGCCGACCAATCAGAACAGAGCTAGCAGACGGCGCCCACAAAGGTCAAAGTGTTGCAATCATCACACAATCACGCGATTTTCTGCCCATACAGTTTGTATGTTGTATGCGCCAGTGACCGGTTGAATTTTGGTTTCAATGTCGGGCGATTCGCTGTTCAAAGGTAGGAAAGCGCATTTTTATGAATATATGTCATCCCTGCATTACTAGCCCTTCGCTCAGTGTGTGCTACGGTAACTGTCGACCCTAAAACATAAATACCTTTGAGTTTTCTCCAATGAATCTGTGCTTTCCATGCTGAGTCCCGTTGCTTTGTACGTTGTGTGTCGCCATTTTTTTACGATGGCTTGTGAGCGCATAGCAACAATATCTAAGGGGCGGGGTTAACTGGGCAATCTCGGAACTATGCATTGAGCTATGGAAAGAAGCATGCACAATAAAATTGTTTGATGTGGCATAATATCTGTAATTTAATTTTTTTACAGAAATTGGATGAGTTTTTTCCAGTCACACGCGAGGAAGACCTTAATGCCATGAAAGGGAAGCAAAAGGGAATTGGACAGATTTCAAATGCAACGTTTTTACTGCAGGTAATTATTAGAAGAAGGTTCAAGCAATGATTATAGTTAACTGTCGCATCGTTAGGCAGTTTGTAATATGTGTATAAATGGGTAATAATAATATATAGCACCATTCCATATAGATCATTGCGCTGTTGCCATTTCTACTGCTGCCATTTCTACTGCTGCCATCAGGAAATCACCAGAACCATTTCGCTTCAACTGGGTGGCTGCCTGGCCAAGGCACACAACTCTATCAGCACTTAGATTGTGGCACTCCCCCTACAGGGTACTCCTGGCACTGTTGCCATTATTATCGCTGCCATCAGGAAATCACCAGAACCATTTCACTTCAACTAGGTGGCTACCTGGCCAAGGCGCACAACCCTATCAGCAGTTAGATTGAGCTAGTCACGCTCCTTTAATCGTAATTTTGAGCCTCTTTCTTATTTATTACTTTGTTTAACCTTTCCTTCAGACGTGTAAGATGACTGTTTCACACAGCTGTGCTGTTATAGCGACTCATCCATTTCATGTTATCGCAGTCAGATCCATGGTGCAGTTTATTGGACGAGAATCCAAGTACAGGTATGGGCAGCCAGGCTACTTTGTAAACTTACAAATATCGCAAATGTTAAAAACACAAAAATGGCAAATTCCAGGAATTCAGACTTGCATTTCAAAGACTTTAATAGCTTGCAATGCTTTATGTACTCAAGTTGTTTGATTTGAAACACTTGTTTTTCAAGTATCCTTGATGGTGTAATTCCTGAAAAAGATTTGGCAATGCCATTCTTAAAGACACAGGCTCGTCAGCAATGCGCGCGCGCCAAATCCGTGCCACGAAATACGCAGCTCCATGCCTTCGCTATGGAGCTGCGTATTTCGTGGCACAAATTTGGCACGCGCGCATTGCTGACGAGCCTGTGCCTTTAAAGCCCTAATACAACATTTGTAGTTACCAACAAGTTCACTTCACAAGTTGACAAGAAAAATCCAACTAAAAGTATTCTAGCAATGGTAACAAACACATGATTTGTGGTTTCAAGCCGACCATGCACGTTTGCGGGCGGAAGCGTTTGTTTTCGGTTTCATCCTGCAAGTTGAATTCAAAGCAGGGCTGTAACCATTGTGGAGCCGATGATCATAGTTGTGCCTGTTGGAACTGTTATTAATTTTCTTTAGTTGCAACTTGCAAGTTGACGTCAACAATTTTAGTCTTGTGGCATGGCGCCGTGTAGCAGGGTAACCTTTGTGGAGCCGACGATCGTAAGTTCGTAAAAGTTCTGTGATCGGAACATTTATTGAATTTGTTTGGTTTCAACAACTTGCAAAGAAGGGCGGTAACCTTTGAGGAGCCGACGATCGTAGTTATATTGGAGCTTTTATTGATTTTCCATGGTTGCAACTTGCAAGTCTTTGTGAATTTTTTTCACCCTGAACTAGGCTACCGTTTGTATTTTTATTTAATCAATAAAAATGGGTTTGAGTGACTTATCTCGAAAGTATCCAATTACAGCAAAGCCTAGCTGAACTTTCGTGGCCTGCATCATGTATGCTCCAATTCAATGAACTGTCAGTGGTGCCTCGCAAACGCACATGATACCAGGTCAAAGAACTTTATATTGCGAGCGCGGTAATAAGTTTTACTTTTTGTTATGTTTACTATTCGTTTAAACGTTTTAACAAACGTTTAAACGAACGTTTAAACGTTTAGAAAAATAAACGGTAACTCCCAGCACTAATTTGAACCCAGGTCCTTGGCTTACATGGCCAATTGCTCTACCAACCAAGCTATCTGGGAATCCTGCCGGAGCACCACAACAATCTGGTGGTGACCTCTCTTTTTCCAACAATGCAGTGGGGCAAATCCATGCCAACCAATTGGCTACACTGATGGCCTATCGTGAAGAGAGCTCAGTTGGTAGAGCAATTGGCCATGTAAGCCAATGACCTGGGTTCGAATCCCAGTCGGGGCACTGCAATTTTATCGTGTTTCTAAATTCATCTTTCAATTAACAGACCGTTAAAATTCTTTTTTTACAGTGGCTGGCTATCACCGTACACTGAGATCTATTCTGAAGAAGGCATCAAGGGCTTTTTCGCGTAAGTGGCTGAATTAAATTAAAGTGAATAAATTATTTAATCCAGTACCATTCAATTCCAAATGTTATTGTCACATGGGCAATCTTGCTTAAGTCAAGTTTGTATGGGAAATATCAAACAGTTATTACTTGTGGTGGTTGATTTAGTTTTCAGGTTTAGTTAGCCTAACCTGTATTTTTTTAAATCATATTGTTAGCCACCACTGATAAGAAAATATATTACACACAGTTATTTTGGAAAGACCCCTTTTGAAAAAGGCCCAAGAAATAGTTTTTAGTGTTGACATCTTAGCAACAACTTTTGTAATTTGATTTACCATTACAGAGGTCTAGTTCCCCGACTTCTTCAAGACATTCTGACACTATGGCTGGCGAGAACACTCTATCAGATCTTCAACAATCTCCTTTTAAATTACACGGAACCGGTAAGTCTGGTTTCAATGGTTTTAATGTCTTTAAACGTCTTACAATTTGTATTAAGTTTAGGGGCCGTCCGAAGCTGTCAACATTTTCACGGTTCTACAAAGTGTAGGAAGGGGGGGGGGGGGGGGGGTTGAGTGCCACGTATGCTCTGTAAAATGTTGACACTTAATGTTAAAACCGGGTAAGTAGTATTTCGGGGGAGGAAGGGGGTCTGGAAAAATACTACGCTCCTGTAGAATTGTGAAAATATTGACAACGTTGGACGGTCCCTTATACAGTGTGAGTCAAAAAAATAACTATACACTTTTAAAATTACTACTTGTGTTTTAGTGTATCAATATTGATATGAGATGTTTTGACATGTATTTTGGATAAGTTCTCCTTTGTCTTTTGGTAGCAGTTTAATTAAATTATGTTTCATGCATCACTGCACATTAGGCAAATAAGGGTGTCAGGTGGAACAGGACTTGCGCCAATTCAGTATGGCTATGAAAAAAAAGAGGATTTTAACCAGTGACTTGGTTGTTAAGAATCAACAGAGCCTCGTTGAACATACGTACAATGAAACATCTTGTGGGCTATTCTTCATCTTAAAACATGGCTCGTCCTCGGCTCACACCCTAGCAAAGGGCCTACTTGGTAAGCGAATTCCACCGCACACAAAGTGTTGGCCACGACTGTGTTCCAAAGCTTTTGCCAGCAATTTTCTAATACAAGATGTCAACTCGTGCCACCGTTTACTAAAATGTTCGTAAATACCAAGCCACAGGGACAAGCCACAACCTAAACAAAGGCAAGTTTTTTAGGGTTTTGTTTTGGTCTCTTTTTTTTAAAATTCTTATCAGTTGGGCAAGACGTGTTCCACCTGACACCCTTATTTGCCTCATGTGCGGTCATGCATGAAACATAATTTAATTAAACTGCTACCAAAAGACACAGGAGAACTTATCCAAAATACATATCAATATTGGTACACTAAAACACAACAGGTAATTTTAAAAGTGTATAGGTTTTTTTTACTTGCACTGTAGACCCTTTGTGCTGGTAGCCGTGTTAGGGGGCAGGTTTTCATATTTAAATGATGTGACAATAGATCCACAAAGTGCCTACTCGTGCATTTATTTATTTATTTATTCCATTTATTTACCCAGGGTGTGCCCAAACAGTTTACAAGAACTGGTTTCCATTGGGGCCCTGCAAACACTCATAAAACAAATATATTAAATTAAACAACTTCACAATCACAAACAAACTGGAATAAGATACAACAACAACATCAACATTCACAAAATATCAACACTCGAACAATTGGAAACAAATATTGGTTACAGAAGAACAACATGATAAGAAATATTATACATATGCACGCGACACTGAAATTTACGCTAATTACGGGAAGGGCGAAAAACCCGCAAAAAACCTTTTTAAGAGAAAAAAAATTGGAAAATTCCCTTCCGGCTCCAAAATTAAAGTTTAATTTTATGGCAAACAAGTCCTACGACTCCGTAAATTAGCATTGATACACGGTGACAATGTGATTGTCCCATAAGATGGCCCCTGTGCAAAGGGTTTATTGCTAAAATGATTTCACCTGATTTGTTTCATGAGCTGTCTTATTGGTTTTGAAATAGTATAGGACATTTCCTAACGGTCTTTCCAAAGTAAAGGATTGTTATTTGGCTAAAAGAGTAATAAAACGTGTGACAACATACTGGGTGGTAGATGAGGACGGGGGATAGAGATGGAGGAGATGGGGATGGAGGGATGGGCGGGGTTAAAGAATGGGGGTGGGGGATGAGGTGGGGGACAGGGAGAGGGATGGGGGACAGGGAGGGGGATGGGGACAGGTAGTGTTTCTTAACATGATTCATGTTTACAGGAAAGAAATTTTGATTTGTATGTAGCAGCCAGCAGTTTTATTTTTTTAACAAGGATAACCCTTACAGTCATTTAAGCCGACTTATGGGGAACCCTCATAAGTCCGCTTACTGTAAGCTGTTTACTATAATATGTATGAGAAAACCTCAGTGAAATGAGACAACAATTTGGTTCCTGAGACTCTAAATCGGACACTTTTTGAAATACTTGTGTGGGTTATCCTATTCTACATTTGGATCATCCTTTCATATAAGTTCTTGTGTCTTGTTCTAGTTTCGAAGGCACTTTTTATTGCCCCAAATAACCAAAAATTACAGGCACATTGTACTTGGGGTGTTTCAAAATAAAGTGAAATTTCAAGTTCATGCCCTTTAACAGGCTGTTTAGCAATAACTCGGTTATTGATGATGTTTTTGACCTGACACAGGGTTTCTCCAGATATATTAAATATTCTTCTGAAAGCCATCATCCTGTGTGATAGTTTTTCACAGTTATTCGTTTTTGGAAATAAATGTACATATGTGTCCCATGCGTAACACTGTTTGCGTCAACTAGAGAATGTCCCATGCATAACACCAATTTTATTGATTTGTCACTTTGATATATATTATGTGAAAAAAAATGATGACCCTGAAGAAAAATACTCAACAATGGGTCTTTCTATAAATTAGGGGTCTAATTTTGGTGTCCCCCGTTACATTCTACATCTTGTTTTTGTAAATTCAGGACACATTCTTTAAATACTTTCCATCTTAAAAAGTGAGTACATAAAGTACAATTCATAAACAATGGTTTAAAAGCCATTTTAATGATTTTTGAACGAAAAATAACACATATCAGGTGTAACAGGGGACACTAAATGTCACACTTTTGGACCCCTAATTTATAGAAAGACCCCATTGCAACTTCTCAGGAGATTTGGTGTAAATTGGTTTAAAATTTTAGAGATATGATTATTTAAAGTCACTTAAAATTGTAAATTTCTGGTTGACAGATATTTCCCTTTATTTTGAAACACCCCACTTTAAAAGCTAGAGTCAGACTTTATTTCAGCACTTCCCCAAAACCTACTGAGAGTAGAACTTTACAGCTATATTGTATCAATGTTTTAGAAGAAAATGTGTTTTAGAAGAAAATGTATTTTCTATACCAGTGTTCTCCACTGGTCCTTATTTTGTCCGGGCGCGCCAATTTCGCTCAGCTTAAGAATTCAAGAGATGAACACATTCACCACTTGAGGGCGCTGTTTAAAACAAATGCATGCAACTGTCGTGGACGTTATATCAACGTTGATGCGATAGATTTGCGTGTTAAGTGATCGCTAATAGCAAGCAAATCATGTTTGGTGAATTTACACCTCATTTTAGAAAGACTTGGCTGTACTTTCAGTTTTTTAGAGGGGAAAATTCATTAATTTTTTCCAGGCGACCAAGTTTTTTGTCCGGGCGGCAAATGTTTGTCCGGGCGTTAACGGTAACTGTAATGTAACGGCAGTGGAGATCATAGTATACAAAAATATTGTCTCCACCGGGATTTGAACCGCAGACCTTGCTCCACGTGCAGATGACCTACCAATTGAGCTATGAAGCCAACTGGGGCCAATTTCATCAAGCAGTTAAGCAAACAAATTTGCTTAATCAAAAATTTGTTTGCTTTATAAGAATGGGTTAATAATCAAAATTTTACTTCAACTTGTGTTTTTAGCAAGAATAGCAGATTTTCTTGTGAAAAACTTAAGTTGACATTCAATTTCGACTATTGACTCATTTTTATAAAGCAAACAAATTTTTGATTAAGCAAATTCTTTTGCTTAATTGCTTTATGAAATTGGCCCCTGGTGGCTTCATATGCATTGCAGCACAAAGACCTACGGCTTTACATCCCATCTAAAGGATGGGGCAAATATGGTTAATATAAAAGCTAGTGTCCGTGATTTTCAAATAAGAACTGTCAAACTAAAAAAAAAATAACTAATATAGTATGTACTGTATGTACACATTGTTTGAGGGGGAGGGTATGCGCTACAAACTAAGTGTCCACTTAAAACATAAATTGTTTTAAGCATCTTAATCATTAACCACAATGATGCAGACCAGTTTGTGCATATTTCAACAAGACTCCTTTCTTAAAAGGTGTAGCTGCCTCCAACTTCCCGTCTTTCCTGTTTTCAACCAGACTTAACTGAGTATTACAAGTGCCACTTTGGCCACTCTTTACCCCCAGCTTTCAGCACTCTCAGGTTTTAACTCAAGATTTTAATAACCTGCACTGCTAGACACTTCGCATACAAATGTTTTTAAAGATGTAAAGTGGCTGTTCAAAATGCTTAACAAAATCCAGTTGCAAGACGCTTCAAGGTACATTAATCGTCAAGAGCTTGGCAATTGGCCAAACCCTTCTATCACTTAGCGTTAGGCCAAGAAATAAAAATAGCTGTTTCTGGCAGGGGGATGCAGACATCCTGTCCTGTCATTTTTAGACTTATTTCAAGTCTGAGATTGCATATACTTTAACAATTATGGGAAGTACCCTATGCATAACTGGTACATTACATGTATACATGAAGTCAGACTTGAAATAAGTCTAAAAACGACAGGACCTTCCCCTTCGTAGTTGATGTCTGCAAATTTTCTTAACGGAACCCCCTGTTTCTGGTTACCAACCCCAACCTAGAAAATCACGCAGAACAAATATCTTGTTATTAAAAAGAAATCAACAAAATATAAAAACTTAGACTCTAATTTTTGTGTACATCGCTTTTTTACCTCCCAAACTTGTAAAAGTGGCTCACTCTTGGTTGTTTGTATCCACAATGACCAGATTTTCAAATGCAGAGATTTTAAACACTTAACCACTGAATATACAGTACTGGAATAATGTGGAATGCGGTTATTAGAGAGGTTACGCACCGTCACGGATACCGATACGTATACGTCATGCGCTTCTCATGACGTGTAACAATAGTACACATGTTTCCATACACGTTGACAACACCTATCGGCTTTCATACACGTAGCATAAAAACGTTTTACCGTTGAACGATTACCGTTATCATATCCGTATTCCTCAACTTGCGAAACCTCCCTATTAACATGCTCACTATTATAAAGTGCAAGAGGGTAAAAAACAATTGACCATCATCTCACCCGAACATAAACAGCTATAATATTTTAGAAAAGAAAAAGAAAAGAAAATGTTTCTCCTACCTACCCTAAATACCTTTTTATGTAATAGAAAACGCAGCTATTTTTTCCCTTGGCCTTACCGTTAAGTACCATGGCCGTTTCTTTAAGCAATTCCGGATTGTGTCTCGAACGCCGTATTGAGACCCACTTGAGAAGTTGATTAGCGTCCGCTGTGAAAACACTGCATTTTTGCCTCGTCAATATCGGCAAGAATTCTGGAGCCAACGTTTGTCAGTCAGATTGCCTGATATTTGCACAGTGGGGTGACCCTTCTTATTCACTAGGTGAAAATTGACATTTGTCAATATAAGTGAATTTTCGTGCCCATATATCTTCCGAGGTACACTAATTAATTTCTGTCCATCACTCATTTAGTCTAGATTTGTTTTTTTGGCATTTTTGTTTTGTCTGTATCTACACATACAAAAAAGTGCATTGTCGTTGCAATTGTTTTGAAGTAGGTTTTTTGTGTGTGTTTTTAGATGGCAAATGTTGCTGAGCTAAGGAGTTATGCCCTTGCCATCACTGGAGTAAGTAAACACAAACATTTTTATCAAACAATCAAGGTATGCAACAAAACCTTGTTTGTCAGTTGTAATTATGCACCTATCAATTGTTTCCCCCCCCCCCCCCCCCCCCCCCCCCCCCCGCGCTACCCCACCCCCTAGGTGGGGGTTTGGTCACATTTTTCATGCCCCAGGGTGGGGCATTTGGCCCATTATCTGTGCATGTTTGCGCATGTTTTGCACCCGAGGGTGGGGATTTTTGTCACCTAAATGTTGCCCCAGGGGTGGGGATTTTGTCACGCAAAAAGTGACAATCCCCACCTCTTAGGTGGGGTAGCCCGGGGGGGGGGGGGGGGGGGGAGGGGGAGGGGTGGGGGAAACAATTGATAGGCGCATTATAACCAGGGCCCAATTATGCTGTACTGGCATCTGGTGTACTGGCATATACTTCATGTCACACTTAGTATCCAAATGACCAGACAAAATGTTTGTTGTTACATAATGTGACGAGGTGCAAAAGGAAGGGGTGAAGTACAGAATCAATGCCGTTCTCCCTGTCATAAAGCAACCAGAATATTGGTTGCAAAACAATGACTTGCACCACGTAGCAACAACAGCATAGTATACATGTATGACTCTCTAAACTGCTCCTCCATTTATAAGTAAAGAACTAGGGACACCAGCAAAATGTTACGTGTAAATGGCTAATTTTATGGTGCTGTTTAAAGGAGCGTGTCCAGATCACATTTTTAACCCTCCTTTTTCCAACATCCAAATTGGAGATTGCAATTTTTCCTTTTTTCTTATGGAAGGTATTTGATTGTTAGGTTAAAACAAAATCCATTTTCTGGAAAAATCTGAACAAAAAAACTGGTCCTAGCAAAAACGGGTAACGAGCTGTTTTTGAAATGTTGACACTCTGGGTGACAGATAGTTCATGTTATTTTGAAACAACCTATTTTTAATAATAATAATGATTAGATTTGTATAGCGCACATATCCACCCTGCAGGGTGCTCAAGGCGCTGTTACTATTATTACCGCTGCCATCAGGGAATCACCAGAACCATTTCGCTTCAACTAGGTGGCTGCTGGTCAGGCGCACAACCCTATCAGCAGTTAGATTGTGGCATTCCCCTTAACAGCTTCCCATATATCGCTTGGGTTGACGAGGCAACTGGGATTAAGTGCCTTGCACAGGGACACAGACATGTTGGTCGAAGTGGGGCTCGAACCCCCAACCTCTGATTGGGAGTCCCGCTTCATACCCACTAGACCACCACACACGCTCCCCAAAGATACCTTTTCATTTCCTAATCCTCTTCCTTGTAGTTCTTGGCGGGAATTGTGACCTACCCTCTGGGGCTCGTCAGTAACATGATGGCTGTCAACAATTCTGGGTGAGTGGTGAAGATAATACTTGTGTATTTATTTATTTATTTATATACCACATCCAACAGCGGAGGACCGCCAATTACAGGAATGGGAGCAAGTGTGGTTGAGTGCCTTGCTCAAGGGCACAGGTGCCACAACCCGTCACGGCCAGGAATCGAACCTACATTCTAGTACTAGCACAGAAACTTAAGTTTGACGCACTAGACCGCTCAGCCATAACACCCCATGTCTTTGTTATCTTGTAGCAATTGGTTTCAGTGTACATGTATGTATGTGGGTCTTTCCATAAAAACAGGAGCCAAAGTGTGGCATTTCGATGCATTTATAAAAATTGCCTTTTCAAGTAATAACAAAATTGTTTAAATAAATTTCTATGCAATTTGTAAGTAATGTAGAATATTTAAAATAATTTACAAACGGTTAGACATGTCTTGGTATGATAGTCTTGAAAATATTCAAGAAAATTGTTTTACGACGTAAGGGGGACTGCAAGGCATTTTTCAACTCTTGCGATTACATTTCAAGTCTTTTTGACCAGTTTCTTTCTGGACAAGGTAGTTGCTGATTTCAACCAGCTGTAGAACCTGGACTTTATTGATTCAAATTACATTATGAGCAAAATTTGTTTCAACATGTCACACTTGCATTTAGAAGATCGCACTAGTTTATTGAATCGTTCTCGTTATGTTTTGGGTAGTATCAACAGATAAAGGTGGTGTTCGATTCATGAGGTCATATATTCTTTATATGCCGAAGGTAATCGTTCTCTGAAGTCCGGAAATTCTCCAGAAGTGTCAAGACGTAAGGGGGACACTGTCGGGGGCGGATCCAGGATTTTGATCCTGGATCTAAAGGGGGGTGGGGCGTGACATTTTTAAGCATGAAATGCTGACGACAATGAAATACATGTAGCGAGCGCGTAGTGCGAAGCCCTAACGGCTTCTAGATGGATTCTAGATGCTCTGTGGTGCGATCTGAGGCAATATTTAACCACTTTAAACAGGAAAAGTGTGCACAAAAAGTGGGTTTTTTTTGTTTTGTTTTTTTTAAAGGGGGGGGGGGGGGTGTGTGCGCCCCCCACGCTCCCCCTGGATCCGCCCCCGACTGTGTCCTGTTTTAATGGAGTGACCCATGTACCAAACTGATTTATCAAACTAATCTATTTTTCTGCATTGCTTTGCAGGCTTGTGGCAGTTAGTCCACCATTTATGCCTGTGTATTGTAGGCACAACGTCTTTGAGTTGGGATTGTTTAGGATGCAGCGCCGTGCGTTCAATGTTTTCGTTGGGATGCCACATACTGAAGAAGGAATTGTGCTATTGAACGTGGAACTGATCTATTAAACCAATATTTTTGTTTGCCTTTCTTTGCAGGCTTGTGGCAGGTAGTCCACCATTTATGCCTGTGTATTTAAACTGGACCGACTGCTGGCGAGACCTTCGCAATAAGGTAAGATTCTTAGTCAATTTCGAAACTAACCCAAAAAATTACCGAATCTCCAAATTCTATTTATGGTTTTTAGTTTTTTAGCTGTTCATATTTTCCATAATTTTTCAAAATTGAATATGGTTATTTGTTAGTCCTTGAACTTCAGACCCAAAGATGAAGGGTACATTACGTGTATGTCGGTCTTCAGCCAATTTTTGCAATCGAGATAACTTATTTTATTTAACGCCCAAGTAGATCCCTCTCATTTTATTGGACGATAGCAGGTCACATGGCTTCTCCACATTTTTGTTCTATACGATTTTTTACATTGCATGGCGCGCCTGTTTCTATTGCACGGCGCGCCTGTTTCCATTGCATGGCACGCGCACTGCATGTATTTTTACTGCAAGCTCGTGTTCATGTACGCGCGTGACATTGCACGACGCTGAAGCAGACGTGTTTGCATAAGACACACGTGTGGTAGATGAGTTGGATTCGGTCTTTGTGATGCGAGGGATGTCAGGGACAAGTTCATCTTTTTCTATTTTTAAAGAAGATCAAAACATATGCAGGGAAATATTATCTGAATTTTCAAAATGGTCTCTAGACCAAAGAAAGACGTATTTTTAACACTGAGCCAATCCGGGTCCCTGTCATTTCTTTATAGGACCTTCTCAAGCGTGGTTCAAGCGTCTTCTTCCGTCGGTATGAACTGAGTAAGATGGTTGTGGAGCCCATACCAGCTACTCCACTAGATTAAGGCCACTTTATCAAAGTGACCTTAAGCATATCCCAATCTTTGTTGTTGATATCTTTGGGAATTAAGACATACAAATGACTGGGTGCATTTAAATTGAGGAAAGAAATATGCCTGTTTATGGATTTGAATACCAGCCTCCGGTAACTTACCCTGGGAACTCGGGTTTAAATCCGTAGCCGGTCAATTTAGGCATTTCACAATACGTACGTTGTGCCACCATGAGTATCTGTCGGAGAGGGCATTTTCTCTCTGTGCAGCCCGACATTGACTTTACACAGCAATCAGATATGATTTGAAAAAGAATACCTTATTTAAAGGCGCAGGCACGTCAGCAATGCCCGTGCGCCAAATTCGTGCCACGAAATACGCAGCTCCAAAGCAAAGGCATAAAGCTGCGTATTTCGTGGCACGATTTTGGCGCGCGCGCATTGCTAACGAGCCTGTGCCTTTAAAGGAATATTTGAGTTAAAGTCTAAAAAGTTAAAATACTGTAGAGAGTCTAAATGGTTTAAAACACGGGCTGTACTTGCATGAACAATGATTCCCTCATGTTGTTACCATGTCGGTTGCTGTGACATTCAGTTTTGTCCAAAATGGCACCTGTATTGTGAATTGCTCACATGTCTTCACTCAATTGACACGAGTTAATATCTGTAGATTATTTTTTGATATCAATATCTTACCAATGCAGAGGCCGCCGTAACTTGTAAAATTTTATTTAAAGGCGCAGGCTCGTCGGCAATGCGTGCACGCCAAATTCGTGCCACGAAATACGCAGCTCCATAGCAAAGGCACGGAGCTGTGTATTTTGCGCAACGAATTTGGCGCGTGCGCATTGCTGACGAGCCTGTGCCTTTAAAAATGGGATTGGGATTAACTGTGTTAATTTTGTTTCCTTATATTTGAACACGTGTTGGTACTACCACGGAGGAATGGTACCCTACTAAAATAATGTATAATATTGTCTTTAGTTATCAATTTTTGCTAACGGAAAGGTCTCACTGAGGCCTTTCCAAGACCTTTGACAGAAAATGGCCTCGTAATATACTGAATGTAGACCTGTAAAATATGGATGTATTCATTAATTATAAAAGAACTCCTGGATAACAGATTTTTCAGTTCCATGCCAAAAAAGGGATTTTTTTATAAGAAAGTTCTCGACTACATCACTGTATCACACTTAATTTTTGTCATAGTGTGTCGGGGAAGTACTGAGTATATATACAGTGATAATCAAGTTACGTCAGGTAAGACAAAACAAACACTAATTAATATTCATTCTCCCTGGCGCAAGCCAAATCGCATTCGCTCATCAGTTGCAGTACCCGCTGCTAAATGATTCAAACCAGCTGCTCAACACCGGTCAGCTCGGTGGTCTAGTGGTCGAGACATCTGCCTAATATGCAGGAGGTTGTGGGTTCGAGTCTCACCCGAGCACACTATGAGGTGTTTCTCATGGTGTCTCTGGGAAGCACTGAGTTGTATGATGATGATTCGAACCAGCTGCTCAACACCGGCAAGCTTGCTGGTCGAGTGGTTAAGACGTCTGCCTAGTATGCAGGAGGGTCGTGGGTTCGAGTCTCACCCGAGCACACTATGAGGTGTTTCTATGAATAAGTGATTATTTTTAGGGATTATGACCCAGGGACCGCCGGGGTGAATGAATTCGATACAAATGTGGACAAATGTCCATATAAGTTTGGGAAATCTGGATGCAGTGAAAAGAAACTTGGCTCCACCGGGATTCAAACTGCGGACCTTCTGCTTAACATGCAGACACCCCACCATTTGGGCTATGAAGCCAACTGGTGGTTTCAAATCACGGTAGTGCAGTTGTTCCTCATTGATTGGGATTGGTTATCACGTGAGCTTAGCAAGCCCTACAGAGAGATAACCCCACCCCTCCTATAGAGATCACTTAATATATTTTATTTTCTGACAACTGAATTATATGCAAAACGTACCACAATCACTACATTTATAACATATAGTACTCCCAGACTGAAAAAAGGTCTGTCTCAGAATATTTAAACTGATTATGTACTATTCGTACATTGACGGTGTTTCGGTTATGATATGAAAAAAAGTCTGAAATAAAGTCAGATTTCTGCTTAAACTGAATCTTTTGATAAATCACTTAGACTCGTCTGCAGTTGTTTTTGAACACAGTCATACTGGGACCAATTTCATGGAGCTGTTAAGCAAACAAAATGCTAAGCACAAAATTTCTTTGCTTTCTAAAATGGGTTACTGTCTAAAATCGTATGTTAAATTGTGTTCTTAGAAACGGTAGCAGAATATCAGAATACATATCGCTTACAATTTGGACTTGCTACCAATTTTTGCAATATAAAGCAAATAAATTCTGTGCTAAGCAAAATTTGCCCCATAGCAGATCAAACTAATGACGTCATTTCATGAACCCTTTTTGTCTCATCTGAGAATCAATAACTTATAACCTTTAGTAGAATTTAAGTTATAGTTATGCATTTTCTGCGATGCTTCCTGGTAAAATTCATCGCCGTTTATGACATTCGTACAGCAAGGGACAGCGAATTAGAAATGTCCTTTTTTTTTATTTTACAAGAGCAGCTTCTATTTCACACCAATTTGCATTCCAAACTCGAGGCAACAAATCTGAACAACAACCGTCGGCCGTCCGGCTCAGAAATGTATCCCGAGAAAAATCAGCAGAATCACGATGTGTTTGTTTGATAAGCCGTGATGTTCTCTCGTCGCCAAGGCTCGATCAAAATTCAAATATCAGTAGCACTTGGACAGAATCTATTTATGCTTAGCGATATCTACACCCAACAGGTTACTTGGTAGCGGAATGACATTTTTACGTATAGAGTCGCATTTTTGTAGCTTTGGCGAAGTAGAAACAACGAATAAGTGTTTGGTATTAATTGACTAAAAAAATATGAAAATGGAATTAAGTAACGACAGAATGGCATAACGCAACCAGTCTGTTGGCTTCTATAGGCATTGGCGTGCACCACGTAGTAACAACAGTATAGTATGTGGACTTTCTAAACTTTCAAAACATAGTCAAGTGGAGCAGTTTTGATTTTTAAGAAGGCGCCAGTTCCAGCTGTTTCCCCGTTATTTATTCAATCAGTACAGTCGTCCTCTTCGAAATTTGCATCTCGAGTGGAGAGGCGACATGCTTCGCTCGTATCGTCTGCCCTTAAACGTCTACAGACCACGGTCACACTAAAAACGTAACGCACAAAACGTCTGCGAAGATTTCGAGGTTACCAGAGACTATAGGGACCGATTTCACAACGCGCCAAGACGCGTCTTTGGAAGGGCCACTCTTCTTATCTTGGGACGTTGGTATGGGAATTAGGATGCATTGAACTCGTCTTAACTTTTGTGAAATTGATCCCAGGTCTCGGTGGCTAGTTGATAAATTGTACTAACTGGACCTGTTACTTGACTTAAATATACCATGGAGGAAGGAAAGACTGAATATACATACATGACCTGGGCCAATAGATTGCCAAAGTGAATACGTCATCTTTTGTTAGTTGTTTAGGCAATGGCTCTACACTAAACATCACTGAACAGTGTCTCTGTGCTTTTGCAATGGTACTTTTTTTTTCGACGGCCATTATGTTTAGAGCCAATTACCATGGCAATACGTCACACTTCGGCTGTCTATTTCATAGAGGTGCTTGAGCATAAAATAAATTGCTTAAGCATGAAAAACCTCCCTTGATAAAACGAGGCTACTGGCAAAAATGTTATGTGATTGTCATGGTAACGGAACTCTAACACTAGTCATACACTATTTCTATCACATGAGGATTCACGTCACTGGTAACATTCTCTACTGAGCAAGAGTTTTTTTAAAAACTGAAAGGAATTCCTTAGAAATTCCTTGCATGTTTGAGACACAATGGGGGAACAATGGTAGGGGGGATGCCCTCTGCCACATATCGTGCTGCATATGCCGACTACGAGTATACTCGTACTTGTCGTAGTAACAGGTGTACCGGATTCTGCCTCTACGAGTATACTTGTAGAAAATGTGAACGCCCTGTGAAACTATGCTCGGCAGTCAACGTGTTAAACACCTTTATAAAATTGGCCCCAGGGGTCGATCTTATTACAAAGCAACCGTTTGTGCTTAACAGCGACATGAAATTGGTCCCAGGCCAGAAATTATTTCCGACGTCGTCACTTTTGAACCAATGATAAACCTTGGTCGTCAGCAACGAAAACCGCTCATTGGTTGAATCCATGTCAACGCGCGGAACTTGAACGGTTGCATTATTCATGACATATGATGTCATTAATCAACCGGTTGCTCCATCTTGCCCGGCTATGAACTGAAAGCAAGCTGCAATGTCGCTAGGCGGTTGGACTTGTCTCATGGCACTGGGCCGGATATGCTCATTTTACCGCGTTAAGATGTCAATACACTCGGTGAACACTCCGACTGGCACAGTTGCGGAAGTCGGTTTGGCCGTAAAGTCATGACAAATCCGAAAGGAATAGTGAAAGTAGAGACGCGGAATGAAGGAATTAATGGCAAATGGTGAGTATCAGAGGACAGGTGTTGTCATGGATACGTCATCAGCGCGCGCGCGCGCTGCAGGCTGTGCGCACGCTGTAAAGTAGTCTCATTACCGGTTTAGTCGAGAACACGAGGCATTTGATTGTGCTAGCAAGTCACGTAGGTCGCAAGTCGTGCACGCGTGCTACAAGGATCTTGTCTTGTTCTGCAAACGGTGGTTTAAATCCTGATGACCGGCAAGTGATTCCTATCTTTTGATTTGTCTTCAAACCACGGGATGTACTTAGGAGGATTGCAGTTTCTTTTTGTAATTTGGTGAAGATTTTAGTGCAGCTAAATTGTCGCTGGAGCCGCAAGCAAAAACGTCGAATAAACTAGGGTAAGTCTGAATTTCGTTGGTGGTTTTTTGTGATTTTATAATAACATTTGACAAATGTATACCTAGATTAATATAAAGATAGTTTGCAAATTTGGAAAACTGTTACAAACTCTGTTGTCTTCATGACAGGGTGGGGATTTTAAATACAAATTTCTGTGCATAAATGGCAAGGCGCGCATGTTTTGCACCCGAGGATGGATATTTTTGTCACCTAAATTATGCCCCAGGGGTGGGGATTTTGTCACGCGAAAAGTGACAATCCCCAGCCCGGGGTTGGGGGAAACAATAGATAGGTGCGTAATAGCTGGGTATATCATTATGCTCTGAGAAAACAACGAAAGACCGTGTTCGTGCTTTCAAGAAAGTGTGCAAAGCCTCCAGCATATTTATGTGGCCCCCCTGGCTGTACACTCGAAAAATGGTGTCATAATACCTTGTTAAAAAATGCGTGTGCATGCACATGGATTTGTACGATTTCATCTATAACTGTTATTCTGAGCGATAAAACAGGAAGAGACGTTTTCAGATAACTTTCGGCTCTTCACTAACTGAGTGACATTAGTTCCGACTGACTTTGCTTTCGACTGACTTTGCTTTTTGGGGTCATTTTTGTATAATTGTGCTATTCTTCAGATATGCTATTGTTCAGTCAAAACGAGAAGCTGTCAGGGACACATCGAAGGTGTCTTTTGTGTCTGACAACTTTCCCGCTGGTTTGTCAAGTGCCATTCTTGCTATACGCTGCCATTCTTGGAAACCGCAAGGAACAATGTTCGTATTTTATATTTTATACAAAATCCACAAACGAAGACAAAATCTTGTTGGCTTTTCGCATGGCATTCTACTCTGCAATAGTCTATATTACCACTGACCTCTAAACAATGGACACCGGATGGCTATGCAGGAATATTATTTAAGCAACGCGTCAGCCATCTTACCCCGGGCAAGACAATGCTTAATACTGCTTCCCGGTCACACTTTTGACCCACCCATTTTCCCATGGGTGTTGATATTTTAATACCGTATCATTTATCATATTTTTCTCATCACCATTCTCTGAAATTTCGCGTTCTCAGTCCGTATTATTTTCAAGGATATCGTCGAAAAACCACCAATGTTTTGTAAACTAATTTATCTGGTTCCTGTAAAGCAGTGCAGTTATTACACTAACCTTTTTGCTTCCATATCCAAATTTCCTTGTTTTCTACTTCTTTTCATGGATAGTATTTTGGGGAGGAATTGTGTATGGTTGTTATAGGTTAGAACGAAATCCATTTTTCTGAACCTCTCCTTTAAGATCGCTTGCATTCCATGTAGGTGAAGATAGTAACTTATAGAGTTATATCCTGCCTATATAGTAAACTAGAGTGTGCACTGGCTATTCAAGCCACGTGTGTGGACCGTGCTGATGCGGGCGGCGCCATGTTTGCCACACCGAGCACCCATAGCGTTAAGCCAAAATGGCGGCGTCCATATCGGCACATCATGTATTGGGAGTACGCACTCTAGTTTACTATATATAACTCTATGTAACTATAACCGGTTTAGGAAGTAAGACGATGGCGGACGATTGCTTCATTCAGGAGTCGCTAACAGCCACTGAGACAATCTTATGATTGGCAAAATCCGGCGTTGTCGCCCAAGTTCCTGAAGAACACGAGTGATTCACTTATTTGCGGACAGGATACGGAAGACCCGCAAGGCCACCCTCTGACATGGATCAGTCGTTGTAAATTTCCCCCAGGGCTGATGTGGCCTCGTAAAGTGTCCGTAACATCCCCTGGAGCAGGTGGTTGCGTCTCAGGTGCGCAGTAGAGTCGGCGTAAATGACACTTTGAGTTTGCGCAGCAAAAAAGAAATTCTGCAGTAACCTTCTGAAATAATTGCTTTCGCTCGTACTCGATATGAAGTGTTTAGAAACGATCTGTGTGCTCTTTACCGACCTTGAGTCAAAAGCTAAAAGTTGTATCGAAAGATTCCTTGAGAAATAAGACCTGCCAGTAGAGAGTTTCAAAACTAGGCATTCCTACCATACCCTGTTTTATGTTTAATATTACTGCATGAATAAGTCGGCTTTTAACGAGCCGATAACATTTTCAATATTAATTCGATGTGTAGCCCGGTATACACTGGCACTTGTTCGGCCAACGCGACTCAACTCAACTCTTAACTTGTCGGCTAGAGTTGGTGTCAGTCGGTGAAAGTCATAGATCCGCTATTATTACCACAACCGACTGGTCGGTATACACTAACCCGACTTGCCGCAACTGAATCCGACAAAAGGTCAGCGAATTTGGATAAATGATTACGGGTGCGCGTTGATTGGCTGCCGGGCCCATCGCCTCTCATCGACTTGCAACTGACGACGCGACTCAACTCAACTCAACTCAACTCAACTGAAAGTCGGCCGGGCATACTGTTGAAAAACTAGAAGCGACTGACTCCTATATTTGAGCCGTGGTACACACTTACCGACTTTCACCAACTAGTTTGGTCCAGTTGAGTTGAGTTGAGTCACGTCGGCCGAAAAAGTGCCAGTGTATACCGGGCTTATGGGCCAATTTCATAGAGCTGCTTAAGCATGAAAAATTGCTTAAGCATGAAAAACCTTGCTTGATAAAATGAGGTTCCCACTAAAAATTTCATGTGATTGTCATGGTAATGAAACAGTCCTCTAACACTGGTAATACACTATTTCTATCACATGAGGATTTCACTGGTAACGTTCTCTACTAAGCAAGTGTTTTTGTGCTTAAGCAAATTGTTGTGCTTAAACACCTCTATGAAACTGGGCCCAGGTGTCCCAAACCAATTTCAGGTTTCCCCGATCCCGATAGGGAATCTTCTTATTGAAAAAATGGTCTTTATGTCATCAAAATCGACCAAGACACCATAAGTTATGTCACCCAAGTTCATGAACCAGATCTGATTATTTGACAACAATAAATGGCTGGCCCGTTTAGGATAAGTCAATCGTTTACTGCTGAAACACAATGCAAGGGCATCTTTTGAACTTTTCCAATATTAGGCTAGCCTATGAGACACGTGTAGGCTGGTTTGTTATATCGGCTTGCTAACTCAATGAATGCCAATGGCATTTTGAAAATCACATTGTTTGATTTCTTTTCGATTTTAGGCTCCAGGGATGAATACATTATATTTTCCTGATATTACTAAAGGTCATGTCCACTACCCATTAACCTTTCAGATCAGTTTCGGGTGCATATCAAAGTGTCCGAGTGTTATGACATTTCCGAAGTGGCTGGATCAAGCTTCAGCTTCTTTGGATTGATAGATACGGAAGTCTGGTGCCGATTACCAGCTTGATGCTGTATACTCCGTTTCGTATAGCTTAGGTAAGAGGCCGGAACTAGATAAAGTCAATCAGCCATGGGCGACGATATTTGGAGGACGGTCTGACCAAAGCCGAAATATACACGATTCGTTTCAAAATAATATGGACTCCTGTTTCAGCCACAAAATGTGAACGGACTCTGGAGTGGGCAACTGAAATTACCGTGCGTGTTTACACAAGCTAGTAGCATTATCGACGGTAAATAGCACCGTGCTCACGACTATAGTCACAAGGGAGCGTCTAAGATTTGCTCCCTCTTTCTTTCTGTTACCGCTTCAAGATCTGTGAACTGCTTGCATTCACGCTCACGCATTCTGCAAACACTGCAGCTACCTCGCAGTCGTGATAGATGGGTCTACGGCGTGCCAAATGATGAATTGTGTCTCGGTAATGTAGTATGAAATTAGCGGCTTCTTTATTCCGATCTTCTGGCTGATTAAGCTTTTTTTTTCTCCGTCGGCTTTTCCCTTCTTATTCGGTCCTTGGATATCGATAAACGAAGCGTGATGCTACAAGATATTTTCCCCAAAATACTGCTTGAGTGAACTAATTGGACGAAAGACAGAACTGCACTGTGGAAAGGATAGCGATCAAAAAAAGTTACCATATGACTTAGCACGAATCAAGTCATATTTATGATTCAAGCAGGCCTCCCACTGTGCGATTTTTGCCACGAAATTCCAACGATTAGGTACGATTTGGTGAGATTACCAGAGACTGTCTGTAGACTATACATAGACAATCGTACCTAATCGTTGAAAATTCGTGGCAAAAAAACATACAGTGGGAGGCCCGCTTTAAAGACACATGCTCGTCTTCAATGCGCGCGCGCCAAATTTGTGCCACGAAATACGCAGCTCCATACCAAAGGCATGGAGCTGCGTATTTCGTGGCACGAATTTGGCGCGCGCGCATTGCTTTCGATCCTGTGCCTTTAAAGGAGCGTGACCATGGGTGTTGAGATTTTGATACCCTATCAAGTGTCACATTTTTTTTCTCATTATATACCATTCGCGCCCTCAATCCGTATATTTCCAGGGATATCGTCAAAAATCCATCGAATTAAATTATCCGGTTACATAAAGCAGTGCAGTGATTACAACCACCTTTTTGCTTCCACATCCAAATTGGGGATTGCAAAATTTCCGTTTTCTTCCCATGGATAGTATTTGCGGAAGGTATTGTGAATGGTTGTTATAGTTTAGAACGAAATCCATTTTGGGGAAACGTCTGGTCACGCTCCTTTGGTGTATAGGCTAGGTCACATAAATCACATTGATGACTTGAGTTTAGTCATATTTATGACTTATAGACCTAAGTCATAAGTCATTATGATGGCTCAAGTCAAACTTTGAACGTTTTTCTGCGCTTCCATTAAATATTGACCGAAATTCCCAATGATAATCCACTATAGATTGTGCCATTACTCTGATTGCGCAGTGCCTTATAGCGGAGCGGTGAAACACAGCAGGACTTTTTGACCGAGATCATGCATCAGAAAAACGTCTTGGGAGTTGTGATTTCCTGTCGTTTCGAGGGGGAATCGCTTCGAATCACCGTATCGCCATTATCACCCGTTTTCCAATATTCACAAGTGTCCTTAAGGAGCAAAGCTTCTTGGTAGAATACTCATTTTGCAAAGAATCACGTACTAATTTGATCATTTTTTCCGTCTAAATGCTGGAATTATGCAAGATGTTCGTGTTTCGTGTTTTGATCTGTTTAATAAAACCATTTGCCCTAAAGGCCCTATGTATCATTTGAAAGATAAAATATTTTACAAAATCGTGGAATAAGAGGTTAACATATCTATAAAGAATGTTGGTAAACTAGCCTGAAGAAATTGTAGCTACTTAGATGCATCAATGCTTCAGAAATCTATATATGGATTTTGTGTAGGCCTATAAGTGAATAGTAGAAAAGTCCCGTGCACGGGACTTTTTTGAAAAACCACCTTCGGTTGTCAATTTCCAACATGAAATACCATTTTGGACGGAAATAAATTCATGTGGTGTTTGTTACCATTGCTATCAGCACTTTGAGTAAGGTTTTTCTTGTCAACTCATAATTACAAAATTGGGTCATTGCAAATGATACAATGGGCCTTTAAAGGTTCTTTATTATTACTTTTAATAAAATTATGTATGATAATATCAGTTATCTTTAGCGATAGTATTACAGTAATGGGTCGCCCTGTTTGTTTTATACACAAAAATTATTGTAAGCTTTTCATTCAGTTCACTCAATGTATTGTAATACAACAACACAGCAATACAATACAAAACACAATACCATTTCTGGCGGCAGATGGAGCAAACGATCTCATTCAATTCACATCGTTATTCGTATTGCACTGACTCTAAGCATATAGTACACACATGTATTATGTGAATTTCATCAGGACAGAATTTGGTCTCACAAATAATGATGGATCTATGATGGATTGGTGCGTCTTGCGAAGAAAATAGATCAATGAATATCCGTCACTCATAACCTAGGATAATTACGTCATATATGACGTCATTGGCAGTCACGTGGTGTTCGACGTTTTTTCGAGGACTTATTAGAGTGCAGCTCACAGGTAGGATAGACGATTATTGTACCGCTCCGTGTAGATACTAGTACCGGCGTGTGCAAATGGCCAGTGAGGATTCAGTGTGATTACAAATGACCCAATGAGAATCCGGCTGGCAGGAAACATGAAGTGTGGATGTTATCTGATTGGTTAAATATTCAAAATGGCAATGCCTTGCCTTCCAAGCTGGCTAGCACATAATGCAGCACAGACGAATGACCGAGCTGAAACGATCTGATCATGGCTCCGTTCAAAATAGGCGAATAGGAGGTTTAGATGCACGTAAAACGTGCTTTGGGCACTTTGTTGTTATTTTAGGAAAATCTTAGAAACAGACGAAAAAAAAATCCACAAATGTGACTTTCGTTGCAAGATAACTCTTTTGCCATGACCAAAAGTTGAACCCCGAGTTCCGAGACCTTCTAAAGATATGTCCAGTGCTCAAGCCATTTCGCGTTCACGTTCGCGTTCGCGTTTTTAAACCTCCCCAACGTTGCAAACGTTTGCAACGTACATGGCTTTCCATAGACGCGTACCGAAGCGCACTGTAACCAGTGGCGAACGTTGGCAGCGTTCGCGTAAGTGGAACGCAGCCCAGGTTCTTTGGATGATTAATAAGTTTGCTATAAAGGGAATACGATTCGACTTCCCTTGTGATTACACTTTGATCAGCGATAATTCCTCGCTGGAACGAGCCGGAATGGAAGACCATTTTACCCCGATAGAGCTGCTGGTACGGTCATTTATCACGATTTGTCGCTCTTTTTATCTGTAAATGCTCTCCGGTTGCTCGGAGAATGATGGTCCGGATCAAGTTACGGACGTGGTCAAATCGAGACGAGATTAAGGCGAAGGAAGTCGGATATAAAGGAAGACCCGGAATATATTGATCTGCGGAGCGGAATCCGAGCTTCAAATCAATTGATACGGTTCTGAATTGATGGTGTTGAATTACTCGACTTCTCATCGTCCGTGGCCGAGGCAACAAAGACCAGGTGATATATCGTTCAGCTCGGGACAAAGATGCTCTGTACGGTGTCTGTTGCATCGATGAGGCAGAATGGATAACACATGCAGCGGGAATCAAGTCAAGTCCAGCTCAGCTTACCTATAATCAGAGTCTGAAATGGACGGTGCAAAGTACAATGTGATCAGGGAGGAATGTAGGATTTAGCAAAAAATGATGATGATATTTAAAACAGTTGGAGCGACTGATGACAAATCTTTGCGGAAATGTTGTTGAATTTGCTTGGGGCTGCGCTGGCTCATTGAATCGTCGTCGACACGTGTTTTATGACGATCATACTCGTCCCACCCCAGCCCCTAACCTGAATTCAAGCGTTGTCACTCATTAGATTCAAGATGGCGACTTGCACACAGCCTGCAGTATGGGGATAATTATATGGCGGATCTATGACTGTGGTGCGATTCTATCAGCAACTTAAGCCACAGATATAGCCTACTGCAAACAGCAACACAAACTTTGCAGAGCCATGTGAACCCCGTGTCGTTTGGCGCGTGGACAGCATGACTAATCACTAGAATTAGTCTTAGGACAACACATTTGCCGATTGGCTCAGTGTGTTTGGCTGCAGTGGAGGCTTTGCAGGTGCAGGGCCACGTGTTTTATAGTTCCTTCTCGTTTGCTCTATGCATGCAGGCAAGATCTATATCAGACGTTTCCTTGACAGATGATCGAGTACATTGTCTTTTCCATGTCGACCTCACTGATCAGGAAGCTGACTCGGACTGCGCGTCTTCTTGAAGCGATCTTGTAGAGCCGTGTAAGTATACCATTCCGTACTTAAATTCATTCAAATTTACATGTCTTTTCGTTTTACTTCAGGTAACATATAGACCGTATCGAGCAGCTGCCATCTTGTAGGGCAACGTTTGATATTTACATATGTCAACAATGTAAGCACAAAATGTGCAACCCTGCATGCATGCTCTCAAGATACAAAGAAACTGCCCTACATGATGACAGCTATTCGGTACGGTCTATATAGCCAATCAAGCTCTTTTATGAGGCTTCGGAAGAATAGGTAGACCAGTCCAGTTATATACATGTACTGCAACGGATAGTCATATGACTTATGCAAATTGACTATGCATGGTTCAATGTAGATTATAAACAGGCCAATGAGCATTCGGCTGATAGAATTGTTGATTTTGTCGTGAACTGATTGGTTAAGACATTAAAAATGGCTACCCAATACACGTCATGTACCTAGTCGTATACTAATTGTAGGCTGGCCACGGGAAGCATGGCAAGAGCAGGGGAGGGGGGCGGGGGGCGGGAGCGACAGGGGTGCATTACCCATCACGTCTATCGCGTATAGTCCCAGGTTGGATGTCGCCTTCGTTGCACTGCGACGATAAAATGTGCGGCAACAAGTTCAATGTGGGCGACGCTGTCTTTGCTACACGAGCAATGAATAAATGGATGCATAAATTGGTTCTTGTACATGTATAGCGCTAGCATATAACCATATGGCGAAATGTGGATATCGCCGGGTCCTGCATGCAATGACCGGTTCATTTTGTGGGATAAACGGTGCGCTGCGAAGTCTTTACAAAACACCGAAGGATGGGGCAAATCTACTATATGATTAAAGTTCAGGAGCGCAATTATCATTGAATGATACCATTGTCTATTTTAACAAATGCACCCTTAGGTACGTCACAAAAGTGCATTTTCTTAAACTTTCACGTATACATTAAAATAATTAGATGTTCAATAACCTTTTGGTTTACCAATATCGCATTCAAAGCTGGTAACTCTAACAAGCTAATTTTAATTTTAACGTCAATGTCGGCTTTAAAAATTACAGTGCGTGCATCTTTAATCACCAACTACCATGTTATAGATGCGTCATCGATCGCACCCAGAAGACGAGTTTCACGCTTCGTCCCGCGACGCCTTTTACCCTAATGAGTTTTGCAATAATTTGCTGGAAATCGTGACCCAGTGAACTGCCTGTTCATTTCACGGCTATTGTATGCGTGTTTACTCGAAACCAACCAGTCACCGTGATGTAGAGTGCTGTCTTTTGTATCTACTGATATGGCCCCATCAGTTTCAGTTTCCAATCTTATACGTTAATTGTGTACAGTCGCGTGGGTCCTTTACGTCCTTTCAATGGTAATTTTATCTAAACATACCCATTAGTTTTCTTCTAAAGAATCTGCATTTTTTGTTTTGGTATCGATACCGCAGCACGAGTCGTGGTCTCGCTAACACGAACGCGTTTTTGTGAAGTGGTTTCCCTTGGACATTTTGTGTCCATATCTCGAATGTTATCAAATTCTGATTTCGTGAACTGTGCCGTCTTGATAATGAGAAAAACGACTAGGGTGTGAGATTCAGAAACACTAGTATAATGTTATACTCACAAAACATGGTAATGCAGTTCTGGGTGCCACTGAGAATCAGTCAGTATATATATACAGTTGAAGTCAGAAGTATAAATACATGTACACCACCATCATCACTCGAAATGGTAAACAGGACTACCCGAACCATTGGAAGGTGTACTGTACAAGGCTATAGCTATGTTTTTAAGTATGCCCCTACACGTGATGAATTCAACAAAATCAAGACTTTAGTAAAGACTGTTACAAAAATGGTGTAAGCACACCATTCACTTGGTTGCATACAGTTGGATTTATACTCCTGACTTCAACTGTAGAATTCCTGATCAGTATTATAGAACGCTGTTATATATATCAACTATAGGGGGTGGGGGCGGGGGGGGGGGGGGGGGGCTACCAGGAGGAGTGAGATTCATCATTGTCAGTAAATCATATTTCTTAGCTTTCTAATTATGTGGAACTCATTTCGTTTGATGCATGGCATTGTGTCTGTTGTTTTATTTACAGCGTACAATACATGTGTAGTCTGACTATAGTTCGCCTTCCCTGTACCCTTCATGAAATAACATATTTCTTCCGTTTTCGGCTAACAAGTTCCATTAAAAATGCACATTTTAAGTTAACATTCAGAACCTATAGGCCTATGTTTCAACTCGGTCACACTCTTGTGCATAGGTTTAGTTGTACATGTATAGGCCTACCATTTTCACCTGATGACTCAGTTTACGCGAGTATATCGAACGGTATATTGTATATAAAGAATATTATCAGATTTTGTCATATATCACATGCCAATTGCACATTTGGCGTAACATGTGTACATCTTCTTTTGTGGTACACAATTTCGACTGAGTTGGCATCAGTGCGGAAAATACGCAATATGGGACAAGCTATAGACAATATTATGGCAACATGTCAAAAGTACGTGCCACTTCCATAAATCTGAATTTAAATTCACCCCTCCCCAGCCTTCGGCATCAGATCAACGGTTCTTGTAATTCAAACAACCCCGAGTTGACTCAATTTTCCCGCTCTCAGTGATGGATGAACATGTATTTCGTATAATTAAATTCCCGCCAAAATGCTAGACATCAAAACAGGAACATTAATCATTGGGCAAAGACACATTACTTCCTCAACCGAAAACCGGCTATATGAAAAGAGCTGGAAAGAAACAACATACACGTACGTGTTAACTAAGTATACATTCATATTATTTAACCCGTTTTTCGCAAAACCCGAAAGCCTTTGAAATTTTTATATTCATTTCATAATTACTATGACAGGTAATATGAGGTTTTGCGTTTGATGTCAAATGGATTTGGGTGTTACAGCTGAAACTCGGTGAAACACTGACATGTTTAAAGGACACGTGTTGTGTTAAAAAAAAATGCTTCAGTTTATGTGGCAGTTTTTAGCACAAGTTCGCTTTTAAATAGACCCCCTACAAAGGTGATTAGTACTTTCTAACAGGTGGTTTTTTTGCAATGATGTCGAATCTGCCTTTGAACTGAAAGATATGGTACCGTATTACATTTAATGAAATGTTCGAGACAACTGCCGGAACTTGTGATGTCGTAAAGTCACTAGCGCGCGCCAGAGGAAATCCTTGCGTTATTCCCATGTTTGTTTCATCGTCTTTTCGCGCCCATTTCCTCCATTCCCATGCACGTCACTCCTTCAGACCTACTTCCCTGCACTCAAGCATATCCGTCACAAAAAATGGCACGATAATGACCAGTAAAAAGGAAGCCAAAATGCGCCGTCTCCTCAGGTTTATACAAAGAGCAAAGGAAACAAGAGTTGTTATCTTCTATTCCTTGGAGACCATTGACTAAAGTGACATCCTGACTGCATGCACACGACGTGGAATACAACATAAGGTGAAATATGGCTTCGCCATGGGACGCTGGTTGCACACGGAACGCCTGTAGAATCATGGTTTCTAGCTACTACAATGATAACGATAACAATTCCCGATTAGACCACTGTGGGAAGGGGTCGTGATGCATGTCCATCTTGTTTTTGCCGTAATTCGATATTTTCCTGCCTTTTTCTCCCACTTATCTTGAAGTAAAATTACCCATGGGAAGACACGATCCCGCACGATGCAAATTAGTCATTGATGCTCGACTTGGCAGTGTTCCCAGATAAATCTAGGTTAGTACTGCGACTCATTGTGTTATAGTTTATAGAACAAAATGATAATGTCATGAAATTTATGAAAAAGTGGATAAATTTCCGTTGTAGGGTATATTTAATTGTTTGACACCCTACCTAAAAATTCTACCTTTGATCCTGACAGAAAACATTTGAATTTGCTTCTTTCTTCTTTTAGGCGTTTGATTTCGTACTAGTATACGAAAGCTTTTGTTATAGTTTAAAGCGACAAAAGAGGTTAGTAAAGCGTTAAAGGACGGTAATTTTGAAAATTATAATAATATAGTAGCTATATAAAGTTATATATAAAGTGCTATATAGCTACTATATATAATATAGTAGCTATATAGCGCTTTATAACCGGAGGATCAAAGCGCTGTTACCATTATTACCGCTGCCATCAGGAAATCATCAGAGTCATTTCGCTTCGTCTAGGTGTGCTGCCCGGCCGTGGAGCACATCCTATATCAGCACTTAGATTGTGACATTTCCCCTAACAGCTCCCCAATTATCGCATGGGTCGACGAAGCAATCGGGATTGAGTGTCTTGCCTAAAGACACAAACACGTTGACCATAGTGGGGCTTGAACCCACAACCTTCTGATTGCGAGCCCGCTTTATACCCACTAGACCACACGCGCTCCCAATATACTGACCAACTTGCGTTCAATTAGCTTTCTCGAGTCTCCTCTGACCTGGGAATGATTGTGCAAGGTATAATCAGCTGGGAGACTACATGTCAACGAGGTAAAGTCGTGTCGACCCATCAAAGCTAAACGAACGCAACTCATGAAAAGTGCCAAATGCAAACAGCACTATGAGCAACTAACAATGGAAATTGGGCACAAACCATTGTTAATAACAATTATGGTGCGTGCCCAATTTCCATTGTTAGTTGCTTATAGTGAGACAGTTTAATTTTAAAAATGTAATTTTATGTAACAAAATATATAAATCCTTGCTCACTTTATATACACGTAACATGCACAAAAAAATCCAATTGCCTCCGGTGATGCTGAAGCATTTCACCTTACATCGGCAATATTTAATCTACATTCTAGATAGGGAAGTGAGTTATCTTGACCAGCGTCTAGATGGGTCCCTGAAGCGTGCATCGCAAATCGCAATTCACTTAAAGAGGAAGAATCCCCCGTGACGAAAATCCAGCATTTAGGCTTTTTTCGATAGTCCAAACAGCCATCTTGCCGACGTGGATTTTTATTATTTTTTAATTGTCGGTTTTAAGTGGATAAATTGCAAGCAAAATGGCGCTTTTCGAAAATGAGATTTTCGCGATTTCTGAAACGCATTAGGTATTCATGATATGCGCGTGACCCCGTGACGCAATCCTGAGAAAGAGAAGTCAACACGATAGTTAGCTCCATACGTTTACACGCAAAAACTTGGAAAACCGTCTCTTTTAGATGATGTTTTTTGAAGAATTTTTTTGTTCCGAAAAGCCAGAGATATGCCCAGTAGCTGCGTGGTTGCATGTTTTACCAGACACTATGAAAAAAAAGAGCAGAAAGATTTTCTTTTATATTTCCAAGAGAGAGAAAAATGAGTCGCTCATTCTATAACTTGTACAGCCGATGTTCAAACACGTGGAAACTACGCCCGCAGGGGACCGTACACAGACCGCTGTGAATGCCGTTCGTTCCGTGACAAAACCACCCGTCGCAATGCACCAGTATTTACTTCAAAAGAGAGTCACTGTGAGCCACAATTTCATCGTTTGTTTACAAAACAGGTAATAGTAGATTGTTGTCATATTACATGAAGTGTTTTTCACGTTTGTATTTTGAATTACAAGGACAAAATAGGCATGATAAACATTCACTTCGTGTATTTTCCATTCAATACTGCACAGACCGTTTTGTATGTTTCTCAGGATGACGTCAAAACCCTGTTGATAAACAAGCCAAGTGACCTCGAGCGTTTCAGAATCTCGGGTGAAGAGGGTCGGAACTGCTTTACGTTTTAAGCAAAAGCCTGTCGATTTTTTGTAAAAAACAAGTTGTGATGGTGTTGTAGACACATACACCTCCATGATAAACAGAAAAACAAAAAAAAATTGGAAGGGGGGATTCTAGCTGTTTAAAGTAATTACATTATATGCCTCGCATTTAGAGTTTCCCAGACCTAAATTTCCCAGACTCTCTTGGTAACAAGAGAGAAATCTTCAGTAAAACTTGAGTTTCCGAACTTTTTTGAGGAGTTTATTTCTTCAAATAAATTGTAAAGTGAAGTAGAATTTGGTGTCAATCTCCTGCATTGTGCTTCCACGTGGCCGTGGCCGCGGCCGCACCGATCATTGGTTTCGCGCGCGCGGTGATTTCAAAGTACGCCCTCTGTTGACCAAGCCTATTTTACTAAAAGATACAGCATCAGCAGCCAACCAAACATCAGTAAAATCATGGCCTTTTTCCAAATCTCGGCTTTGTCTCCGTCTCCGGCTCCGTCTCCATTCCTTCATCTTAAAGCCGCATACCAAACTTCGGCTCGGCTTCAGGCTTCATGTTGAGGCTTCGTTTTGGCCCAAATGAGGCTCCAAAACGAGGGCCGCATGAAGCCGGAGCCTGGAGCCTGAAGACGGAGTCGAGATTTGGAAAAGGGCCATAATATCATAAAATTTGCCCGCACACTAAAGAGCGCGTGTTTGGCTAGTTACCTGTTTGGCGTTGAGGTTATAATTGGCAAGCCTCGCATAAAATCGCAATTTCCTGTTATTCATCACGCACCGTTCAGTTGTGTATTATTTTAACGGCAATTTTTTGCTCGCGGTCCTCAGAACCCTTTCCGCTTGACTTCGCCGTTCGGTAACGATTTTTCGACCTCTATATGCTGCCTGAACAAGAGCCAATCAACCTCCCCACCCCCCACTCACCCCCGACATAATTATTTCCCTCGTTTTATTATGCGCCTGCAAAGTGTGCCGATTCCTTCCTCGCTGGTACACTGCTTAAAGGGCCTGTGACATGCTAAACAACTTTGTGCCTAAGCTTTGCTTCATAATGACGGATTACTTGTTCTGCAAGACATACTATTGTTCGTTTGGATGTAAAATAAATAAAAGGTGGCCTTTTTCAACTTTGAAGATTTCACTGCAATAAATCACAGACAGAGGGCGCTGTTTTGAGTGCATCACATAAGGAAGACAGAAGGGAAAAGTTAAGAAAAAAAATAAGACTTCAAGTTGGACTTGTGGCAAATTGCTGCAGTTTCTACCCCCAGTTTTGTCATGGCTTACAGCAGGCAACATGTAAAACAAACTCAAACAGCCATGGATTACAAAAGTTTAAGGAAAATTGAGAAAAAAGTGGAGTCTTTTGTGCACAGTTGAATGTGATTTTCCTGTGTTTGCCTCTTGTGAAATAGTGACCTTGGTCATGAATATGCATATTTTCATTAGCATAAAAACTAAAAACCTTTGTTTTAACCCCCAAAGCAAGCTCCAAATAGGATTTTTATGACTTTAACTGAGTAGAGTGGTTTTAAGGCAAAGATTTCATTGATAAAAATCCTAAATAAGGGGCCCTTTAAAATAGGTCTGTGTTCGAGAAGAGAACATTAGGGCTTTCCTATTATGGTTATACGAAACAAATCATCAGAAATAGATAAAATATCAGAATTATAAGTGAAAATTATTAGCAAAAACGCTTTTTTACTACGCAAGGAGTTAAACGAGGTATAGACCTTTCTTAGTTTTTATGCAGGTGGTTATGCTAATTTTTTTGCCTACGTTATAAATCATGTCCAAGAACACAAGAAGACATTTTTAAAGGCCAATACCTTTGTATTAGTTTTTTTTCACGAGATTAGGAATTTTTTTTACCGTTTTTGTTGTTTTTACATATGGTATCATCAAATAGGTCTCGTAAAATTGTTTTTTTGGTATTTTCACCAAAGAAAGCCGCACCCCCACCCCACCAAAACAAAAAGAAAAAAATGCGTGTGTAAGCAGTTTGGGGGAAATTAGTGTACCTCCTTCTAAACTATTGTGCCTCCGCCCACCCCCGCCACCCCCACCCCCCCCCCCCCCCAGCACCCCTCGCCTCCTGAAAAGTCTGGCGGCGCTGCTAGCTGCGTTCGAGTGCAGCAGATCAGATCGTGTTCGTACCGACTGTGCTGAGGTGTGACGTGCACCCCCACGTTTTGTGATTATTAGGTTTTTGTTTATTTGGTTGGTTTGGTCTTTTTCAGCCTGTAAGCGATCTTCACGTACTATAATACAACTTAAAATGCTTTCGCTCTGTCCAAAGTGGTATAAAACCTTTGCATGGGCATCCACATCCTGAGATCTCAGGGAATTTCCACTCTGCAAAGCGACGTAACAATACCCTGAGGAAACACACGCAAATCTGTGGAGCGAGCCGGCTGTTGTCTTGAGCCAACTCACGCCCGAGTCATTTTGATGTAATTTAATCAATTCGGTCATGTTATGCCGAAAAGAAAAATTTCTATACTTTCCAGAAATTCTATTGGGTTCCGTTCCTTATGACTGTCACATTCCTACCAAACTTTCAAACGACGATCTTAATTTACTCCGCAGTTTTTCAAATTAATAACAGGGATGCATGCTGACGAATGTAATGGAACGGATTCCCCAGTATGCTTTAAATAGCAGCCAATCGAATAGGCACTTTGTGGATCTGTTGTCAAATAATTTAAATATGAAAACCTTCCCCCTGTCATGGCTGCCGGTGCAAAGGGTCAATAGACTACACCATCTTCAAGAAGGCTGTTGAATACCTCTGGTGATCTCGGCCAATCTTGACGCGTTGTCATAGAAACATAGTAGGGGAATCAAGATAGCAGGGGAAATGGGAGGAACGGGAAAAGGGTAATAAAAGCCCGTTATCATTTCATTATTGCCGTTTCGCCGGAATTGATACAAAATGGCTTTTTGCTACTTGAAGCAAGCAAGCAAGCAAGCAAGCAAGCAGGCATCATCTATAGCCACACAAATAACAATTGTCTTTTTGTCCTAATTTCTTTCACAGACAGATACAATGTTACGTGACTAATCAGGCGATTGTGCTACCAATCCTGAGAGTTCCCGCCTATTGTTGTCACTAGACAATAAGTGACCTAAAATAAATCGGGAGCGTGCTTGTGGCTATTTTTAAACATTGTGAAGCACCCACATTGAGATAAGACACAATGATTAGCCGGAGTGCACGAAATCAGTCAGGACCAAACGCCAATACCGCACAGCCGTCTGTGTCATTCTCCGAGAGCTCGAGCAGCAGCGGCGGCAGCGGCAATCAGGGTCACCATCGCCAAGGGTCGCAAGGTGACATCAGCCGGATACTCTTCGCTAAGGTGAAGGGAGCTAACATCGCTGCTAGACGGGGCTCAGCCATGGCGGTCATGCAGAGAGCCGATGAGACTGCCATCAAATCACAACAGGTGCTGGGTTTACGCAATGACGATTGGAACAGGTAGGTGTCTAGTAGGACCACAAAACATCATCACTGGATTCAAAAATCCGCTCGGTTTTATACAGCCGTACCATAGCTTATAGGATAACGCAGTAGTCGTACATCGTCAGGGTTTAAAGTCTACTCCTGCATACAGCAGGCACTTATTACGACTCTAGGACGTGGGAGGAGGCCGTGATAAGAATAATTATTAGTAGACGGCTGTTTCATGAAAGCTTAGATCATTATGGAATTTTAATTACAAAATGCAGAATTGTTGCAAACAATGAAATTTATGTCAAGGGGAATCATAACGTGCCCCTCCCCCCTATCCCCCTCCCCCTACCCCCCTCCCCCAAAAAATGTCTTCCCAGGGGTCTCGAGATGTTTTAGGTTCAACATAAATAAAACAAAATATAAAACATAAATAGATGTCAAACCCAGAGGGTTGGGACAGAAGATTGTCTTACGATTTCCGTGTTTAAAAAGCAAGGTATATATACAGACCTAGAGTGAAATAATTTAAATACGAAGATGATTACATTTGCATTTTTAACCATTACCTAGCGTGTTAGGGTCTTTCTATAAATTAGGAGTCCAAGAGTGTGACATGTGGTGTCCCCCGTTACACCTGATATGTGTTATTTTTCGTACAAAAATCATTAAAATGGATTTTAAACAATTTTATTTATGAATTGTACTTTATGTACTCACTCTTTGAGATGGAAAGTATTTAAAGAATGTGTCCTGAATTTACAAAAACGAGATGTAAAATGTAACGGGGGACACCAACATTGGACCCCTAATTTATAGAAAGACCCGTTAGCTTGGAATATGATCTTATAAAATTACTAATCTGGTGAGTTTTTATTTATACTGCCATTGCATCTGTGTGTGCCTTATCGCGCTGTCAGAGTTCAAAGTAAACAATGCATACTGAACCACCTCCCGTTCCGTGAACTTTCGACTTTACACCAGCAGGGTACACAAATTGCGAGATGAATTCTTGATTGTAAAGAGACACGATAAAGGAGTGCTCAAATCGTGTCATATAAAAAAAATGGCGCCGAAACTGTTTCAATAAATTTCAGAAATAGATACGTTTATGGGTCACATCTAAAATTAGGGAACGGTCCAAAAATACTTGGGTCCCAGTTTTATCGGATGCACTTTGCGCTTCAAAATTGTTTAAACAATTCATTAGTTGTAAAATAGAATGTTTGGTGATACTTGGTTAAAAATTATCTTTTCGTGTGTGAATAATTTATGTTAAAGGCACAGGCTCGTCAGCATTGCGCGCGCGCCAATTTCGTGCCACGAAATACGCAGCTCCATAGCAAAGGCATGAAGCTGCGTATTTCGTGGTACGAAATTATCGCGCACGCATTGCTGACGAGCCTGTGCCTTTAACAACATTATATTTAGCATAAAGAGCAGATATACATAGTGTTTGCAGTTACGTCGGAACTGCTAGTTTGGATTAGTACACCTATAGTGCATTTTTTGTTGACTTGGTTTTATGTATGAGGAAAAGCATGCACTAAGCAGATTCAAACTTCCCTATGCAGAGAATGACAATAGACAGCCGAAGTGTGACGTCATCAAATTTTCTTTTTTGCATTTCAGCATTTTCATGACCATATTTCGGTAGAACATGATGAAAAACCCTCACACATCAAATTTGACATGAATTGGTTCATGGTGGCCCGAGATATGGCCGCATGAATACCTAATTATCCCCATTGAAATCAGTGTAAATTGGCCTGGATCGTAACTTTTGGAACCAGGCCAATTTACACTGATTTCAATGGGGCTAATTATGTATTCATGCGGCCATATCTCGGGCCCCACTGAACCGATTCCCACCAAATTTGGGCTGTGGATGTTTTTCATCATGCTCCACCGATACATGGTATCCAAAACGCTGAAATGTAAAAAAAAGTTTTTTGTGACGTCATCGCTTCTGTACTCTATTGCAGCGATGCCTTGTTTAGTATATAATGTCGCATTTTTGTCAGAAATCACGTTTTTGCGTATAACTTGTTTGTGTAATATACCAAAAGAATGCAGGAAGATAAAGATATATCGCCTGGTTTTATTTTAATAAGTAAATTACTGAAAACCGAAAATAAGTAAAATACATGAGTATCTTTGATTTCGGTAAAAGGTTCATGCATCAGTCGTGGGGCGCGATGTATGCGCCCATCGCTTGCAGCCGTTGCTGGGATGCATGCTGAAGGTTGCCGCGTTTTGGCGTCAGCGATGAATGCAAATTGGGTGTTTAAGCAACCTCATTTTAGATAATTCATTGATCAAAAATGTCCAATTAAACAGCTTTGATAAAAATACGAAGAACTAAATACAGAAGAAACGCCATTTACACGTACCAACGTGCGGAGCGAAAAGGCTGTTAATAAATCTTATAGGCCTATAGCATTCTCTGGTAAAATGCATGATCGGCTAGCTATACTGATGTGAAAATATCATTTGAAGATGGCGTACCGCAGAGCTGTAAATATTGAAAAATGCGAAGCACATTTTGAAGAGAAACAGCAATCGGTATATTCGGTAGTGTGTTGTATAAACACACATGCAAGGGAATGTGCCACTACAGATTGTTATCAAAATGTAAAGTATGCAATGAAACGTGCCTCCACACATTGTAACAACACGACCAAACTGTGAGAGTGGTTTCTGTAATTATGGATCTTTCCACGGTAAAGGAAATAAATACATTGGGTGATATAAATAATTTTTCCCCGGCAGATGCCTTTATGGGGTCTGAAAATATTTCAGTTGTTACCTTTTCTTTACTAGTTCCAAATTTCAAATTTACCGCGATACCAATTTACTGATGGTCGGGTGACGTCACCGATCTGGGTTCTTGACTCCACAGTGCGCCTATAAACACAAGAACGTCAGTTATGCCATACCATCTAACCAGACTGCTTTGGTATTTAAAGTGAGATTTTATTTATATAGTGACCCATTTTTTAAAGTGATATGGCGGTTTACTATATCGGGTAAAAACACATAGCAATTTTCCATTGTCTTGTTCATCAATTATTAAATATAAAAAGCCCCCATCTTTTGATGGTTGAAGAAGCCTCATGCATAGTGCCCACTTACCATCCCATCATTGATTGATCATTATGTAGCAATAATGATGATGACTAATTGTGTGCAGGTGCATTGACACGTGACCGTTGTAATTGATTGACTTGTCTCGGTCGATGATTCAATAAACGGCCGGGGAAAATTTATATGGGAAATCCCAACCATAGCAACTCAGCGATGCTTTTAAATTTTAATTGAATTACATGTAGTTGTCATTCATGCACGCGTGTGCTTAGAATATGTTGGTGCATGTGGCAATTCAGTTTATGTTGTTAACAATAACTTCGCCACTAGATCGATACCTCTTACGGTACTTAGTTGTTTAGAGCATGGTTAGAGAGTCTTGTTTTTTTGTTTTTTGTTTTATTTTTTAATTCTTTTTGTAGGGCCTTATGTGTATGCCTTTTTTATAAGAGGAACAAATGGCCAAGCAATTTTTTAAACCTTTATTTGTTACATGTAAAGGTAAAACATATGATGTTTGGCCGAACAATGCTATATTATGTGTGTTCTATTCTTGTAAAAATGTGTAAAGTTTATAAAGCCCCGTCTGGCAACAACCTTTGACCTGTGTTCACAGAATTCATAGCGAAACCCCGTGTCGTTTGTTTTGCATCTTCTGGAGCCTTCCCCCGGTGTAAACCCCGTGTTACACGGTGTAAGCATCTCGAACGCCCCTTATATAGAGAATATATTGAACAACTTCGGAAACCTTCAAAATACTCAATTCCTATTGACAGATATTTAGTGGGATAGATACGTAGGCCTCCCAAATCACATTCTTAAAACAATGCAGTGCCATTTAAATAAATGAAGACGTCATTGGGGCGATTTAACCACACTGCTGCGCGTATCAAAACACGCGCAACGCGCACGCACATGGCTACACCAATGACACGCTTTCATTTGCAGGTTTGTGCATATATGCAAATCAAAGGGTGCTTAAGTAGTGACATTGCTTTTTGTTTTTCCTGCGCAGTGTTCAGAAAAAAGTATTGTCCATCTTCAGAGGCGGGAAATTGGCTCCTGGAGAATTGGATGACCTCAACGAAAAGGTCAGGTGAGTGTCAGGATGGACATGGGACGCACAAAATCAGCCCGAAAACAACTGCAGGGTGCATGACCTACGTTAAACATTCATAACAACAAAAGAGAAGAAACGATCTCTAAAAAAAAACTTATAATTCTGGCTTAGCTAGTATAACTAAAGTACGTCTGAATTACTTCACGAAAACAGCAACAGGAAATTTAAATAATGAGTCGGATTAGACACGAATGATTCGAACATTCCCGATGAACATGTCTCAAGACGTGTTTACGGAAGATGATCCCATCGGTTGCGTCAAGGTGCCTTTTCATAGTATAGTATAGCAAACGGCTATAACCACGCAAAACAAACTCGGTGGAACTGGAAAGGCGTCTTTGGTCGTTGTAATTTGCGGACACTGAATATAAAATAGACCCATATACCTGGGCATTGCAAAGTAAGCCAGCAAGCGGTATTCACAGATTTACTAAACCCCTGAACTGTTGGCTGGATCACAAAACTCATCATGCCATAATGCGAGACGGGGACATCTTTTAAACATCCTCTTTTGTATAAGCTACAGACTGAGACTGAAAGCGGGGAAATGTGCCAGACGATACATCCTGTTACGCCATCACATTACACACATCACGTGCATATTGTGTTCCTTTTGGTATATTTTTTTTAAAAACAAGCACACATTCTATACGTCTTATGTTTTTGTCTCCCCGTGTCGTTTATAAAATATTAATACGAATTTTGGAATGAATGTGCAGTAACCAGATTTTATATAATTATCGACATGCGGTTATTTTACACAGAATACTGTGCAAGTTGCGTTTAACGCATGCACAGTCGTGTATAGGAGGTATTGTTACATGTATAATTAAACCGGTGTGTCGGTCGATTGACATGTAGGCTACAATCTCGGTTTTTTAAAATTTACGATTTTATGTTTTTTTTCTAAATTTCCAGAGCTGCCTTGAAATCTGAAATCGGAGAATTCATCACAGATTATTACAAGGTGAGTAGGCCTATTGGTGTTTTAATAAGTTTCCTCGATTCTTCTCTGCTTGGTTTTTACCCATTAACATACACATGTTTTGTTCGTCTATTGTCGTCAATTCCAGCGTCCAAGCTTATCCTTTCGTGAACAATCTAGTCTTTTCGTACAAAAGTCGAGTTTCTTAATTTGGTATTTTAAGAAAAAAAGGTGGCATCTTGAGATAACATCGCCTCATGTAATGCAATTGGTAATGACACTTTACATTTTTAAGGACTGTGATGGCATATGGACAACTGCAGTACTTGACTGAGAAATGTCTCCCTCGGTTTATTTGTTCTGCACGCTGCTTTTACGCGCGCTGCATGCAGTCGCTCAGTCAAGTGCGTTTCGATACACGTCCAATTGACATTTTGCATCTGTTGAATTAATGTGGTTACTGTATTAGGTATGCTCGGGGTTTAAGACGTGCGATGACGTCACTGGACGGCGCGGTGCATGCAGTTTTGCACTACCCGAGTACTGTGTGCCGTCCACGATGAAAGACTGCATGCAGATCATCTAATTTATATAACAGTTCTCCCCATTTCATTGGTTCCGTCTTAGGAATTATCTTTTCTCAAATGGTGGATTTTACAAGGGTTATAATAACCCGAGCAACTATAGTTTGCTATAAAATGCACCACTCCTATTAATAATCTGTTGCGGATTAAATTCTCACGAAACATTTTACCATTGACATTTCAGAAACCAGCATGCAATATAAGTAGCCTATACGCTATTAATTAGTCTTTAAAAATTTATTAAAAAAAATTTGAAGACACACCCTCGACACAAAATAATACTTCACATTATGTATAATTTATTTGCGAAATGTAATTATGATGCTCCACTAAAAGCCACTCTAAAAATATTTTTACCAAAAGAGCAATTTTTGATAAGTGAACGTGTCACTCCATGTCACTCGGCAAACTGTACGTGCCGGACGCGTGTCTGAAACCTTGATGGAAACCTTAGCCGCTCTACAACGTGTAATCATGACGAGAGACACCTTCTAGCGTTCGACGTGTGTATATTGTATCACCAAGAGCTGACGAAAAACACACATACTGCAAGAGGCTCATTTTCATTCTCCGTCCATGGCCGTTTGTATCCTTCGATCTTGCAAACACGCCTGGCTTGAGCCGTTTGATACACGAGGCCGTATATAATCAATGACTCGAGCTTACACGGCGAGTGACGTGAGGTTGTATCCATTATGGGAAGTAAGGCTAATTTCTGCCGAAGTGTTCTCTTTTAAATTATATAGAGTCGAACCTTAAGTGCACCGTTTAATTAATATACAATGTATGTACAACATCTTTTCACACAAGTTAAGAGCGTGCGATATCCTCCCAATATAACAATCGTTATATATGCTCCCCAGGGGTGGTTAAGAGTACACATGTAGGGAATATATTTATCTCCATGCAGAAGGCAATTTCTTTGTCAGAAACACGACTTGTTGAATACCTTTAAGTGCAAGTGAATAAATATTATATACAAAGGACGGTTCACAAATGTCTCTTCAGTTTTGTGGAGATTCAACAAGGATAATTAAAGCGTGTTGACCCATGTTAATGCTGGAAGGGCAGCGTTGTGGTCTGTCTTTAAACCGTGTACATTCAGACATTAAGATTTACTTTAATGTTTACCATTTAGGACATTTTCCCTCTGTGTATGTGACATCAATTTTGCAACGCACGATAGCAAAATGTTGATGGATGCATGTGTGATGCAATCAAGCAAATCGGTATAGAAACTCGGCAACTTTGTTTTGAGAGATACGGGAGAAATACGTTCGTTGGAGTGGGGGAATCAACTTCTTTTTGGAAGAAAACAGAAACATCCATGCACTTGCAAAATCTTGTAATAAAACGCAGAAGGAAGTGCTAACAGTCACATAATCCAGCTTCGATGATTGTCAATTTGAGACTGTTTTTTCCAAACGGAGTTCGTAGTTGACGCGGCGTTCAAACGATGGCTTTTTAACCAAAGGTTACATGGGGGTTTCAACGCGAAATACTCTAAAAATGCATCTCAAACAACAACAACAACAACAACAACAACTCACAACTGAACGCCCTAAATTACAAAACGGTTGCTGTCCATATTCTTCGCAAGACCATATAGTTCATTCGCTGTGCATATTAAAGCATGTATACGTCTTTTCTTGCGTGCAGAAAAACCTCCTCCGGCGTGGTATGGATCTGATGTTCGGTTCGATAGTGACAGACGATGGTAAGTGCTTAGCCTGAGGTGTGCCTCTTAATAAATTATCAGCCATCTTCTTCTTCTTATGTGGTCCATTCTGTGATGGTGTAAAAGATATAGGCCTACAACGAATTCGTCTATATTCAGAAAAAATAAATCCATAGTTGTTAACAGCTAGTTCATCTCGTTTTTGTTAGTTCATTTCGTTTTTGTTTCTAAATATTTACAGATGCAATTTATATTCAGGCTGGTATAAATTATTAATTAAAGCCGCTAATGAGATCATGGCTGGGGATGTAAAGTTAAATTGATCAATATCAACTGTCTTCATATTTAGAGACACTGTGAATTATTACTTTCCATCATAAATATTTTAACCATTATATCGTGAATCACATGATGACGAATTAAGTTATGTTATAGGGTTTGCCGGAACCCGACGTATATTAGCACTGTATACTCAGTGCTTTCCCGAGACACTATAAACAACTTCATAGCGTGCTCGGGTGGGATTCGAACCTACGACCTCCTGCAAACAAGGCAGACGTCTTAAGACGAATTAAGGTATAATTTTTCTTTTACCATAACAGTTACCTTCTATCCATTCCTGTTTGTAAGGATGCAGTATATTGTCAATATGCCTATACTGCTTCAACAAATAATCAGCCTTGGTTGCCGCGCAGACAAAAGCTTACCATTGGTTAAATCAGATACATCTTTCCAGTTAAAGTCGCGAAAACGGGCCATATAGGTTGAAATGTTACCAATCCAGACGCCATTTGGTTAACAGCAATGCACTAAAGCAATAACGTTACGTCGCATTGATGATGATTTAGAAAGCAGAACTGCTTTTATGTGATGTATGCCTCCCCAGAGGGTGTGTTTTTTTTATTTACTGATTAGTCACCTTTGCGACGAATATTATTGATAAATTTGCATTTATGATCTGTCGTTTGTATTGGGGACACCTTTTCTGGTATAGCGTCGTATACGGTTGGCGTTGTACTAATGACTTTGTGTATATACATACGGTACAGCGTTTGACCATAATGCACCAAACGTGCCCTTGCACACATGCTGTGTATTGTCAATATTCCGCATAACATCACATCACAATGTCACTGCACGAGGGATATTAAGACATGCCAAAATCACATTACGTTACTTTATAGACATTGCGCATGCCCTTCAACATAATTCCACGTAATTCCCCGCCAATATATCGACATCGGCACCAAACGCTGGGACGGAGGATTATTGCCTGCTATAGCGAGACAAATCGCGTGGAAAGAAATAAATTTACCCACGTTCAGTTACGCCGACCTGTAATAAGACTGACAGCTTAAAATGTGTCTTGGGGCCAGAGTGAGGCAGACGACTGTTTGATGAATATACCACAAATCTGTCTCACGATTCAGTCACCGACGACATCGTTGACTACAACGTAAGACAACCAGTAGTCTTTATTCGATTACCATCGCTGATAACATTTTCGTTTTAATGACTTCATTCAGGGCCCGAACTTCTTTCAAGTCTCGCCAAACAGTGGACCAAATTCTTCTGTGAAATTCTTCCAACGTTACGAGCAATATTCTGTCCCGTCCAGGTAATGTCAAATATACATATTTTGTGTCACAGGATAAAAATATAATCCAAGTATTTTCAGTAACACCAAGCCGACTTTCCCTGATATCTGATCATATTTGACTGCACTTTCATTATAAATTTTGACCACAAATATATAAACACATGCATTTGTGGTTATAGTTTATACCTGTTGGTTTCGTATTAAGTTACTTATGTGCTTAATTATTTCGTACTTAATTATGGCGCACCAGTAAACATAAATATGTCGAAATCCAACATTGTATTGATTAATCCGTGTGAGAGAGATCAGCGTGATCTTGTTTTTTTTATTAACCCTGTAACACTCCAAAATCAATACAAATTTACATACACCCTATAGGGATTTAGGGTTAATCCACCATTATCATATTTTGTAGACCAAAGGTCTGACGATACTACAGCTCAGTTTGCTGGGATTTCGAGACCACATCGTCTTAAAGTTACACACGTTAAAAGGTATGGATCAGTATAATTTTTTTCCATATCTTATAAAGTCGAGTGAATTGTCAACTATAGGGCTGCGTTCCACGCTTACCCGCTAATGCAAACATTACAAACGTTCGCCACAGTGCTTTTCTGCATTCGTCTATGGAAAGCCGGGTTGGCGAACGTTGCGCAAAACGTTTGCAATGTTCGTGTATTTGGAACACAGCGCTGGTACACAGAAATCGATCTTGTCGAAGCCACGAGGCTTAACACATTATGGTCAGCAGTATACATATCAGCTCGTGAAGTTACATATCAGCTCATGAAATTACGAAACGTCTGTGGTAGTTGGAGTACGGTACAGCGCTGGTACACAGAAATCGATCTTGTCAAAGCCACGAGGCTTAAAGGGCCTATGACATGCTAAACAACCTTTTGCCTAATCTTTGCTTCATATGATGGATTACTTGTTCAGCAAGACATGCTAATGTTCGTTTGGATGTAAAATCAATAAAAGGTAGCCTTTTTCAACTTTGAAGATTTCATTGCAATAAACCACAGACAGAGGGCGCTGTTTGGAGTGCATCACGTAAGGAAGACAGAAGGGAAAAGTTAAGAAAAAACATAAGATTTCAAGTTGGACTTGTGGCAAATTGCTGCGGTTTTTTCCCCCAGTTTCGTCATGGCTTACAACAGGAAACATGTAGAACAACCTCAAACAGTCATGGATTACAAAAGATCCAGGACGTTTGAAAAAAAGTGGAATCTTTTGTGCACAGTTGAATGTGATTTTCCTGTGTTTGCCTCTTGTGACAACTTGGTCATGAATATGCATATTTTCATTAGCATAAAAACTAAAAATCTTAGTTTTAACCCCCAAAACAAGCTCCAAATAGGATTTTTATGAATGTAACTGAGTATATTGGTTTGATAGCATATATTTCATTGATAAAAATCCCAAATAAGGGGCCCTTTAACAAATTATGGTCAGCAGTATACATATCAGCTCGTGAAGTTACATATCAGCTCATGAAATTACGAAACGTCTGTGGTAGTTGGAGTACGGTACCCTTCTGTGCATTTGTGAAAATGGCTTTTATTATACAGTGCAATGAGTGAAACATATTTAAAATAATTTACAAAGCATCGTTCAACTTTTAACATCACATTTCAAGTGTTTCTGACCATTGACAACTCAACTCTATAGCGGTGTCACGACGTAACGGAGACACTGTATTATTCATGGAAACATTCGTCGTTGTACCTTTATCAGTATATTTCTATTTCTAAACCAGACGCCATTTCGGCCGACAGATCAGCCGTTCCCAATGAGATAGTCCAGATGTTACTACACCTACAGAGCGTGCGTGAAAGTGGCTATCCATCTGAAGAACACCTCCATATTGAAACATTGGTTACTAAAGTCGTCTGTCCGTATCTCGGCACGAGAGGGCTCTATCTAGGGGGAGATGAACCCGTACTAGCAGCCAAAATACAGCAAATAACTGGGCATGATTCTGCACGGAGGCGACAGGGTAATTTTACGAGGTGTAATTGAGGGAAACCCATCACATGGTGAAAGTGAAAGTATAAAGTGAGAATGTTATAGGTATTTTGAGAAATTTGTGTTTAGAGTTTGTGTTTATGCACAGAAAAAAAATCTTTTAGCCGATTTTAGGGTGTTTTTTTGTCCTCCGTCCAATTTTCTGAACACGTTTTTCGGCAGTTGAGAAGAAGGTATCCTGAATTGATCTAGAAATTTCCTCTGAAAGCTTTCCCAAATCAAAGTTTTGTCTATTATTATCGGGCTAATTCTGTATTGAAGACACTATGTGCGTTGCGCGGGCCGTAACGGGCTGGTGCTCAATACTGCCAATTTCAACAGCGCTGATCGGTTTAAACTGGTAAAGACTCTGTCAATATTATTGATCAAAATATAGCAACTACCGTTGTGGAGTTTGTATTGAGAAAATGACAATTCAGTTAAATGTTAGCAGGAGCAGAGGCGGAGAGGAGGTGAGGGGGTTGCAACCCCTCCCTTGAGCGGCGAACCAATATTTAATGTATTAGAAATAAATAAAATATTGCATTAAAAATCCCTCTTTTGAAACCTTTACAAAAAGCCCCTAAAGTGCCCTACATTGCAGGAGAAAGCATCTCATTTTCCAAATTTCTCAGTCGCCCTATAGCAGGGCGTGTTGTCGGCACACATGCATGAGGAGCCACAACCCCACCCTTAACCAAAAGCCAGATCCGTCCCTCAGGCCATGAGAAACTCCAAATAAAAACTTTCACCATGTGAAGGGTTTTCTTACATCGTGTTTCATCGTTTTTGTACCAACATTTTTCTATACCAAAACGCTTGCCTCTTTCGACCTTTATTTTATTACTCTAAAGCTGGCCTCCCACTGTGCAATTTTTGTCACGAATTTCCAACGATTAGCTAGGTACGATTGTGTATAGAGTATATAGAGATTCTGGTAATCTCACCAAATCGTACCTAATCGTTGGAAATTCGTGGCAAAAATCGCACAGTGGGAGGCCCGCTTAAAGCAGGCCTCCCACTGTGCGATTTTTGCCACGATTCCCCTACGAATTGGTACGATTATCGGAGACTGCTTATAGACTCTACACACAATCGTAGCCAATCGTACCCAATCGTAGCTAATTCGTGGCAAAAATCGCACAGTGGGAGGCCCGCTTAAAGCGGGCCTCCCACTGTGCGATTTTGGCCACGAATTTCCTACGAATTTGTACGATTATCGGAGACTGCCTATAGACCCTACACACAATCGTACCAAATCGTACCCAATCGTACCAATTCGTAGACATTTCGTGGCAAATATCGCACAGTGGGAGGCCTGCTTAAGGCCATACACAGTCTTTCAGACCTGTTTATAATTTGTCGTAGAAACTGTAAGTTACAAAATCTGTAAAAAGATAAAGACATGTATAAACGTTTTCCCTTTTCAAACTTTATGTATAAGTATATATATTGATGTAAGTTTTTCTTAACTTTAACTATGAATATTAAAATAAATGAAAGTGAAAATCTGTCCCAAACTGGAGTAAACGAAATGATTGTTTGTTGAGTTGTAGAGTTTAAGTGAAGAGTGATAATAATTTGAATCTAAGAAAACAAAATATGATCCTTAACAGAAAACGGCCGAGGCCACCGAACGAGGCCGACCAGCCTTCAGTTCAGCGAGCAGATATCCTCACGATCCACGAACGATATTCTCTCATCACCCGTTCACGATCACACACCCACCATGTCACCTCGGGAACACTCGGTCAGTCTCACGGCCATCCGAAGATCGCCGAACGCACGCCGAAGGGGCAGCCATCAGATGTCATCGCTTGAAACGCTGCTAGAAGACGAGAAGAAACGAACGTTTGAAATGACGGACCACGAGTGCTGACAATAACTTTCGAAGTCCACATTCCAAGCCGAATTTGGTGCAAAGGGGTGACTGAGCGACCAAAGTATTACCCCAGGTTTGGTGTATCGTTTGTACATTTTTTTAAAAATCTGGCCGGATCCAATAGACGTGCAAATAAAATTACATGTACATGTATATGATTCCCAAATTATTAGATACCATACTGTATAATTTACATTGTTTTGCAATATCTATACATTCTATTTGCATGCAATAACGACTCCCTCGTGGTGTTACTGCGTCGGTTGTTGTGACAACGGGTGAGGTCACAATTCTGTGTGTGTAATTTAACAGATCTGTTAACAGATCAGTTAACACGGCATTAATCTCGACCTCTAACTGAACGTCCAGGTTAACACCGTGTTAACAGATTTGTTAACACGGTGTTAACACCATGTTAATTCTCTGCACTGTACATTGGGCGAAGTCACAACTCTGGGTTGCGTATTAGTGTTAGTGAAACAGATCTGTTAACTGAATCAGAATTGTGACTTTAGAACAAACACCGTGTTAACTCGATGTTAACATGGTGTTTAGGACGGGTTGGTGTTACATATCATGTTAGTTCAACAGCTCCCGTTACAGATCGTGTTAGCACTAACAGTAACAGAGTTGTGATCTAATGTGCAACACGGCGTTTGCATGTAGAGCTCCTTTTCAATGCAACCGTGCAAGGAGCCTATGTATTGGCAGCGGTATAGCCTCAGTAGATGGGGACATAGCTGAATATAAAATCTGCTTATCTATTTCCGAACCTTTTCAGTTTAGTTACGATATTTTGGACCAAAATCCCCGAAACGTGCATTTGACACACATACGTATCCCCTCCACAACAAATACCAGAATACCTCTACAGACAAATGTAAACGGTAACAGGTTTATTGTTGCTATACGTACGTCTGTTTCATCTGATTTGGATAAGACTAGAAGACATACTGCTTACGTTGTTTAGCGCCCTCAATCACTTTATCCTTCAAACTTGATAATTTTGGCAACTCTCTTGTCAATGATACTGGAAACTATGCAAGTAATGCAACGATTTATAAGATTAGCCTAAAAGCATAGTACCCTGAGCAATTTTTGGAAAAGATGAATCTTACTGAAGGTTAACCCGTTAAGGTGCAAACCCTTGGTTAGTGATGGCAAAGACATTGGGATCGGGACTGTAAATTTTCAGTCACATTGAAGATAAACCAAAACAGAGACGATATCACTATTAGCTGATCGACTGAAATCGTTGCACATGTAGACCGTATCAAATAGCTGCCATCTTGTAGGTGAACCTTTGATATTTAAATTCGTCAACCATGTTAGCACAAAATGTGCAACCATGCATGACCTCACGAAACAAAGAAACTGCCCTACAAGATGGCGGCTATTCGATCCGCTCTATTATGAACAAAGGGGCAATCTTGTTCAGATTAAATGTATATTTCTGATTTTAACACGGCTCGAAAGGTAGAACAAAGATATTTAATTTAAGTGCCAAAATATATTGTAAATTATAATTGAGAAATGAAGTATTTATGTAATTATTCTGATTTTATTAAAGATTTTGTGGATATGATTCTGGACAGGTAAGTGGTTGGCAGTTTTTCGGTTCTTTATTATTATTATTATTTATTTAGCCATTCCTGCAATACACAAAATAGGCAAGGAGCAACAAAAGTAACAATTACTGTGATCCAAGGACCTGCTGCCCCAAAAATTACTGTGATCCAAAGACCTTTATTGCCACTGATTGGGTCAAAATTTCTCCAAGATGTTCTCCTAAAATTTTAGAGAAAGTCACTTTTGCACAACACAGTTGTATCTTATTCTTCAGAGATGTAAAAGTCACAATCATTTTAGGCCAACAGGAAATGAAGCTTTTATTATTATTATCTGAAATCGCCACAAGCAAGGCAAAACTGCCACTCTAGGCAAAGGGCTACAGAGAAAATTAAAAGAGTAAACAAACAACCCGACAAACAGTCAAACAAACAAAAATAATCATTAAAGTTGATAATATAGGAAGTGATGTTCCTCTTAGAGGAGACCAGGGTCCTATTTCATAAAGCCCACTTAGAAACATTCCTAAGTAAACATTCTTAACTCATGTTTTTAAAGATAGGAAAAATTAGATTGTATTGTTCCTAAATCCACTTAAGAATGTTTTTAACTTTTATGAAAAAGAACCCAGGTCATAGGATGGAGGAAAACAGCTACCAGGCAAGGAGTTGCAAAGAAATGCAGAACGTGGACAAAAGATATTACATGTAGAATAGCTCTTTGTTCTACATCTCGAGACAATTAATGCATAGTTCCGACCTGTCAATCAACCGAACCCGCCGACCAATCACAACAGAGCTTAGCAGACAGCGCCCACATTGCCTCACAACAACATCATGCAATATTCTGCCCATACGTTGTACGCGGTGTTCCGGGTGAATGTTTTGTTTCAAGGCTGGGCGATTAGCTGTTCAAAGGTGAGAAAGCAAATTTTTATGAATATATGACATCTCTGTCACTGGCCTTTTACTAAGTGCGTGCTACGGTAACTGTCGACCCTGAAACATGAATACATTCGAGTTTCCTCCAGATCCAATGAATCTTTGCTTTCGGTTGAACGTCCCATTGGTTTGTGCAGTGTGTGTAGCCAATTTGACGATAGCGTGTGAGGCATAGCAACGATATCCAAGGGGGGCGGGGTTAATTGGGCAATCTCGGAACTATGCATTAGAGTGTATGGGTAAGAGAACGCAGATAGTCTTGTTGCACGCTCACACACCCTGACAGGAGGAGCGAGCTGGTGGCACAATACATCTCACAAAACAACTCTGTTTGACTCATTTTATTATTAATGTTACACATTGGTAATGATTCAGCAACATGAAAACCACATAAACAGATAATACCACTCAAACATCAAACTGTAAATACAAAAGGATTTTAAACGCATACATTTTTCTTTAAAAATGTGTTAAAACCTACAAGAAAATGGCAATGCTACGGCATCCACCTTACAATCAAGAAATGGTGATTTACATAAATTAGATTTCTTATCATATTACTGATAGTTGTTAATTTGTTATGTTAAATATCAAAATTGGCAGGGTTAATAATTTACATTTGACCAAACATCATTTGAAAAAAAATATAACATGAGTGCAACAAACAATAACTGTGATAAACATTTTAGTCCAACAACACATTTAAACTCTCAAAACTCCTTTTCCAAGTTTTATCATTGGATTCAAATAAAACATTTCACAGGCTAATATTGTCTCTTATAATCACTACAAATATGCTTCCAGATCATGGGTTGGTGAATGTACATGATGTACTAATGTACTAAAGTAAAATGTGAACAAGGGAATACATGTATACAGTGCATTCGGTGACAACACTAAAACTGAACAACTTTTGAAACTTCCTTGCTAATAATTCTAACAATTCTAACAAATTCACTCTTCATGGAATCTTTGTTAGGCCCAAATCATGGGCAACGGACCCAAAATGTTATAAGGCTTTTCCAACAAGAAGTTACTAGACTACCCCAGCAAAGGCAGCAATAGTTAAGCCATGATTGCATGTATATCCATTGTTAGTCCATGCAATGACAATATGAAGTTGCAATGGAACATGCTCTTTCCTTTTGTTAATGCACCAATGCCCCCTAAAACCTGAAAGGAATTCCTTTAAATTTCCTTTTTGATGTTTGCGATACAACAGGGAACAATGACAGGGGGGCGGGGGGGGGGGGGGGTGCATTTACCTCTGTCACATATTGTTCTGCATACGTGTTTCCTATGCAGATTGTGCTCGTCCATCGAAAGGAATTCCTTTAAGATTCCTTGGATGTTTGAGACAATGGGGCTGCGGGTGGGGGTAAACAAGTAAATACATGTGTAGGTACTTAAGGGGTATGGGTACAAAAGAGAGGGTTAAACAAAGGGAACGATGGTACCCACAAGTATCTTTTGTGAATACAAAGAGAACAGGAGAGGAACAAAAGAGAGGAAGTGAAGGGGGAACAAAGGAGGCCGTTACCCCATAACAGTACCTATCTGTAAGGTTGCGAAGGGGCTGAGAGTACAGTTGTTCACCAAATGCAGAACAGTCAGTATGCATTCCAGATAAACTTAGCTGCAAGGACTGGTCAGTATTTGTAACACGTGTTGTCCAAGGTGTGTTTTGGAGGGAACAGAGCACACTGCAGTGGAATAAATGATCTAGGCTGGACTGGATTAGCAGCTGCAGCTGCTGGGAGAGAACGGAATTCAGATGTGGAAGATGAAGGGAATGCTTGATAGATGGTCCTGGATAGGAGGAATGGAGAAGGTATGAGGATTAATTGTTTTCAGGGTAGCAGTTTCTATACTTAAAAAAGAAATGCAAAATATACTTTGACCAAAAGATCAAGGAGGTTGAAAGATATGTAACAATTGATTGGTCAGTGACGTGTATGACCACCTCTTGTGGCAAGGCTAACTGACCAGCTTCTGTAAGCACAACAGAAGCAGGGAGCGCCTGAGCTCCTCCACTTCTAGGCCGGTGTTTGAGAGACGCGCAGATGTAGTAGACAGCTCATCCTACGCAGGTTTAATCGGGTTGATAACCAACCAAAACGGTTTCTGATGAGAGCCCTTATCTGCAGGACACTCACTTTGTGGAATTCACTTTGTTCAAAATGGTCCTCTTATAATCCCAGAGGAACTACAGCCTTGAAAGTGATTTCAAAGTGATTGGTCCTGCAGTTAAGGGCTCTCAGGGCTCTCTTTAGTCATCATCCTGATTCAACCTCTGTGCTTCTCTCAAACAGATCTAGACGTGCAGGATCTTAGGGAAGCATTTCAGGCAGAGTGGCCCACCCTGCCTTAGTGGCTTGGGCAGTCAGTCTTGCCACAAGATGCACTTTCCCATTAAATATGTCGCATCTCTTAGCCTTCTCAATCTATCCTGCTGCTGCATACCTTCCTCCAACTTGCATTCTAGCAACATGTGGTGGCGCTACACAACTAGTAGCCACTGAGCTGGTAGCTTGGCTGCTCCTAGTGTCTTCAAGTATGTGAATATCGTCGTCCTCCAAGGAATCCGGAGGCGTCAATTCAGTCATGTCATCTCGCTGGAGAGTGCTATGATGGGGTACAAGAGATCCCTGCTGACCAAATGGCATTAAAGCACTCTGGACGGAACCCGCGTTGCTTGGCCCTTGGGTGAAAAAGTTAGTACCCCCGAAGTTGTTGCCTTGAAAGCAATACTGTTGGTGCTGTTGTGGAATTTGGACTTGAAACTGCTGTTGCTGCACAAAATCAGATGCGTAGATTGGGCTGCTGGTAGTGGAATACTTGGGTGTTGTTGCAGTGCTCAATCCAAACGAAAATGGCAAATGCGGGTGGCTGTAATTACTAAAGGGGCCAAAAGTCATCATCGTCCCATAGCTGCTGTTGCCAGCACCCCCTGAGTGGACGGTGCTAGGACTGAAAATGGGGGTGGGGATGTCTGGCTCGTTGACTGAGGGAAAGAAATGGATTGGTATCTCGCTGGCAATATCTGGGGAGGATTGGGTGTTGTTTCTGCCATTGCTATCCCATTGAAGTTGGGTACTGGGCTGGGTGCTTGAATGAATGCTGTGTGTCTGGGCAGTGCCTGGAAGAAATATAAAAAGATGTACATGTATTCAGTATTTTCCTATAAAATGTTTTTATCTCCTCTCAAAATAAAAGAAATAAATTTAAGTTAAAGTTTTAAGAAGATAACTAAAGAGTTCTTTTGGACTTAGTTAACCTCAGACTTCTGAGAACAAGTTAGGCTAAAGCTACATGTGTATTTCTTCCTTTTTGAGCTTGAGAGAAGATAAAAATGTGTTTGTAAAATACAGGTAGATTAGCGAAGCTATACTTTTCGCTTTGCACCTTTCCCATGGTCTAACTAAAAAAATCAAACAAATTATAAAATCAAACAAATTATAAAATCAAACAAATTATAAAATCAAACAAATTATAAAATCAAACAAACGTACGGTGATGTTTGTTACCATTGTTATTAATACTTTGAGCAAGTTTTTAATGTCAACTCATGAAGTAAAATTTAGGGCCACTGTGTAAATGCCTACCATGGGCCTTTAAGAGGGGTATTTTCTGCAACTTTTGTACTTGGCTCTCCAGTACAATCTATCATTCTTTGGTGCATCTGCATTTCAACGAGTAAATCATGCTACTCTTTCCCCCCATTCACCCTTCCCCACCCAGCCCCAGGCTTTGGCCCCTGTCACCAACCTTGATTGTGATTCTCCAAGACATCATCATCAGCAGCTTGCCCCACCACGTGGGACGATGCCACCGTAGACTGCACCAGGGGGACATTAGAGGACCACTCCTTGCCTCCCGACCCCATCGAGGAGCGACACTCATCCAGTTGGGCAGGAACCACCGCCACGTTGGCTTGATGCATCGCCATGGCAGTCATCTCTTTAATGGTTTGTTCTCGTTGTAGTGCAATCTGTTGGGCCATCACCTTCTGGCGGGTTGATATCAGCAGACAGCTGGCGCAGTTGCAGTTCCTCCAATTGCAGTACTTTTTGTGGCCCTGCATAAATTCATCAGAAACAAAATAAAAACCAATATAATTACTATTCAAAAATGGTTGAATTTATTGAGTTTATTATAACACAACATATAGAAAGCGAATGATTGAGTCAACGTTTTGATCAACTTTTTACAGTTCTTCTGGGTTTTTGTAAAATGAACGCACCTTTTGTTTTAAATGGGTGTGTTAAACATCGAAGATTACAGTTGGCTCTCTTATTTTGCATAATTTTGTTGCAGATGCTTGGAAAAGTTGGGGAAAGTTGAAAGTTGAAAATAAAATCAAAACAATAAATTATCTTCATTAACTTATTTTTTGCTCTTTTTGGTTTTAGTATCCTAATGAACACACCTTTTGTTTTAAATGGGTGTGTTTATCATCCACAACTACAGTTTGCACTCCCGGATATAATTGTTTGTTTTTACATTTTGCATAATTTGTTTGTTTGTCTGTTTGTTGGGGTGGTTGCACATTTGTTTTTGATTTTGTTTGTTTGAGGAAGGAAACTAGCATAAAGAGTTTTAATTATGTAGGCATCACAAGTTTTTAAAGGCAAAGCAGCAATTACTCTCAATATAAACTAGTCAAAATAATGTAAATTAGTCATATGAGGCATCATTTTGACTAACCATTTTTTAAAGTTAGTCAAAATGATGCCTCATGTGACTAATTTACGTTATTTTGACTAGTTTATGTTGAGAGTGAAATATATATATATTTTGTCACATTTGTCATTACTAGTATACTAGGCGGATTCAGAACATTTCTTAGGGTGGGGGAGGGGGGAGGGGGCGGGTGTTATGGGGTGGCTTAGAGCCAAAAATTGTTAACAACTGCCATCCCTATGTTAAAAATTGTGATATTTAGGGTTATCTGGAATACTACCATACACTATGGGAAGGGGAGTGCATTTTTCCTTCTATTTCTTCCTTCTCTCTTATTTTTTTTAAAACACAGGGGGTCACAGTGGAGCTATATAGCCCCCTCAGCACCCTCCCCCTGGATCCGCCATTGTTTGTTACCATTTAACATCTAAAAATAGGTAAAAATAATAGTAATACTTTTCAAATTAAACAAAGCCTACTGCTTTAACTATCTTTCATTCATTTTTTCCCAACTCAAAAGAATTTGCATTGTCGAGGGAGCACTCTGCTGTGCTGTGCATTTTATGCCTAAAATTACTAAAAATGTACAAAATAAAAGAAAAAAAGATACATGTATGCCCCTATGTAAAAAGAAAGTTGGGTTGGGCTCTTGTTTTAGAAGCTTCCGAAAGTTTAAAATTTCACAACCAATTCATGAAATTTTGATTAAGAATCTGATTGACAAGATGCATTGGATTAGAAACAGGCAACCGACCAAAGTTTTAATTATTTTCCACAAGTCATAGGCAGATGGATTAACATTTGAAGAGGTAGGCTAACGTTGACCAGAAGTTCTATAAACATGATAAAGCTAGATAGATGCTCAAAAAAACTTTCTAAGTTAGGGAGTAACTTGTCTTGACTAGGGTCCTAAAAAAAAGTAAAATGGCCTTTTTAAAAATATTTAAAATAACATCATGTCATCAAAACATTGCTGATTGTAAGACTGAGACAAGCTTAGGCCAACAAAGGAAAAAAACAAGTTTTAGGCTACCTTGAGTGGAACCAATACGCCATGGTTCCGGCACTTTGCACATTTTGGAAGTTTTCGCACTGTCGCCTTTATAGTCGAAGCCGCAACTCGCCCGGTGATGACCCGTTCCTGCCCGGTGGACTCTTTGGGCTCTGCTCTCGCCGAAGCCGTGGCGTTTTCGGACGCATTTTTACCAACATGACCAAAATAATCAAGATCTTTCCTCAAAGAACAGGGTGATTTTGAGGTGGACTCGACCACTCGTACTCCTGCCTCATCGGGTACTTCACCGTGACCGTGTTTCTTGGTCCTGTTCTTTCCCATGGTGTCTGCTAATTTTGATGAAAGTACAAGTACAAGTCCTCGTTTTCCGACAAAGTTTTTTTGTACAGTACGCAAATCGGAAATAGTGTGTGTATTTGATACAATTCAAGTATGTCGACTTGCGAAAAAACTTAGTTTATCGACCGCGCGGAAAATGGCAAAGCGTTTGTTCTAGAAAATGAATACAAAGTATCAATTTCAACTGGTTCACCTGCACTTTTCCTGGACCATTTCTGAAACCACCTATTGTGATTGGTGGATTTGCGTTACTTCACACGCTACTTCTTAAAGGGACAGTGTCGTCAGCTTCACCGCATTTTGAAATTCGGACCGAATTTGAGCCTTAGCGCATGCGCACTGCGACTTTGCTTGCGTATTAAACTTTACCCCAGTGTACGACTGTTGGGCTTATACGGACTCTATGAAAACCTGTTGTGCGTGCAAATGTTGCGCTGCTGATTATGACACGTGAGACTAGAACAAGTCTATGTGGGCGGTGCGGATTATTTATTTCCGGATATATGCCAGACTAGACGCGCGCGCGCTCGTTACACATTGACAAAAGCTCTGCATACATATTTTTGTTGTACTGTGCATGTAGCTTTTCACTACTGTACTATAGTACATGTAAAAAAGTGTGTACACTGATTAGATATATTTTTTTCAAGCAAAAATGGTCGTTAGAATTTATTGTCCAATAGGCATGCTTTTTATATCAACGTTTGGGGAATTTTATCAACTTTGTGAATCACGTCACCCCAAGGTTGCTGAACTTTTCCGTTTTGACGTTGTGGTAAAAAATACCTGGACAAACTAGTGCTTTGTGAAATCGAATGAATGGGGCACTTAGTGCGACTGTGGTTTTTTAAAACCGAAATGGTAGGATGGCAGCCAAAATCGTATTTGATGTGTATTGACTGGTATTCAGAATACCAGTCAATACACACCAAATACGATTTTGGCTGACAACTCATTTTTGCAAAATAAGGCAAACAAATTATGTGCTAACCAAATATTTGTGCTGTAAAACAGCGCCATGAAATTGGGCCATGAGCACGTGGGTAGTCGCCATATGTAAACAAACTTGAGACATTGAGATATTTGCGTGAGGCTGCTTCCAAGTCATGTCCAAGGAACCACCCCACCCCTTCACCAAAATAATCACGACAAAATGAAATGAAAGCGAAGAAGAAACAGATTTGCATTGAGTAGTTTGTGGATTGTGTTATGCAAAGCCGTTATAAATTATGCACCTCCCCAGGCCAACCAGGACCCTACCGTCACACTGGAAAATCGTGGTTCATGTCGCTTTCTGTGACCATTTTATGTGATATTTTAATCGATACTGATTTCGAAAAAAAAATATTCACAATGTTTTACGCCACTTTATCTGACTTTTCAACATGTAGGCCTACATAGTACAAAAAGTCATGTACACGTCCGTACGTACGTATATGTACGTCTAGTCTACGTACGTTATTCCTGCAGGCCTAGCCTGCCAGACAAGAGGCGCGCGCGCGCGGTGTTCATGACTTATTGTGCGGTCGGCCAGGTCAAAAGTTCATCAGTTGCTGCTAAAAATAGGAATGGAGAATTGAGAAAACTTCATCCTTGTACTGACGACACTGTCCCTTTAAACGATACTGTCAAGTAGATATTGATTTTCATTAAAAGCGTTTCAAAGTAAAGAAAGTCACAAGAAAATTTACACCTTACCCATTCGATATTGGAACAGTTCATTAGTTGACGGGAAAGTACTTTGGCATAATGTACTTTTAATTTATGGGTTATTGTGTCTAGTAAAATGATGGCACGTAAATTCTAAACAAAAGCAACTTTATAAATTTGGAAATTGGATGGACGTACAGTTGAAGTCAGAAGTATAAATGGTAAACAGTCGTACGGTCATCGGTCCTTTGCATCCTCAGCACCAGCCATATGGAATTCACTTCCGCAACACATCAGACTTACTCCTACGGAAAATCAATTCAAAAATGAACTCAAAACCCACCTTTTTAAGTAATTAATTAACTAAAGGCTTTTCTTTGTGAAGCGCTTCGAGACATCTGTGGGAAGCGCTATATAAATGCAGTTTATTATTGGCTGTTCCGATTCGGGTCGGAACAGCCTTTGTTTTCGTTACGATTTTTATTCCTTTTTTTTTTTTTTTTTTTTGGCTGTTCCGATTCGGGTCGGAACAGCCTTTGTTTTCGTTACGATTTTTTTTTTTTTTTTTTTAATTCTTTTACTTCTTCCACTTTTTTCAGACGCTATTTCGGACACTTGCACATTGATGATTGACTTCAAACTTCACATGGACATTGGTCACTATGTGAAGTTGTGCACAGTACTAATGACGTCATGATGACGTCATCACGTGTCAGATTAAAGGGGTATGAAGTTTAATAAATTAAATATTCAAAAATCAATAAAAATTCAACCGTTTGACCTACGATCTTGATTCCTTCGCCATATACGATGACTAACAAAAGTCTTTAAGATGCGCACACGCCTTGACCTTTGACCTCGTTTCCTATTGGTCAAACAGATTTTGCCTTGCCATTTGAATGTGGTGCAAGATATTTGGACAAAGTCACTTGTGTTACACTTCGACTAGGGTGGGGTATGTAAAAAATATGTTGGTGACCTTTGACCTTGCTCACTTCCGGTCGAAACCGGAAGTGGCCCTTAGTTTGAAAGTGAAAGGAGGTATTGAGATGGGGTCAATGGTGTTATTACCAGAGGCCCTTAAGCTTTCCAAAAATATAAGTGATGACGTCATCGTACGAAATAGCGCCCTCTAGCGACAAGATGATTACGTAATGAAATATTGGAAAATCAATACAAAATCAACCGTTTGACCTACGATCTTGATTCCTTCGCCATATACGATGATTAACAAGGGTCTTTGAGATGCGCACACCCCTTGACCTTTGACCTCGTTTCCTATTGGTCTAACAGATTTTGCCTTGCCATTTGAAAGTGGTACAAGATATCTGCATGTGGTCAACTGTATTACACTTGGACCTAGGGTGGTGTATCAAAAAAATATGGTCGTGACCTTGCTCACTTCCGGTCGAAACCGGAAGTGGCCCTTAGTTTGAAAGTGGTAGGAGGTATTGAGATGGGGTCAATGGTGTTATTACCAGAGGCCCTTAAGCTTTCCAAAAATATAAGTGATGACGTCATCGTACGAAATAGCGCCCTCTAGCGACAAGATGATTACGTAATTAAATATTCAAAAATCAATAAAAAATCAACGGTTTGACCTACGATTTTGATTCCTTTGGCATACACGATCACTAACAAATGTCATTAAGATGCGCACACTCCTTGACCTTTGACCTCGTTTCCTATTGGTCTAACAGATGTTGCCTTTCCATTTGAAAGTGGTACAAGATATCTGCATGTGGTCAACTGTATTACACTTGGACCTAGGGTGGTGTATCCAAAAAATATGGTCGTGACCTTTGACCTCGTTTCCTATTGGTCTAACAGATTTTGCCTTGCCATTTGAAAGTGGTACAAGATATCTGCATGTGGTCAACTGTATTACACTTGGACCTAGGGTGGTGTATCCAAACATATAGCAACACCTTTGACCTTCCCTACATGTCAGATTAAAGGGGCATGTAATAATATTCAAAATTTAAAAATCGATAAAAACCCAACCGTTTGACCTACGATCGTGATTTCTTCATATACGATCACTAACAAAGGTCATCCCGAACACCATATATGTTTATAAAAAGGAGGGGAACAGCCATGTGTTCGTTGTCAAGAACGAACACAGGTCTAGTTTTTTATTCTTTTCCTTCTTCCACTTTTTTCAGACGCTTTTTCGGGCACTTGCACATTCATGATTGACTTCAAACTTCACATGGACATTGGTCACTATGTGAATTAGTGCACAGTACTAATGACGTCATGATGACGTCATCACGTGTCAGATTAAAGGGGTATGAAGTTTAATAAATTAAATATTCAAAAATCAATAAAAAATCAACCGTTTGACCTACGATCTTGATTCCTTCGGCATATACGATGACTAACAAAGGTCTTTGAGATGCGCACACCCCTTGACCTTTGACCTCGTTTCCTATTGGTCTAACAGATTTTGCCTTGCCATTTGAAAGTGGTGCAAGATATTTGGACAAAGTCACTTGTGTTACACTTCGACTAGGGTGGGGTATCTAAAAAATATTTTTGTGACCTTTGACCTTGCTCACTTCCGGTCGAAACCGGAAGTGGCCCTTAGTTTGAAAGTGAAAGGAGGTATTGAGATGGGGTCAATGGTGTTATTACCAGAGGCCCTTAAGCTTTCCAAAAATATAAGTGATGACGTCATCGTACGAAATAGCGCCCTCTACCGACAAGATGATTACGTAATTAAATATTCAAAAATCAATAAAAAATCAACTGTTTGACCTACGATCTTGATTCCTGTGGCATATACGATCACTAACAAATGTCTTTAAGATGCGCACAGGGCTTGACCTTTGACCTCGTTTCCTATTGGTCTAACAGATTTTGCCTTGCCATTTGAAAGTGGTACAAGATATCTGGATGTGGTCAACTGTATTACACTTGGACCTAGGGTGGTGTATTCAAAAAATATGGCCGTGACCTTTGACCTTGCTCACTTCCGGTCGAAACCGGAAGTGGCCCTTAGTTTGAAAGTGAAAGGAGGTATTGAGATAGGGTCAATGGTGTTATTACCAGAGGCCCTTAAGCTTTCCAAAAATATAAGTGATGACGTCATCGTAGGAAATAGCGCCCTCTAGCGACAAGATGATTACGTAATTAAATATTCAAAAATCAATAAAAAATCTACCGTTTGACCTACAAATTTGATTCCTTCTGCATATACGATCACTAACAAATGTCTTTAAGATGCGCACATGGCTTGACCTTTGACCTCGTTTCCTATTGGTCAAACAGATTTTGCCTTGCCATTTGAAAGGGGTACAATATATCACGATGGGGTCAACTGTGTTACACTTCGACTAGGGTGGGGTATCCAAACATATAGCAACACCTTTGACCTTCCCTACATGTCAGATTAAAGTGGCATGTAATAATATTCAATATTTAAAAATCGATAAAAACTCAACCGTTTGACATACGATCGTGATTTATTCATATACAATCACTAACAAAGGTCATCCCGAACACCACATATGTTTATAAAAAGGAGGGGAACAGCCATGTGTTCGTTTTCAACGAACACATTTCTAGTTTTTTTTTTTTTTATTCTTTTACTTCTTCCACTTTTTTCAGACGCTATTTCGGACACTTGCACATTGATGATTGACTTCAAACTTCACATGGACATTGGTCACTATGTGAAGTTGTGCACAGTACTAATGACGTCATGATGACGTCATCACGTGTCAGATTAAAGGGGTATGAAGTTTAATAAATTAAATATTCAAAAATCAATATAAAATCAACCGTTTGACATACGAACTTGATTCCTTCGCCATATATGATGACTAACCAATGTCTTTAAGATGCGCACACGCCTTGACCTTTGACCTTGTTTCCTATTGGTCAAACAGATTTTGCCTTGTCATTTGAAAGTGGTACAAGATATTTGGACGGGGTCAATTGTGTTACACTTCGACTAGGGTGGGGTATCCAAAAAATATGGTGGCGACCTTTGACCTTGCTCAATGTGTTAGATTAAAGGGATATTTGATAAAATTAAATGTTCAAAAATCAATAACAAATCAACCGTTTGAGCTATGATCTTCATTCCTGCGCCATATACGATCACTAATAAATGTCTTTAAATGATGACGTCAGGACGACGTCATCACATGTCAGATTAAAGGGGCATGGAAACAGATAAATGAAATATAAAAAATCAATAAAAAATCAACCGTTTGAGCTACGATCTTGATTCCTGCGCCAAATATGATCACTAACAAAGGTCTTTCACTAATGACGTCATAATGATGTCATCACGTGTCAGATTAAAGGGGCATCAAATAAAATAAATGGGATATAAAAAATCCGTAAGAAATCAACCATTTTAGCTACTATCTTGATTCCTGCGCCATATACAATAACTAACAAAGGTCTTTAACTGATTACGTTATGATGACGTCATCACGTGTCAGATTAAAGGGGCATGATGTTTAATAAATTAAATATTCAAAAATCAATACAAAATCAACCGTTTGACCTACGATCTTGATTCCCTCGCCATATACGATGACTAACAAAAGTCTTTAAGATGCGCACACCCCTTGACCTTTGACCTCGTTTCCTATTGGTCTAACAGATTTTGCCTTTCCATTTGAAAGTGGTACAAGATATCTGCATGTGGTCAACTGTATTACACTTCGACCTAGGGTGGTGTATCCAAAACAAATGGCCGTGACCTTTGACCTTCCCTACATGTCAGATTAAAGGGGCATGTAATAATATTCAATATTTAACAATCGATAAAAACTCAACCGTTTGACCTACGATCGTGATTTCTTCATATACGATCACTAACAAAGGTCATCCCGAACACATATATGTTTATAAAAAGGAGGGGAACAGCCATGTGTTCGTTGTCAAGAACGAACACAGGTCTAGTTATTATTATTATTATTAACAGGACTACCCGTACCGCCTGCAGTGCGAGTGCTAGTCTTTCCTCAAGCGCTATCAAAACCGTGTAAAAAACAAACCTCGCCACGGACGCCTCGACTACAGGCTAACAGGCTTGGGGAGGGTGATCGTGGGAAAGATAATTGCTTGGAAGGAAAGAGGAGGAAACAAGTAAACAAATCAAAACGTTATGGTCCTCAGAAGGCACAGCGCACTTTATCTATTAAAACCGCGACCGAGCAACAAAAGCGCAAATTTTCAGTTTAACAAAAATTTGAAAATTTCATTTAAATTTACACCGAAATGTTTAAATAACACGTATGCATGAATGCATAAAGCTTTTGTGTGCTTAACATTCTGGGATTAACCCTGCTTAACCCTGGGATTATCTGCTTTTTCAATCGGAACATTGAGAAAATGTTTGTGATACTTTTTTTTTTGTACGGGTTTGACTGCTGACCGCAGTGTGGTCAGAGCGCCCTCACGCGCCGTGATAAAGGTTGGCATGAGAGTTTGTTTCAGAAGATGAGGCTTTGCTTATAATATATTTTACAATATACCACAATAATTTAGAGCAAATTATAATTTTGATTTCCTGTTCCGGATTGACAGACTCTGGGGTTTAGGAATCCCCGCCAAAAAATTACGTGAAATATTACAAAATAAAATCCCTAAAATGGGATTGATAACAACACCGATGACTATGCATCATCAACGTACTTTGCTCCGCTCCCCGGGGAAGCTGGCCATTGATCACCCCCTTGCCTCCTCCCCTGGCACCCCCGCCCCCGCTCCAATACTTTCAAGAAAATCTGTGAAGCCGCCTTTGCACCGCGGCCATGACAGGGGGCAGTCACATTGTTACATGCGTCATGCATGAGTAGGTGGTTCTATTGTTACATAATTTAAATAAGAAAACCTGCCTCCTGTCATGGCCGCCGATGCAGAAGCTCTATTAGGCTGTTTCGCAGCTATACTATACGGACAATTCAGGATAATTGTCGTAACACGCGGGCTTAAACGATTTTTTTCCCGTTAAAGGCAAGGCTTGTCAGCAATGCGCGCGCGCACGAAATATATTACGCAGCTCCATAGCAAAGCATGGAGCTGCGTATTTCGTGGCACGAATTTGGCGCGCGCGTATTGCTGACGAGCCTCTGCCTTTAATGTATCATTTGAAAGGAAATAATTTTATGTTTCTATAAAAATATCAATTCAAGAAAAAAACAATACATCTTTAATTCATCCAGATCCACTTCTAGAATCCCCAAACTCCCAAAATGTTCAAAATTCGAGATCAAGATAGTGCATTACTTCTTTATGGTAAAAACGCATGCCACCCCCCGAGAGCTACATCTTTGCACTGATTCGTCAGATATTTTTCATACGCTATGAATATTAATACATTGTAAATTATCCACTCGCTCATTGGCTACAGCTGACTCGAGTTAACAAGACGTGGCGATGTAGGGGGAAGCACCCGAATAATTTGCATAATAGTTCATGCGCCACACCGGGATGGAAAAGAGAAATCGAATGGAATTTAACCTGTAAATAAATGTTCGAGGTATTTTGAGTTGAACGTTCACAAATGTACTCATGAAGGGGAGATATTCAACCGTAAATGTAGAGAGGAATTGGATGTTTTGATGTTTTTCTGCCTCCATAATACGAGAAATTATTGGCCTTCTTTGAGATAAGAGTGGCATATATGCAATGAAAGGTCACGGAGTATAGAGGTCAATATTTGCATATTTGATGGAGTCATGTGCGTGTGATTTGCAGCATGAACTGTACTGATACTACGCGTATCGGATCGCGCTGCATTAAATATGCACTCATTGCATTTTGTGCAAGCGAGCCGACCACACGAGCTCTAACATTGCAGACAGGTTTTTGAAAGAAAACTCCGCCAGATTTCTCCGTTTACGAACCGGACCGGCCACCGACCAAGGCAAAGCATCATCATGGATGAAATTCTAGATAGAAACGGTCCTTATGAAGAGGGGGAAGAGAGTGATTTTAAGTACATATTGGACTCGGATGTGTTCCACAGCGTGGTGAGTTTTTACTTCCGTATGTTTTGTTTTACGAAATTTATGATCGTACACAATATGGAACGCTAACTCTTCACTTCCCGCGTGCTTAAACTTTTTGTACTCTGAAATTTAATATATTTCCTGTCTAGATTATAACCGTTAACATCATGATATAAATATGTTTAATGTTTACAAAAATACCAAACATGTCAATGTTTTTGTCAACAAATTGTATAAACAAACGTGTGTGTTATGTTTTTGAGGCCAAAAAACAGACTTTATTTTATAGCCTATTTACATGTAATGATAGGTCTACAGTTAATCATTTACTATTTTTATTTCTGATGAAATATGGGCCTATATTATACACTATAATCAATGTTTCTGATATTGGCTTTCTTTGCAATTTTTTTTTTTTAAAGGCAGAGGCTCGTCAATGCGCGCGTAAGGCCAAGTTCGTGTTACGAAATACGCAGCTCCCTAGCAAAGGCATGGAGCTATGTATTTCGTGGCACGAATTTGGCCTCGCGTGCGCATTGACGAGCCTGTGTCTTTAAAGATTTTTTTTGTGCTGAATAAACATTCTTTTTTAATGACAACTAGTTTTCATTTTTGTGATCTAATTGCCCTTCTGACAATTAATTAGATCACGGGAGTTATTTTCGAAAATTACTGTGTGATTGAGTTGTGGTTTTTCATTTGAATTCACCAAAATTTGTTTTGTGCACTTAAATAATTGGCTAACTCAGCGATTTGTTTGCTAATGAGTAATGATTGTTAATTACATAATTACATGTATAGTACATGAACATTTTCATTTGTTATTTGTTATTTTTTTTATTTACATGAAAACTATTGTTTGTAAATACACCAGAGTTCCAGCTGTTACAGCCATTGTAACTGAATAACCTTTTTTTATTTTACAATTTATTTAAATATAAATTCTGAACAGGAACAAAACATTTAAAACTTTATTGGTACATGTAGGCCTATGTATAAACTCATAATTATGCAGTTATTAAACAATTTCCAGTTTGGCTAATTTTGACTATTAATTCAGCGAAATTGGAATTTTGTTGGTATCATTTGAAATTTGCCAGATGGAACCTTCCCAAAACAAAAATACAGTAAAAAGCACTGTCAATACGACAGATTTAAACTGTAGGTTTGCTGTGCTATTCCAGTAGTACCGGTGTACATGTACCATGGAGGAAGAATGCATGTACCAAGTGTCCCAGGCTTGTGCGGCCTACGCCCACTTGACTTCAGGGCATTCCGTTTCGGTGTGTTTAGCAACACAGAACCCTTTATGGTCTGGGTGTTGCTGTGCAGTCAATCGTGTATTCTGTGGGAAGTTCAAACTCCATTCATACCTTGTCTGTGTTAAGTCACGCACGATTGGCTGAACTGAACTACATATAACAACAAATATGTAATTGTGTACAGGAAGTTTCCCCACCCAAATATCTGAATGTCAGTGTTGTTTGTGAGGTCACTTGGAAATGGGATGGTGTGATGTCACAGTTCAACTTGAAAGTAGTACAAAAATACCCAAGGCATTCCAATGTAAAGAGGTGGAGAATTATTTGTACAGTGTTTATAATTGGGTTATTCCATAAAGTTCAGGAACAGTTTTCCCATTACATCTGAAACCATTTGATCCTTTTTTTCCCCTCGATAACCTCATGAATCATCATTACTCGGAAATTTCTGGTAATAAGGGAAATTTAAAACATTTATTACTTATATTTGTAACAAAATCCAAAAGTAGAAACATGCATGGTAAGTATTAAAATACAATTACCACATATGGGGGTGGGGGCGGGTGAAGTCTGCTGTGAAAGTGGCGAGTGGTTCAATGCATAGTTCCGAGATTGCCCAGTTAACCCCGCCCCTTAGATATTGTTGCTATGCGCTCACAAGCCATCGCAAAAAAATGGCGACACACAACGTACAAAGCAACGGGACTCGGCATGGAAAGCACAGATTCATTGGAGAAAACTCAAAGGTATTTTTGTTTTAGGGTCGACAGTTACCGTAGCACACACTGAGCGAAGGGCTAGTAATGCAGGGATGACATATATTCATAAAAATGCGCTTTCCTACCTTTGAACAGCGAATCGCCCGACATTGAAACCAAAATTCACCCGGTCACTGGCGCATACAACATACAAACTGTATGGGCAGAAAATTGCGCGATTGTGTGATGATTGCATCAATTTGACCTTTGTGGGCGCCGTCTGCTAGCTCTGTTCTGATTGGTCGGCGGTTCGGCTTGATTGACAGGTCGGAACTATGCATTAGGCCAAACAAAATAAATGGTGTGTTTACGGTAACCCGACCTACCTGGAATTTGTAAGGCCAAATTGCCGACCTCAAACTTTTTATTGCCAATTTTCAAGTTGATAATTTTAAATGAGCACTATTTGCAATAATTTCCAACGAACATAACATTTTTCTACACTTGTACATGAACATGTTTAATATTGTTAATAGTGAGTTTCAAAGATTGCAAAACAACACGCAAATGCATGAACTGAAGTGTAAAAAAAAAAGACAAAATAAAATTATTTTCCTACCTACCTACCTGGATTTTTTTTAGGTCGTTACCGTAAACGCACCATTGATTTTGTTTGGCCTTATCAAATTTCACTTTCATTTGATGTTTATTTACTTTGAGGTTTGGGACAACAGCTGTGTTGGTAGAAATATACAGGGTACCACAGGTGTTGTATTAAACTACAGTTTGGACATTGGACATTATACAACTTTCTAGTGCCTTTATTCAGCCAAACACAGACATAGTACATACATGTACGTCTGTATTTCAATGCAAGCCTTGCTTGTGGTGATATTTCATTTAAAAAAATGTTATGTGATGATTTTTGTTGCGTGCTAACAATAACATGCTAACATAATGTGTTATAATTACATTGTGTCCATCCACTTTATTTGTCTAGTTTCACAATCATATATGTAGTAGTAGTACATGTAGTAGTATTTTTTTTTGGGGGGGGGGGGGGGGGGGGAGGTTGGGGGCGGTGAGAATAAAAATAAAAGTCTGACGATATTGAAAGTACAGGAAGTACCAAGTGGACCATATGCTGTTGTGGTAGATTGGGAATGTTGACCTGCTGTGGGCTAGCATGGTATAGTCAGGAAGTGGTACATACTGTACATGGTACTTATACTTCACTGACCGCTAAATATAGCTGTCTCGCAAACTATGACCTCATGAAAATATGAGCCGTAACAGTTGTTTTTGTCCCAGTAATTAAATTAACCATAATATGCTACTCTGTAGGCATCCATTTGGAGGACCTAGTTTCAAATAAAGGAATATTAAAATTAAAAAAAAAAATACTCAACGCAGTTAAAAAGGCCGGCCTAAAATTACTCGGGCAATAGGGAAGCAGTTTAAAGTCTGTGAGTCGGCGATTGGTTGCTATTTAAAGCATACAGGGGAATCCGTTCCATTCACGTTGGTCAGCATGCATCACTGTTATTAATTTGAAAAACTGCGGAGTAAATATGATTGTCGCCGGAAATTTTGGTAGGAATGGGACAGTCGTAAGGAACGGAACCCAGTACAATTTCCGGAAAGTACAATGTATAGACATCGTTTCTTTTCGGTATAACATGACCAAATTGATTAAATTACATCAAAATGACTCGGGCATGTGTTTGCTGAACGCAACAGCTGCCTTACTTCACAGATTTGCGTGGATTTCCATCTGGAAATTCCCTGAGATCTCAGGATGCATGCAGTAATGACAGTAATGACCTACGTGTAACACATTATATTCTAGTCACCCATCTTAATCTATTTACACCTACTGTAGGCTTATAGCAACATATAAGCCCTACAGCTGTTACAAACTTTGAACAACCCCCAGTTCAATCCCTTTCTGAAAAACAACAATGGATTTTACTCCATGTGTCCAGTGTTAAAAATCTTGTATTTTGCACAGAGTGTGGCCACATTCTTCTCGCCCAACCCTCCCAATCCAAGTGTAGAATGTAGGTATTGATTTGTGAATAGACAAGGCACTGGTTTGGCAGCATCTGGGCATCTCAAGTGATGAGACAGTAGAATGCCCAATTGTTACTAATCAAGGACAAGTAGGGTCAGACTGAGGCCTTGCAATCAGGGAGTGGGGCTTACAGGTGGTTAGGTACAGCTAGGGGTGGAGGCCTTGTTAAGACCTGATGGTTGGTCTAATGATTGATTGAGCAACCTTGCTCACAGCTGGGAGACACCCTGAAACTGGATTGTGTTGACCCATGGTTGACCATAGAGCAATGCAGCTGGCTGGCCTGATGGAGCCTGGAGGACAGTGGAGGTGTTACTGTGTGGACCAGATGCATCATGAGAATGCTGGTCAACTCTATAGCAACCAACCTCATTGGTGGTGCCAAGCTCATTAAAATACAGGAATACAAAGGAATGCACTGGATTATTTCATTGTATTCCTGTATTTTAAAAAGCCTGGATCTGCCACTGAACTTGTGTTATCAATTGTGCACACATTGTGTGTAAATTACACCTTCAGTCATGGACGTTTTGTTCTTTTGTTTGAACTGAGTTCAAATGTTTCGTAAGAATATAGATTGTAAGACACACAACTGATGAAATTGAAATCAAGCTGGGCAATTCCATGCAGTGGTGCCATTTCATCATTGTAGATCAGCACACCCTTGTGCCATCTTAAATACAGTTGAAGTCGGAAGTTTACATACATGTACATGTACACCACTACCATCATCACCCAAAATGGTGAACAGGACTACCCGAACCATTGCAAGGTGTGCAATCTGTTTTAAGTACTGCAAGCACGTGATGAATTCCACAAAATCACGACTTTAGTAAAGACTGTTACAAAAATGGTGAGAACGCAAGTTTAAGCACACCAGTTTTAACACAGTTGTATGTAAACTTCTGACTACAACTGTATTAATTACCGCTTTTCTGAAATAAAAATCTGTACGAATACACATGTACATGTATTGTACTTAAAAAATAAAGCAATTAAAAATCATTATTGCAATTAAAATCATGCATTTAAAATTGTGTACATTTAAGCCTACAAATTATTGGTTGACTTTCTGTATAATGAAATGACAGTTTGCATAGAATTCCAGTAGTCCTAAAGATACATTTGCTACAGCTGTAGCCTGTTACATGTACTGTACATTACACCCTGTGTATTTCTTTGGCTGTGGGTTAAAAGTGCAAGGTAATCAAATTCCAACCAGGGGGCATCTGAGACCAGGCCAAGAAAACATGAGGTGATGCAATACAATGTCTTGGAATCTAACCAACCTATCAGCTGGTTCCCATGCATACATGCAGTGCCTAGTTCCTGTGGGACATCGAGTGACCCAGACAAAGTCAAAGGTCAGAAGCAGTGGGATATGCCTGCCAAGGTTTTCTTCAGTTCTGGAATTTTCTTACTACAAATTTTGTTTCAAGAATCTCCTGACTGGAATTTTGTGTTTGCTGAATCATTACATTTGACTGCATATTGTGATTCATTGTACCTTGTAGCTGAACTGTGGATTTTAAATTATTTGCACAGAAATTGTTTTTCAAATTACTCTAACTCCTTAAGGGGTGAAATTTGTATTTATTTTGGAGGTGTGTTAGGATTTTAAAGTTAGAACACATCATTGGTAATCTTGAAAATCAGAAATCAGATTTACACATACCTTACACAATATAAACATAATGCCGGTAGTAAACTTCCCCTAAAATGGTTTTGTCTAAAGTGCTATAGTGTTTGAAAAATGAGTAAAACAATTAATTTTGTCTCGTGAGACGAAAATTCACTTCGTCCTAAAACCATTTCGCCCTGCATCACTTCGCCCTGAACCACTTCGCCCCAAAAGCCACCTTGCCCACATACCACTTCGCCCTTACACCACTTCGTTCGAATGCCACTTCGCTCCCAAAACACTTCGTGCACAGGCCGTGGTTCGGGGCGAAATGATTTTGGGGCGAAATGATCGTAAAGTCTTTTTTGACTGTTTTCTAAAAAGTTAGACAAAGTACGGAGCTGATTTTCGCTCAGGTTGGTTTTAATCATTCATAAGTATACATGTATCTTCAATCACACAGGGAGATAAAACCATTTGTAACGGTTTACCAATCATGTGTTCTGCCTTTAATCATTGAGAGATTTCTAATTGGCATAGGGTTTTAATGACCTCACTGTAAGTTTTGTTAAATTGGGATTTCAAAGTTAGTTTTAACTTTTCAATCCTCCAAATTCACAAATTTTCACACACCCTTGGGAGGTAAGGTTGTGGTTAATAAACATGTTTCTCATCCAGCCCAACACTTACAAACTAATGAGCATTTTACACCAAATGCCAACACTACCTGTGGCTTCCAATCATTGTTTCTGTATGCTCCTGCTGAAACCGTGAATGTCACCCAGTGTGCTTGTCCTCAGGAGCTGTTTTGATGACTAACACCCTCAAAATACTGATCAGCATTTTAAAAATATCACGGCTGAAAGTATCCACTGGACCCGCTAGACTGAGTCTAGTCATTTAAATGCCAGTTTACGCTAATCTAGACTGATGGTCCAGTGCTGTTTAGCATTTTCCTCCAATATTATTAAAATTTATCTGTTTCTGGCTGTAGTCTGGAAAAATCTTTGGTCGGGTGAACCTTTTTTGAGTCGTTAGCCCTGTGCTCCATGTAGTAGATTTTCGCTGGGAATTTAAGCCCTGGGTTAATACCCCCACTTCAAAGTTAAAGTAGCCATGATTACTCTTTAGTGTAACTATGTGCATACATGTAGACAACAATATAAAAACTTATTGCAAGAACTCAACAAAGACAGCTTTAATAATAACAGACAACAGAGGCAATTGTCTTCAGCGGCCTTGCAAAACTGCCTCAGTTCCTCCTTTATAAATGTATGGCAACAGACTGCCTTGCCCCCAAACATTTCAGCTGCAGTGGCCTTGTAAACCAACTGATAAACTCGCATTATAGTGCTCTTCAAGGGACCAAACTTCAGGCCTAAATGTCTAAATGCTGTTTCTTGACAACAATTCACCTCATTCCCCCTTCAGTTTTTTTCTGGGTGCTTTCATACATGCCTTAAATAAATTCAGAAATTGCCATGATGTGCCAGTTAAAAAAAAAAAAATCCAAGGTGAAAAATGCAGTGTCCTTATCAACCCGAGTGATCGCATCTCACACGTGTACGGAAAATGTATCCCTATGGCTTTAAAAACTAGGTGGTTGTATCAAAGATTTGCTTGACTATTCTACAAATGTGCGTACATGTATGTACATGTATGTTTGGGAGCGCGTGTGGTCTAGTGGGTATGAAGCGGGACTCCCAATCGGAGGTTGGGGGTTCGAGCCCCACTTCGACCAACGTGTCAGTGTCCCTGGGGAAGGCACTTAATCCCAGTTGCCTCGTCAACCCAAGCGATATATGAGAAGCTGTTAAGAGAAATGCCACAATATAACTGCTGATAGGGTTGTGCGCCTGACCAGCAGCCACCTAGTTGAAGCAAATTGGTTCTGGTGATTCCCTGATGGCAGCGGTAATAATGGTAACAGCCCCTTGAGCCCCCTGCAGGGTGGATATGTGCGCTATACAAATCTAATCATTATTATTATTATTATGTTTGAATGGGCATATTGCTGTGAAATTCGCATTATGTTGTCAAACAAAATTACCATGCAAAATAACCACCCAGTTTTTCCAAGCCGCTTACGTTTCCCGTATGTGCACCATTTCTAATGGTCCATAGGCTGTGCCAAACATGTATGCAGTGTAAATCTAACTCGGATATTGTTAAAATTACTTGTTTATGGTAGACATGTATCTGCTTTGTCGAAAAGATATTTTTCTGCCAAAAATAATGTATTCACCAAATCTATTGTACATTACAAGTTTGCAATAAATGCATACTACCTCCCCAGCTGTTGTCCATAGTTGTGCAGCAAAATACAGTATTGATTATAAATACAACAAAACGTGCCGCTTGCGTCACATGTACGTTTTACGCTTTTGATAGGGAAGGTTATTTACGTCTAAATGACGTTTTCTAGCGGCAACATGTGGATGGTATTGAAACAAATCCCCCATTGGCACATTGGGAATTCCGCTTCCTGTATGGAAGTGTTAAATTTGCGGTTTTCAGTGAGACAGACAAACAGTGTACATGCTTGTATTGTATGGTGCAAATTAATTCAACTAATTAAACATGTAAATGCTTTATTTTCAGACCAGTTAAGTAAAACATATGCCAGTTGACCTAGTTTACATACAAAATATCTCCTTTAGCCTTTTACAGAAATTGACCAGATGTTGGTATTTGATGTTCATTGCCATACTTTGAATTCAAAAAATGTCAACATAAAAACATTTTCTTTGATGTCCATCTATAGCCAACAGCTTACCAGACATATCAGTTGCATCAATCAAAATTGCTAAGCTACAATTTCCGTGGTAATATATTATTAATTTTCATTTAACAAATTAGTCTATCAAGTATCATTCAGCTGGGCATGTCATTGAATTAACAGTTATTTATTAATTGTTGTACAAATGTCATGTAGTTTACTGCCGCCGTGATTGGAAATTTGTCATTTTGTAAACATGTAGTGAGCTACTTTTTAAACAAAAGTACTGATATGTTATCAAAGGAGTTTTTGTCAAAAGAGTGAAATTGTTTTTTTACCTCATTTATAAAATAATTATTTGCATTGAAGTATAATGTCATTTTGCATAGATTTACGCATTTGCAGACTGAATGGAAAACTACCTGTAAAACTTTTTTAGAGGTCATGTAGGCTGGCCCTATTTCTCACCCCTGAACCCTCCCCTGAACCCTCCCCCTCTGCAAGGTCAAATTGTTTTTCCATTGGGTGTTTCCCATTGGGATTCCAAAACCTTGGAAACTGGTAGGCAGTGGTTGTTCCTGCTGACACTGCAATGTTTTACTATGGGAAAATTGATCAATCTCTGTAAATATGCATGGGTATATATGTCACTGTCAGCACCTCTCAGAAATTTCTGGTAAATGTGGGTTGTAAATATATACATGTAAATATATTTCTCTTGATGAAATTTTTGAAAGTGTTTCAGAACATGCTCGGGCATTAATCTGTGCATGTACTTAAGATTTATTAATTTTTTTAATTTCAGAAACATTTTGGAGACTTAGAAAAAATCAATACAATATTTACACAAAATGTTTTGTTTGTTTAATAATGGTTTTGTACTGCTTTTTCCTGGTTGGTGTGTGTGCTTGGGACAAGTTATGTTTTTACAATGATCAATAATCATTTCTATCTTACCCTATCGGTATTTTCCTAAGTGATTTATCACAGCATGTGTTTGCTATCCTATTGATTTCATATCTGGAATGGAAGTTGTTGGTATTACATTTTTTTTTTTACAGTGTATTAACAAAATGTTAAACTGTAAAAACTCTGAGAGAATCTGGGTAATATTTAACTTTCTCTGCAGAAGACCATATAATTATAACTACATGTAGCCACTAAAAATTGGTTTATTTATCACCAACATAAAATATTAGCAGATGAAAGTACAGAATAAACCAAATTGTTCATGTACTGGTAGGTGAAATGAGTGTTGTGGGAAATGGATTCAATTATGGTAGTCTCCCCTCATGCACAAAATGGTTAAGGTCAATCTATAGCAACAGGTGTTTTAGCCATTGGAGAGGAAAATTGCAAATCAGATGGGACGCAACCATCCAGGGAATAGGGGTGTTTTACAAGAGCTAAACAGTAATGCTGACATTTCAAAAAAAAAATTAGAAATTTGTCCTGAAAATGTTGTGCCTAGTATAGCCCTGTCAGACTTGTAAATTCAAAGACTATTTATTAATTATATGAAATGATTTTTTAAGTTCATGACTCCGGAACTTTAAGTCTGTGCAAATTAAAAAACAATTTCCAATTTCATTAAAAAAAACTTGATATTTCATTATTAGTCACATTCTAATCCCCAAATATTTGGCACATGGTGGTATATTTTTCATTATCTGTTGTAGCCATCATGGCTAGCACTTATTATATGTACAATGTACAGTACTTGCAGCAATACTTGGCTAATGACCCGAGTAATCATTGTAATTACACTAAAATGAAAATGACTACTGTTTTTGGCCATCTGTTTTTGTCTTTCACTCTTTCGTCTGTTTGTCTGTGAGATGTGAGCGATTAGGAAGTAAATAATTAACAACTTGACACTGAGCCGAATTTGGCACAAAGTAGACGTATTATTCACATCTATAGACATCAGTTTGATAATGTTCTCTAGTCTGGATATCAAACATTTTCTAACCATTTATCACATTTGTCTGACAAAATGCAGACAAACGTCTAAATGATGAGCCAAACAAATATGTCTCTTTTTGTCTGTTTGCCAACAGACCAGGGCCCAATTTCATAGAGCTGCTTAAGCGCTAGCTGAAAACGTGTGCTTACTGTAGTAGAAAAGTTGTGCTAACGTTGAGGCTATTTCACGGCCGCGGCGTGCTTAAGCATGCGCGTGCTTGGAAACCGCCATTGTTGCGTCACTATCTTAAGCAAAATTTGGCGCTGCGGTTAAGGCAGGTTTTCAGTTGCTTACCGTTAACGATGTCTATGAAATAGCCTGACGCTCGGTTAACGGAAAATGGGCTGTTAAACAGCTCTATGAAATTGGGCCCAGAGATTTTGTTTCGCAGTTATATGTAAAATTGTATTGATTTTGGAGAATTAAGGGTTAATCATGTAATGTCGGGTTTTGCACCACTGTTTAAGTTGCTACTTTTATCAATAATTGCAAAAGAAAAGGGGAAAAACAAAATTTAAAAATTGTGCCTGATGGTAGTTGCTAGATTATTCTGACAGCAAACAGTTAACCTTTTACAAATGAATTTTCCCCCAAATATCATCAAATAAATTTTGTTTCTGACATTGCAGCCTTTATCAGAACAACTTGAAGACGTTCACAATGACAACTGGTTCAGCACACTGTTTGACGACCCTATGCTGTGTGATAAGGACTTCGGAGCACCCTCACCAACCCCCGACATCCAGGCCGAGCATAGCTACAGTCTTAGCTCGCTCAGTGAACCAGGATCACCGGTGTCTAGTGGATTTGATGAAGGTGGGTTCATGATTTTCACTTTAACACATCATCTTTTCTTGTAGGGTGAATCCTGAGGAAATAATATTTTGGTGGGGATTTGAGGGCACTGGAGGGGCACCACGGCCAACTTTGCTCCCAATGTATACTCATTAAATTTGAAATTTGAGAGGATAGGGCATGCTGGCCAAGTTGGCCTCAGAAAGTGTGTATCTTGAAAGGACATCGAAGCCAACTCAGCAGGGCATATAAAGGCCATTGGCCTTCGTGGGGATACTGTGGCCGAGTGGTTTAGATTGTTGCCTCGCAACACTTGGATAAAAACTAGGTGTTGCAGGTTCAATACTCGGTCATGTATATGGCACCTGTGCCCATGATGGAGCAAGGCACTTGACCACAACTGCACCATCTGGTCCACTGTGTTGGGTAACACGCGTAGATCTCGGAGCACACTCGTAAAGAGTAAGGGGTTTACCCGATGTCTCTGATCGTCGGCTGCCAATGGCGCTACCCACATATGTGTCATGATGTTATGTGAAAGACACTTGGCTTCATAATACTCATAATGTGCAGCGTACATGAACTATGAAATGTGTGCTGCAGATTAATGCAATAATTACATTTTTTTCTACTAGGTTTCAACCTTATATTCCTTCTTTTTTGTCTCAGATGACCTGGATACATTTGACATCCCATCGATGAATCCCGACACCAATCTACCTATTGTCATCAAATCAGAACCTCATGAAGACTCCCTGGATGACCCCATAGATGACTTCATGAACGACCCTTACTGCATCTTGACTGACCCACTACCCAAGGTGGTGTACCCAACCCCTAGGGACGTGGTCACACCCATGGAGGTGGCAGCCATTAAACCAAGGAAAGGAGTCATCAAGATCAAACTGGAACCAATGATGCTGGACTTGAGACAAGACAACATTTTGAATGGTGAGGATGCGTTTCTGATAAGGGATCCTCCTTTTTGTTTCTTTAATTAGACTTTTGCAAGTAACCCTTGCTCCTTGGCTGGCACCCCAATTTCTTAACTATTTCCATCTTGTTTTGTTTGTTAGGATTAGACAGTTTACTCCTGCCACCCACACCTCCAAGTAGTACGACCAGCGACAGTGACGGGGGCAACACACCTCCACGTCGACCCACAGAACCCGATAGCCCCAAACCTAGGGCAATGTTCGTCAAGAAACATGAACTTCATGCACGAATGATAAGCACACAGCCAATCTTCACTAATACACAGGTTAGAGTCAAATATAAAACGGTGTACTCCAGCAATTCCAATTCAAGTCTTTTTCACCAGTTTCTTTTGGGAAAGGTGGCTGCTACATGTAGTTTCAAATTCAAACTTCCTTATGAAATTTTAATAAATTTGCAGTGACATTTCAAAACCTGCACATTTGCAAGTTCGCTCATACCCGCCACTCTTATAGGACGCTGGGAAGGGTAAATCGCTTATGTGAGCTCTCATTAGCCAAACTATGTTTAACATGCGAGTCATCTCTTCCACAGTGCTCTGTGTGTGACCCCCATGTGTCATATTTCCTTCACAAAAATGTTTGAAATGCTTTTTTCCCTTTCCAGCACCCTGTAAGAAATTTGCAGTAAGGAGATCAGACCAGCTTATTAAATCATTCTTGTTATGCTAAAGAATGGGTCATATGGGAAGTATTTGGCTTGAATTCGTCCATCTCAGGTCTTTGCTACATTTTATTTTAATTTTCTCCTTCCTTTGCAGAGATTACCTCAATCCGGTCCCCTCATTCTAACTGAAGAGGAGAAACGAACTCTGACAATAGAAGGCTACCCAATCCCGACCAAACTGCCCCTCACAAAGGCCGAAGAAAAATCACTCAAGAAAATCAGGAGGAAAATCAAAAACAAAGTGAGTATCTTGAGTAGCTTGACGTTAGGAGAAACGAACACTAACAATGGAAGGCTACCCCATCCTGACCAAACTGTCCCTATCAAAGGCCGAAGAAAAATCACTCAAGAAATTCAGAAGGAAAATCAAAGTGAGTAGCTCCATGTTGTTGGTCTCGGACTGACTGAAAACTGGGGCAAGGTTCCTGAATGTCTCGATTCTGGGTGGAAGTCTCGCCACGGCGTTTGGATCATTTCCTGTTGAGCATAATGTCGAGACGAAATGACAAACAAAAATCCAAGTTTTAAAGAATTGATGTTTCGTCTAAAAGTAGACCCACCCACCTATCAGATTTTGGGTTTATCTATTCATTGAAATTATATTTTTCCTTGCATAATAATACAAACATTTATCGTCCAGTTCAAAGATATTATTTAAAACAATATAATCCTCGACAACTAATCGACCTAAAACAAGATGTTTGCTTTGGTCCATAAGATCTTGAAATCCATGACTTGATTGCCCATATACAACACAGTATGCTCTATATGCTAAGTTGTTTTCCTTGGGAACATGTTAAGAACTCGGTGTGCTCGGGTGGGACTCACGACCTCCTCTCTACGAGGCAAACATTGACCACTGAGCTTGGCAGTGCCGAATGACGGGTTTGAATATCTCACAGCAGGTGATGGTAATGACATACTACTAAACATTAGTTGAGGATCACCTACTAATTTTGAATTTGTTTTTCTGAATGCTAGAAATTATGAAATATATTAATGATTTGTAATAGTTTTTCATATATAAGGGATCAATTAACATAATTGCCTTAACCCTAACTGTACCAAATCCTCAAATTTGTACAGGATGCAGCAGGATGCGGTAAAGATTAATTGCTTTTCTAACCGTAAACTGTCGAACCCTCTGCCAATTTGGTCCCGAGAGCGTTTACACTCAGTTTGTGATCCGGGGCTGATCCCGAGCTCGGTGTTTGACCCTGATCTCGGGATCAAGTGTAAACTTTAGGGTTAGGGTTAAAGATTGCTAATTATTACCTTTAACAAAATTATATATGTGATCCTTGGCGATTTTGGAGTAATATTTGAAATAAGATGAGTTGAGTCACCTGTCTGCCAATAAGGGCGGAGTTGTCTAGTTGATAGGCAACTTATTTATTTACATGTATACACCAATCCGGTAACTAAGGTATCTTTCCCTGTACATCCGCCATAGCTGGGGGGCTTCCACTGAATGAACTGTATGCATTTGTTTACTTCGAACAAGTTGCGCGTCTCTGTAGGTTGTGTACACGAAGGCGTGCAGGCGGAGCTGGGGCGCGTTCGTGCATGTAATGGATGAGCGCTTTTCGTTCTAACAGCAACACAAAACGCACAATCCATGCAGTGGACGCCCCCCACCTATGGCGGATATACAGGGAAGCAGACTTTAGTTACCCGATTGGTCTATAGCAGGTGGGCATATCGGCTAGACGGGCTAGACATTCTAGATGTCTGTAGACTCACCATGGCTTGTTTTCTCTCCTCTCCTCTTCCTTCAGATCTCAGCACAGGAAAGCAGACGAAAGAAAAAGGAATATGTTGAAGCTTTGGAAAGGAAGTAAGTCTGCCTTTTGTTTCTAGACCTACCTAACGTGACTATGAACTTTAGATGTAAAATACACATTCTTGATATGTAATTGTAAAAGAGAAAATCAACGGTTTGGGAATTTTTGTTTTGTCAATTACTTGTCCATGTTGTGTGAAATACTTATTTTCATAACCCAAACTGTTTTTGAGGTTGAGGAAAACTGTCAATTTCTGTTAGCATATTGCCTCTATAAGAAGCATCATGAGATACACATACAAGCATATTGAACAGAAATATGAAGATTGGTACCTTTGTGACTAACATAACAAATTATGGGGAAATAATGGAGGCATAACAAAGTGAAATGGCCTATGGGAAAAAAGGCAAACGGAGATTTGTGTATCTTAATACTGAACCTAAACAAGAACAATGAAAGAACATTGCCAGAAAGAGTGTAGAGTCTGCTGCACATACTGTTATAAACATTTATTAAAGTCGCCTGAAAAAAGGAAGTGAGACCATTTGTGACCCGCTCTGCAAAAAAGGGGTCTTAAGTCGCGCTGTCTAGTATTCTTTTTGCGACCATCAAAAGAAATCCGCGCTCAATAAAATACCAAAACACAATTGAAATTCTTGGCGGTGCCCAGATACTGCCTGGAATGTCTGTGTTCCCCCTGGAATGTCTGCGTTACGTCTGGAAATTCTTTTGTGTTTAGGTATTTTAATGAGCATAGAAATGCTACAGATTTCTTTTTATGGTCACAAAAAGAATACTAGCCAGCGCGACTTAAGACCCTTTTTTGCAGAGCGGGTCACATTTTACCTTCACATCAACATTTTCTGTTAGTTATGTCATGAAAAGAAAGACTGTGTCAGTGTGGCAAGTTTCATTGCCATTTTTCGCAGCAGTAACGGCACTAAAAAGTTGTGAAATGAGAAATAAAGAATAATAATCTGTCTTTGCCTCAATGGCTGAACATTATGAAAAGGAAGATTATTAGTTTTGGCAGTCGTAACATGATACAAGATAAATCAAATGTTTTGAGTTATTTTTCTGTTATCTCAAAACAAAGGCACATGTTTATTGATCCAGCAGATTTAATAATGAACATGAACATTGTTTGGATGTTTCATCGTATTTTTGCATTTGTTTTCACCCCTACTTATTTTATTTTGCCACCAGAATGGAAACATACACTCATGAAAACTCGGACCTAAAACGCAAACTACAATCAATGGAATCCACAAACCGGACCCTCGCTACTCAATTGCAGAAACTTCAGAGCATCGTCAATAAAGTCACCAAACCACTCAAAGCCAACTCAACACAATCAGGCACTTGCTTGATGGTAAGATTTGTTTTAATCTGGTGGGGAAAATGAACTGCATTACCGTGTTTTGAGACCACCGGTTGGCTTAATAGCTCAATTGGTAGGGCATCTGCAAGTTAAGCAGAAAGTCCACGGTTCGAATCCTGGTGGATCCAAGTTGTTTTTCACTGCATCCAGTTTTCCCAAACTCATGGACATTTATCCACATTTCTACCGAAAAGAAAAAAAGAAATCTAGTGTTGAGACAAAAGCCTAGCTGCAAGTCCTTCAACATTTGTGTGTTTTAATTCAAGTCACAGGTTATTTGAACTATAGCTTGTTATAATTTTGTTACTTTTGGCCTGACTCATTTTGGAGACTAGCCTTTGTAATTTTTTATCAATCCCAGATTGCGAGGATCTTAACTCTTAGTTAAATCATTAGTGTACTAACTGCTTGAAAATTAAGCCAAAACATTAAGTTTATGCTAACATGCCTGTCATGAACAAATGAGGAAATCTTCCCACCTTTTTTGAGATACATAAGAATATAATGAATATCGGGCTTTCCATTTATACCAAATTTATGTGCCTGACTTCATATTAAATTATTTTGCATGTAGAGTTTTCAAGAAAACTGGTTGTAAAGCCATTTCATTGTCTTGCCAACAGCACAAACACACATAATCCCTCTTTGGATCACCTTCATTGAACATTTTTGCAAAATTAAACTTAATTTCTAATCCCGCTTACGAGGTTTTTCATTTATCACCCCAGCACAAACCCGAGCATAATGCATGGAGGTAGCACAGCCTCCCCTTAACAGCCCAACATGCCAACATCTGCTTCACAATGTTTAATTTGTTTAAAAGGTTGAGTATCCTAACCAATATTTCCTGTCTGCTTCTAAATTTCTAAATTGTGTCTTCCTTCCTGTTCTATGGCTGTTCTATGGGACTACATGATTTCCTGAAGTCAAACTTGGTACTATTTTGCTTGAATGTTTCTGGTGTGTGGTTTCCGGGATTCTATGGTTTCAGTGTGTTCTCTTCGGTAAAGGGACCTTTCTTAAGCACCCACCCTTCACAACATTTCCAGCAACTTTGAGAAGATTCTTTAAGACTTAAAATGCACACGGAGCTATTTTCTTACATGGGGGTTGACTAAAGTGGTATAAGAAAATTTGAAGGCAAGATTTGATAAGGGTTACTGCACACAGAATATCATTCTGATGCCTTGAACCTGAAGTTGATCCAGGGCAACAAAGGTCATGACCTTTGTGACATCTGTGGTTTCCTGAGATGGTAGTGTACATTAGGCTGCATAACTAGCAATAGGTCATGTCAACTTCACAGGGTGTCCCACAAAACAGTTGCAAATAATGTAAGTGTGAGAAAACACAATATTTTAGGCACATAAATTTGGTATCATAAAATGCACTAGTGTCTAAGGTTTATTTTGTCGATCAATTTCTGCATGTCTGAGTAATCTTTGTTTAACACAGGTAGGATAAAATGACAATTGCTGCAAGTTAGTAATGGATAGCAGAACTGGGTTTTGCATTCATTTCCTTTCAAAAAAATGTTTTAAACAGGAACAGAAATTTACAATTCATGTAACTTTATTCACCTTTCTCAAATTGTAAAAAGAGTCATTATGGCACGGCTTTTTATCGACTTTAATTAAAATGTCCTTTGACTTTTGCATATTTTATGGGACACCTTGTATACCAAGCAACAAAAAGAAAATGCAAAAATTGTCTCCACTTTTTGATCGAAAAAAAAAAAACCAGTCAATATGAGAGAGGGAAATTTTAGCACACAGAATGCCCTCTATAACGAAGCTTGTGTATGGGTTTGCAGTAGCACTATGTGAATCTCTTTTGTATATGTGGTTCTGAAAAGAACCGGTGCAAGCTGTTATGTGAATATTTTGATGTCAACTACAAAAGAATTTTAACATTTTCATTAAACTGAACGTTTGTGTTTTCTTTGTTGCTCGGTATAGTAAACATTTTCTATGGGAATTGAACTATGATATTTTATGGTTCTTTATTTTGTGTTTTTTTTTTTCCCACCAGGTGCTTGTCCTATGTTTTGCAGTCTTCCTCGGTGGCTGGTCTCCTCACTCGCTATTTGGCAACTCCAACCTTCCCACAATGTCCTCTACACCACGTCCACATAACGGACCCCTTCCCAGCAGTTACTACGCCAGAATGCATTACAATAGCAACCAGTTCAAGGAAGCCAGGATGGGTGGTCTGTCTAACGCCATCAACAATGCACAGGAACAATCGCAGTCATCCTATTACAATCCCTACATCACACCAAGTAGTAAGTGTAATGTTTAATCCTTGAAATCTAGCATAAAGCAAGAAGAAGCAAAAATGAAGTTACTTGTAAAGGCCTAGGATTCTCCCCAGTGTCTCTAGCTTGGCTGCTGAAGGCACCACCTTCCTATGTATCTCGATTTTTAGGCGGTTCCTGATAGTTGTAAAGTGCATTGAGATGTCAGCAGACGTGGAATACACTATATAAGTACTATGAAATAGACGGTGTTGTAGTCGAGTCACCAATATCGAGTCCGAGTCTCGAGTCACTAACCTCGAGTCACTAACCTCGAGTCAGAGTCCGAATTAATGAAACTTAAGTTCGTTCACACAATAGGTGAAATGATGACGTACTCATCATGCGCTCCTTGCCGGCCTGGTAGAGCAGTGTACTATTCATGCATCGGACTGTTTTTTTCCCCAAGAGTCCTGCATTAAGTGGGCAAATAAATATTGTTTTTCTTTTTTGAAATATGTGACTTGTGAGTGACAAGTTTGAGTCCGAGTCGCACAAATTGTGACTCGAGTCGGAGTCCGAGTCAAAGTCCTGGATTCGAGTCCTACAACACTGGCAATTTGTACCAAATAGACAATTTAAAATTGCCTTTTAACCCTTTGATGCACAGATTGTTTTGGAACACTGTTTGTTTTGGGCTGTGGCTAGCAACCATCCTGTGCACTAAAGGGTTAACCGGGACTTTTCTGTCCTTAAAATAAAAGCCTAATTTCAAACAGATCAATTTGGTACTGTCTAAACTTGAAAATTTCTTGCAGGCAAAGAGTTCAAGTTCTTGTATTTATTCTCCAGTGCGTTCCTCCAGAATGCTCTATTCCTCTGATGACAACGAAGCCAACCTGAAATTGCCTAAAGACTACCCCTACATGGAACGCATGAACCCCCTGGATGCCAGCTTTTCCCCTGCCCCGGACCACAATGCACCAGTCAGTCACAAGCTGGCAGTCCCTTGCCTGCCACATGACAACCCGACAGCCAATAGCATGATAGGAGCGTTCCTTAACAACCATGGATCAAATGTCATCAGTGAGACCGTCGCTCTCGCCGGTCTGCAAGCGGTAATGCATCCTGATATCGAAGCGCAGCTGGTCGCTTTGGATTCGGTCACAAAACTTACAAATAACTCCAAAAATAAGTGATAGCTCTCCCAATTCACATGGACCAATAAAAATTAGATTACATCCTGCCTTTGCTTTTTGCGAAACTGAAAACAATTGACATGAAAATTTATTAAAATATGGTGCGGTATAAATTACAATGTCCAGTATTTAAACAAATGCCCTTGATATGAATGCAAATGCCCAATAATTTGTTTTTCCCATTTTGTTTACAAAAGGAGTAATCGGAGTTTATTTCCTACTCTCCCTTTGGGAACCAAAATGGTTAAAATGTAGCATGTAATTTTTAAAATATTATTTGTATATAATTAATCTTCCAGAAAATAGGGTATTTTCGGTTCATTCTTGCCAAATATTTCCAAATTATCCTTGGTTAGATAGCCTAAAATGAAGGAAATTCATTAATAAAGAAGAGATTGACCGAAAACAAAAATCATGATTTTGGGATCTTTTAAACATTTCAAACCAATTTTAGCTTCAAATCACTTTAAAACTAAATTAAATGCAAAGGCTCTTGGTATTTGAATAACCAGTTTTTTCCCTCCAAAAATGACAATTCTTGCAAATTTACATTGTAAAAAAAATGATAATTTACCAAGAGAAGCTTTTAAAAGCAAAGTCCACTCCCCATCCCTACTTGATCCCTTTTGTAATAAAGCAGTACTTATTTTTATTAAGATATTCTTTGAGAAACTGTGAGGAATCATGGCAAGTTACTGCAAACCATAAGCTAAAGTGCCTTGAATCATTAAGAAACATCGGTCAGTTTTCAGATAAAGTATAGACCAATCCGGTAACTAAGGTCTCCTTGCAGTGCATGTACTGTGCGTTATATGTTGCTGTTAGAATGAAAAGCGCGCAATATTACATGCACACGATGCGCCCCCTTCGCGTACGCAATCTTACAAAAGACGTGCTTCGAACAAGTTGCAGGTCTTTGTAAGATTGCGTACGCGAAGAGGGCGCGTCCGGTGCATGTAATGCCAATGGATGCCCACTATTCGTTCTAACAGCAACACAAAATGCACAGTCCGTGCACTCGAAGCCCCCATCTATGGTGGATATACAGGAAAGGAGACCTTAGTTACTGGATTGGTCTATTGCTGCATTGTGATCTGAATTAATGTAATTAGTATTTTAAGGTCAACAACAGTTATACATACGTATCGTGTTATATTTGACTTATAAAGTTATTTCACTATTCATTAGATAAGCACTTGAAGATTGTCTTGTGGACTGTAAGTGGACCGAGATGTGATGACGTCATGTTCAGGTTTAAGAGAGAATCTTAAAATCACAGTCCCTATGTTCTTAATCCCGGCAGTGGATCTAAGAAACGACACGATGCATTGCACAAAACCTCAACATGGTGTCATCTTATTTCAGTTTACAGTCGACGTGACAATTCTGTGTTAATAGACCATTGAATCTTGATGTGGCAACCCATACCTTCATTATGCTATTTTAATGAAAATTTGCCATTCTTCAAGTAATTGCAACTTTTGCAATAGTAAAAATACTAATTTTAAAAGGGTCACAGTATTATTTCTGTCAAAAGAAAAGTATATTTATTACGAGAAAAATATATTTTGGGGCAGATGTAAACTGGAGAATTTCCAGTTTGTGCGATGCCATTTTTGAATTTAAAGATTTTAATGTCTTACTGCTCTAGTATTTTGTTTGTCATTGACGCACTATCAATGTAGTCAAGTTTGTCACAGCGTAGAGAGCGACAAGTGCTCTTCCTCATTTTAAGTTTCATGCTGTTAAAATGCAGCAGGTAAAAATTAAATACAGGGCTTATTGTGCTTCAAATTAACAATTTGTTTGGGTTTTTTAGAGCAGCTTCTAAATAACATATCATATTATGAAATGTAATTAACAAGATGTTTTCAATTAAGTGACATTGTTTTGTCGATCTGTTGATATGATCTAGACACAGACTAGAGGTGGTGTTGGACCACGCCCGTCTTCCAAAGTAATTTCAAATGAAATGGGTTCAGGAAAATTCTTCCAATGTTTGTGATGATTGAAGCTGGTGCCAAGTGTTTTGAAAGGTAATTTCTAAGAGAATTTTCTTCTTGATTATTTTTTCCAATAAGTTAATATCTTATGTCTGAAGATGAAGTACAGTCAATCCTGTTAGTAAGAGGTCCAATGGGACTTGTTATAACAAGAACCTTGTATTATCAGGGTGAAATCAGAATGTTGTATCAACAGTGCTCTTGATATTGAGGTTGGATGAGATCTTCGGAGAGGTATACAGTGCTAGTGATTTTTATTTCAAATTTAGTTTATAAATGCATGTGCTAGACACTTTGGATTTCATCTTTTTACACTGTAGATTTATATTCCGATTTTCCTGGTTTTCCTTATTTTTTTTCCTCCAGCATTTTAAAAATGCGTTTTATTTACTTGAACATTTTCTAATTAACTTAGTTTTAATTTCTCTTTCTATCAGTTAGTAGTTTAGATTCTTACTAATGTTTCTTTTTTGTAAATAAAAGAATAAAACAATTATTTAAGAATCTAGTTTATAAACAAAGTCTCAGCTCAGTACAAAAATCAACTGTATATACACGAAATAAGGGTTTGGTCGCATAGCTCGGTGATAAAAAAGAAAATGCCAAAATGTACCGAAATATTGCTTTTCAAGAAGTGTTTATCTTGCATAATATGAAAAAAATAAAAAATATGTAATATTTTGTATTTCGGTAGTTTGTGTGAATTGTTTTCTTCTCAATTGCAAATATTACATGTATTTGTTTCTAGAATAAGGGAAAAAAACGGAAATGGGGTATAGACCCTTTCCACCACTGGCCATGATGGGGCAGGTGTTCATATTTAAATGCCTACTCGTGCATGACCCAGTGTGACTGCCACCCGGTCTATTCTTTCAAATGGTCTATTCTTGGACTCTGGTTTTACCCGGCAGGATGGGACAGGGGTTCCCCTCGCATCAACCTCCCCTCCCCACACTTTTGAAGAGAAATCCTTCAAAAATACCTTGGATGTTTGTTTGAGAGACTATGGAAAAGTAATTGAAGGGGGGTACTCCAAAAGCTGGTGACTTTGCAGCAAACGAAACGAATTCCTTTAATCCCATGGCATCTTCGGCATCTGGGGGCCCTTTTATGCCATCAGTGCTACGACGAGCGAAGAGATGCAAGTTTTAGAAGTAGTAGGAAAACCTCCAGCAGAACTGAGTGCCCTTTATATCGTTTTATTTTGGATTTTCTTGAATTTAGAAATTGTTTCAGTGAGACAGAGATACAGCATATTTTTCGGTCAGTAAGGTGTATGACCACGTCTAAAGTGTCGGTCTTATGGTCTGCGCAGGGCTGTTTTTGAGTCGCAGCTGAGTCTGAGGTTAGCTCATCCCACGCAAATTTATTCGGGATAAAAACCCAAGATAATAGAGCCTTTGCACGGCGGCCATGACAGAGGGTAGTCACATTGTTACCATGTGTCATGCATGAGTAGGTGCTTTGTGGTTCTATTGTTACACATTTAAATAAGAAAACCTGCCGTTGGTGCAGAAACTCTATTGGGTTTCGAGAGCCCTAAATTACAGGATTCTCCCCGAAACAGGAAATGTTGCATTTTATTACTGTTATTAGTTTATTTCAACCTGGGCCGAATTTAATGGAACCCGTTAGCACAAACATTTGTTTAGCACAGAATTTCTTTGCTTTATTTTACAAAACTGGGTTGCCAGCCAAAATCGTAAGTGATATGTATTTACTGATATTTTGCTCCTGTTCCTAAAAATACAATTTGACATACAATTTTGGCTGGTAACCCATTTTACAGAGCAAAGAAATTCTGTGCTAAACAAATTTTTGTGCTAAACAGGTTCCATGAAATTCGGCCCTGAACGACATCACTGCACTGAAGCGGAACAAAGCGATTAGGTGTTAGAGCGCCCTCTTGTGACGCTGGCTCACACGTCCATAGCAACGAGTAATTAATTGAAAATGGCGCACGGCGGATTTGGGGAAGTTCTTCGTCAGCAGCAGTAGCCAGCATTTTACTGTTGAAAAAGGTACCTCAGATGAAGCTTTTTAAATTGATACTACGAGCTAATGAATTACAGAAAATGTCGGTATATCTAAAAGTTGAAACTAAAACTGAAGCGTGTGAACAAAAATGGTGAAGGGCGCGCCGGCGCCGTGTCCGACACGGTATTGTTGATCATGTCCCGGGCCTATCGTGTCCTTGAGAACTTTACCTTGCGCCTACTTAGTTTTAGCAGAATTTGTCCATGATATAATTCTCGAAAATTCACTGTGCCCTTTTTTATTTGTTAATGTCCTCTAACGTGGCGCGAACCCTAACGTAACACACTTTACTTACTGCTCTCTCTTGCTTGGCCATTGGCGCAATAAAAAACAATCTTCTGAATGTGAATGGATTTCCAGTGAGTTGTTGAAGTGCGCCACGTTAGGGAACATCACTAGGCCTAGGCCTATACTATTCTACTGCTTTATGTTTATAGAAGTAGAGGTCAACCATGTCAACAGCAACAGTATATGTTGTCTGTTGTATTGTTGGCTTCTAGGATTCCCCTTGTTCAGTCCGGGAAAACTCCGAATAAGGAAACGTTTCCTTATTCGACTAGGGGGCCTACTCAAGGTTTCCTTATTCGGAAATGTTTCCTTATTCGGAAATGTTTCCTTATTCGGAGTTTTCCCGGACTGTGTTGTTTGACAATAATTTCAGATGAGTTCCAGAAATTCCCTGAGCAGCCGTGATGGTGGGCGACCGTTCTCATCCAATCGGACCCAGCTACCTCCCCATCGTAGGAATGGTCGTCCGCATTATCCAGAGATCAAGCAGAGGGGATTCTACTCAGACATTCTCAGCAATGATGCTGAACAAAGGCTTGGGGTATGTATTGTCAAGATTTTATTTAGTAATTATATTTTTCCTGTGACCATGATAATGGTTTTGTTTTCTTCTTGTGAGGGCTTTTCTTGCAGTGAAACAAATTTGCTTTATTTGCCAGTTTGAGAAGAAACAAAAAGTGGAAAAAAAATTTAAGTATTTGCAGAATACCTCGAAATTTGAAAATGACCTAATTTGGCATGCTTTATTGCCTGTTGACTGGTTCTCGGACCATACTCCCCTTTATGAAACAGTCTTCGGAAGCCACAAAGTATATTGCTACAGACCGGAATTTGTGGGGTATATTCTGCAATTGTGCTAAAAAACGCTGTGTCATGATAGTATTTTATGAAATGTTTGCATTATTCTGGCAGAATGTGTTATGCGGTGCCGAGATGCAGCAAAACACCTTGTGGAATATCGCTAAGGAGAAACACACTCCTAAGGTGACAACCTTCAAGGGTCTACAGAGCTCAGAACAGGCTACGGCGGAGTTTGACAAACGGATCTATGGCCCAACCAGTGAGATTTTGACCAAATTGGTGAGATACCATGATTCTTTCAAATATAAGAGCTTGGTGGTTATACGGTTAAGACATCTGCCTAGTATGCTCCATCCTTTGGAAGGGATGTAAAGCCATTGTTTAATGCACTTAAAAGATCCCAGAGCACTCTTTCAAAACGGCATGCCAATCACAGCGGTTCATTTTACTTCTGGCTCGCCTTTACACATAAACAAATGGTGGCCTTCAACTAATTACTTCATAAACCTTGAAAAAAATTCCGCATGGTAAGAGTTAATTTTGCCATGGGAAATTTTTTTGAAAAGTTATGGAATGTTATTTTTAAGAAGTTGCAGGAACTCTATTTAATGTCTCTCTCTACAGACTTTCTTTTTTGAGAATTCTCTGTTTCTTGCATTAGGCAGTAGTAAGATTGACACATTTTCTCTTCTCCTATTCAGGATTTTCCAGAGAAATCCTTCCTTCCCAAAGTTCAGCTCCCATACTTCGTGGCTCCTGGTCAATGCCCACGGAAGATCGAGATAGAACGACGGAAGCGCCTCTACCAGAACCAAACCCTGGAAGATCTGCTCCAAGTGGAGAGCATCTCGACGGAATCCCTCATGCCTAAACAGATCACTGAGAAGATCTCGGTCCAGCTGAATGGGATGGGTGGGGACGAGGATGACCCCGCCCCCTTCCCAACATTCCTACCATTGGATATCTTTACTGATATGGAGTTTGATTGTCGGACACCTCAGGAATGGCTGGGTATGGGCGTTGTGAGTGGGTCTAGGCTGCCTGTGCCTGGGAGAGCACTCCTGCCTGCTTGGGATTCACCAGATAAATGTAAGTTACCCATTACAAGGCTCAGTCACTTTTCTTAGTAAAAGCGGAGAAAAGGGAAACTTTTGAGACGCTTGGTGGCAGCAAACGAACTGGTCCTTTTCCTTTGTTTACATCACGTTTAAGCTAAAGTGCGCATGCTCAATGTGACGTAGAAATTGGAGATTAGTCCCCCATTGGACCTCACACCAAAGAGAATGGAAAAAAAAGAGTGTACCCCAAAAGAACATAATGATTACTTAATGGTGTCCTGTTAGTTTAACAATGTTTCAGATATTCCAAACTGTCCTTGATGGAAAAATCTTGATTTTGTGGACCTTTATCCAGATAATAACTCTTTTATTACGGCATGCCGCTCACAGCGGCTTGAAGAATGTCTACGACTGTACTCATAAACAAATGGTGGCTTTTAATTAATTACGACACAAACCTTGAAAAAAATCCGTAATGAAAGAGAGTTGAGCACATGTAATAACACTAAGACACAACTCTACTTAGTCCTCAAGATCATTATTTTCATTTTTGTCTCTTTTCTCAACCAGTGGACCCCAAGGACCCAAGTCTTGAGTACGAGTGGTTTGATGTGGGCATGCTGGAATACAACACCGAGACACAACTCTACTTAGTCCAGAAGACGGATCTTAACAATCGGATACTGGATGAGCAGGGCAACATGGTTATCAATGGAGGTAACAGTGCTGAGGGTAGGTCAAGCATAAATGGAGAGTTCAAACTAAAATAAAGAACAAGAACAACACCAACAACAAAAATGGAATGCCCCTTTTAGTTAGTCAAATGCCCCTTTTAGTTAGTCAAATGATGCCAAGTAGCCTTTTGCATGTAACTCTGCACTATGGCTAGCACCTCAACTTCTTCACTTTCAAATGGAGGTGCAATTTAGACGCTTCGTTCTTTTTCTTGTCATTGATGTCCATTGCACATTTGGTGTGATGACCTCACCAACATTGCGAGGGTACACAAGTTGAAGGCTTTTAACAAGATAAGCTTTTAATGTTAATTAAAGGCATTAAATTCATGCCTTTCCTTTTTTGTTATTTTTTTTAAAAGTATGAATAAGTGATTATATTTAGGGATTATGACCCAGGGACCTAGGGTTTTTTTATTTTTAAAGAAGATTTTCATCCAATATTGTGTCGCATTAGTGCAACAAGGTATTTCAATTTGTTTTCATTGAGTGATATTTGTCCTTGTTGCACCGACTTAACAAATTAATCTCTTGCAAAATTTGCTGTATTTGGATCAGTTTTGATCTTGTTTGTAACAAGCTTGATTTTCTTTCTGTGTATCCATGCTAGGCACACACGCTCTGCAGCCTAACCAGTACTGGGTACCACGCATCCAGCTCATGTTCCTTGCCGAAGACCCGCACATCTTTGCCTGTGCTGTAGCCAACGCACACCGCTCACGCAAACGGACTGAGGCCTTGCTGAGGTACAACCTGTACATTGACTGTATGCCCATGGAGGGACTCGTGGAACTAGACGCAGAGAGTCTGAGGAGAATGGTGGAGTGGGCCAAAGGGGCGCCAGCACTGGCTAAAGATAAAAGGTATATAAAAGAGTATATATGCCTTATGTGACCTGTCACGACGAAATGGGCATAAAGTCGCACTCCGCTATTTTCTGTAAAAAAAGTCAGAAATTGAAGGGAAGGTCAATTTTAGGGTTTTGTAATATTTTGAAATAGTAATTCTATTTTATTCAAAATTGTTAGCATCATCCAACAATTCAAAACATTATTTTCAGACCAATTTTGCCGATAGCTTTCTTCGTGGCTCATAAGAAATTTGTTTGTTTGAAGATTTGTAAGATTTGTTTGAACACTACCACTTCTCCAAGCTGTGTTGCGATGAGGGAATAATTTTACCTTATGTGTTATATACCATTGGAAAGCTCCTTTTCTGCAAAAATACCAATATCCAATTTTTGAAAATTCTGACTTTACGCTCATTTCGTCTTGACGGGTCACATATTACATGCATTAAGAGTCAAACTTTGTGAATAAGAGGTGCTTGGGACCTCTTATCGTTGTTGTCGAGTCTGTCATAGTTTGGTGATGATAATATCACAAGTCACGCAGCCATCACAGGTCCAGTTACAAGCAAGCAAGAATAAACACAAAAGTTCTAATAGCTTGTGACCTGAATTAAAACCCAGGAACTTGTGGTTGACTTGTTAAGGCTTGTGAGGACTTGTGGCGGACTTGACTAAATCCCTGAAGACAACTTATAAAAACCTAGGACAAACATGAAATTGAAACATCCTCTCAACTTACTTTTAAAAAAACTTTGAGCATCATTAACTTATATTTTTGACCCATTGAGTATTGTATCCTGATAAAGGCAAAGAATTGGACTTCCTCACCAAATTTTCTTAAACTCGTTCATTTACATAAATTATTTTTTTGTGTGCAGTCTTGACGAAAGAAAAATATGTAACATGAATTCCTTACCAAAGTTTCCATCAACGTCTTCATTTGGCCATTTTCTTTGAGGGCACTTTTTGTTTTTCTCCCTACAGTCTTGATGACTACATCCACACCTTAGAGAAGGAAGTAAACATTGACTTCAGTCGTACCATGAACCGCATCACCTTTGATAAGATCATCCAGGCAGACCCTGACATGTTTGCCTTTGTCACTATTCCTGAACTGGTGGTAGAGATGGTTCCTGAAAGAGGTAATGCCTACTTCCTAACTATGGGCTTACATATTGGACGTGTTTGTTTTGTCTCAGATCTCAATCCAGGTCCCCATATGTGTGGAAACAAACAAAACTGCTCACAACACAGTTTATTTGTCCAATTTATCAAATTTTGTAACCATATTTCACTAACGACTTTCACCATCAATAAATAAACCACTTCTAAAATTTCTGTTACACATTGCTATATCTGTGTAAATGAAATTTCTGCAGTTTCACCAACATTCTTCCTTTGAAAGATATAAATATATATATTGCTGTTCTAACAATTCATGAAAAAGTTTCATATGCACATAATACGATAGGCCTTTTATTCCATTGGTCTCGAATGATAGTGTCTCATGATAATATTCATAATCTGATGACCATTTTGTTGTTGTCTTTATTAACTATTTTCCCGGACGTTCCAGCTAGAGTACCCCTTCATTGACAATTATGACAAGTTTGCCTTTAACTCATTGTCTTTATTCAGGTTTTTATTCGGACGTTCCAGAGTATCCCTTTATAGACCAATATGACAAGTTTTCCTTCAATTCATTGCTGACTCGAGAGGAGGCTATTCTTGCAATGACCAAAGTGCGAACGGAATGCAACAAAGTTTCTGCCATGTCGCTGTTTCATGTTCCAATGAGCAAACACATGAGACTGGAGGAGTTTGAGCAGACACAGGGACAGGCCAGCTCACAGGTAAGAGTGGACTGATTGAAAACGGTGGCCCTCATCAAGATTAGAACCCAAGACCTCTAATACATCGGGCAAATACCTTACCAGCTGAGTTATAAGGCACAGTGGTATTACTTCTCTAGGCTTACTTATTGTGTACATGGATGCACAATTGAGCAAATTAATGAACCCAATATCTGGTACATATGGTGCCTAATCACCACGGAAAAAGAGATTATATGGTGCTCATTAGGCTTCGAACCTGAGCCCTCTGACATGCTAGGCAGAAGCTTTACGAGCTATAAGAAAAGTGAGTAGATGTTTGGTACTGCAAAATCGGAAAATATAATTAAGTAACGACAAAAACATGCTAAAGCTTTCCGACTTGCACTCATCAGAGCAAAAAGCAAGAATGGCGTGAGTGACGCTATCAATAATGATATAAGGCTAAAGGCAGGAATGACGTGTTCAGAATACTGTGCGCTAATAGGTCAGCTGACAACAGCAAGGGAGCAAGCTGCATGAGACCAACCGGGAAGTCTGTCAATGCTTATTATCGATAGCTTTACCACGCCATTCTTGCGTTTTGCTCTGATGAGTGCAAGTCGAAAAGCTTTAGCATGTCTTTGTCGTTACTTAATTAAAGGAAAGTGGTATACTCCCTCAGATTTCCTCATAAACACTTTTCTCTTGGTGTTGCATAGAACACAACTGAGCAAAGTGATGAATACAATAATGTATAGTGCCTCTTCAGAATGAACAGCAATAGACTATTAAAGTGTGACGTCAGTTGCCATGGTAATTGGGTCTAAACATTCGCTGGTAATCTGAAACGTCCATTGCTAAAGCGCAGGGAAACTGGCTCACGGGTTTTAGTGTAGACCCAGAAACCTTCGCAACACACAATGGGTGACGTTTTCACTTTAGTAGTCTATTTGCTTGAACACACAACTTTGTGCATTTTATAGCAGAGTTTGAGTTCATTTCTCTTTGTTGGCCGGCACACAGGTGCAGTTATTCCTCAAGGACAGTTGGATAGGCACTCTACGAGCAGCCATCCGCACTAGCCTGAGAGACGTAGGCAAAGGCTGGTTCAATCTGCATGAAACCAACTGGGAAGTCTACCAACGCTCGAAACTCAAGAAGTTTATGGAAATGGTCAAGTTCTGTATGCAGGTAACATACAACCAAAAATAAAACCAGAGATGAGACAAAATGTCAGACAGCCCAAACAGTTTGTCAGTTCAGTCAGTTTAATTCCTTAAACTGAAAATGGAAGAGGATATGGATAATCAACATCTTTAGCACTTAACGGTTGATTTGAATTACAATTACACTGTATGCTGTACACTGGTTTGGTAAAAACATTTAACTTTAAAGACATTTACATGCAAGTTATATATTGAATCATTGTCACATCGACGAGAATGTCTGACCTTAAAATTTGCCAAGTCTCTATTGGTTTCCAAAAGACATCGCCATCTCTTACCTGATGAACGTGAGTGTTCAGTAAATTACAACTTGAGATGCCTGGCAAGGCTTAATCAACCAAAGATGGAAACACAAAGATATAGGCAATCTCCAATACCATATATGACCAGACTCATTAACTCCACAGTGCAAGTGGTGCAATAGTTTGTTTGATGTTTTGCATGTATAACTATTTTTATTGTATGCTTATGTTAATTAATGGAAGCCAAATTATATAAGTCTTTGACTTTTTATGTTTGTTAGAGATTTTTGCTAGTTAGTTTTACAAACCTCTGCAAATTTATCAAAAACAAAAAAGTGGAAAACTTAATTTTTTGTTTAATCTGCAAAAGCTATCAGTGTTGTAGAAAATTGTTTCTTGTATTAGTTGAATAAGGAACAATTTCAAAACAGCTTTTGTAGAAGCACATTTTTAATTTTAATTTGTTATACCATTCCAAATCCTTGCAGGATTCCCTGAGATATCTGGTGCAGGATTCCCTAGTAAACTTCACCCAGATGGTCCTAGATGCAGCCTGTGCCGTTTTGCCACTTCCAGCTGATATGGAGTGGGATAAAGACCTCATCAAGATCAAATACAGGTAAGGCGCGATGGTCCATCGATTCCCATCACAGGATTCCCTGAGGTACATAGTGCAGCATTCCCTGAGATATCTGGTGCAGGATTCCCTAGTAAACTTCACCCAGATGGTCCTAGATGCAGCCTGTGCCGTTCTGCCACTTCCAGCTGATATGGAGTGGGATAAAGACCTCATCAAGATCAAATACAGGTAAGGCACGATGGTCCATCGATTCCAATCACAGGATTCCCTGAGGTACATAGTGCAGGATTCCCTGAGGTACATAGTGTAGGATTCCCTGAGGTACATAGTGCAGGATTCCCTGAGGTACATAGTGCAGGATTCCTTGAGATATCTCGTGCAGGATTCCCTAGTAAACTTCACCCAGATGGTCCTAGATGCAGCCTGTGCAGTTCTGCCACTTCCAGCTGATATGGAGTGGGATAAAGACCTCATCAAGATCAAATACAGGTAAGGCGCGATCCTCGCAAGTCCCTGCAAGTCCATCACAACTCCCCACAAAGCCCAGCAGGGCCTCAAGTTTGTTTTTGCAGGGCTGTAGGCTGGTTGTCCGATAGGGATGTTCTTTTGCTAAAAAGGTGGACCAATTTCCCCTTTGCAAGGACCAATGATGTTGTGATACGAAGCTAGGATATCATGGAAAGAAGAAATGACGTGAAGTGCACTCATAAAACAATAGACTAATAAAATGTGATGTCATTTACCAGGATGAATGGGTCTAAACATTTACTGGTATCTGAAACGTCCATTGCTAAAGCGCAGTTCACTAGGTTTAGTTAAGACCCACTAACCTTGGCAAAGGCTGACGTACGTTTTAGTACGTTTTAGTACTCTTTAGTACTCTATGATCAGCAAATTTCAGGATGAAAAAATTCCGCTCCCCTAAAAAAAAGAAGTATGCAGGCTTGCACAAGTCTCTGCAATCTACACTGAGTAATTTCAATTATAATTGCGAGGCTCTAATTTAAAACACTTATATAATGTAAACAAACTCATTGCGAACTTTGTTATATCTTTTGCTTGGTGCGATTCATTTTGTCATGTTTTTAGACCCAAGAAGAATTGCCTGTTTCTCGTGGACCTAATGGTTGACAAGGAGGGATGCCACTATAGTACCAACCTCAACAACTTTGAGTCAGCTCTGGTGGGACTGTTTGATAAGGGAATCGCTTCAACTCAGAATGTGCCACAGCTTGAGAAGGTAAAGAAAGGAAATGATTTCTTAATTAGCGTTTGTTCTCCCTACCCAACGTAACTTTGTTAGCAATATATACTCACTGCTTCCCTAAGACAATCAACCCTGCATACTAGGCAGACGTCTTAACCACTCAACCGTTGAGCAGCCGGTTTGAATCATTGAGCAGCGGGTACCGCAACTGATGAGAGAATGCGATTTGGCATGCACGGGAGAATGAACATTAATTAGGGTTTGTTTTGCCCTACCCAACGTAACTTGGTTGGCACTGTATACCGAGTGTTTTTCCGAGACGAAAACACTTCATAGCATGCTCAGGTGGGACTTGAACCTATGACCACCTGCATTCTAGGCCTTGACCACCGAGCTGGCCGGTTCGAATCGTTCAGCAGTGGGTACCGCAACTTACAAGGAAATATAATTTGGCTAACCGACGTAACTTAGTTAGCACTGTATGCTCAGTGTTTCCCCGAGACACTATTCGAAAAACTTCATAGCACACTCGGGTAGGACTCGAACCTATGACCTCCTGCATAATAGGCAGACGTCTTAACCACTTGACCACCGAGCTGGCCGGTGTTAAATGTCAAAATTATTACATGACCAAATAATAACGTCTTTGTCTCCACTCCAGTACGTACTTGAAGACATCTTCTGGGCAGACACCCCTCTCCTTGAGTCAGTTGGAGAACATGAACCCAGAGTGGAGGAACTCAGAGACACTATCCGAGACGCCATCCGCAAGGCTCTGGTTCCAATGAAAGCATACGCTAGAGCCTACGAGAAGTTCCTAGAACTCATGAACCTTGACATCAATGAGTATATCAAGTAAGAACAAATCTCTTTTCATCTAGTTCTGGAATTTACTTTGTGGAGGGATGCCTTCTTAGAAACTTGCTTTGGCTTCAAGGCATACACACATACCTGCCAACTAGTCCGATTTTATCGTATTTGTTCCGATTTTTAAGTGTTAAAAGTGTTGAAAATCGGAACAATCGGAACAGTCGACTTGACCTGACTCCCTCGCGCGCCGCATGTGTTGAGTACATGAAAACTGGTGCAGTACTAGGTCAACTTGACCATTGTACCAACTCGATTGTTGCAAGTTTCACTACAGTCCGATTTTGTTTTACAGTCCGATGTTGGCAGGTATGTACACAAGACTTTAGAAGTCCCTAAAATACATAAAGTAAGTAACTTGTAGAAAATAAAACAAAACAAAAAGTGTCAGGTTTTTTCTGTAAGTAGACAGCAGCAATGATTTTGTTTGTCCCTTTGAGCCATTTTTTAAAATGTTTGTCTTCTTGTGGCTTATGGCTCATGATGCACTCAAGAAATAAACCCCTTCACGGTTATCGACGCCATCTTGTTCACGGGGCAGTTCGAACACACGCGTTGCCGTGTGCGTGCGTGGATTGTAGCTAATGCACAGTGACCTAACAATGCATCTGTATACGATCCGCGCACGCAGACAGCAACGCGTGTTCGAACTGCCCCGTGAACAACATGGCGTCGATAACCGTGAAAGGGTTTATTGGCCCCAGGTATGAAAGTTCTAACACACTAATCCATAGAAAGTAAACTTCTTCTTTCTTTTCTTTCTTTCTTGCTCTCAGAGAGTACGATTCCAAGGAACACACAGCAGCCGAAGTCAAGAAGGAAATTGAAAGTCATCTGATTCAGAAGGAGGTGTTAGAGAACACTCTTCCCAGCAACTACACCATCGGCCCGTTCTTCATCAGCACTGAGAGTGTTAGGCAAGGATTAGCCAAGAAACGCAAGGCTCTTGCTAATGCTCTGCTTGAGTTGTTGGCTCAGAAACTCCGCAAACAGGCTGAAGATGTGAGTAGTCTTAGAAAATCCCCTTTGTGAATAAACATTCTCTTCATCATAACGCATAACCAGCAGTGGGTCGTAGCGCCCTCCACATAACTCGATCAGCTGCAATGTCCGAGGCTTTCTCCGGGGTAAGATGTACTGTCGCCAGCACCTCAACCAAGTCCATCTTGGGCGCCCTCTTCTCCCTTTCCACGTATGGTCAGGTCTCCACCCGGCATTTAGCCGAACTGCTAGATTCAGGGGGAGGGAGGAGGGGAGAGTCCTCTATTCGACGGAGGATATTTTAATTGGACTACACAATTCACTGGACCTACAGTTTCATTAAAGACATATTATATGATTGGAAAATTTTTAAAAACAGTAACAACAGCATGAAACTATTACTAATGAATAATGTTTACAAACTGCCTTGTAGAAAATTCAGCCATATAGATGTTTTATATACCTTTTCCCCTATTAAAATGAACGTGACCAAAGCGAAGCTTGCAGAAAAAAATAGTTTGGTCCCGTGTTGAAAATGTTCATTGTGTGCATCACATTGACATTGACAAATTTCCAATATACGCTCGGTGTCCATCCCGGTTACGAGCGTATATTGGAAATTTGTACACAGGGTTTTTAGAAAGGTATGTTGTCGCACTATATGTAACTCTTTTTAGGCCTAACAACTGCAACTTATTTATTTTATTTTGAGACCAGACAAAGGTATTTCCTCGAAAATATGGTCTGTGTTGCCAAAATGACCCCTTTACCATGGAAAAACCCTGGTCTACTTTAATATATCCAGGCTTGCGAGGAGTTCAAGTACATTGCACGCAAACTGTACGACCGACCCAACTGCATTGAAGACCTTGCTGAACAAAAGGAATGGATGGTGACAATCCCAGACAAGCTAAAGGAACACCAAGAGGTGATCGACAAGGCTATGACGGACTATGAGCTGATTGAAGAGTTTTATTACAACCTGTCGACGGATGACTTCAACCTCAAGTAAGTTAAATGGATTCGGGTTATTCCCAAAATTAGGGGTCCAAAAGTGTGACATGCTTTTAAAGATTTTCAAGTGTGTTTAGTGATTGAAAGTGGTTTTCCAGTAGAAAATATTTGTATTTCCATAAACGCCACTTAAATTTAATGTTTGTGTGTGGATAAGACACCAAGGTTAATTCAAACTCGTTCTACAGCTAATTTTTATTGGCGTAGGTAACCCGGGACACCAATTTCCTATTCAATATAATAGAACAAATTATGAGCCTTTATGGTCTTTTTATTTCAAATATTTGTCAGTAATCACTAAGTACTAAGAATCTGTGAGTGGTGATTACGTAGCCACCGTAATCATTACATTTTAACATCTTGCCTGTCTTAGATGGAACGCCATCGGTTGGCCCCGTAAGCTAGAGATCCAGATGGAAGCAACGTTTACACAGCTGGAGGAGGACAACGAACGATTTGAGAAGATTCAAGTCACTGATCAGAACAACTTCACTGACAAACTGGACTCCTTACAGGTTGGTGCCAGAGCTGTAAACTTTCCTTGATTCTAAGAAGACACCCGGAAAATAGGTTGATTTTCTGACTTCAGACACTTCTAAAAATCCAATCTAAAAGGGTTTTTATTTGTGTCAGGAGTCATGAAATCAGCAATTTTTTTAGGGAATCTGGGAGTGTTGGCAGCTCTGTGGTGTCTGCGACCCTGTCAGTTAATTTAGATTCACAAAGTAGATAGTTAAATCTACTTTGTTTTGGGGAGGATTTGGAGTTCAACTTTCACCATCCCTCCCCACCATCCCACTGAGGAGGTCCGGTTTGTTTATAATTTGTGTTACTGATCACAGAATTAAAAAACAAATGGTATGATACTCAGGAACGGTGACCTTTGTCATCAGAGGGAAAGTTGTTTCCAAGCTCATTTTTTGTTTGCTTAAATTATCAGATATGGCTAGTCAAAAACTTCCCTTTCAAAGACCAGTCTATGGGACTATTTAACTCTTTCAATAGACCCTTTGCAATGGGGGAGGGTGGTGGGGGGTGGGGTTGGCTACAGGTTTCATATTTAATTGATGTGACAATACATTCACAAAGTGCCTTCTCAAGCGGGTTTGGAAGAGGCTTTCTAGTTAAAAGTAGATATTTCTCAGGCCATTGCAGAAAAGTTAAAGAAATAGTAACAATAACGAATTACTTCAAATGAGATTATGTCATGTGTTTTCTTGCAGATGGTCGTTGCCGGTTTTGCCGCTCACACCGACATCAACAAGGCTCATGAGGTGGCTAACGAGGTTCGCCGTGTCAACAAACAAATGAAGGAATGCCAACAGCTGGCTGCTATGTACAACAACAGGGAGCGGCTCTTTGAGATGCCAGTCACCAATGTGAGTATTATCTATTTTTAAAGTTTTTTTGGAGATTTCAAAGGAGATTATTTTTTAGACAACTAGGCTGGTTAGGAAGCGGACCAGATGGTAAAACAACAATACCTGTCTTCAAACATGCACATGCTTGAGCGTGCCATGACCATGAAATAACACTTAAGCCCGGTTCATACTTATGCGAAAGTGAACGCGAATGCGAATGCGAATCTCACGTCAATCTGACGTCAAACATTTCGCGGCAAACATTCGTGCAAGTTGAAACTAGTTCAACTTTCTGTGAATTCGCTGTGCGAAATTTTCGTTGTGATGTCAAATTCGCGTTCGCGTTCGTTTTCGCATGAAGTATGAATTCCTCTGCAATAGTAAAGCACACCTTTTCAGCTAATGGTTAAGCACCTCTATGAAATTGGGCCCAGGTAATTTTTTAAGCAGATATTACCTTATGCTTTTCTCAAACATATTTATAACATTCTCTTGTAATGACGCGCGCTGCAATTACGTGCACGCGAAATAGCTCAATGTGAATTCACCTTTACAACAAACGCGCAAATTGCTCGAAGTGACAACCCAAATGAGCATCATTACATAACGCATGTAGTTCATGCACTGGCTGCGTCCCAGCTATGACGGAATGGGGAATGGTCTATATAGCCTCTGTGAAGGCTTTACTCTGCGTTTGCTTGTTTTGATTTTGTATGACGTATGTTTTTGTTTCAGTATGACAAACTGAGCCAGCTGGGGCGTGACTTTGAGCCCTTCAAGAACCTATGGATCACCACCTCTGATTGGCTGAAATGGCACGAAAGCTGGATGACTGATCCACTCACAACGATCGATGCAGAACAGTGTGAGAAGCAGGTCAATGATTCATTCAAGACAATGCACAAGTGTGTCAAGATATTCAAGGACATTCCAGGTAATGCTTCCAATGAATAACAGAGTTCCAGATGTCATATTTGAAATCCAGGAAAATTTTGTTATATTACACTTCCTGAAACACTGCCTGGGGCCAATTTCATAGAGGTGTTTAAGCACAAAAATTTGCTTAAGTACAACAAACTCTTGCTGAGTAGAGAACATTACCAGTGAAATCCTCGTGTGATAGAGATAGTGTATGACCAGTGTTAGAGGACTGTTTCATTACCATGGCAATCATGTGAAATTTTTGCTGGTAACCTCATTTTATCAAGCAAGGTTTTTCATGATTAAGCAATTGTTCATGCTTAAACAGCTCTATGAAATTGGCCCCTGATATAAAGTTCTTTCTGATATAAAGCCGTTACTCTATTCATTGTCTGTGTATTGGTTATTGCACCTTCTGAATATTATTAGTTCAGAGTTTACCGTAATAGCCAAAGTTTCAGCCAAATTTACATTTTTGCAACTGTATCACTGTCCACAGTAAGAAGGGGTATTTTGTTTATTCCGATTATCACAATGAATAACCTGTTTTTTTATATTGCGCATATTTTTTATAATGTGTTAAATGCAGTTTTTTCGAGCCAATCACTCAAAGCATGATAATTTACAGACACGCAGAAAAAAATATTTTCATGTGTAAACATGTAAACATGTGTGGTTTCTATCGGAACTACACATCTTAAAAAGAGATATTTCACATGATCCTGCCGCAAATTGTTTACATTTTGATTTCCACCATGCATAGTCTTACAAGACCACTAATTTACAAACTATGGTTGCCATTAAAAGACACTGCTGTGTTTTTGATGCAGTGAAAGTCTTTATTTTGTAAATGGGTGCTTGGAATGTTTTTTTTTAAACAGGTGTCCAGTTGGTAGCCCAGGAGATTCGGCGTTGGGTTGAGGATTTCCGGCCCTACATCCCACTCATCCAGGGGTTACGTAATCCGGGAATGAGAAGCAGACACTGGGAGATGCTGTCTAAGGATCTAGGATTCACCATCGTGCCAAAAGCTACGCTGACATTCAGCAAGTGTCTTGAGATGAAACTACAGGAACACATTGAGAAGATATCCAAGGTGGCCGAGGTGGCCGGCAAGGAGTACTCCATTGAACAGGTAGGGTCATGGTGTAGGGATCTAGGATTCACCATCGTACCCAAGGCTATGCTGACATTCAACAAGTGTCCTGATTAAAGAATGTTAAGTTGGAAGATTTGCCTTCATGTAAATTTAGCAAAGACTTTTTATTTAATCAGTATTCTGGGATAACCTACATTGCTCCACCAACTGAGCAAATCAGTATTTTTTGTCTAAAAATGTCAACTTTGTTTGTTTGAAGGTGCAAGTCAGAAGCCATTAAGTCAGAATTGTACACAATACACCCTGCGTGATAACAATAGGGATCACACAGGTCCTGCAGCTTTTAAAATTATAAAATTGTAAAGCTGGAATGAGGTTTAGAATCCTGGCCATGACATTTATACCCTATAAGCAAGACACTTTACTATGGTTGCTTGAATAGGGACAGAAGCAACTTGATTGTCTTGATGCGAGGCTGGTTTCTTTGCATTTGACTTTTGTACCCCTTACATAAGAGTAGCCTATGCGTAAACAAAAGTAATTGAGAAAATTGTTTATTTATTGTGATTTTTTCTGCATTTCTTGCCTAGGCACTGGATAAGATGGAAAGCGAATGGAAGCCAGTTGTCTTTGAGATCATGTCTTACAAAGAGACAGGAACCTTCATCATGAAGGGATCTGATGAATGCACACAGCTACTCGATGATCACATTGTTATGACTCAGAGCATGTCATTCTCACCTTACAAGAAGCCTTTTGAAGAAAGGATCAATACGTGGGAGGGAAAGCTACGCATGACTCAGGTGATGAGTTATTCTTCAGATTAAATCCTGAGACAAATTCTATGAATTCTTGAGAATGTCAGATTTTTTAGTGTCTGTCCACTCCTTAAACTTTACATGAATATGGTGGATTTGTGTATAGTGCACATGTCTAAGGTACTCCTGGCACTGTTGCCATTATTAGCGCTGCCATCAGGAAATCACCAGAACCATTTCACTTCAACTAGGTGGCTACCTGGCCAAGGCGCACAACTCTATCAGCAGTTAGATTCTGGCATTTACCCCCAACAGCTCCCACTGACACAAATCACATTGGCACTATAGTGATGCTCGAACTCGCAACTGTGTACTCACTTATAGACCACATATGGTCCCACGAGGGTCTTTGTAATAGCATTTACACAAAAACATTATACAGAAATGTGCAGTGATTACCGTATCTAAAAAAATATCCATCTCTTGACATGTAGGATGTTCTGGACGAGTGGCTGGTATGTCAAAGGTCATGGCTGTATCTGGAACCCATCTTCAGTTCAGATGATATCAATAGGCAGCTGCCAGTTGAAGGGAAAAGGTACCAGACTATGGACAGAATGTGGCGACGCATCATGAAAAATGCCAAAGACAATCCACAGGTATTTGTTTTGTAATTTGTGTTCATTTTTGGGAGGTGTGTGGTTTAGTAGCAATATTAAATTTAAGAGTTACTTGTAATCTTTAAAAGTTAAACACTTTAAAAGATTTGTCTACCTTGCGAGGGGGGAGAGGGCTGAAACCTGTATCATTTGTGAATTGTCAGTATGATAAATGCAACCAAAATAAAAGACGACCACAAGAGATATGTTTACAAAAGTTTTTAAGAAATTACAAAAAGTTGATTGAAGATGATTCTTTTCATTTTTGAGTCTTCAACCTCTTGTCAATCTTCCACAGGTCATCTCCCTGTGCCCAGATGCCCGTCTCTTGGAGAACCTCAAGGAATGCAACAAGCTCTTAGATCAAGTCCAGAAGGGTCTCAGCGAGTATTTGGAGACAAAGAGGTCTTCCTTTCCACGATTCTACTTCCTGTCGGATGATGAACTGCTTGAGATCCTGTCGCAGACTAAAGATCCAACGGCTGTGCAGCCTCATCTCAGAAAGTGCTTCGAGAACATTGCCAGGGTGGGTTTTATATCTTATGTTGAATGGGTCATTTAGAGCTGGGACAAATAGATTAGAAACGGCCGGGGAATGCTCTGGGATCTTTAAAGTGCGTTACCGAAACCTAACACACTGGACTAACGGCTTTACATCCCTTCCGAAGGACGGAACAAGTGTGATTAAGTGCCTTGCTCAAGAGCACAAGTGCCACAACCCGTCACGGCCCGGAATCAAACCCACATTCTAGTACTGGCACAGGAACTTGAGTTTGACGCACTAGACCGCTCGACCATAACACCCCAGTTGTTGGTCACCAGGCTCAGTTATATCACTTAGTTAAACCTTTCAACTCACTAGGGAGCAAGCAATTGACGAAATTAAAATTGCCATTGAAAACGAGGGTTTCGTGCTTTCTTTCGTGATAAAATTTAGAGATGAAAAGATGTGTGATGTAGTACAATAGCTCAGCGCCTGAAATGAGGCTGCACAATTTTTTTGTAATTTCACTCTGTTTTTTCCCCACTCAGCTGCAATTTGAGGATGATCTTCTGATCACAAAGATGTTTTCTGCTGAGGGTGAAGTGGTACCCCTATCCCAGCCCCTCTACCCCAAGGGGAACGTCGAGGACTGGCTGCTTGAAGTAGAGCGGGCTATGATGGACAGCATCAGGAAGATCCTAGGACAGTCTCTGTTGGCGTATCCACAGGTAGGTTGATTGGTTGTGAAGTGTCTCCGGGGAGGGTGAGGTGGTACCCCTATCCCAGCCCCTCTACACCCCCCCCCTCCCCCCAAGGGAAACATTGGTTGCTTGAAGTAGAGCGGGTTATTATGGACAGCATCAGGAATATTCTAGGACAGTCTCTGCTGGCATATCCACAGGTAGGTTGATTGGTTGTGGAGTGTCTCCGGGGAGGGTGAGGTGGTACCCCTACCCCAAGCTCTCTACCTCGAGTTGACTAGATTCTGATAATGTAAAATGTTGTCTTTAATCACTCCCGAGAAGCTCACAGGTCGAGAGGTTTTGCTTTGGAACTTTTATGAATTGCAGTGATAAACAAACTTCCAGGATTTGGCAAACATTTTAAGCAGGTTTTTGAATTAGTTGAGTATAATTTCCTATACTTTGAGCCTCTGCTTAACTTTTTATGTCTGAAGATTTAAAATAAATAAATAAATAAATACAAGCAGATTCTCATTTCCAGTTATCACTATTTTTCTCCCAACCCATAATTATTAATTTTGTTTGTTTGTTTGTTTCAGACTCCACGTACCGAGTGGGTGCTCCAGTGGCCAGGTCAGGTAGTCATTGCCGGCTGCCAGACATTCTGGACCAAGATGGTTGAAGAAGCAATACAAGAGAACAGACTGTTGGAGTTTCTGGAAGTCCTCAAGCGACAGGTTTGTGATTGGATTTAGAGTCTGTGTTTGTTTGGGACTGTGCATCCCGAGTGGGTGCTCCAGTGGCCAGATCAGGTAGTCATTGCCGGCTGCCAGACATTCTGGACCAAGATGGTTGAGGAAGCAATACAAGAGAACAGACTGCTGGAGTTTCTGGAAGTCCTCAAGCGACAGGTTTGTGATTGGATTTAGAGTCTGTGTTTGTTTGGGACTCCGCATCCCGATTAGGCCAGGGGCCGATTTCACGAAGCGATCCTTCGTAACACCAGTTGCGATGGGTAAACCACCGTAATGTGCGTCTTGAGTAACGTGCATCTCGAATTACGAAGGATTGTAGCACTGAAATTGACCGTGAAATCGACCCCAGTTGTAAGATCTGCAGCTAGAGAGGTCAGTGAGTTGTAGTATACATGACTGGTCAATTATTTGCACAGTGCTATGCTCAATGACTTTTGTCAGTGGAGTGATTTGGTTCGCTGACTCGCAACACTTGGGTAAAAATTTGCTGTTGTTGGTTTTACACCTTGTTGTGGTACCTGTGCCCTTGTCGTGGTACCTGTGCCCTTGTCGTGGTACCTGTGCCCTTGTCGTGGTACCTGTCACCTTGTCGTGGCACATGTACCCTTGTCGTGGCACTTGTGCCCTTGAACAAGGCAAGTGCTTTATCTTTTTGATGGGTTTTAAAGCCGTTGTTCCAGTATGTGTAACACACTGAAAAGATCCCAGATCACTCTTTTGTGAAGAGTAAGAGGATTACCTAGTGTCTCTGGCTGTTTACTGCCAATGGCGCCACCCACTTACGTATCTCAATGTTTAGGCAAAAGACACTTCATGCAATTCAGCCTACAGCCACAAATTGAAGTTAAATAAAATACTGTTAAATAAAATACTGTTTTCTGTTTGCCTACAGATTGCAGACTTGGTTAGTTTGGTGCGAGGCAACCTGAGTAAGATTGGTCGCATGATCCTATCTGCCCTCATTGTGATTGAAGTCCACGCTCAGGAAGTGGTGGCTAAGATGTGTGAGGAGAACGTCGCTAACATCAATGACTTTGAGTGGATTAGTCAGCTCAGGTAAGCTGCAGTCTTGAATTTGTAGTCCGTATGCCTAGAAGGCAGAATTTTGATTGAATTCTTGGTCAGAATGGTGCATAACCATTCTGAGTGTATGGAAAGCTCAGCAAGGTGTCTACCATTTACTTGGCCCACTGTTTTATCTAGCACCTGGGTGTTTCTTTAAATTAGGGGTCCAAAAGTGTGACATTTGGTGTCCCCCGTTACACCTGATATGTGTTATTTTTTGTACAAAAATCATAAAAACGGCTTTTAAACCATTTTGTATGAATTGTACTTTATGTACTCACTCTTTGAGATGGAAAGTATTTAAAGAATGTGTCCTGAATTTACAAAAACAAGATGTAAAATGTAACGGTGGACACCAACACTGGACCCCTAATTTATAGAAAGACCCACCTGTCTTTTGGACGGGCAGTGTTTGATTTTAGACAATCGACAATAAAACATGATGGGTAGAATTTTGTAAAATGGACATTAAAAATGACAGGTGGATTTTTGGTTTAAAATGTATACATACTTGGGCGACTAAATTGCATTTTTGTTTAGAATGAAAACAAAAGTACCTTGTAATCTGTGCAGCAGGCCACCGCAACCGACCAGCCGTGGTACGAGTTGTTACTCCTGTACATGTTGTACAGACACAGTATGTACGTTTGCCCTACATGACCACATCACATGTAGCACGATTTTACACTTGCCTGGTGTCCGTGTGCCTTTCAATTTTTGCCAATCACAGGACGGGTAGTTTTTAACTGCACCTAAGTAGGACAGGCAGTTTTGGATATCCTAGATGAAACCCAGACTCGGCCATGGTCAATTTATTGCAGGTTATTACTCATTTGGTTTAATACTGCTCTATTAAAAATATTTGGCTTAGGCCAAATCTAAATTAATTTAACATAAAACAAGAATCAGAGTTTGAACCACTATAAAATAGGTTCCCCCTCCCTCCCCCAAATTAACATTCAGTGGAATGATCACTTATACAGTCGAACCTCATTAATTCTTGGGATTCTTGAAACTTTGCACACTATTATATTATAACAGGAACCTTGTATTATCAGAAATGAAAACAATGAAGAACAATGGATTAGGACCTAAAAATCACCTTGTTATAAGCAGAATGTTGCATCAACAGTGCTTTTATTGCGACATATTTCTAAGATTCATCTCAATTTTTTTCTCATCATGTCCAGGTACTACTTTGTCCAAGACAACCTGTTTGTACGTGCCGTCAATGCTGAATTCCCCTACGGCTATGAGTATCTCGGCAATTCAGGCAGACTCGTCATTACACCATTGACTGATCGGTGTTATCTCACACTCACTGGTGCTCTGCATCTTAAGTTTGGTGGGGCACCAGCTGGACCGGCTGGAACTGGCAAAACGGAGACCACAAAGGTAGCTTCGTTTGCCGTGATCTCATTTGGTTTATGTTTGTTTCTTCTTATCAAGCGCTAGGAGTGTCTTTGACAGATATGGCGCTTTATAAATCTACATTATTATTATTATTATTATTATTATTATTATTATTATTATTATCACTTACGGACTGTCTAGGAAATTATATGCATAAGTTGAGGGAAAGCAGCCGTTAACAGGGATTTTATTGTTCTGGTTTTTCCCGGAACTTTCTTTTGTCATATTGGTTTGTGACAAAGATTATTCCGGGAAAAACCGGAACAAATCACATCCCTGCAAAATTTGCTGTGCTTTGGCTTTGCAAGTTAACAATTTATGTCATCTTGTGTTCTTAAAAACAATAGCAGAATACCGGTCAATCACATTACACATCACATGTGATTTTGGCTGGTAATCCATTTTGCAAAGCAAATTTTATGCTATACAGCTTTTTGAAATTGGCGTCTGGCCTGTAGGCTTACATCAATTAAATTTAACCTTTCTTTTGTCATGGGCAAGTTCCTCGAGGGTCTAGCTAGTTCAGGTTCCTGGTCCTACTTGGATGAGTTCAATCGTGTTGTCCCTCACGGCTCATTGAATTCAACCTTTCTCATTCTAGGATCTCGGCAAAGCCCTGGCCATTCAAACTGTAGTCTTCAACTGCTCAGACCAGCTGGACTTCATGGCAATGGGCAAGTTCCTCAAAGGTCTGGCTAGTTCAGGTGCCTGGGCCTGCTTTGATGAGTTCAATCGCATTGACATCGAGGTCCTGTCCGTTGTGGCCCAGCAGATCAGTACTATCCAGAAGGCTCAACAACAGAAGGTAAGACTAGATTCACACCGAGTTTTTTAGGTGTTAACCTGCATAAATTTTACGCATGTTGCCTTGAGAAAATACGGTGTGGAGAAGACTTTGTGTGAACCGATGCGGTGAAGATCACAGAAACACTTGTTGCACAAGTTGATTTTGTAGTTTTTAGTACGTTGTGTCACTCCAAATTTCCCAAATGACATTGTTTTAATTTTAAAGTAAGATCGCAACCAATACAATGTCTTTTGATGTTGAAATGCAAATTGTATTGATTTTTTTCGTTGGTTGCAACATCAACATAGAAACGTCTTTATCACTATGAATCCAGGCTATGCGGGTCGGACTCAGCTTGATCAAGTCCTAAACCTCACTGGTCATTTATTGGTTTCTCCCCTCCGCAGGTTGACAGGTTCATGTTTGAGGGGTTTGAGATTGCTCTCGAGTTATCGTGCGCCGTCTTCATCACCATGAATCCAGGCTTTGCGGGCCTGGCTCAGCTTGATCAAGTCCTAAACCTCACTGGTCATTTATTGGTTTCTCTCCTCCTCTGCAGGTTGACAGGTTCATGTTTGAGGGGTTTGAGATTGCCCTCAAGTTATCGTGTGCCGTCTTCATCACTATGAATCCAGGCTATGCGGGCCGGACTGAGCTTGATCAGGTTGTAAACCTCACTGGTCATTCATTGGTTTCTCTCCTCCTCAGCAGGTTGTCAGGTTCATGTTTGAGGGGTTTGAGATTGCTCTCGAGTTATTGTGCGCCGTCTTCATCACCATGAATCCAGGCTATGCAGGCCGTACTCAGCTTGATCAAGTCGTAAACCTCACTGGTCATTCATTGGTTTCTCTCCTCTGCAGGTTGACAGGTTTATGTTTGAGGGGTTTGAGATTGCTCTCGAGTTATCGTGTGCCGTCTTCGTCACCATGAATCAAGGCTATGCGGGTCGGACTCAGCTTGATCAAGTCGTAAACCTCACTGGTCATTTATTGGTTTCTCTCCTCCTCTGCAGGTTGACAGGTTCATGTTTGAGGGTGTTGAGATTGCTCTCGAGTTATCGTGTGCCGTCTTCATCACCATGAATCCAGGCTATGCAGGCCGGACTCAGCTTGATCAAGTTGTAAACCTCACTGGTCATTCATTGGTTTCTCTCCTCCTCAGCAGGTTGTCAGGTTCATGTTTGAGGGGTTTGAGATTGCTCTCGAGTTATTGTGCGCCGTCTTCATCACCATGAATCCAGGCTATGCAGGCCGTACTCAGCTTGATCAAGTCGTAAACCTCACTGGTCATTCATTGGTTTCTCTCCTCTGCAGGTTGACAGGTTTATGTTTGAGGGGTTTGAGATTGCTCTCGAGTTATCGTGTGCCGTCTTCGTCACCATGAATCAAGGCTATGCGGGTCGGACTCAGCTTGATCAAGTCGTAAACCTCACTGGTCATTTATTGGTTTCTCTCCTCCTCTGCAGGTTGACAGGTTCATGTTTGAGGGTGTTGAGATTGCTCTCGAGTTATCGTGTGCCGTCTTCATCACCATGAATCCAGGCTATGCGGGCCGGACTGAGCTTGATCAGGTTGTAAACCTCACTGGTCATTTATTGGTTTCTCTCCTCTGCAGGTTGACAGGTTCATGTTTGAGGGGTTTGAGATTGCTCTCGAGTTATCGTGTGCTGTCTTCATCACCATGAATCCAGGCTATGCAGGCCGGACTCAGCTTGATCAAGTTGTAAACCTCACTGGTCATTTATTGGTTTCTCTCCTCTGCAGGTTGACAGGTTCATGTTTGAGGGGTTTGAGATTGCTCTCGAGTTATCGTGTGCTGTCTTCATCACCATGAATCCAGGCTATGCGGGCCGGACTGAGCTTGATCAAGTTGTAAACCTCACTGGTCATTTATTGGTTTCTCTCCTCCTCTGCAGGTAGACAGGTTCATGTTTGAGGGGTTTGAGATTGCTCTCGAGTTATCGTGTGCCGTCTTCGTCACCATGAATCAAGGCTATGCGGGTCGGACTCAGCTTGATCAAGTCGTAAACCTCACTGGTCATTCATTGGTTTCTCTCCTCCTCAGCAGGTTGTCAGGTTCATGTTTGAGGGGTTTGAGATTGCTCTCAAGTTATCGTGTGCTGTCTTCGTCACCATGAATCCAGGCTATGCAGGCCGTACTCAGCTTGATCAAGTCGTAAACCTCAGTGGTCATTTATTGGTTTCTCTCCTCCTCCGCAGGTTGACAGGTTCATGTTTGAGGGGTTTGAGATTGCTCTCGAGTTATCGTGTGCCGTCTTCATCACCATGAATCCAGGCTATGCGGGCCGGACTCAGCTTGATCAGGTCTTAAACCTCACTGGTCATTTATTGGTTTCTCTCCTCCTCTGCAGGTTGACAGGTTCATGTTTGAGGGGTTTGAGATTGCCCTCAAGTTATCGTGTGCCGTCTTCATCACTATGAATCCAGGCTATGCAGGCCGGACTCAGCTTGATCAAGTCCTAAACCTCACTGGTCATTCATTGGTTTCTCTCCTCTGCAGGTTGACAGGTTCATGTTTGAGGGGTTTGAGATTGCTCTCGAGTTATCGTGCGCCGTCTTCGTCACCATGAATCAAGGCTATGCGGGTCGGACTCAGCTTGATCAAGTCGTAAACCTCAGTGGTCATTTATTGGTTTCTCTCCTCCTCTGCAGGTTGACAGGTTTATGTTTGAGGGGTTTGAGATTGCTCTCAAGTTATCGTGTGCCGTCTTCATCACCATGAATCCAGGCTATGCGGGCCGGACTCAGCTTGATCAGGTCTTAAACCTCAGTGGTCATTTATTGGTTTCTCTCCTCCTCTGCAGGTTGACAGGTTTATGTTTGAGGGGTTTGAGATTGCTCTCAAGTTATCGTGTGCCGTCTTCATCACCATGAATCAAGGCTATGCGGGTCGGACTCGGCTTGATCAAGTCCTAAACCTCACTGGTCATTTATTGGTTTCCCTCTCTCCTCCTGTACAGGTTGACAGGTTCATGTTTGAGGGGTTTGAGATTGCTCTCAAGTTATCGTGCGCTGTCTTCATCACCATGAATCCAGGCTTTGCAGGCCGGACTCAGCTTGATCAAGTCCTAAACCTCACTGGTCATTTATTGGTTTCCCTCCTCTGCAGGTTGACAGGTTCATGTTTGAGGGGTTTGAGATTGCTCTCAAGATATCGTGTGCCGTCTTCATCACCATGAATCCAGGCTATGCGGGTCGGACTCGGCTTGATCAAGTCCTAAACCTCACTGGTCATGTATTGGTTTCTCTCCTCTGCAGGTTGACAGGTTCATGTTTGAGGGGTTTGAGATTGCTCTCAAGTTATCGTGTGCCGTCTTCATCACCATGAATCCAGGCTATGCGGGCCGGACTCAGCTTGATCATGTCGTAAACCTCACTGGTCATTTATTGGTTTCTCTCCTCCTCTGCAGGTTGTCAGGTTCATGTTTGAGGGGTTTGAGATTGCTCTCAAGTTATCGTGTGCTGTCTTCATCACCATGAATCCAGGCTTTGCAGGCCGGACTCGGCTTGATCATGTCCTAAACCTCACTGGCCATTTATTGGTTTCTCTCCTCCTCTGCAGGTTGACAGGTTCATGTTTGAGGGGTTTGAGATTGCTCTCAAGTTATCGTGTGCCGTCTTCATCACCATGAATCCAGGCTATGCGGGCCGGACCGAGCTCCCAGACAATCTCAAGGTTGGTAAAATAGATAAAATTTAAATTGAAAGATGGATGCTTTCACAATATTATAAATGAAGAGTTTAATTACAAAATGTGAAAATAACAAAGGATTGGGGGGAGGGGGGGGGGGGGGGGGGGGGGGGACATTTTTTTTATTTTATGTGGTTACCAAAATAAGTGCAAAATTGTGAATGGCAAATTGTATTTCTCCCCGAAAATGGTAATGTATGTAAAGAGCCTATTGAAGACAGAATTTTGCCTTTAACTACAACTGAACGAATTCTGTCAGATTTTGTGTTATTTTTCAAAATTTAGGAAGCTTTGTGTAAACAGCTATTGATCCCGTTCACAGACGCCATCTCCATAGAAAAAAATGCTACTGCGTACTAAACACCATAAAGTACGCACACGCTGAAACATGTTCCAAACGAAATTTGTTCGAAATAGGGCGCAACCGATGCGCGTCACAAAAAAATACGCTCAAAATCATGATGCACGTGGCAATTTGTAGGAAGTGACGTCATTTGAACGTGATCAATTGATTAAGGAATTTCAAATTGTCATAAAAAACGAGACTCTCAATGCTTTCTTTTGTGATAAAATTTGCAATTGAAAAGACGTGTGACGTAATACAATGGGTCAGTATCTGAAACGAGGCTGCCGGTGCTAATTGGAAATTTGTCTATTGATTGCTTTCCGGTGACGTAACGCCTTCCATCCACCATTTTGGTTTCCATTTTTCATTACGCACGTGGATCGAGTTATTACCGGCCAAAAAAGCAAGAAAAGCGCATTGGTTTGGACTTAGTTAACCTTGCTTTATGTTGTTGCGTCATGGCTGTTGTATCGATAAAGATATAAATGTCTTTCTTCAGGCTAAAAATCGTAATCAAGTAAAAACACTTTTACAAGCTGAGTGCATGCTCAATCATTTGAACGTGTCGCAACGCGTGTGTGCGGCATCTTCGAATGAAAGTACGCTGGTGAGTATTTTTTATGCGTGTTCATGTGCGTCTATTTGCGCACGTGTGTACGCGGGTGACTGTTGACCCGGATGTTTTACGTCACGGAAAGCAATCTATAGAAGAAAGTCTTACTTCCTTACAGGCTCTGTTCCGACCAGTCGCCATGATGGTTCCAGACTACGCCATGATCGCAGAGATCTCTCTTTATTCATTCGGCTTCAGCGATGCTAAGTTACTATCTAAGAAGATCACAACCACCTTCAAGCTGTCGTCTGAACAGCTTAGCTCTCAGGATCATTATGACTTCGGTATGCGAGCCGTCAAGACGGTCATCTCGGCTGCTGGTAACTTGAAACGAGAAAACCCAGAGATGAGTGAGGTAGGCAAGAGTTTATAAAGTACTCAGTTGGTGAATTATACAATTTAAAAATATACAGTTAAAAATGAAGTACTGTTTCCTGATCAGAGGAGAAGTTGTTGAATACAGTGAACTTGTGAGTAACAAGGCATGATTGACCAGTCACTTTAAGACTTTTCTGCTTCAGTGATTTCTGCCAGGTCTTAGTGGACCTGTTTGATTCCTATACTGATGAAATGTGGGACTTTTTGTTTCTGGGAGAATCCTGCAGTTAGGGGCTTTCAGAAAACCAATTTTATTAGGGTTTCAACCTGATTAAAATTGTGTGGTATGAGCTGATCTCTGATAAGTGGAATTATAGACAACGTTTTCAAACTTCTCTGTACTATTCTAAACTTCACATCTCAAAGGAAAAGCGTTTACTTGGCATCTCGACAAATTAATACCGTGAAACCTTAAAATTTTATCTTAAAATTTTGAAAATCAAGTCCTATGAAGTATTATTTTTAATTTGAATGGACCTTTATGTAGTTTTGGTTTGATGCAGAGCATTACAAAAGTAACAAATTCTACATCAGAATACGGTTTTTCTCTTTACTTCTTTCTGTAAACCCTTCAGGAGCTGATAGTTCTTCGAGCCATCCGTGATGTCAACGTGCCCAAGTTTCTGCAGGATGACTTGAAGCTGTTTAACGGCATCGTATCTGATCTCTTTCCAAAGATCAAGTAAGAAATCCCCTAAAGAAATCTAGTTGCTGAGATTACCTGACTTAAGCATTTGTCCTGTAGCCACATAGGTGGTTATTCAGCTCAGCCATGAAGTGTATACATGGATTGGGTTTGCAGTCTCTACTTTGCTATCGGTCGTCTTGGTTTTTCCTTAGGAATTTACCTCCCTCTTCTAAAACTGCATCTTGAGTTAATAAGCTAATACCATATAGTGTATGGCATAAGTTGCTGAAGATGCCATAACATTAATACCAACAGTAACATCTTTCATTTTCCTTTTTCCTCGTAGAGAGGAGCCCATTGACTATGGCACCTTGGAGTCGTCAATAAGAACAATGTGCGGCAAGCTCAATCTGAAGGATGTTGATGGATTCATTGGGAAATGTATTCAGCTGTATGAAACCACAGTAGTCAGACACGGATTGATGATTGTTGGGCCAGCTGGATCAGGGAAAACCATGGTAAGAATGGAAAACCATGATAAGAATGGAAAACTATGGTATAAGAATGGGGAAACCTATGGTATAAGAATGAAAAACAAAATTGCTTCTCATAAAGTTCTATGGTTCTCTTTAACTTTTTTTCAAGTACGGATTAGTAATGTGGATTTTGAAAGCGCACATCAGTTGTATTGTGGCACATCACATTACCCCTGGTCATTGAGCTCTTAATAGCATTCCTTAATTAAACCTTCACAGGTCCCTGAGGAAGTATACAGCGCCAGCTGCCTGTTAAACGTAGCTAATCCTTCACGAGCCGCACAAAAAATTGTTTTCTTTTTGAAAGAGCAGCTTGTATCAAATAGCTGCCATCTTGTAAGGAAACCTTTGCTGTTGAAATTTGTCAACAATGTAAGCACAAAATGCTCAAACATGCATGTCATGACTGAACAAAGAAACTGCTCTACATGATAGCAGTTTTTTGATACAGTCTGTACACTATGAGCAACTAACATCGGAAATTGGGCACAAACCATTGTTATTAAAAATGGTGTGTGCCCAATTTCCATTGTTAGTTGTTCATAGTGGTATATGGTGCTCATCAGGATTTGAATCTAGGATGGGGGCTGGAATTGTCCAAATTGCTTACTGTTTATTGAATTGATTTTAACTTAAATGTTTTTTTAACTTGCCAGTGCTATGAGGTTCTTAAGAGAGCTCTGACATCGCTGAAGGGCCAGGAGGCGGTTGGAGGAGGAAACTATGAGAACATCATTACCTACATACTCAACCCTAAGTCAATCACTATGGGCCAGCTGTATGGCGAGTTTGACCTGCTGACTCATGAGTGGTGAGTTATGGCTCAGTTCTAGGATTTTAGGCACCTATGGTAACATCATCACCTACATACTCAACCCTAAGTCAATCACCATGGGCCAGCTGTATGGCGAGTTTGACCTACTGACTCATGAGTGGTGAGTTATGGCTCAGTCTATGGGATTTTAGGCACCTATGGTAACATCATCACCTACATACTCAACCCTAAGTCAATCACTATGGGACAGCTGTATGGCGAGTTTGACCTACTGACTCATGAGTGGTGAGTTATGGCTCAGTTCATGGGATTTTAGACACCTATGGGAACATCATCACCTACATACTCAACCCTAAGTCAATCACCATGGGCCAGCTGTATGGCGAGTTTGACCTGCTGACTCATGAGTGGTGAGTTATGGCTCAGTTCATGGGATTTTAGACACCTATGGGAACATCATCACCTACATACTCAACCCTAAGTCAATCACCATGGGCCAGCTGTATGGCGAGTTTGACCTACTGACTCATGAGTGGTGAGTTATGGCTCAGTTCATGGGATTTTAGGCACCTATGGGAACATCATCACCTACATACTCGACCCTAAGTCAATCACCATGGGCCAGCTGTATGGCGAGTTTGACCTACTGACTCATGAGTGGTGAGTTATGGCTCAGTCTATGGGATTTTAGGCACCTATGGTAACATCATCACCTACATACTCAACCCTAAGTCAATCACTATGGGACAGCTGTATGGCGAGTTTGACCTGCTGACTCATGAGTGGTGAGTTATGGCTCAGTTCATGGGATTTTAGACACCTATGGGAACATCATCACCTACATACTCAACCCTAAGTCCAAGGGCACAGGTGTCACGATAGGGTGTCAATCTTAGAACACCAAATTTTTTCTTTTAGGACGGACGGCATTCTCTCCTCCCTGATCCGTATTGGTTCATCCTCAATGGAGTCTGACAATCGTTGGTACATCTTTGACGGCCCGGTAGATGCAGTGTGGATTGAGAACATGAACACTGTGTTAGATGATAACAAAAAACTCTGCTTGAGTAGTGGAGAAATCATCAAGCTGACCGAGGTAGGAAAATTACTGCTTAATTGTTTAATTGTCTAAAAGCATTTCATTCACTGCTTTATCTCAAACGTAATATATCTGGTATGGTGCCTAATCACCATTGAAATGAAACAACCAAACTTGGGATGAGAGAAAAATCGTAAGGGCCTTATTGGGATTCGAACCCGAGACCTCGGGTTCGAATCCCAATAAGGCCCTTACGATTTCCGATAAGGCCCTTACGATTTTTCTCTCATCCTAAGTTTGGCTGATTTATCTCAGTACATGAGGATGATCTTTGAAGTTGCTGATTTAGCCGTAGCGTCTCCAGCGACCGTCAGTCGTTGTGGTATGGTCTACTTGGAGCCAAGCATTTTGGGATTGGAGCCGTTCGTCACATGCTGGTTAAAGCGGATTCCAGAAAACATCTACCCATACAAGGATGAACTCCAGTCACTGTTTGATCGCTTCTTAGAGGTACGTCACTAGAGGGCAGTCTTCTGACTATCAGACTGAATGAAGTAAGAATGAAGACGTATGCCTAGAGTGCAGGAGGTCGTGGGTCTGGGTCCCGCCAGAACACGCTATGAGTTTTAGCGTGTCCTCTGGAAATGCATGTAGTATATAGTGCCTACCGCGTCGTGAATAGGCAAAAAAATACTACCACTTAATATCAGACAGAATGTCTGCAATTGAGCCTTTGCACGGGCGGCCATCTTAGGGGCGATCCTATTGTCGCTGTGTGTCAAGCATCGGCAGACCCTATTGTTACATTATTTAAATGAGAAAACCTGCCTTCAATATTGCCGTCGGTGCGAAGGCTCTATATTTTGGTATGGGTACTATCAGTATGGAAATAATATAGCCAAATTTGGAATGGAAGGATTTCTTCATGGAATGGTCTCTTCAGGATTTGAACCCAAGACTTCTAGTCCACCAGGAAGATTTCAATTGTGTAAAATCTTTGAAGTCATTTTTCTCAAAAACATGCCTTTCAGAACCACATCATTATGATAACTTTGGAAGGCCATTTTCAAGATATCTTTATGAAATGTTGACGATATGTGGATCATTATATGTACATTTGTAAAAAAACACTTCGGTGCATTCTTGAAAATTCTGGGTTTTCACATATTTTCATTGCTTGTGTGAACTGTTTTTGCTATTTCAGGAATCTATTGAGTTTATCCGAACCAACTGCAAAGAGATAGTGGGAACCATGGACAGCAATCTTACACTGAGTATGTTGAAACTCATGGACTGCTTCTTCAATCCGTTTATCCCTCAAGAGGTAAATGGTACAGTCCTTGTTACAATGGTAGTGCGGAACGTCTGGCATATTTCATTTATTTTTAGGTGATAAAAATGCCAGTGTGCTTTGTGGAATAAATTGTGAACAGCATGATTTGCAGCCAGATTTATAATATTTGTGTGAATCTGGCTAGAGTATACAGTTAAAATTAAGAAATACAAATTATGCTCTGACTAAAATATCGTGGAGATGTAACATACTCATTAAAGTATATAACTGCACCAGTCTTCATAAGAGCCACTGAGGCAGGGTGCACCATTATGCCTGAAGTGTCTCCCTAAGCTCCCATGGGCTGTTTGGGAGACGTTCGGCTCCGGAGGTCAGCTCATCCCACACAGTTATTCCGGTTAAAACCCAACAAAATAGGTTTTGTGAGAGCCCTTAACTGCAGGATTCTCCCAGAAACAGAAAATATCACATCTAGGGAATCACTTTGTTTAAAACCTGGAGGAAAACACTGAAGCGAAACAGTCTTGAAAGTGATTCCAAAGTGATTGGTCGGTCAGTGCCTCGTTATCCACAAGTTCACTGTATTCAACAAACTTCTGTTATTATCAAGAATCAATGTTTTAATAAACCTGTGTTTCCTTTTTGGAGAGTATATTTTGTGAAGTAGCAATAGATATTTGATTAAATGAATATATGAACCTTTACCCCTTAGGGTGAGCCTCCCATCTCAGAGGAGCGTTTAGAGCGAGTGGCTGAACTCATAGAGCCCTGGTTCATCTTCTGTCTCATCTGGACTGTTGGAGCCACAGTGGACATCGATGGACGTCGCAAGTTCAGTGCTTACCTTCGGGACAAGTTAAAAAAGGAAAATGTTAGTGTATATCTGTCCTAGAGCATGTTTCTTCTAGCATTGATTTCACAAAGATGCACCCAAATCCATCGCAACTTGTCAAACCCTTTGTAAATTTGCCACTGTTTCAGCGAGTTGTGAAGGATTTTGGTACTTTTGACGTGTCACAAAGAAATCAACCTCGAACATGATTGCTGTTTAGGAGAAGGTTTTTTGCCGATGTTCACAACAGTATTTTGCCAGTAGAACCACCTGATAATGCTATTTTGGTGGAACGCATCATTCCAACTGCTACGCACATGCACGTGTAGCATGCCTAATACAGGTACTTTGTCTGCAGTAGAAACAGCCCAATTCATCAACAAGAATCGTTTAATGTCAGTGCACACAGTAGAACAACATTCTTAGCATCCCCAAGACACGGTCGACCTGCTTCTGTTGTTGCAATGTGTTGGACTGCTTGTCAGTAAACTGTATTTGGGATTTATATATCAGGTCTTGATTTGTTTCAGTTTTTCTTGTAAACCTCCTTATCACAAGCCACCGAGACAAAAGCAATGTTCCGTGAAAATCCGGAACAATCACATCCCTGGCTATATATTCTGATACGTTTACCTCAGAAATGCACCTGTCAACCCTTTTGTTGTCACATTATTATTTCAAACAATGCATTGGGTCAAGACCATATTCTTATAAGAAAATTGCGTACATCCCACAACCAAATTGTTTTGTGAAGAACTTAAACTTCACAGGGGTAATTTTCAAGAGTAATTCTAAGTGTGGCTTGTTTTTACCAAACTTACAGATAGCCCTGCAGTTCCCTGAGGATCACATGGTGTATGATTACCGGCTTGACGATGGTGGAGTCAGTAAATGTCCCTCTAAGGATGATGAAGAGGAAGAGGATGCAGGAAAACAAAAAGAGGTGGGTCTTAAAGTAAAATAAAATATTGAGGGCCTTATGTTTTGGTGTCGGATACCTCTATTTTTCTTTTGTGTGCATATTGTTTATTACAAGGCATACCAAAGTCATAAAATAAACCAGCGAAAGAAACAAAACAATACACTTGTCTCTCTGTGATCCCTTTTCCTGCACTGAATTCCACTAAGAGCAGATTTGGCAAAGGGTCTTGTTCAACAACTTGGGCCTTTTCCAAATCTCGGCTTCGTCTCCGTCTCCGTCTCCGGCTCCATGTGGCCATACACCTTTTTGCAAATACTCCTGCACAAAAGACAGAACTGCAATGTGAAAAGTAAAGAGATCCAATAACCTTCCCACATTGCAGCTCTGTCTTTTGTCCAAGTTCACTCAAGCAGTATTTGCAAAAGGTCTAAGTTGAAGCTGAAGACGGAGACGGAGACGAAGTCGAGATTTGGAAAAGGGCCCATGTCACAATCCATGATTAGGAATTCTGTACACACTTTGGCTGTGTGCATGGTGAGAGTCTTTAATTATATACAACTTAGTTTAGATTATAAATGAATTGTTTGACTGAAATCTCCATTTCAGATGGTACTAGCCTCAGGCTCACAGACAGCTGCCGTGGTTGAAGTGTTCACAAAGGTTAAAATCCAAGATCTGATTCTTAAGATCATTGAAATGTTGTGTTCATTTTTTCATTTTAATTGTTGTGTTTATTGTTGAGTCAAACAACACAGGTTTAGTCGCTTCATTGGGGATTTATCTTTCTTTTTTAGTGTTGAATTGCCAGATTTCATTGAGATTTTGTTTATTTTGTTTATGTTTTGTTTTCATTTATGATATGTTTTGTTTTCTGTTTATTGCTTTGTTTACAGATTTTGTTTTGCATGCACATTTTTTTTATTTCCAAATAATTTTAACACTAACGTGATACATCTTTGGTAATTGTCTTACAAAAATTGTTGAATTGAGTTTTGACGATTAATGTTTTGTGAGTTAACACATGCTAGTAAGGATGTCTGGTTGACAAAAAAATATTTCAACTGTGTTTTATGTTTAAAAGTTACCTTGATTAAGAATTTTATATTTGTTGCTTTCGTCAACATGAATTGATGAGCAGTACTATAGTTGAATGGCATACATACATAATACAAGCTTTGTTCTGCCAAACTCATTTGGAGATCATGTGGGTATTTCCAGAGAAAAGGCCATTCCTGAGTTGATTTGGAACTGTTTGTTTAACAGGTGCAATGGCTGCATTGGATGCATGGAGTAGGAGAGTGTAAGATCACATCAGACATGCGATACTCCGACATCATCGTACCAACTGCAGAGACAGTCCGTGGAGCTCACTTACTGGAGATGTTGCTTACAAACAAGAAACGGGTAAGTTGCTCAAGAAATTTCTCTGTCTTAAATGGCTCCAAAACCTTGGGACAAAGTTAGTGCCAGGAGACTTTCCTTTAGAAATTCCTTTTAGTTTTGACCCAGTAACCTTGGCAACACACACAGGGTGGCATTTTCACTTTAATTTTCTATGGAGGTGAGAATTATGTAAAATTAAAATTCTTGTCATTGTAGTTACAGAGTGCGCTTTTTATTCTGAATAACTAGATCATTTGCCTGTTATGGCAGACATTTTGATTCGTAATGATTGCCACTTTCCATATTTGTGACCCGACTGTGTGAAATAAGTTGAATGTCACACAGCCTGGGCAGAGTGTTTGCAGCCATAACAGACCCATCAAAATACAACATATCTGGGTAGTCCATCCGGAACATCCAGAATTTCCATTGAAATTTTGTATTTTAATAATCCTGGATCAGCTGATTTCTAGAACTTGTTGTAAAAACTCGGCTCAGATTACACAATGTCCGACAGTTGAGTATTTTGGTTTTTAAGATTTGTTTGTCTGGTATAACCACTGCCTGTTTATCCCTTGAAAACACCAACCTTTAAATACTTTCTTTCTCTCCAGGTTCTGACTGTTGGTGATACAGGCACCGGCAAGACTCTGACCATCTCAGACAAACTGCTCAAGAGCATGCCCAAGGATTACATCACAAACTTCATTAGTTTCTCAGCTCGGACCAGCGCTAATCAGACCCAAGATTTGCTAGATAGTAAACTCGACAAGAGGTAGGTCCTCCCGTAGGTCGGAGGGAGGGGAGGGGAGGGGAGGGGAGGGGGTGGGGGTCACCCATCTTAGACATGGTTCTCAAGAGCAAGCCCAAAGATTACATCTCAAACTTCATCAGTTTCTCAGCTCGGACCAGCGCTAATCAGGACAAGAGGTAGGTCCTCTCATGGATTGGAACTAGGAATGAGGGGGAGGGGGCATCACTGATGACAAAAATCACAAGTCCGTCTCAAGTCTGTCTCAAGTCCATCTTAAGTCCAGTTAGAAAAACAAAGATGAGTAAGCACAAAATAATGCCTTTGTTGCAGTTTATTTGAATGGATTGGGGCTTGAGTTAAAACTTGTGGGGGACATTATTAACATTAGTAACATTATTAATTACTCGGGTTTAACTCAAGAGAAGGATGCTCATTTAGGTAGGCTTCTTTTGTAATGTTGCTAAATGTTGTATTGAAATGCTAACCACAGATATCTATTAACAACAAGATAAGAAACGACTGTGTTATTGAATGGCACATCACCGTAACCGGTTTCAGGCAGCTTGGAACGCGTGTGCGTGTAGCGCATTTTGTGTTCGAATATAGCACGCGCGGTCGTCACAAACATTGAGAAAGTGTGCATGCGAGAGGTTTTACGCGTAATTCAATGGGGAGCTGCGCAAAACATGCAAACGAGGTGCCCAAAAGTATGCAAATGGTGCCCAAAAGTATGCAAATGAGGTGCCCAAAACTATGCTAATGAGAAGGCGCGGTTATGCACGTACGGTCTCCGTTTCCTATCTTGTTGTTAATATATATCTGTGATGCTAACTGACCCTGTGTCATCTGAGCTCACTATTTGACTTTCTTAAGTTTGAAACTTGCCCATTATGCAAAATAGTATGGTTTATTTTCCAGACGCAAAGGTGTATTTGGTCCGCCTCTGGGGAAGTACATCATTTTCTTCATTGATGATCTGAACATGCCGGCTCTTGAAGTGTATGGTGCCCAACCTCCAATTGAGCTGATTAGACAGTGGATGGATCATAAGGGGTGGTACGACAGGAAACAGATTGGTGAGTGCAAAGGATTGTGGAAAGGATTAAGGGGGCAATTAAGCTCAAAGGTTTTTCGTGAGTTGGTAGACATCAACTTTGTCTGCGCCATGGGTCGGAGGTCGTAACCCATTCACATCACGGCTCATGAGACACTTCAATGTTCTCTCTTGGTGATATTAGCATTAAACCCTTGTTCTCTTTGATCCCCAGGTGCCTTCCGTGAGTTGGTAGACATCAACTTTGTCTGCGCCATGGGTCGGAGGTCGTAACCCATTCACATCACGGCTCATGAGACACTTCAATGTTCTCTCTTGGTGATATTAGTATTAAATCCTTGTTCTCTTTGATCCCCAGGTGCCTTCCGTGAGTTGGTAGACATCAACTTTGTCTGCGCCATGGGTCGGAGGTCGTAACCCAGTCACATCACGGCTCATGAGACACTTCAATGTTCTCTCTTGGTGATATTAGTATTAAATCCTTGTTCTCTTTGATCCCCAGGTGCCTTCCGTGAGTTGGTAGACATCAACTTTGTCTGCGCCATGGGTCCTCCTGGCGGTGGTCGTAATTCCGTCACATCTCGATTAATGAGACACTTTAACGTTCTCTCTTTCTGTGAGATGGAACACAGCAGTAAACATCTCATCTTCTCTACCATCTTAGACAGCTGGCTTGGTAAGGTTCATGGGCTTGAGTCTTACTATACAAGTGTTTAGTCTGTCACATGTTATTGCAGGCTCTCATTGTTCTATAACAAGCCCCCTGCAATTCCCACAAGCACAAGTCTGTCGGATGTCTATGCAGTAGTGGATTGTAATATTACCATCTTAAGTCTAAGACACATCATTATGTCCTGAATGAATTTAGGTGTTTAAGGCCGGGGTCACACGGGAAATTTCTCGTCATTACTATATTATGATACGATTATGATACGATTATGATACGATTATGATACGATTATGATACGATTATGATACGATTATGATACGATTGTGATACGATTGTGATACGATTGTGATACGATTGTGATACGATTACAATACATTTGGGGTCACATGCACAAAATCTTGAATCATACTACAGTAATACTACAATAAATTGAGATGTCGTAATTCGTGTGAATCCGACAAAATTGACCTGCGATGCCTTAGTTAAGACATTTTTAGCAATTAAGAATAAGGACATAACATATCCAAAGAAGAATGTTGGTAAACTAGGCGGCAGAAATATCAGCTACTTAAATGCGTCAATGCCTCAGAAAACCGTGATGACGCACTTGAAAGGTTGACAATTTATAATTCCATTGAGACTTTGAATGTATGTTTTTCCCTTTACAGCCCAGAGTCCACCCATTGCGGAGTATTGCAGTAAGATCGTGAATGCTACTATTGATGTGTATGAGACTATCACTACACAGCTGTTGCCAACACCAGCCAAGAGCCACTACACCTTCAACTTGAGAGATCTCTCTAAGATCTTCCAAGGTAATAATGATGTTGTTGTTGTTACTTTTATGGCAATTTGACAACTAAGATCTTTAATGCCATCAACTATGCTATAACTATACTTTATTATCAACTTGAGATAACGAAGGAGGAGATGCAGTTTTAGAAGTGAGAGGAAAACCCCCGGGGAAATCTTCTGGAGGAAACCCACGTGGTCAAGTAGGGACTGCAAACCCAATAGACGTGCACTATACAATAATCCACCATTATATTGACCCCTTAACTTGGGGTTGCGGGTTTGAAACTCGCCCCGGCTGGGGTACCTGTGCACTTGAGCAAGGCACTTAATCACACTTGCTCTATCTTTCGGAAGGGATGTGAAGCCGTTGGTCCAGTGTGTTGGGTATCGGTAACGCACTTTAAAGATCCCAGAGCATTCTTTTGTGAAGAGCAAGGGGATTCCCTGGTGTCTCTGGCTGTTTCTAATTCATCATCCTTTCCTAAAGCTTGCGAGCGACAGTGCAATGGGCACTTTTGAGGAATCCTTGGTTTTAGTACTAGAAAGAAATAATAATAATAATTCTCCACTTCAGGCATACTGATGGGCAACGCCACCAAAGTAGAAAACTTGAACTCTCTACTGAGGCTCTGGTATCATGAGAGTTGTCGCATCTTCCAGGACCGCCTTGTAAACAGCGAAGACAGGGAGTGGTTTGAGACATTCATGAAGAAAAAGATGACGTCGGACTTTGGTGTCAAGCCAGACGAAGTGCTTCCCAGTGACACGGTGTTATACGGCGACTTCTTGGTTGCAAACGTAGACAACAAGCAGTATGCTTACATTGAGGATCACACTAAGGTACGGGCTTAGTGCTCTATGGTGACTTTATGGTTGCTAACAACAAGAAGTATGCTTACATCGAGGACCACGCTTGGGCTTAGGTTTTTGGGCTTAGGTGTTCGATTGACGAGACCACATACTGTTTATATATTAAGGGTAATCATTCTTTGAAGCCAGGGCACATTTTCATAGAGCCCCTTAACAGCTTATTTTCTGTTAGACATCGATAACGGTAAGCAATCGAAAACGTGCTTTAACTGCATAGCCAAATCTTGCTAAAAAATAGTGACGCAACAATTATCGTTTCCAAGCACACGCATGTTTAAGCATGCTGGAAATAGCACTTGAACTAAGCACGACTCGTCTGCTATGTGCTTTTCCGCTAATGCTTAAGGAACTCCATGGAATTGGGTCCAGGTACTTATACAAATTCAAGAGGTGTAACAAAGTTTGTATGGAATGACCCATATGCAGCCAAAATAGACACTTATCCTGCAATCTCTTTCCCTTTATCCATCCCAGATGGTTCAAGTGATGAAGGAGTACCTTGAGGACTACAACCAAGTCAACATGGCCCAGATGAACCTAGTTCTCTTCATGGACGCCGCGAGACACGTTTGTCGTATCAGTCGTATCATCAGACAGCCTCTGGGTAACGCCTTGCTCCTCGGTGTGGGTGGCAGCGGACGGCAAAGTCTCACTAGATTAGCTGCTCACATGTGAGTATAAGCATTTATTAGTATTGTTCAGCATTTTGAGTCCGTTCATGGACGCCGCGAGACACGTTTGTCGTATCAGTCGTATCATCAGACAGCCTCAGGGTAACGCCTTGCTCCTCGGTGTGGGTGGCAGCGGACGGCAAAGTCTCACTAGATTGGCCGCTCACATGTGAGTATAAGCATTTATTAGTATTGTTCAGCATTTTGAGTCCGTTCATGGACGCCGCGAGACACGTTTGTCGTATCAGTCGTATCATCAGACAGCCTCAGGGTAACGCCTTGCTCCTCGGTGTGGGTGGCAGCGGACAGCAAAGTCTCACTAGATTGGCCGCTCACATGTGAGTATAAGCATTAGCATTCAGCTGGTCCAGCAGTTTGAGTCCAATTATGGACGCTGCGAGACATGTTTGTCTCACTGTTGTACCTCTTTGTTACCCTCAGGGCTGAGTATGACTTCTTCCAGATAGAGCATTCTGAGAACTATGGAGTAGAAAGGCGTGAAGATTTGCATGAAAGTATGATACATTCGGCCTTTAAACCATAAACTGTCTACGGCTTATCTTGGATTGTTTCATTTGTTTATCTGTCAATCAGGGCCGAGTATGACCTGTTCCAGATAGAATTGTCCAAGAACTACGAAGTGAATAAATGACGTGAATATTTGAATGAACGAATGAACAGTGCAATGGCCCTTTAAGCCATTAACTGTCTGCAGTTATTGGATTGTTTCTTATTTGTTTTATTCTCTGTCAATCATTGTCTTCTTTTTTTGGTGCCCTTAGGGCCGAGTATGACCTGTTCCAGATAGAATTGGCCAAGAACTACGGAGTGAATGAATGGCGGGAAGATTTGAAGAAAGTTTTGCTGGCAGCAGGGCTGGAAGGGAAGTCAATTGTCTTCTTGTTCTGTGATACTCAGGTGAGACCATTCTTCTTTTAAAGATAGTATACATGATTGGTAAACTGTTACAAATAGTTTTATCCCCCTGTGTGATTGAAGATATGCATGATTACAACCAACCTAAGCAAAAACCAGCTCCGTACTTCCTCTAACTTTTGAGAAAACAGTAAAAAAAGAGTTTGCAGTCATTTCGCCCCAAAACCACTTCGCCCTTAACCATTTCGCCCTGAACCACGGCCTGTGCACGAAGTGGTTTTGGGGCGAAGTGGTTTTGGGGCGATGTAGTGTTTGGACGATGTAGTGTTTGGACGAAGTGATTTGGGGCAAAATGGCACTCGGGCGAAGTGGTTTTGGGGCGAAATGGCACTTGGGAAAAATGGTTTTGGGGCGAATTGAATTTTCGTCTCATGAGACGAAAAATAATTGTTTTACTCATTTCTCAAAGACTGTAGAACTTCAGACAAAACCATTTCAGGGGAAGTTTTCTACGGTCATCATGTTTATATTGTGTAAGTTAGGCATAAATCTGTGAACATTTCTGATTTTCGAGATACCAATCATGCATATTGCCTTTAAGATGAAATGTTGGAGGGATATAGCAGCAACTGTTTATCAAATATAGCTCTGGATGTCAAAACCAAGAAAACAATTTGTCACAGATTTCTAGAAAATTATCCCATGAATCTTGATGACAAAATCTCTCAAACCTTCAGATGAGACAAACAAATTGATGAGGTCATTGATTTTAGCTTTTCTTGTGGGGAGCTCTTATGGATAAATTAAAGCACTGCCATTTTGACTGTGTATGTGTTTATGTGACCAACCAAAAGTAATTTATTATTGCCTAAGTTGATTTTTAAGCAGTCAATTTGCTAGTGTTGTAAGACCTGGATCTAGGACTCTGAACTGTAATTATGATGACTCAGACTTGACATCACTCACATCAACAAAGGACTCAGACTTATTATTATTATTATTTATTCGGCCAATACATAAAAAAAACAAGCACATACAAATTACATGCAGTGAACAATAAACAAAAGTTACATAAGAAAACGCAATTTACGATGTAATACTGAATAATGCAGAGAAAAATAGACAGGAGTGAACTAGGACAAAACAGTCCAAGCCGGCCAGGGTAGGCAAAAGTGAACCTAAACACTGTAGCCCTAAAGCCTGCTTACCCAATAGTTGAGTCAATTAAGTGACTCGGGTGCTGTGCTATTCCACAACACAGCTGACGCTTATCTGGCATATAATGGAAATATGTGGCCTCGGACACCACATCCGGTAACTCGATTGCAGTAATACGTTAATCTTGATTTATCATATTACAGATCAAAGCTGAATCCTTCCTAGAGGACATCAACAACATCCTAAACTCAGGAGACGTACCCAACATCTATGCCATCGATGAGTTGGACACAATCTACAATGCCATGAAACCTATCGTACAGGACGCAGGCATGCAGGCTACGAAAACTAACCTGTTCTCGGCTTACACCAAACGGGTTAAACAGAACACGCATACTGTGTTGTGTATGAGGTGTGTTACTGCATGGCAGTGTACAGAAACTGTATTATAAATCAGGATTCCTACAAAAGGGAAAATTGTATGGGAGTGTTTAACTCTGAGCCACAGATTTCTATTAACAGCAAGATAAGAAACGACTGTGTTATTGAATGGCACATCACCGTAACCGGTTTCAGGCGGTTTGGACCGTGTGCGCGTGTATAGCGCATTTTGTGTTCGAGCATAACACGCTCAGTCATCACAAATACTGAGAAAGTGCGCATGCGGGATGTTTTACGTGTAATTCAATGGGGAAGTGCCCAAAACCATGCAAATGGTGCCAAAAATTATGCAAATGGTGCCCAAAACTATGCTAATGTAAGACGTGGTTATGCGCGTACGGCCTCCGTTTCCGTTCTCCGTTTCCGTTCTAGTTTTTAATGGAGTTCTGTGCTCTGAGCACAGTAAAGTACTAAAGTAAACATGTCACCCTTTGTGTATTGCCAACGTTACTGGGTCTAAACTAAAAGCAATGAGCTGCTTCCCTGTGCTTTAGCAATGGGCGTTTTAGATTACCAGTGAATGTATAGACCCAGTTACACTAGTAACTGATGTCATACTTTAGTAGTCTATTGAGAATGGCATTACATTGTACAATCAATTTCTAAGGAGTTACACTTCTTGAATATGTGAAGCATAGTCTCTGAAATGTACGTCTGAAGTTCTGGAATCGCTCTTTTGCAAGAAACTATGCATGTTTCACTTTTATTCTTCTAAATCTCATTTCCCCCCAAACAGCCCCATTGGGGAGATCTTCCGAGCGAGACTGCGACAATTCCCATCTTTAGTCAACTGTTGTACCATAGACTGGTTCAGTGAGTGGCCCGATGAAGCATTGTGTTCAGTGGCTGAGAACTTCCTCAATGAAATCCCTGATCTGGATGAAGGAGAAGAGGTGTTCAATGGACTGGTATGCAAGTCTATTGCTGAGTATTACTGTTTAGGGACCGTTCAAAGTTGTCAACATTTTCACAGTTCTACAGAAAGTAGTATTTTCAAGACTCCTTCCTGAAATGTACTACTTATCAACTTGTTTTTACATTGTATGTAAAGTCCTACGTAGCCCTTGACTAGTTTTTTCCTCAGTGGTCATTTGGTCGACTGACTGTAGTTAAAGGTCCATTCACTTGTACACAAAATCCATGTATATAGATTTTCAAGGTTTTCTGAAGCTTTGATGCATCTAAAGCGGGCCTCCCACTGTGCGATGTTTGCCACGAATTAGCTACGAATTGGTACGAATTTCGGAGACTGCCTATAGACTCTACACACAATCGTACCAAATCATAACCAATCGTAGCTAATTCGTGGCAAAAATCGCACAGTGGGAGGCCCGCTTAAGTAGCTAAAATGTCTTCAGGCTAGTTTACCAACATTCTATTCCACGAATCTGTAAAAAGTTTTATCTTGCAAATGATACACAGGGCCTTTAACGTCCCAATACATCATTTGCAGTTACCCAAAATTTTACTTCACAAGTTGACAAGAAAAACCAGACTAAAAGTATTGATAGCAATAGTAACAAACACAACATGATTTTTTTACTGTGTCAAATGGTACCATTGTGGGGAAAATTGCCAACGGAAGGTGCTTTTGCAAACGGAATCATCTGCAGATTTTTTTGTTTTACCATTCATTTAACACAAAAACAATGAATTGATTTTTCAGGTTTTTAAAAGTGTTTTTTCGTCTATGTGGCTGAAATGTCTACAAGGCAGTTTATCAACATTATTCTTTAGTTATGCTGTTTCTGTTTTCAAAAGTTTTCCAATCATGTACTCTGTCTTGAAACTCTAAGAATTCATTGATTTCCACCCCATTAAGGTCAAGATGTGTGTAATCATCCACCAATCGGTAGCCATCAAATCGGAGTTGTTCCTAGCCGAGTTATCAAGACACAACTACGTGACTCCAACCAGCTATCTAGAGCTCCTGGGGATATTCTCCAAGTTACTCTGCCTTAAGAAGATGGAGCTGAAGACGGCTAAGAATCGTACCAAGACAGGGCTGGACAAGGTAGGCATATGCTGCGCAAATACCTGTTATTGATAAGTCGTCTTTGTTAAGGCTCGTCTACACGAGCCAACATTTGTTGGCCAACAAGGTCCAACATCTGTCTGACATGTCGGCCGTCGAAAGTTGGATGGTGTGGACACCACTCCAGACAATGGTGTGGACGCCACTCTAGACAACCAGGGGCGGATCCAGGGGGGGCGTGGGTTGCACACGCCACCCCCTTTTCAAAACAAAATAATTTAAAAAATTTAACAAATCCACTTTTTGTGCACTTTTTTCCTGCTTAAAGTGGTTAAATATTGCTCCAGATCGGACCACAGAGCATCTAGAATCATCTAGAAGCTGTTAGGGCTTCGCGCTACGCGCTCGCTATTTCATTGTCATCAGCATTTCATGCCTAAAAATTTCACGCTTTCAAAATCCTGGATCCGCCCCTGACAACGGCCAACATCATCCAACGAGTTGGTCCATCTAGCTATCACCTGACTTTGTTGGAGAAACGGGCCAATAGCATATAAGAACGCTTGTCACGTGAAGGCAGCAACCAACTGCAGTCAAGATATGCTGAAACATGTTGGTTTGCGTGGTCGAGCACATCCATGTACCGCCAAACAAGTTCCAACTTCACGTTGGCACTTGTTAGGCAACAAATGTTGGCTCGTGTAGAGGGGCCTTTACTATACCCAGCACAAGCCCCAACATGATTGATTGATTACTGACATTAACCATTCATTTATCACCACCAAGCTCGGTGATGAAGATGTTAATACTTCTGCACATGAATTTACGAAGCTTTGTGATAATTGATAACTCGGGTTTTGACGTGTAACGTTTTGCAACTGGCTAAAATGTTTGTTTTGTTGCCATTTTTCCCAGTTGTTGACCACTGCTGATGACGTAGCTAAGATGCTAGAGGAACTAGAAGTCATGAAACCAATGTTGGAAGAAGCGTCCAAGGAAACCGTGGTTACCATGGAGAGAATCGCGCGGGATACGGTCAGTACACAGCACTTTGCTCAAACATAATAATACATAAATATTGATGAGAAAGGAAAAATTATGTTGTAATTTAATTTTCAAATACTTGGAACTTTCATGGTTCAATCCTTGTAGGCAACAGACAGTTGCTAAAGCTAAGTAAACATGGTTAATCTGAATGAAAAAATGAAATCTGAATAAATCAAGATAGAGGTAATTATTCATAAAGTTTCTTGAATATTCATAAACTTGTCTTGCATATTCATCAATTTTCTTTGCATATTCATCAGATTGTAGCCAATGAAACCAAGGAGATTGTGCAGAAGGAGGAGCAACAGGCAGTTGCCAAAGCTAAAGAGACCCAGGAGATTGCTGACAGTGCCCAGAGAGACCTAAATGAAGCGTTGCCTGCGCTGGATGCTGCCCTCGCTAGTCTGAAATCACTCAACAGGAATGACGTAGTTGAGGTAAGGTGGTCTTTCAATTTGTAAGGATCTCGCACAGATGCTTGAAATGAATTAATAAAGAGCATAAACCTGGATGCCAATTTAAAATGCCAAGGTTTATACCAAATTGTCCCCTCTTTTATGCAACAGGTGCGCGCTATGCAGCGCCCCCCAGCAGGTGTACGCTTGACGGTTGAAGCCGTCTGCATCATGCGTGGTGTCAAACCGAAGAAGGTCGCCGGTGATCAGCCTGGTAAGAAAGTTGATGACTACTGGGAACCAGGCAAGGCGCTCCTTCAGGATCCGGGCAAGTTCTTGGAGAGTCTCTTTGCTTATGATAAGGTGAGACTTATAGCTCTGTGGTTGTTCTTGTATAATAGAGCCAGTGATTTTTCAATTTTGTCAAAAGTTGTTTCATTTGAAAGTCACAAAAAAGTAATATGTATTCTTCTAATGCATAGATTTATTGACGGTTAAAGGATTAAGCAAAGTTTCGGTTATGCAGTTGAGGCATGTTTTAATTGCTTACTTTTAAAATACCTTCAAAGATGTCTATGAAATAGCCTGACACTCTGTTCACAGAAAGGATGCTGTTAATGGAGCCTTTGCACGGTGGCCATGACAGGGGGCAGTCACATTGTTACCATGTGTCATGCATGAGTAGGTGCTTTGTGGTTCTGTTGTTACATCAATTAAATAAGAAAACCCGCCCTCTGTCATGGCCGCCGGTGCAGAAGCTCTATTGGGCTCAGATGTTAAACATAAATTTGTTACCGTGTAGCACACTTTAAATCTTTTTTAGTACATATGAAACAGATGGCATTGGTTAAAGTGCTTGGGAAATGTCACATGTCCAACTGTAATTTCACATATTGACCACTATCACAGATGCCATATTTGTAGGAGAAATACAACTACGTATTAAATGTCATCAAGTACGCGCGCGCACGTACATCGTGTGAAATGTTCCAAACACGCATGCATGTTGTTTTTTTCAAAATTTGTTCGAAATACAGCGCAGCCAATGTGCGTTGCAATGTGCTCAAGATCCTCATGCACATGGCACTCTGTGACGGCCATTTGAGAGAGGTTACTTAAAATGTTTTTCTTCTCTGTGTCCAGGACAACATCCCCGACCCTGTCATTAACAAGATCCAACCGTATATTGACAATGAGGAATTCCAGCCAGTGGCCATTGCTAAAGCTTCTAAAGCCTGCACCTCAATCTGCCAATGGGTGCGAGCGATGCACAAGTACCACTTTGTAGCCAGGGGCGTCGCCCCCAAGAGGGTAAGATGTTTGTTCTTTAAGATTCGACCGTTTATTGACAATAAGTAATTCCAGCCGGCAGCCATTGCTAAGGCTTCTAAAGCCTGCACCTCAATCTGCCAATCGGTGCGAGCGATGCACAAGTACTTGTAGCCAAGGTACCTAAAATCTGATCACTTGTCTTTATTTGTCTAACCTCAGGAACGGTTGCGCATTGCCACCGAAGACTTGGCCGAGACACAACGCCAACTCGACGAAGCCAAAGCAAAACTTCGCGAAGTCGAGGACGGTATCGAGACCCTACAAGCCAAGTACAAAGACTGCGTAGCCAAGAAGGAGGAACTGGAGACCAAGTGCGCCCTCTGTGAAGCGCGACTCGGCCGTGCAGACAAGCTGATTGGTGGATTGGCGGATGAGAAGGGTCGATGGCAGGAGTCGGTGGACAGATTGGAGTCGGCCATCATGAGCATCGTTGGGGATGTCTTGGTTTCAGCTGGATATGTGGCTTATCTCGGGCCGTTCACGGTATATTTATTTTATTATTTTATTTATTTACCACATCCAACAGCGGAGAGACCGCCAATTACAGGAATGGGAGCAAGTGTGGTTGAGTGCCTTGCTCAAGGGCACAGGTGCCACAACCCGTCACGGCCCGGAATCGAACCTACATTCTAGTACTAGCACAGGAACTTAAGTTCGACGCACTAGACCGCTCGGCCATAACACCCCACATGCATGGGCCAATTCCAAGGTGGTGCTAAGGCCAAAAAAGCTATGTTTAGCGTTAGTTGAAGTCTCATCCCAAAATGATGCGGTGATACGGCTTTTGGGGGTATTTTTGTTTTACTTTTGTGGATTACAAGTAATAAGGTGAAGTTGACATGAAGCCAACAGGCATGTTTTGAATCGAAACACTGAAAAAAATATATATATATATATTTGACGCACTGGGTTGAAAGTGCTAAAGCTAAACATAGTTTTTTTGTTTTTGGCCTAAGCATAAATTTTCATATAGAAAAATATAAATTTGCTTTGTAAAAATGGGTTACCAGCCAAAATTGTATGGCAAGTTGTGTTATTAGCAACCTTAGGCGAATACCAGTCAATACATATCCCCTTCAGTCACAGGAATTTGGACAGTCCCTTTCAACAAATGTACGCACATGATCAAAGGGGATATGTGATTTTGACTGGCAACCATTTTTGCAAGTTGAAACAAATAAATTCTGTGGCAAGCAACAATTTTGCTTAGCAGTACCATGAAATTGCCCCGTGGTTTCCAGCCGGTAAATTTGATATAATTTCCAAGTTTTTGCAAAAATGCACATTTTTTGTATACAGTGCTTACAGCTAAATGTCTTTTTGTTGTAGTCGGAGCTTCCATTTGTCCTGGTTTTTGATGAAGACATCTAGAAAATACATTGATATCCTGACATCAGAAATATCTAATGGTGTATCTTTATCCGATGAATGGATTAAGAAATTCCCCGATTGAAGTGTTCCCCACACAGCTGAGCCATCCTTTATCAACACATTCGGAGACCTTGTTAAGATCAGGTCTTAACTTGGCCCTAACATGGCTGCAAATGTAAAGGATCTATTTGTCTCCCACAGGGCGAGTATCGAGCATCTTTATCCGATGAATGGATCAAGAAATTCCCCGATTGGAGCGTTCCCCACACAGCTGAGCCATCCTTCATCAACGCATTCGGAGACCCTGTTAAGATCAGGTCTTGGCAAATTGCGGGTCTCCCCAGGGACAATCTGTCCATTGAGAATGGTGTGATTGTCCAGTTCTCCCAACGCTGGCCGCTGTTTATCGATCCACAGGGACAAGCCAATAAATGGATTAAGACATTAGTAAGTATACTTATACTACTCACAATAAGTTTGGGATATTGTGCGGTGTATGCCGATATTTTATTGAGGTGCATTCCGCTTGAATGATTTTGTATATGATTAGACAATTGTATCTGCATGACAGACACACCTTGTCACAGGAATTGATTGCTTTACGGTGACGTCACGCCTTCCACCATTTTGGGTGTCATTTGACAATCATGACCCACGTGGCCCGAGTGCTAACCAGCAAAAAGAGCAAGAAAAGCGCATTGGTTGCACTTACCTCTGTAGCTTAACCTTGCTTTATGTTGTTGCGTGACGGCTGTTGTATCGAGAAAGATAAAACTGTCTTTCTTCAGGCTAAATCGTGATCAAGTAAAAACACCTGCTCAATAATTTGAGCCTATGACAATGCGTGCGTGAGACAGTTTCGAATGAAAATACGCTGGTTGAAATTTTTTACGCATGTTCATGTGTGTCTATTGGCGCGTGCCAATGTTGCACATGGTCGAAACGTATCAACAGTCATTTGATAAAAACAACAAAACGAAACAAAATTGAACCACACCAATATCCCTAACTTAATGTGAGTAGTGTATTTGGGTTTTTATTTGTCTCTTCACTGCACATGTAGTAATGTTGATCGGTGAGACCAATGAATAGATGTCTGCTAGCACATAAAAACCTCCCTAAAAGTGTAAAAATTACGCCTAAATTCTTTTCTCAGTTGTACTCCCTTGCAACACCGGAAAAAAATAGGTTCATAGGGAAAACCAACTGTGCCTTATAGCTCAGCTGGTAGAGCGTATGCCCGGTGAGTGAGATGTCTCGGGTTCGAATCCCGACAAGGTTTTTCTCTCAACCCAAGATAAGATTTTTCTCTCAACCCAAGATAAGATTTTTCTCTCAACCCAAGATAAGATTTTTCTCTCAACCCAAGATTTGTTGTTTCATTTTAAGGGTGATTAGGTACCATACCAAATGTTGGGCTCGTTACCTAAATTCTGATTTAGCTTGGGCATACTTTTTACATGTACTAAATTTGGTAAGACAACTGAAGCTGATTTCACTTTTCACTTTATTTGTAGGAGAAAGACAACGGCCTTGACGTGGTGAAACTGACTGATCGTGACTTCCTACGAAGCCTTGAGAATGCTGTGCGCTTCGGTAAACCATGTCTCTTGGAGAATGTGGCTGAAGAGCTGGATCCAGCCCTGGAACCAATTCTGCTCAAACAGGTGCACTTGAGAAAGTCTTGTAAACTTGAAAAAAGTTACGAAATTAACATTATATGCATTTTCTTCGCACCACTTCTCTTCGCAAAACTGCAAGATGTGCCGTCATGTCTTGAATCTATAGATTGATTATATAAGCCTGCTTGTCACAGGCTTAAATTGTAAGACCATTCATCTTTTAAGATCATTATACAAGCAGGCTATAATTACAGACCGGTCTTTGATATAATGATCTTAATGATCTTGTATAATGATCTTAAAAGACTAGTGGGTCCTGTGTTAGCTGGCTAAAGGCCCGTCTACACGAGCCAACATTTGTTAGCTAACAAGGTCCAACATGTGTCTGACGATGTCGGCTGACCAAACGTTGGATGGTGTGGACGCCACTTTAGACAACGTCTAACATGTTCCAACATGTTGTAACATGTTGGAGCATGCAGCTGTCGCCCGACTTTGTTGGAGTTTGTTGGAGGAAACCAGCCAATAGCAGAGAAGAAAACCTATCGTGTGAAGGCAACAGCCAACCGCTGTCGAGATATATTGGATCATATTAGCTTGTGTGGACGAGTGCATCCAACAAGTTCAAACTTCATGTTGGACCTTGTTGGCTATAGGGTATAGACCGGTCTGGGACCACTTATTGCAATCTGCCTCCGGGTTGAGAGAGGCAACATATGGGAAGAGCCTTACCCCAAGGGTCAACATGGCCGGGATTCACAACAAGGTCAATACACCAAACCACTCGGTTATGGCACCCCAAGTTAAAAATGTAAGCAAATAGAAGTGCAATTCCATTGGCCTGACAAACGCTTCTTGTTCTCAGACCTTCAAGCAACAAGGCAGCACAGTGATCAAACTGGGCGATGCCGTCATCCCGTACCATGAAGACTTCAAGTTCTACATCACCACCAAGCTTCCCAATCCACACTAAGGTCACTCTAGTCAACTTATCGTTCAATTTGTCGTCTTGTTTACAGACCTTCAAGCAACAAGGCAGCACGGTGATCAAACTCGGCGATGCCGTCATCCCTTATCATGAAGACTTCAAGTTCTACATCACCACCAAGCTGCCCAATCCACACTATACCCCAGAGGTCTCCACTAAGGTCACTCTAGTCAACTTTACCCTCTCTCCGAGGTAAGAAATATGTTGCAAGTGCCATTAGGCCTGTCCAGATGGATCCTATCTTCAAAAGTAAATTTAAGAATGACAGAAAGATGCATGCATTAATAGACCTGAAACATAATGACATCACGGTTTGTTTACATATGTGCTTTCCTATGCCCCTATGTCGTATTTGTGACGTCATTATGTTTCAGGTCCATTGTAGCATGGTTCTTGCTCAGCAACTTCCCATGATACTGCGTTTAGCCTTATACCATTGTTGGTTAATGTCTGATGCCATTCTTGTGTAATGCTCTGATGATTGTCAAAAAGTGCTTTATCATGTCTTTGTCGTCAATTAACCATTTAGTGCACAGGGCGGTCGCTAGTGACTGCCCAAAACAATAGTTCCAAAACAATCTGTGCATCAAAGGCTTATTTCTATTTTCCCTTCCCATAGTGGTTTAGAGGACCAGCTACTCGCCCGTGTCATTGCCGAGGAGCGTCCTGATCTAGAAGTAGCCAAGAACCAGCTGATTGTCGGCAAACAGGAACTTAAGGAGATTGCTCTAATAATCAGTGTCCAAAAGTGCTTAAGCATATCTTTGTCATTTCCCCTCTTCCCGTAGTGGTTTAGAGGACCAGCTACTCGCCCGTGTTGTTGCCGAGGAACGCCCTGATCTAGAAGAAGCCAAGAACCAGCTGATCGTCAGCAACGCTAAGATGAAACAGGAACTTAAGGAGATTGAAGACAAGATCTTGGAGAGATTGAGCTCCTCCGAGGGGAATCCAGTGGATGATGTGGACCTCATTAAGACACTGGAAGCATCTAAGATCAAGTCACTTGAGATTCAGGTCAGTTATCAAGACACTAGCTGCATCTAAGATTAGAGTTTATCTCATTAGGATACTGGACGCATCTTAGATCAAGTCACATGAGATTCAGCTCAGTTTTCAAAACACTAGCTGCATCTAAGATCAGAGTTTATCTCATTAGGACACTGAAGTATCTGAAATTATATCGTGTGAGATTCGGGTTAGTTGACTTCAAGATTTCAAGACTTCAGGCCTTCAAGCAGCATCTTGATTTTGATTTGGGTTAGTTTATCTCATTAAGACACGGAAGTATCTAAGATTATTAAGTCATGTGAGATTCCGGTTAGTTGACTTCATCAAGACACTAGCCGCTTCAAAGATCACATCACATGATTTTTAAGTTAGTTGACCTCATCAGGATACAAAAAACATCTAAGGTCATGTTACAATGAAATTCAGATTAGTTTAGGTTAGTTATTCGACCGCATTAAGACATTAAGCTGTTTGTCACGTCGATTACGTGGACTGTGACGTGATAATGTCGACATTGAAACTTAATTTGCGCATGCGTCAAGTCATCTCTCTTGCCAACTGCCACAATCGAGAATGTGGCGACTGTGGTTTTGTCGTTCTGGATTGTGGCAGTGGACTAGAGAGACAACTCAACGCATGTGCAAAGCCTGTGCAAAGCCTCAATATCAACTGCATCATGTCAGTCAACATAGTCGACGTGACAGTCGAAAACTCTCTAACATCCTCGTCCGATGTGATTCGGCTTAGTATTGCAAGTATTGAGTCCTTGTCTTTCATTTTGTCTCGTCTTGTTCCCCTCAGGCCAAAGTCATCGTTGCTGAGAAGACGGAGCGTGAAATTGACGAGACCCGATCAGAGTACATCCCTGTAGCTGTCCGTACCCAGCTGCTGTTCTTCTGCACCACTGATCTCGCTAACGTCGACCCCATGTATCAGTACTCATTAGAGTGGTTTATCAGGATCTTTCTGGCTGGTATCGCAAACTCCGAGAGAGCTGGTAATCAAAATACTTTGTTACTTGATGAAATAATTCATACCTTGTAAGGTTTTAACAGTTTAAAAGTATTGGTGTTTTGAAGCATTTTTTGTCATTTTCCATACAACAATACAAAGCTGCCAACCCTCCCGCATTTTGTAAAAGATATCCTTGAAAATTACCTATCGCGAGACCTCCTATCACAGATAACAACCATCTTTGGTTGTTAATTAACAACATCAGATTTGTAGATGTGTATGAAGTGGGGAGGTCAACCTATTTTCCAGGTTCCAAAATACGGGAAGTTAACTATGACAATACACAGTTGCTTCTTCATTCGTATGATAAGGAATTTGGTTGCTGAAATTACCCGACTAAGTTGTTGCCCTGTAGCCACCTAGAAGGATCTTCTGCACGGCCACAAGGTGCAAGAGAACAGGTAGGCAGTCTCGGTTTTAAATTTGGGAGGAACATGTGGGTAAACCCACGGTATCAAGCAGAGACTGAGAACCCAATCCACATACTCACCAGGACTGTGAGGAAAGAACCACTTTTCCAGTCAATTCATTTCAATATTCTGTTTTTGTGGCTTTTAAAAAAATCCCAGATCGTCTGCCTCAGCGGATTATAAACATCAACGAATACTTCACCTACAGTCTTTACTGCAACGTGTGTCGTAGTCTCTTTGAGAAACACAAACTCATGTTTGCGTTCTTGCTGTGTGTTCGTATCATGATGAACGAAGGAAAGATTAACATGGTGAGTTTGTTTTGCCGAATCACAGAGCGATTTCACAAAGAAATACTTAAGATGCGTCATAGCAACTGAGAAAATAGGAAATTCACAGAACAAAAGGCTTTGCCCAAATATTGTACAGTGTCTCGTGCAAGCTAGATTAAAGTAAATAAAATGTTTAATTGTCAATATGTTGCACATCAGAAGCTGATTCATCGATGTACACTTAATAGCTTGTTTTTTTGTTTTTTTTAAGCAAAATTTAATAGTTGGTATTCATTCTAAATCAGCTTTAAATAATTTAATATTTTTGTTTCCTGTCTTTTTTTTTAACAGGATGAGTGGCGATTTCTCCTATCTGGAGGTACATCCATACCAAAGGAGCTGCCTAATCCAGCCCGTGACTGGCTGTCTGACAGGGCTTGGGGTGAAGTGCTCTCCCTCGCTGCTTTGGTAAGACCAAGGGGATTTTAACTGAGAGGAGTTTGGTCTTTAGAGAAATAGCGTAATATAATATGGGCTTAATAGCATAATATAACTAGGCTACCTAGTTAATCTGGTAGTAGTGCATCATTCTGTCTAGTGAGTCAGAGGTCTGGGGCTCAAATCCTGATGAGGGCCATGAGTTTGTGTCTCATTTATTCATGTCATTTCTGCAGAGATTATCTGCCATATTAAATATCACTTTACCCTATTGCATGTTCATGGCAAACTGAGAGAATTTTGATCCTTGAGAGCTTGCCGGTGGCGTGGGGTACCTTGGCCAAGTGGTTTGGGTCACTGACTCGCAACATTCGGGTGAAAACTTGGGGTTGCGGGTTCGATACCCGGCCGTGGTACCTGTGCCCTTGACCAAGGCTGAGTCTTTCGCCAGCTACATCGATGGTTTAAAGCGGATCTTTGACAGCGTTGATCCTCATTGTGAGGATTCGAACCAGGGTCACAGAGGTGGAAGGCATGTTGTATTGAGAGTACCTTTTTATTTCCCTTTCAGCCTAAGTTTGCAGCCTTTGCCGAGTCTTTCTCCAGCCACATCGATGGTTTAAAGCGGATCTTTGATAGCATTGACCCTCATCGCGAGGAGCTGCCTGGCCAATGGCAGACAGAGCTGGATGACTTCCAGAAGCTACTGGTCTTGAAATGCATCCGGGCGGATAAAGTCACAAATGCTATGCAGGTATGGAAACACATAGATATGTAGCATTGTCCAATAATGTGTGCTTGTCCTACTGTACTTCAAAATTGTTTTCAAGACTGTCCCACCTCAGTGATTGTTTTTAAGGTCCAAGTAGACCTGTTTGAACAAAGTGATTCCCACAGCAATAAAATTTAAAATTTTCTGTTTCTGGGTGAATCCACCAGTTATGGGCTCTCATCAGAAGACCAATTTTGTAGGGTTTTTAGCCTAAATGAACCTACGTATGTCTCCCAAAATTGTCCTAGAAGAGCAAGAGCTCAGGGAGCTCAGGAGCAGAGTGGCGCACCCAGCCTCAGTGGCTCTCATAAAGGCTGGTGCAGTCAGCCTTGCCACAAGAGGTGGTCATTCACGTTACTGACTGATCAAATGTTACATATTTCAGCCTTCTTCTTGTTTTGGTTTGAGTATAATTTGTGTTTCTTATTTTGAACCGGCAAAAAATGTTTATGAAATTCCCCCAAATTTGTCCTTTATTTAAATCAATTATTTTTCCAACCCCAGGATTTTGTCTCATCACATCTCGGTCAACGTTTCATCGAGCCACAGACAGCAGGCTTAGCCGTAGCCTACAAGGAATCCTTCCCCACCTCTCCACTGGTCTTTGTCCTGTCTCAAGGCACAGACCCCGCTGCAGATCTCTACAAGGAACACTCCTTTTAATCATATTTTTGTTCCATTCTCAGGATTTTGTCTCAACCCATCTCGGTCAGCGTTTCATCGAGCCACAGACGGCAGACTTAGCCGTAGCCTATAAGGAATCCTCCCCGACCTCTCCGCTAGTCTTTGTCTTATCTCAAGGCACAGACCCCGCTGCGGATCTGTACAAATTTGCTGAGGAGATGAGGTTCTCCAAAAAACTGTCTTCCATTTCACTTGGACAGGGACAGGTAAACATTTTTGAATGCTTTTAATTCAGAATGTTTTGTAAAAACTTTCTCAATTTATTTTGTGAAAGTCATAAGATAGGTAGTCTTGGCTCTGAGACCTTAGTTGGTTGTTTGTTCTCGTAGCGTGTGCCTACGAGATTGTTTCGATGTTGTGTGATTATTTCGACAGTGGTATCGATTCTTACGCATTTTTCCAGACTTCGACAAAAGTTTCGGATCTTTGTTTGGAGCCAATATTTCCCCGAAAAGCCGGGGGAGTCGATCAGCGATCGAGATCAAATGATTTATTCATTACGATTTGAAAAGTTCTGTAAAGTGCACATGTACGAATGTACATACAGCGAGGACGCACTGCATTGTACAGCCATAGGATGAATACAATGTATTAGCTTGTGTATCATCAACAGTGCAAGGCCAAATATCCATATGACTGTCTGTCATCACTGACGTGAGTAGGTCATTAGCGCGGTCTGGATCCACCTACAACTCTACAAAGTAGCACAGACTATAGACCTTTATCACGGTGCGTCCATCTTGGTCTTGTTCCTCATAGTACGTATCGGGTAGAATTTGAGTCAAGCAGAATAATTTACTCCAGAGACTGGAATTTGACTAAAGTCACAAAGTTTGATGACTTGCCTTCAGACATAACCCTGTGAAACTTGTAATGCATTCAACCACATCTCTTTTGCATCACTGCCATTGTATCAATCTTAATATTAGTGCCCCCTTTTCTCTTACTCCCAGGGTCCTCGTGCTGAAGCCATGATGAGGAGCGCTATGGACAGAGGCAAGTGGGTCTTCTTCCAGAATTGTCATCTCTCACCCAGCTGGATGCCGTCTCTGGAACGACTGATTGAGAACATTGATCCTGACAAGGTAATCCTTCATGTCGCTTCTAACAGTCTCTGCTTTAAAACATCTGTCATAATATTCAGGCTTTCTTCTCTCCACTTCTAGACCAGTGTTGTCCTTTTGAAAAGCTGTGTATTATTCCTGCCTGTAGCTTCCTTTTTGAGATACCATCCGAGAGAGAGATTCAAAAATATAGAAATATCTTGTGATGGAAGTGGTATCAAAGAAATTTCCGCTTGATCCTGTTTCTTCATTAGTATACAACATTCAACAGCTAGGTTGATCTGTTTTGAAAATGTTCATGAGTTCATAACATTTTCCAATCTGTGATTTTGTTTTCTTCTCAGTACTAGCCTGACCTTATATCTTGGTTTCTATTATTCAGCCACATGAACACCTTTACCTTTTCTCTCCCGGTTTCCTATACCATCTACTAGCAGAATCCCCTTTCCCAGCTTTCCAACTCTGTATCATGAAGGGAATGTCTGAATTTTTGAAGGAGAGTAGGTTTTTACAAGAACTATTAAAATTTTCCCTGTAGGTGCATCGTGATTTCCGTCTGTGGTTGACCAGTATGCCCAGTCCTAAGTTCCCAGTAGCTATCCTTCAGAACAGCTCTAAGATGACCATTGAACCGCCTCGGGGCATCAAAGCTAATCTTATGCAGTCTTACACCAGTCTTAACGATGACTTCCTCAATTCCTGCACAGGCAAGGTTAGTCAAGATTTGTGTCACGTTTCCTTGATGGAACAAAATTTTGTACTGGTATTTAGAGCAAGTTCGATTCACGACAAGAGTTAACTCTCCGTAGAACTGTGAACATTTTGACAACTTTGGACAGCCCCTAAGATGTCTGATCCGTCTTGAAAATTGGTTCACAGCAAGATCTAAATTTGCAATGTAACTATTTTGTTAATTTTTGTGTGAATAATAGTTAACGCAAATAATTGATAATGTTTCATGTTAAGAATTTTGGGAAATAAAATATATTATTATATAAAATGAAGCTTTTGCGGATACCGTGCGTTTCTGTTACTGTACAGCAGAGAGCCCCAATCTGATGCGCATGCACGCTGGGCACACCCAAGCACACGCGTCATGCATCGAGTGAATGGATTGCGCGTGTGTGCTACGCGCGTAAGAGTACAGTAAACAAAAATACTGTACAACAATAACAAAAGCACATGCATTTGTAAACTGAAGTTTTCAACACCAAACAGACAAAAATATCGCGGAAATCTTTCAAAACAAAGCTTCATTTTATATAACAATAATAATATTGGATGTCTTTTCGGGTGATATGAGAATATACCGCACTCATCGTGAAAATACCGAACTCGCCTTCAGCTTGTTCAGTATTTTCATGACTCGTCAGTATATTCTCATATCACCCTCAAAGCCATCCAATATTATATAATTATTCATACGACTTTAGAATCCTTATTAAGAACACTTCACAGTACCATTTGTTGAGATCTCGAGTCTGAACTGTGATAAAGCAAGCAACTTAAAAGTAAATTAGCACAATTCATCCGTTTGTACCAAATTTACTATTTTCTTCGTCATACAGTGAATTTTTGTGTTTTTTTTTTTACTTGACCCGCAGACCCATGAGTTAAAAAGTCTGATGTTATCCTTGGCCCTCTTCCACGGTGTGGTCATCGAGAGACGCAAATTTGGTCCTCTAGGCTTCAACATCCCCTACGACTTCACTACAGGAGACCTCCGCATCTGTATCAGTCAGCTTAAGATGTTCTTGATGGAGTACCAAGAGATACCCTTCAAGGTTTGTACTCTAAGACCCATCAGCCCTTTATGATCCTTGTAGCGTGGTCATTGAGAGGCGTAAGGTTGCTCCTCTAGGCTTCAACATTCCCTACGATTTCACTACGGGAGACCTCCGCATTTGTATCAGTCAGCTTAAGATGTTCTTGATGGAGTACCAAGAGATACCCTTCAAGGTTTGTACTCTAAGACCCATCAGCCCTTTATGATCCTTGTAGCGTGGTCATCGAGAGGCGTAAGGTTGCTCCTCTAGGCTTCAACATTCCCTACGATTTCACTACGGGAGACCTCCGCATTTGTATCAGTCAGCTTAAGATGTTCTTGATGGAGTACCAAGAGATACCCTTCAAGGTTGGTAGTCTAAGACCCATCAGCCCTTTATGATCCTTGTAGCGTGGTCATCGAGAGGCGTAAGGTTGCTCCTCTAGGCTTCAACATCCCCTACGACTTCACTACGGGAGACCTCCGCATCTGTATCAGTCAGCTTAAGATGTTCTTGATGGAGTACCAAGAGATACCCTTCAAGGTTTGTACTCTAAGACCCATCAGCCCTTTATGATCCTTGTAGCGTGGTCATCGAGAGGCGTAAGGTTGCTCCTCTAGGCTTCAACATCCCCTACGACTTCACTACGGGAGACCTCCGCATCTGTATCAGTCAGCTTAAGATGTTCTTGATGGAGTACCAAGAGATACCCTTCAAGGTTTGTACTCTAAGACCCATCAGCCCTTTATGATCCTTGTAGCGTGGTCATCGAGAGGCGTAAGGTTGCTCCTCTAGGCTTCAACATCCCCTACGAGTTCACTACGAGTGATCTCCGCATCTGTATCAGTCAGCTTAAGATGTTCTTGATGGAGTACCAAGAGATACCCCTCAAGGTTTGTACTCTAAGACCCATCAGCCCTTTATGATCCTTGTAGCGTGGTCATTGAGAGGCGTAAGGTTGCTCCTCTAGGCTTCAACATCCACTACGAGTGATCTCCCAACTTTAGATGCATCTCAAAATCTCTGAGGTAGTTAACTGACAACCCAGGAGGGTTTTTAATTTGTCAGGAGTTACAAAATCAGCCATTTTTCCCAGGAAATATGTTCCAAAATCAGGAGGGGTTAGCAGCTCTGATGTTGATTCACTGACGCATTACTTTATTTTTCTTGACGTTGTTGCTCATGCAGGTGCTGACGTACACAGCTGGTCACATAAACTATGGTGGTAGTGTGACAGACGATCGTGATCGACGTTGCCTCATAAATGTCTTAAATGACTTCTATTTACGTTCATTCAATGACGCAGACCTGCTTTTACGTTGTTTCTTTCACAGGTTCTGACGTACACAGCAGGTCACATCAACTATGGTGGTCGCGTGACAGACGACCGTGATCGTCGATGTCTCATGAACATCTTAAGCGACTTCTATAGCAAAGTCGTCTTGGAGGAGGAGCATAGCTATTCAGAGTCGGGGATCTACAGGCAGATTCCTACATCCATGGATCATAATGTAAGTCACACAAGTCAGGAATTTTCTGCAATCCCCAAAAAATTGAATTGGTTACAAACTCGAGTAGGTCTTCTGAGATACTCTCACAAAAAAAGGGCAAAATTAAAATTACGAGATATCGCACCAATACTGAGAATAACATTTCTAGAATTACTCATGTTTTGAATACTGATAAAATATGCGTTTACAATCTGCAAGATTCATTTGAATGTGAAAAGATGAGGATATGAAGAAATGTGTAGGGATTTCCACAGTTGAAAAAGGAAAAGGAAAGGAAGGGACATGCGTGGTATCCGCGCTTTGCTGCGGGCGCTCAACTCCCGACTCCTTGGCTTTTGAGCCTGCATTTAACCCGGCGATAGAGCCGACTACCGCTCGGGTCTGCAGTTTCCTTCCCCAGTGCAAGCACCAGGTAACCATTAACGACTGGGTGCCCGGGGCCCGCTACACCAGCTGACGCTTTTCCGGACCAATTGAAAAATCCTGCGACCGCTTCGAGGTTTGAACCCACAACCCTCCGATTGCAAGCCCGACGCTCTACCGCTGCGCCACAGTGCTGTACACAGTTAAACTGAGGGTAATCGTGCTGTAAAACATGAGTACCTTGCATGATAGACATGTGCGCTGTAATGACACCATTGTTATCTAATTTGTCTGCCTTTTCCTCAGGGCTACACGTCTTACATCAAGAGCCTACCGATCAACGACACACCAGAGATCTTTGGCCTTCACGACAACGCAAATATCACATTTGCCCAGAATGAGACGTTCACGTTGCTGTCCTGCATCCTACTGCTCCAACCCAAGACGGCAACGGGGGCCGGTCGCTCCAGGGAGGAGGTGGGTGGTTAGAATCCTGTCTAAATCCTGATTAGCAGGACTGTCATTTATTAGATGATTAGGATTAATGATTGCCTCAGAATGAGACGTTCTCGTTGCTGTCCTGCATCCTACTGCTTCAACCCAAGACGGCAACGGGGGCCGGTCGCTCCAGGGAGGAGGTGGGTGGTTAGAATCCTGTCTGATTCCTGATTAGCAGGACTGTCATTTATTAGATGATTAGGATTGATGATTGCCTCAGAATGAGATGTTCTCGTTACTGTCCTATTCTTTTAGTGGGTTTTATGAAGCTAAGTGTGTCTTCCACCTAAACATGCATCGAGATACATAGGTGGGTGGCGCCATTGGCAGCCGATGGTCAGAGACACCGGGGAATCCCCTTACTCTTCACGAAAGAGTGCCTCTAAGATCTTTTAAGTGCATCACACAACACATTTAACCAACAGCTTTACATCTTTTCTGAAGGATAGAGCAATTGTGTTTAAGTGCCTTGCTCAAGGGCACAGGTACCACAGCTGGGTATTGAACCTGGAACACCAAGTTTTCATCCGAATATTGCGAGTCAACGACCTAAACCACTCGGCCATGGTATCCCACAAAACAGTTCTATTTGTCCAGTGTGTTGTGTAACACACTTATAATAACCCAGAGTACTGTCAGTCTCCTTGTCAATTCTGTCCTTGTCAATTCTATCCTTGTCGCAGGTGATTGAGGAGACAGCCAAGAGCATTTTGGAGCGTGTACCCCAACCTGTCGACATCGCCATGGTAACCAAGAAACATCCAGTAATGTATGAGGAATCCATGAATACTGTGCTCATACAGGAGGTTATCAGGTATGTGCCTGGCTGCTCAGGCCATTATCAGCGCCCAGGACCCTAGCCGGTTTTAAACGTATGTTTAGGACTGGCCAAACCTACTTTTAATCCCTATTTTTAAACCGGCTAGGGGCCTGGACGAGTGATAATTGTAATGGCCCGAACTGCAAGGCGAGGGCCACTTGCATTGTACTTTCCTACATGCATAGCATTCTTTAAACTGCTGTGCATCGAGTTGTTTTTGTTCGATCGCGCGCATTGAGCGTAATAATGCAAGCATGTTGTATGCGCACTCATGCACACAGCACACGACTTTTATCACAGTGCATATAGCTTTCAGGCACTAGCAGTTTCTGTGTGCATGTTCCATATTCGCTGAATTGGGCGTGGGCGCGGTCGCGGTCGCAGGCCAGGCTAAAAAGTATATAAGACTGGCCGGGCCTTTATCGTCTGTTTAAGACTGGCCACGTGACGTGCTCTCAGCCAATAGGGATGCGATAACTGTCTAAGTTATTTATAAACACAATTTGCAATTTGTAACCGTCTGGTAATGACATGATGCTCTTGATTTGCCAGGTACAATCGCCTATTGACGGTCATCCATCGGACTCTCAACGAGCTCCTTAAAGCCCTCAAGGGTCTGGTGGTCTTGTCTCAAGAACTGGAAACCATGTCTAACAGCACGTACATCAACGCTGTGCCCGAACTCTGGGCTGCAAAGGTGAGGGGGTGTTTCAATAAAAACGGGAGCTAAAGTGTGACATTTGAATGCGTTTGTAAAAATTACTCCCTCAGGTTATACCAAATGTGCCTTATAGCTCAGCTGGTAGAGCATCTGCCTGGTGAGTCAGCTGTCTCGGGTTCGAATCCTGATAAGGCCCTTACGATTTATCACTTATCCCAAGGTTGTTTGTAAAAATTGTATTCCAAGTTAACAAGGCCTACTCCTCCCTCAAACCTTCTCCTTCTGGGAGACTGATCTCGTAGCCGGCCAGGATAGACTGGACTCACCATGGGATACCCAGCAACTTCTGGATCTCAGGATTGGTGTAACATGCCCAGAGTAGTTAGTAACAGTAACCCGACTGTCATCCTTGTTTCCACCAGGCCTACCCCTCCCCCAAACCCCTCTCCTCCTAGGTGACTGATCTCGTAGCCGGCCAGGAAGACTGGACTCACCATGGGATACCCAGCAACTTCTGGATCTCAGGATTGGTGTAACATGCCCAGAGTAGTTAGTAACAGTAACCCGACTGTCATCCTTGTTTCCACCAGGCCTACCCCTCCCCCAAACCCCTCTCCTCCTAGGTGACTGATCTCGTAGCCGGCCAGGAAGACTGGACTCACCATGGGATACCCAGCAACTTCTGGATCTCAGGATTGGTGTAACATGCCCAGAGTAGTTAGTAACAGTAACCCGACTGTCATCCTTGTTTCCACCAGGCCTACCCCTCCCCCAAACCCCTCTCCTCCTAGGTGACTGATCTCGTAGCCGGCCAGGAAGACTGGACTCACCATGGGATACCCAGCGCCTTCTGGATCTCAGGATTGGTGTAACATGCCCAGAGTAGTTAGTAACAGTAACCCGACTGTCATTCTTGTTTCCACCAGGCCTACCCCTCCCTCAAACCCCTCTCCTCCTGGGTGACTGATCTCGTGGCCAGGATGCACTTCCTTCAAGACTGGACTGACAATGGGATACCAAGTGTCTTCTGGATCTCGGGATTCTTCTTTCCTCAAGCCTTTCTGACCGGCACTTTGCAGAACTACGCCAGGCGAGCCGTGGTCTCCATTGACACCATTGGCTTTGACTTTGCAGTAAGTAATCTGTAGATTCACCCTGTATCATTTGCAATGACTAAATTTTGTTCATGAGTTGACAAGAAAAACCTTACTCAAAGTGTTGATAGCAATGGTAACAAACACCACATGAAAATGATACATAGGGCTATTAAAGGACAGGTTTGGGGCTGGAGGGTGAAAAGAGGGAATTAATTGTACCAGGCAAGAGGGACAAATAAAAGGACAAACTAGGGGGAAGTGGGAAGGGCGCACAGTTTGTAAGAGTGACGTGGTGGTATTCGGGGCCTGGTAGCCTCAGTTAAGGGGAATCAGGTTAGCATTGTGATACCTTACTTGAGTTCCGCCTCTATGACTCTGCTTTTACAGGTCTTGCATGAGACCGCAGAAAGCATCACTAAACGTCCCAAGATCGGTTGCTATGTGCGCGGTTTGTTCTTAGAGGGTGCTAGATGGGGTAACGAGGAACACCTGCTGTTTGAGTCTAGGCCTAAGGAGTTGTACACCGACATGCCTGTCATGCATTTCATACCGGCTGAGAATCGCAAACAACCTGAGGAAGGGATTTATATCTGCCCCGTCTACAAGACGCTGACTCGAGCAGGTAAGAGGGAAACAGTATGCATCTTAAGTGATCTCTGGGAGGGGTGGTTATCCCTCTGTAGGGCTTGCTAAGCTCACGTGAAAGCCAATCCCAATCAGTGAGGAACAAATGCATTATTATTATTATTTTTTTCTGGTATTCATACCAAGGATTCCTCAAAAGTGCCCATTGCACTGTCACTCGCAAGCGTGAGGAAACCCATGAAGAATTAGAGATTAGAAATTGCCATACACACTGGGGAATCCCCTTGCTCTTTACGAAAGAATGCTCTGGGATCTTTAAAGTGCGTTACCATTACCTAACACACTGGACCAACGGCTTTACATAGCTTCCAAGGATGGAGTATTATCTACTCTTCACTCTTCCAAATAAGACTATTTAGGGACTCATCCCGGGGTTTGCTCGCCTCGGCGAGACAAGGTGTTACCCTGCCCCGTGGTTGATCTCCCTATAATTAAGTTCACTCATATTACAATGTCAATTTAGACCTTTTGAATAAAACTCGCATTTCACACGGGACGGTGGAACAAGAACCCCTACTTATCCTGGGAGACGGGGTGTGGGGGATTGACCAGACACTCGGTGCCATTGTCCCTTCATCACCCGGAGGTAAGCGGACCTGTAAAAATACCGGCGGGGCCCGGGCCCTTAAACTGCAAGGGAAACGGCCGACCTTGCGGGATTATTTAGACGCGGTGCCGTGTGTCTGGGGGATCCACTATGACCGGCCTCCTCGGGGTTGCCTTGGAAAACTACCCAGATTCCACGTAGTACTTATATACAACGTTTCTTCAATTTTATTGAAATATACCACTTGTTATCTATACAACTAATTCCAAGATCATATATTTTCCACAACTTACATGATTTTATTAATTTTAATCAAAACCAAACATTTTTATATATTAACATAATCCCGCCATGAATATGGCCTCTGATGCCGGCATGGCGTTAAACCACAAACTCACTCACTCACTCACTCCAAGGATGGAGTAAGTGTTGTTGAGTGCCTTGGTCAAGGGCACAGGTACCGCAGCCGGGGGGAGGTTCGAACCTGGAACCCCAAGTTTTCCCCTATGTATGATTGCAAGTCAATGACCCAAACCACTCGGCCATGGTACCGTGTTTTGAGACCACCAGTTGGCTTCTTAGCTTTGATAGGGCGTCTGCACGTTAAGCAGGTCAAAAATTGCAAAAATGCCACAGTTTAATACTGGGTCTAGTATGATGTCATTTTTGTGCAATAGTGCAAGTTGAAAAGTGCTTTGGCATGCCTTTGTTGTTACTTAATTATCTTTTCCGACTTTGTATAAAAATGTATTTTGTCTGTTTTTCTACCAGGTGCGTTGTCCACTACCGGTCACTCCACCAACTACGTTCTACCAGTAGAAATCCCCTCAGACAAGCCCGAATTCCACTGGATCAAGCGTGGCGTGGCACTAATCTGTGCTTTGGACTACTAAATCCTACATCACGCCCTGTCTACTACCGGTCACTCTAAGCCCTGTCCACTACCGGTCACTCCACCAACTACGTTCTACCAGTAGAAATCCCCTCAGACAAGCCCCAATTCCACTGGATCAAGCGTGGCGTGGCACTAAACTGTGCTTTGGACTACTAAATCCTGGTTATATAGCCGCTGCGAATTGAAGGGGTTAAAAAATTACATTTACAAAAAAGACAAAAGTTTAATAATGTCAGAGTTTGTTGTCAGAGAGTGACAACAAACTTTCTTTTCTTGTCTACATTGAAAGATTGTATGAAAAATTCTGCAAATACACATTAAGCCTAGCGTACATCGACCTTGCAACTGGAAGCAACTGGGAGCAACTGATCAGTTGCTCAAAAAGGTTGATGTACGCGCACTTGCAACTACTGGCAACTGGAAAAATCCCAGTTGCCGCGAGTTGCTCATGTTCTACTTTCTGGCAACTAGTTGCACCCAGTTGCGGTCAGTTGCGTCGATGTACGCGTACTTGCAACTAGTTGCTGTCAGTTGCTTCCAATTGCAAGGTCAATGTACTCTAGGCTTTACCGAGTTGGCGTGTCGATGTGCGCGCTCTGGATGATCCCAGTTGTCGTTAGTTGAGCAACTAATCAGTTTCTGTTGATGTGCGCACTATATGCACACATCGACAGCAACTGATCAGTTGAGTTGCTTCCAGTTGCAAGGTCGATGTACGCTAGGTTTTAAAGTTCAAAAGTGGGAACAGTTGCACAGTAATCTAAATGTGTTTTGTATATATATACACGTAACCAGCAACTCCGGCTGTACTCAAACTCCAAATAACTCTGTTTATTTATTTCCTTGAGCTTTGACTCAACAATACTTTACTGTAAATGCTTTATATCTTGAAATTTGTTCCACAAAACAAGAAAGTTAGAGTAAAAAACAATTTTGCAGTGCCTTAAGTCCTGTGTGATCTTGCCTGTTGAATCCGTCCATGAACCAATTGTATATTTTGCAGTGTTCCTTTTTTTGTAATTTAAAGGAAGGGACAACACTTGCAAAGGGTTGCCTATAACGCTGTATGCTTCATGTAAGTCATCATCTTTTGCAGTTCGGCGCTCGGACTTGATCGAGAGGGCGTGAGTTACAGATGTTTACATTCTTCACGGCGTATGGGAGTTGGGAAACGAAGCATACTGTAGATCTTGACGTCATCCATGCAATTGTTTCATGGTTGACATCATCATCAAATATGGTGCAGCACAAAGTTGCATTAGTTTCAGAGTTTATCATCACAATTAATTGGGCTGCCGACGTTGAAAACAACATTCTCTGATTCTCATGAAGGTTTATGCACTACATGGGGGGGTGGGGATGGGGGTGCACGCTCCCTAACCGCCTTTTCCCAAGAAAAACAAACATGTTTTTTTTAAATTATCGATAACTTTTGCAATTGTTGGGGTATCTGCCTCATATGACATAACACTTTTGCTGCTTAAAGTGGTTAAATATTGCCTGAAATCGCACCACAAAGCATCTAGAATCCAACATTTTTCGGCGGACCCCACACCATTAGAGCTTCGCGCTACGCCGTCGACATTTCACTCCCCTCCCCTACCCCCATTTTGAAGATCCGACCCTGCACCAGGCAATACATCGGTAATATTTTTTATGAAATTTGTCGATAACTTTAAACAAGTGTTGTCCTTTCCTTTACAACAAATTGTTCTGCCGTCCAAAAACAGTTTTAAAGCAGGTTTAAGAGTGCCAAGTAATTTTATACATAATTAACATTGAGGGATTAATCTTTTCAAATGACTTTATATTTTCAGAAAAAGTAAATATTAGACAAATTGTAAGAAGTTTTATGTTACTGTTTTTGCGCTTGTACAATTCTAATGTTGCTTTGTATTCAAATATAAATATTTTGATGAATATTCTTAAGTTTTTGCTTGTAGTTGGTGTCATGTTAAATATTATACTCTGCCTATACCGTCCAAGGTAATATACATGTTTGGTAATTACCCTAAACAAAATGTCTGAATTATTATCTTTAAGCTTACTTGTTATCAAGATGGTAATAGTAGTAATCATCCTGTGAAATTATTTCGTCTGAAGTGCCCCCATTGATGAGAAAAATGACTGCAGGCGATCTTTGGAGCCATTCATTCATGAATGCACAAAACCCATGATTGGGTTTTTCATGTTTTCTGAAGTATTACTGCATCTATGTGGCTGAAATTTCTACAAGGTAGTTTTCTCGACCTAGGCTTTCAATTACCGGTGGAAATCACGCCGTTCTACAGTTTACCAAACATGTAAATTACCTTTAAACCACAGAAATGTTATCCTTGAACAACATTAATTGTTGGCAGTAGGGGCGCACGCGCCAACTCGGAGACAATCTCCAAACTCGCGGAAGTCTCCCGATAAGGAGACTTTTCTGTCCCCCGATACGGCGAATGTCTCCAACTTGGAGGACACTTTTTTTTCAAAAAGCTGAGCGGCCTCGGGGATCGCTCGGCGGCCTCTGCAAACTCGAAAAATGGAATCTAGGTCAAAAATACCCCCTAGTTACCCGACTACTTTTACTGGTTGTCCGACTACTTTTCGGATTACACGAGCGGGAAACTCGAGTGGCCGGAGCTGCAAAATTGCAACATGACACGGCGCAGCAAGTCGATACCACAACTTTTCGGTACCAATCAAGTGGTATCTATATTTATGCTAGACAATAGCGATTGCACTGGGATTTATATCGATACCGAAAAATCAATTTTTATCCTATCTATGTAGATGTTGCTGCAAGCTACTTTTATGTACAAGACAATCATATGACACATGTACACGTAGCATACGAACAAAATCTCCAAAAAAATGCATGAATGGGATATTAACAATGCTGGACAATAGCCTGAGGACCTGGCAGAGGCTATATGAGGTGGTCTTATGCAGTGTTTACCCTGCTCTAGACCCTCTCCTAAGAACAGCTCAAAATGGTTTTCGCCAAAAAAGGACAACTGTGGGTCAAATCATTGCACTTCGGAGGATCATCGAGGGCGTCAAGAGCAAGAATCTTCCTGCTGTGATGACGTTCATAGACTTCAAAAAGGCTTTTGACTCAATCCACAGGGGGAAGATGCTCGATATCCTTAGTGCATATGGGATACCAAAGAAGCTTGTGGAATCTGTGGCAGCATCCTACTCTCGCACATGGGCCAGGGTCACCACACCTGATGGAACTACCGAACCGTTTAAAATCTCTGCAGGAGTGCTACAGGGCGATACCCTCGCTCCTTATCTCTTCATCATTGTGCTGGATTATGCTTTGAGGAGGGCCATTGGCGGGAGAGAGGAGGAGTTAGGTTTCACCTTGACACAGCGCAAGAGCCGGCGAGTGCAACCAGTAACAGTCACCGATCTGGATTTAGCCGATGACATAGTACTGATCTCAAACAGTGTGGAACAGGCTCGTACCCTTCTCCTTTCGGTGGAGGAAGAATGTTTGAAGACGGGATTACATCTCAACTCTGGGAAGACCAAAGTACTGGCATACAACACAACTGACGCTACCGTCCACACTAGAGACGGCACGCTGCTGAAGATCGTGTCCGATTTCAAATATCTTGGAGCGTATGTCGACTCAAGCGGAAAAGACATCAAGACCAGACGAGGATTGGCGTGGTCAGCACTTCACAGCATGAAAAATGTATGGTCGTCAGCCCTCAGTACAAAGCTGAAAAGGTCGCTCTTCATCTCCACGATTGAGTCCGTCCTACTCTATGGTGCAGAGACGTGGACCCTCACAACCAAGGAGGAGAAGTCACTGGATGGATGCTACACTCGCATGCTACGTATAGCCCTCAACGTATCGTGGCAGGATCGTATGAGGAATGATGACCTCTACAACGGCATACAGCGAGTGACTCACAAGATCAGACAGCGTCGTCTTAATCTCGCTGGCCACTGCGTCCGCCACCCTGAGCTTGCTGCCCACCCAACCATACTGTGGGAGCCCACCCAGGGCACTGCCTCAAGAGGGAGAAGAAGGCTGACCTTTGTGGACCAGCTCAAGAGGGACACTGATCTCACATCTGCAGAAGAGCTGCGCACCTGCATGGTAGATCGAGACAGCTGGAGGAAGAGGACTCAGGGACTGGCTCGTGATATCGTCGCTACCTAGGCGATCCCGACACAATGATGATGATTTTTTTTATTTATTTATGTATTCACCACATCCAACAGCGGAAGGACCGCCAATTACAGGAATGGGTGATAACATAGGTATTGGAATAACTATCAACTTCTAAGCTGAATTAGAAATGGCCAGAGACACCGGGGAATACCTCCCTTTGCTCTTCACGAAAGAATGCTCTGGGATATTTAAAGTGCGTTACCGAAACCTAACACACTGGACCAACGGCTTTACATCCCTTCCGAAGGATGGAACAAGTGTGATTAAGTACCTTGCTCAAGAGCACAAGTGCCACAACCTGTCATGGCCCACATTCTAGTACTGGCACAGGAACTTAAGTTTGACGCACTAGACCGCTCGGCCATAACACCCCACTTCGTTCATTGTACATTTACCAGTTTCATTGTCTTTTTGTATCAATTTTAATCTCCGAGAGCTTAGAAAGCAACATTCTGCAAAAATATTGTTGGACATGTTGGAAGCTATGAATGTGAAAGGGTAGTGACCGATTGCTGAAGAGTAGTGTCCATTTGCCAAAGGGTATATGGCACCACGTACTGCTCTATAACGCTTTGGGGGGAAACCCTGCTCATGGCAACCTTGCAACCTGAAAACGATGACCAGTATGTAGTACAAATAATGCAATATTTTGTGGGCATGACCGTGAGGCATGACAGCCTTTTAATTCGCATGCACACATGAGACGGGCGTTCAATATATCCATGCACAAAATTATCCGTGTACAATATTGGCATGACTAATTGTGGAAAATTCTGATAAGATGGCAAAAACGATGGACTTGGGAAGATGGGTGATAATTAAACAGATAAAAATGACTGATAATAAACATTACCTCAATTTAATAGTTAAAAATATTTAAAATACAAACTTGTTTTTCAATCATGTCAATGGTCATCAGAACTTTATTCAAAACCTCAAATAGTATACAAATATTGACTGCTTATGATGGTGATGGTGCGAAGTATATATCAGAGAATACAAGAGCACATTTTCTTGTGTAGAATAGAAAGTGGCAATATGAGCTTGAAGTTTCTCAAGTGGTAGATATGTTCAATTGTCTTGGCTAGTACGTATGCCTTCTTGTCATCAAACTTGGATACGCCGCATGGTTCAGTAAGGAGAGATACTAGCTCTGGGGGGCGCTCACTAAGCTTTAATTGGCTTATAATTAAACAAATTGCTTAATTCGTGGCCTCACTGGCGGTAGAGCGTAGTGACGTCGTTGTTGACAAGTTTTGCTACCTTTTAAAAATATGTTCTTGAAAAGTACTTTCCATGCTCCTCTTTGCTTGAATCAGTGTCCCTCGAGCTGTCCTCATCCACATCAGTCTTCTTGGGTTTTGCAATGCAAGTATCACAGACATATTTTGTCAATTGTTTAATGTAGTTTTTGTTAATTAATTCATCCTTTGTACTGTTTTTGTTCCATGTCTGAATTACAAGACTATCAGTTTTGACGTTTCATTTTCAACAAAAATTATTAATGTAAAAGATTAGGATTATCAAAGATCAAACTTCAACTTCAACTTTAAAAACTAACCCTTAGGGCCTACTTACTGTAGTTAGGCTACTTTTTTATTTCTAAAAATCAAACTTTACAGAAAAAAACAACTAAACTCCTCAAAAAAAGTTCGGAAAGTCAAGTTTGACCAACGATTTCTCTCTTGTTGCAAAATAATTTTCCTTTAATTTTATATCATTGGAAAGCCCCGTTATTCCTTTTTACGATGATGTGTCATTTGTTATGATTAAGCAATTGTGCAGCACAGCTGAATACGGGGGCGGGTGTAAAGTGAAATGTCACAAAATGCATTGCTATTGTCAAAAAGTGCATTGACACATTCCATGCATCCTCCAAGCAAAAGGGGAATGCACTGCTTCCCGAACTTCCCGACTACTTCCCGACGGCTCCTGACTCCTTCCTGACTGCTCCTGACGGTGATTAGGACCCAGCCTGAAGGTTTAGCAAAAAATAATATTAAATAATCTCATTTTGGACGTAATTTTAAAATAAAACAAGTAGGCCTAAAATTCCTTAAATTTCTACATATCTGACATGTTGAATTCCAGAACAAAACATCAGAAAACTGCTAATACATACTATTAAATTAAAAACTGTTAAAAAAACTGCATTAAAATTTGTGTCTGACATGAGCGAAACGAACGTGGACGGAACAGACCAACGCCGATCACACATGGTACATGTATGTAGACTAGACAAAGAAGCAAGGTTGTCATCCAGACTACACTATCTGCACTTTATATGTGAACGTGAGGCTGCAACCAGACTAGTCCAAACGATGTTCTCCGTTTATGGACCAATCTAAAGCTGGCCGCATTTCGGGCCCGATTTTCCCAGCCTCACTTTTCAGCCTCATTTTTTCCTCAGCATCGATTTTCAGCCTCAGTTTTGCACAGTCGACTTTCTACAAGAAAACATGCACTGCAGGATGGCGAAAAAGTGAACAAGAATTGCCAGGAAACTGTTTATTTGCAGAACGAATTTTCGTTAATCGAACACAAATTACGAACATTTTTAATTTACATCTAAAATAGAGATAACAATGTTTGCATTGGTACGATGGACTTCATTAATAATGTTTACATTAATTTAATACGCTTACATTTTTCACTAAGTATGCATGAAATAGTGTAATATTGTTTTGTTTTTTTAAAACAAAAGCCACTTTCAGAGAAGGTGTACCTAACACGTGCGTAAAATATTACATTTTTAGTACATCATAACGAAGAACACATCGGTACGCACACTTAATTTTTTTATGCCGGCTTCAGCCCGTCACTAATTGATGCCTAATTAGGGCATTAAAGGTTCACCATCATCACGTCTCGAACAGGTCCATTTCTAGCGCAATGGGTCTCTTTCTAGAAAAGTGTACCTCACATGTTGTTGATATTGTGCATTTTTATTACGCAAACACGGAGAACACATCGGTGGGCACACTTAATTTTTGTGCCGCCTTCAGCCCGTCACTAATTGATGCTTAATTAGGGCCTTAAAGGTCACCATCATCACGTCTAGAATACGTACATTTATAGCGCAATAGGTCTCTTTCTAAAAAGGTGTACCTCACATGTTGTCGTTATTGTTCATTTTTATTACGCAAACAAGGAGAACACATCGGTGGGCACACTTAATTTTTGTGCCGGCTTCAGCCCGTCAGTAATTGATGCCTAATTAGGGCATTAAAGGTTCACCATCATCACGTCTCGAACAGGTCCATTTATAGCGCAATGGGTCTCTTTCTAGAAAAGTGTACCTCACATGTTGTTGATATTGTGCATTTGTATTACGCAAACATGGAGAACACATCGGTGGGCACACTTAATTTTTGTGCCGGCTTCAGCCCGTCACTAATTGATGCTTAATTAGGGCCTTAAATGTTCACCATCATCATGTCTAGAATACGTACATTTATAGCGCAATGGGTCTCTTTCTAAAAAGGTGTACCTCACATGTTGTCGTTATTGTTCATTTTTATTACGCAAACAAGGAGAACACATCGTTGGGCACACTTAATTTTTGTGCCGGCTTCAGCCCGTCACTAATTGATGCCTAATTAGGGCATTAAAGGTTCACCATCATCACGTCTCGAACAGGTCCATTTATAGCGCAATGGGTCTCTTTCTAGAAAAGTGTACCTCACATGTTGTTGATATTGTGCATTTTTATTACGCAATCACGGAGAACACATCGGTGGGCACACTTTATTTTTGTGCCGGCTTCAGCCCGTCACTAATTGATGATTAATTAGGGCCTTAAAGGTTCACCATCATCACGTCTAGAATACGTACATTTATAGCGCAATGGGTCTCTTTCTAGAAAAGTGTACCTCACATGTTGTTGATATTGTGCATTTTTATGACCCAAACATGGAGAACACATCGGTGGGCACACTTAATTTTTGTGCCGGCTTCAGCCCGTCACTAATTGATGCTTAATTAGGGCCTTAAATGTTCACCATCATCACGTCTAGAATACGTACATTCATAGCGCAATGGGTCTCTTTCTAAAAAGGTGTACCTCACATGTTGTCGTTATTGTTCATTTTTATTACGCAAACAAGGAGAACACATCGGTGGGCACACTTAATTTTTGTGCCGGCTTCAGCCCGTCAGTAATTGATGCCTAATTAGGGCATTAAAGGTTCACCATCATCACGTCTCGAACAGGTCCATTTATAGCGCAATGGGTCTCTTTCTAGAAAAGTGTACCTCACATGTTGTTGATATTGTGCATTTGTATTACGCAAACATGGAGAACACATCGGTGGGCACACTTAATTTTTGTGCCGGCTTCAGCCCGTCACTAATTGATGCTTAATTAGGGCCTTAAATGTTCACCATCATCATGTCTAGAATACGTACATTTATAGCGCAATGGGTCTCTTTCTAAAAAGGTGTACCTCACATGTTGTCGTTATTGTTCATTTTTATTACGCAAACAAGGAGAACACATCGTTGGGCACACTTAATTTTTGTGCCGGCTTCAGCCCGTCACTAATTGATGCCTAATTAGGGCATTAAAGGTTCACCATCATCACGTCTCGAACAGGTCCATTTATAGCGCAATGGGTCTCTTTCTAGAAAAGTGTACCTCACATGTTGTTGATATTGTGCATTTTTATTACGCAATCACGGAGAACACATCGGTGGGCACACTTTATTTTTGTGCCGGCTTCAGCCCGTCACTAATTGATGATTAATTAGGGCCTTAAAGGTTCACCATCATCACGTCTAGAATACGTACATTTATAGCGCAATGGGTCTCTTTCTAGAAAAGTGTACCTCACATGTTGTTGATATTGTGCATTTTTATGACCCAAACATGGAGAACACATCGGTGGGCACACTTAATTTTTGTGCCGGCTTCAGCCCGTCACTAATTGATGCTTAATTAGGGCCTTAAATGTTCACCATCATCACGTCTAGAATACGTACATTCATAGCGCAATGGGTCTCTTTCTAAAAAGGTGTACCTCACATGTTGTCGTTATTGTTCATTTTTATTACGCAAACAAGGAGAACACATCGGTGGGCACACTTAATTTTTGTGCCGGCTTCAGCCCGTCACTAATTGATGCCTAATTAGGGCATTAAAGGTTCACCATCATCACGTCTCGAACAGGTCCATTTATAGCGCAATGGGTCTCTTTCTAGAAAAGTGTACCTCACATGTTGTTGATATTGTGCATTTTTATGACCCAAACATGGAGAACACATCGGTGAGCACACTTAATTTTTGTGCCGGCTTCAGCCCGTCACTAATTGATGCTTAATTAGGGCCTTAAAGGTTCACCATCATCACGTCTAGATTACGTACATTCATAGCGCAATGGGTCTCTTTCTAAAAAGGTGTACCTCACATGTTGTCGTTATTGTTCATTTTTATTACGCAAACAAGGAGAACACATCGGTGGGCACACTTAATTTTTGTGCCGGCTTCAGCCCGTCACTAATTGATGCTTAATTAGGGCCTTAAAGGTTCACCATCATCACGTCTAGAATACGTACATTCATAGCGCAATGGGTCTCTTTCTAAAAAGGTGTACCTCACATGTTGTCGTTGGTGTTCATTTTTATGACCCAAACATGGAGAACACATCGGTGGGCACACTTAATTTTTGTGCCGGCTTCAGCCCGTCACTAATTGATGCCTAATTAGGGCATTAAAGGTTCACCATAATCACGTTTCGAATACGCACATTTATAGCGCAATAGGTCTCTTTCTAAAAAGGTGTACCTCACATGTTGTCGTTTTTGTTCATTTTTATTACGCAAACAAGGAGAACACATCGGTGGGCACACTTAATTTTTGTGCCGGCTTCAGCCCGTCACTAATTGATGCCTAATTAGGGCATTAAAGGTTCACCATAATCACGTGTGGAATAGGTACATTTATAGCGCAATGGGTCTCTTTCTAGAAAAGTGTACCTCACATGTTGTTGATATTGTGCATTTTTATGACCCAAACATGGAGAACACATCGGTGGGCACACTTAATTTTGGTGCCGGCTTCAGCCCGTCACTAATTGATGCTTAATTAGGGCCTTAAATGTTCACCATCATCACGTCTAGAATACGTACATTCATAGCGCAATGGGTCTCTTTCTAAAAAGGTGTACCTCACATGTTGTCGTTATTGTTCATTTTTATTACGCAAACAAGGAGAACACATCGGTGGGCACACTTAATTTTTGTGCCGGCTTCAGCCCGTCACTAATTGATGCCTAATTAGGGCATTAAAGGTTCACCATCATCACGTCTCGAACAGGTCCATCATCACGTCTAGAATACGTACATTTATAGCGCAATGGGTCTCTTTCTAGAAAAGTGTACCTCACATGTTGTTGATATTGTGCATTTTTATGACCCAAACATGGAGAACACATCGGTGGGCACACTTAATTTTTGTGCCGGCTTCAGCCCGTCACTAATTGATGCTTAATTAGTTCACCATCATCACGTCTAGAATACGTACATTCATAGCGCAATGGTCTCTTTCTAAAAAGGTGTACCTCACATGTTGTCGTTGGTGTTCATTTTTATTACGCAAACATGGGGAACACATCGGTGGGCACACTTAATATTTGTGCCGGCTTCAGCCCGTCACTAATTGATGCTTAATTAGGGCCTTAAAGGTTCACCATCATCACGTCTCGAATACGTACATTTATAGCGCAATGGGTCTCTTTCTAAAAAGGTGTACCTCACATGTTGTCGTTATTGTTCATTTTTATTACGCAAACAAGCAAAGATTTCCGAACATAAATACAAGCTACATGTACATATAATAAGGAATGTCGAAAAAGACACACTCCATTACCAGAACAGCGCAACGTGCTCTATTACTATTACATGTACCACAATAGTGGACCATTACTCCGTTTCTGCTCAGTTTTTAAATCTCATCTGTTAGTGTTATGTCTATATGCACGCTCGAGATTATGTGCCGTCGTCGGATTGAATGTTACTCTGTAATGGTTTTATATACTGAAAATCACAGATCAGAAAGCTCAGAGTTTTGTATAAAAAGCAGTTAATGTCCTATACTTTATGGAGTAGCTGCCAAAGGGCAGTTCCTTTGTTCCGTGACGACACAGAGTTGCACATTTTGTGCTCGTCTACACTGGCAAACATTTCACATAAAACATGACCAAACATAAAGTAAAGTTTACAAATGTGGACGGCACATAAAACATAGGCGCAGCAAACACAATACAAGCAAACTTTACCAAACTGTGTTTGCCGGTTTTTGGAAATGCACCTACTGTAAAACACTTCATTTGCTCATGTTTTATTTCTGAACCTATCAGGAACCAGTTTCAGGTCATGTGATTAGAGCCAGTTAATCATAATCACATGATTGTTCCAGAAGTTTGCTTCTGTTTGCCAATGTACGCACATATAACAACATCAGCAAGCGCAAACAAGCTTGTTTGGTGATGTTTGCAAACATAATGTTTGAAAGTGTTTGCCAGTGTAGACGAGGTACATTTTAACAAAAACCCATTGAAATATCTAAAGTTGCTAACAAGATATTCGATATAGCTATTCGATATAGGCATGTAGGCCTACGGTCTATTGTTCTGCAAGAGCGTTTGATAATGGATCCGAGGCGGAAACAAAACATTTTTCCGTTCAATAATGAATTTGTACTTAGTCATATTATGTAATGATTCGTATTGAAATGTGGACATCATCTGGGTCATGGAAGACAATGTTATTTGTTTTGTTTTGTTCGAATTTAAATAGGCCGAATGGCAAATGATAAACTTACAAAGCCTGTGTGGCATGGGTTCATGCATATTTGGGGTAATCCACAATGGGGATGTTTTGTGAATTCGACGTGGTTGGCGCTCCCCTACCCCATACATATCGTTCATCGAAAATCAAAAGGTCTTCGGTGTTAAATAAAGTGCATCTCAATAATTTGAAATGCGAGACATATTTTACATAGGAATGTAAAAGTTGTAAACCTGTATATAATGAGCTGCGCTTCAGACAGGAAATACATGTACTTCAATCCCATCCATTTTCGCGCAGATAGGCGTTAGTTACGTGATCTCGCTTGCGGGCTAATAACACTATATAAGCATGTTTGAAATCATCCTCTTAAAACAGTGCCCATTTAACGCAATTCCCGATCGTGTGTATCGAAGCCCTGTTGAAACCGGCCCCATTTCGCTGGGGAACAAGCGAAAGAAGTATGCCGGACCAACTTATACGCTTGGTAGTGCATTGCAGATGCGCGCAGATTGTAAACAACGCCCATGCATGTGATACATGTACACGAGGGGCGTGCGAAATGCTGACACCGGGTAACACACGTTGCACCGGACCGTTCTTTTAGCCATCACGTGCTACACGAGTCTGCCCCGGTGGCAGCCACCACTGCCCGAGCTCGCGGGCGGATCTGTGGTGTAAAGCAAGGTGTAATGACGTCACCTAGTAACCATGGTAACCATTTCGAGTAGTAAAACATGGCGGACAGTTTGGAATCGTGACGTGAGTACGAAGAAAAACACATATTTACGACACAAAATAGGAGGGGCTGTAAATACATTTTGCTGAATCAGTACCCGGTAGATGTCTGTAGCTGTGTTTGGCATTGACAAACTATTTTTGCGTGGCGCCGGCTTCAATTTTCATCCTGAGTCAAATGATAACGGCGTTTATAAGGCCCCACCCGGCAACAACCTTTGACCACGTGTTCCCAGAATTTCAAGCGAGACCCTGTGTCGTTCGTTTTGCATCTTCTGGGGGCTCCCCCGGTGTAAAACCCCTGTTACCCGGTGTAAGCGTCTCGAACGCCCTATAAGGGTGGCCGTTGTCCGCGTCGGCGATTTGGTTGCTATTTAAAGCATACTGGAGAATCCGTTCCATTACATTCGTTAGCATGCATCCCTACTATTAATTTTTAAAAAAATCGGAGTAAATTAAGATCCTCGCCGGAAATTCTGGTACGAATGGGACCAGAGGCGGATCCAGGGGGAGCGTGGGGGCGCACGCATCCCCACCTCCCTTTAAAAAAAAACAAAAACAAAAACAAAACCGACAAAAATTCTTAAGAACTGTTCCGGCGTGATCACATCTTGTTCCCAAATAGAGTCAATTTCGCAAAATGTCGGCGAAAAAGCAATGTCCCTGCGCAAACACCAAATTATGATGTACCTGAGTTATCAAGCTCGCTACCTCTTCAAACTATTGCTGATAGGAACGGAAAAGTCTCAGAAGTTCAGGATCTATAATCCTGGATCTTTTTACGAGTTGTGTAGCAATGTACAATCTCAATTTGTCTGCGCTATCACACGGTTTGATCTCCTTCTTTGGGAAGCAAATCTGTTCTGCAAATAAGCAACAGAAAACTCCACAGCTTGCTGAATCCTCTTGCTGCGCACACTTTTCTTGAACAATTGGAAGTTTTTCCCAGTTTTCAAATACTGGAGGCATACGGCTCCAATATCTGTTCGTCGTGCCATTTCGGAAGAATTCGTAAAATATGTTCCCGTAGCGCATCATTTTTTGCCTGTTGTCACGCTTGCAGCTGAAAGAATCGAAACAGGAAATATGTTTCTGAACATTATCAAAAACATACAGCTCGAAATGTCTATTTTGAAGAAGTGGAAATAACATCACATCAAAAAAATTACTACCGTCTGATACTTTTTTGGTTACGGCGCGAAATGTAGGCCTATGTGGAGTAAACTCCTCATTGAGAATCTTTCTTGTTTCGTTGCAGTCCATGGTCCCAATTAATCTATGTTCATTTCCTTTGGTGGATTCGTTACACACTTGACTTATATAAAAATCAACAACAACATCGCTTAACCAACCAGGCTGATAATTTTCGTAGACATTTTTCAATCTTTTGCACACTGATGGTTTGGGATTAGCGTCAATTGTGGCAAGATCGTGAAACGAAAGAAAATGCTTGGTATTTTCATCTCGTAGTGACACAGAATGCATGTTCTTTCCATCGAGTGACTGCCACACCAGACGAACGAATTTTTCATCTGCCTCATTTACCACAAAGCAACTGTCATTTTGATTTTCATTCAGATCTACTGCTGACTTTGAATAAAAAAACAAGTACCCAGCTTCTGTAACGTCTTTGGTGAAACGATGAACGGTGACATCATTGACTACGTGGTCATCAAACTCCACAAACGACGTACCAGAAGCGTTTCGCACAAATGTACGGTAATGCCCACTTTGCAATGACTTTCCGTCGTGGACGACGACTGTCCTTAGTTCGTAAACTGCTGGCGTTTTGTTTAAGCAAAACCGAGACAAGTCTAATATCATAGATGGGGATACATTCGCAGTTATCTTTTCTCGCCTGCCATCAACAATGCGGAAACGTAATAGTTGAAGCACCAGTAACGCCGGACAATTGACAATTCGAGAAACGATCATTTTCTTAACTCCCTTTTGTTTGCATCCGTCACAGTCTACGCCTGCTACTATCTCGTCTTCTAAAAACGTGTACAGACAGTTCACAAGATTGTTCTTTTGCGCTGGCACAGGTAAAGTACACGATGTGGTATTCTCCACTTCCTTGCATGCCGTACAATCAATGCACATAACTGACTTGCTTATTTCTATCTCATTAGTCAGATATGACTCCCTTAAGAAGGGCACAACAATTTGTGTGTAAAATTCGGTAGCGTCCTGTTGCTCATTACATCTGAAATTTACTTGTGCGGCGCATTCTTCAATGATAGCCTTTACGGAGTGGAATGACACTGGCTGTTTAATGTCTGCCGATAGCATGTGGAAAAGTTCAATTAACTTCCGCCAAATAAAGAACTCGCTGCCTTGGAATTTTTCAAGTGAAAGATTGGCTGCGCGAATAAACGGCTTCACTGCTTGGATTGTAGCTATCCACCAGCAGGAAACGCTATTATTCGAAATCCCTCTGGGCCTGTTGGAATTTTTGTCACCGGTAGTTGTCAGGGTTTCTTTTTTCTTGGTATCGTTTATGCCTTTTTTCCGGTGTGGTGAAATTTGTGTGTCTTCGGCAACATCTGACTCAGAACTGATATGTTTTTGTTTCTTCTGACGTTTATTTGTTACTGTATCTTTGAATTGTAGTGCTGTAGAAGGTGGCGTTAGATACACGCCTTTTCGATTAGGGGTACTTGAACGGACACGTTTAGACCATTTCTCTTTCGATAGTTTTAACGATCTTGGGTGGATTGTCCTACGTGATGTGCAAAACGCCTCACAAAATTCTCTTTGCAAAGGCAACATGTCCCTTTCATAAATTAAAACGAAATCACTGACTTTGCTACATCGCGTGGAATTCAACTTTGCACGTTTAACCTCCTGCATACTTTTTTCGATTACCCCCTGAGTACGATTGTCTGAGGTTATGTTCTGGAATGTAGAACTTTTTATCTTATTGTACTTTGTTGAAAATGATTCGTATGCATTAGATGTTCCATGCCTGCCTATATCGTGAAGTAGCAGTCCGGACCAAAGTGGAATATTCGGCAAAATGAAATCTAGTAGATGATTAATGAAATCTATTCCATAATATGGATTTTTGTTCATTGTTACTGGTTTATTTGGGTCGTTTTCTTTTGTTAGCAGATTGATGGTATGCTCAGCTGTTCTCTTAAAATGAGCCCGAAACGGGGAATTTGGCGATTTTTTTACGTAATCGTCCTCAGATATATTGAACTGACAGAAATCATTGTCGTTCAACATTGATTGGGTTTCTGGCAGCAACACGTCATTTTCTTCATCCCCATATTTGCCTATTAAGCTTTCCTCATCGTTCTGCTCAATTTTAGATTTTAAGTTGTGATAATTTGCTTTGACATTAATGGACATGAATTTGCTGTGAGTTAAGACTACTATAGATTGGACTGTATCGTTGATATCTTCAAAATCGGTAGACTGGAGAAGAAGCCCGATCCAGTACATGGCGTCCCTAAAGTTATTTTTGTAATACTTTCTGCATATCTTTGAAGCATTTTTCATGAAATGGCTCGCACATGTATGGATCAAGGTCTTCTTCAAATCTTCTGTTTTGGCAACCCCAGTCACGATTCTGTAGCAACGACTGAAGTACTCTTGGACAGTTTCACAGTTAAAGGCTTTTAAAACTGCTAGGAGTAGTGTTGGACTTCCATCGATCATTACCATTATGGGAGGGGTGACACCGTGGTGGCCATAAAGACTCTGCTCGGAATGAAGGAAGCATTGTAAGAAATAACTAACGAGGACGGCGTTATGATCTACAGTCAATAGTGATGCAAGAACGAAAGGGGGAGAACCTTTTATGGGATGTCTGATAACTAAGTCGTACAATTGGTACTTTTTTGAACCAGAAAACTGTGAGTTGTTACATATTATGGACCCGGTAGCGTCTAAATAAATTATATCCCTTGACGAAATGTGATGATACACCTTAACTGAATCTTGCGAAATAATATAACGTACGCAGGAGAGAGACTCACCTGCCGCAATATTCCTGGAATTCTTTTATTTGCGTCTGACTGTCGCCTAACAATATTTAGAAGTGTGCTTAATTCGCTTTCCTGTGACAATATATGCCCTTCGCATGAGATTGTATGTAGTACCTCCTTTCTTGGTGCCTCGTCACGACAACCTGACATAAATACTTCATCGTTTATTTTTTTCAGGTTATCCAAATGTTCTCTTCTTGTTTTTTTATATTTTAGCACTTTTCGGAGGGCTTCTCTTTGTGTATTTCGTACAAATCGTGCTCGCCGTTCACTTTTCTTGTGTTTTACCTTCCCTGTAAAGGAAACACGCGCCTTCAACTCACTTTCGTTTTTGATAAGTATTTGAAATTTCACAGTGCAATCGCTGAAATTGCAGTACCCAGACGAACGGAAAGCTGTTCGTGACCGACCTCGCGATTTACTCGAAACGTAATGTCGTCTAAACTGAAAGGAGCAGTAAGGATGTAATTGTTTTAGACCCTTCACGAACACGTGAATCCAGCGTTTGGGAAACGAAGTACCATTTTGTTGTTTCTTAAGTGACATCCATTCAGATTTATCTATGAAAAAGTAACATTTTTTTTTCGGGGGTAACTGCACTGTCCAGCAGGTTTTGCTTTGGGTTACTTCACCATCTTTTTCAGTGCACATGTCATCCCTAACACTGCGAGGCAAAATGTCGTCAGTACCTTCGTTGGAATTATCAGCCTTAGAACTGTTATTTTCGACCTGGTTTTTGACTACATCACGGTTTAACTGCGCGTGTTCACATGGGTTCTCAATCACACCGGACGAAATAGGGATTTCAGGAAGGCGGGAAGAGGAGGTCGCGCTACAGTCGTAGTTTGGTTGTACATTTGTTCCGAATTGGTCACTTGAAATTGAATTGTTCTCAGATAAAACACTAATTGGGGAGACGTGGGGGGATTCAACAAGGATATTTTCTGGCGATGCAGTTTTGTTACTGCACTGAATCCAACTCAAAACTTTAGACTGTGCATCCATTTGTTCTACAGGGGGATGTGCGTCTTTATCTAATTCTTTGTCGGTAGAGCTGGAATTTGGAGGCTTCGTTTGTTGACTGAATACCCTTTTACCATAATTGCACCCATTCAAGCCGCAAATAAAGGTGACGTTGTCCATATACGATTTTTTTCGAGATATGGGTTTCAAATGTATGCACGAGTAATGGTACCACTCATCGCATTCATCACACCCTATCATGCTTCGTGAGCGATTATAGGACTCTCGGCAAACACAATATTTAGAGTTGCTACTACTTGAGGATTTCATATGTTTGCTTTCTCGTATAAAGTCCGGAGACTGGTATTTTAATTCGCACGGCGAGTTTGGACGTGGACAACTAATTATATTGCTAAATATCGATTTTGTTTCTTTACTTGCGACTGAATGGTTTACATTTTGCCCTTGAGAGGGTGACTCGCAGCATTTGGACTTGACCGAAAGGCAGTCATCTTCATGATTTGTGGAGACTTTTTCGTGCATTTTGCTTTCCTCTCTGTCTGATACATCTGACCTTGGGACATTTTCTGTCTTACTTTGTGTAACAGCAGGTTTTTGGTCATTTACCTGAAATTCCTCTGATTTTACGCCATTGGCGGATGAATCAGATTTGGTTTCCGACTCGGATCCATTGTCAGGACATGGTGAGCATGCTGTTGTGTTCTCTAGGGTTGTAGTATTCTTAGTATTACACGTAGTTGTCTTTTTCTTGTTAGTGAAAAGGTTACGCACCCTATCGCGCACACTATGCCGATTGTTTCGCCACATAATCCCCAAAATTTTTTGACAGTTTTGCCTCCACATACTACCAACTTTCCTGCGTAAATGTATTGCTACAACTGTCGAAACTCTGATGTAATCGTCATCACCTGGATAATCTTGCAGAGACTCAGCAAGGATACTGGCTATCTTATCAATGCTATCTTCGGTTGTTTTACGCTTTCTTCCTCCCCCGAATTCGACGTCGTCGTCGTTTAAACATCCCTGGATCATTATAAACAGAAGAAGTATCTTGCGTAATAATGCACGTACATTTATATAGTTATTCAACCTAACATGCATTTATATACCAACAGATTAGTGTGGCAGAAATGAATAAGGGCTGGGATGATTAAAGTTCTTAGCAAAGTTGATTTCTTTTTCTGCGAAGTTTTGTTTTTAATATTTACTTTATTTTACTAAAAAAAACACAATGCTTTGTATTTTAGACATCGGCAACCATGTAAACAATGCAGCTTTTATACGGTCGTTTTGCGTCTTGCCGTGAGCAAAGATTTTAGCTAGTCCATGAGGGAGGGGGGAGGAGGGGGGAGGGGGGGGGGAGTGGGGGGGGGGGGGAGGGGGGGGGGGGGGGGGGCGGGCGGGGGCTGATGCCTTTTTAACCCCCACCCAGATTTCGTTTTAAATTTTGTACATATTACATTTACACCATCGTATTCTATACACCAGAGAAACATGTAGCACTTTACACAGTTTTCTGGGGAAAAAATGAAACATTTAACTGAAATAAAATAACACAAAATAAACAATGAAAGTTCGATGGTGAAAGCCATGCAACAATATTTTTCTCCGTTTGCCAAATTTCACCCGTATAGCTAGCTACGCAGCTGCGTTCACGAAAACTCCACCTGTTTTGATTTTGGAGGGAAAAAAAGCAATATACTTAGCGCGATAATAATGCACGGGCTAAAATTACTCACATTTATCACACTCTTGTCACGATGTGCATCATAAAAATGGTCAAGGAAATCTTCTTCACCAGTGCTGACAACCTTGCACATGAAGCATGTAATATGGGATTGCGATTGTCTGCTGCTGTCATTGTCTGCATGTCTTAAAGTCTTTCCGAACTGGTGTTTACTTTCATCGCAATAACTTTCTCGAAGTATCGTCTGAAATATAAATAATAATTGTGCGAAATGTAAGAACCCAATCCGAACCCCAATATATAAAATGTATTTTATAAAAGTTTGACGTATACAGTATCGGTTTCATGCCACCATGCACGGGACACTAAACGTGTCCGTGTTTGTTCTCCAGATCGGGAAGAGAAAAATAAATCCCCGTGCTTCTCTGTTCTCTCCCCGATCTGGAGGATAAACACGGGAGATGTTCAGTGGCCCATTACAGTGTGTACACACAACAATAGACAGCCGAGGTGTGTCGTGCGTTGCCATAGTAATTGGCTCTAAATATCATGTGCAAAAGCACATGGGTGATTATTTATATTCGGGTATGTGACATGCATATTTTTATGCAAATCTATAAATCATCACCATTCATCCTTTATTTTGTAAACCCATTTCCATTAATACGTTTCTTGAAAGTGACGGTATGTCACCCATTGCGCTATGAATGTACGTATTCTAGACGTGATGATGGTGAACCTTTAAGGCCCTAATTAAGCATCAATTAGTGACGGGCTGAAGCCGGCACAAAAATTAAGTGTGCCCACCGATGTGTTCTCCTTGTTTGCGTAATAAAAATGAACAATATCAACAACATGTGAGGTACACTTTTATAGAAAGACACCCATTGCGCTATAAATGGACGTATTCGAGACGTGATGATGATGACCTTTAATGCCCTAATTAAGCATCAATTAGTGACGGGCTGAAGCAGGCACAAAAATTAAGTGTGCCCACCGATGTGTTCTCCATGTTTGCGTAATAAAAATGCACAATATCAACAACATGTGAGGTACACTTTTATAGAAAGAGACCTATTGCGCTATAAATGTACGTATTCTAGACGTGATGATGGTGACCTTTAAGGCCCTAATTAAGCATCAATTAGTGACGGGCTGAAGCCGGCACAAAAATTAAGTGTGCTCACCGATGTGTTCTCCATGTTTGGGTAATAAAAATGCACAATATCAACAACATGTGAGGTACACTTTTATAGAAAGACACCCATTGCGCTATAAATGGACGTATTCGAGACGTGATGATGATGACCTTTAATGCCCTAATTAAGCATCAATTAGTGACGGGCTGAAGCCGGCACAAAAATTAAGTGTGCCCACCGATGTGTTCTCCATGTTTGCGTAATAAAAATGCACAATATCAACAACATGTGAGGTACACTTTTATAGAAAGAGACCTATTGCGCTATAAATGTACGTATTCTAGACGTGATGATGGTGACCTTTAAGGCCCTAATTAAGCATCAATTAGTGACGGGCTGAAGCCGGCACAAAAAATAAGTGTGCCCACCGATGTGTTCTCCGTGTTTGCGTAATAAAAATGCACAATATCAACAACATGTGAGGTACACTTTTCTAGAAAGAGACCCATTGCGCTATAAATGGACCTGTTCGAGACGTGATGATGGTGAACCTTTAATGCCCTAATTAGGCATCAATTAGTGACGGGCTGAAGCCGGCACAAAAAATAAGTGTGCCCACCGATGTGTTCTCCATGTTTGGGTAATCAAAATGCACAATATCAACAACATGTGAGGTACACTTTTCTAGAAAGAGACCATTGCGCTATAAATGTACGTAATGGAGACGTGATGATGGTGAATCTTTAAGGCCCTACTTAGGCATCAATTAGTGACGGGCTGAAGCCGGCACAAAAATTAAGTGTGCCCACCGATGTGTTCTCCTTGTTTGCGTAATAAAAATGAACAATAACGACAACATGTGAGGTACACCTTTTTAGAAACAGACCTATTGCGCTATAAATGTACGTAATCTAGACGTGATGATGGTACCTTTAAGGCCCTAATTAAGCATCAATTAGTGACGGGCTGAAGCCGGCACAAAAATAAGTGTGCCCACCGATGTGTTCTCCATGTTTGGGTAATAAAAATGCACAATATCAACAACATGTGAGGTACACTTTTATAGAAAGACACCCATTGCGCTATAAATGGACGTATTCGAGACGTGATGATGATGACCTTTAATGCCCTAATTAAGCATCAATTAGTGACGGGCTGAAGCCGGCACAAAAATTAAGTGTGCCCACCGATGTGTTCTCCATGTTTGCGTAATAAAAATGCACAATATCAACAACATGTGAGGTACACTTTTATAGAAAGAGACCATTGCGCTATAAATGTACGTAATGGAGACGTGATGATGGTGAATCTTTAAGGCCCTACTTAGGCATCAATTAGTGACGGGCTGAAGCCGGCACAAAAATTAAGTGTGCCCACCGATGTGTTCTCCTTGTTTGCGTAATAAAAATGAACAATAACGACAACATGTGAGGTACACCTTTTTAGAAACAGACCTATTGCGCTATAAATGTACGTATTCTAGACGTGATGATGGTGACCTTTAAGGCCCTAATTAAGCATCAATTAGTGACGGGCTGAAGCCGGCACAAAAATTAAGTGTGCTCACCGATGTGTTCTCCATGTTTGGGTAATAAAAATGCACAATATCAACAACATGTGAGGTACACTTTTATAGAAAGACACCCATTGCGCTATAAATGGACGTATTCGAGACGTGATGATGATGACCTTTAATGCCCTAATTAAGCATCAATTAGTGACGGGCTGAAGCCGGCACAAAAATTAAGTGTGCCCACCGATGTGTTCTCCATGTTTGCGTAATAAAAATGCACAATATCAACAACATGTGAGGTACACTTTTATAGAAAGAGACCTATTGCGCTAGAAATGGACCTGTTCGAGACGTGATGATGGTGAACCTTTAATGCCCTAATTAGGCATCAATTAGTGACGGGCTGAAGCCGGCACAAAAATTAAGTGTGCCCACCGATGTGTTCTCCATGTTTGGGTCATAAAAATGCACAATATCAACAACATGTGAGGTACACTTTTCTAGAAAGAGACCCATTGCGCTATAAATGTACGTATTCTAGACGTGATGATGGTGAACCTTTAAGGCCCTAATTAAGCATCAATTAGTGACGGGCTGAACACAAAAATAAAGTGTGCCCACCGATGTGTTCTCCGTGTTTGCGTAATAAAAATGCACAATATCAACAACATGTGAGGTACACTTTTCTAGAAAGAGACCATTGCGCTATAAATGTACGTAATGGAGACGTGATGATGGTGAATCTTTAAGGCCCGAATTAGGCATCAATTAGTGACGGGCTGAAGCCGGCACAAAAATTAAGTGTGCCCACCGATGTGTTCTCCTTGTTTGCGTAATAAAAATGAACAATAACGACAACATGTGAGGTACACCTTTTTAGAAACAGACCTATTGCGCTATAAATGTACGTATTCTAGACGTGATGATGGTACCTTTAAGGCCCTAATTAAGCATCAATTAGTGACGGGCTGAAGCCGGCACAAAAAATAAGTGTGCCCACCGATGTGTTCTCCATGTTTGGGTAATAAAAATGCACAATATCAACAACATGTGAGGTACACTTTTATAGAAAGACACCCATTGCGCTGTAAATGTACGTGATGATGGTGAATCTTTCAGGCCCTAATTAAGCATCAATTAGTGACGGGCTGAAGCCGGCACAAAAATTAAGTGTGCCCACCGATGTGTTCTCCATGTTTGCGTAATAAAAATGAACAATAACGACAACATGTGAGGTACACCTTTTTAGAAAGAGACCTATTGCGCTATAAATGTACGTATTCTAGACGTGATGATGGTGACCTTTAAGGCCCTAATTAAGCATCAATTAGTGACGGGCTGAAGGCGGCACAAAAATTAAGTGTGCCCACCGATGTGTTCTCCGTGTTTGCGTAATAAAAATGCACAATATCAACAACATGTGAGGTACACTTTTCTAGAAAGAGACCCATTGCGCTAGAAATGGACCTGTTCGAGACGTGATGATGGTGAACCTTTAATGCCCTAATTAGGCATCAATTAGTGACGGGCTGAAGCCGGCATAAAAAAATTAAGTGTGCGTACCGATGTGTTCTTCGTTATGATGTACTAAAAATGTAATATTTTACGCACGTGTTAGGTACACCTTCTCTGAAAGTGGCTTTTGTTTTAAAAAAACAAAACAATATTACACTATTTCATGCATACTTAGTGAAAAATGTAAGCGTATTAAATTAATGTAAACATTATTAATGAAGTCCAACGTACCAATGCAAACATTGTTATCTCTATTTTAGATGTAAATTAAAAATGTTCGTAATTTGTGTTCGATTAACGAAAATTCGTTCTGCAAATAAACAGTTTCCTGGCAATTCTTGTTCACTTTTTCGCCATCCTGCAGTGCATGTTTTCTTGTAGAAAGTCGACTGTACAAAACTGAGGCTGAAAATCGATGCTGAGAAAAAAATGAGGCTGAAAAGTGAGGCTGGGAAAATCGGGCCCGAAATGCGGCCAGCTTTAGATTGGTCGTTTATGGAGACATCCCCACAAACGGCGACATACTCCTTTTTAGAGGACAGGCACGCTGCAAATATTGTTTGGGTCACAGCTGTCTCCCGATGTGGAGACTGTCCGAGAATACGGAGATTGTCTCCTAGTTGGCGCGTGCGCCCCTACTGGTTGGTATCGTAAATACATGTACATAGCTTGAGATATAAACAAAATGGATGAGATTTTCAATTACATGATGAAATCTAAACAAAGTAAATAATTGAGTTAATAAATAAGTGTCTAGTGTTTTTAATGTTATGTACATGCACAAAAAAAAGGGCGAGATCTTACAAGTACTTTCTAAACGAACCTTACATAATCTGTATCTTTTCACTGCATCCGGATTTCCCATTTATTCACCCGGCCCGGCGGTCCCTTGGTCATAAGGCCCTACATAATTAGAATAAATTATTTATACATAATCTGTGTTGTAAACAGATGTGGACAAATGTCCAACATGTCCAAGAGTTTGGAAAATCTGAATGCAGTGTTTTTTTTCGAAAATGTCTGTAGGCGCCCATGGAGCTACTGATCCTATCTGCAAGAAGCACCAAGAGAGGGCGCCCTACAGTCCGGTAGTACTATTTACCGGAAAACACCCGAAAGCACTTAATAACACCACCCCCACTACCTGCAGAAAACACCATAAAATACTGTTTTCCGGTGTTTTCCGGTATTTAGTATGTTTTCCGGTATTTAGTATGTTTTCCGGTGTTTTCTGGTGTTTTCCGGTGTTTTCCGGTATTTTCCGGTGTTTTCCGGTATATAGTATCACCCCTACAGTCCGGGATCTGGAATTTGTAAGTAGGCCTAACTTTATTTCCCTTTATTTTGCACAGTTGGCAGGAAGACGGCCGTGATGGATGTCTTGTTCCGTTTAAACATTTGCATAGGCTGAGGAGACAGGACCAAGTTTTCTACTAAAGAAAAAAGGTATTAGAACTGATGGTTTTATCATGGTTTTATGAGCACGGTATAAACACATAGGCCTAGCCCTACAAATAGGGCTGTAATTTAGCTCGCTTTTCAAATCTGACTTATTACAGTCGCATGTGATTTGCGACTGTAATAAGTCAGATTTGAAAAGCGAGCTATTTACAGCCCTATTTGTAGGGCTAGGTAACACAGATCAAAAGTTTGATCTGAGGCTCGTTCCAACTCCTGTCTTTCCTTCCTCCATGAGCAGATGAGTAGGCCTACTCTCATGTGCTTGTTGGTTTTGATTGATGGCCGAATACATAATAATAATAATAATAATAATAATAATAATACTCGGACTTAGCTAAGATAATCTCAGCTCTTGCTTTATCATTTGTCATTGGGATGTGGTCTTTTCACTGGACTTCACTTTTTTTTCTCCTTAAAATGACTTATTAAGAGGTAGGCCTACTTTTAGAAGGCTAAAAGTGATTTTCTGACATTTACATTGGGTCACTAGTCTGTGCACACTAGTGCTGGGAGTTACCGTTTATTTTTCTAAACGTTTAAACGTCAATTTAACGTTCGTTTAAACGTTTAAACGAATAGTAAACATAACAAAAAGTAAAACTTATTACCATGCTCGCAATATAAAGTTCTTTGACCGGGTATCATGTGCGTTCGCGCGGCACCACGATCGTCGGCTCCACGGTGTTTACCGCCCTGCTTTGAATTCAACTTGCAAGATGAAACCGAAAACCATCAGTAAAATCGCTTCCGCCCGCTAACGCAACTGTAGGCTACATCTTCGGCTTGAAACCACAAAGGTTACCGTCCCGACCGTTGGGCTCATCACAGCGGTATGATGCCTGATTCTTTCAGAACAAAACTGCCTCTTTAGAACTTTCTGGCGGCGCAAAACGGCCATTAGATCTTTGAAAAAGGGAGGATCGTTTTTTCACAAGTTGGTTTTGGATATCCGTTTAGCATTTTTCTAAACGGATAGTTACGGTTCGGTCGTTTAAACGTTTACACGTCGCAGCTCTAGTGCACACCCTTTTCATGTAGTGGATGGTTGTCATTTTGCCTCAAAATCGGGATCACACACAAAAATGCCTCCTAGTTGTGTCCTGAAGCCAAAATGTTCTCCCACGTGCAAACTCAACGACAGCTTTTCTCGTCGCCGTTTTAATAATTCTGGACGTGGGAGGGCACTCTCCTCAGTGAAAATAAGATACAGTTTGGCCCGTGTTCGGACTGCGCAGCGACCAAATGCTGACAGACTGTATACTATTCGTGCTTTCGGAGATTGTTTTAATAAAGGGAAATAAAGTCTGAGTGCCATTCGGTTGCCGACGGCCGTCTCGTATACTATTCGGGCCTTTGGAGATCATTTTAATAAAGGAAAAAAAAAACGAGTAGCATTTGGTTGCCAATGGCCGCCTCATATACTATTCGTGCTTTCGGAGATTGTTTTAATAAAGGAAAATAAAGCCTGAATGCCTTTCGGCTAACACGATCTTTCGGGGCCGAGGGCCGCGTTCGAGTTAAGATCCGCAGATCCGGAGATCCACTCAAAATTACCACCTTTGGTGAGGGGTGGGGACAGGGAAATAAAGCCCGAGTAGCACTCGGTTGTCGACAGCCGCCTCGGATACTAGTCGGGCTTTCGGAGATTGTTTTAATAAAGGGAAATAAAGCCCGAGTGCCATTCGGTAGCCGACGGCCGTCTCGTATACTAGTTGAGCCTTCAGAGATTGTTTTAATAAAGGGAAATAAAGCCCGAGTGACATTCAGTTGCCGACGGCCGCATCGGATACTGTTTGTGCCTTCAATCATAGTATCACGCTACTTTAAAATAATTTAATTGGTAAGAACAAAAGATCTAAAATTCCGCTAGTGGCTGGTTGCATACAAAATGATGCCTTTGGGTGGCCAATTTACTTGTTGGCATTCTCGGTCGTTCATTGAATATGTGCCCTTTGAAATCGATTTGTGAGGGCAACGTACATTACCAAGAGTGAAAATACGTGCACCGTGCACACTGTCAGAAGATAGCCTTGGTGTCCATGCCTCCGTTTAACTACATTCGAAAGGTTTTTTGCGACCGCGACTCTCTGATTTTAACAAAATATTTTAAGCTCTGTTAGGCCCTGTATTCTATAATTACTCCTAAATCTCTACATGTCCTTTCTCGTGAAAATGCACGTGTCTGAAATCTCACCTTGCAGTCCAAATGAAACATTGAAAAAACACCGTGGAGGTCCATGGAATCTCACGTTCATCAATTCACACCAGGATGTATTTGGATGACTTACATACATGTACATGTAGACACAGCCGTAGACAAACATTAGATTGGGACTCTGTGATACTCGGTATCAGAAACGCACTGTGCCCGCAAAAGCTTCATTTTATATAATAATCAGTAATACCTCCGAAAACCTGAAAATGCATGCATGTTTTTGTGTCGAAGGAATGGTAAAAAAAAATGTTTGCAGAAAACATTTTTAAAAGACATTTTCAGTCACCGTTTCAGTGGGCACATTTCTCCTGCAAACGTACCATTTTATACAGGAAAAAAAATCATGACGTGTTTGTTAAACCATTGCTATTAACACTTTTAGTCAGATTTTTCTTGTCAACTCATGGAGTAAAATTTTAGGTACCGGTAACTGAAAATGTACCAGGGCTTCAATGCAGGGCAATAAGTTTTATTTTTATTATTATTTTTTACATTTTTTTGTTTGTTTTTTTGTGTATAAAGCTGTGAGACCAGAGCAGTCAGTTGGATTCCAAGACATCTGCCCTGCGTTAGTTTATGCTGCCAAGTGAGACACTGTCTCTCGATCCTCATCGAGAAGTCAAAATCCTGCCCTTGGAGTTTACTAAAGGAGGTGCCGTTCCAACCTGAAGACTACAAGAAGATGACTTCTCCTCATGACATGTACATGTAAGAGATAAAACGTCACCTGCGATATGAAAACCTGTGCTAGTGAGCGCTGAAAACCGGTGAATGCAAGCACACACTGTGATATGACATTTAGACAGAAGAAACACATGAAAACCCACACTGTGGGTGAGCGGCCTATGCATGTAGCCACTGTGATAAGACATTTGCACAATGTGCAAGCATGAAGCAGCATATAAGAACCCACACCAGTGAACGGCCGTATGCATGCAGATACTGTGATAAAACATTCTCAAATACTAGCACCTTGGCGGTACACATGAGAATGCATACAGGCAAGCGACTTTATGCATGCAGCCACTGCAGTAAGGCATTCTTAAATACTAGCACCTTGGCGATACACATAAGAACACATACTGGAGAGCGCCCTTTTGCATGCAGCCACTGTGGTAAGACGTTCACACGGAGGCATCACTTAGAAAGACACATGGGATCTCATACTGGAGAGCAGCCATATGCATGCAGCCACTGTGGTAAGACATTCGCACAGAATGGTAATTTGAAGATACACATGAGAACCCACACTGGTGAGCGGCCATATGCATGCAGTCACTGTGATAAAACATTCACAAATACTGGTTCCTTGAAGATACACTCGATAAGAAACCATACTAGTAAGCGGCCTTATGCATGCATCCACTGTGATAAGACATTCTTAAATACTAACACCTTGGCGGTACATATGAGAATGCATACAGGCAAACAACTTTATGCATGCAGCCACTGTGGTAAGGCATTTTTAAATACTAGCACCTTGGCGATGCACATGAGAACACATACTGGAGAGCGGCCATATGCATGCAGATACTGTGATAAAACATTCACACAGAGTCCTCACTTAACGAGACACATGAGAACCCATACTGGTGAGCGGCCATATGTATGCAGCCACTGTGGTAAGGCATTCATGCAGAGTGGTGATTTGAAGAAACACATGAAAATTCACACTGGTGAGCGGCCATATGGATGCAGCCACTGTGATAAGACATTCATAGAGAGTGCGCACTTGAAGATACACTCAATAAGAAACCATACTACCGGTAGTAAGCGGTCTTATGCATGCATCCACTGTGATAAGACATTCTTAAATACTAGTTCCTTGTCGATACACACGAGAATGCATACAGGCAAGTGGCCATATGTATGCAGCCACTGTGGTAAGACATTCGCACAGAATGGTAACTTGAAGATACACATGAGAACCCACACTAATAAGCGCCATTTGCATGTAGCTACTGTGGTAAGGCATTCACACACAGTGGTAGCTTGAAGGCACACATGAGAACTCATACTAGAGAGCAGTCTTTTGCATGCAGCCACTGTGGTAAGACGTTCACACAGAGGCATCACTTAGAAAGACACATGAGATCCCATACTGGAGAGAAGCCATACGCATGCAGCCACTGTGGTAAGACATTCGCACAGAATGGTAACTTGAAGATACACATGAGAACCCACACTAATGAGCGTCCATTTGCATGTAGCTACTGTGGTAAGGCATTCACACACAGTGGTAGCTTGAAGGCACACATGAGAACTCACACTGGAGAGCGGCCTTTTGAATGCAGCCACTGTCGCGAGACATTCGTAAATGCTAGTTCCTTAGCATCACACATAAAAAGACACACAGGCAAGCAACAATATGCTTGCAGCCACTGTGATAAGACATTTACTCGGAGTTGTAACTTGAAGAGACACATGATAACGCACACTGATGAACGACTGTATGTATGCAGCCAATGCAACAGGTCATTCTTAAATGCTAGTTCCTTGGCAACACACATGGGAACGCATACAGGCAAGCGGCCATATGCATGCATCCACTGTGATAAGACATTCACACAGAATGGTACCTTGCAGACACACATGAAAATCCACACCGGTGAGCGGCCATACGCATGCAGCCACTGTGATAAGACATACCTAACGAGTAGTAACTTGAAGGCACACATGAGAACTCATACTAATGAGCGTCCATTTGCATGTAGCTACTGTGGTAAGGCATTCACACAGAGTAGTAGCTTAAAGTCACACATGAGAACCCATACTGGAGAGCGGCCATATGCATGCAGCCACTGCGATAAGACGTTCACACATAGGCATCACTTAGAAAGACACATGGAAATCTATACTGGTGAGCGGGCTTTTGCATGCAGCCACTGTCCTGAGACATTCGATCAAAGTGAAAACTTGAAGCAACATATGAAGACCCATACTGGTGAGCCGCCATATGCATGCAGCTACTGTGATAAGACATTCACACAGAGTGGTAACTTGAAGGCACACATGAGAACTCATACTAATGAGCGTCCATTTGCATGTAGCTACTGTGGTAAGGCATTCACACAGAGTGGTAGCTTGAAGGCACACATGAGAACCCATACTGGAGAGCGGCCATATGCATGCAGCCACTGCGATAAGACGTTCACACATAGGCATCACTTAGAAAGACACATGGAAATCCATACTGGTGAGCGGGCTTTTGCATGCAGCCACTGTCCTGAGACATTCGATCAAAGTGAAAACTTGAAGCAACACAAGAGATCCCATATTAGTGAGCCGCCATTTGCATGCAGCCACTGTGATAAGACATTCACACAGAATGGTAACTTGAAGGCACACATGAGAATCCATACTGGTGAACGGCCCTATGCATGCAAACATTGTGGTAAAACATTCACACAGAGAAGTAACTTAAAGACACACATGAGAACTCATACTGGTGAATGACCTTTTGCATGCAAACTCTGTGATAAGACATTCGTGAATGCTAGTCATTTGGCATCACACATGAGAACGATCCATAAGCAACTGCGTGGTGAACAGACGTATGCATGCAAACATTGTGATAAGACATTCACACACAGTAATAACTTAAAAAGACACATGAGAACCCGTACTGGTGAGCGAACATACGCATGCAGCCACTGTGATGAGACATTCAAACAAAGTGAAAACTTGGAGACACACGTGAGAACCCATACTGGAGAGACGGAGCAACCATGTGCATGCAGCCACTGTGATGAGACATTGAAACAAAGTGAAAACTTGGAGACACACATGAGAACCCATACTGGTGAGACTGAGCTACCATGTGCATGCAGCCACTGTGATGAGACATTCGAACAAAGTGAACACTTGGAGACACACATGAGAACCCATACTGGTGAGACGGAGCTACCATATGCATGCAGCCACTGTGATGAGACATTCGAACAGAGTCAAAACTTGGAGACACACATGAGATCCCATACTGGTGAGACGGAGCAACCATATGCATGCAGCCACTGTGATGAGACATTCGAACAAAGTGAAAACTTGGAGACACACATGAGATCCCATACTGGTGAGACTGAGCTACCATATGCATGCAGCCACTGTGATGAGACATTCAAACAAAGTGAAAACTTGGAGACACACATGAGAACCCATACTGGTGAGACTGAGCTACCATATGCATGCAGCCACTGTGATGAGACATTCGAACAAAGTCAAAACTTGGAGACACGCGTGAGAACCCATACTGGTGAGACGGAGCTACCATATGCATGCAGCCACTGTGATGAGACATTCGAACAAAGTCAAAACTTGGAGACACGCGTGAGAACCCATACTGGTGAGACGGAGCTACCATATGCATGCAGCCACTGTGATGAGACATTCAAACAAAGTGAAAACTTGGAGACACACATGAGATCCCATACTGGTGAGACGGAGCTACCATATGCATGCAGCCACTGTGATGAGACATTCGAACAAAGTCAAAACTTGGAGACACGCGTGAGAACCCATACTGGTGAGACGGAGCTACCATATGCATGCAGCCACTGTGATGAGACATTCGAACAAAGTGAAAACTTGGAGACACACATGAGAACCCATACTGGCGAGACGGAGCTACCATATGCATGCAGCCACTGTGATGAGACATTCGAACAGAGTGAAAACTTGGAGACACACATGAGAACCCATACTGGTGAGACTGAGCTACCATATGCATGCAGCCACTGTGATGAGACATTCAAACAGAGTGAAAACTTGGAGACACACATGAGAACCCATACTGGTCAGACTGAGCTACCATATGCATGCAGCCACTGTGATGAGACATTCGAACAAAGTGAAAACTTGGAGACACACATGAGAACCCATACTGGTGAGACGGAGCTACCATATGCATGCAGCCACTGTGATGAGACATTCAAACAAAGTGAAAACTTGGAGACACACATGAGATCCCATACTGGTGAGACGGAGCTACCATATGCATGCAGCCACTGTGATGAGACATTCGAACAAAGTGAAAACTTGGAGACACACATGAGAACCCATACTGGTGAGACGGAGCTACCATATGCATGCAGCCACTGTGATGAGACATTCGAACAAAGTGAAAACTTGGAGACACACATGAGATCCCATACTGGTGAGACGGAGCTACCATATGCATGCAGCCACTGTGATGAGACATTCGAACAGAGTGAAAACTTGGAGACACGCGTGAGAACCCATACTGGTGAGACGGAGCTACCATATGCATGCAGCCACTGTGATGAGACATTCAAACAAAGTGAAAACTTGGAGACACACATGAGAACCCATACTGGTGAGACGGAGCTACCATATGCATGCAGCCACTGTGATGAGACATTCGAACAGAGTGAAAACTTGGAGACACACATGAGAACCCATACTGGTGAGACTGAGCTACCATATGCATGCAGCCACTGTGATGAGACATTCGAAGAAAGTGAAAACTTGGAGACACACATGAGATCCCATACTGGTGAGATTGAGCTACCATATGCATGCAGCCACTGTGATGAGACATTCGAACAAAGTGAAAACTTGGAGACACACATGAGAACCCATACTGGTGAGACGGAGCTACCATATGCATGCAGCCACTGTGATGAGACATTCGAACAGAGTGAAAACTTGGAGACACACATGAGAACCCATACTGGTGAGACTGAGCTACCATATGCATGCAGCCACTGTGATGAGACATTCGAAGAAAGTGAAAACTTGGAGACACACATGAGATCCCATACTGGTGAGACGGAGCAACCATATGCATGCAGCCACTGTGATGAGACATTCGAACAGAGTGAAAACTTGGAGACACACATGAGAACCCATACTGGCGAGACGGAGCTACCATATGCATGCAGCCACTGTGATGAGACATTCGAACAAAGTGAAAACTTGGAGACACACATGAGAACCCATACTGGTGAGACGGAGCTACCATATGCATGCAGCCACTGTGATGAGACATTCGAACAAAGTGAAAACTTGGAGACACACATGAGAACCCATACTGGTGAGACGGAGCTACCATATGCATGCAGCCACTGTGATGAGACATTCGAACAGAGTGAAAACTTGGAGACACACATGAGAACCCATACTGGTGAGACTGAGCTACCATATGCATGCAGCCACTGTGATGAGACATTCGAAGAAAGTGAAAACTTGGAGACACACATGAGATCCCATTCTGGTGAGATTGAGCTACCATATGCATGCAGCCACTGTGATATGAGACATTCGAACAAAGTGAAAACTTGGAGACACACATGAGATCCCATACTGGTGAGACTGAGCTACCATATGCATGCAGCCACTGTGATGAGACATTCGAACAAAGTGAAAACTTGGAGACACACATGAGATCCCATATTGGTGATGAGACGGAGCAACCATATGCATGCAGCCACTGTGATGAGACATTCGAACAAAGTGAAAACTTGAAGCAACACATAACTCATACTGGTGAGCAGCCATTTGCATGCAGCCACTGTGATAAGACATTCACACAGAGAAGTAACTTAAAGACACCCATAAGAACCCATACTGGTGAACGACCTTTTGCATGTATCCACTGTGATAAGACATTCACACAGAATAGTACCTTGCAGGCACACATAAAAATCCACACCGGTGAGCGGCCATGTGCTTGCAGCCACTGTGATAAGAAATTCGTAACAAGTAGTAATTTGACAACGCACATGAGAACACACAACGGTGTGCGGCCCTTCGCTTGCAGCCACTGCGATAGCACATTCACAATTAGTAGTACATTGAGAACGCACTTAAGAACCCATACTGGTGAGCGGCCATATGCGTGCAGCCACTGTGATAGGACATTCATACAGAGTCCTCATTTACAAAGACACATGGAAATCCATACTGGTGTGCGGCCATATGCTTGCAGTCACTGTAATATGGCATTCAAACAGAATAGTAGATTGAAGACACACATGAGAGCTCACACTGATAAATGGCCACATGCATAAACACTGTGATAAGACATTCGCACAGAATGAATGCATACATGACTCAACTACAAGTTGTCGTTTATTGGATCAGTTTCGAAATAGGATCATATTTGGTCTAAAATTATCACTTTTTGAATAAATTCAACAGAACTGTTATATTTCTGAGTAAACAGGAGTTTTCTGACAATATCGTATAATTTAGTTACACTTCAAACGTTGAAAGGTTAGAGCTACATGTACATCTTTCTTTTGAAGAAAACAAACACAGAATTTTTCGGGAAACTTGTGTACTGCTTGCATTAAAGGAGCGTGACCAGATCACATTTTTGGGGGAGATATTTTATATGATTGTTAAGTTGAAACAAATCCATTTTCTAGAAAAGTCTGAACACACTTCTTCAAACAATTACATGTAATCTCGAACATTGACAACTGCAAGTGCATTGTCGCACATTGCCCCAAAAAGAAAACCTAATGCACATACAGTCCACTGCTGTGGACGTATGTGGAACGGCTGCATTCCAAACATGCGAACGTTTGTAAATGTTGGGGCTAAAGCGGGCCTCCCACTGTGCAATATTTGCCACGAATTAGCTACGATTGGGTACGATTACGTACGATTGTGTGTAGAGTCTATAGGCAGTCTCCGATAATCGTACCAATTCGTAGGGAATTTGTGGCAAATATCGCACAGTGGGAGGCCAGCTTAATGTTTTGCCCAATGTGGAACGGAATTGTTTGCCAAAATACATTGTCAAGATGGCGGTGTACACTCTCCAGCAGTCGTAGCGACGTTGTAATGTGGCTCGGCGCTACTTACAATTTTTTAAGGAAATGCGACACGTTGCCTTTGATTGTGTGTCGCCAGCGATAAGGGAAAAAACGAATCACGAAAGGTGCGATTTATTTATTTTCAAAACTGGAAACCATTGTCTGTCATCTTTCATGTCGCAATTTTAAAATGACTCGTGAACATCGCGAACAAAACAAAAGTTTGTTGGCGAACGTTGGTGGCGCACAAGTCGTTCCAGTTGAATTTGTTGGCCAATGTTTGCAAACGTTCGCGTATGTGGAACGCTGCCCAGGCTTTACATGTCTTATACTGATGAGACATTATGATACCATACTAAATAAAACGTACATGTATTTGTAAATAATATTTCAGCCAATTATATGAATAAATCACAGCACACACAATAAAACTGAATTGCGCATAAATTACAGACATTATGCACAAATATATACCTAGAGGGCGGAGTTTGGATAAATGAATAGAATATTTCACACACCATAAAAATTGGCGGAGCTTAAGATAATGGCAGTAATACAAAATAAAGGCGAGAAAAGTAAATATTTGTTGAGTCTTAACCTTGCTTAAACATTTGTTCAAATGAAAGACGACCGGTACTGTGTAAACTAACTGTTCAAAACCAGAATAAAAAAAAAAACCAAACCTAAAGCGGGCCTCCCACTGTGCGATTTTTGCCACGAATTTCCTACGAATTGGTACAATTATCGGAGACTGCCTATAGACTCTACACACAATCGTACCCAATCGTAGCTAATTCGTGGCAAAAAACGCACAGTGGGAGGCCCGCTTTATACGTTGCTTCCGGCAAGAATTGTCCTCTTAGTTACCCTGACTTAACCCTGAATACCAAGTGATACTTGATGAATGAATACAAACAAATTTAACAATAAAAATGAAATGACCGAATATGTTATAAAAATAACCCTGCATACATGTAAGAGCAGCAGTACAACCAAAATTTTTTACATAATAAAACACTCGTTGAAATATAAACACACACAATTGTACCTAGAAATAAAATATGTACTTGTAACTTGCAGCCAAAAATGCTTTATATCGACATAACTCAGAAATTACAACATTTTGCCATAATTTGCATAAAACTCTCCATGCAAAAATAACTGCTTTTGAGATGTTTTTGTGCTATTTTATAATTTAAACACAGCACCAAATGTTTGATAGAGATTTTAACATAGGCATTTCTATTTACATTCTGTTATGGACAACATTGTATGTATGTATAATATTCACATTTGTTTTTACTAAAAACTATAATTCACAATTTCTTTGAAAAATTGCTTTAGTTACATTCTGTAATTTTATTTGATTACAAAATGACTTTTGAAACTAGCTCTCTTTAATTGTGAATCTTCCAATAGGTCTTTTGCAATTGGTGGCCATCTTAGGGGACAATGGGTTACTGTGACAGTGGAAAGAATCTAACATTGAGTTTAGCAAACTTTTTTGGACAGTGATCCTGGAATTACAAAAATGTCTGAGCCAGGAAATGATACAAATTCCAGGGAAGTGGATGATAATCTATTATCAAAAGAGACGTAAGGTTAGGACCTGTGGGCATGCGTGATCAACGACCTCGTACCGCATGGTAAAATAACTAGTTTTAAGAAGAAAAAAATCCTGTCCACCAGCATGGCTGCCTGCAAAGTACTTCCAAATACTGAAAGCCACCCAGATCAAACTGCATGGCTTTCGAGAACAGCATTTTTCCCCCCATCAAAACCGTTGCTCAAAATGGAATCTTTAGTTTACTCATTTTACAGGAAATTGCTATTTTTGGTAAAATCTGAATCTCCACACGTTCTACATACCTCCCTGGCCGAAATACTCTCAAGACTGACGTACACACCTTCATTTTTATCAATTTCACCATCAAATTTACATTCTGAAGTAGAACTTCAACTAATGCACGTTTTACTTCTCCACATTTCCACTCTCGGTGGCTGAAATCTGAAGTCCTGCCTGCGCTATGGCGCTCGCGTATAACGTGTCAAGCACCAGACCAGATCCAGCACGTACCATTTTTAGACGAGGGGGGATTTGTTTTAGCGTGCCACTGTGCGGTCAGTAAATGGAGGATTTACGTCAAATTACCACTAAACGGCTTTTTGTCAAAGCGACCCGCGTGGCAACTTTACGAGTGTAAAGTCATTTGACGTAAATCTTTGAGTTAGGGTTAATACAGTTTTAAACACACTTACGGTATGGTTAAGTTGTTAAAGCCTAAAATTAGAAAGCTTTATAATAACTCCTTCAGTGCCCATTGTTGTTGATACTTAACCTTAAAATGCCCAACTTTTTGCATTGTTCATAATTTTGTTTAAATGAATGGTCTATTGTACATGCGCGACGGTTGGTGTGTTTGAAGAAAAAAAAATTACACAATCGTACATACATGTACGATAGAACGTACATGTACGACATTGGCACCAAAAGAGTTAACTATACAGCTCAATTTAGCCCAAGTAAGGATGTACATGTACAAGCATTTAATAAGAGATATGTATGTACCAGTAAGTAACAACTTACTCTTTCGCGTTTAGGTCGACCGGTTATGGGTAAAAACGGCGTATTAGGACGACCGACCGCATTAGGGCGACCGATAGCCGGTCGTCCTAACGCCAAGTGCTTCAAAAACCATCTTTATTAGGTCAAAAACCATTTTTATTAGGTCACAAACCATTTTCGTCTAGGTCGCAAAACATTTTTTTCAGAGAATTAGGTCGAGAAAATGGGTGTCAATTCATGAGTTTCTTTCCGACAATTTTGTGGTTTTAGTGGTCTCTGTAAGCACTCTACCCAAAACGGTCGTCCTAATACGGGAAAGTAGTTATTTAACTTTCTATACCTATGAGCCTTCTAGGTTTTATATTCTATGTTTATAGTTGGTTTATTCCTCCTCTTGCAAACCTAAAAGAATTAGTCATTTAAAATTGACAGAGCCAAAATAAAGATGAGACTAATGTAGCCCTCATGGGACCTACCCATCAGGTGTCTGGACTCTCTGAATGGATGTCAGTAGCAGTTTATTCCATGTAGATATCTTCTGTAGGATTGGTGAAGTCTAAGAACTCGGAGTAAAACCTCTTGAAGGCAGCGCTACAAAGACATACATGTAATCATCACAATCAAGTACATGAATGTGGTTAACGTCTAGACAAGTATGCAGCCGCAGGTCAAGGGTTCAAATCTAACTGACACTGCTATACCTCATTATTATTCAGAAGGCAGCCGCAGTATTTTATTGGTCCATTCCAGCAACTCGGCCGTGTGATAGTTTTTATTACTATACCTCATAAATATTCATCAGGCAGCCGCGTTATTTCATTGGTCCATTCCAGCAACTCGGCCGTGTGATAGCTTTACTATTCTCCCGCATCTTCGCACGCGCGCATGACGCGAAGGTACTATAATACACTTTAGCCCACTGCCTTAGATTTGTCACAGTAAGTCGTGATCTTTATATTTAAATTTACCAACAATGCATGCGTTTTACGTGCGTACCCATGGAAATCGCCAGTGAGCCCATTGTACCAGTCTAGAAATCAAAACGACGTTTGCGCGGTGCTCGCTTTGTGATATCAGAAATGGAGGTTCAAATCCATGAAATACCGCGGCTGGTTGAAAGAATATTTATGAGGTATAGTAAAACAAATACAACATGGTTTGAGGGAAAAAAGTGAAAACTAATTATCCCTCAGTGTTGAATGATTGGGACTATCTCCCTCGGCTTGCACCTCGGGAGATAGTCCCAATCATCCAACACCTCAGGGTCATTAGTTTTCATTATATACCTCATGCCCACCGGGCAATAGTCTTTGCCATGCCCCGGGCATAGTCATTTAGCGGGTTCCGGACGCTCTGTATATGATGTCTCGTTACTTTTAACCAACCAGATGACAAAAATCTACACATTCGGTATATAAAACAAATATTGACTGCTGTTTATTCGGGGCATGGTTAAGATTATAGGCCCTCGGTGATCTCGAAGCCATGACTATGCCCCTCGGCTTCCGCCTCGGGGCATAGTCATGGCTTCGAGATCACCTTGGGCCTATAATCGTAACCATGCCCCTCATTGCAGTCAATATTTGTATACTATTCCCCATCAAACCATGTTGTATTAGTATACTACCAACTGAAGATGCTCCTTAAAGATACGTCTGGGCTCAAGGCCAAACTAGACTTCCAAAATATACGTCAATGGTTATATATTTCAAGGTAGCAGCCACAGCCATTTTTAAGCACATGGATGGATGGATTTTTAGTGATAAATGGCAAAATACTTGACATATTCAACCTGCTTACCCCATGGCTTCAGCTAGTGGCTTAGCAGATAAACCATCCTCCATAAGGAATACATGACAAGCATAACGGCCATCCGATGGATGCTTAGTAATAAATGCAAAATACCTGACAATGCAAACAAAACGGGAGAAAAGTATAAATTGACAATTTTCTAAATCTTTTTCTAAATTAAAAAAATCACTGGGTCATAATCCCTAAAAAATAACCACTTATTCATACTAACAAAATCACTGTTAATTTGCGACTAAATACATTTCACGTAAGTAGCCACAATTTGCAGTTCGGTGCTCAGACTTGAGAAGGCGTGAGTCAAGTCACAACAGATTTTATATACATGTATATTTTTTTAAATATTTTTATTTATTTATTTATATACCACATCCAACAGCAGAGGGACCGCCAATTACAGGAATGGGAGCAAGTGTGGTTGAGTTCCTTTGGTCAAGGGCACAGGTGCCACAACCCGTCACGGCCAGGAATCGAACCTACATTCTAGTACTAGCACAGGAACTTAAGTTCGACGCACTAGACCGCTCGACCATAACACTTCAAGTTCATGGCATGTTGGAGTTGGGAAACTTGAGTTTAACCTTGACGTCATATTATCAGCAACTGTTGCATGGATGACGTAATTTTTCCATTCAAAAGAGATATGAAAGTTTGATCCATTAACCGTCAATTGTACAAATTTGTGCCTTAACGCTGTGCATTAGAAAAACAATTGAAGGTTAAAAGGTTAAACATGGTGCAGCACATAGCTTCTACCTTCATTTGTTGCAAAGTTTTTCAAATTTAATTGCGTTGACAAAATTGAAAACAAGGATTTAAAAAAAAATTAAATGTCAATAATTCCAATCAAGTGTTTCCTCTCCCCCTAATGTTTGCCTTTAAGATGCTAACACCAACACCAAGACATTTTACCTGTTACTGGAAGGATGATAGCCGCAGAACGAAACGTTCTTCAAGGAGAAGAAATAGTTATGACCTTTGTTCTGCTTCGATCCAAGGAGTTTCTCAACTTTCTTTAAGACAGAGTCCTTCTTCTAAATCAAGACAAATGAAAAATACGGGGAAACTACTACATGTACATCACATACATGTAAATTTACAATTGTGAGAAAAAAGATAAACTTTAAACTTTCATATTAAACTTTTCAATTTTATTCATGAATAACGTTTACGGCTTCCTATTGGCAGACAGCATGTGGGTAGTCTAAGGCTGGATCCGAATTGATGGCTTTGGCTGTGGCTATGGCTGTTGCCATGCTGTTGCTATGGGTGGACAATGAAAGTCCTTAGAAACAGAATAGCAACAGCCAAAGCCACAAATTGCAGCCTAAAATGGATGATGCAGGTTCAGTTTCTAGTCTGGCCCTAATCACTTTTGCCATCAAGTCCTAAGTCAAGCTAATCTCAAGCACACAAACAGTCGGTGAGTGAACGTCTAATGTCTGATAAGCAACTTTTCATATCAGTACTACACACCTACCTCCTTGGGTTTCGGTGGTTTGGTTTTATCAATCATCTTAACTCCAATATCGCTAATCTCAAGCACACAAACAGTCGGTGGGTTGACATCTAACAGATGGGCAACTTAAACTCTCATATCAAACTTTTCATATCAGTACTACACACCTACCTCCTTGGGTTTCGGTGGTTTGGTTTTATCAATCATCTTAACTCCTATATCGCTAATCTCTAGCACACAAACAGTCGGTGGGTTGATGGCTAACGTTAGTCTTCTGGCTGTGACAACCTTCAAGGAAGAAAGAAAAAGGGGTTTTATCGTTATCTGAAAAACAACCTAGACATTAAAATAGACTGCCGAATATCAAAATAAACTTATCAAGACATTTTTCTTTTTCTTTTTGTATGGACTTATTTAAAAACTTTTATGACAACTATTCCTAAGTGGGTCTTTCCACAGTAAAGGGGGCATTTTGGCAACACATACCATATTTTCGAGGAAAATAAAAGAAATAAGTTTAAGTTGTTCTGAAGAGATAACATGCCTACTGGTTACGTACTGGTTACCATGTCCGTACTGGTTACGAGCGTATATTGGAAATTTGTACACTGGGTTTTTAGAAAGGCATGTTGTCACACTATTTGTAACCCTTTTTGGGCCTAAGTTATCTCTTCATTACAACAAACTTATTTCCTTTATTTTGAGACTAGACAAAGGTATTTTCTGGAAAATATGGTCTGTGTTGCCAAAATGCCCTCTTTACTGTGAAAAGACCCACTTGTGAACTACCCAATTTGACTTTCTGCTGAAAATAGAAAACAAATATCTTGACAAGTTTCTTTTGACTTTTAGTATATCAAGAAACTTTGCCGTTTCATAAAATTTGATGTTGGTTTATAAAATTGGCACTGGTCAACTGTAAACGGACTGACATACACAAACCAACCTTTTGCATAGCACGGCATAGAACGTCATTTCCCTTGTGGAATGCTACCTCAACAGATCCTAGAAACTTGGCATTGTAGCGATTAATGTGAACCTTTCTACCACGAAAACCTGCAGCAACACAAGAAAATGTACTTAATGTTACAAAAAATGCAGCACCATACTATCTTGGGTAGAAATTTGGAAACTCTTCAATCATTCACCAAAATAAGCAAGTTTGGAGTTTTGATTTTACAATCAGCACATTCCTTTGTTTAATGTGGTTAAGCCTTGACATTCTATTGATTGCTTTCCGTGACGTAAAACATCCGGGAATGTTTGGTGGTCAACGGTCAGGTGCGTACACGCGTGCGCAAATAGACATGAACACGCGTAAAAAATACTCACCAGCATACTTTTATTCGAAGATGCCACACGCGCGCATTGCGATACGTTCAAATTATTGAGCATGCAGTGTGCACTGCAACTCGTAAAAACGAAAGTGCTTTTGCTTGATCACAATTTTTTTCGATACAACAGCCATGGCGCAACAACATAAAGCAAGGTTAAGTAAGTGCAACCAATGCGCTTTTATTGCTTTTTTTTAGCTGGTTATCACTCGAGCTAGGTGGGTCATGAAAAATGACAACCAAAATGGTGGATGGAAGGGGTGACGTCACCGGAAAGCAATCAATAATATCAAAGTGTTCTGAAGGGGGCTGTTCTATTTTCAAGACTGAGTAATTCACACATTGAACCTATTAGGCTTGTGCTTAATATGTCATTTTAGGGGTCAAATAATGCTGCATCATTGTTAAAGCGATGTGTGTGTGCATTGTGTGTCTCTAGCACGCGTAACGCGCTGTACTGAGGTTCCCATTGGTATAATGAACCCGCCAGAGGCAAACAAAATGCACACGCACATGGCGTCAACATACAAGTGCTCAATACCGAGCAACAGAAAAAACGCAAACATTTCACTTACTTTTTGATTGAAAAAAAAACCCAGTCAATCTGAGAGTGGGAATTTTCAGCACACAGAAGCTTTATACAGTCATGCATAATGAAGCTTTTATGTGAACATTTTGATGTCAACTTAATTACAAAAGAAATTCTAAAATTTTTAATAAACTGAAATTTTGCGATTCTTTTGTTGCTTGGTATATTTCTCATCTTACCTAGTACTAAATCTGTATCCGCTGTGAAATCATGTACGTATCTACTCGGGAAGCACCCTTCGTCACCCGTCTTCAGGTTCATGCCTTCATACCAAAGGTCGTCACACTTGACCTCTACAAACACAGGGTCATTGACCTCTAGTGGCAGTTCATCGTCATGGCGAGGTAGGAAACGGAAGACTGCTATGTGCGTTTGTTGTTTGATTTCTCCATTAATGACGAGCGTGGCCGGCATAAAGCATGGTTTCTCCTCATCTAGGTTGGGATAAAAGTCTTGATTATTTGCAACATTCAGGTGTATACTTCGTGTCGCGGGTTTGATAATCAGTCGTGGTACTTGTGCCCTTGAACAAGACACTTAATAACAATTACAAAAATGTCCCAAGGCAATTTCCCTTGGAGTTTTGGCCACTTCCCATGGGGTTCCCATGAGGTTCCAATGGTGTTCATTATGGTGTTCCCATGAATCATCATGGTGTTCAAGTGGGCTACCATGGTGTTTTTAGTCACCACCATGAGTTTTGTCCAAAACCCCATGAGACACCATGGGAAACCCATGGCGTTGCCTTGGGGCTTTTTATATTGCTTCATCCTTCAGAAGTGAGGTACAGCTGTTGGTCCAGTGTGTTGTTAAAAGATCCTAGAGCACTCTTTCGCGAGAAGGAGGGGATTGCTGGCCATCGGCTGCCAAAGATTAGCGTGATGCACCATGGCCGAGCGGTGTAGCGTGTTGAATCCAAGACTCTGGTCAATCCACAGGTCGTGGGTTCGAATCCCATCCCGGCTTTGCCATGGTGCGTGTGCTCTTGAGCAAGGCACTTTGCCATGAATTGCTTCTCTCCACCCAGGAGGAAATGGGTACCTGTGAGGGTAGAGAAAGCTAATGTGTTTGATTAGTCCCTGTGCGCATAAGCTGCACGGGACTGCATACTCCCCAGGGAGCTGAGAAGGATTAAGGAATGATATTACTGAGCCCAATGACCAGGGTAATAATGCAGAAAGCGCATTGAGAGTTCCGTCGGTTCTGAAATGCGCTATATAAGAACTGTCTATTATTATTATTATTATCTTTTGTGAATACCAACTTAAGTGGACCTCTTCACTTAGGAGGTGCTTAGATTTAAGACAAACTTTAGCACCCCACTAAGACCGAGTTTTGTGAAGACCAGCCCTGGCTTATCTGTACTACAGCCAATTTCACAAAACCATAAGCCCACTTGCTTTTTATTGCGCAAGTTGTGCAACATCTGTGTGATAATTACACGCAAGCTAAGGGGCCCTATGTCATTTTCGCGTGTGGTCTAGTGGGTATGAGCAGGACTCACAATCAGGAGGTCGTGGGTTCAAGCCCCACTGCGGTCAACGTGTTTCTGTCTCTGGGCAAGACACTTAATTCCCAATTGCCTCGTCGACCCAAGCGATAATTGGGGAGCTGTTACTAGGGGAATGCCACAATCCAAGTGCTGATAGGGTTGTGCGCAACTAGCCAGGCAGCCACCTAGTTGAAGCGAACTGATTCTGGTAATTCCATGAGGGCAGCGATAATAATGGCTACGGCGCCTTTGAATGACAGTCGTGTTAGATACTGTGCGTCTTATAAATGCTCTGCTATTATTATTATTATTATTTTCAAAAGTTGCACAAGCTACGCACTTGAATGAATTTGGCATTCGTCTTTATGCCACAGTCCTTAAAAAGTTCCAAACAAATGACAGAAAGGACTTGGGTCTTACCTCCTGATTTGTCCTCCGCATCCCCGTCCTTCGTCTTGGTCTCCATCTTAAGACGTAACCGCCTCCTCTGCCGTTCCTCAGGGCTAGAATCCTCCTGAAGCAGCATATTAGTGTTAGTCAGAAATGGCGTGTAGTGGGTACTAGTGGTGTTAAACTCCAGTCGCGTCGGTCGTTGGAGTTTGAGAGCGTAGGGTTCCACGGGCGTGTTAGGGAGAGTGGAATTATCGGAAGGGCTCGGTGGGGCTGAACTTAGAGAGGCATTGTTGTCAGGAGAGGGTGTGGAGGAGAGAGCGGAACTGTTGGAGTTGGTCGTGGTGCGGTTAGCCTGTAGTAACTCGGTCTGGAGGTTACCTGAAATAAAAAACAAACACAAGTAAAGTGATTGGAGATTGGATTTATGGAAATAAATAAATTTATGGAAATTGAATATAATTATCATCTCAATATTGAAGGAGCGTGTCGGGTCCTATTTTATAAAGCCTACTTAGAAACATTCCTAAATAAACATTCTTAACTCATGTTTTTAAAGATAGAACAAATTAGATTTTATTGTTCCTAAATCCGCTTTAAAATATTTTTAACTTTTATGAAATAGGACCCAGATCACATTGTTGACACCGCCATTTTTCCGATGGGTGTTGATATTTTGATACCAAATCATTTTTCATGTTTTTCTCATTAACATTCTAAAATTTCGCATTCTCAATCTGAACATTTTCAATGATATTGTCAAAAATTCACCGAGATTTTAATTTATCCGTTCCATAAAACAGTGCAGTGATTACACCAACCTTTCTGGTTCCAAATTAGAGACTGCAAATCTTTTCTTTTCTTCCCATGGATAGTATTTTAGGAAGGTATTTTTTGTGATTTTTAAGTTAGAGAAAAATCAATTTTCTGGAAAAATCTGAACAAGCTCCTTTAAAAAACTAAAAAGAAACATCAAATATCTTGCACAATCCTAGAAGAAGTAAAATGAATGCCAAGTGACCTGGTTTAGCTGGAGGCATCTGCGGCAACTTGCGTCCTTTCCTCTTTGTTTTCCTCTTCTGTCGTAGAGCTCTCCTGCTGCTGTCAGGGTCATCAGACTATAACAATGAAAAATTGACTTTCAGCTACTTAGTAATCACGATCTTGCTAATGTATTTCCTAGTGCTAATGTATTTCCGAACAAAATATCAACCCTACACAAGTCCCCACGAGTCCCTGTGAGTTCTGACAAGTCCCTCCAAGTCATTATAACTTCACAATGATTCTCCAATGAGTTCTCAAAAGTCCCTGCAAGTCCTCACAAGTCTCTACAAGCCCACACAGGTCCCTACAAGTCCCCACAAGGCTTTGTAAGTCCTCACAAGGCTTTGCAAATTCACCCAACTTCCTGCAAGTCCTCACAAGTACCCTCACAAATCCCAAGAAGTCCTCACAATTTCATTACAAGTACCCACAAGTTTGAACAGGCTTCGTTACAGGATCATACCAAATTTAAGCAGATCCCAACACTCAAATTACCTTGGGTGTTTCACATTTTCGCCTGCTGGTCTCCGCTTCGATGATATTGAGTAGTGTCGTCGTGGTGTTGTCGCTGTGTTCGTTATCCAGCTGCTCGCTGCTCAGACGCTCCGTGAGAACATTTGTGTCTGACAAACTTAGCTCAATCATTTCTTCTTTCAGACATTTATCACTGCTGTTTGAGTTGTGTCTTTGCCTTATAATTTCCACTGCAAGTGGAAATAAAAGTCTAAGTTACATGCATATCCAGCTTTTGAATATTGAAAAAGCAAAATCAATTATTCACAAACAAACTGTAATGAAAAAAAAAAACACAGCAAATTTACTTCCTGAATTCATATTATTAACCACTGTAATATTTCAAATCTGCAAGTAGGAGGGCCACTAAGGGGCCGTCCAAAGTTGTCAACATTTTCACGGAACTACAAAGTGTAGGAAGGGGGAGGGCTTTACATGCACTGTAAAATGACATTTTAAGGTACTGACAAAAATTGTTGATAAGTAGTATACTGTACAAGAATGTATTTTTTAATCGACCAATATACTTGTAATATTATGCACTATGTATTTATTTTAAAGCGCCTAATTACCTAGTATTATTTTATTTTGTACTGTGTATTTTAAGTGTTGGCATGGCGGCATTTGGAGAGCCACTCGATTGTGATTTAGGGGGTTAATACCATGTAATGTTTGGTTTTATGTCAATTTTCACTGTACTGTACCTTTCATGTTTGCCCTGAGAAATAATAAATGAAATCAAATCAAATGAAATAAAATTTTGAGGGGAGGGAGGGGAGTCTTGAAAAATACTACGCTCTGTAGACCCGTGAAAATGTTGACAACACTGGACGGCCCCAAAGGTGAGAATACATTCAGCATAAAATCCACATCTTACCCTCATTTTGGGCGGGTTTGTTGACAATTATCCCACTCCAGTCACCTTGAGTAGTAAGGTCATTCTCTGGGTCAAACAAGTCTTCACTCTGGAAGTTGTCAAGACTGATGTCATGTGTAAGTCTGTAACTAGACATGAAACACACACAAAATGCAAGTTTGAGGTTAAATATATTTTGAAAGAAAACTCAAATTAAAAACTATCTTTTCAAAGTCAAATGTTGATATTTTTCCGAAAGAACTAAGTAGGCCTAGTTAAAAATGAAAGTGGCTTTAGAAGTACCTTGTGTACAAAACTCGTTAGACTGGCTGAAAAAGTGTTCCCTAAAAGTAAGAATGTTTTTAAATTTTTCCACTAAATTTAGGTTTTTTTCTATTCAATATGTACCCCCTTACTCATTTTAAGGAAAAATATATAATGTTATTATCAACTTCTCCGTTCTCAGAAAGAATTGAGAAGTTGATCATGGCTTCAGACGGGAATCTTGGGTGCAATATGAAAAAAGGCTGAATTTGTTTGTGTTTCCTCACAAAATCTTTATTTTTTATCACTTCTTAATTTGGGTTTTTCCATCAAATATATACACTTACCATGCACTTACCAATGCTTGGCGAGTCATTTTATTAAAAAAAAAATTCTGATCAACTTCTCAACTCTTCCCTAATGAGTTAAATATTCAATTCTTTCCCATCAACGGATACCCCATCAACTTCTCAATTTTGGAATGACTTCCAAAACGAAGTGACCAACACGTACAGACGGGCCCGGGCGCGTGTTTTTTTTTTACACCGCAGCGAGGGGTACACCCCAATTGTTCAACCCGAATAGAGTCTAAGTTTCCAATGACTGACACTTCTCGAGTGACAATCTTGGAAATAGTGACAACTCTTACTCTCACTATTAGAGAAAAAGAAGAAACCGAGAAATTTCGGAAAATCCCAAACATGCATAGATTCGAACCAGGGACCTTATGATTACAAGTCGAGCTCTCTTCTAACCAGACCACGAAGCTGGTTGCAAACCGACCGCATTCAAAACCCTAAATTCCTTTAAAATAACCAACCCTAACCCCTAACCCTGAACCCTAACCTATTATATAGTCTCCTCTCAAGACGTTAAAAAGGTACAAACCCCATTGTTCTCCCCTCGCAGTGGTGTAAAACAAAAATTACGCGGCCCGGGCGGGCCGCGGCATGCTGCCGTGTTCTAGGACTAGTGCGGCGCGCAGGTGGTGCCGGTGCGGCGCGCAGCTGGCGGCCGGCAGCCGGCCGCGGTGTCATCGCAGAAAAAGGTAAGAACAGCATCCAGAGAAATTTCAACCCGAATTTACATGTGGTGGGTACCTACCTGTAACTGTCTGGCACGGATTTGTAACTTCGTTTGGGAACATAAGTGTGAAAATCTGTTAGATCCTCCTCTTGATCGTCCGAAGAAATTTGTTCATCTTCTTCCGCCATTTTGCGTAGGTAGTACAGGTGGACGTGTTCCCTGTCTTATTTCAACAGGGGAATCCCCTTAACAGCGTATGAAGAGAATCCGACTATAAACTTGCACTAGTCCTTTGTCGTATATTTGTCTGTAGTATAGTAGACTGTACCATGCGTTTGATTGTGTAGCCTCGGATTGTAATTTTCCCATAGGAACTGTGAGCTTGTCTATGTTGATGCCTCTTCATTCCTCAGCATTTTCAGACGTCATTGAGAAAATTTGCATAACCAAGACGGTCGATATTCTTTTCAAGTGAACATATCCCGAAGGCCAAGGTTGAACACGTTATTTATTTCTCCATGATTAAAGCACTTGCTAAAGTTAAAACGTGTGACATTTAGTGAACAGCAAGTCGTCATTTATCCCGGGTCATTTATACATACATATTATGATGTTGCACAATATGGTTGGTTTGCCCGTTCTGTCTTTAAGTCTTGAGAGAATTTGGCAATGTTGATTTATTTGACAAAATGATGATCACTGATGCAATGGGGGCGCCGAATCCAAACTCCATGGAATGACCCATATTCATGAGGCCATTTTCTGCCAATTGTCTCAAAACGTTATGCCAAGACATTACACCTTGTCCCCTCTAACAAAATTGGTTCTAGAGAGGTTGCCCAAAACAATGGGGCTCAGGAAAATCTCAAAATGAACAATTACAAATCTGATTTGATTACTTCATCAATTATTTCACAGAAATACAACCAGTTGTTCGTACAGTACCTTTATTAGATGTATTACATCACAATTATACATCTTAATAGACCAGAATATATACATATTAAACACGTCTCAAATATTGATTTGAATACATTATAATGCGATGAATCTGCGCAGCTGGGGGACCACCTGGAGGGGGGATGTAGGGGATGGGCCCGGCGCAGGCGGCCCGATCGATCGCTATAAGGAGACCGGAGGGGTGGGGAAAGAGGGTGAACGCGGCGAAGTGTAGTCTTGATGCAAGACCGAGTTCGCGATCCCCACATTGTTCATTTTAGCCGCCAGAGGGCGTACCTACACTTACAACGTGAACTCGAAAACTCGGTCTTGATTACTCCGTAAGAAAAAAGTTCGATAACCTTAATGGAAGCACATGAATAATTAAACAGCAAGGTCAAAAATTATGGGCGCCTGCGTAGAAGAGAAAGCGATGCCTCCATAATTAGGTCATGTGGGATGGTAACTTGCCGTGTACATTTTGTACGTGTGCAGTGCTAGTGATTCACCGTGCCGCGCGAAAATGATATCGGGCCGTTTTCGTGCAGTGACCGTGGTGCATTGCCTGCCGAGAAGCGGCATTTCTCGGTACGAGTGCGCGCCCAGCCCAGCCCGGTGACTTCCTGTCCCCGGCCGGGGGTGCCTGTCCGTGTAGATTAAGACCCAATGCCATGGCCAAAACATTGAACAATGTTGGACAACAGTGGGAAAAAATCTAAAAATCATGAAAATTTCTCTCTCTTAGTGTTTACACCATGGTTTTTACAACTAAACTAAAATTTTACATGGTTTTATAACAATGGAAATCCAGGCTGGGGGCCTAAAATCAGACATGTCATAATTTTATTTCTCATTTTTATCATCAAACTTGTTCTAACATACATTGTTTATTTTTCATTTAATACAAAATAAAGACGTGTATAGTGGTCGGATATGGAATTCAACCTACAAATTCAAATCATTTCTGCACTTGAAGTCAAATATTGAACTAATGAATCAGACAATGTTGACGAACATTTCCTTGGACAATGTTGGACAGCAGTGGGAAAAAATCTAAAAATCATGAAAATTTCTCTCTCTTAGTTTTTACACCATGGTTTTTACAACTAAACTAAAATTTTACATGGTTTTATAACAATGGAAATCCAGGCTGGGGGCCTAAAATCAGACATGTCATAATTTTATTTCTCATTTTTATCATCAAACTTGTTCTAACATACATTGTTTATTTTTCATTTAATACAAAATAAAGACGTTTATAGTGGTCGGATATGGAATTCAACCTACAAATTCAAATTATTTCTGCACTTGAAGTCAAATATTGAACTAATGAATCAGACAATGTTGACGAACATTTCCTTGGACAATGTTGGACAGCAGTGGGAAAAAATTAAAAAATCATGAAAATTCCTCTCTTAGTTTTTACACCATGGTTTTTACAACTAAACTAAAATTTTACATGGTTTTATAACAATGGAAATCCAGGTTGGGGGCCTAAAATCAGACATGTCATAATTTTATTTCTCATTTTTATCATCAAACTTGTTCTAACATGCATTGTTTATTTTTCATTTACAGAATAAAGACGTTTATAAGTGGTCGGATATGGAATTCAACCTAAAAATTCAAATTATTTCTGCAAATATTAAACTAATGAATCAGACAATGTTGACGAACATTTCCATTTTGTTTTTAGTTAACCAAACTGTGCAAATTTCCTTCAAGGGCTTCTGTCCTATCTACAAAGTAGTTTGCTGTTGTTCCCTGGAATTCGTAAAAACAGCTTCATATCCACAAAATTAATGGGCCTTCTCAAAGCATTCTCCTCAAAGCACTGAAAATGGTGAAATTTTAAACATTTAGTAAACTAATAAACATCAAATTTAAATTTGTTCCATTAAACGTTATTCCAGTATATTTTCGGAGGCTTATGCAAGCAAGTTGCTCTAATTAATTTTCTGCAATTCTGCTTGCTGTAAAAACAAAAACATGCACGAAGAATCAGAAAAAAAAGTATTGTTTTAAATAGGCCGTAAAAGGTCGATCCTTGGGTCACAACAATTTGCCTTATTTTGTGTTGGCCTAAATGAAAATCAAATGGGTCATATTTGACTTTAGAAAATGTACAATTACTTTTGTAATGTACAATTACTTCAAACATTGTGTACAAAGCATGTGATATTGAGTGAAATTAGTAGTTTTTAAGAAAGTGGGTGGTTCTTCACTCAGATTAATTCACTCCTAAATTTTGGTTTTTTTCTATCATATCTGAACTAACTGATGCTTGCAAGTCATTTTAGTGAAAAATAGTAGTGGATAACTTCTCTGAAATCGTTTAGCACTTCTTTTTTTTAACCGAAGCCAATAATATGACAAGCATGCCATAGTATAGAGGAGGAGAAAACAATCCCAGTCGTTTTCTTCCTCCATGCGTAAGCGATGAAATAAAATCGTGACCAAGCAGAAAATGCCCCAAGAAAATCTCTAAATGCCAGTCTTTGATAGCCTTTGAACTTTTCGATTCCCAACTTGGAACGAAAATGCTTCGTCTTCACTGGCCGCCCAATCATCACACCCGACCGTAGACCCGTTCACGGGTCTAACCCCACCGTACGAGCAACGCAGGCCGGCAAGCGGCAAGGCCCGGACGTACGGTACAGGCGAGCCACTGAGTGCAACGCGCAAGATAGCTTTGTCCGTGGACAACGTGTTTGCCTCATATCATGTTTGCCCGCTGACTGCTGATCGATCGATCGATCAGCGACTGGAAAAGCAGCGACATTTGTATGCACTGTCCTGTCCAGTGTGTACTCTGGGTACCAGACAGACCAGAGCTGTTGTGAATTATGGAAATTAGATGACGTCACGCATTTCAACGTGTCACACAAAGGTATGCCAGGAATTCGCTCGGTATTTTGCGAGCGATTTATACGGAATATGAAAGACTGTCTTTTCGACTGTATTTCAGGTGCGCCCTCTGGCGGCCAATGGTGAATAGTCTATGTACATCGTGTATTGCGCGCAAAAAGGCAGTCTTTCCGAAAGACTAGGCGAAGTGCCGCTGCGGCACGTGCTCCCACACCGGACCTGATGACCAGACCCTTGCAATCTTTACAACTTTGGAAGTCTATTATGCCATTTCGAAATGTGCAATGAATGACGCACATCATGCATATGCATGCAAGGAATACATATGCATGATGAAACATCATGCATATGCATGTTCCTGGTTTGGTGAAATGATACGCATCTTTAATTCACTTCCAAAATCAAGCTGTGTCTGGCTATGCCAGAGGTGCATAGGCCCTATGTTGCGTCAGAATTAAAAAGAAAATTGCTCAAGAGGAAAATAAAATACTTCGTATTATTAAATAATTAAATGGACTTGCAGGGACTTATGGACAGGACTACAATACTGGTATAGACTACTAAAGTGTGACGTCAGTTGCCATGGTAATTGGGTCTAAACATTCGCTGGTAATCTGCAACGTCCATTGGTATAGCGCAGGGAAACAGTTCACTAGTTTTAGTGTAGACCCAGAAACCATGGCAACACACAAAGGGTGACGTTTTCACTTTAGTAGTCTATTATCAACCATTTTAAAATAATTATGAATACATTAATATTATTATTTCACTTAGACTCAGACAAAATTAACATTTTATCATCTACATCTTAATAATTTCACATTGTTAAAGTACAAGCACTTTGCACATTAAATTGCCTTAAATAAGCGGGAAAAACCAGGCCGACTTGAAAACCTGAGTAAACGAAGTCAAAGTTAAAGAACGCCTAGTACAATTCAGCAAAGTACTGATATTAAATTACTGAAAAATAACGCTTTTATACAATCTAACCCCACAAATACAGAAAATAAACAATCTAAAATGTATCATACCGGTACCTCGACTTTTTCACTTTAAAAAAAAATTCCTTAACTCTGATCCAACAATCCACAATTTAAATATAATTTAAAATACACCTTATTAGAGGGCTTAACATAATTTAAGCTTCAAAAATGCCAAGATTGTCATGTTTATCATAAGCAGCAAGTATTTTTCTCTTCAAATATTACAGCTTACAAAAATAAAAACATTGTCCTCGAACTAAAATGGGCTTCGATGTCCAAAATAATTATCATGTACTGTATATATGTACTTCAATTTCAATTTAAAATTAAAGGCCCGTCTACACGAGCCAACATTTGTTGGCCAACAAGGTCCAACACGTGTCTGACGATGTCGGCTGACCAAAAGTTGGATGGTGTGGACGCCACTTCAGACAATGTCCAACAACTTGATCCATGTTGGAACATGTAGCTATCGCCCAACTCTGTTGGAGCTTGTTTGAGAAATGGGCCAATAGTATACAACGCCTGCCACGCGAAATAACTCAGATTTTCTAAGAATTTAACACCTGAGCTATTAAATATCTACAGTACGAATATTCACCTCAAATCCTCAATACAAGTTCACAATCTCCTATGTAAACACACAGTTACACAGAACGAGAACTCTCAACAGTTGTGAATATCTAAATTTCTGAAGAAAAAATATATTCATAAATTTGATCTACTTATTTTGCTGCAGGGGGTTAGAAATGATTCATTAATTGAAGAATTTTATTGAAAAGTTATAATTTTTGGAAAACAATAAAACTTATTACTGTTTCATTAAAAGGTTTTCAATTTCAAAATATGAAATTGGTCATAAGCAACATGTAGACAAGGCCTCATGTTTTTTTTTACAAGGGTTTGTCTTTGACGAATTAGTCTAAATATCATTAAAAGAAATTGTCAAAAACTAGTTACAATTGTGGCATTCATTACTTATTGCACTATAGAAACATTTTTCTAAATGTAACATTTATTCAATGTCGCTAGTCTTACAGAAGAGCCATATGCAGCATGATATGTAACATGATAGGATATATATCCCCCTTCCATTGCTCCCCCATTTTGTCTTAAGTAAGCAAAGAAATTTAAAGGAATCCCTTTGAGGTTTAAGGTGGAGGCTGGTGCATTAACAAAAGGGTATATATGTTGGGGTATTGATTGCTTTTCGTTGACATCACCCCTTTCATCCACCATTTTGGTTGTCATTTTTCATGACCCAAGTGGCTCGAGTAATAACCGGCCAAAAAAGCAATAAAAGCGCATTGGTTGCTTAACCTATTGCTTTATGTTGTTGCGCCATGGCTGTTAAGATAAAAATGTATTTCTTCAGGCAAAAAATTGTGATCAAGCAAAAGTACTTTCGTTTTTACAAGCTGCAGTGCATGCTCAATATTTTGAACATATCGCAACGCGCGCGTGCGGCATCTTTGAATGAAAGTACGCTGGTATTTGCTGGTGACCGTTGACCACCAAACATTCCCGGATGTTCTACGTCACGGAAAGCAATCAATAGGGGCAGTAGGGGAGTCCCTTTGTCACATATCATACTGGGTATAGAAGAGCGATGGTTCTACTTTCCAACTTATATTGAGTATTGCAGATCTTGTCTTGAATCTTTGAAAGCCAATTTCTTAAAGAAATTCTCTTTAGTTTTCTCCTCCGACCAAAGCAACCACAATCCTCTTGTAGTCTCCAGACGTATCGTCCTGTAGAAATCAGAAATTGCGATTAAAGTCAAATTTATGTACACACAACTGTTGCAAACTGCTTACCAACCAGCAGGACCTGTAGTAAAATCACACATCTTGTTTCGACCCTAGCAGGGTCTTCTACAAAGGCAAAGACGACGACTCTGCTCGAGTTGAAACACGAGACCACTAGTTTTACAAGTTGTAACTTGAACAAATGCTGCACTTATTTGATTGCCAAAGTATTATTTCTCTATTTTATCCAATGGGGCGACACTTTTTGTGTACAGAGCCCTATTAGGGTGACCCACTCTATTAGGGCTACAATTTGGTGTAGCCCAAGTCAAAATCAATTTTTTAAAGGTCAAAATCCATCTTTTTCAAATCGAGAACCATTTTTATTAGGTCTAGAAGCATTTTTATTAGGTGTGGAAACATTTTTGGAACCTCCGGTTTACAGAAATTTGGTGTCCAATCGATGTCTTTTAGCCGAAATTTCGGTGGTAGTTTGGCAAAGTCATACCGGCGGGTCGCCCCTTTATAGCATTAAGAGATATTACAATTATTATTATCATTATTATTATTAGAATAGGCACTTGGCATTGGCAGCCATCTTACTGGCAATCTCTTTATCTATGTGCTTCCATTGTCACAAGATTTGAACAGCAAAACCTGCCCACAATATGGCCGCCAGGTACCAAGGGCCTATTACTCAATGAGCTTACAGCAATGAATTTGCCCAGAGTCTGGTTGTAAGCTTTCTGGAATTCTGCCTTGATATTCTGCATGTCAACCTCACAACGAGACACTACCATCCTCATCAGGGTATCGTCATCTGTACCCATGCCCTGTTAGACACAAGAAACTTGGTATTAAGGACCAAAAATGAACAATAAACACATAACAAGCAACAAAAGAAACAAGCAAAAGAAAATCTTTTCTAATTAACCCGACATTGAAATTTTCACAAAACAGGTTTGTTGCATCTAACTATCTAACTGCATAAATCATCTGTGTTGAAATATATCTCTCTCAGACTGACTACATTTTCTTTTCAATAAAAAATGGGGAAATATTTTATGTTACTTTTGTTGCTTAGAGTAGGAAATCGACACCGAGCCTCGAAGACAGGAATTTAAGTAGATTCGTAATAAAATAATAATGGTGTCATATTGTGAACCTATCTATCTTGCAAGGTACTCATCGTACTTTAAAACATTACGCTGGTCATTGGGCACAACTCCCTACGGAGTATGCTTGACAAGAATATATGCATTCTTTCACATTTTTCAAACCACTCCGAGTTGAACAAACAGCATAAGTTATTTTTAATACCTTCATGCACTTGTGGAACTTGTCAGCAAAGAACTTGTGCTTGTTTCTGACACATCTCACTGAAAAAGAAACAAATGAAATTGTGATTAAAAGGCACAGGCTCGTCAGCAATGCGCATGCGCAAAATTCGTGCCACGAAATACGCAGCTCTATTCCTTTGCTATGGAGCTGCGTATTTCGTGGCACGAAATTGGCGCGCGCGCATTGCTGACGAGCCTGTGCCTTTAATGCCTGTAGTTATTTGACTCTTTCTAACAACAACAATCTACCAGGAATATAAACAATAAAGAACAAGGAATTGGGACCAAATATCTTGTTTATATTAGGGAGAATGTGATATTAACAGTGCTCTTATCGAGGTTCGATTGTACTTCTTTGAATTAGTTTAAAATTGGGTGCTAATTTTACGAATGTTAATTAAGGTTTGTTTTGACCTTATACGACGTAATTATTAACTCAGTGCTTTCCAGAGAAACTATGACAAACTTCATAGCATGCCCGGGTGGGACTCGAACCCACAACCTCCTGCAAACAAGGCAGACGTCTTAACCACTCGACCACCGAACTAGCCGGTGTTTATTGGCCGGTTTCATTTCGCAACGGGGATCGCAATTAATCTGAATTTAATTTAGCTTGCGTTGGGGAAATTTGAATGTTATTTAAGGTTTATTTTGTCATAGTGCTTCGGGAAAGCACCGAGTATACAGTGTTAATAATTATGTCGGGTAAGGGTAAAACAAACCTTAATTAACTTTCAAGTTTCCCCGACACAAGCTAAATCAATTTCCAATGTTACAAAGTGGAACAGCAGATTGGAATTGTGGTTATGTCAGAACCAACTGCACTCACAACACATCAGGTATGACGAAGGGATAAAGCTTGTGTCTAGAGTCTTACCAATGGTCAGCATGCCTTCCTTAAGATCTCCACTCATTTCCTTCTTGATCGCTTGCTCGATGTCATTCTTAGAGATCTTGGCGTACTCCTCAAACGTTGCTCGTAGCTGAGCGTAACTTCGTGACATCAAGATGACGTTGAATCGAGACTCGTCTGTGCCCCACTTGTCCTCTCCGGCTTTGAAGAGAGCCTAATGAACAATGGAGAAATTGCAGAACATGTTCTGTCTTCCATGGATGCACAAAAGAATGCCTTTGATGGAGTTCATTTGAATAGCTTGTGACTTGAATTACGACACAGGGACTTGTGGTGGACTTGTAAGGACTCGACCACAACCCTGATTCCAAGTAGTGAAATATTTCCTATACTCTTGATTTTTGCCTATTTTGAAACCTCCACCATGTGCGCTTACCGTTGCATCAGCCTGTGCCTTATCTGGGTCCACCTCATCCCCCTCTGGTCGCGCTCCTTGAAGAACAGACACCAACAAACTTTGGAAGTTGCCTGAAGTGTCGTCAGCTACATCCTCCTCAAGGTCCTTGTTATAGGCTGGAGGAAGAGACGCGAAGACATCCAGAATGATTATAAACATCCAAATTCAATAATACAATCATCCCCTCGGTTTACTCCTTGTGCATAATATCTCAATCAATACGGCCTCATCGGTGCCAAGACAATCAGAATACAGGGCACACACACCATAGATGGGCCAGGATGGGATTCGAACCCACAGATAGACAAACATACAAACCAACCTGTTTCATATGCAGACTTGATGGCGTCGATAGAGGCATTACTCCTAGTGCATAATATCTCAATCAATACGGTCCTAGACAACCAGAATACAGGACACACACCATAGATGGGCTGGGATGGGATTCGAACCCACAGACAGACCTACCAACCTGTTTCATATGCAGACTTGATGGCGTCAATAGAGGCATTACTCCTAGTGCATAATATCTCAATCAATACGGCCTCATCGGTGCCCAGACCCTGACAGGGAGAAATAAAAATGGACAACGAAATATCAAACACAGTAGTCCGTTGACCACATCCAATAGTTTACCACTCAACTCAACATTGTGCATGTTTCAATGTTGCCAGAGGCAGTGCAGTTGGAATGCGTCATATTTCTCTGGTGTCATCATTAAACTGTTGACCACATCCAATAGTTTACCACTCAACTCAACATTGTGCATGTTTCAATGTTTCAAATCTAGGCTTGCATGCTGGAACATTCATATGGGCAGGGTATGTACCTTAATCGCCTTGTGCAGTTGGAATGCGTCGTATTTCTCTGGTGTCATCATTAAACCGTTGACCACATCCAATAGTTTACCACTCAACTCTCCCTTGAACTCCTTCATCAAATCCTAATGAGAACAAATAAAATTGCATGTTAATTCAAAGAGACTAACTGTACGAGCGTGTAGTACACTATACGAACCCGCACACAATCAAGGTCCGCATATACCAGGAAGCACCGTAACTGTGTGGACTTACACAGGTTCGCAGACGAGTTGTCTCAGCATTTAAAAAGGGATAAGGGAAGTGGGAGGAGGGTTAAAAAAAAATATATATAAGGTGTGTAACGATGCCCTTAAACGATTTGGGGAGTTAGGGCGAAATCCTGCATTTCGTTTTTGAGTAAAAAAAAATTTCGGCCAAATTTGGTACAGTGCACGAGTACAAAGCGAGGTTCGCATAGTGTATGTGGTAACGGTCTGTGTGTGTGTGTTTTCAATTCATTTAGATATAAACCACTGACTGAAACTACGACGCACCGCTTACAGCGGCTTGAGAAATGTCTACTTCTGGACGAAAAGCCGCTCCCAGCGGTGCGCCTTTACAAATAAACAAATGGTGGCCTTCAATTAATTACGTCACAGACCATAAAAAGATTCCGTAGTGAAAGAGTTAACATGCCAGCATGAGTACCGACTACACTAGCCAGCTCAGTGGTCGAATGGTTAAGATGTCTGCCTAGTATGCAGGAGGTCATGGGTTCGAGTCCCACAATGCTAACCAAGTTAATTGATATTGTCACCAGTATTTGACAATAAAGTATACTTTACACTTATTTCACACCTTATTTGCTCTTACTTAAACTATAGACCACGTTGAATAGCTACCATCTTGTGGAGCAACTTTTGTCATTTAAATTGGTCAACAATGTAAGCACAAAACCTGCAACCATACTTGTCCTCAAGGAACAAAGAAACTGCCCTACAAGATGGCAGCTACTCAATATGGTCTATTTGCTCTGCATTTATAGAGCGAATGATAGACTCACCTTTCCAAACATCTGTTTAAACTGCTTGGTAATCTTCTGTCGTTGCTGATTGGTGCGATGTGCGACAACCTCAATGATAGCCTTCTCATCAGTACCTGCATTAACCAATCAAAACCATTGTTACTATATCCAATGTATCACTTCCACCAATCAAATCATCTGTACCATTTTTTGATGATGCAATGTGCCAGAACAGAACCAGTCTTTCTTTTTTAGCATTACTACACACACTCCCTGGAGAGTATACATGTATACTGTGGAGTGCTATGGCGGAGCGGTCTAGTGGATCGTACTCAAAACCTGGGTTAGTGCCAAAAGGTAGTGGGTTCGAAATCCCGATCCAGTCCATCCATGGTGCGTGTACCCTTGAGCAAGGTACTTTGTCATGCATTGCTTCTCTCCACCCAGGAGCAAAATGGGTACCTGCGAGGGTAGCGAAAGTCTATGTGTTTGATTAGCTGCTGAGCGCCTAATAGACAGCCGGGGCTGTATACTCCCCAGGGAGCTGAGAAGGATTAAGGAATGATATTACTGAGCCCAATGACCAGGGGTAATAATGCAGAAAGTGCATTGATAGATCCGTCGGATCTGTAATGCACTATATAAGAACTGCCTATTATTATAGCCATGGCTACACTTTATACACTCTGTGCAACAATAGTTTTAGCTATAAAGACATTTTTTTTAAGAGCACCAATATATTGCTGCAGTGATATGGCTAGTTCTATTGAGCATGTTTTGGGAATAGGCAGGGTTGATTTCACGAAGCGCTACGATCCATCGTAACTTGAGATGCACGTTACTCGAGACGCACGTTACTCGAGACGCACGTTACTCGGGACGCACGTTACTCGAGGCGCACGTTACGGTTGTTTACCCATCACAACTGGCATTATGAAGGATGGTAGCACTTTGTGAAATTGGCCCCTGGTCTTTTTAGGTAAAGACCTCACATCTCAATTGTGATTTACTAAAATGTCATTTTGTAATTTCTTGAATGGATTCTCTTACCTAGTCCCTTCATGGCTTTGCGTAGTTTCTCAGCGTCGCCTTGAGAATCAAATGACGAGCCTTCAACTACTGTTCCTTTATCCTGAAAGATAATGAATGATGGAAATACCGATGATGAAAATCAAGCAATAAACCTGCATACAGTGTCCCCAGAAATCATTTGTACACTCTGGGAAAAAAATGAATAAAATACTGCGAGAAGAATTTTAATTATTAGATGAAACTTTTGTGGACACCGAGAGTTTCTGATACTGTGCAGCACAGAGCCCCAATCTGATGTGCTTCCACGCTGGGCGCACCAAAGCACATGCGTACGCGTGCATCATGCATCAGGTGAATGCTTCGTGTGTGTGTGTGTGGAGCGCGTGTGGTCTAGTGGGTATGAAGCGGGACTCCCAATCAGAGGTTGGGGGTTCGAGCCCCACTTCGACCAACGTGTCTGTGTCCCTGGGCAAGGCACTTAATCCCAGTTGCCTCGTAAACCCAAGCGATATATGGGAAGCTGTTAAGGGGAATGCCACAATCTAACTGCTGTTAGGGTTGTGCGCCTGACCAGCAGCCACCTAGTTGAAGCGAAATGGTTCTGGTGATTCCCTGATGGCAGCGGTATTAATGGTAACAGCGCCTTGAGCACCCTGCAGGGTGGATATGTGCGCTATACAAATCTAATCATTATTATTATTATTATTGTGTGTGCAAGTCATCTCTCTAATCAACAACTGTGGTTTTGGCGTTTTTGATTGTGGCAGTGGACGTGAGATACATGAGCAAAGCCTCAACATTAACGTCATCACGTTGCAGTCCACACAGTCAACGTGACAATCTAAAATTCCTTAATGTCAAGGCCTGTTGTACCTTGGGTAATTTCTCCTTGTATTTCTTCCTCTTCTGCACCACAAACTCCTCCTCCTCACTATCCTCCACCACCTTGGGCTTCTTCTTGGAGGCAACCGCCTTGGCTTTACTACCCTTCTTACTCTCAGACATCTTATCCAGCATGTCTTGGCCTAAGCTGGACGCGAACAGTGCAACTACGCTGTCGTAGCCGTTCTTAACGGCAAGATCATACGGCGTGTTGCCTTTAGCGTTCTTGGTCTTGGCACTAGCTCCTGCTTCCAGCAAGGCTTCAATAGCTTCTTGGCCGTCGGGTCCTAGTAAGACAGCTTCATGCAGAGCTGTGTTGCCCTTCCTGTTAGAGTTTATAAATACAGACACACTTTCATAAAAGCCAAAGCCTGAGGCAGAGGTGCCAAATCAGGGGATAATGCTAAGAAGATTTGCAGACATCTACTATGGGGGGTAGGTCCTGTCATTTTTAGACTTATTTCAAGTCTGAGATTGTGTATACTTCATCAATTATGGGAAGTACCCTATGCATAACTAGTACATTATACACAAAATCAGACTTGAAATAAGTCTAAAAACTACAAGACCTACCCCCTAGTGGAAGTATCCTCTTGGCCAAATATACGGTAAATACAGTTAATAGAGTGCCTATAATCACCACGTACATGAAATAACCAAAATGAGACAAACAAAATTATGTGGTCATCTTCAGGATTTGAACTCAAGACCTCCGACACTCTGGGCAGATGCTCTACCAAGGAAGCTGAGGCACACTGGTAAACTCATTTGGTCAAGGAAGAGGAAAATTATTCAAATCTCATCCAACAGGTAAATAAGTAGGGAGAGGTTCAATAGCTGTGCATAGTTTGGATTTGAAATCTGTAATTTACTCTTAACCGAGATAATTAAAGGATGAAACTACTTTAAGATGAAATTTAATTAAGTTGAAGTATACCTGCTGACCACTTTTCTATTGACCTTAATAGTTTATTATATGACCTTCAGTCCTTCAGGGCAAGTACCCCCATCCTTGTTGAATCCAAATAAACATCATGACCAAGTCATACAATACCTGCTTGCAGCCTTAGCATTGACCTTTGCCCCCGCATCAATCAGTACAGCCAGACACTCTACGTGGTTGTTAATCGTCGCAACAATCAGCGCAGGTACACCATCTTTATTTTCGCACGTTGGATCAGCGCCATCATCCAGGAGATCTTGTACATTGTCTGGATCACCGTCTCCCTTGGGACCAAGCTCCTTCAATAAATGGCGGTCCTCTTCCTGGATATTTAAATAAATGAAACCAGACAGTCTTGTTTAAAATGTTACAACTTAAAACAGACGTAGATATATGGTATAGTGCCTAATCACCATTAAAATAATATAACCAAACCTTGCGACGATTGTTTAGAAACAGTATTCACCCATTAGCGACCATAGCGGCCACAAGCGGCCTAAAGCCTAATGCCCATAGCGGCCGGGAGTGACCACCAGCCCCACAATGTTAGAAACCGTATTCACCCATTAGCGACCATAGTGACCACAAGCGGCCTGAAGCCTAATGCCCATAGCGGCCGGGAGTGACCACCAGCCCCACAATGTTAGAAACCGTATTCACCCATTAGCGACCATAGTGACCACAAGCGGCCTGAAGCCTAATGCCCATAGCAGCCGGGAGTGACCACCAGCCCCACAATGTTAGAAACCGTATTCACCCATTAGCGACCATAGTGACCACAAGCGGCCTGAAGCCTAATGCCCATAGCGGCCGGGAGTGACCACCAGCCCCACAATGTTAGAAACAGTATTCACCCATTAGCGACCATAGTGACCATAGCGGCCACAAGCGGCCTAAAGCCTAATGCCCATAGTGGCCGGAAGTGACCACCAGCCCCACAATGTTTAAATACATGCTGTACTCAACATCTCAATGTTTTTAATTATATTGTGTAGCCTAAGTATTCAGCTTTTTTACAGATTTGAAGATTTTCCCCCCCCCCCATACTTAACCAGTGATTCTACATTTTCATGGCATGGCTCTGGGCGTATAGCCGAGTACATGTGGAAATGCATGGTCTCTAATGGATTAAACAAGTACAACAATCACGCACAGAGAAGCCAACATTTATATCAGGTATTGAAAGTAATTTTCTGCAGGCGAGACAACCGTGTGGGGTACCGTGGCCGAGTGGTTTAGATCGATGACTCGCAATACTCGGGTGAAAACTTGGGGTTGCGGGTTCGACACCCGGCCATGGTACCTGTGCCCTTGAGCAAGGCATCTAACCACAATTGCTCCATCCTTCGGAAGGGATGTAAAGCCGTTGGTCCAGTGTGTTGATTAACGCACTTAAAAGATCTCAGAGGCACTCTTTCGTGAAGAGTAAGGGGATTTCCCGGTGTCTCTGGCTGTCGGCTGCCAACGGCGCCACCCAGCTATGTATCTTGATGTTTAGGTGGAAGATACTTGTAAGCTTATGTAAACTCATAATAATGTACAGCGCATGTGAACATGCTCATATGGAATGTGCGCTATAGAAATGAAATAATCATAATCAAGAAATTTCCCAAATTACACCTAAACCTTTTTAAAACCCCACATCTGAAGCTTTGCATTTAACAATTATAACAATACTGCTCGTAATTGGCTATAAAATAAATCACATAATTGACACCTAAATCGGGACCAGAGAGCTACTTACAGAAAGCCTATCTTCTTCTACAGCCTTCTTCTTAGCAGCAAGTTTCTTTGTTATCGGCTTCTTCTTGGTTTTTCCATAAGGAGAGTCTGGGAACAAGACAAATATATCAATAGCTTCAATGCTCTTTGAATGCTTCCCCCACCCTCTATCCTTTAACAAAGATTGGACAAGTCTGATTGACACTATAGTTCGACTATTTTCACCTGGGGCCAATTTCATGGCGCTGCTTAAGCGCTAGCTGAAAAGGTGTGCTTACTGTAGCATAAAAGGTGTGCTAACTTTAAGGCTATTTCACGGCCGCGGCGTGCTTAAGCATGCGCGTGCTTGGAAACGGGCATTGTTGCGTCACGAGTGTTTAACAAATTCGCCTCTGAAGCTAGCAAACGTTTGCCAGTGCTTAAGGTTACGGTCTCCATGAAATAGCTGGAGCCTCCGTTAGCACAAAATCGGCTGCTAAACAGCTCCATGAAATTGGCCCGTGAACACAGTCCAATCAATGATGTTAGTTGATGTAGCATTTTGCACAGAACAAGCACTCCGATTAACCAACCAAGGGCATCTACACTTGACTGTTAGTACACATGTTGCCAGGATGGTGTTTAACCAATGGTTTATTTAATTGAAATGGCTCATAGGAGTCTTTCTATAAATTAGGGGTCCAAAAGTGTGACATTTGGTGTCCCCCGTTACACCTGATATGTGTTATTTTTCGTACAAAAATCATTAAAATGGCTTTTAAACCATTTTGTATGAATTGTACTTTATGTACTCACTCTTTGAGATGGAGAGTATTTAAAGAATGTGTCCTGAATTTACAAAAACAAGTGTAACGGGGGACACCAAAGCTGGACCCCTAATTTATAGAAAGACCCATAGTCGGTATTTTGGACCAACTTTCGGCCAATTTTTTGACTGCTTAATTTAAGATATTAAAAAGCTATTATCCTACAATATAATGCTTACCTGACTCACTGTCCTTAGCAAGTGACTTGGCCAGAGCCTCTGTAGACAAATGCAACAAAAAGCATTTGGATTGTTAGGGGATTGATTTTAGATAAAACTAGAATAGCGAAATCACCATGGCTTGCTTCTTGCTATGAATTAGAGGTGATTTAACATTTGTCAGAGAAAATACATGTATGGCTTATTTTGCCCTCTTCCAACATATCTTTTTTAGCACTGCGTACCCATATTTTAGTTATTTTGTGGTTATTTTGAACCTTTCTATTTGTTGCAAATTCTGTATACGACCTCTAAGAACCATTGATAAACTTACCCCTGCGTGCCATTGAGGCCCGGTTAGGTCGTACAGCTGGGGTGTCGGCGTGCGACTCTAGACTTATTGTGATAGTCACATCCACTCCATCATCCTCAATACAAGCTGATGTTATCTGAAGTGGAGAATCAAATTAACCTATTAGGACCTGAAGCCAATTTATTGGAACTGCTCAAGTGCTAGCTGAAAACGTGTGCTTACTGTAGCAGAAAGGTTGGGCTAACATTACTGTACGGGCATTGCGCTCGCACTGTGGACTCGAAACCCATTCAAGTCCACAATTTGCGGGAAAAAGTGACGGATTGTGGACTTGCACTCGTTCGCTCAAGTCCACAGTCAGGTTGACCAAACTTGGGAAAAGGGGTTAGGGTGGGGGTGGAGGGTTTTTTAAAAAGGTTAGGGTTCAGGAGTAAAGTTTAGAAACATGGATTAGGAAAACATTGGGGTGGATGAGTGAAGAATTTGGAGAAAACAACGATTTTCCGACCAATTCTCTTAAGTGCACGAATACAAAGAAACGTCCACAGTGCGTAAGTAATGTACACATGTGTGTTATTTCACGGCAACGGGCATTGTTGGGTCGGGAGTGTTTAGCAAATTTCGCCTCTTCAAGCTACCAAACGTTTAGCAGTGCTTAAGGTTACAGTCTCCATGAAATAGCCAGAGCCTTCGTCAGCACAAAATTGGCTGCTAAATAGCACCATGAAATTGGCCCATCAAATTACATTATGTGTGGTCACTGAAACAATCAAACTTTGAGCTGTGATTAGACACTATACCAGAAGAACCTGTCACGACAGAATATGTAAAACTATAGAGTGCTTGAGTGGTCTTGGGTTTTGCATAAGACTGTGCATATTAAAATAATTTGCTGTTGAAATATTGTAATCAAAAAATTTAATTGAATATCAAGTATTCGTTTAAACTGACTTGGTCAAAATCTTTATGCATAAATTAAAAAACAAATACACATGTAATTGTATACATGCAAAAAAAAAAAATTATAGAAAACATTTCTTCTGGAAATATGTTTTCTTTTTTGGTAAAATTATTTCTTTTAGCAGCATATAGAACATACTGCGAGTATTTTTTCAAGAAAGACAAACTCTTCCAACTAAATTATCTAAGTTTTAGACCCACCTTTCCCATCTTTGGTTTGCCAACATCCGCCCTAAACTCTGCCTCCCTCTGAGTAAATGCCTCTAGGTGAGCAGCGATATGAGCCAGTTGTTTCTTCCAATATCCCTTGCCTGGGCTCATCTCCATTAAGTTGGGTTTCTCGGTCTTCGTTGATGATTCTCGCATTGTTCGGACTTCTTCTACATCGCGATCTTTCCTGCCGAGTTGCTCGTGGGTTGGGTAGAAGAGACCCACGGTTTGGGTGGACATCTCCTGGTTCAGAACGGCCGGTAAGGGAATGCTGATGGGACGCCAGCTGTTGGCATATGGCTGGAAGGAGAATGTCAATGAGGTATTAAAAAGATAGAGTACATGATTAGTAAACTGTAACAAAGGGTGTTATTTCTAATCGTGATTAAAAGCCCATGTTGATAAAACTGCCCTTTAGAAATATCAACCACAGAGGCAGATCAATTACTTCAGAAAAATTGAGTTGAATGATAAAAAAGGCTTTTTGCAAAATACTTTAGAAAACCACCTTCAGTTGTTAATTTCTCACACAAAATACCATTTTGGACAGAAATAAATTATGTGGTGTTTGGTACCATTGTTATTAACTCTTTTAGTAAGGGTTTTCTTGTCAACTCATGAAAAACAAAATTGGGGTCACTGCAAATGTACTCTACCTTAGCCTTGGTTATTAGGTGTTCATCGACAGTCCAGGCAGGGTGTGAGCTAACACGCTTGTTGTCCGTGGTGCACTTCTCCAGCGTAAACAGCGATTACATGTCGGCAGCAGTTTATGCAAATTACCTTCAGCGGTATGAACGCCTTGTGTCAAGCGCGACAATATCCTTATATTTTTCTTGATTTCTGCGCTGGAAATCCAGCGAAGGTAATTTGCATAAACTCCTGCCGACACAAGGTCGCTATTTACAGTGGAGAAGCGTGCTACAGCCGCGTACATTTAATAGCTCAAACCCTGCCCAATCGATGAACGCCTTAACCAAGGCCTACTCTACATTTAATGGGCAGCATCACAGGGGAACAAGAGTGGGCAGGGTTCATAAATAGTTTCAATGCTTACTCCATTATGCTCATTTGAGGTGTTGAGCACTTCCACCCTCATTTTAGGTGCCGAGCCATTTTATTGCGTCACACGTCTTTTCATTTGCAAATTTACTTACATCAACAATAACAGGTGGTTGGACCGGGTGCGGTTGCAGCTGGGGTTGTGGGGGTGGAGGCCGTTGGTAGTGGACAGGAGCCTGGGGCTGCCTAGGGTTGTTCTGTTGGTGCATGTGGTAGCTGGAAGGAACAGGTGTAAAGGGACAATTAGCCTGATACTGTATTAAAGATGGGGGGAGGGGTGTTGGTACTGGACAGGTGCCTGGGGCTACCTAGGGCTGTTCTGTTGGTGCATGTGGTAGCTGGAAGGAACAGGTGTAAAGGGACAAATAGCCTGATACTGTTTTGAAGATGGGGGGAGGGGTGTTGGTACTGGACAGGAGCCTGGGGCTACCTAGGGCTGTTCTGTTGGTGCATGTGGTAGCTGGAAGGAACAGGTGTAAAGGGACCATTAGCCTGATACTGTTTTGAAGATGACAGGGGGTGGGTGGGGGGAGGGGCGTTGGTACTGGACAGGAGCCTGGGGCTACCTAGGGCTGTTCTGTTGGTGCATGTGGTAGCTGGAAGGAACAGGTGTAAAGGGACCATTAGCCTGATACTGTTTTGAAGATGACAGGGGTGGGTGGGGGGAGGGGTGTTGGTACTGGACAGGTGCCTGGGGCTGCCTAGGGCTGTTCTGTTGGTGCATGTGGTAGCTGGAAGGAACAGATGTAAAGGGACCATTAGCCTGATACTGTTTTGAAGATGACAGGGGGTGGGTGGGGGGAGGGGCAATGGTACTGGACAGGTGCCTGGGGCTACCGACGCCCCTCCCCCCCCACCCAGCTGGAAGAAACAGATGTAAACAGATGTAAAGGGACCATTAGCCTGATACTGTTTTGAAGATGACAGGGGGTGGGTGGGAGGAGGGGTGTTGGTACTGGACAGGAGCCTGGGGCTGCCTAGTACTGTTCTGTTGGTGCATGTGGTAGCTGGAAGGAACAGGTGTAAAGGGACCATTAGCCTGATACTGTTTTGAAGATGACAGGGGGTGGGTGGGGGGAGGGGCGTCGGTACTGGACAGGTGCCTGGGGCTACCTAGGGCTGTTCTGTTGGTGCATGTGGTAGCTGGAAGGAACAGGTGTAAAGGGACCATTAGCCTGATACTGTTTTGAAGATGACAGGGGGTGGGTGGGGGGAGGGGTGTTGGTACTGGACAGGAGCCTGGGGCTACCTAGGGCTGTTCTGTTGGTGCATGTGGTAGCTGGAAGGAACAGATGTAAAGGGACCATTAGCCTGATACTGTTTTGAAGATGACAGGGGGTGGGTGGGGGGAGGGGCAATGGTACTGGACAGGTGCCTGGGGCTACCTAGGGCTGTTCTGTTGGTGCATGTGGTAGCTGGAAGGAACAGATGTAAAGGGACCATTAGCCTGATACTGTTTTGAAGATGACAGGGGGTGGGTGGGGGGAGGGGCGTTGGTACTGGACAGGTGCCTGGGGCTACCTAGGGCTGTTCTGTTGGTGCATGTGGTAGCTGGAAGGAACAGATGTAAAGGGACCATTAGCCTGATACTGTTTTGAAGATGACAGGGGGTGGGTGGGGGGAGGGGCGTTGGTACTGGACAGGTGCCTGGTGCTACCTAGGGCTGTTATGTTGGTGCATGTGGGAGGAACAGGTGTAAAGAGACAATTAAAAGCCCAGTAGAGCATAACATAAAAAGCACTTTGGTAAAACTAGCCTGCAAAAACTTCAGAGCTACATGTAGTCTGCCTCAGAAAACCTTTAAAATCTGTGCATGGTTTTTGTGTTGAGTAATGGTAAAAAAATGTAAACTTACAAACATCTTTTAAAAAAACCCTTCAGTTTTAAATTTAATACAGGTCATCACCTCCAGAAAATCTTGGACAGAAATAAGTTCATGAGGTTAACATTGCTTTAAACACCGAGTATATTTTTTTCTTGTCAACGCATGAATTAAAATTTTGATTCATTGCAAATAATACTGGGGCAAGCTTAATAGTGAAATACCGAAACAGTTGCAAACACAATATTTAGAAATATTTATAGTGTGGTTGTACTTACTGAAACATGTAGTCAGGGTTTTTCTGCATTGTAGTCATGGTTTGAGGTGGGGCTGTATTGGAACCCCATGCATTGTAGGGCATCATCGTACCTGAGTTACCCATGCCTGGCTGCAGTGGAGAAAACACAGGGAGGAGGAAAAGGAATTCTTCAAATTGTCAACTTAATCTTCGGCGACTTGAACTTAAATAACAGTGCTTGTGAAACCTGGAGCAGAGAAGACTTTGGGTGAATCCTGTATGGAGTCGATTACAATTGCGTCCAAGTTGCAAATTAAAATTGTCATTCTGTCTTTTGGACAAATTGATTCCCATTTTTTGGCAAATCAAGAAAGTGATTCTGAATGTCATAATTGAGGAATTTGAGAGTTTTGTTTCAGGTTTGCAAAATATTTTCCTTTTTTTGCCTTCTTGTTTGTTTTGAAAATGAAATTAATTTAGACATCATCTTATTTACCCTTAGACATGTATGAAAACAATTGTGTCATCCCTCATGCCAATTTTTAATGCTTGATTTCTCCAACTTACATAAGATTTTGTCTGAGTAAAGTTGTTTGTTGAGCCAGTGAGATCAATGACGTCATCAGTACCGCTGAATTGGTGAGATCGCTGGAAAATAAAAACAGGAATTTATGTTCTGAAACATCCTTCATATTTTTGTAAATTTACAGCCATTTCTGATTGTTTTTCTTTTCTGTGTTTCTTTTCACATTATCCTCAGTAGGATTGTTTTATTTATTTATTTATTTATTTATTCACCACATCCAACAGCGGAAGGACCGCCAATTACAGGAATGGCATCAATTAACATAGATATTCGAATAACTATCAACTTCTAAGTTGAATTAGAAACGGCCAGAGACACTGGGGAATCCCTCCCCTTGCTCTTCAAGAAAGAATGCTCTGGGATCTTTAAAGTGCGTTACCGAAACCTAACACACTGGACCAACGGCTTTACATCCCTTCCGAAGGACGGAACTTGCTCAAAAGCACAAGTGTCAAAACCTGTCGCGGCCCGGAATCGAACCCACATTCTAGTACTGGCACAGGAACTCGAGTTCAACGCACTTGAGTTCGGCCGATCAGCTGATGCTACCAACTGACTAAAGCGACTGTCTGATGGCCGTCTGAGAGATTCTTAGTAGGGTCAAGAGAAGGGAGAAAGACCCAGAGAATAAAATAAGATCAAAATACTTTCAGATGTAGCAGGAGTACCGTGCCTCAACTTCATGGAATGACCCACATAGGGGAACCTGGAGACTCAAATAGGGACTGAAAATTGAATTTGACTGACGTGGACAGAATCCAAACTTGGACCCTTTGGATGCAAGGTGGTAGAAAGCAAAACTGTATGAGTATCCTTACCCTTAAGGAGCTCTTGGGTCTCGAGTCCATAATGAAACTAGCCTCATCGTCCTCAAAGGCCTCTGGCTCCGGGTCGGCGTAGGAAACCGAGAATACCTTACTCACAACATGACTTTCACTTCGTCGGTCACTGCAATATCAACAAACAAAAATCAAACATCCGATCATAAAATATTTTGGAAGTTTTGTGATGGCATTTTTTGAAAAAGAGCACTTTGTGGAAATTAGCAACATTTCTTTATTTGCAAATTACACAGTCTCATTAAGATTCCTTTGAACATCATCAGACTCAAGAACTTTCCTTTTAACTGTTTTTGCTCGATTCCAATTTTTTTAGATTAGAATTTCCATGTTTTGGATACAATTCTGTCAAAACAACGGTGATAATTTAAATACAAAAGCATCTGTACAAAGACTGTAAGGACTTTACTGAGTTGTTCCATCCATGTTGGAACTCTGAATTAAGAACAACCCAGATCATCTGCTTACCCCGAGACAGCGATTGCTTTAATGTTCCTCTTGCCTTCATTGAGCAGGAAAGGTCCTTTGTACTTGATGGTGCTCTTGTCAGCCTTGCGGTAGGGGTCTGGCCTGTTGCCGTTTGTCGTAAGATAAATGATGGCATCTGGCGTTCCTGTAAGAACAAAAACGGACCTTAAAAACCCTTGGTAGAAAACTTGTTCCTGAGCAAATAGCATACTAAAATAAAAACGTCACCTTTTCGTGTGTTGCCAAGGTTACTGGGTCAACACTAAGACCAGTGAACTGTTTTCTCATGCTTTAATAGTGGACGTTTCAGATTACCAGTGAATGTTTAGCCCAGTTCCCCCTGGCAAATGATTTCACACTTTAATAGTTTATTAAGGGAGATGATACTGGGTGTGGCCAAGGGGAGGCGGGGCTATGGGGAGGTGGTGCTATGGGAAGGCGGGGCTATGGGGAGGCGGGGCTATGGGGAGGCGGGACTATGGGGAGGAAGGGCTATGGGGAGGAAGGGCTAAGGGGAGGCAGGGGTATGTAGAGGTGTGGCTATGGGGACTTGTGGCTATGGGGAGGGGGAGCTAGTTATCTCACCTGACTTTATTTCTATGAGCGTATTGGTGTCAATCTGATTGGCAGTCCTTCCCGGCTGTGGCACCCTGAGGGGGATGATACTTGGTGCAGCTACGGCTCCTGCTGATGGCATTGCTGTTGCTGTTGCCGTTTGGCTGCTGCTGCTGCTGCTGACACTGTTGCTGCGGCTGCTGCTGCTGCTGCTGCTGCTACTGTCGCTGCTGCTGCTGCTGCTGCTGCTGCTGCTGTCGCTGCTGCTTTTGTTGTCAATACTGTAGGTGGGACAATAATGAGAACATTTAATTTTGGTGTCTTATTCAATGTTGTCACAATAGTGTCCATTATGACTTTTGCCCCAACAAGAGGGCGGGCTCATGAGCCAACCAGTGCATAGTAAGCCCACCCTCCTGTGGTTATGCTATTTTACTCATTTTCACGAAAACCAAAAAAGAGTTCAAAAACCAACCTTTCAGCACTTTTTCTTTGATACATATCTAACATACTAATAAACATGTCCTGAAACAGAAATGCTGCAAATGTGAGAAATCATCGGGGATTTCCTTCGTAGTAAGAGAGTCCAAGTACCGCGCTCGCAGCTCGGTATGCGCAATGCAACACGCGCCGTTATCGGCACAGCGCGGTTGGATTGAGTGTGCTGCACTGTGAGTCTGTGTACATGGACTCCCCCGCCACGAAGGGAATCCCCAATGATTTCTCACATTTGCTACATTTCTGTTTCGGGACATGTTTGTCAGTACGTTTGATATGTAGGCCTAGCTAAGATAATCTCAGTTCTTTTTTTATCATTTTTCATTGGGATGTGGTCTTTTCACCAGTAGAGCTGAGAAAAGTTAAGAACATGAACACGCTATCACAAAACAAATAACTTATTTTAGATCACGTCTGGTAACCAATGCGCATTTGGTATTCCTTTGTACACAGACTAGACACTTGGTTGTTTTTGAACAAGACAAAAAACGGCTAGGCTGTGAGCATACCGGTTTGTTTCGCTGGAATTGTTGGCTAAATATTCATCGTGGCTGGTTATTTCCCTCAAGGACCTGCGTAGTGGTTATGCCTGACAAGGTTTGGGTGAGTTTTAGGGGGAATAAGCCAGTTCGGATGCGCATGCATCTCCCAACTTTGGTTTGAGATAAACAAAGCGGTATGCATTGTGTTTATCTCAAATGACCTGTGTTTATCTCAAATGACCTTGACACAATCCCATAGACGTTCATTGCGCGCGCGAGATTCCGAACTGGCTTATTAGTGTGTCACGGTGAGAAAATGACACATTTGTTTTGTGATAGCGTGTTCATGTTCTTAACTTTTCTCAGCTCTACTGGTGAAAAGACCACATCCCAATGAAAAATGATAAAAAAAGAGCTGAGATTATCTTAGCTAATGTAGGCCTATCAAATAAAAAGTGATGAGTTTTATTTTTGAACTCTTTTTGGTTCTTGTGAAAATTAGTGAAACTGAAAAAGTTGCCGAGTTGGCCTCCGCCTCATTGGTTTACGCACACTTCGCTGGCAATATTTGTCATCCAATCCCCAGATCATTGACTAACCGTCGTCGTCGATAAGGTTTATATCATGTTTATATTAATCATAATAATATCAAACAGACATGACAGATCGAACTCACGTCTGAACTAGCTAAGATAATCTCAGTGTCTAGTCTGTGTACAAAGGAATACCAATGCGCATTGGTTACCAGACTTGACCTTCACGTCCAGACGTGAAGGTCAAGTCTGGTAACCAATGCGCATTGGTATTCCTTTGTACACAGACTAGACAGATAGACTTTTTGAACACAACCAGACAACGGCTAGGCTGTGAGCATACCGGTTTGTTTCGCTAGAATTGTTTGCAAAATAATCATCGTGGCTGGTTATTTCCCTCAAGGACCTGCGTAGTGGTTATGCCTGGCAAGGTTTGGGTGAGTTTTAGGGGGAATTAGTGTGTCACGGTGAGAAAATGACACATTTGACTTTTTTTTTGTTTTTGCGATGGCGGGTTCATGTTCATAACTTCTCTCAGCTCTACTGCTAAAAGACCACATCCCAATGAAAAATGATAAAAAAAGAGCTGAGATTATCTTAGCTACGTCTGAACTATAAAAACATCAAAAACCTTTACTCGGGAAATAACTTACTTGTCAAGCTATGGATAATAAATTAAACAATCAAAATGTGGTTGTTCCTATATGTGTATGCCCAACGATAATAAAACTTGAGTACACAAATGCAGCAACATTATTATTAAAGCACAGACACGACAGAAAACTCTTTTCTCTTCAGCTCATTATTTTATATTTGGCATGTGTGACCTTTAACCTAAAAGGCTCGATCAAATAACATTTTATACACAGCCATAAAATATTGCTATTGCGGTCCTCAATAAGCAAGCACCCTTTAAAGATAATAGTATATAGGAATACATTATTTTTATCTTATATATAACGAAACATAAACGGGGAAAAACATGCATAAATGGAAGCCTACAATTCAAACTGTTTTACGGATTGCGCAATCAATCAATTAGTTGCCAGGCAACGGTGGTAAATATCAACAGAGACAGGTGCGCGTGCACGGACCGAACGGTGGACGTAGTGTGTACTGAATGGGATTCAGTACCAGTATGCATATTAAATGCTTTTAGTTCCATTTTCCTGTTTTCTTTATAAAAAAATAGTTACAATTTAGAAAAGAATTTTGTACAAAACTTGATTACATTATTCGAAAACTTTTAAAATCAGGACAACACAGCATTAAAACAACTAACGAATAATGTTGATAAACTGCCTTGTAGAAATGTTAGCCACTGTAGATGCAGTAGGCCTATACTTAAAAAAACCATTAAAATCCTTGCATGGTTTCTGTGTTAAATGAATAGTAAAAAAATTCTGCAGACAACTTTTTTTAAACCACTTTCAGTCTGTAATTTCTCTCACACTACGGAACAAAATCATGCGGTGTTTGCTACCGTTGCTATCATTCCTCCATGTTGCTATCAACATAAATGTTTAGTCGGATTTTTCCTGTCAACTCGTTAAGTAAAATTCTAGGAAACTGCAAATGACGTATGGGCCCTAGTAATAATGGGGCTTTTAGGTTAAACGACTTCACATCGATGCCGTTGAAGAAAAAAATAGGATTGATCGGCTTTAGTTATTCGTTTTCATTCCACCATTTCAACCCATTCCCTCGTTTTAGTAATTAAACAGCGATTTGCATGAACACAAAACACCAATAGGTTTGAAATTGTACGTCCAGGTCACTGTGTATGTAGAAAAAATATATATTTTGCTGTTCTGATTGAGTAAGAACTAAAACGGATCAATTGGTGAATCGATGATCCAGGAGACCGCCTTTTGTATATAGATGTACCTCTAAAAGATGAATGGTACAGTCCTATCGCTTATATTCTTACAAACTAACAAAAGCTGTTCCATAATAATAGAGGAAGGTCACATCGGCTTAGCAACAATAACAAATGTGCACCGCGGCGCAAACTTTATGGGAGCAAAGGTGCGCTCCATGGGCCCACTGTGTACCTTTGGTTATACACAGGCAGTTTTTGAAGTAGCACCACAATCATACAGATTGGCAGATGCTCGGAAATTGTGTACGACCCGAGTCAGCTAATTGTTAATTTGGTATGACAAATTACAGACATTAAGCAGTTAATGGCACTCGTTGCGTCCATCAGTATTGACTTGTGAGTTCACTGGGGCATGTGTTATCTGGTGGACTACAGATTGCTATGGTTGTTATAGATGCTAAATTTGTTGGAAGTTGGCGACAGTGAAAAGGCGTCCTGGCCGAGCAAACAACCACGTAACATTTTTGGCATGCATGGAGGAAGTCAACACCTGAGATTTTTGCCAGTTTCTATGTTCGGCGTTTCCCACGGTGTACGGAGATCTACGGTTCTACATCTCTATCTTCTCTTTGGAAATGTTTCTTGGCGGAAATGCATCATCGAAAGCTTCATTTTACATGTAGCAAGGTCTAGATGCCTTAAATGAGGTGCAAAACGGCAACGACCGGACCGTCCGGCATAATCGTTTAGAGGACCATGTCGCTACTTTGAGTTACGGTCAATAATGACGAGGGTAAAATATATTTGAATTGTTTGTGTTGTTTTGCGCTTGATGGTTTAATTTGATTTTATTTATAACTTTGTGATTAATTTAATTTATACCTTTGGGATTGAGAAGTCACGTACAAGTGTGTGAACGACCGTACTGATCAACAAACGTCGACTTGTTACACCTTTTCAAACGAAAATGATCCTAAATTTCGTCACATTGTCCCTGCACAAAATAACAACACTTTGCAAACCTTGAAATCTGATTTCCACCCACAATACTGGTACCTTTTAGCTAAATTTTCTAGAAGATTTTAAGAAGGTAAGTTCTATTTTAATATGTAAAGGCAGCATAAAGGGTACGGTTAAATTATTTATTTAAAAATATCTGAACCTTATTTTGGTGTCACGGTGTGTGTCTTTCTTGGCAGGGTTGAATCATGCCGCAAATTCGTTACTTCCACCGTGGCCGTTACTTCAGGCCCTCCAAACCATTGCACTTCCTCCCTCCGCTCAAACTCACTACCGGAACCACGCAACATTCCTTACCAACGAACGAAGCGACTGGTAGAAAGACTAGCACGAGGAGGCATGGCCAAGACAGACAACATTCGCAATATAAAAAGCTGGTGATAACGCTCGCAAGATATCTGACGCGGGGAAATGTGGCAGATATGAAGTTTTTATGTCGAGGTATAACCATTTTTGTTATTATACGACAAATCCACATGTTCTAGTTGTTTTGTGCGAGTTGTAAGAGAATTAACCCTTTGTATCCTGAATTATTTTCATCAGGTGCAAAAGGTGCTGCTTTTAAAACCCCAAGAGGGTATGAAGGGTGTAAAGGGTTAGGAGCACATCGACTAATAAGGTGATAATCCACCGCACGTATTTAATTGCATTCCGATTTAATTAAGGCATCTTTAAGTTATGAAAGTAATTCTTCTCAAAACCATAACAATGTTGCTCAAACGGCAGAACCGTAAACATAATGCCATGCATGACACGATCAAACGGAAACGTGAGCAGGTGTATCCAGCGGATGCCGCCATATCATGCCGGAACATAGCGGACTTCACCTGGGACATAATCGCTGGGAGGATTCAGTAAATGGATGGTTAAAAACGTAATAAAATAATAATTATTTGTTATTTGTTAAATTTTAACCAATAAAAAATAAATCATATATCCTAAAGCATCCTAACGGTCATTGTTTGAAGAAAGTATGATAATTGTTGATCGTAAAAATTGTGGAATAGAACATGACTCTTCGTAAAACCTGAAAATAAATTATGACATAGGTCATCTTTTGTTCAGTTAAAAAAATACACGAGAACGAGTGAATTGTCAATACGTTTCCATATTACATCTCTTTTGCAGACCACATTCGACCACCGCAAATCGTCGACGAGGTTACAAGCGCCCGCCACCTCCTAGCACTGCTGGAAAATCAGCGACTTCTAGCGGAGAACAGTTTGTACTTCTTACAGACACTATTGTACTACATCGCAAGGCCTGACTTGTATCAAATAGTACTGGAGTTTAGAGCGGGGAGGCAGGAGGATTATAAGGAAAAGGGCGTCGACATCTCAGATCAATACAAAGGTACATTGTTGGTAAATACGTATCTTCAGCATGTAGATGCTATTACAAGTTAAAAAGAAAATAAATCGTGAGCCCTAATTCTTAAAAAGTAAAAGCATTTATTCTATCCAAAATTCTTGGGAAAGCTGATAATTATGCAATACGATGCTGTTTGGGAACCGGAAGAGAAAGAGTGCATAATTTCAGTTTAATCTTTCTTCCTTTTCGCAGTTAATCTGAAAGATGACGTCAGGCGATTGGAAATTGCCAAGGAACTGCTAAAATTCCGCAAAGATCTGAAACCTCGCACGCGTTTGAACCAAATCGACGTGAAGGCGATGCAACGGAAACTGGAAGAACTAAACGCGAAAATGCATAATCACGTAAACTTTATGATGCGTTCAAACGCACAGAAAAGCAACCATGGAAGTGACCTCCACGTTTGCACGCTTGTCGATTACACGGCCATAAGAGAAGTAACAACGAATAACGAAGACGGTTCTGGAATAGAACCCACACCTAAACAATCACACATCAGTCCTACATCAAGTCCAAAACTTGCCAAGTCCGAAGAACATTCCCAGCAAGAGGTCCCAAAAACAAGGGAATCAGTCTCACCGCTTGTTGCCAATGGAAGCAGAAATTCTGTGGAGGAACCTACTGCAAACGATCAGCTTGAATCTGAATGCGATCACGTGACAGACGAATACACCGAGGACTAGTCCAGATTCTGGACTATATTATTGCGATATTGGATCGTAGCGCGGTCGACTATAGAGGGCGGAATATCGATATGATTTGGACAGCGCATAATATAGTCCAGAACTTAACCTCCAATTCCCCGCTGGGGTCAAAGGTCAATCGAGCTCATAAATATTCATTCACGTCGCGGTGTTCGATACCGCGATATCGATATCTGCAGCGCAGCATATGTACTTGTGCGCAAACTGCATACGAGTACTGTACTGTACACATAGCGCGTATATTTGACACAAGAGTCACCTAGTAATGGGATTATGACCTGAACATTAATTTAACAACGACATGGGGTGTGAAGCAAAACTGCAATTAAGTGAGCAGTCCATTGAATCCATTCCTTCAAATTTGGAAGTCTCATGTAGTCTGTCTGAACTTGTGAAGCACAAAACTAATCAAATTATCATGAGGATGCCTGATTTTAGGGTTTTCATTAACATAATGCACTCTTTCAACCGGGGATGGGACATTTAACCAGTTAACCCGGGGGAAAAAAATGAAAAATAGTTTTGCCGAACGTTAAAACGAAACCCAATTTTAAAGAATTTACAATAGTTTTCAAAGGTTTTTGTAATTACTTCATGAAATTGAAATTAATTTATATGGAGTCGTAGTAAAAATTTCCCCGGATAAAGATTCAACGATTATTTTGGGGGCCTAGGTATATTGTGTGCATTGCAAATGCATCTATAAAGTAAAACACCACCAACAACTTTGGTGTCGGCTGAACGGTTAACCGGTTAACCGACACTGAAAAGAATTGCAAACCGGTTTCTGAATTAACCGTAAATGCCATCCCTACTTTTAACAGATGGGAATGTTAATCTACAACAAACAGAAATTATTCATCTTTTAGTTGCAATTTTTAATAAAACTGAATTCAGTATGACAGTACATCAAGATTTTAAAAATGCATTCTGAATTAAGACTGAGTTACACACTTGAGTTTATTTGTGTTAAATCCTTCAATTGATTTGCATGATCCAGTATTTTTGAAGGGACCTTTCAAATAACAGACATTTTTTTGCAATGTGCAAATAAGCAGGCACACAATTCACAGGAAATGTTCCTGTAGAAAAAAAGGCCAGGGGGACTTAATGACTATGCCACCTCAATACAAACTCAACAAAATAAGTTCCCAGACATTTATTCAAGTTCAAACATTTCAAATTAGGCCTAATATAGTTGATACAACAATCCTCAGCCAGTATAATTGCCTAGGTAGGCCTATATATGACCTGAACATTCATTTAAAAATGGCATGGGGTGTGAAGCAAAACTGCAAGTGATCTATGAGCACTCCATTTTTTTCAGTGTCTCAACATGTGAAACACAAAACTAATCAATTATGAGTATTCTTGAATTGCAATGAGGGTTTTCATTAACAGTGTACTTTCAAAAGAAGGGAATGTTAATCTGCAAAACAAGAAATTATTAATCTTTCAGTTGCAATTTTTAACAAAACTGAATTCCTGAATTCAGTAGGAGTACATCAAGATTCAAAAACATGCATTCTGAGCTATAATACACAACTGCAATAATGAGCTACACACATGAGTTTATTACTATACAGTGTTCAATTTGCCTTTCACGCTCATTTTTCAAATGTAACCTGCAGCCATGCACAGAATGTTCATACGTGCTGCTGCAGAGGATTACTGTCTGTGAATGAAATATGAACAATTTTTGCATCTGCCGTAAATAAATTTGGAGCAAAATTACTTTGTAGACAACAAAATATATCAGTGTAGGATTAATGCAGCTTTGCACAGATCAGGAAGTTGTAAAAATTGCCCCTTTTTTGCACAGGAATTTCTCCAAAAAGCTGCAGAGCAAATCAGAAAGGTATGCCGCATTTTCTGTTCAAATGTAACATATTTTCAGGGTTAGATAAAGTGCACAGACAATAAACCATCTTCAAAAACATAACACTATATATACTAGTCAGTGATTTTTCAAATCAGGGCAGTGATCATTCATCCTATAATTTCAGTCATGTATGTCAGAATGCTCAGAAAGGAAGACACATATAATGCAATACATGTACATTTTCTATTGTTGCAATGGTGTAAGAGCTGAACTCCCCCCCCCCCCCCCCTCCCCCCAATCTGCCTTTTTATGGGTCCATAATATTGGAACAGTGGAAACAAATATTTGAGGGGCCCTTGAAATGGTATTAAAAAATCAAGCTTTTGAATTTGTATGTTCATGAGCAAAGTTATGACATCACATCAGGCAAACACAGGATCACTCTAAACTCTGCACAAAATATTGCACCATGCATTTTCTCCAACTTTGATGAAACTTTTGTAACCCATGCATGGCTGCATCATTTGAGTTTGTTTTACATGTTGCTTGTAAAAAAAATGGAAATAAAAAACGCAGCACTAGTTTGCCACAACTCCAGTTTGAATTCATGTTTTTCTATACTTTCTCTTAGTTTTTGTAAACAAATTGTTGAAAGTTGAAAATGTTGTCTTTTATTCATTTAAAAATGGAATGAACATCACCAATGTTTGTATATAAACAAAAAGCTAATGGCTTTTAAAACAGGGTGCAATTTGCTTTGCAAATTTGTTAAAGGTGGTAATGTGGAGCACCCTGTCAAGCTTTAAAAGAATAATGTTGATAAAATGCCTGGTAGAAATTTCAGCAAATGATGCATGCAGGCAGTACTACTTCAGAAAACCTAAAAAAATACATGTATGGTTTTTGTGTTGAATACTTGTGTTGAAATACTTTAGTTGGCAATTTTTTCCACATATGTACAATTACACGGGAAAAATTATGTGATGTTTAAAAGTTTGTTATTGTTATCTACACTTTTCAGAGTCGGGTTTTTCTTATGGGTAACTGCAATAGAAACTGCAGTATATATGGGCCTTTTTTTGCCTATTGTGTATAGAGCCTAAATTTCCTGGCCCACATGTACTACTAGAGGATTTTGTACTAAAGTGGCCATATATTAGTCAACAAATTTAGTACACCTGCTTTTAATTGTTGGAACTAATAACTGGCTTTATTTTACCATGTAAATTTTTCTTAAATACGTGCAATAAAATACACAAAGCACACGTACTGTGTCTTTATTTTACTAAATTCTGACCTCTTGACCTTAAAAATAGCTATTTTTAAGGTAAAGAGGTCAGAATTTAGTAGATAAGATTTGTTTCTTTAAAATGAAGTGCACTGATTTGATGGGAAAAACCTGAAATTATAAGTGAGAAAATTTGAGCACGGCAGGATGAAGAAGTGTTTCCGCACAAAATCTTTTTTTTCTCACTCCTATATATATATTTTTTTCTTCAAATCTGCACGTACCGATGCTTGATGAGTAATTTTGATCAACTTCTCAACTCTTTCCAACTATACAAACATACAGTATAGGCCTACACCTGCATGCGTGGCTATAGCCACGCATGCAGGTGTATACTGTATGCGTGGCTATAGCCACGCATGCAGGTGTAGTATGTATGTTTGTTCGTTTCACAATGCACAGCGCATAGCCAGCATAGGAGGCCGATATGTACACATTATAATATTATAATGACTATGCGATGTATTGCGCGGACAATTTTCGAGAATCGATTCCCGACCGTCGATTATTCGGCGCGCCTCACACACATGATTGATAAGCGCTGCGTCCAATCAGACTAGGTGGGCGGAGCTATAGTTCCCTGAGATTTCTCAGGGAACTGGAGGTTAAGTTCTGGACTATATTATGCGCTGTCCAAATCATATCGATATTCCGCCCTCTATAGTCGACCGCGCTACGATCCAATATCGCAATAATATAGTCCAGAATCTGGACTAACCGAGGACGAGCAGGAGCTGTTTTCTGAGGATGATTCAAGCGATTTCCTTGACAATTATGATGACTCATTTGCATATCAGACGCCTTGCCCACCGCCACGGGAAAGTATGCTAGGTATGAATGACGTCAGGGTTTATGATGACGTCATCCGCCGCCCCATGAAACTCCCAATCATTAACAACCACAAGGCGTCCACCGTGACAGACCAAGTTGCCAGTAAGATCCAAAAACTGCGTCAATTATCGAAAGAACAGAAAAATACGTTTAAAGGACGACCCAGGCGAAAGAAGAACAAAATGAAAAGCGTAACATCCACTGAACAGAGGCTATTAACATCACGTGATAATGACACTTCTAACATGAGAGGCAATGTCAAATTTCCCGATATTTATGACAAATACGCAAGACATACGACTATCTCGTGATTCGAATGGTAAATCTGGACCGCTGGTTGATTGTTTATTTATGAGACTCAGTCGTTGGCTGGAAGTTAACAAACATCATGAGCATGAGCATTGTTCAACACGTTCTGACAGCAGACCATGTAACAGGGAGGTTTCGGTCGCACAGGGTTGGCCAATATACGACGAGTTTTACTGTATTTTGTGTCACCGGTATACCTGTACTTGTGGAGCTTACACAAATCTTTTCAGTGTAGTTTCGTTGGCAACACTGATAGCAACGCCTCTACACCTTGGTGAAAAACGAGTTGCATAAAGGTATAGAGATTTAGGAGTTTAACTAAACTTAGTCGCGATCACTAACCGTGCTCTCTGATACCTCGCCATGTTGCGTAAAACCATGTTGCGTAAAACTATTAAGATGGGTGGAGCTTTGCCAAAGAACCAATAGACCAGTCCAGAAAACATTTACGCTCCACCTCCCAGATTGTAATGACCAATCACTCGAACGAAAAACGGTGACTCGTTTGAAGTCCGTATAATGACCGTGTCGCTTTGCTGCTAAAGGAATTGGGCGGGGTACACTGGATCAGCCATTAGAACGCACGTTCGGTGTCAGTCATTACAGCTCAACCAGTAAGGCAGATAATAGACTAATAAATTATGTTGTTTGAATTTGTTTTTCTAATTTCACTACAATGTATAAGCCTACATTGAAAAGACGACTAGATCTAAACCAAAGACGCACCTTTTGGACATCAACTGTACATTCCGCTATTTGCTCGCGCATCTTTACAATTACGTATTATATTTCCGTCAAAATTAATATCTCAAGTAAAGGGGAAATCGTATCAATTGCTTTGGTAGTGCAGACCACAAATAGAGGGGAGATTATTTGAGGAGAGATTATTTGTACTGGCAGATGGTCCGATTATAATGAGGAAAATGTACGTAAATACGGTTGTTGTTGTTTTAACCCCTTGGGGAATCTCCTGTCCCAATTAACGTGGCACGTATAGCCGTCATTACGTGGGCTATTGTAGCTTTTCGTTGTTTTCATCGTTAGCTTACATCAAACACAATGTCTTGCCATAAAGTATAATAAAACATTATATAGTGCCCAATTACTGAGCCGGTCTTAAATGTACGAACTTATTTAAAAGGCAATGCTTACTTAAAAAATACTGCTGTTCAATTTGACTACCGAAATTGCACTTAAATTGTTATATTTTGGCTGGTATACCAAATGATTCTGCTAATAAGGAAAAAATACACAGTGTAATCTAAAACCTAACATCTTCTGTTCCCTAAAATGACAAAAGCACTGTTCTTCAAAATCAGTTGAAAAGATGCCTGAAATTTTCTGTTAGTTTCCGACGCGGCTTGCCGTTACTATAGGCTGGTTGATATGCTGTGACGTGAACGTCCATAAAACGGAATTGTTTTTAAAATCAACCTTTTAGGAAAACTTTTTCATGTTAAAATTTGCAAAGTTTCAAGATTATTCTACGGTTCTGGCCCACTATTGGTAATAGTACCTCTTATATGATCTTAGTCGATACCGACCTCCCACTCATCTTCCACTAATTATAGCTGTGTCCAGGCGCCGCAACGCCGATGCATTTATAATCTTGATTTACTGCCAATCAAAAATAATCGGGTCTTGTTCGTTACTGACGCTACAGAGCAATTACCATTAATGCCTATAATTATGAACCATAGAAGCCACAACCGTCCCATATCTGTGATGATGACATATTCATCTCCATGGTAACAAAATGCCCATCATTCTGGCCAACACATGTTGATTAGTTGGCTCGTCTCGGAGGTCTATTTCCAGCCCCAAGTGGCGTAGCTGATGGAGACTCTGCACCTAAAACGCGAATGTTTGTTACGTCATTGAGAAAGTTTACAGTTCTCAGGGACGGTTCATGTTATAAAAGGGACACCCCGCGCATCATTCAATTCAGTATGATTATGTTACATGAAGAGCAGCCCATGTTATAACGTCTAGACCATATAGTTAACACAAAGTCATAAGCTCTTTGGTAACGCACACGTCGTATAACTTATTCGAGGACCGAGTTGGGTAGTAGCATCATGCAGTCAGAAAGATGCCAAGAGATGTTGACTCGGCAAACCAATGATGCGCCGCCAAGAGAGCGCAGCGTGGACGAGACACCGGAACTGGTGAGCAAAACTTGCAAGATATGTCCGAGATATGTCCAAGTTCATGTGAATGAACTTGGACACTTGAACACTTTCTGGACGCAAAAGGTCCGTGTAAAACAAAGGCACATACAAAACTCCCAATGATACATTTGGTAAGTTATCCATTTCAATTCCGGTATATCTGTTCAAATGAATTCAAAGACGTAAGCCATTTTATACACAGGGTGAGTACATGTATAGTTTGGCTTGTTTACAAACATTTATGCTAATTGTTTAATCACGGCTTCATTCAGTTTCCAAAATACCACACAATGGTAATGATTTTTTAATTTATAAATCTGTAGGCCTACACCAGAGGTAGAAAAACAGTTTAACAAGTTTTGGGTGCAAGTTTACTCTGTTCTCTAATGTCGAAGTTGTGTCTAAATTTTTACAGTATAGAGATAAACACAATTTACTATGCAAATAAAACAGCATAATCCATTCAGGCGGCTCGCAAATCAAGCCAGTCGGTTAATTGCAAATACAACTTAGTGGAGCCCCTACTTGCTAGCGCATAGCCGGAATATTAACATTATTATTTGAGACAATGTAATATTTTTGGATTGGTTTATTTTCCCTGCAGGCAAGGCAAGAAGTAGACAACTTAACCAAACTCCGCAGAGATCGTTTTGCTCGCAAACTCTCCTTTGAGATGTTGACTCGCAAATCCATCGTCTTCTCACTCAAGAATAACATCGGAGCTTTGGCGCGAGCTCTCAAGGCATTCAAGGTAATCTAGAACAGTGGCTTTTGCCGTCTAAAATGCATAATCTCTAAACCTTCTGAAAACATGGTGCTCTATTTCAGTGAACGATTCCCCATTTTGTTCCAGGATGGTTATTTAGTGATAACTTGGACCTTTTTGTAAGTTATTGCAAACCGTATAAACCAAGATACCTTTAATGCTGCTAGGTATTTGGCAAAACGTAACCGTTTTTACCCTGTGAAAACCAAAATTTGAAAACAGGCACATCACCGTAGTTGAAAAGTCCCTGCTACAAGCCTGACTCAGCTTCCAAACCAACAAATTTTCAAAAACAGCAAATTTGTGTACAATAATCCGATTTTTAAGCAGCATAATAAGAATGGTAACATAGCCGACTCTGATCAATATGCATTGTATAAAATTGGTGTTGATGACGTGCATAATGACGGCATACCATCGTTCGTCACATGCTAAATCTGATTGAATCTAACAGGAAAATGACATTCAGGTTTTACACATCGAATCACGTCAACTACAACGCCGTAAGTCCGAGCTGGAAGTGTACGTGGACTGCGAGGGTGAGCGTGGTTTATTGACGGAGCTAGTCGGACAGTTACAACGGCAGATGAGCTACGTGTTGGAGCCGTTAGATCACATCAATAAAGATGAAGATATCGGTGAGTTATCAGCAATGGAGGGCACTCTAGGGGAGGGGTGGTGTGTCACTCATAGAAATGACGGAGTTGGTGGGACAATTACAGCGTCAGATGAACTACGTGTTGGAGCCCCTATAGACCATATCAATAGGCCTACGGAGGGCGCCTTAAAAACTAAATAATTAAACAAAATATAAATAAGGGATAAATCGCTCTAAAATTGATATTTCTTAACCTCTTAACTTATTTTTTTCTTGTAATAAAAAAGTGACATAACTTGTATATTAAGAGAAAACAAATCAAGATATACTAAATTATAGGACGGTTATGCTGCATGCAACCCATTGAGGCTCCAATCTGTGATTTCGATTCATTTCGTTTTACTAAACCCGCTTCTATCTGAGACGTTTACACTTCCCGAAAAAGGGAAAATGATATTTAACAAAAAACACCATAAAGAAAATACAAGCTTAACCGAGCAAAAAACCTATCAAATTATCAAATATCTACAGCCGAGCAATAAATTGTTGCCTTAAAGTTTGTTGTTTTGTTACTGTGTTGCATGTATACCGTGCTTTTTACTTAGTCTGAAAACTTACTGGTTACCCTTATGCGGTAGTACTATTTACCGGAAAACACCGGAAAACACCAGAAAACACCGGAAAACATACTAAATACCGGAAAACATACTAAATACCGGAAAACACCGGGAAAAAAGTATTTTATGGTGTTTTCTGCAGGTATAGTGGGGGTGGTGTTTTAAGTGCTTTCGGGTGTTTTCCGGTATTTAGTGTGTTTTCCGGTATTTAGTATGTTTTCCGGTGTTTTCCGGTATTTAGTGTGTTTTCCGGTGTTTTCCGGTATTTAGTGTGTTTTCCGGTATTTAGTGTGTTTTCCGGTATTTAGTATGTTTTCCGGTGTTTTCCGGTATATAGTATCACCTCACTTTTTATTTGAATGCAAAATATAATAAATGCCAATATGTCAAAAGTGCCAATTTTCAATTTCCTTTTAGCATACACAGGGAACGTTGAGGACAGCCCGTGGTTCCCGCGAAAAATCTCCGAATTGAACAAATCAGCGTGTCGCGTGCTGACGTACGGTGCCGAGCTCGACGCGGATCACCCGGTAAGGGGAGAATCAAAGTGGATTTTATATTCCAATTTAAAAATTCACTGGAAATTATGGTGCAATATTATTAGGTCACTGAAGAGTTATATCTCTCCAATTTTAGTTTGTGTCTGTTTATAGAAGGGACGGCATTTCTATTAAGGAGACCGGCCAAATCAATTGTTACCATCGACATTGACAAGGATCATGATCGGCGCAGTGAAATTATTTGTTTTTGGAGAACGTTTTCATCTTTATGACTGCCAATTAAACCCATTGCGTAGTTTTTAAATATAGACCAAATATTTATTCTTGTGTGTATAATTATCTGTGGTGGACGTCACCGCCCGAGTCATTCATTAAATAGTTGTCGCTCGTCTCGCGAGAGCTATTAAGTCTTCGCGGCCCATACACACCCATTGTAATTATAGTCCTAAATAATGAGCGAATTCCTAGTTTGTCCTCAATACTTTTTTCCCAATCATTATTCCAGAATAACGAACACTTGTATTTATTTATTATAATTGATCAATTAAGGAAGATACTTAATGATGTCAGTTGGGCGTTATAATTGCAGGGATTTAAAGACAGCAAATACCGAAGGAGGCGGAAGGTTTTCGCCGACATTGCTTACCAATTTCGACAGTAAGTACCTTTTTTTCCCCCAAGTCTTTTGTGGAACCAGAATGAAATATAGATATAATACGTTCTAAAATTCTGGAATAACGACATTTTCAATCTATGTAATAATCTATGTAATAAGATGAGAATGTCAATCTATGTAATAAGATGAGAATGTCAATCTATGTAATAAGATGAGAATGTCAATCTATGTAATAAGATGAGAATGTCAATCTATGTAATAAGATGAGAATGTCAATCTATGTAATAAGATGAGAATGTCAATCTATGTAATAAGATGAGAATGTCAATCTATGTAATAAGATGAGAATGTCAATAGAAGTTTGGATATTGTGGAAGATATTACAGCTGTATTTTTTTTAAATAACTGGTGACTGATAAATATACAGATATTATATCAACAGATATTATATCAACAGATATTATATCAACAGATATTATATCAACAGATATTATATCAACAGATATTATATCAACAGATATTATATCAACAGATATTATATCAACAGATATTATATCAACAAATATTATATCAACAGATATTTATTTTTATATTGACAGTGGCCAGACAATTCCTCGAGTGAAGTACACGGAGGAGGAAACGAAAACATGGTAAGAGCGATTTGCCTTTCATTTTATCTCTAGAAAATTCCGACAACGACCTATTTGCGTATAATAGCACTTTTACTTTTTACATTACACATTTTACATTTATTTGTTTTAAGATGATCATTTTGTTTTTCTTCAGGGGGCGAGTATTTTCCGAGTTGATGACGCTGTATCCATTGTACGCGTGCCAGGAGTACTGTGAAAATCTGCGAGTTCTGCGGCAACATGTCGGCTTATACCGGTATGCACCATGCATCGATTTGACCACGAAGATTTTTCCAATAATTTTAGAGTATTTAATTAAAAGCGCAACGTGTTATTAAAAGAAAATCTTGTCATAAATGCGTTGTAGATAATTATTTTGATATTTCAATGTATATTTATTTTCTTTACTCCTTTCAGAGAAGACAATATACCACAGTTGGAGGATGTATCCATCTTTTTGAAAGGTAAATCGTGAAGTTAAAAGTTAAAACCCTTGTAGATAATTGCCATTTTAATCAACTGCGGTTTTATGACTTTAATGATTATGTATTATTCCTTTTTCCTCAGAGAGGACGGGCTTTCAAATCAGACCAGTTGCCGGGTATCTGTCGTCACGTGACTTTCTAGCCGGCTTGGCCTTTCGAGTGTTTCATTGCACGCAGTATGTACGCCACGCCTCCAATCCGCTGTACACGCCAGAACCGTAAGTTAAGATGCTATTGGAAGAAAGTATAAATATGAATATTTATTAGGCAGTCACGGCCTTTTATTGGCCAACTCCACGAGCTCTACGTTACGATAGTTATGTTGCTCTTAAGTTAAACGAATATCAGGCCACATTTTATTTAGATCTGCAAATACATGTATGGCGGCAAGCTCTTCTATCATCACATGATTCTATTTCAAATACAGTTATTGATTAAGGGGCACTTTATAGCTGCGACCCTGATACAGAAATAAATAACCAAGATTAGAAACAAATATTTCAACCTTTGCCGTTTTTATACCGCAGGGACTGTTGCCATGAGTTACTGGGTCACGTGCCCATGTTAGCCGACAAGAGTTTTGCGCAGTTTTCACAAGTAAGTTTTGACACGATTCAAGATGATCTATAAATTATGCAAACTATCAGAGTTATTCCTCTGGAGCATAACTTTCGACACGTACCCTTCACCTTGTTCACACATTGTAAGCCCGTTTTGAACAAACGAGCTCAATTTGTTTGTTGAATATTCTGAATGTAGGTCTAAGTGACAATTAAATAACATTGCAATCCAAAAGAAGTTGACCACGGATAGCTGTAGTCCTCCCTGGAAACTCAATTTTTTCGTTTATATCTCACTTCAGGAGATTGGTTTGGCTTCTCTGGGCGCTTCAGACGAAGACATCAAGAGCTTAGCCTCGGTAAGTAGTGAATGTAGTACACTTGGTTCAATGGAGGCGGTTCAAATTGCCGTCAGGTGGTCCTGCAATTCTCTTACGCCGTGACGAAATCGTCGGACGCACAGGCCTAGTTTTCACTTTAATTATAATTAAAGCAGACTATAGACCATAAAGCTATGCGTTTTTTGAAAAAGAAAATCAACATGTAGCCAAATGACTTATCTGATTGTTTTCCCTTTCTTTCTCTGCAGTGTTATTTCTTCACGATTGAATTCGGACTTTGCAAACAGCGAGGCCAACTCAAGGTGTACGGAGCGGGGTTGCTGTCTTCTATTGGGGAACTCCAGGTGGGTATTGTGACAAATCGCAAACATGTCGTGGGTTCGAATCCTATATACCCGAGCACGCTGTGGCTTTTATAGCGTGTCTCGGGGAAAGCACTTTAAATTTAGCACATACCGGTCCCTGTAAAGCTGGCCTCCCACTGTGCAATTTTTGCCACGAAATTGTTGAGGTATACCTAAGAATTATCAGAGACTGTCTAAACGATATTAGATATAAAGTCGTGGTTCCACAATGCGTGTAACTTTTTGTGAAATACATGGAAATCTCGATAAATTAAAATCTGCTAAATCAAGAATAAATTCCCTCCAAACGTATAGCAAACCATGTAAGATTGTGTTTAACTATAGAGAATCTGCTTACCTCCAATCAATATATATATATTTATATATATCTCCATTAAATTTACAGCTCGGTGTATAACGAGTCCATTGTATTTTTACTTGAATTATTACAGCACGCCGTCTCCGAGAATGCTAAGACGTTACCCTTTTCTCCCGAGGCGGCTACAAAGCAAGAATGTCGCATCACCACGTACCAAGATGCATACTTCGTCTCAGAGAGTTTCGAAGAAGCCAAGGAAATGATTAGGTACGTGCAAGTATGCCGCGCTGTCCATCTACAATAACATCAAATGTGTCTTTACGAAGGCATCTAAACTGCCATATGTATTGGCACAACATCCCCTGCGCCTCAATAAATGTTTCTTTTGTTAACACATCACTTTGAAACCTGAAAAGAATTCCTTTAAAATTCGTTGGATATTTGAGACACAATGGGGGAAAATGGGAGGGAGTGGGGGAGGTGTAGACCTACACGATATGTGACAAACGGAATCCCCCCCCCCCCCTACCATTGTTCCCCTATTGTGTCTCAAACATCCAAAGAATTTCCAAGGAATTCCTTTCAATTTTTATATATAGGGGGATTGGTGCATTAACAAAAGGGAAGAGTGAGTTGAAATATAGGGCGTTAGGGGGCGGAGTCCCTCTGCCATATATCGTGCTGGGTATAACCCCATATGCAGCACGATATATGACGGAGGATACTTCCCTTCCATTGTTTCCCCATACATCCAAGGAATTTTATAGAAATTCCTTTCAGTTTTTAGGGGGAGGTTGGTACGTTAACAAAAGGGAAGTGTGTTGAGGTACAGCGGCGGTAGGGGAGTCCCTTTATTGTCACATATCGTGCTGTGTATAGACCGTATCGAATATCCGCCATTTCGTGGGGCACCTTTTGTTACTTAAACCGTTCAACAATGGAAGCACAATATGTGCAACCATGCATGTCCTCAAGGAACAAGGAAACTGCCCCACGAAATGGCGGCTATTCGATACGGTCTACAGACGTTTTAGTCGACCATGATGACGCCGCAAACGTTTCTGTTAGAAGTTGTTTTCTCTTTCCCCCTCAACAGGCACTACGCCAGTCTGATCCGTCGCCCCTTTTCACTCCGCTACAATCCTTACACCCAGTCCGTGGAGATTCTACAATCAGCAGACCAGATTAACAGCGTCATTAACGAGTTGAAAGATGACTTGAGTTTACTGAGTGACGTTTTAGCCAAAGTGGGAGTGTCTGACGGGAACAGAGCTACGCAAGATGAGACCAATCACCCACCGTGCAAGTGAAGAATGACACTGAATTCTCTGTAAAATAGACCATGTCCAATAGCTGCCATCTTGTAGGGCAGTTTGTTTGTTAAGGACAAGTATGGTTGCAGGTTTTGTGCTTACATTGTTGACCAATTTAAATGTCAAACGTTGCCGCACAACATGACAGCTATTCGGTACGGTCAAAAGACGTAGAACATAATGACAACAGTGATTTTACACGACGTGCGGTTTCTGTCCCAGAAAATAGTTCAATGGAAAACGCGAAATGTTAACAAAACAGAGAATGCAATTTATTTTGATAAGTGCATTGATTGATTCAAATAAATTATTAAAATGGTTTCATATATCAAGCACACATTCATAGCTACAGGAATACAAAATCAAACCGAATAATTCATACATATCGTTTGTACACTGCTTACATGAATTATAAAAACAAATTACAAATACAAATCAATATGTGCATATAAAAAGGACTACATTTGACTGATTATGTGGAATGGTTAGAAACATTTGTTCAAAAGAGTCTGAAATACAGATCAACATTATGTTTTTCAGCTTTCAAATGATAAATCACTGAGCATGCGATTTGGCTGGTGTCCATGGTGTCGGGGAGAATGCATGTTAATTAGGGTTGGTTTTTGCTCTACCCGACATAACTTGATTACGTCGGGTACTCAAGACCAGCCAGCTCGGTGGTTGAGTGGTGTCTGCCTAGTATGCAGGAGGTCGTGGGTTCGAGTCTCACCCGAGCAGCTATGAAGGTTTTTCTCATAGTGTCTCGGGAAGCACGGAGTACACAGTGCTGATCAATTTACGTCGGATAGGGCAAAACCAACCCTAATTAAAAATCGCTGAACATGTCACCAAAAGACCATCTGCACCGTCGGCCATGACAGGGGGCAGGTTTCCATATTTAAATGATGTGACAATAGATCAACAAAGTGCCTACTCGTGCATGACACACGGTGACAATGTGACTTCCCCCTGTCATGGCCGAACATGAAGTCTACTGTAAATAAGCACACAATATAATTGAGGTATTTTTGCACAAAGGAATGATGTGATTGATATGAATATTTATAGAGTAAGATATATTTGTGTGGAATGGATTTAAGGAATGTTTCACACTTTTAGAGCCATTATAAACTGAATTCCATAATGACTAAAATAATCTGAAAACATGAAAAGGAAATTGTGCTGTAAGGAAATTCCGTTGGGATAGGAAGAGTCTGGAAGACTCATTGACAATCGTTTAAAAAAATTAGCCAAATTACTCTTGCTATATTTCTTTTCAAATCATGAATACTGAATTTCAGATGAATTTGATTTTAATACTATTCCACATTGGAATTTTCTTTGGTCTTAACTCAAAGTAATATTTTTTGTAAATAAATGTCTGTTTATTAATTATGGTGAGTATCCTGATAATGCATGGCATAAAAATCATTTGAATGAATTAAATAAAAATTGAATGATTAAACATTTCATCATAAATCTGATATACTGTAATAAATACATGCACTATTAAATAATGATCTATTATACCATTAGGTAAAAACCACACAAAACAACAACTAAAACTATTTCCTAAGTTTAGAACTTTTTGGTCTTCACAGATTCTAGAGAGTAACCCTACTGTATGGTTTTACGAGCCGTCTAAAGTTGTCAACATTTTCACGGTTCTACAGAGCGTAGTATTTTTCAAGACGCCCCTCCCTTCCTCCCCTGAAATACTACTTATCAACATTTTAGAGCAGTAGTACTATTTACTGGAAAACACAGGAAAACATACTAAATACCGGAAAACACCCAAAACATACCCAGTAACACCCGAAAAACAACCTAGTGTTTTTCGGTGTTTGTTTTCCAGTATTTAGTATGTTTTTCTGTGTTTGTCGGTGGTCTTCTGGTAAATAGTATCACCATTTTAGAGTGCATGTAAAATCCAGCTCAGACCCCGACTCTCCCTCCCCGATACTATATGCTTTGTAGAACCATGAAACGTTGACAACTTTGGACGTCCCTACATCTTTTAACTCTTTATGCAGAAGGGTTACCCCAAATGTATTCTATGAAAACAACATTAAGAAACTTTCTGGGTACATAAAAAATGTGATTTTCCTTGTAATATTATAGTAGTAAAATGAATAAAATAAATGTAGCATATAAATTTGACTGAGGTAATTTTACTTCTAGCTTTCCCATCATGTCCATTATTTGGACAATTTGGAGTAATGAAAATCAATGGCCTGCGTTAAATTCCTATAGACTGCTGAAGTGAATACGTCATCTTTTGTTAGTTGCCTACATGTAGGCAATGGCTCTACATTGCAAAATCACACAACCGTGTCTATGTGCTTTTGCAATGGTACTTTTTCCGACAGCCATGATGTTTAGAGCCAATTATCATGTCAACACGTCACACTTCGGCTGTCTATACTGTAAATATAAAATTACTATGTATTGTTCTTTCATATGTAGCACTTGCACATATAACACTTGTAATGAAAATATTGATACCATATATTGAAATCACTAATTACAAAAGTAGCATTTTGAAGGGCACTTCAGGTGGAGTTTATATTTACAAGTGTACGTGGTGAAATTGAATTAAACTAATTTCAATCTTTTAAGGAATTTTTATACGGTAAGCCAATTACCGAGTTATCAAATAGTACTAGAGATATTTTTGAAATATATTTCACGCCAAATTTTGGAAGTACTGTAGTACTGTTTAGTCGCCTACTTTGTGCCCTGACATTAACTAATGTGACCTATAGACCGTATCGAATAGCCGCCATTTCGTGGGGCAGTTTCTTTGTTCCTTGAGGACATGCATGGTTGCACATATTGTGCTTCCATTGTTGAACGGTTTAAGTAACAAAAGGTGCCTAACGAAATGGCGGCTATTCGATACGGTCTATATATGACAGCTAACAAACTAGGATTGTGCTCACACATATGAGCAACTAACAATGGAAATTGGGCACACACCATTCACTATGAGCAAAAACATGTACATGTTCATTGTAACCCCATTGTTAGTAACAATGGTGTGTGCCCAATTTCCATTGTTAGATGTTCATAGTGATTGTTAATAAAAATGGTTTGTGCCCAATTTCCATTGTTAGTTGTTTATAGTGTCAGCTGCTGTTATTTTGATAATCCCATAGACCTTTTTCACGGTGCGGCCATCTTCCCCTTTCTCCTATTAAAATGAACGTAACCAAAGCGAGGCTTGCAGAAAAAAATAGTTTGGTCCCTTTTGAAATTGTTCATTGTGTGCATCACAATGGCACAGGCATTGCGCGATCGAGAGAGTGCGCAGCGTGGGCAGTGATTCTCAACGGGAGATTACATGCGCGGACGCGCTGATCATACCGACACGTACTATGGGGAACAAGACAAAGATGGACGCACCGTGATAAAGGCCTATTAGATCAGCTTTTATGCAGTTACTCCACTAATTTTTGTCTTTGGCTTCAAAGCGGTACTTTTTAAAGCTATAATTTGAGTTGATCATATGTCTGTAGAGCACATCAGTGACACGACCCTGCAAACCGAGTCAGATGTTGTCCTAGACAGAGTTTTCACGACTAGTTCTAGAAATCATTCGAGATCAATAACAAATTAAAAAATTTGATAGACATTCTGTAAAGCACATGGATACCACCTGGAATTTTTGGGTCCTGCTGGGAATTTCCATTATGTTTTAGTATTTTAATGGGCCTGTATCAGCCACTGACTTCCAGAATCGATCACAAAAACTTGGCCCATATTGCATGACAACAGACCCGTTTCGCAAGGTCACATCTCATTTACAGAACATTTGTAGCATTGAAAATGTAGAATCCTTCAATGGGTTATATCCCTATACAATAGTATACATGTACTAATTTCTCAACAGTATTTATTAAAAAGTATATAAGTAAACCATACAGGTGTTTTCATTTTTGCTTTTGTACAGCCGTTTTGGATTTCAATCTTTAATTTCCACTTTAGAAACTACCGTCATCTGATGATTTTTAGACATGTCTGATCTGTTGATTGTCATCAGAAATTCACTCAATATTGAAACGTAAACAAAACAAAAGTATATTCTTGAATTCCCAGCTAAGCTTTCCAATTCTACATGTGTACTATTTGAGAATTCAGCCCTTCTCGGGAAACCCATTATGAAGAACAGTGTTGTTCTGCTTTTAGGGTGTTGGAGGATACACCTTCAAAATATCTCTCTGCAGTTCACCGATTCACTCACAACACAAAATAAAAAACCTAAATTTATTTGTTTGTTCTGCAGCAACTCCTTTTAGCAAATCACAACACTTCATTCTTACTTATTTTTATATCTTAAGCCTATAAAATTGAGTTGTACACAATTATCTCTCAAAATAATAAAAATAATAAAACTTGAGTAGCACGTCTGTCCCTCTTAAAGATTGGGACATTCCCCTAAATAACTTGGTATTATTGCAACAATGCTTTAGTAATCCCAACTTGGGACTGATGTACCCAATTGGGACACAAACAAAGCTGCACAAAAAACAAAGTATAGATAATCTTGTCAGATATTTTGGCACATAATCTTTTATAATGGTGCAAAATTGTTAATTACAGTCAAATTTATATTACATTGTGGACTGACTTATCAATATGTGACTGTATTTAGGTCTTTTCCAGGCCCAGAGCCCATTTTGGTGATCAAAATAACGTTTCTACAAGGGATTTTGTCTTCTCTCAAAATAAAATTAACTTTATCCTGTTTCCAACGCCTCCCTGTAAAAGAAATGTTGTGTAACTTATGTAATAGAACAGACCGTCCCACAAGTGTCTGTTCTTGTTACGTAAGGTAATAGAAAATTGGTACAGATGTTTTTAAAAGGTATGTTGTCATTGTTTGTTACCCTTCTTGGAAGCTAGAATTATTTATTTTATTTTGAGAGACGATAAAAGCATTTGCATAAAAATATGATCATGTTTCCCAAAATGGGGTTTAGATCTGAGACTGTATGTAAGAGCAGCTAGCCAGTTATAGACCATATCAAATAGCTGCCATCTTGTAGGACAGTTTCTTTATTCTATGAGAACTTGCATGGTTGCATTTTTGTGCTTACATTGTTGACTAATTTAACCCTTAGCATGCTATTGGCTACTCATGTAAAAATGAATTGTAGCAGGTTAAGGGTTAAATTGCCCTACAAGATGGCGGCTATTTGGTACGATCTACTGGTCCCACTTACCCTTGTAGCCATTGCATAGATGAGTCATGTGACGCTACCGAGACGCTTTTTGTCGAGTCTAAACAGCCACATTCTCATAAATAGCGTCACCGTTGGTTTGCTGGGTCTGTTGGTCTTGCAATAGGTACATAACACACTCATGGATGAAGATGTATTGATCCTAGAGGGGAACAAGATTCAAAACAGTTGTAGGTTTTGGGCATGCACAGCTACAGTGATCACGGCAAAGTTTAGCAAAATAAGAAATATTTAGTTTTCACTGTCTGTTTTTTACCGGGGTGTAGAAGTGTTGCTGTCAGTGTTAGCAACAAAACTACACTGGAAGGATTTGTGTAAACGCCACAAGTAAGCACATACCGATGACGCAAGTAAGCACATACCAATGACGCAAGTAAGCACATACCAATGACGCAAGTAAGCACATACCAATGACGCAAGTAAGCACGTAAGCAAGCACATACCAATGACGCAAGTAAGCACATACCAATGACGCAAGTAAGCACATACCAATGACGCAAGTAAGCACATACCAATGACACAAGTAAGCACATACCAATGACGCAAGTAAGCACATACCAATGACGCAAGTAAGCACATACCAATGACTCAAGTAAGCAAATACCAATGACGCAAGTAAGCACATACCGATAACGCAAAATACACTGAAACCTGCATAGAACCCCCATTTCTATTGCCCCTCCCCAATTTTTATAATTGCCCTGCCATTTCTATTGTCCCGCCCCTCCCCATTTCTATAATTGCCCTTCCATTTCTATTGTTCCGCCCCCTCCCCCATTTCTATTGTCCAGCCCCTCCCCATTTCTATAATTGCCCTGCCATTTCTATTGTTCCGCCCCTCCCCCATTTCTATTGCTCCTCCCCCATTTCTATTGCCCCACCCCCATACCTCTGTCTGCACCATGTTGTTCCTATGCATTCTCATTTCAGAAACGATCCCAAAGATATCCACAGAGTCATGTTCCTTCATGTGTTGAATCAAATGATCTAGGCAGATGAAGGTTCCAGTGCGCCCCACGCCGGCACTAAGAGACACAAAATACAAAGGGAACAGTTAATTGGTATAAATTAACAGCCGTGCAATCAAACCTTGCTACTAAGAGCACTGTTAATACAACATTTTACTTATAAGGTAAAAACAAAGCGTAAGTTAAAGTCTCGAAATGATGCGGTGACTGGGCTTTTTGTTTTGTTTTTTGTCAGTGGATTACTAGCAATAAAGTCAAGTTGATATGAAGCCAACAGTATTTATTGCCAAAAATCCAGAGGCATTGTGGCCAAAAGTACCAGGAAAAGACGGCAACAATGATGTCATCGTGAAATTCGAGCCCCGACTGAGGTCAACAGCAGCTGGACAAGACGATGCGTGTCTAAGTGAATTGTGTGTTTAAAAAAAAGAATAAGAAGAAAAGCTTTGACGCGCAGGGCTGAAAGTGGCGCGCGCTAACGCTAAACATTTTGTTTTGCCTAATAAGAACATTTTTAAGTTCCTAGTAGGTGCTCAATTTCCTCCCCGTTTACTCCTGGCTGGAAACAAGCAATTAAAGTGTGGCAAAGTGGCTTGCTCAAGGGCAAATGTACCATGGACGGACTGCAATGGGATTTGAACCTACAATCTTCAGAACAAACCAAGGTTTTGAATACGATTCACTAGACCACTCCATGCATGACAAGCAAACTTGAATCTGTGGTTCTGATTGGTGGATCCATGGCAAAAGCAGTGTGACATTATTCAATATCTCGTCTTCCGATTTTATGTCGCACTCTGTGTAAGGCACCCTGGCATTCCAAGTGATTTGGGCTGTATAAATAATACACTACTGCAGTGACACGTGTGCGTCCAATGAGGTTATGTGCAAGATACTCTGCATGCGCTTCCTGCCACCCCCGTTTGTTGTGCGTAAAGTTTGCTTCAAGACAAATGTGTTATAATTGTTCCTACCTGCAATGAACCAGTGTAGGATGGTCGTTGTGTGCAATATGACTCCGGACGTTACGCACAAACTGCAGAACACCGTCTGGGTTTTCAGGCACTCCGTGGTCAGGCCAGGTGGTAAAGTTATAATGATAAACTTTACGCATCTTTTCACCCTTGAAGGCCAATGAAACAAAACATAATTTTAAAAATTACACTAAAAATGCTTTTTGTTAGCAGAGATTACAGATATCCTAAAAAACCACAAATGAATTATTTTTCACACGTATATATATGAAGGTTTTAAGCTTTATTTTGTTAAAACTCAAATTTTCCCAAATTTGTTATTTTTTTACAGCCCTAAATTTTGCAGCAAAATTTGCTTAATCCAAAATTGGTTTGCTTTATAAATATAGGTTAATAGTAAAGAATTGTTACTAACTTAGCAGGAATAGCAGAATACCAGTCAATTGTAATACACATCACATAAGATTTTGACTGTTAACCCATTTTTATAATGCGAACAAATTTTGGATTAAGCAAATTTTTCTGCTAAACAGCTTTATGAAATTGGCCCCATGAGTTTATGTTGTCACTCATTACATATGCCTTATTATATCATTTCATACAGAAAACGGGACAACATTTTTTGTGTGAGCAGTGTACTGTTATCTTGAAGTCATTGATTTTCTTGTCTACATTCTAAAGATTAAGCATTGAAACAGTTACCTTGTGCAGCTCAAATTCCCGGAGAATCCAGTGTTTGAGCTTAACCTCCGAGTGAAGACCAACATACACATCCCCAAAGTAGACAGGTTTGTCACTGGCCGGCCAGTACTTGTGGCATTTCACCTGAAAAGGAATGCATAGTTCCGACCTGTCAATCAACCGAATTGAATTTAATGAGTCATGCCCACGTAAAAGTGAGAAAAATCAGCTGAAAACAAAGCCAAGCGCAGAGCAGATTTAGCAGATCGGATTCACACAATGCGATACCAAGTTCAGTGTGGACATCAACATGAACGGTTAATACCGTATGCATAACCGTATTCAACAACTTGTGAAACCTCCCTATTAACTGTTATTGTAATGCTGATATCATGTTTTATTTATATTTCAATGTATTCAATCATTATCTGGTGCGTGCACTCACCCTGCCTTTCTCAACAAGCTGCGTAACCATGACAATGGTAGATATCCTTTGCTCCCAAACCATCCTCCACAAGTCGTTTTCTGTCCCTGGTAACGGCCCCTGACAGGCGATAAACTCCCTGGGAGAGTTGTAACCCTGGTAAATTAATAAAGAGAAGAATTTAAAATCATGGTTTAGTTGGTGTAGTGGTTCTTTTGCCGACTTTCACCTCTGGTGTCCTGGGTTCGATTCCAAGGTGTGTATGTGGATTGGATTTGCAGTCCCTACTTGACTAATTGTATTATCCGATTAATATTTGGTTTCAGACAGGCGTTCTTAATGCGAGCTGTGCGCACACTAAAGTTTGACGTCTAAAATCAAGTCGCTCTCCAGTCGTTCTGACCGACTGGAACAGTTGATCTTTCAACTTCTGGCGAACCAAGTCGCTCCAAACTGTTTCATACGTGGATCTTAATTCAAATTTCTGGGATACATGTAATTTAGTTTGGCACGACTCTAGTGTGCGAGTATGAAACAGGTGTTACTTCCACACCAGATACTTACAGGCATGTAATTAGCATTAATGTAATCAGATCCTTCCTCATCATCCACTGGCTTCAGCTTGACCCGGGTGTGGTCATCTGCATAAAGGTCAAAGGTCAAAGGTCAATGAATGTGTGCTGCCATACTCATGTGCTGTCTCACGATGTGGTCAGCGTACATCATGAGACAGCAGATGAGTATTTGTTTATTCCGATTACCACAGACGAACAGAGCACGCTGTTCGAAACGTTGAGTTCACACTCACCGGTTCTTTTCAGAACCACACATATACAAAAGAGATTCACATGGTGCTACCATAAACCCATACGCATGTTGATTTCCACCATGCATAGCCTTAAGTCTTACCCACAATGAATAACTCTAGTTAACACGAGTATAAGTAGTGAGTATGACACTTGAGTTATTGGGAGTAATATTCCTGTCTAGGCAAACAGTGCATAACTTATGCGTGACACTTGGTAACATGCCATCATTTTATACTCGCTTTATAAATACATATGCAGTTTGTAATTGGTTTAGCTTGCGTCGGGGAGAATGAATGTTAATTAGGATTTGTTTTTGCCCTTACCCGACGTATATTAGCACTGAGTATACAGTGTTAATATACGTCGGGTAAGGGCAAAAACAAACCCTAATTAACACACATATGCAGTTTCTTCAAGTGTAGATAAATTTTAAACTGAACTGGATATGCAATACAGGCAATGTGATACAAAATACACACACAACATTCTTCTTAACTTGCAAGAATACCAGAGCTGCCGAGCCTCTTAGACTTTGCAAAAAACCTCGGATATTTTGCATCTAAAACAAACAAAGCAGGCAAAGATTACAAAATAGCAAGCAAATGCCCCCCACCAGCCCCGGGATGATACCATAGCAACTTACATGGCAGGATGTGAATCAATTCTTGCAGCGATTATCATCGACCAATAGGACGCAAATCCTGAATCATGTGACATTAAAAGGTGTCGTCCAACCTCAATAGGAGGAAAAATGCCCCCCGGGCTGATATGATAGCAACTTACACGGCAGGATGTTAGTGAATCGATTCTTGCTGCGATTGGTGTCACTAACAGCTGCTTCCACGGACTGGTCTTGACCAATAGGACGCAAATCCTAAATCACGTGACATTAACAAATATAAGAACACTGTTAAAACAAAATCCTGAATAAGTGATTATTGTTTTAGGGATTATGACCCAGGGACCGCCGGGGTGAATGAATTTGATACAAATGTCCATGAGTTTGAGAAATCCGGATGCAGTGAAAAGCAACTTGGCTCCACCAGGATTCGAAGGTCTGCAGAAGGTCCGCGGTTCGAATCCCGGTGGAGCCAAGTTGCTTTACACTGCATCCGGATTTCCCAAACTCATATGGACATTTGTCTACATTTGTAATTGTATCAAAAACCAAATTCTGCTAGTGACAAGGAATATTTGTCCCGATGCCAGTTTTCCTTTGTCTAATTTTCCTGATTTTGACCACTCATTAAACTGGCAGTAAAGTGCATAACCAGGGAGCACGTGTGGTCTAGTGGGTACACAGCCGTGCTCGTAATCGGAGGGTTATGGGTTCAAGCCCCACTTGTGCCAACGTGTCTGTGTCTGTGGGCAAGACATTTAGTCTCAATTGCCTCGTCAACCCAAGCGACATCTGAGGAGCTGTTATGGGGAATGCCACAATCTAACTGCTGATAGAGTTGTGCGCCTTGGCCAGGCTGCCGGCCTAGTTGAAGTAAAATGATTCTGGTGATTTCCTGCAACAGCGGTAATAATGGCAACAGCGCCATGATCTATATGGAATGGCGCTATATAAAAACCTGCTATTATTATTATTATAACCAGCTTGGGAAATAGTACCAACATTCCTACCTCATACTCCTCAGAGAAGAGATATTGGGCATCGGCATTCATCGTCCTGTGGTGTTCCGGGAAATCTTTAAGATGCACAGGACGCGAGGTGCCCTTCTTGCGTACTGGGTCCATACATGTATCTTGCACGTAAGCTTTGTTGATACTTTCCCTCGGTGGAGGCTTGCCTCTGCTAAAAAATAAGAAATTATTAGAGAAAACATGAAACGGGAGTAGAACCTTGTACGGCTGGGCCGTGTTCAATAGCGCAAATATGTACGTTGGTATACAGTATTTTCCTATACATTCAGCATTTAATGTTTTGGGGCGTTTCAAAATTGAGGGTTTTTGGGATGGCACTACATGTATAATTAGTTTTCACTAGGGGTGCTTAAAGGTAGTATACGTGTTTGGTAAACTGTTAAAAATGGATTTCCACTGGTTAATTGAAAGCCTAGGTCGAAAAAACTACCTTGTAGAAAATTTAGCCACATAGATGCAGTAATACTTCAGAAAACACGAAAAATCCATGCATGGTTTTTGTCCATAAATGAATGAATGTTAATTAGGGCTTGTTTTTCCCCGTACCCGGCGTATTCATAAATGAATGGCTTAAAAATAGTTTTGTCCTTTTGGGGGCACTTCAGACAAAATAATTTCACAGGATGATTACTACCATTACCATCTTGATAAAAACCAAACTTGGGATGAGAGAAAAATCGTAAGGGCCTGATAACAAGTAGGCTTTTAGATAATAATTCTGAAATATTTTTTTTAGGGTAATTACCAAATAAGTAGATTGCCTTCACAGAACATATGTAAAATCAAGCAACTTAAATACATGAAGAGCATGTGAGGGATGGAAATCATGAGACAAATGCCTTTCCTTAGTCAACAACAAATGAAAACTAAAATGAACACGTTTGTTTACCTTCTACTGATGTTAATACACACACCCAGTTTATCACATGTTGAAATTGACTTTACAGTTTTATGCGGAGGTTGTTTTTTATGCACGAGAGACAGAAATCAATAAAACTGACAAAAAAAGAATTTTTTTTACATGCATTTTCAACTATTTCTTGAAAATGTGATGGCACAGTGTGCCCAGTCAAATTTATTCTGTTAATTTTTGTAATATGATTGTAAAATATGGACATTTCTTTACAGATTGAGGTATTATTTTGATTAATTTAAGAAATGTTGAAATCTTCATCCAGTGTTTACCAGTTTTGAAGCACGCTCTGAACCGTTACAAACCCTCCAAGTCCCTGGAAGGTATGTGTAAATTCTGGATTTTCTACTTACCCCTTCCACCTGCGCTTCCTGATGACAAGAACCAATAAAACAGCAGCCACAATGACGAGAATTGCGAAGGTGAAACCTAGTCCCAGGCCAAGCTTAAGGGAGTTGTCATTCACTGTTGGTAAAAATGAAACACAGAAAAAGGTGACATGCTTTGTAAACATGAGTCACTTCCCGCACAATCTAGACCAAGCTCATTTGTTGTTGACTGTTGGCACAAATAAAACCAACTAAAAAAAAACCACCAAAACAAAACAAAACAAAATACTGAAAAATGCAAACATCTACAAGACTTTAATGATATGGAAATTAAAGCCCAAGTCACATTGTCACGATTTATGCTAGAGATGGGACGTTTAACTGGCTAATTTTTTCGATTAAAATCGAAAAAAATTAAATGAAAAAACCCAATTTTATAGAATTTCCAACAGTTTTTAGAGGGTTATTTGTAATGACTTCGTGAAACTGAAATGAATTTATACAGGGTCGTAGTAAAACTGTGACCAAATAAAGGTTTAATGATTATTTTTGGGGCCTAGAAGTATTGTGTACATTGCACATGCATCTATAAACACCAGCAACAATCTTTAGTGTCGGCTGAACGGTTAACCGACACTTAAACAAATTGCAAACCAGTTGCTGAATTAACCGTAAATTCCCATCCCTAACTTATGCCATGATGGCCTACGATCCCCGGTGCATAAACCTTCATAAGAATCTGAGAATCTTGTTTTCAACATAGGCCTTTAATCGTGAATAGTCTAAATTAGTTGGCCATGGAACCTTTGAAATAACGTTTTGAAATCTGAAAAAGTACAATTACAACGTTTTACATGAATTGTTATTGTGAAGTATTATTGAATTGTCAATTGAGATAGAACGGTGGAATTACACACCTGTTGTGACTGGATCAGAGAAAACGGTGTCTGCATAACCTGCATCATTCCATGCCCTGAAGAGATACCTGTACATGTAGGACACAATGGAGCAGCACAAATTAATAATAGAGTATAGGTGAAGATACTTTATACTCAAAATGTTAACAGCATTAGCTCAGAAACGAACTGATGTGACAATACCTCGTACGTACAACTCACGGTAGTTTTTATTGTTTGAAATTTCCTGCTCAATTCCGACAAATAGAGCATTGTGACTAGGATCAAAAGTTGACATTTTTTGATAGTTTTCACTGAAAAGTAATTACGATTCAAGCTGGGCCTATGTTAATTATGAAAGGTTTCACAATGTTTTTTTACGCCACTGTCAAGTGTACGTGATGGCTAAAAGAACGCTCCGGTGTAAGTTGGTGTTACACGATGTAAGCATCTCGAACGCCGCTATGTTTAGTGACGTAGCATTAAATGGTTCAATTATTTAAAGAACGCTGAATGCCGCAATAGGGCGACATTTCGGGAAGACTCTCGCCGGGGACCACCGAAATTTCGGCAAGAGTCACTCAAAATGACACCTTATTTTTTTACCCGAAGCTTCCGGAGATGCTTCCAGACCGATTAGAAACAACTCCAGTCCCGATAAAAATGGTTCTCGACCTAAAAAAAATGGTTTTTGACCTAAAAAAATTAATTTTAAACTCAAAAATATTAGGGCGACACCAAAATGTCGCCCTATTGAGCAGGTCGCCCTAATATACTTTTTTACACACGATTTGTCGCCCTATCCTGCAATTCATAGTTTTTTAACACCATGTGACCTGCTATCGTCCAATCAAATGACAGGGATCTACTTGGGCATTATATAAAATGTGATATCTGCTATACTTACACATAGCTTGTATCATCTCGCAGTGGCCCATTACAATACCCGCTGTTAGATTCACAGTTTTCATCATCCCCGATAACTACGATAACGTCAGGGGGCGTTTGTCGCTTCCTACGCCTCGAAGGGTCTGAAACAAATTAAATGAATATAAACTTAGCTAAAAAAGTCCCAGAAGCCGATTTCACGAAGCGCTAAGACGCGTCTAAGGAAGGGTCACTCTACTTATCTTGGGACGTTGGTATGGGATTTAGGATGCAATGAACCCGTCTTAACTTTTGTGAAATCTATCCCAGGTCTCAGTGGCTAGTTGATAATTTGTACCAACTGGCGAGACTTGTTACATGTCAACTTGTCAACTTTACAAAGAGCTAAGATGCGTCTAAGGAGGGCCACTCTCCTTATCTTGGGACGTTGCTGTGGGAATAAGGATGCATTGAACTCATCTTAACTTTTTGGAATTCGATCCCTGGACATTTTAAAAAATAAAATAAAACATATCAAAACAGACAACAATCCTCTGCCAGTACTGCATGGCTGATATGTACCCTATCAATATTTTTCATTATTCATGAAACAAGATACACTACTCACAATAAGTTAGGGATATCGGTATGTTTTTAATTTTAAATGACTGTTTTCACTTATTCCTGTGACAAAGTGTGTCTGTCGTGCAGATACAATTGTCCAATCATCTACAAAACTATTCAATCGATATCCCTAACTTCTTGTGAGTAGTGTAATGTAAACAGTGAATTTCTTTGTACCTGGAGGGAAGGGGTATGGTTGTTGAGGGAAAGCTTGGTACGGTGGAATGGGGTCCTTATCTTGGGCTTCAGACCATGTCATGGGTGACGAAGTTATCGAGTTGGCATCAGCTCCTGATAAAGGAAAAGATTATACACCGTGTTTACACTGGTCCCGAGCTCCCTGATAAGTATGCTGCGTTCTGTAGTTGATCTCGAGCAGGGTGCCAGAACTTGCAGTCAAAGGTCATGCTCTATGTGCATATGTACTGATCAATGTGTGCATGGGTTGTGCGTGTACAGCGTACAAGGCCACTTGAATTTCGTGGGCTTTTCCTCCCGCTAGCGGCTGTGGAGCGGATGCGGCAGGATGCGGTGAAGATTCATTGCTTATCTAACCGCAAATTGATCCCGAGCTCGGTATTGAACCCTCCGCCAACGCGAGACAAAATTCTCGGAGTCTGATCCGGGGCCAATTTTGTTCCGAGAGCATTTACACTCAGTTTGTGATCCGGGGCTGATCCCGAGCTCGGTGTTCCACCCCGAGCTCGGTGTTCCACCCCGAGCTCGGTGTTCCACCCCGAGCTCGGTGTTCCACCCCGAGCTCGGTGTTCCACCCCGAGCTCGGTGTTCCACCCCGAGCTCGGTGTTCCACCCCGAGCTCGGAATTCCACCCCGAGCTCGGTGTTCCACCCCGAGCTCGGATCAAGTGTAAACAGGGTGATAGAAATTTTCAAGTAAAACGATACGGTAGTACTTAGAAAAAAAAGAAAAAGGAAACTAAAAAAAAAAGTGCATGAGCATTCGTAGCAACAATGGCCATTCAGAGAAAGCTTCGTATGGCGGTGTATTTCTGCAGACTAGTTTACCAACATTCTTATTTAGGTATGTTATGCCCTTATTTTGTAAATTATACATTGGGCCTTTAAATAAACAGGACAAGAGTTAGACAAGTGATAACAATATACTGACCTTCCTGAGCAATGATAACGGTGTACTTGATTAACTCCCCATTGTCGTGACTGAAGTATGAAGCTAGGAAGGTTGCCGTGATCGTGGTGGTTGTCAATGTGTTGGATTCGGACCTTGTAGGTTTGGCAGGATTGCTGGAGTTGGGAGCTAGGAAACAGGAAACATACATTGATGTAATTATTGCGTTAATTGTTATGACTGAGGTATGAAGCTAGCAAGGTTGCTGTCATCCTGGTGGTTGTAGGAGTGTTGGGATCGGATTTTGTAGGTTTGGCAGGATTGCTCGAGTTGGGAGCTCGAAACAAGGAATATTGCATTTTAAAAATGGACTAATTTGCATTATTTAATAGTCATATTAATTCACATAAAGACAGGCGATGCCAAGTTCAAGTTTCACCCAAGCACCCAAACGTTCATACATTTTTGTTTTTTCCATTTATTGGCAGCATAGTTATGTACAATCAAATGAATTAGGGTGGCTTCACGCTGAGCCATTTAGCGCGTAAGTTTGACGTGCATTGCTATTGGAAACAACAGAATCACAAAAATACTTTGTCCAAGTCGATTCTGTGATTTTCAGAGCGTCGTTTTACTCTAAATTCCCTCTCTTTTTCTTAATGTGACTCGCGTCAAAAACACACCAAAAAAGAGGTTAGTGTGAATCAGCCCTTAATTCTGTTTAACAATTATCCTTTTAACTGCAAAATGCATGTGTATGTCAATCAAAATTTGGATCAAATTTGAGTTTAATCAACTAGAGTAAAATCCAATCCAGATACAGTACTTACGTTTAATCAAAGTAGTCTCTGTTTTATAGCTTTTCTCTCCCAGCCCAGCCCCATTTCTTGCTTGAACCTGCCAAAAAGGTTTAACAAAAAAAAATACGTGAGATATTATGAATAGTAATTTTGAAAATGTGATTATTAATTTTACAATGTAGGCCTCTATGTTATGAATACAAGGAGAAGGTCACTCCAACCTTGTTATGGTCTGAATTTGAAAGGGCACTGAGGCCATCTGGAGGGGCACCACGGCCAACCTATTCCCAAATGTGTACTGGTTATTAGTGTGTACAAGCCTCATGAAATTTAAGAGGATATGGCATACTGGCCAAGTGGGCCTCACATATCTTGAAGGGGCATCGGGGCCAATTCAGCAGGGCATGAGGCCATTGGCCTTGGTTAATGTCAAGGCCTGGGATGGGCATGCTGGCCAAGTTGGCCTCAGAAAGTGTACTTATCTTGAAGGGGCATCATGGCCAACTCAGCAGGTCAAGAGGCAATTGGCCTCGGTGGCATCAGTTGATGTCAAAGTTTGTTGACATAAGTGCAGAACCAGTTTAAATTATTTCATTTTCTCACCGTAAACAAGTACGTATAGCCAGGCAGGAGACCTTGAATTGTCTTGGGAATCTCGACCGGGGTAACACTAATACTCATCTCTGGGTCTTTCTTTGCCTGGTGAAAAAAAAAGGAGATTTACAAAAATGTAACATGTCCACCTAAAATCTGTATAAATAAAGGGTGTATCAGAAAAAAGTGTATACTCATAGAATGTAAATTGTATTATATTTAGAAAATTGGCTGACATATATCGGTAGACATAGGTTTCATGTTTTCATTAACGTCGTCATCATGTTGGGAATTTCACGCCTGACTGAACAGGGGCTAGTTTTGTAAACAAAGCTACAAATAACTTGCACCTCAAAATAGAAGATGCAAAACAGGATCAAGGAGCATGAGGTCAATTTGACATGTCCTGGTTCAAGGAGCATGAGAGGTCAATTTGACATGTCCTTTCTATGCTATCAGCTTTTCGGAAAGTTTAGCTAGCCCCTCAGTCCTCCACACGGCCGTCTTTTTCTGCAAACAGATTTGCACGCTTACCGCAACACCAATTGCACGCCCGATCACTGCTCTGTTCTGCCTGAGAAGGGCGACTTTAGTTCTGTTTCGTCTCTCCAGGTCATCCAGAATTGAATGGTTTTGTCGGCGCATCGCCGACCGTACGAGGCAATTCACCATCGTAATCGTTGGCATCACGATTATTTTTGTGCCATCGTGGAACAGCGATGTCACGATTGTTTAAAATTACAGACGATTAGTTAATCCCGATAGATGATGGTATCGTCTATTGGCACAAGCTTAACGCCAACCCAATTGAAATGGCTAAATAAAATGAATATGTACCTTCCATGTACCGTTGTATGTGATGACATAACTTGCTACTGTTCCCTTGGGTTCACTAGGTGCAGTAAAGCTGATGGTTACACTATGTAACTGAGGGTCACTAATCCTGAGGTTTGAGACTGGACCAGGGTCTGCAAAATAAAAATGGAAATAGACCTTTTGCATGGGTGGCCATGACAGGGGGCAGTTACAGAGTCACTGTACATCATGCAAGAGGAGACACTTTATGGATCTATTGTCACATAATATATAAATATGAAAACCTGTCCCGTCATGGTTGCCAGTGCAAATAGTCTATACACAATCTAATGCACGAGTCATTCTATCAAAACAGGGCACATATGCCAATGGGTCACAGTATTCCCTTTACTTTGGGTATGCATGGGTTGATTTATTTTAAAACAATTGAGCTTCACAGAATGATTACTATCAGCATATAAACAACATATGGCGTTGTAAACTGAACACATTTGTAAATACATGTACCTGTTGATATTACTCAAAACATGACAAGAATTAAAATGGGTTTATTGAACTTCATTTTGCAGCCTATAGACCGAGTTGCATGAAGCATACTCGCATCTTCCACCTAAACATTGGGATACATAGGTGGGTGGCGCCATTGGCAGCTGATGGGCCGAGACACCGGGGAATCCCCTTACTCTTTATTCACGAAAGAATGCTCTGGGATCTTTTATGTGCGTTACATTATACACTGGGCCAACGGCTTTACATCCCTTCCGAAGGAAGGAGCAGGTGTGTTTAACTCTTTCACTGCAGAATTTGTTTAAAGTCTGTGACGTAATTAATTGATGTAGACATTTCTTGAGCCACTGTGAGCGGCTCACCGTAGTGAAAGAGTTAAGTGCCTTGCTCGAGGGCCATGACCGGGCGTCAAACCCACAACACTACGTTTTCACCCGAGTGTTGCGAGTCAGTCACCCAAACCACTCGGTCACGGTACCCCACTAAATATGATGGTACTTAAAATTAGGAAAGTCATTCCTGGCTAACTTACTGTCTTCCTCAGTTGACACATTAATAGTGACTGTTTCACTTCTTGTATTACCACTGAGAGTCACAATAGAAACGATGTACAACCGTCCTGGACTCAGGCCAGCGAAGTTTGCCGTTAGATCCAATGGTTGCCTTGGTGTTATACTGCCCTCTTGTGGTTCAATAGTGAGTTCATAACCGTCTTTGTCACCAGTAGGGGCAGTCCAGGTTAACATTATGGATGTTTTGGTGCTGGATGGTGTATATTTAGGGATTACAGATGGAACTATGGAGAAAGGAATTAACACCCACAATTTAAAGACCAGACTGGCGATTAAAAATCCCCCAAAAAGCCTTTGCTGTTTAAGACTTTGCAGATTACCTTGTTATGACAGGAATCTTGTATTATCAAGAATGAAAACAATAACGAACAAAGGACTAGGGGCCAATTTCATGGCGCTGTTTAGCAGCCGTTTTTGCACTAACGAAGGCTCCTGCTATTTCATGGAGACCGTAACCTTAAGCACCGCTATACGTTTGCTAGCTTCAGAGGCAAAATTTGCTTAACACTGGTGATGCAATAATACCCGTTTCTATGCACACGCATGCTTAAGCACGCCGCGGCCGTGAAATAGACTTAAAGTTAGCAGAACTTTTCTGCTACAGTAAGCACACGTTTTCAGTTGGCGCGTAACCCTTTGCATACCGCATTGTTTATTACCACATGTTTATTGTGTACCACATGTATGGGCAAATGTGTGAAACACTATGAGGTCAGTGGTCAAGTAAACTTGACATTGGTAAGAAAGCATTGTGTGTTGTGTGGTCCAGTAATCTCAACATTGGGAAGGGTTAAGCAGCGCCATTAAATTGGTCCCAGGACCTAAAATTTTCACTTGAAATATCTTCTTGAAGGAAATTAGTAATGTCCATAAGGGCACCATCATGTAACTAAAGTAAATGAAACTAGGCCACTCATCACTTTTGTGATTTTATGGCTCACTGAACCAGTCTAAATAGAATGGTGGCTCAGCACAATTTCTTGAAATCACAGATGCAGTTTTTCATTGTTTTCTTATAACATAGGTACCGAGCTGACTTATACACAGGTTGGTTTTATCACACACATCTTCAATCACACATGGAGATAACGCCGTTTGTAACAGATTTCCAAATCCTGTAATCTATCTTTAAATCCCTAATACATCATTTGCAGTTTACCAACATTTTACTTCATAAGTGGACAAGAAAAGTCAGACTAAATGTGTTAATAGCAATAGTAACAAACACCACATCGTTTTTCTCGTGTAAAATGGTACCTTTGTGGAAGAAATTGCCAACTAAAGATACTTTTATTAAAATTGCTTACAAACAATTTTTCAAATTATTAACTTAAAGACTCGTCAGCAATGCACGCACGCGTATTTCGTGGCACGAATTTGCTGAGCGTGCCTTTAACACAAAAACCATTACTGCATCTATGTGGCTATCAACATTATACTTAAATTATGTAGTGATGTTGTTCTTTTTAAGTTTTCAAATCATGTAATTTGTCTTTAACCCAACACAACCAACCTGTTCTTCGAGTGATTTCCTTCACACTACTCTCTTTAGTTCCACTTATTGCGATCACGTAGAAGGTGTACTCATGTCCCGGTATCAGCGAGTCAAACGTTGTTTGATATATTATACTCGTTTCACTCTCGTAGGCAATTGTCTCAAATCCATCAAGCTCGGTACGAGACACATTAAATGACTCAAAGATGCAGTTAGGGCAAGAACTTATGTTCCAAGACAGTGAGATGCTGGAAGTTGTAATGGCTGTTGTCTGGAGATTATCTACTGCCTGTGGTACTGTGGAAAATAGAAACAATATAAAGGCAAATAAAAACAATAGAAATGGCTGTATGGCATGAACTGTGCAAAACTGTGGTCCAGCAGTCTGGTGCATCATAATTAAGACATTCAAATCTACACATTGTGGGTTGGAATCCAGACCACATTTATTATGTGTGCATCTTAAAGCAAGGCACTTTGCAATAATTTACACACTAAAAACTACATGAATTTTATACTTTGCTACATTGACCCCTTTCCATTGACATCATTATGGGAGTCAAATAATGCCGCGTACTTGTGGAAGCAATGTGCGTGCGCGTTGTGTGTGTCCATAACACGCGTAACGCACTATACCAAGGCTCCCATTGGTGAATTAAACCACGTTACGCCCACCAGAGACACACACAACGTGCACGCACATCGCTTCCACAATGACTCGGCATTATTCGACTCCCAAAATGGCGTATTCGCACCTGTTCGAAAGCGGTCAATACCCATAAAAAGACAGGTGTTTGTTGTGATTGATTAGCTCATGAGTGCCCAACAGGCAGACGGGGCTGCATGCTCCCTAGGGAGTTGAGGTTTAATAGAATTGAGCCCAGTGAGCAGGGGTAATGATGTGAGTGCCAGAAGCATTCTGTGTGCATTATCAAGTCAGTATGGTAGGAATGGAAGAATGACATTGTGACATTTTGGAACTTTCTCTTGTGTTCACATGAAATCTTCATTTGGTTTGAAAGACTTAACCACATTTACAATGTATGCTCACAAAAAATAAGATTCAAACAAAATTTCCAATTCAATTTTTAAGCTTTGAATTTGTTTCACGTTTTCTACAGTAATTAATATAATTATAATAATATCTCTTAATGCAGCAAAGGGGCGACCCACCGGTAAGACTTTGCCAAACTACATGTACCACCGAAATTTCGGCTAAAAGACATCGATTGGACACCAAATTTCTGTAAACCTGAGGTTCTCAAAATGGTTCCAGACCTAAGAGAGACGGTTCTAGACCTAATAAAAATGGTTCTCGATTTGAAAAAGATGGATTTTGACCTTAAAAAAAAATTGATTTTGACTTCCAAAATATTGGGGCTACCCCAAATTGTAGCCCTAATAGAGTGGGTCACCCTTATAGGGCTCTCTACACAGAAAGTGTCGCCCCATTGGATAAAATAGAGAAAGATAATATTGGATGGCTTTGAGGATGATATGAGAATATACCGCACGAGTCATGAAAATACTGAACGATCCGAGGTGAGCTCGGTATTTTTATGACGAGTGCGGTATATTCTCATATCACCCGAAAAGACATCCAATATTATTATTGTTATATAAAATGAAGCTTTGTTTTGAAAGTTTTCCGCGAGATATTTGTCTGTTTGGTGTTGAAAACTCTAGTTTACAAATGCATGTGCTTTTGTTATTGTTGTACAGTATGTTTTGTTACTGTACTCTGCATATCACACACGCAATCCATTTACTTGATGCTTGACGCGCTCGTACGCAAGTGCTTGGATGCGCCCAGCGCGCACGCGGATCAGATTGGGGCTCTGTGCTGCACAGTAACAGAAACGCACGGTATCCGCAAAAGCTTCATTTTATATAATAATAAGGCATATCTGGAAAGTTCCTTTTATCACTCATCAGATACGCCTTATTACATCATTTAATCCAGAAAACATGAAAACAAAATCAAAATTGAGACATTTTGGAAACTACTTCGAGTCCTTTTTTGTGAGCATTGAGTTTACTTACATGCAATCAAGTTGATATGTGAGGAGCTGCTTAGTTTGCCATTACTTTCAACATAAACCTTCATAATGTATGTGTCTCCAGGCCTGGGTAAATCCACGCAAGATGCACTGTAACTGCCTTGGGGAGGGTTTGTTACAAGTATCTCAGATGGGACTGGATTTCCTGATGAGCAGATGATTTTGAAGCTGTCTGCATCACCAGTAGGGTTAGACCAAAGGGATTGGACGGTTGTGGTTGATGGAGTGCCTTCCTCTAAGCTGACTCCGTTTGGTACTGGTGGGATGGGAACATTAATAAGAATTAGGATTCAACCACAGAACTCCATTAAAAGCTAGAACCAAATCTGAGGCAGGAAACCCATAACGGTGCCTTCCATTAGCATAATTTTGGGCACCTCATTTTCATGGTTTTGGGCATTTTCCTATTGAATTACACATTAAAGCTTGTGCATGCGCACTTTCTAAATGTTTGTGACAATCGTTTGTGACAATCGGGCGTATTAGGTTCGAGCACAAAATGCACTACTCGTGAGACCACTTGAACCAAACCAACCCAACCCAAACAATAAATTCTTATCTAGCTATTAACTCTTTCAGTGCCAAGGCCATACATGTACGCTCTATCCTATGTACCCTGACAGTTCCAATATCCTACATGTACGATCTCGTTTTTATAATTTGTTTCTTCAAAAATGGCAACCGTCTTACAGAGGGCGCATGACGACTTCAGAGTTCCACAAGAGGGCGCAAAGTTTGAGTTGTTCTGAGCAGCTTTCTCAGGGAAGAAGTTTGTAAGCATTTTTCAGATTCGGATAGTGAAAAAGATTGGTATTTATCACTTAATAAAAACAAAACCACTGTACTATTTGTCAAAGTGTCAAAGTACCAAAGTACCAAATATTCGAACATTTAATACTTTCATAATAATTTCTGAATACAGATACAGGTATGATCAGTTTTAAGAAATTAAACTTCCGTCAACAATGCTTAAAGAACATGTGTTAGTAAACAACATGATTACGTGAAGCATTACAAGCCCTCAAAGTCTCTAAAATTCCAAGAATTATCCAAAGAACTATTTTTTGATAGAAGTATGGACAAATGTCTATGAACTAGGAGGGGAATCTAAATGCAGTAAAAAACAAGAGGGTCCGTGGTTCGATTCTCAGTGAAACAAGTTGTTTCTTTGTTTTTCCTCATTTCACTTTTCCCCCATTTGTCCACATTTCTATACTTTTTAATAAACTATTTTTCACAAGCAAGACTTCAGACAAAATTAAATGAATCTAAAATTTTCAGTCAGAACATTTTCAGTCAGACTGGAGAACTTACAAGCAAATATCTTGATACTTGTAGATGACTCCTTGTCCCCACTGTGTGATTCGACAGTCATTCTGTACTCACTCCCTGCCGTGGGGAGGTTAATGCAGGAAGCAGTGTTTACACCCGATGTATAGTCGATTCTTGGCGGCATGGCTTGTCCGGAGTCACAACTGATGATATAATACTTAATGACAGGATTCGGGCCTGATGGTTGAGCTGGGGATGACCATCGTGCCGTGATCGAGTCGACTGTTGAGTCTACTTCATCCAATGACACGTTCTGAGGGACTGTAGTATCAACACAAAGTATATTTTTGTGATTTAGAAACTCAAGGGAATGGATACAAATTTTGAAGTAAGCAGGGATCGATTTCACAAAAGTTATAAAGACAAGTTCAATGCGTCCTAATTTCCATACAACGTCCAAGATAAAAAGAGTAACCCTACCTAAAACGCATCTTAGCGCTTTGTGAAATCGGCCCCTGGTCATGTATTTAAATCAAGTAACAGGTCTCTCCAGTTAGTACAATTTATTAACTAGCCACCGAGACCTGGGATTGATCTCACAAAAGTTAAACGAGTTCAATGCATCCTAATTCCCATACCAACGTCCCAAGATAAGAAGAGTGACCCTTCCTAAGACGCGTCTTAGCGCTTTGTAAAATCGGCCCCTGGTCATGTATTTAAATCAAGAAACAGGTCTCACCAGTTAGTACAAATTATCAACTAACCACTGAGACCTGGGATTGATTTCACAATAGTTAAAAACACCTACCCGTAGTCTCCAACCATTTCTGGCTTTCCGCTGATGTCCTGCCGCTCTCCTGTGATCCACTACTCGCTATAACCTTCACGGCGTACGTCTCTCCCGAAAGCAGATTGTCGAGAGTCAAGCTTGTCTCAGCGCCACCTATAGTCTCATTCTGCAGAGTAAAATCCTCCATCATACCGGCATAACTGATCATGTAGCTTTCTACGACACTGTTTGGTGGGTGGCTCCATTCCACGAACATTGACATCATTGTGACGGATGTGACCGCGGTGATGTTTGGTTTGTTCAGATCTTGATTTGAAATGATCAAGAAAATCAAAATAAATATCTCTTTAAAACTATTTTTTCAAGGTCTGAGACGTAGTGAAACTTGTATATAGTGGTCACCCTCGGAACAGTAAAAAACTGGGGCCAATTTCATGGCGCTGTTTAGCACAGAAAATCCTTGCTTTATTTTGCAAAACTGGGTTGCCAGCCAAAATTGTATGTGATGTGTGTTTACTGATATTTTGCTCCCGTTCCTAAAAATACAATTTGACTTACAACTTTGGCAGGTAACCCATTTTACAGTGCTAAATAGCACCGTGAAATTGGCCCCTGGTTGCTTAGGTATTAAACACATGGCATTTGGAACCAAAGACAGGTGGCCACTATAAACAGGTGGCCTCTTTATCAAGGTGGCCTTAATAGCAGGTTTGATTGTAATTAATTAAAGGACAGTTTTGTCTATGTGTACAGGCGAGCCAATGGCACTGGCTTATCTCAGTGGTTTGGGTCATTGACTCGCAACTTTTAGGTAAAAACCTGGTTCGATGCCTGGTCGTGGTGCTCATAAGCAAAGTACCACAATTGCTCCATCCTTTGGACGGGATGTAAAGCCATTGGTCCAGCGTGTTGTGAGCACTCTTTCGTGAAGAGTAAGGGTATTCTCGGTGTCTCTGGCCATCAGCTGCCAATGACGCCACCTATGTATCGTGATGTTTAGGTGGAAGACACTTGAAAGCTTCATGCAATACACCACTAGCATGACATCAGTTGTCAGAGTAACTAGGTCTAAACATTCGCTGGTAACAGGGGAACAGTTCACTAGTTTTAGTGTAGACTCAATATAAACCCTGACAACACACAAAGGGTGACGTTTTGTCTTTAGTACTCAACATGCATTAAGCCTATGGGGTGTGAAATGAAGTCCCATAATAAACCCATAAATAAAATAAATTATCTCACCAGTTGTTTGTTTCCTTTCGTCACTTTGCACTCGAGCCAAACCACTCACAGCGATCACTCTCAAACTGTAAGTTTCCCCAGGCACTAATCCCGTCAGTTTGTAGCTTGTCATCGAGTTAGGAACTATTTGGGTTATAGTCATTGTGTCTCGGAATGTGCCTGTGTATTCTATGATGAACGTCTCAACGACATCAAGTGAAGTCCATGAAATCAACATGGTTTCATTGGTAACATTAGTGATGTCATCGATGGTAGGGGGTCTCAGTTCTTTGGGAAAAATATTACAAACAAAGAGAAAATAGAATTATGTAATGACAAAGACATGCCTTTACTATGCACGTATGGCGGTCGATCAGTCACTTTGTACTATGAGTCAGCGCGGACATCCGGGTACTGCCTTGTTCCTCAACTTCATTCACTTTAAAGTAAATAGGTCACAAGTTCGGTGCACAGTCTCAGTGCGGAGATGAAAATTCATCGATTGCTTGTACAGGTACAGGCAGTGAATAACAATGATTTTTTTGAGTGGCTGACGGCATTCTGCCCCTGTAGCGCGCATGAGCACATGTGGGTGCATTCTGATTTCCCATTAAACACACGCACATTGTGGTAGATTAGTCAGATTCAGCAATTGTTGTAATGGGTGAGGTGTCAGGGACTAGGGCCAAAAAGTACTTTTTCATATTCCCAGACGTCTTTCAATCAAACGACGAAGATATCTTTGGGTGTTACATGAAACAAATAATGAGTTTTTTATTTGTTCAATGGCACAAACATTTTAATGAGATGAAAAACTCATTGAAAAACTTGACTGGAATATTTTGTCTTTAAGAGGTAATCCTATTAGTTGTCGACATTTTCACGGCCCTACAAAAAGTAGAAAGAAGGGAAAGGGGGGGGGGGGGGGGTCGAGGGCTGCAAACGACTTTACATGCACTTTAAAATGTTGATATTTCACAGTACTGTTGAATAGGGGTGAGGAGAGGGAGTCTTAAAATACTACTCTCTGTAGAACTGTGAAAATGTTGACAACTTTGGACGGTCCCTAAACCCAAACATTTATTTGTAAACTAGCAACATTTACATCAACTGTCATTCCAAACAAGTAAGGAAATTATCTGCCTAATGCAGTATCTTACCTGTGACGGTCACTGTGAACAAGCACGGCACATCTGCATAATTCCCTGCAGCATCCCGAGCCGTGCATGTGACCTCTTTTTGACCAATCATAAACGTCGTATTGGATGTTGGCATGCAAGTGACTTGAGGGTTTGAGTCTATGTTATCAGTAGCTGTGGGGTCATCCCATGTCACAAGGGTTGAGTCGGTCCAGTCAGCATAGTGTGAGGTGTTAGGGGGACATGTATTCTGGTTAAAAATGGGTGGGTCCACATCTAGAAAACAATCAATTATTTAAAAAATGGGTTAGGAGACTTGAACCCAATAGCACTCACTGGTAACAAGTAGTGCGGCTTATCACTCCTTAGAGCTTTTTGGTAATGTTACGATGTTCCTTGTCAAGGTCAATAACAAGAGTTATCCAATAGTAGCCAACCTTATAACTGAACACTATTTGCAAAGAAGATAAGTCAAGCTATGAGTACATGCCTATCAATTGAGGGTGTGTTTGTAGAAACTTGAATTTCACTGAGTTAAACATGGAAGAAATACAGCTACAGGACAGTTTGGGCCACTTTGAGCACTAACGGGTCAATCATTGTTAGTTAATGATGTATGCATACACATGAGGTATATAACTAAAGTTATCTAATAGTAGCCACCCTTACTGAACACAAGATTTGAAAGAGGATGAGTCGAGCTATGAGTACATGCCTATCAATTGAGGGCGTGTTTGTAGAAACTAGAATTTCTCCGAGTTGAACATGGAAGAAATACATGGTGGTTTAGGGCAATTTGAGGAGAAAAACTGCCTTGCAGTTTTGGGCACTTTGAGGACTAATAGGTTTAAGATGATGGCCATTTTTGTTATTTTTTTGACAGTGGTGGATCCACATATACTGGTGTTGAAGGTGTAAGGGGTTTAACTCTCTCCCCCACCCCTTCCTGCTCCCCTCGGGTTACCCTCAAAACCTTGACGTGTTAAGAAAACAAGTGAAAATAAGTATTGATTTAGGAGCTGCCACTACCCCTGTGTATTACATTGGGCTGCTACTCATTCTTTTCATTATGGTAATGACCAACAATCATTTTATGGTAAATGTTAAAACTATTTTATTTTCTTACTTTATTCAACCTAAACTCTCTCTGTGATGAGCCATAGACTTTGTCCACAAGCTCTTATATGATGCTGCAAGTTTACATTCTTTGTTTTTTAGTGAGGTACCGTGGCCGAGTGGCTTGGGTCACTGACTCGCAATCACAGGTAAAAACGTGGGGTTGCGGGTTCGAACTCGAGGGCAATTTTACTTGACTTGGAACTCGAGCAGAGGGAGACTCGTTACAACCCTGCCTGAAATACATTAATGACCCTGCTAAAAGGTACTTTATAACATTGCCAATTCTCAATAAGTGTGATGTAAACTGGTTTAAATCTGTAGAGATATGGTTATTAGTAGAGTGTGGTCTAGTGGGTATACAGCCGTGCTCGTGATCGAAGGTTTATGGGTTCGAGCCCCACTTGTGCCAACGTGTTTGTGTCCGTGGGCAAGACACTTAATCTCAATTGCCTCGTCAACCCAAGCGATATATGGGGAGCTGTTATGGGAAATGCCACAATCTAACTGCTGATAGGGTTGTGCGCCTTGGCCAGGCTGCCACCTAGTTGAAGCGAAATGGTTCTAGTGATTTCCTGATGGCAGCGGTGATAATGGCAACAGCGCCAGGAGCACCCCCGTGGGGCGGACATGTGCGCTATATAAGTATCCACCATTATTATTATTATTATACAAATGTGGACAAATGTCCATGATGAGTTTGGGAAATCTGGATGCGGACCTTCTGCTTAACGTGCAGACGCCCTACCAATTGAGCTATGCAGCCAACTGGTGGTCTCGAATCACGGTAGTGCAGTTGTTTCCCACTGATTGGGATTGGCTATCACGTGAGATTAACAAGCCCTACAGAGAAATAACCACCTCTCGCAGAGATCAATTAAGATACACCCAAAACCCCTGCCCTGCTTGCCCAAATTATGGTTATTTCAGATTACTTGAAATGTTGACACTGGTTGACAGATATTTCATAAAAGCACTCCTTACCAACAGTAACGGTGAAGTTGCAATTATTCTCAGCAACATTCCCAGCTGCATCAGTTGCATTACAGATAACGGTGGTTACTGTGTTTATTGGCAACTCAGACCCTGGTGGGTAGTTACACGAGACATTAAGACTGGTTTCACCATCGGACAGGTCTATGGCCGTTGGTTCCTGGTAGTCAATGATTGGGTTGTTTGTTATGTTGTCTGATGGGCAGTCAGTAAACAGGGCATTGGGTGGAATTGTGTCTGAAACAAGAGTAAAATAAAATCAATGGCTTTGTGGAAATGAAGCCAATGCTTTGGACATGATTCAGAATATTAATGCCAAAAGAAATACAGGAAATGAGAAAACGCAGAGTACATGTTCTACATAAAAATCATATGGACCTTAATAGGATGTGAACCCGAGACCTCCGACACACCAGGCAGATACTCTACCAGCTGAGCTATAAGGCACAGTGGTGCAGTTCTTCGGGTTTCCCCAAAGAACCTTGACTTATGCAAACATTGCCAACGCTCGTCACTGGTTGCAGTTCTTTTGTGCACTCGTCTATGGAAAATCGGGTACTTGTTGTTGGTGAATGTTGTAAATGTTTGCGCGTTTGGAAGGCAGCCCTAGTGTTGCATAGATGCACAATTGAGCAAAGTAACAAATACAATATTTAGTACATGTATGATGCGTAATAACCATGGTTCATGTCCACAGTGATTAGGTATCAGATCAAATATCAAAGTCTAAAACCAGCCAAGAAATGTTTCCTTAAACTTTTCAATTAAAATCCGTTTTATTTTTATTTATTTATTTTTTTTTGTTCACAACCAAATTAGTGCTGTTCTCAAGCCACCTCAGCCAGGTTACAAGATACGGCACAAAAGACATTGCGAACCTTACCACAGTAAAGTAGTAAAGACGGTACATAATAGTGACATCTGGTAGACAATTGGTCAGAAATCTGCCTTTCGAGCCAAGTTGGAATCATACCTGAAAACACCATCAAATGAGTTTTGAAAATTTTCTAAAACTTACCCACAGTAACAATGAATGTACATTCTTTAGTATTGCCAGCCTGGTCTGTTGCGTTGCAAATAATAGTAGTACTGTCTTCGGGAAAACTTGACCCTGATGCCAATGGGCCACATGAAACATCCAACTGGTCACTGTCGTCGAAAGCCGTGGGTTTCGTATAGATGATGAATGGGTCATTTGTCAGGAAGCTCGTCGTGCATCCTGTGAGTACTGGAGGCATAGTGTCTGAAACAAATTTAGAAAAAAATATATTAAAAATTTTAAAATTACTGTTAAGGAAGAAAGGCCATTTTTAACCCTAAGGGTACCAAACCCTCAAATCACAGGATAACCTGCAAAGTTCAAAATGCGTCTTTTATTATTAAAATATTAACACGGTTCATCTCTATGAGACACAATTAAAGACGTAGGCTCGTCAATGCGCGACAGACGTGTCACAAATTTCACCGCGCTCCATACTATGTACCTTGCCCTGGCAGCTGCTCTTACGGTCCCAGAGTGTGTAGGGCCATGGTGCAGGCCAATAGCCTCGTCCATACTGCAAATAGGGTGTGTATCTTTTCCAAATCGAATTTATAACAGAAAACACACCCTTTGTAAATTTATGACATTTAGTTTCAGCCATTTTCACATTATATTACAAATATGGTCATATTATAGATATGTATTGAGGAGCCTGTGTCTTTAAGTAAACAACAAATGGACAATCTTTGGCGAAGTGGCACCCAGGGGAAGTGGTTTGGGGGCGAAATGGCACTTGGGTGAAATGGTTTTGGGGCGAATTGAATTTTCGTCTCATGAGACGAAAACTAATTGTTTTACTCATTTCTCAAAGACTGTAGCACTTTAGACAAAACCATTTTAGGGGAAGTTTTCCACGGTCATCATGTTTATATTGTGTAAGTTCGGCGTAAATCTGTGAACATTTCTGATTGTTGAGATACCAATCATGTATACTGCCTTTAAGATAGTGACGCAACAAAAGCCATCTCCAAGCGCGCATGCTTAAGCATGCCGCGGTCATAAAATACATGTAGCACCTAACTCGTCTGCTATAGTAAGCACACCTTTTCAGCTAATGCTTAACCAGTGCTATGAAAATGGCCCCTGGTCTTAACTTTTAGCCAATCACATTTGTCTTTTTAAAAAAATTGTCAAATGGTTAAGAATATATTGTTTACCCACCGACTGTGACATTGAATTGGCAGCTGGCGTAGGTGATATCATCTTTGTCTTTAGCTGAGCAAGTAACGACATTAAGACCTTCACTAAAGCCTGGCGGTGGTTGACACACAATGTTAAGGCCTGGAGCGGTTGGTTGGATGTAAGAGACTACCAGACTGTTTGAGAGTATATCATCTGGGCAGTTGAGTGTTACTGATATGGTGGTTGCACCTGTCAAGAGAGAGATAAATACAGTACAATAGGAAGGTCAATGGGAGGCCGTGAGGGACACTTGACACAAAAAGCCATTGGGAATACTTCCTCCTCACACAATCAGTAGGGAGTGTAAATGAAAGAGGTACTTACATGTATATGAAAGTACAGGCACAAGAGATGGTTTAACCCAATAGCACTCACAGGTAACAAGAAGTGTGGCTTATTACTCTTCAGAGCTTTTTTGGTATGTTAAATAATACTTGTCAAAGTCAATAACCAAAATAGTAGCCACCCTTACCGAACACAAGATTTGAAAGAGGATGGGTCAAGCTATGAGTACATGCCTATCAATGGAGGGTGTGTTTGCAGAAAAGTTAGTTTAATCTTTTATTGTATTTTTGCTTCATAATTTGGCTCACATTGTTTATTTTTTAATAACACACATATTGTGATTACCGTACATCATTTTGTTTTTTTATTTGCAAAATGCTAGGGCTATACAAATTCAAATAAATTTTTATCCAATTATTATGACCAAATATTTGATCGAATATCAAACATTCGTTTGGAATGACTTGCTCTCAGAATATGTATTCAGAATCAAGTTACAGTATACAACTACATGTAGATGCAGTCAATAATCTTTGTTTAATATTCCACAAAATCAATTATTTTTCTGTACAGAACACATCTATGTAATTACTGTAATTATTGTAATGCGCATTTGAACATGTACATGGAATTTGCGCAATATAAGTTATTATTATTATTATTATTATTATTATCTACACTAATGTTCTCTGTTTATTTGTTCATCAACTACATTTGTGAATATTTATATTCTTAAATCATTATTGAAATTTTATATTCTTGACTGTTCAAATTCAAATTCAAATTCTAAAATAGTTGGAACAGCCCTATGAATTATGGTAAGAATCAGGGGAATTTAAAATATTTGTAAAATTTCAGTACACATATTATGCAAAATGGAAATTGCATAAAACATTATTTTCTTTTTTACATTTTCTAATTTTGTTTATTTGTTTCCCCCATCAATCAAACTCACCTTCAGTTGTGGAATTTACAGGTGGGATTGTACTTTGTGAAGCACACTGCAGTGGTAAAAAGCTAACGTGCACCTGTCAAAAGATAGTAGTAAAAGAAAACCTAGTTCATCTTGACAAGTCAGGTTGCAAAGACGTGCCAAGAGGTGGTGATCAGCCATACGTCTGATCATGGAAACTACCTCCATGGTCTGATCCACCTTTTGGGCAAGGTCGAACCATGGACCGGCAACTGCTAGATGTAGCTTGAAAATTGCCCCCAATTATCAAATTGGTAGTAAGTGTACCAAATGCCACCCAAATACAGAACAGATTCAGCAATTTGAGTGTTTTTTGCATACCGGTACATGTACGTACACAATTCGACAGTGACTTTAGCAGTTTGGAGGGCATATTCAATTTGACTTGGCAGGCTTTTACATTTGCAGAACAATAAAAAGCTTAAAGGCAGTATACATGATTGGTATCTCGAAAATCAGAAATGTTCAGATTTTAATACGCCTAGCTTACACAATATAAACATGATGACCGTAGAAAACTTCCCCTGAAATGGTTTTGTCTAAAGTGCCATGTAGTCTTTGAGAAATTAGTATAAAACACATATTTTTCGTTTCACGAGACGAAAATTCAATTCGCCCCAAAACCATTTCGCCACCAAACCACTTCGCCCGGGTGCCATTTTGCACTACATCGCCCAAATGCTACATGTACTTCGTCCCAAAACCACTTCAAGCACAGGCCGTGGTTCAGGGCAAAATGGTTTAGGGCGAAGTGGTTTTGGGGTGAAATTACTGCAAACCCTTTATGACTGTTTTTTCAAAAGTTAGACGAAGTACGGAGCTGGTTTTTGCTCAGGTTGGTTTAAATCATGCATATCTTCAATCACACAGGGGGATAAAATTCTTTGTAACAGTTTACCAATCATGTACCCACATTTTTTATTTTTTTAATATTTTGAATTTATGGGAATGTCTGGAACTAAGTGAATCTTCATGTACAACTGTCCCTATTTCATATTTTTCTTTGCAAATCAACAAAATATTGGGGCTCCAGTTATGAGTGTGTTTGCCACAAACTTCACCATAAAAAGATTAGAAAATGTTGTGTACTATTTGAGTGTTATCACGTTATCAAATGCATGGTCGTTGTTTATGGTCGCTGTATACTCCCTAGGGAGCTGAGATGGTATTTGGAGTGATTTAATGGAGCCCTATGATCAGGGTGATGATAATGTAGGCGCCTTCATCGGGATTCTCCGGATAAGTGCGCGGTATAAATCCATATCATTATCATTATGATAAACCTTAATGTCATTATTTTCTTGCTATCAGTTTTCTGCGAAACATGCTATAAAAACAGTTCCCCAGGAACGCAGTAGTGACTTTGACCAGGGGCGCAAACATCGGATCTCTTGAACATACTTAATTGTGCATGCACTTTACGCCTCAAATTATAGTTGAAAAAGGCATTACAAAACTCGGAAACAGAATTTGTGTGATAAAGGTAAATCCATTTAACTTCAAGAACAACATCAGAATTGACACCAAGTTATAAGATTTTACAACCTAATACAGCTAAGGGACATACGCTTTAATTTGACCACATGCATCAAATGTGATTGCCGCATCATTTAAATAGGAAAACCTGCACACATATATGGCTGCCTGTGCAGAGGGTTCAATACAATTTAAAATGGAGGTACTGTACAAATGTATGTGTAATTGAAAAAGAACAGACAATAAATTGTAAACAATCAATTATGTTTTGTTTGTTTTGAAGCTTTGGTAAATTTCACAGGGCACAGTACAGTTCCTATTGCGTGCTCATACACGTTACATCTCTATTGCCCCTAATAGAGTGACTAGACACTGCCGGATGGACCAAAGTTCAAGTGCATTGTATATCATGCATGTTTTGCACAATGTACATTTTAACGATGTTCTCCATAGCTACTTTTAGAAGGGGCGGCCCGCCCTGATAACAAATTTGGCCGCATTGTTAAAATGGCTTACAATTAGGGCCGTCCAAAGTTGTCAACATTTTTACAGTTCTACAGATAGTAGTATTTTTCAAGACCCCCTCCCTCCCCCTGAAATACTACTTATCAACATTTTCTGTCAGTACCATGAAATGTCAACATTCTACAGTGCATGTAAAGTCCCATGCTGCCCTCAACCTCACACCCCTTGCAATTTAAAATTTTGAGTTGTGTTCTCTGAATTGGTAATATAAAACATAAAATGAGGCTTGAAACAGTAACACAAATAGTCTAGTATCTTGTATAGTGATCTACCGGGTACATGTACATGTAGTATATTTTGTGTATGCTAATTACTGTTAAGAGTTTCCTGCTTAGCAATGCTTCACACAAGCCTGTGCAAATGCAGTCTGCACACATTTTATCTTGCACAATACGTACACTACTCACAATTATGGATATTGGTGTGGTTCAATTTTGGATTTTTGTTTTTCAAATGACTTTTCACCTACCGGTATTCCTGTGACAAGGTGTGCCTGTCATGCAGATATTGTCTAATTGTATACAAAATCATTCAAGCGGAATGCATACCCTCAATAAAATATCTGCGTACACTCCATAATATTCCCAACTTTATTCTTGTGAGTAGTGTATAAATTGTGTACATGTAACTTGCTCTTTCTGTCCTACTGATTTCCCTGAGGAATAGGCCTGTAATGATTTGTTAAGACAGATGAGGTAATGTTACCGGATAGGCTGGTGTTTGTATGCAGTGTTTACTGGTGTTTCCCACTGGGGAAAGTTACAGGGAAAGAGTAACACCGTATTTACACTTGAAACGGCGAAGGTGGATACAGACACGGCATTTTTATTGCGGCCTCAAAGCTAAACATTTGCCGCATTTTCACTACATCACGATTTGGCTTTTAATTCACCTTCACCACTGTTTACCAACCGAAAAGTAACTGCTAATTGTGACCACAGCGCATGCGTGGATTCGTCGATTAAACCTACCACACGGCGGGCACCCCCTCAAGGACGCTCAAATTGCCGAATCTGTATTCGGCTAGCGTTTAAACTACAAGTGACCTTGACAATTGTGGGGTTCAACCCTACCCAAAAGGTGACTTGAAAAAGGCGAATCAGACCCGGGTCTGATTCGCCTTTTCAATTCACCTTTTGCGTTGACACTTAGCGTCTACCAGACTTCAATTCGCCTTTTTGGAAATTGTGGAGTTTGATTCGGCAAAGGTGAATCGAGTATAAACAGGCCTTAAGCAGGCTGGTCTGTAGTTCCTTAAAATTATAATGTGGAGTGACAATTCTGGACTGTGGTCATTATATCATGTGTATGTCTCAAAAGGCATCTGAGCTCAGCATACAAAACCAATTTAGGGTGATGTGAAGCACCTGCCACAGATTTTGCAAATGTAGTTGTAATATTTTTGTGCATGAATAAGGGACTTTTTTTCCAGGGAAAATGACCCAGGGACCACTGGCATATTTGTGTGTTAAAATACATATAAATATTTTTATTAAATGTATTTATCCTAAATGTATTATCCAATTAGTTTGGAGAGCCCCTCGATAGAAACTTGTTTCTTTTGGGTAATCCTGCGGGAGCTATTTGGGTATTGTTTGCCGTTATGTTTCTTTCTCAGTGTTTATTTGTTTAAGTATGTAATATGTTTGTAATTTATTTGTCTGTGATATATATATCCCGGAAAATGAAATAAATAAAATAAAATAAATAAAATAAAATATATTTTGGAATTCATCAAACTTTCTTAAATGAAAAACGGACTTGTCAAGTGTCACAGTTTGTGTCCCATTTGAACAGAATGACCAGTTTACAATGAGCCCAAACATCAGAAAGGTCAGTTGGTAGAGAGCTTTACAATAAACCTTTAGTTTAAAACCTAGTATTCAGCGAATCTCCTTCATTAAAATTGAAATAATTAACAGCTACGTCAATGGAAACTTTCCACTCAGGCGCGGTATTTTACAGGGATGTTTTACCATGTAAAAGTAACATGACTCTGTCACTCTGCAGTAAACAATGGGCTTAAGGCGTGTTCCCATTGGACTTCTTTTTCCGCGCCTTGCGGAAACTTTCTGCGACTCCCTGTAAACATTCTTTCCTGTAAATCTCCCGTGCATTCCCACTTGCCATATATTTTACACGACGCGAGCGGAAAATTTAGCTACTCGGCTGGCCATATGTGGTCAATTGAGGGTGTGGTTTACATAACCTTTGACCAAACAGGATGTTTGACATGCCATGCGATACACATATTGAAATTATTAATTGTGTGTATGCTGCACGAAACCCAATCAAATTCCGAACAACTTCGATTAAACTTGCCATTATATTTGCGAAGAAAAAAGCATGGAAAAACATGTGCGTATGTACATACAGGGCCGGTACATAATAACCAGAATTCTTTCGCGCAATGTGTGGTGGGATTGCACGATGCAGGAAGTGACGTCATCCATTTGGCAGTTTACACAGCGGCAGCGGTAGTTCTACAGGGCGGCGCTGTTCCCATTGGACTTTTCGAGGGCCCTGTAAAACTCCCGCGGTTGAGCGGAAAGTTTCCGCGGCCTCTCTCGCCCTGTACGTTTTACATCGTGGTCGCGGTAACTTTACAGGGACGCTAATTCTCCGTGCCTCCCCATTGGACCAAATTTTGTTACTCTCCCGCACAACCACGGGAGTTTAACCAAAAATAGTCCAATGGGAACACCACTTTACACAGAGAAAGATTACTGCAAGGTTATGGTAACTTTCAGCTTGGACACTAAAGATAAATGGCAAATGATAACACACAGGAAGATTACACAGGGGAATATTCCCGCGAGGTCACAGTGAGATAGCGCAACAGAAAGTCCAATGGAAACAATCCCAAGTACTCACCAATAGAAATATTGCAGGAATGAGAGCTGTTGAATTCCATCTGACACATAGTAGTTTCATCTTGACTGTCTTCAGGTCTTGTTGAGATTTCCAAGTACGCGGTCACTTTGAAGTTGTCATCAATTGACAAAGTCAGGTTCCTAGAAAGTTAATTTTGAAGCAACAATAAAGAAACATGGAGTGAATTAAATGTAACGATGCCAGTAGTTCAGTCAAAGAAAGCACAGTGTGGACCAAACAATTCTGTCGGTCGCACACATCCCGGCACTTTTGTGACCCGGTGTCATATGCCAAATATGGGCATAGCATCGTCACTGGAGTGAAAACAAATTCGTTCATGCTTAGGTACGTGAACATGTTGCGTAGACAGCGGCTTTGTTCCTGCGCTTGTCACCATGGGCACACCATTGTTTTCACACCAGCCCTACTGGATGTGACGTGGTACCGACCGACAGAATAGACTTTTCGGATCATTTGCAGAATACCCCGCAACTCGAAAATTACCCTATTGCACTAGCTAAGATAATCTCAGCTCTTTTTTTATCATTTTTCATTGGGATGTGGTCTTTTAGCAGTAGAGCTGAGAGAAGTTATGAACATGAACCCGCCATCGCAAAAAAAAAAAAAGTCAAATGTGTCATTTTCTCACCGTGACACACTAATTCCCCCTAAAACTCACCCAAACCTTGCCAGGCATAACCACTACGCAAGTCCTTGAGGGAAATAACCAGCCACGATGATTATTTTGCAAACAATTCTAGCGAAACAAACCGGTATGCTCACAGCCTAGCCGTTTTTGTCTTGTTCATGACGTGAAGGTCAAGTCTGGTAACCAATGCGCATTGGTATTCCTTTGTACACAGACTAGACACTTGGTTGTTTTTGAACAAGACAAAAACGGCTAGGCTGTGAGCATACCGGTTTGTTTCGCTAGAATTGTTTGCAAAATAATCATCGTGGCTGGTTATTTCCCTCAAGGACTTGCGTAGTGGTTATGCCTGGCAAGGTTTGGGTGAGTTTTAGGGGGAATTAGTGTGTCACGGTGAGAAAATGACACATTTGACTTTTTTTTTTTTTGCGATGGCGGGTTCATGTTCATAACTTCTCTCAGCTCTACTGCTAAAAGACCACATCCCAATGAAAAATGATAAAAAAAGAGCTGAGATTATCTTAGCTACTATTGCACATACTTAATTCCTTGTCCATCGGCTAGTTATCGAACCATACCAGGGACTTAAAAATCTGTGACATCATCGCGTGCACACTAGGTACAATATCCTGGAAGTTGCTGCCCATGAAAAATGTGCTCTAAAACATCTGAACATTATATTATACAATTCAAACTATGTTAACAGAGATGGCAGCATGTAATTTCTAGCAAAATGCAACTTCTGCCGATATGAATATCATCTTTTAAAACGATTTTGAAAAATTTATGAGGTTGCAGCAAGGTCACGGTGTTAGTGACGAGAAACTGTTGACTGTTTTAATAATAATAATGACATTTTTGCCAGCGTTTGTGAGAAATCTCACCGTAATAAATATATTCTACGGGTTTTGTTTTTGGCCCCCAAAAAATGATTAAGTTGTGAGCCATTTTGAAGTGGTGATGGGGCGAAGTGGTAATGGGGCGAAGTGGCAATACCATTGGCACTGTCTAGGAGTGGGACCATGCGCAATATGCCATTGCTTTTGGGGCGAAGTGGCGATGGGGTGGTATGGGGCGAAATGACTGTAAAGCGCAGGGCTTACTTACACTACTTTACAAGTTACGACTTTTGCCTCAAAAATGTTTTCATCGCCTTTCCTTCACAAAAATACAGTCCGCTGGTAGCATATGGGCTGTCGGGTATCTCAAGTTGACATTCCTATCATGTCAGAATAAGCGGACCATGACAAATTGAATTTCAAAGAAGCCGAACAATTTGTATTTGTTTTACTGTTGCAACTAAACTTCCCTGCCTGCTGAGCTAGTTAGCTGCCTGCATATAAACGCATACAGTTTCCGGTTCATCGAACATTAATAACTGGCTTGGTCAATATCAATTTCAAGGCAAGACTGCTCTTTATACAGCTTTTGTTTACACGACTTTTGGCTCAAAAATGAATTATTAGGGTTGGTTTTCCCTAAAAAAACGTGCTATTTTGTTGAGCTATTGTCACCTAGCATATTCTTCCTTGTTAATCAGCGTTTTGTTTTCCCAATCGAACAACCGTTTACGATAGTTCACCCTTATTTTAAATGGTATCGACCGCGCCAAAGCCAGTTCGAATTATGTATGTTGTGTATAATACTGCAAACGTAATTTGTTTTGTTCTCATTTCCGGAAGGGGGAAGTACCGGGTGAAACAAATTTTAAGGAAATTGTTACAAAGAGTGTGGATAATTAAAGTTCTGTGATATTTTTAGAAGAATACTTGTTTGAATTAGGGGATAATCATTGTAAAATGAAAGGCAAAAATAAATCGAATGTCATGCACGAGAAACAAGGTTTTCTGTTGCGAAGCGACTTTTGGTATGTTGGACTCCACCCAGCAACTTGATGAGTTTTAGTTTGTCACGTTATTATCCACGTAAATTTTTGGCCGAAGTGATGTCACCTTTTGTTACTTGTTGCCTAGGCAACGACTCTCCACTAAAAACCACTAAACCGAGTCCCTGTGCTTTTGCAGCCAATTACCATGGCAACCCCATCACAACCTGGCTCCCCATTGATCCCAAAGTTTGTAAGATGCCCCGAAGGCAATGAAGAGGCAGGATACGTGGGAAAAGTGAAGAGGCTGCGTTTGGTCCAAACCATCATGAAAAAAAAACACAAGCATCCTCTCCTTTATAAATATCTTGTAGGAATTTTATTACACTTCCTAGTTTTCAAAAGCAAATAGAATCCGAAAAGCATTTAGAATTTCAAAACGGCACAAAATGGAGGAAATGGTATTCGAGTTCACACAAAAAGAGTGGCTCAATCTCTTACAAAAGTATTTTTAAGAATGATCTCTGGGAGAGGTGGTTACTTCATTCAAGGGTTTATCCCTCTGTAGGGCTTGCTGAGCTCGCGTGATAGCCAATCCCAATCTTATCAGTGAGGAACAACTGCACTACCGTGATTCGAGAACACCAGTTGGCTTCATAGCTCAATTGGTAGGGCGTCTGCACGTTGAGCAGAAGGTCCACGGTGCGAATCCCGGTGGAGCCAAGTTGCTTTTCACTGCATCCGCATTTCCCAAACTCAGGACATCTGTCCACATTTGTATCTTTTTAAAATCTAAAACGTGAATTTGTCCAGTGGATTGCAGGGCCTATACATGAGTGTGTCCCCGAATGTCCAGGCCAAACCAGTCAACCTCAGAATCTAGGGATTCCCTAGATCCCGATAGGGAATCTTGTAACATGAAGAATACCGGTAGTCTTTATTTCCTCATAATCAATCAAGAAAATCAAAATTGATGTCATTGTTTGTGCAGTAGATAGTCAAATCCTGGTACATGAAGCACAAACTTAATCTCGTCTTGTGCCTGGCAGGTCATATAATGCACTACCCCTAGAACTATGGGGGATACATCCCCCATAGTTCTAGGGATAATAATGCACCTATCAATTGTTCATTCCGGCCCCTCCTCCCTTCCCCCTTGGGGATTGTCACTTTTCGTGTGATAAATTCCCCACCACTGGGGCAACATTTAGGTGACAAAAATCCCCACCCTCGGGTGCAGAACATGCATCCCAGGTGTGCTGAAAATTTCATTTCTATGCGTCAAAATGCCTACCTTGGGGCATCCAAATCGTGACCAAATCCCCAACAACAATTGATAAGTGCAAAAGCGCTCTGGTGCAAAAAAATCAGTTATCCCTTCTGCCAGATTTTTGGCACCAGAGCGCTTATATTCCTTTTGCCAGGCACACGACGAAATACACTACACAATACACTGGAATCACGGCTTTACATCCCATCCAAAGGATGGAGCAAATGTGGTTGTTATTATTATTACGATTTCTTTCTGGTATTCATACCAAGGATTCCTCAAAAGTGCCCATTGCACTGTCACTCGCAAGCGTAAGGAAACTCATTAAGAATTAGAAATGGCCAGAGATACCAGGGAATCCCCTTGCTGTTCGCGATCTGGGATCTTTAAAGTAAGTTACCTAAAACACTGGATCAATGGCTTTACATCCCTTCCAAAGGATGGAGCAAGTGTGGTCGAGTGCCTTGCTCAAGGGCACAGGTTCCGCAGCCGGGGGGAGGGGATTGGTTCGTGGTTCAAACCCGCAACCCGCAACCCCAAGTTTTCACCTATGATTGCGAGTCAATGACCCAAACCACTCGACCACGGTACCCCACGGTTAGGTGCTTTGCTCAAAAATAGTATTGGTAATAGACTCGGCAGAAAGACACTCAACACTAAGGAATGATAACGTGTGCATTTTTAGTGAGATTTAAATAACTGACAAGTTTAATTGTTTAGCTGACGCTAGTCAAAACTTTAGCCAACTGGCAAATTTGTACAATTTTTTTTACAAATTTTGCTATAATTCTGAGAAATTAGATAAAACAAAATATATTTATCTTCAAGCACACTTGAATCCATGATTTTAAATTTTTGATTGGCAGATCCATACCAGGGGATAATGGTAAGAACATCTGCAGACATCCACTTGGGGGAGGGGGGTGGGGAGGAGTAGGTCCTGTAGTTTTAGACTCTTTTTAAGTCTGACGTCGTGTATAATGTACCAGTTACTTGAAATAAGTCTAAAAACAACAGGACCTACCCCCCGTAGTAGAGGTACCCCCTGTCCATACCAATATAAAAATAACAGGTAAGACTTATGGCTAACAATGTAACAATGAACGGTTTTTTAAAACCGCATTCTGCTTAATGCATCTTAGTATTCCAAGCGCACAGGGTCCCTTATGCAATATGTATAACACTACTATAAATGTAAACGTGATGCATACATCTTCCCAGCCTAAAAAACAAATAAAAAAGAGAAGTGTGATTGCACTTCAAGTTTACTTGAAAATAAATTTATTCCAATGCTCATGGAATACAGATGCTGTATTCCTCTCGCGCTCGTGGGATAACTAATTTTAGTATGGTATTTGCTGGTACCGTATTTGCTGGTACCCATTTATACACCTGGGTGGAAAGAGACAATGTGGAGTGAAGTGTCTTTTCAGAGGACACAAAGCGGTGCAAAGACCAGGCTTCGAACCACGGAGTTATTGACAGAAAGTCCAACACGCTATCTAATAGACCTCCACGTCTCCACACACACTTTGCACACATCAAAATAGCATTACAGTACATTGTCTGGGAACCAAATGTTGCTAAAATGCGCTCCAACGAATTGAAGATAACTTGTATGCTGCATAGTCCGGGCCTACTTTTTGTGTCCATAACAAGAAATCAACTGTGGATCCAGGCTCATTGAGATACAGAAATACACTGATAATTCCAACCACTACCCAGGTATTGCCCAGAATGTTCACTGTATTCTTATATGAGCTCAGATCTGCCACGGATTTCTTGTTGTGGTCCTGGCTCTGTTGCCATTATTACCGGTGCCATAAAATCACCAGAACCATTTCGCTTCAACTAGGTGGCTACCTGGCCAAGGCGCACCCCTATCAGAAGTTAGATTCTGGCATTTCCCCTAACAGCTCCCCATATATTGCTTGGGTTGATGAGGCAATTGAGATTAAGTGTCTTGCCCATGGATACAAACACATGGGCTCGAACCCATAACCATTTGATCATGAGCATGGCTGTGTACCCACTAGACAACATGTGCTCTACAAAATCTCAGCCCAGACTGTGCTACATCCGACTTGTTTCTCTACAATGTGTCACGTATATATGTACACCATGGTCACACATACTATTTTGGCCCAAGTGGCAGGTATAACCCAAGTTAAAAATCACGTGTGTGAGCAGCGAGCTAAAGGTGTTTAAAGCCATTGTTAAACACAGTCTCCATGAGAATTGCCGAGTCATGCTCCTCATTTCTGTTTGCACCATCATCATCATCCAAACCTCGAATGTCTAATAGTCACGCTGTCGTGTCGTCGGTGGGTAACCTAATATGGCCGTCCTTGTTCCTATTACGACGACAGTGACATATGACGAGACCCAGTAGAACGATCATGGTGAGGACTAGTAGACCAATCACAATGCTCACCAGGATAACTGAAATAAATAAACAAAAATTGTGTGCAATAAATTTAGTGATGATTGTAGAATTCTTGTCTAAAGTCTCCCACTACATGTATACCTCTTTGTCCTTGCGTCCATATTACACCACTTTTGCCGTTCACCTTAGAAAATCTCTTCATCAACCTTTTTTGAACCAAGCGATTCCCCCGTGTCTTTTAACACCCCAGGAAGATGCTCTTCTGACTGAATTACGAGGCACCCCTTCCCTCTCTGTGTGTATACAGTTGTAAAACTGTATACAAAGTATGGAAGAATTCAAAGAAGAGGTTGAAATAGAAACACATAGGACAGCAAGTTGGATTTACTGCACTAGACCACATATGTGACCCGACCGTGCAAAATAAGTAAGATGTCACACAGCCTTGTTTTCGCGACCATAACTGGAAATCAGCGGTGGATACAGACCCATTAAAATGCAAAAATATAATTGATATTCTGGGCTGTACTTGGGTACCATACGGAATTTCCATTGTACAGGGGAATTTTCAATTGTCATTGAAAACTAAAGTCTCAGTGCTTTCTTTTGTAATACAATTTGGAAATGAAAAGATGCATGACGTAATACAATGGGTCACCATCTGAAACGAGGCTGCCGGTGCCAATATGAAATTTGTCAATCTTTGTATTTTAATGGCCCTAGATCAGCCACTGATTTATAGAATTGGTGTCACAACTTAAGTTGCACGGTCGGGTCACATATGTGACCGACTCTGGCAAAACCCGACGCTTCTCGGCATTTCCCATTACGTGATATGGGCCCACAACCTTAACAAATGGCCTCTGGGACCAACTTGAAAATTTGGCAGAATCAACATCGGGATACATTCAAGATTTGTTTTGTTGTTTGATCTTATGAACTGTCTCAAAATTCCTCATATTATTGACAACAAATTAAATAATCAACTAGTTTGTCAAACTTTAAAGACCAATAGCTCCATTTCACTTTTTCTGATCTGTCATACTTTAACTGGTCATAACTTTGCCGAAAATTATCAGAATTTCCTCAAACATGTTTTAAAAGATACCTTTTTGTATGCACACTAAGCTGATACCAAAACTTAAATTTGGTTGGGTTTTGCTGGAGCCGGTCACATATATTAACACATACAGATTAAGTGACATATGACAAACTTCAAGCTTACTGATGCTAATATTGTTAATGCCACTCGGTGGTGAAATGCCGCATTCTTCCTTGATGTCAGTGGGGACTATGTCCTTTGTGAGTTTGATGAATTCATCCAGTGGACACGCTGCGCTGCAATTGGTCAGCTTCAAAGGGTAGGGATCTCTCGTTGAGTCATTACGGAACCAAATATTGACTGTGTTCTGTCTGAATGTAGGATAATAATGATGATAATAGCACAGGGCGCTGTTAGCATTATAAGGATGAATTCGATGCATCCTTATTCAAATAGTAACATCCCAAGATAAGAGTGACCCTTCCTAAGATGTGTCTTAGCGCTTTGTGAAATCGGTCCCTGGTCATGCATTTAAATCAAGTAAAAGGTCTCGCCAGTTAGTACAAATTATCAACTAGCTACCGATACCTAGGATCGATTTCACAAAAGTTAAGACTAGTTCAATGCGTCCTAATTCCAATACCAATGTCCCAAGATAAGAAGAGTGACCCTTCCTAAGATGCGCTATGTGAAATCTGCCCCATGTCACTAAGGCCAAAGGCCTCATGCCCTGCTGAATTGGCCCTGATGCCCCTTCAAGATATACACTTTCTGAGGCCAACTTGGCCAGCATGCCCCATCCTCTTAAATTCCATGATCTGAGGCTTGTACAGACAAACATTGTTAATAAGAGGGACCTCTGCAGATTACCTTGTTATAACAGAAATCTTGTATTATCAGGAAAAACCAATGAAAAACATGTATTTGGGACAAATTTCCTTGTTGTAGGCAAAAAGTTGTGTTAACAGTGCTCTAAAATCAAGGTTCAACTGTTCGCAATAGACCTTTATCACAGTGCGATTATGTTCCCTCTTCTCCTATTAAAATGAATGTAACCAATGCGAGGCTTGCAGAAAAAATAGTTTGGTCCCGTTTTGAAATTGTTCATTGTGTCCATCACAATGGCACAGGCATTGCGCGATTAAGAGAACGCGCTGCGTGGAAAGTGATTTCCAAAGGGAGATACACACGATATCGCGCAGACGCACTGATCGTACCTGACACGTACTATGGGGAACAAGACAAAGATGGATGCACCGTGATAATGGTCTATAGCCAGTACACATTTGAAACAGTTGGCCATGGTGCCCCTCCAGTTCGCCTCCGTGCCCTATGAAATCCCGACGAATTCAAGGCCCGAGTGTCCCTGCTCTTATTTTCCTAACACTGAGACCTATAACACATTACGTTGTGGCTTACCCGCTGTCTTCTTTCCACATCTCAATGCCAATACACGAGGCCAGAGGTGGCTGGATACCGTTGTAAATGCCGAGCGCCGATAGGAATGCTGCTAGTGTCGAGTCATGCTGTTGGAAAGGTACAGAAAGTAATTATAATATTTAGTATTATGCTCAATCAACGATGAAATGAAACAACCAAACTTGGGACGAGAGAAAAATCACATGTGCCTTATCAGAATTCGAACCGGTGACCTCTGACACACCATGCAGATGCTCTACCAGCTGAGCTATGAGGCACAGTGGTATACCTCCTCAGGTTTCCCCAAAACCACTGACACATGCTCTACCAGCCGAGCTGTGAGGCACAGTGGTATACATAAAAGCTGAAATATATAAATACAAATGGATATATGTATTTCCCTTCACAAACAAGTTACACACTTATTTTTGCCTTGAAAACATTTTAACAAATTTTTAAAGTAAGGAAAATTGGACTTACAGCCGAGAACATAAAGATCTTTTTCTTGAGATCAGTTGGATCTTTGGATGTTGATTTATTCACCATGTTGTCTGTGACTTGGCCTACGAGTAATCCTGACATCAATAAGAAATATCCAGGTTTTTAAAATTAGGACCTACATGTACAAATAACTTGCAAAAAACTTAAAGGCACAGGCTCGTCAGCAATGTGCGCGCGCCAAATTCGTGCCACGAAATATGCAGCTCCATAGCAAAGGCATGGAGCTGCGTATTTCGCGGCACGAAATTGGCGAGCGCGCATTGCTGACGAGCCTGTGCCTTTAAAAAATAAACAAACTTGACAAAGGTTAAAATAAGATACTGAGATTTTTGACATACTGACATTCTTTATTAAACAATCGTGTAGTCTTACAGGCAGTGTTGTAGTAGAGTCACCAATTTTGAGTCCGAGTCTCGAGTCACTAGCCTCGAGTCCGAGTCCCTTGCCTATGCGACTCCAGTCAGACTCGAGTCAGAGTCCTGGACTCGAGTCTTACAACACTGCTTACAGGTATTAGGCTCGTCGCGTCATGGTTGAATAATGTCGCGTCATGGTTGAAGCGATGTGCATGCGCGTTGTGTGTGTCTCTAGTACGTGTAATGCGCTGTACTAAGGTTCGCATTGGGAAAATAAACCGTGTTATACCCGCCAGAGGCAAACAATGGAGTCAACATAGACGCATCATAATTTGACTCCCAAATGATGTATATGCCACACATATCCGCCCCTCAGGATGGTGTTTTATAGAGTTCAGCACACCAGACCAATACTTCCCATTAATCAAAACAACACCCCGCATAGTGTACTAGACTTCAGTGTACTAGACCACAAAACACATCTGGATGTAGGTAATTCCCAAAATTAGGGGTCCAAAATGTTTGGTGTCCCAGTTACGTACAACACTTTCTGCTTCAAAAATCACCACTTATGATCACACATTCTCAGTAATGGACTGTGGCCTGTGATTATAGGGGACAGCATCATTGTCTTTAATATTCTGTTCTCTGATTACTGAAAAATATTCAAAACAGAAGACCATAAAGGCTTATAATTTGTTACATGGTATTGAATAGGAGTTTGGTGTCCCGGGTTACCTACGCCAAAGAACATTGGCTGTAGAATGAGTTTGCATTAACCTTGGTGCCATATCTACACACAAACATTAAACTTGAGTGGCATTTGTTGAGATAAAAATAATTGTTTTCTACTGCGAAACCACTTTAAATTACTAAAAACACTTGGACATCTTAAAAAGCATGTCACACTTTTGGACCCCTAATTTTGGGAATTACCCATATACATGTATGCCTCAGAATGTTCCGATTTACGAGTGTAACGCTTACCCCCTTTTAGTCTACTTTTCTCCTTGGAGTTGAATAGAAAGTACATGCCATAGTCCGAGAGCTTTTTGAGAGTTTTGTAAAAATCCGGGACCTGAGTCCAGGCTGGCCAAGTTAAGTTGTGTTGTCTCTGGATAATAGAAACAAACAAAAACAAAATCAGTACTGTCCAATTACAATTTTTAGCATGTTATTGGGAAAAGCACTTTATAGTGCATAAACCTCATTGTGTTTGGGCAAATTATATTAATCTTAAAATTCAGGGCTCGAAATACCCAGTGAACGGTGGACCGAGGCCAGTAATTTAAGCCTTGGTCTAGTGCTTTCTCTACCGTACTAGACCAGTGGTCCAGTGGATTTTTAAACTAACCTACAGTAAATCCACGTTCCTTGTGGCTTTGGTCTTGTAAAAATAGCGTCGGTCCAGTAAATGATTTCAGCTACTAACCCTGTGGTCTAGCAGATTTTTTTCATGAAATTCGAGCCCTGAAATTGTATGGACTGGCACAATAATTATAATGTCCAGTCTTTTTAGAGGATGTGTCCACCGTATGAACCATCTTTAACAAATACTTGTGGAAGAGCTAATAGATTTCTAAACGGTTTCTAAAATTCCGATTTCTCAAAATTGAAAATACTAGTTATCACCTGCATCGTTCTTGCTTGGATGGGAGTCGAACCCACAACCATCTACATACTGGATAGACGTTTTAACTACTCAACTACTGAGCTTGCTGGTGCTGAATGGCAGGTTAGAATGTCCTACTGCGGGTGATTGTTAAAGTCAAGACTGCACATTTATAAAATAGAGCACGACAACAAAGTTACAGAAATTTTAAAAAAGAAGCAGTCAACTGACCTCTTCGAAAAGTGGATCTTCTATTTTGAAAACGTTTGACAAATCGACAGGTTGTTTAAAACCAGTATTGATGGTCAAATTAGCAAGGAAATCCTGGAAAGAGGAAGAAATAAAGTAAGGTGATAATGAACCCTTTGCAAAGGCGGCCATGACAGAGGGCAGTCACAGTGCCATGGTGTATCATGTAATAGTAGGCACTTTGTGGATATATTGTCACATCACTTTATATAAAAACATGCCCCCCGTCATGGCCCCCGGTGGCAAGGGTCTATAAGGAATGAATTTATCTAGTTAAATACATCCAAAGTATTTGTAAAATGCACCAACAATAAGAACTTTCCTTTCATAAAGTACACTTAGCCGTAACTTTCCTAGCCTTCCACATATGTGGCCCTGGTTCGAATCCCCGGTGGATTGGAATTCAGTCCTGTCTTGATCCTGTGGGTTCCCCCCCCCCTCCCCCCAACATGCTTGTATTTGGGCTTTTCTTCCCACCTCTAAAACTGAACATTTCTTCTTCATCTTTTTTCTCTCTCAAATATGTGCCACTCTGTAATGGGCATTGATGATGCTGTTGATGATTTGGTAAATTACTTAAATAAATAAATGGTCCTTCCAAGGTCTAGAGCCCTCTTTTGTTTATCAATGATATTTCCCTACAAATGTTTTTAGCTTCTCTCAAAATATAAGGAATAACTTTAACTCCTTCTGAGAAGCTAACTCAAGCCCCCCAAATGGTAACAGCTTGCCTTTCTTTTTATGAAACTGCTACAGTACGTACCATAGGATGTTTTTAAAATGTGCTCAGGTTTTTAAGAACCGGCTAACAAATGAAGATGTCATCTTGCCTTGTATTTAGCTTCCAATGCCTGGAATTCAGGGCTGTCCTTAGTTTTAGCATTCAGATCATCATAGACTGGGCATGGCGGTCCGTTCATCTTGAGTAACTGAAGAGAAAAAACAATCATTCTGTCAAGTTTGGAAAACCGAGTCTAAAATTCATGGACTTCAAGACACATTCTTGATTTATTAATGGAAGTGTCCGGTGGGAAAACATCAAAACCACCCAACAAATGACAATGATAACTAAGCCAGCATTCACTGCAATTGCACAGAGATACAGTTCAGGGATTGTTATTGTAGAGCGATTGTATACCGGTAGGCAGCCAACAAAATGTGCCAAATTTACTTTGGCAGTCTATACTATGCTTCTTTTTGCCAATCATATTTTCTCATAAACCCCATTGTTTTGGGGTTACTATTAAGACTTCTTACTATTAAGACTTCTAAAAATATGGGTTGGGAAAATAATCCCAGGATTTAAACCTAGGACCTTTAGCACACTGGGTGTTAAAGAAAATAGCCTCATGTTCCGACCCGAACAGAGTCTTTCTCAAAACCTTTGAGAAAAACTGTCGGGGTTAAAACATAAGGCCACTAATTTTACAGTATGAAAAAAAAAAGTATCTGATTACATAATCATCGTCCAATGGGATCGTGTGTACTGGAATGGGCATCCAATCAAATCCTTCCTTCCATATTTGACTTCCTAGCGGTGGGTAGAATCCCGAGAGGTCTGCCTCAGCTGACATTAAAGTCCGATCCATATCAGTACTGCGAATGTGAAGTGAATCTTTGCTGTATGTTGTACTGAGAAATCCTGATTGGTTGTATCGTTGACGTAGCCATGCTCCTAGGTCATATTGCATGTTCTTACCGAGCTGTGAAAAAGCCACCAATAATTGGTATTGAACATCCTACTCTATGAGCTGTTTTATGGGACGTCCAAAGTTGTCAACATTTTCAAGGGTCTACAGAGCGTAAAAAAGTGGGGAGAGGGAGGTCGACGGCAGCGTATAACTTTACATGCAGTATGAAATGTTGACATTTTATTTCACGATACTGACAAAAAATGTTGATAAGTAGTATTTCAAGGGGAAGGAGGCGTGTCTTGAAAAATACTACGCTCTGTAGAACAGTGAAAATATTGACAACTTTGTACGGCCCCTAAGCAGTTACGTATACATAATTCATTAAATGGCATCACACTATGCCTTGAAACTCACTGCATTTTTTGGTTACTTGTGAGCACTCATTGGCTGTGCACCAGTGACTGTTTGGTATTTCTGAGTACTAAATGGAATTCGTAAGTCAAAAAATATAGGGTAAAAAGATATCCGACGTAACAGGGGATACCGTATCCCAACTTCATGGAATGACCTAACATGTACATGTACAACTTACATTGGTCAACTGGCCTAGGCCCTGTGGCCATGCGTCTGCTGTGTTTGGGTCGGTGGGATAGATATCAACGGGTGTTCGATCACCATGGCGATATATCTGTAATCAAATAAGATATTACAACAAAATGTTAAAACAATGATGACATGTTACCAGCTGTTTAGTGGGGTACCATGACGGAGTGGTTTGGGTCATTGACTCGAAATATTTGGATGAATACTTGGTGCTGTGGGTTTAACACCAGGTTGTGTTACCTGTGCCCTTGAGCAAGGCACTTAATCACAATTGGTCTGAAAATGATGTTTTTAATTGTTGGGTGATGCTAAAAATTTGGTATCAAATTTAATAAGAGTTACTCTTTCCAAATATTACAAAACCCTGAAATTGACCTCCCCTTTAATTTCTGACTTTGAACCATTGTTATAGGAAACAGCAGAGTCCAACTTTACATGTACGCTCATTTCAACGTGACAGGTCACATTTGTTCAAAATAACAAGGTGATGTTTACAGGCAGTGCTGGGGCAAATAAACATCAGCCAATCGCGTGTCACGACCTATTCAGAAGAGCTATTGCTGCACCACAGTGTAATCATTCAGTACATTGCTCAATGGATCTGTTGTTGATACACGTATACACAAAAACCAAAAGCACAATGTTGCTATCATCATCTTACTGTAAATATTTTAATCCGGTGTTTAGAGATGTCAGATTTCAGTTTCGATTGTTATGGCAATTGGGGGTGGTTTGCAGTAGCTGAGAAAATGGAAAATGTTTCCAACAATTGAAAATTTTCCCCAAGGATCAGAACATGCACATGTATACGAAATACCATTGTGTTTAAATTATGTGACCTTTCCAACTTGTCTCATAACATTTGTAGGCTGGCATCTTTCCAGGGAGGATAATGTCTACATTTCTTTCTCATCAGGCGTGCGTGCAACTGTGTCATTACATAAAAAGAGGGAAATGCAAACAATCTCAAACTTTGTACAGTGATTTTTTAATTATGAATTGGGCAGATGAGGAAACAAAGCAGAAAAGTTGCATGCCTTTGTCATGTATAACTGTGCAAAATGTAAAGAGCTACATGTACAGTCTTGGTCACCTAAGTAATAATCTAGGTTCTTTAGAAAGAGGGTACCCCCCCTTCCCCATTGTGTCTCAAATATCCAAGGAATTTTAAAGGAATTCTTTTCAGGTTTTAGGGAAAGGGTTGGTGCATTAACAAAAGGGAAGATTGTGTTGAGGAATAGACCGTATCGAATAACTGCCATCTTGTAGGACAGTTTCTTTGTTCCATTTTGTGCTTACATTGTTGACCAATTTAAATGTCAAAAGTTGCCCTACAAGATGGCAGCTATTCAATACGGTCTATAGGGACGTTAGGGGGAGTCCCTCTGCTACATATTGTGCTGGGTAAATAGACCTATTTTAGTGCATTTTTAAAGCTTTGTCTCAGTACAGTTACTGGCTTTTGAACTTGTGTTTGTTTTTTCCCCCAACAATGTTGTCTTTTGAAAGAAGGAAAGAGGGAAAAGGTCAACTAAATAAGGCCTTAAGCTAGCGAGCTCTTCCTCTTCCTTATTAAAGAGACCGTCACAACTTGTTTCAATTTTGAGTCTTTCCCTTTCCACAGTAATGGGGTTCATTTGAAAAATAAGTCAATAAGTCCTTTCAGATGTCTTTAATTTATCTCAAAATGAAAGAAATCTCCTTGAGATAACTTTTGCGCTAAAATGTAAGACATTTCTGCCACAACATACATTTTTGAAAAGCTTGTGTACAAATTTTCCTATTACGCATGTAACGTGGACGGACCATTTCGTGACATTTTTTTCTGTCTTTGTTACATACGTAATAGGAAAATTTATGCACAGGGTTTTCACAAATGTACGTTGTAGGTCTGTTTTTCTTACTCCTTGGTGCAGAAGTTATTTCCTCAGTTTAGCTGAATAATTTAAAGATAAAATTAAGACATTTAAAGTGAACTGGGACCTAAGATCTTGAATATCACAGAAATGTACCCCATTACTATGGAAAGACCCATTTTGCAATTTCTAAAGCAGAGTCTGAAAAAAAAAATCTAAGAAATTCTTTCATTCTTTAAAGGGCCTCTGAAATGCTTTAAAAAAAACCACAATCTAGACTGGTTCGCTGTCCTCATATTTACTTCCCTTCATCTTACGACGAAGGGGAGTAAAGTAAATTGAGGATTTAGTGTTGACCTCTCCGCTCTCTCGCATGCGCATATTTGATTTTTGGGCAAACCATCTGTATTTTATCGCACGGAGGGTCTCAAATTTGCCCACGATTTCACCGAAACTAGACATCAGATCGATGCGTACTCTTCGGAATATTTGCAAACTGGGGTGAGTGCACCTATTGAGCAAATATCAGAGCCATGGGACAAATTTCATTTGCGTGAGTTTGCCACAGATTTGGGGTAGATTAGGCGACAGGGCTGAGGTTTTCCGAAGCACTGCTCGCGGGAGGGTGTGGTTGAAACCCGGAGGTGTCGGAGGTAACCCGGAGGTAGAATTGTTTGTGACCGTGTAGTACATGCTACAACCTACCTCCGGCTTGTTATTTTAATACCACGTAGCTCTGGAGCCACCGTCAACGCACCAACTACACGTTAGCAAAAAAATCTACCTCCGGGTACCTTTGGGTACCTCCGACCACCTCCGACCTCCGGGTTTTATAAATTTCCCTCACGGGGCTAGTGGCGAGGTAGCCCAGGTTGGACGTCGTCTTCATTGCATTACGAGTGACGTCCAGGTCACGATGTCTCTAAACAGGGGGACTGAAACTTCCACATAATTTTTAAGCTATATTACCTTTTAATGGACGTCGAATTTATGTCCTATATGCTTGACGTCTTCATTTACAGGAACGGGAGGTTTAAATGTCGTATAGACCAAATTTGATGAAAAAAATAGTGAAATATAAGGCACAACCTAACGTTAAAGTTCAGAGAAATAAATAACTGCTGCCGTCGCGTCACGCTTCAGACGGAGTTTGGTGGCGATTGGGCAGCGGATTATTGCGCTAGCCGAAAACGTTTCTGTCCGATCTTAAAGTTCAGGCGCCGCCATATTGGAAAAAAACAACATTACCTATGGGGGATACATTATCCCCCATAGTTCTAAGGGTACACAAACATATAGCAAATTAGCGTGACTTTTTGCCGTTTTCCTCCGGAATATGCAGTTCGGTGATGTGTAGTGGATTTATAAACCCGGCAATCCCAAAGATTAGGACACATGGAACTTTGTTAGCACATTACCGGCTTCCAGCACAAGGTAGAAATATTGAATTTTTTTGTTACAAAAATTTTCCACGTTTTTTTAACTTCATACCCTGGACTCTGTATCCACATGTAGTATGCGGTACGGAGTCCAACCTGGGCTAGTGGCGAGGGTGTATGATATTTGATATTATATTGTAGGTATGTGAAGATCCGCATCGATCGCGCCCGCTATTGTCTGGCAAATTTCTGTTCCCGCGGTGCGTCATGCTCGCCTGGGGACATCCCCATAAATTCGCATTCTGATTGGCTGTCGTTAGGGAATTCCCTGGGATATCCCCATGATGACGTAGTGGAAAAAATTCTCTTCATCCGCCATCTTTGATTTTTCGAATCGGTGAACGTTTTGACCTTCGTCGGAAAAGTTGAAAAAATCACATGTTTTGACAGCACAAATACCACTCTAAGGCATAATCGTACGATATTGAAAGATAGTCGTACATATTGTTTGTTATTTCGTATTTAAAATCCCGAAGTTTCATCGTATTTTATGGGTTCTAAAAAAATTTGACCGACACGGTAGCGGCCCGGTCCGGGGACAATCGCATGAACGCGAGCCGAAAATCATGAAATCTGATGCAAGTTCATGCGTGATTTTAGGGCTCAATTACTGCACAAGACAAGGAAAAAACACCATATAATGACAAATAAACATCTTTAGACGTAGGAATTGTGCTTATTTCTACCAAAAAAGTATTTTATCCTGCCGATGTTTGACGATTTTAACTGCAGTTGTCTTCTGCTATGGTATGCGATTTTGGTCATGTGACCGCCTAGCTGCTTCGTGATTGGTTGGTTTTGACACTTTAATTAGTAAGTAATGTTTTCAGCCTTTTTTTATTTTTTTTGATGATCATTAGGGCATCCCTTTTTATTTCTATGGTTCTCATTGTTTTACCTTTGTAGTTGGGCCGGTTTTGAAGGAAAAATAAATAACACGGACCCGGATTTGGTGAATTTATTTTTAATTATTTATTTATTTAAATTTTTATTTTTTTTTGTTTTTGGGAATGTGGTTTTAGTTAGGATCGGCGGTAATAATAAAGGTTTTTTTCTTGGCTCTGGAGCCCAAAATAGGGTCGGTCAGAAAAGAGAGTTCCACAGAAATAGAAAGGGATGCCCTTACACCCTGGAAATTAGAAGTTTAATGCTGGGTATGCCTTATTTTATTTGCATCCCCAAGTTCTAATTTTTGCGGTTTTTTACCATTTTTAATACGGTAGGGACTTGGAAATCCATGACGTCATCGGCTGTGCAGATGATTAAAACCAGCATATTATTCTTTCATTTTATTGACTCTAACAAGATACACATTGCCTGCAAGTTTCATTGAGATATCTTGATTAACGAAGGAACCACAAGCATTTTTATTTTAAAAAGTCGCGTTTTCGGTCACAAAATTCTATTCAATTTAGGCCTACCTATAGATAAATGACGCCAATTAACGAGCTTCAAATGCTTTTAATGTCCTTATCAATTAAGATATCTCAAACATTTGGGTGTCACTGTGTAGATTTTTTCATGCTCTTTCCAGTGGTACTAATTACATTGGTATTGGTTCATTTTGAATTTTTTTTCTTCACATACCTATATATTGCACGTGTGTTTTTGCTAACTTACCAAATTTACAAGTTGCAACGCTCTCTCTCCGTTTACTGCAAGAGCCTGCAACCGTAAGCTGCATAAAAGAGCACACAAGACTATAATTCTGTACATTTCGGCACAAATGTATTGGAGAACACAAATACATGCAGTTAACCCAAGAAAATCAGCAAGAAACTGACTGCACTGACCCCGCGAAATGAGAGTTGTCAAATGTCACGTTCGGTCCATAGCTAGCGCCCTCTATCGTCTTTTCACACGGATTTTAGGTGTGTTCGATTAGCTTTTTAGTGTTGCCCCGGGTTTTCTCCGATGAGTCGTTCGTTTAGCCATGACGTCATTCCCGTGCCTCACTCGGGTCAGCCACCACAGTTTGCTCGTTGAGTGAGGCTAGCGGGTATGGCCGGTCACGTGCGTGCTTGTAGAAAAAGGGCTCTAGAAACTTACAAGAAAAGGTCAATGTTCAGATTACGTTCATCACGAACGGCAGCTAAATTCATGTCACGTCACGCACGTCTCGCGGTGCGCCAACTCCCCTTTCGCCTGACGTCATACTTCAGCTCTCTCTAGCCAATTTTGCTGAACGGGTAGGCCTAAATCAGCTTAGAACTATATATACAAAGTTCTGCAAACGTAGTGGTATATTACTAAAGCGATTGAGACACTCAAGTTGCAACCATGAGGCATTTTCTCTTGGCACTTCTACTGATCTCTAGCAGCCACGCTGCTCATTTTTCATGGAGACGGTGTCCTAATGGTAAGTTTCTTTGTCTTTCCAAGTACTTGGACCGACGCAATGATTCTTCACTTCATACTCGGTACATATACTTGGTGGTTATCCTTTTAAATATTCTATACCTGGATTTGGAAGTTATATAAAAGGCCTTGAAGAATGGCTTGGGGCAATCTCTAAAGTTGTCAAGATTTTCACTGTTCTGGAGTAGGTATGCTATGGAGAGTAATATTTTTCAAGACACTCGCCGAAATACTACTTATCTATTGATTCACTAGCCGTGAAATGTCACATTTTTAAGGTACATGAAAAGTCCTATGCGGCCTTCGACCCGTGCTCATCTCCCCCGCTTCCTACGCTTTGTAGAACCCTGAAAATGTTGACAACTTTGGACGGCCGGCGCGGGACGCGCGAGTCGAAGGTACGGTACCGTGGTGGGCCTAGTTTTTATGTTCCATTTTTTATCTTTGGCAACAATTGAAATCTGACTCACAGTAGGCTATAGCCTAAGTGCACCCGCTCGCAGGTGGAATCTTTCCCCTCGTGTTCCCATTGGAGACATGAAACTTTATGAATGATTACAAAAGGATTTTAAAGTGAGTGGTCTTTTTCCATATCTCTTTTTGCCGATAAACTTATTTTAAAGTTGGGAAAACTATTTCTGACAGTGTTAATTAGCTTAATCGAATCATTTGTGCTCAGTCATCCATGAAGGCATATACTGGATTTCTTGGTGTCGTAAGAAAGAGGACACCCCGACTTAATTTGATAGCCGTTTTCCAAAATCATCATACCAAGTAAAGCCCTGTCATCATATACATGTAGTTCGCGCCGCAGCGAATGCGAACGCAATTTTGTGCGGCAATTTTGCAAAACATCTTCACGAATGTTCGACGCGAAGTTTGACGTCAGATCTACTAAAGCTAGGTTCACACATTCCCGATTTTTAAGCCGAATCGCCACGAATAGCAATTCTTGAGTAAATCGGGGAATGGTTCTTAGCTGCCTCGGGATGATTCTAGTAGTTCGGTAAAAGATCGGAAAGCGCCCCGACAATTTTGGTCATTATTATTTTTGGACATGTTCAAAATTGTCGGGGTGATTCGGAAACAAATTTCAATTCTTGGTTCATTCTTGTTTAATTCGTAACTAATTATGGATATTCTTAACACTATGAACATCTAACAATGGAAATTGGGCACACACCATTGTTACTAACAATGGGGTCACAATGAACATGTACATGTTTTTGCTCATAGTGTAAGCGGGTCTCCCACTGTGCGATTTTCGCCACGAATTTTAATTTCCTACGATTAGGTACGATTTGGTACGATATTATAATAGTGTCTATAGACAGTATCTCGTAATATCACGAAATCGTACCTAATCGTTGAAAATTCGTGGCAAAATTCGCACAGTGGGAGGCCCGCTTTACCGCTTGCCAATCGCGGACGATATTGTTCTCTTTGTTAAGCAGGCCTCCCACTGTGCGATATTTGCCACGAATTCCCTACGAATTGGTACGATTGTGTGTAGAGTCTATAGGCAGTCTGCGAAAATCGTACCAATTCGTAGGACATTCGTGGCCAAAATCGCTTTAAGCGGGCCTCCCACTGTGCGATTTTGGCCACGAATTTCCTACGATTAGCTACGATTAAGTACGATTGTGTGTAGAGTCTATAGACAGTCTCCGATAATCATACCAATTCGTAGGACATTCGTGGCCAAAATCGCACAGTGGGAGGCTCGCTTAAAGCGGGCCTCCCACTGTGCGATTTTTGCCATTAATTTCCTACGATTAGGTATATACGATTAAGTACGATAACCAGAGTCTGTCCATAGACTATATACACAATCGTACCAAATCGTAGCTAATCGTACCTAATTCGTGGCAAAAATCGCACAGTGGGAGGCCTGCTTTAAGCGGGCCTCCCACTATGCGATTTTGGCCACGAATTAGGTACGATTAGCTACGAATTGGTACGATAACCAGAGAATGTCCATAGACTCTACACACAATCGTAGCAAATCGTAGCAAATCGTACATAATTCGTGGCCAAAATCGCACAGTGGGAGGCCCGCTTTAAGCAGGCCTCCCACTGTGCGATTTTGGCTACGAATTTCTTACGAAATGCTACGAATTGGTACGATTATCAGATACTGCCTATAGACTCTACACACAATCGTACCAAATCGTAGCTATTCGTAACCAATTCGTAGCAAAAATCGCATAGTGGGAGGCCCGCTTTAGACCTCCCTAAAACGTCCACGATTGTTTGGGAGAACCAACGCAATCCACTTTAATATTGTTGCGCTCTAAATTTCTGCGTATTTTTGTTTCTGTTATAGCTGGAAAATCTGCGCTTTCACTCAATGCCATTGGCATGTCTCCAGACCCAATCCAACTCGATAAGAACACCTCAGTGACCTTCAGGTCATACCTCACCCACAACGTGAGTTATCCATTGACATTGGCAATGACCGTGAAGAAAGTCACCCTCTTCAATTGGGAGATGCGAATTCCATGCATGTCTATGGGCGGTGGTTTGCCAATAGGAAGCTGGTAAGACTCTGGTTTTATAAGACTGCCCTGGGACGGTCAACCATTATTTGGTAGGCTTGAGTCAATCTGCGTAGTGGTTCTTTCTCCGCTTTTCACCTCTGACGTCCCGGGTTCGATTTCGGGGTTTGATTTCACGAAGCGCTGCGATCCTTCGTTACGGTGGTTTACCCATCGCAAAAGTTAACATGCGTCGCTTTCAGAAAAAGCGGCGTGGAAGGAGTAAAACAAGGCACTGGAAATCACAGAATCACATAAACACTTTCGCGCCCAAGCTGATTCTGTGAATTTTAGTGCCTCATTTTACTTCAAATAGCCTTTTCCTTTTTTACGCGCGAAAATACTCACTTAGTGTGAAACAACCAAACTAGGAATGAGAGAATTTGTTTTCTCCCATCCCTATAGTTTGGTTGTTTCATTTTAATGGTAATCAGGCACCATACCAGATGTTGTGTTCGTTACTTTGCCCACTTGCGCTACCATGCAAAGCATGCAACACGGGTCCATAGGCCTATAGGGAAAACCTGAGGGAGTATACCAACTGTGCCTTCTAGCTCAGCTGGTAAAGCATCTCCTCTACCCTAGTTTGGTTGTTTCATTTCAATGGCGTGAATCCACCATAAGCGTGGATTTTCCTACTCTGTATAGTGTAACCATCTCATTCCACCTGAATATGCTGGGGAGAATTCCCCAGTTTGAGTACCAGCGCATCGCGCACTGGACTACACGTCACAGATGATCATGTGCTGGAAACAGCATGAACAAAATATGTGGTTTCTTGTTGTTCGTCGGCCGTCACACTCTAGGCCTAACCTTTTCATGAATGATCATTATTTCTTTCCTCCAGCACGTATGACATGTGTTCTACCATGCAATACCTGGAATCACTCCACGGCTGTCCCCGAATGTTTACCGATAACAACTTGCCGTGTTCGTGCCCGTTTGTCGGCGGTTCGGCCTATAACGTTGCCGACGACAGACCGATTCGCCTATACCTGGACACTAGCAGTCTACCGTCTATAATGAGCTTATTTCTTACGGTGAGAAGGACGATTTGACGTCAGAAATAGTTTAGTTTTTAACGATTTTGACACGAAAACGTAAGCTGCGTTCAGGCTATTGTGGCGGAAACGGCAACGAAACGGAAACGGCAGAGGCACCGCTGAAAGTTGAAACTTTTCAACGTTTGTCGTTTTCTCTCCGCTATATAGTTGAAATTCGGGGCGTTTATTCTACCGTTGGTAGACTTGTCAACAGAAAAAGACCAGACGTTCAAATCAGTTTAGGCCCAGTTCGGAAACCGTTCGGCTTGACGGAAACTTTTTTTTCCCAAAGCAATGCGCGTTAAATGTACATTGTTGCATCATTGTGATCAATCCACCGCACGACATCTATACCTGAAACTATCTAAAACTGGCGCCTGGTAATATCGGTTTATCAAGCGCTGATATGAATAACGAACTCCCTGGGATTACAGTGCGTTTCCACTGAGGACAATTACCGATTCGGAAACGTTCGGTACCCTTCTCCGTCCAGTACAATCTGTCATCGTAGCGTTTAAAGGCACGTTCCAACGGAACACACATAAAACGTTTCATCGTTTAGTCTCCCCGACGCAAATTTAATAAATTTCCCAATAATCGCGGTAGCCTACCCGCTACTAAATGATTCGAACCGGCCATTCAACACCGGCCAGGTCGGTGGTCGAGTGGTTAAGACATCTGCCTATAATTTGCAGGAGGTCGCTGGTTCGAAACTTTCAATCCCACCCGAGCAATATGAAGTTTTTTATACAGTGTCTTGGGGGAGCACATACAGAGTTTATAATTCCTTCAGGAATGGGCAAATAAAACCCTAATTAACATTCTCCATCCGAAAGTTAAATCAATTTCTCAAAAACGTTTAATGCCGATGGCCATTTTTTGCAATAATATCAAACTTGGGTTACTTTTGTCGCAAAGATTTTGAAAACTTAGTAAGGCAGGTTCTATCTTTAATATTTACCGTTTTCTATTGATACATTGTAACTATAAATACAGTTTATATTGTTCCAACAACTGAACGGTTATATCGTGTCATAAATAGAAACAATTTCGGCATGTATTACATAATTTTTATTTACAAGAAATAACCCTGAGCATTGATAAGTGGGCAATGTGACCATGTAGGCCTAGCCTTCCCAAATACCGACCCACAAATATCATTTTGGACCTGCTTAATCAAAATATTATCAAAGTACAAATTCCAATTATCCATTTGTTGACAGGAAAAAAGCAGTCTTCTCTTTGTATTTTGTGGACATACATAAATTATGCAGCACGATATGTGACAAAGGGACTCCCCCCTCCCCTACCATTGTTCTCCCTATAATGTGTCTCAAACATCCAAGGAATTTCCAAGGAATTCCTTTCAGTTTTTAGGGGGAGTTGGTGCGTTAACAAAAGGGCAGTGTGTCGAGGTATAGGGGCGTTAGGGGGTGGGGGGCGGGGTCCCTTTGCCACATATCGTGCTGGGTTATATGGACATGCCTGACATACTCAATGTTGTCAAACTTTACTACAGCAACATGAAAGTAAAATGTTGAGTGACATTTTAATATGAGACAGCTGGAATCATAGATAATGCTAGCCCGAATTCCTCTGGCTGCACACATCTTATGTTTGACGGCCAGAGCGGTAGACCTTCCCCAGCGGCCGGACTTTTTTGGGTGCGTATAGCATTGGGCGCACTACGTGCCCAATGCAATTACAACACGCCCAGAAGGCCGCCGCCATTTTTGAAACGGTTGGTGGAACAATATGCAGCATGATCGTCGCTTCTTGGCCAGACGGATGGAGATTTCTGGATAAGAGAACGTGTTTTGGAAAAGATATGAGTTCCTCTATGAGTATGTATACCCTAACATTGGAAATCTCTGTCCTGGGTGAGAGGAAAATCTCGCTCAAAGTAGCAAATTCGCTACAAATAAGTCCGGACGCTGGGGAAGGTCTATACCGCTCTGGCCGTCACACATAAGATGTGTGCGGCCAGAGCTAGAGGCATTCGGGCTAGGATAATGCTTGATGACTAAACAATCGATTGCTGGGAATGATGCAAGTTAAATTCCCAATGTTTTGTGTGTTCACACCAGGGCAAGTATCGGATCACCGTGGACGTCTGGGATAATAACAACAACAAAGTGATGTGCGTTGAGATGAAAGTCAGAATGGCCCGCTAGATGCTGATGACTGAACTCTGCTCAGGAAGGAATCCATGCTAATAAGCAACCATAATCTTAGAGGGTTGCCAGCTAAAATGCACAAGCGGTGTGCACAGGAAGTGGCTGGTAATCTGTATAAAAAATGTGCTTAGCAAAAACAGGGGATAAAACAGACCGTTATCTCTAATACCCGATTAATATATCTCTGTATGTAACGGATTTCAATGGTCAGAAGATATTCTGGTGACAGAATTTTATTTTCACTGTAATGGTTTAATATTTTGTATTTTAACATACATGTATTTCTCGACAAAACAAATAGACATATTCCTGGAGATATTTTTGTTTGCTTTTTAAAGAGAACTACTGTGCGATACTGACTGTGTTAAATTTACTTTTAATTAAAGGAGCGTGTCCAGATCAGTCTATGACCGCACCACACGGTATGCTGATATTTTGATACCATATCATGTCATATTTTTCTCATTATTCTGAAATGCTGCTCTCTCAATCCGTATATTTTTAAGGATATCGTCAGAAAACCACCGATGTTTTGTAAACTAGTGTATCCGTTCCATAATGCACTGTATGAGTACACCAACATGTTTGCTTCCACTTCCAAATTGGAAATTGTAAATTTCCTGCAGTGTTTTCTTCCCATGAATGGATAGTATTTTGTGGAGATGTTTTATCAATCAAACTATCCTGCTTACTTAAAGGAGTTTTTCCAGATTTTTCAAAAAAAATGATTTTGTTCTAACCTAACAATCATATAAAATACATCTCCAAAATACCATCCATGGAAAGAAAACAGGAAATGTGCAAACAATTCTTGGAAATATTTTTATTTGCTTTTGAAACAATTATTGTCACAGTGGCACACGACATGCTGACCTACAACTTTTGTATACAACTACAAGGGTACCCTCTTCCAACCACAAAGTTCAAATCGCTGCACCCCAAATTCCCGTGCTCTATTCCCACAGCTCTGGGCATATCAGCAAACCATTGTATACAATGTGGTTTATCACTTGCCAATATTCCATAAATCTCTCAAGGGTAATCACCGATGATTTTGTCCAAAGATTGGAACTTCACCTGTTTACATGTATAAGTGCCAAACTTTCCAAGATTATTGAGACCTCCTGCTCGGGTTATTGCCCGCATTATGTGACATTTACGAGTCGTCCAACCTGATGAGTGCTCCTGGTATTAGTTGGAAATCCAGGTGTACCACCCTTAAATTTCGAGCCATCATAGCTCGATTTGGAATGGATAGTTGGCTCTTTTAGAGTGCTTTTCTTTTTGGAAAAGACTTAAAACTCAATGCAAAGGAACAAAACATTTAACAGTGAAATCTTCACTCTGTTGTTGTTGTTGTTGTTGTTGTTGTTGTTGTTGTAACATGTGAGCCTCCTAAAGGGCATAAATTTGAAATTTCAAGTTATTTAGAAACGCCCCAGGTATGAATTATTTTCCCTTGATCGCTGAACGTAAACATTTGGACATGTCAACGTGTTTAGTGCAACGACATTAGAGACAATTTCATCTGCGATCCTGGCCAAAACGGTTGGGACACCTCCCTCGCTCCGCCATGTTGTTATCTCCAGCTGGAGCAGACCACGCATTGCATAGTTCCGAGATTGCCCAGTTAACCCCGCCCCTTAGATATTGTTGCTATGTGCTCACAACGTACAAAGCCTACGGGACTCGGCATGCAAAGCACAGATTCATCATATTGGAGAAAACTCAAAGGTATTTATGTTTTAGGGTCGACAGTTACCGTAGCACACACTGAGCGAAGGGATAGTAATGCAGGGATGACATAAATTCATACAAATGCGCTTTCCTATCTTTGAACAGCGAATCGCCCGACATTGAAACCAAAATTCACCCGGTCACTGGCCGCGCGCATACAACATACGAACTGTATGGGCAAAAAATCGCGTGATTGTTGTTTTGATTGCATCACTTTGACCTATGACATGTGGGCGCCGTCTGCTTGCTCTGTTGTGATTGGTCGGCGGGTTCGGCTTGATTGACAGGTCGGAACTATGCAATGGTTGAACCATGGAGGATGGTTGAACGGGGCCCAGCGAGTTTTGGCCAGGATTGTAGTTTGTGAAACTGACCTACAATCGTTGCATGAAAGTTAATGAGGCAAGCAGGTGGCAGTTACATAAAGGCCGTTCGATGGCAATGACAGCTGGTAGCGAGCTTTCCATAAACCAATGCATAAAAGCGTTAATAACCAGTGGCAAACACTGCCGATTAAGCAGTTTTTCCCCCCAGAAAATAGGCAAAGATAGATCAGTGTCCAACAACATTCCTTGCGATAATGAATTGACTTACGTAGGCCTACATTTAATGGAAACTGCTTCCAGAAATAACTTTAGGTTTTCCATGGTGATTGGCTACAAATATATTGCATTATTACTTTACTCAGTTGTACATACAATACTGAGAAAAAAGTTGGGTCCTTGGGATCAACCTGAGGGAGTATACCACTGTGCCTCATAGCTCAGCTGGTAGAGCATCTGTCCGGTGTGTTAGAGGTCTTGGGGGAAACCTGAGGGATTATACTACTGTGCCTCATAGCTCAGCTGATAGAGCATCTGTCCGGTGTGTTAGAGGTCTTAGGAAAAACCTGAGGGAGTATACCACTATGTGCCTCATAGCTAAGTTGGTAGAGCGGCGCATCTGACTGGTGTGTCAGAGGTCTTAGGGAAACCTGGGGGAGTATACCACTGTGCTTCATAGCTCAGCTGGTAGAGTATCTACCTGGTGTGTCAGAGGTCTTGGGGGAAACCTGAGGGAGTATACCACTGTGCCTCATAGCTCAACTGGTAGAGCATCTGCCCAGTGTGTTAAGGTCTTAGGGAAAACATGAGGGGGTATATCACTGTGCCTCATAGCTCAGCTGGTAGAGCATCTGCCCGAGCATCTGCCCAGTTTGCCAGGGGTCTCAGGTTCGAATCCCAATGAAGATTATATGATTTTGATTCCATGTTTCGTTATTTTGTTTTTCCAAGGTGTTTTTAGGCACCATACCAAACACTTTTGAATACCTTTTGATAAGAACTACATACAGTCAATAAAATCATATACAATGTACATGTACAATCAGTTTTCTGATAACACACTGTATATGTACAGACAACTTATCTACATGTATCAACTTGACCCACCTATTAACCAGTATTTGGGCTAATAATACACACATGTTGTACACTCGCTGCAAACATTATAACACCCAAATGGGTGATGTTACATGTATAATGCCCTAAGGTCAATTATAACACTCTAAAGGTCAATTATCTGTGTTTATGACTTATTTCACCTAAAAATAATTAATAGCATAATTTGCATGTATGAAACTTTAAAGGAAATGAAAAAATGATTTTTTATTACATAAAACTGTAGAAGACGATGTGTTCTATACATTGCAATCAGTTTCAGATGAATTATTAGTTGAGTTTTATTGTAATTGCAATATTTCTATTTTTATACTAATGAGAATTTCCATATTCATGAGCAAAGCTGTAATATATATGTATATACAGCTTGGATCACTGGTAGTAAGTAAATCCCCCTGAGTGTACATTCCCATGACAGGTGGATTGCTATTGGCCCGCTCTATGGCAATGGCATGTTTATTTATTGCACTCGATGATTTCATGAATATTGGCATGGAAACATGTTTGCAGTACTTGCTTGATTCTAGGGTATTCCTCTCGGCACATGCCTTGGAGTTTTTATCCAATGTCTAAAAAATGAACAACCTTCTCATGACAGGTTTCTTCTGACTTTCCAGCTACCCACGAGTGTAGTGGGGACCTTTCCCGTACCTTTCTAAAAGTCACATTTTGCATTAAAAAAAGGCTGTCCAATATCCACATTGTTTCCTTAGTAATGTTTACATATTAATCATTTCATAGTTTGGGCACTTCCTTATTCAGATATATTAAATATGAATTATGAGGCAATTTTATGTCAAAGGTCTCGTGAAGATCTCGCCACGGGGTCTTTCTATAAATTAGGGGTCCAGCTTTGGTGTCCCCCGTTACATTTTACATCTTGTTTTTGTAAATTCAGGACACATTCTACAAATACTTTCCATCTCAAAGAGTGTGTACATAAAGTACAATTCATACAAAATTGTTTAAAAGCCATTTAAATGATTTTTGTACGAATAATAACACATATCAGGTGTAACGGGGGACACCAAATGTCACACTTTTGGACCCCTAATTTATAGAAAGACCCCACGACCTATTGAGACCTTTTCCCAAACAAAAATATAAGTGCCAATTAAAGCTTGGTAAAAGCATTCAAGTCACAATTTAAAATCCGGCTTCATTGTTTCATCTTCAATTATTTGGATTCATTTAAAATATTTGAGAAAGGTCTCAACGACATCCCTTCAAGCTGCAATGGGGTAGTTTCACGCTGTTAGAGGTCACTAAACTCCCCCTGCTGTGTTTGTCCTCCATATGGAGGGAGAGATCAATAAAGCTACGTGCAGAAACGCACATGGCTCTATGGTTCTCTTCATCCATTTGGAGGACAAACACAGGGAGTTTGGCGACTTGTGACAAAGTGAAACCAGTCTATACTAGATAAAAATTAACAATATTCTCTTTGCTCACTCAGCAAAAAAACTCTGTCAATGAAATCAGACCTTTGATGCCTTTTTTTTTTACACGAGAAGAAATCTACTTTAAAAACAACATGAGAGAGAGAATCTGAAATGGATTCAATCTGACCTGTATGGACTGATCGACCCAATCAATGGGGGTGCTGTTGAGTGTGTTACTAGGCAACGGCTCTTCAAGAAGGTTGCATCTAAGACAATCAACAAACATTCAACAAATTGCTACTATCAAGGATGTAGCCAGATTGTCCCCCTCCTGCACCCCCGAAGGAAAGGTGGGGGGGGGGGGGGGGGGGGGACACATTGCAATGGCCTCCCCCCTTGCTAGGCAGGTGGTTAGTTTCAAACCAACAAAAGAGAAGTATTATTCATGATCACATACGTAATTTACTACTTTTGTGTTATCATAATTCATATTGTATTTAATCACCCTTCCCAGATTCCTAGCCGTTACACAAGGTGGACATCACAATATTGTCATGTGTTTCTGTAAAAAAGAAAGTGTCTTACCTAACTACCCTGCTTATGGGTAGTGAACTGTGAACTTTGACCTCAGCCTGACCTCCAAATGCTTCATAAAGCCGTAGCACTAATGCATTGTCATGGTCCTCTGCCTGTGGAAACAATTAATATCAAAAGATTGAAATCTTGGAATAAAATAATCATTGCATCAATCTATACAGTGTGAAATAGATGTACCGGTAATTTGCCTACAAAGGGTAGAATATGCACTACATGTATAAAGAACGACTCATAGCATATGCACTGGTGGGACTCGAACCCACAACCTCCTGCATTCCAGAGCAGCTTATGGACAATGTTAAGTATATGGAAATGACAGCATTAAAACAACCTGATAATATGCTCAGGTGAAACTCAAAATACTACTCATCAACTTTGTTTTCAACAAAATAACCCTAATTAACATTCATTCTCCCCGACGCAAGCTAAACCAATTACTGATTAATTGCAATCCCCGTTGCCAACTGATTCGAACCGGCCATTCAACACCGGCTAGCTCGGTGGTCGAGTGGTTAAGATGTCTGGCTTGTTTGCAGGAGGTCGTGGGTTCAAACCCTAATTAACATTCATTCTCCCTGACGCAAGCTAAACCAATTACTAACCTTCGTTTTCATTAGCCGTAAAATGTCTAATGAAAACATGGCCCTCGTCGACCCCCTCCCCTTTCCTATACGCTCTGTAAAACCATGTTGACAGCCCTTATACCTTTTTGACAGTTTCAATGATGACTGCAGGGTTATCCACAGTGAAATACGGTCCTGTGAAGTATGACGGAGTACCAGGCAAGACAACTAGAGGATTGTTAAGATTGTATGCTTGTTGGATGACGCCGCTTTCCTGAAAACTACCTGCAAAATGGATCAAAAATAGAAATCTGTGGTTTGAGTCCTATTTGAGCACGCTATGATGTTTAGCTTGTTCTCAGGAAATGCACTGTGTGTATAATATACAAATATTGACTGCAATGAGGGGCATGGTTAAGATTATAGGCCTAAGGTGATCTCGAAGCCATGACTATGCCCCGAGGCGGTACACCCGAATAAACAGCAGTCAATATTTGTTTTATATACCAAATGTGTAGATTTTTGTCATCTGGTTGGTTAAAAGTAACGAGACATCATATACAGTCATGACAGTGGTCCTTCGCGTTTCGATTTCGGAAGCTGGTCTACGGCGGAAAAGTTGTATATTTACAGCAAACATTGTAGCATAATCACCTGGCACTTTAGTAGCACATTTCACCTGACACAGTTTTCACTGTAGGCCACTTCTCTTACTTTCTTAAGGACTTCATCATCTACGACAGACGACAAAATGACGTCGAGATTCCGCCATTACCGTCCTGATGAATGTTTACGTGAAGCGCACAGCTGCATAGTTGGTGCACAGCTATAGCTATGCTAACACATGTAATGCGCGCGTCCGGAACCCGCTAAATGACTATGCCCAGCTGCATAGTTGGTGCACAACTAGCTATATGCTAACACATGTAATGCGCGCGTCCGGAACCCGCTAAATGACTATGCCCGGGGCATGGCAAAGACTATTGACCAGTTGGCATACGCGCCGGGTCTAGCCGATTCAATGCCCCCACTTTTAACCAATCAGATGACTGGAATCTACGCATGAGGTATATAATGTGCATTCACAGTATTGTTTTGGTAAACTACATACATTTAGCATACTGCAACATTTTATGAAAAAAATTTGCCCCCATGATCTACAAGAATTACTCTTCACCTACTTTTTTGTTTAAAAAAATAAGGAGAGTGCATTGTCCGGGGTTCAAATCCTGATGAGGACCAATGGATTGTTATCATCCCATACTTGTTTATTTTGTTTCTATTGTAATTAGGCTCCATACCATTTTGTTTATTTCTAGTCTCTTCTGAAAAACTTGACACCTGAAAACTTGGGGTTGCGGGTTCGAATCCGGCTGCGGTACCTGTGCCCTTGGGCAAGGCACTCAACTACACTTGCTCCATCCTTCAGATGGGATGTAAAGCCATTGGTCCAGTGTGTACGAGAATTCTTTTGTAAAGAGCAAGGGGATTCCCCGATGTCTCTGGTCATTTCTAATTCTAATTTTTCACGGGTTTCTTCACGCTTACGAGTGACAGTGCAATGAGCACTATTGAGGAATCTTGGTATGAATACCAGAAAGAAATAATAATAATGATAAGACTTCCTGTGTGTTCCAAGTCTCAAAGCGTTATCAAATCTTGAAATCACACATAGAGTCAATGGCAGATACTATGTAGACGGCTTGATCACTTACCTTAGACTCAAATGTAATTTCATATAATTTGGCCTGAGACTTGGAATGCACTAGTAGCACCTAATCATATATAGAACCGATCGCATGATTCACCTTTATGCGGCATGACTGCATATGTGAACTCATGTTCCCCCATGTCAGCTGTAGGATCTGGGCTCTTGGGTGATCTTAGTCTGTTCAGAAAGAAAGAGGAAAAAATTGTTTTAAATTATTGATGGATTTATTAGAAAAATACTACCTACTTATTGTAAGATACTTGGGAATCTGGGGAACTTGTTTTTAACATTGGCAACACAATTAATTTTGTTGTAAATGTGGCTAAGTGATGGGCTATATACACTAATTTAAATTTTCCTTCAAACATGTCCAAAAACTTGGCAACTGGGCAAGATATGCAATTGCCATATCTGCTTTCCAGTGGGTCATGATATATACAATAATGTACATGTTGCATTTCTTTAGAACAATGCCTTTTGTTTCTTGGGTACAATTCTCCTCAAGATTTCCCAGAAAGGAACCAAGAAAGTGAGACAGATAGTACTCTATGCTTATACATGTATTAGGTTCTCGGTGGTAGACAAACTTACATCTGATCAGGACAGTGCTTCAGCAAGGACTGGGAACTAACACCATATAGAGAAATCTGTAACTTACAGCGACAATCTCATGACGTTTCCATGGCAACTATGGCCATATTTACAGTCATTAAGCAGTGCCACACCGAATCCATGCTCAGATAGATCAGCCCATTTATGGCCGACAACCTGGAATACCAAAGAAATGAAGTGAACACATAAGTTCATTGCTTCTTTCAAATTTAAAGTGTGCTACTGTGCATTGCTCAAAGTGGCTTTAGAAACATCTATTTTCAGCCAGAAAGCTGTAGCCAGCGACTCATCACTGTAAGCATAAACGAATCTGGCTTTTGTTTAATTACACAGACCTTGAAGAAATTCTGTAAAGAAAGAGTTAATCAGCGTTCTACTGGCAGACATTTAGCCCTCGGAGCTGCAAAAAGGAGCCTCTGGAAGGCAAATTTTTGTATTTTTTCAGTTACTGAAAAACCTTTGGCCCATGTGTACAAATTAAGCAACTATCAATCATCCGACTGCAGGCCCAGTAAACAGCTGTGTTTTGAGGCTATTTAGGCCAGTATAGAATGGATTGTGTCTGCCAAACAGTGTTATTTACGCGTTATACAAAGTGCCTTCCGGAGTCTCCCCTTGGAGCCTCTGTGTATTTTTTTGGGCGGTGCATCTCCGAGAGTTAATCTGCGGGTTGCAACAATTTATTTATGTAAAATCTTCAACAAAAAAATACAGCAAATTAATTCATTTTGAATCCAACTATTTCAAAATACAATATATCTTATTTTTCAACTCAACAAATGTATATAAAATGGGTGTAAATTTTGACCCTCACACAGATCAATCTTTTCATTAAAGTTGAATAATTATGAATTTGACAAGTTAAAAGCTGATACTTAAAGCTGACCTCATATCTTGCAGAGTCCCAAGACGTATTGAAGTGTGTCGGTCGTTGTAGATGTCCAAACTGAATCTCATAGGTAGCACTCGAAGCTCGCACGTTGAGAGGAAACTCAACCTTCAAGAACTTGTGACTTTCATTCCAATGAACCTGCCAGACACACAGCAGAAATACAGACAAATCATTTTAAATTCCTAGACAAACACCACAGAAATGAATACGGAGCAGGAGAAAACAAGGTATGGTCCTCGTCAGGATTTGAACCTGAGACCTCTGACACACTGGACAGATGCTTTATCTACCAGCTTAGTTATGAGGCACAGTGGTATACTCCCTTAGGTTTCCCCAAGACCTCTGACACACTGGACAGATGCTTTATCTACCAGCTTAGTTATGAGGCACAGTGGTATACTCCCTCAGGTTTCCCCCAATACATCTGACACACCGGGCAGATGCTCTATCAGTTGAGCTATGAGACACAGTGGCATACTTATAAATAAATAAATAAATAAATACTTCCTAAAGTTTTTCCAATAAATAAAACTTTTCTCATGGTTTTGAAATCACCACTTGACAGCAATAGACCCTCTGCACCAGCGGCCATATTAAGGGACAGGGTTTAATTTTGCCCACAAAGATTATTATTATCAAGATTGTTGCCAAAGCAAGGGGCCTATACATATTAGACTGGTTTGAAATCAGAAAATAAGCAAGGTGTTGTATCTGAAACATTTAGAAAGGTTTATATCAATTATCGGTACTATTATTATTATTATTATTATTTTCTGGTATTCATACCAAGGATTCCTCTAAAGTGCCCATGCACTGTCACTCCCAAGCGTGACGAAACCCATGAAAAATTATAATTAGAAATGGCCAGAGACACCTGAGAATCCCCTTGCTCTTCACGAAAGAATGCTCTGGGATCTTTAAAGTGCGTTACCGTTACCTAACACACTGGACCAACAGCTTTTCATCCCTTCCGAAGGATAGAGCAAGTGTGGTTGAGTGCTTTGCCCAAGGGCACAGGTACCGCAGCCGGATTGAAAACCCTAAGTTTTCACCAATGATTGCGAGTCAATGACCCATACCACTTGGCCACGGTACCCCAAAGTGTGACACTATCATACCTTAGTGTCAAACCTCAGGAATGGGCAACCGCTGTCCAATGAAATCACTTGTTCTATCCAGCTCTGTTCACTTATGAATAGCTTGGTCTTTACCGAGCATCGCAATTGGTTGTTGTCAAGAATTTCTGTTGGTGAGATACTCTTTGTGAGAGGTTTCCTGAGGGAAAATGATGACATTGATTACTTCTAGATTAATGCGTCACTAAAAAAGTGTTAATGTTTTATCTCCATCTTGATCCCACAACTGGTGTAGCAAAGGGGTAAGGGTACCCTTAGTAAAGCTAAAAATGATGAAATAAATTGTATAAAAAAAAACAGAAACAAAACAAGAACATAATGACACACACACACTCAGGTGCGAATCCACATACAATTGCGGACGTCCCTTTGTTCCTCTTTTGTTTGGACATAGTCTATTTTTCCTTACTCTCGTTAGTTTTGTACAGGAGCGAATCGCGGACGTTCGCTTGCGAATCGCGGACGTTCGCTTGCCAATCGCGGACGATATTGTTCTCTTTGTTAGACCTCCCTAAAACGTCCACGATTGTTTGGGAGAACAAGCGCACACACACACAAACTGGATAGGGTGTATCAGAGAATAAAACTGCCCATATTGTACTGACAGCTTTTAGAGTCTGTTTTCACGACGATAATCAGAAACATGCTTCTCGCCTAATAATTGGTTTAACCAATTAATGGCTTTGGTTCGCAGGTATGTCTGAAACATGCATCTGGGTGGGTGTGATAACAGCTCCCAGGCCTGCATGACCCGGGCCAAGTTCATACTTTTTGAAGATATATAGGATATATAGGATTTTATTTTTATTTTTATTGGGGGGAGGGGGATGGTTGGTGCCTTAACAAAAGGGAAGAGTGTGTTGAGGTATAGGGGCCATAAGGAGAGTCCTTCTGTAGCATATTGTGCTGGGTATACATATCTCAGAATAAATGAAATTATGGCCAAAAGCAATCCTGACCTGGTTTCAAGGTGATAGTCCATGACGTCCCAAGCATCCCAGAAGAGTGGAATATCATCAAACAACACAAACTGGTTGCCGTAGTAACAGCCCTTGTCAACAGCCTCAAATGACTCCCTGTTTGATGAAAAGGAAAAACACAAGCAGACAATGACGATAAATCAAGAGCAAGTCTGATGACGCTGCATGAAAATTGTGCCTAAAGAACGGTGCTTGTTGTCTTAACTGCCACTACGTGCATCTTCTTTCCATCTTTGCTCTAATTCTCTACAGAGCACATGCACCTGTAAAATCACTGCAGATTTTATCAAGCATCTGAACAAATGAGCAAATCTACTACATTAAAAGCTGACAAGTCATCATTACATAATGCATACTACACATGTAACTAGTGAATCTACTGGACAACATATTACCTATCAGTCTGTTTGTGCCTTAGACTCGAGACTCGTCCCAGCCTGTCGATCCTTGCAAGTAGGTGTTCATTTTCTAGTTGGAAGGCGCCTTTACTTGTTGTTACTTGTACAGGAACAACTTGAGATGGTCTGTTGTCTAGTGAACCAATGCCCATGGGTGGTACCTGCACAAGTACTGAATAAAAAACACACAATAACAGTGTACCGTCTGTCGAGTTGACATACAGTAAGAATTTCTAGGTGGCCATCATGAGTAATAATGATGTATGCTAACAAAATAGTACTTGAAAAAGAGAATGAATGTGTGGTAGGCTGGTTTCAAAACATACGCTTAAAATCGGCCAGGAGCCTGGACAAAAGTAATTGATCGAGGCAAAATTTAAGCCAAAGGCCTACCACACATTTACTCCCATTCTTAAATACTTTTTGTTTAAGTCAGCAAAAATCAGCTAATATTTTGCAACATTGAACTTTGTCATTCGGCCATTTTGTGAGCTGTCCATATGGTGAATGTACAGGTCTTGTTTCTGCCACAGCCTCTGCGTGTCATTAAATCAAATTGTTTTCTTTTCATGCGCATTTCTTTTTTGGGCTGCGTTCCACTTACGCAAACGTCGCCAACGATCGCCACTGGTTACAGTGCTTTTCTGCACTCGTTTATAAAAAGCCGGATACCTGTTGTTGGCGAACATTCTTTTGCAATGTTCGTGTTTGGAAAACAGCCCTAGTCACAAAACACTATCCAACATTCAACTAATTCCTGACCTACCCAGAGAGTTTCCATGATGATCCTCAGCCTGTGTCTCAAGCCTGCTAATCTTAGCCATCGTAGGATCATCTGGGCCATCTGACAGAGCTGGAAGTTCAATGACCTCAGATCGTTGCCATGAGACAGGGTTGAAGACAGAATATCCATCCTGTAGGACAAAAACTTGCCATTATTCACAAAGTCCAGCTTCTAGTCTACAGAACGGGTCTCATATCAAGTGAGTGCCATTCTGAACTCACTAAAATTCATGTTTGATAAACTAACCAGACTTTTAATTACTGAACATCAATAAGAAAAATGATATGTTACTGGTGGGTGATGACGTGTTAAAATAAGATTGGTTCTTTTCACACAAAACAGCTTTTTGGGGGAGAACCTTAGAAATCGTATGTCCTACGTACCTCCTCCTTGTATGCAGCCAGTTCCCTCAGCCCCAAGGCCAGTAAATAAGTGGAAGCTCTGTCTACATCTCTGTAGATCACAGAGGCATCAATTACCACCTACAAACAACATCAAATCACTTCACTTTATTTCCATATATGCATTTACACACACACAGTAATCTAATTATTTTGACAATACTATGTTGTAAGTTTTAAGTACCGTTGCATGTAAATATGGTGGAAACCCACAAAAAGCATAGCTCATTTGTCTAGTGTGGGAATCCATAAAAAATGGTTACATTAGTTTTCGTTAAGGAATGATATAAAGTGAAATTGCAAATAATAGTGTAACCCATATACTAACACCAACTGGTTATCATCACAAGCTAGTACATCAGTGACACCTCTCTGTTCCACGCACACCCAATGTGCATTTGCATTGCCATTTGCTGTAAATTGCTTCCCTCCATCCATCCATCAATAAATGTGAGTAGGTAGAGAAGGCATTACCCATGGAGTGCAGAAATTGGTAGCCCAGCTTGTATACTCACTTGGAAGTAGGAAAGGTTTATAGAATGACATAACTGAGCTCAATCATCAGGGGCCATTTTAATAGAGCTGCTTAAACACAAACATGCTTCAGCATGAAAAAGCTTGCTTAAGAAAATAAGGTTACCAGCCAAAATTGTATGTTATTGTTGTGATAAGCAAGCTATCACATGCAAATTTCACTGGTAATATTGTGTACTAAGGAGTTTTATGTGCTTGAGCAGATGTTTTGTGCTTAGGCATGAAATTGGACCAAGACGTAATAAATGTTGCAAAGCAACTTATCGGTGGTATAATGTGTATCTCAATTACTATAATGAACAAGTTATTACCTGTTGAATGCAGGACCCTGGTAACACGTCATGGAACTGGTTCAGCAAAACCTTCTGCCACATGTCGTCCAGTTCTTTGGTTGGATAGCACCCTCTATTGGCAGTGGTAGCCAGCAGGATTGAGTGCACCAGCTCCACATTCCGCAGCAGGAACTCCATCTTGCGATTGCATTTCTTTATCTGTAATTCATTAATTTTTGTTTCATTATTGCCTCAAATTGAATCACATGTTGACCCATTTGCGAATATGCCATTTTGGGAGTCAAATATAAATGCTGAGTCATTTTGGAAGCAATGTGCGTGCGCGTTGTGTGTGTCTCTGGTGGGCGTAATGCGGTTTAATTTACCAATGGGAGCCTTAGTATAGCGCGTTACGCGTGCTATGGACACACATTACGCGCACGCACATTAATTGCTTCCACAATGACGTCATTGGAAAGGGGTCAATATGCATCACAAAAAATCATAATTTTTACACCCAAATCATAACTGTTACCATCTGTATTTTTAAACTGTATTTTATTAGTGTTCAAATCCAAACTGCATGGGGCCAATTTCATGGCGCTGTTTAGCACAACAATATTCTTAGCACAGAAATTCTTTGCTTTGAAAAATGTGTTACAAGCCAAATCGTGTTATTAGAAACAGTAGCAGAAATAAATTCTGCTATGCTAAACAGCACCATGAAATTGGTGCCTGGGGCCAATTTCGTACAGCTGCTTATAACAGCCTATTTTCTCTTATCTGAGCGTCAGGCTATTTCATACACATCGTTAACGGTAAGCAACTGAAAACATGCCTTGACTGCAGAGCCAAACTTAGCGACACAACAATAGCCTTTTCCAAGCATGCTTAACCAAGCCGTGACCATGAAGTAGCGCTTAACTCGTCTGCTACAGTAAACACGCCGTTACTGCTTGCGCTTAAGCGGTTATTGGTACCAGGGGCCAATTTCATAGAGGTGTTTAAGCACAAGTTTTTGCTTAAGCACAAAAAACTCTTGCTTAGTAGGGAGCGTTACCATTGAAATCCTCATGTGATATAAGCAGTGTATGACCAGTGTTAGAGGATTGTTTCATTACCATGACAATCTCATGAAATTTTTGGTGGTAACCTAATTTTATCAAGCAAAATTTTTTATGCTTAAGCAGCTCTATGAAATTGGCCCCTGGTGTCATCCTTAAACATCGACTATCTTTGCTGAGGATGGCCTGTCAAGCAGAAAAGCATCATACCTTGGCCTGTGTTGTGAATGTCCCTTGATGTAACTCTAGGTATAGCTCTCCCAACCATGTACAGAGGTTTCCTGTTCCATCACGCTTTACTGACTCAAAGAAATGCTGAGGTGTTGACTGCACCACTCTAGGAACAATTTATATCAAGAAAAGAACCATTTCCATGGTTAGCAGGCTCATTTCCAGTAGTAATTAAGGTCCATCAAAAGTCTGGTGTGGCTGGTGATAACCCGTCACGAGTCTGTAATTATAATGAGTCTGCCGCAGGGGCAAGGCTGGAGTTCCGTTCTGCAAATTTGTTTTATCTTTTGTCATGATACCTGCCAGTGACGGATTTGTGTGTGCTGTTGTCAAACACTATTGCCTGAAACATACGCCAAATTGAAGAAAAATTTCAAGGGTAGGTGTGGAGTCTGTTGTGAGTCACAAGTAAAGACACAAATTACCTGGGTAATCCATCAACGTTTTTAACCCTCTCCAGTCTCATTAACATGTCCTCACTGTCAGAATACAAAATGAACAACAATTAACATATATAAAGCAATTTTACAAGAAAATAACTTAGCGTTAACCACTTTTTTCCCAAGTTATCCAAGTCCCTTGCAATTCACTTAAACAATTATTTCAGCAATATCATTCAACAAAGGCAATGGAAACCATAAGACACTTTTTGTGTATTAAGACAGTTTCAAGAAATACACTCACTTTGGCCCGCCTCCCCCATCACCAAATCCAAAGAGCAGCATGGAGTGATTGACACGACCTTTATCCTTGTTATTGGTCGATGTCTTCAGAACCTGAATCATGAAATATTAGATGAAAATACTGAACAAGCTGAAGGCGAGTTCGGTATTCCCATGACGAGTATGGTATACATTGAGAGTTTGTTTTAGCCCTACCTGACGTAACTTAATTAGCACTGCATACTCAGTGCTTCCCCAAAATACTACGAAAAAAACTTTCTAGCATGCTCAGATGGGATTTGAACCCATGAACTCCTGCTTGCTAGACAGATGTCTTAATCACTTGACCACTAAGCTAGCCGGTGATGAACCAGGGGCGGATCCGGGGGGGGGGGGGGGGGGGGGGGGGGTTGTGGGGAGCGCATGACCCCCTTCCCCTTTAAACAAACAAACAAAAGTTAAAGTGGTTAAATATTGCCTGAGATCGCACTACAGAGCATCTAGAATCCAAAATTTTTCGGGCCCCTTAAACGGGCACCGGACCCCACGCCGTTAGGGCTTCGCACTACGCGCTCGCCATTTCATTGTCATCAGCATTTCATGCTTAAACATTTCACACCCTCCCCCTTTGCAAAATCCTGGCCCTGTGAACAGCCGGTTCAAATCACTGCCCAACACTGGCCAGCTCAGTAGTCGAGTACATGTAGTTATATAAGACTACATAATTCCATATACATGTATTCCACTCGCACTTGACAACTAGCTGTAATACTGTACTAACGTGTAAATCAAACAAAATAAATGCTCACGTCTTCAATTTTAGCCGATGTTCCATAGCTGTCTGCTGGCGGGAAATGAGCAAGGCAACGTGAACCGTCTATGCCTTCCCACCAGAATGTGGAATGCTGCCAAAAGACACAATATAGAACAAGGTCCATAATGAAGTAGTCATAGTGTAGGATATGCAACAGTTTATTTGCTGAAAACATAATTCATTTGCTTTGAAAAAAATGGGTCATCAGACAAAATTGAATGCGATGTGTATTACACATCGCTACATACTTTTGCTGAGAACACAAGTTGACATATGATTTTGGCTGGTCACCCATTTTCACAAAGCAGATTAATTTTGTGCCAATAGCTCACTCAGATTGGCCCTTGGTCATTGGCCACATCTCTCTGGGGAGTATGCAGCCCCGGCAGCCTAACGCAAGCACTCAGGGGCTACAACCAACTCGGTGTCGTGCAGCCACGCCCTCGTCTCCGGTCCTACGTCAAAGAGGCCGGCTTCTGGTACTCTCTGGCTGAGCTTCATACCCCCCGCCCCCGTTATGCTGCTGAGTTTGCAACTGGATAGTCCTTATTGATCAAAACCTTCTGGTGACAAACTTTGTGTAAAATCGGGCCTCAAGGGGACGACTGATAAAGCTAAACATCCGCTTAATTTCAGGATTGGAAACAGTTTGAATGTTTTACTGTGAAAAAGAAACTTACTGGAAATTTATTGACGAGATTCCAGCTGAGCTTCTGAGAGAGGAAGAATTCCACTCCCGCGTCTAGCATGATCTGGGGCAGCTGAGCTGAATAACCAAAGGTATCTGGCAGCCAAAACTGGAAGAAAAAATCAGAACGTGTGGTTGGTAGTTACAATGGGAGGGAATCTGTTATGCAACAAGCAATTCATTAAGCATTTTTAAAATTTATTTTCTTCAAGTTTATGGACGATAATTGGCATGTAAGAAGGGGAATTATTCCCATATAAGAAATGGAATAAAAGAAATGTTAAAAAAAGAAAAACTTAGTGATTTTCATCACAGACCTCCTTATTCCTTGAGTCATGATGTGTACATAAATGGCCCACTTATCCTGAACAAACCCAAATCTGAAATAGCAACTTCAAATTGTTTCGGATTCACCCCGGTGTTCCTGGCTCGGCAGCGGAAGGCGCCACACGCCTATGTATCTCGATGTTTAGGCAGTTTCTTGTAGTTGCTGGGCACCTCTGAAAAACAGTGTTTCACTGAGAGGTTCCCCCAGGGTAAAGAAGAAATATTTATTTATTTATCAGTCAAGCATGATGCTACCATCATAATGTACATATCATATGAAAGAAGAAAATGATCTTTCACTTGAACGTACCATTAGGGGAATGAAATTTTGGTTGTTGTATAATTTGCCTGAAAAGATGGGTTTTCTTTTTGTGTGTGACACGTACACTGTACAGTGAAACTTCAAGGGAATATGCTCAAATATTGAGTTCAAGAAGAAGTACATGCATAAATAAAATGCAACTCCTACATTATTGTTTACAAAGAACAAGAAATATGACCCACTGAAAAGCGGATACGAACTTCACAAAAAATGGCAATTGCAGCGATTACTCGTAGCATAGATGCTGCCATTTTGTCCAAAATATAGGCAAAGAATGCCGTTTCTGCGTACACCGCCATAGGAATGCACTGAGGAGGTCTGTTTGCACAATATATCCAATAAAAAACAGTCTTACCACGTTACATTTCTTGCCAAACTCTTTCATGAAGAATCGTTGTCCATACAGAAATTGACGGACAAATGACTCCCCACTGGGAATGTTTCCATCCATCTCAACCCACACCCCTCCCACTGGAATGAACTGGCCCTGCTTGACTTTGGTCTGGATTCTCTCAAAGAGTTGTGGGTAGTTGCTTTGAACCCAGTGGAACTGCTGTGCCTGTTCATAAAAGACAATTAAGGGCAAAACCGGTCAATTTTATATGAAAATTGTACTGACCATTGCTCGAAGCGCATAACCTGAATGAATATACCACTGCGCCTCTTAGCTCAGCTGGTAGAGCATTTGTCCGGAGAGTCGGAGGTCTCGGGTTCAAATCCTGTTTAGGCACATATGATTTGTTTTCTCTCATTCAATGTTTAGTTATTTCACTTGATCAGCACCATACCAAATGTTTTGTACAAAAATCTAACAGTACATGTAAAGGCGCCTTTCCATAGGTTTGTTAAGTCTTAGGTGCGTTGCGTTTGCGCTGCGCTCATCCGTCTGTATCAGTCAATGGAGCGATTCAGACGCAAATGCAACGCACGCGCAAGATGGATAAAAAACGAACCGATGGAAAGGTGGCTTAATGCAAACGATAAATAAAACAAAAATGCCAATAAAAAGACACAAAGGTAATAATTTTGCCCCCCCTGGAGCTCTCATCCATCATCCAAATTTCCAAAATCATAAAAACAAAAAAACTTGAATAGATGATATTCCTGACCTGCGAGCATACAAATGTGTAGTCAGCGTATTTGTCCATGAGTGCTAGTGTGGTAGACCAACTTCTGGCACACTTCCTTATCGTTTCTGCGTAGGGCCACATCCAAGCTGGAATAAAACCAATGTAATCATCACAATGGGATAGACACTTTGCATGGCAGCCATGACAGGGGGCAGTCACATTGTCACCGTGTGGCATGCACTTTGTGGATCCATTGATACATCATTTAGATAAGAACCTGTCGCCTAACATGGCTGTCAGTGCAGTCAGTAAATGAAAACTGAGAATTTGAAAATATTTAAAGTGAATGAAATTGTTCAGAATAAGTGAGAAATGAATGGGGGAAGTGGAACGTGCAGTTCAGAAGAAATGAAGAAAATTGCTCTTAATGGCAGAAGCAGAAGAGGCCCTCTTAAATTACAGATAATTTAGGGATCACACTAGTGTCTTCCACCTCCGTGGCCCTGGTTCAAATCCTGTTCCGGTCCTTTTGGAAGTTGTAAAATTAGTTCTCTCAACTTTGTCTCTCATGGAACTAAATTGTGTTGTTTGTCAACTTCCAATCCCTTGGGGAGCTAATACCAACTATCCACCCTAAACCATGTATACTGTGCCCGGATGGTCGGCATACCTGAATCAATATGAGCATGCCCCATGGCATGGACAGTATGACACGAAGCCCCAGGCTGTTGACTAAAGAACTGCTGAGCAATCTGCCTTGTTTCATGGTAAGAGTCTCGGTCACCGACAGTGCATGCATTGACCATGGCATTGGCTGTGTACAGAGCTTGATAGCCGCGCTGGTCCGTGGCTGGTATGTGCTGATGGGTAGGAATAAATGGATATTAATTGAATATAACTCACTGGTAACAAGTAGTCACGTATCTTTCCCAGAGCTTTTTGGGTAATGTTAAGTTGCAAATGTCAATGAAGTTATCACAAAAGTAGTCATCCTAATACTGAACACAAGATTTATTTGAAAGAGGACGAGTCAAGCTAAGAGTACAGACTATCAATTCGTCGCATAGCTGACGAAGTGACGAATGTGCAGCGCCTTTAAAGCCGCATATTTGTACTTCGTCAGCTATGAGACGAATTAGGGGCGTTTGCAGAAACTTGAATTTCACCGTGTTGAACAAGGAAGAAATACAGGGGTGTTTTGGGCATTTTGAGGAGAAAGCTGCAGGGCGGTTTTGGGTGCTTTGAGGAGAAAGCTGCAGGGCGGTTTTGGGTGCTTTGAGGAGAAAGCTGCAGGGCGGTTTTGGGTGCTTTGAGGAGAAAGCTGCAGGGCGGTTTTGGGTGCTTTGAGGAGAAAGCTGCAGGGCGGTTTTGGGTGCTCTGAGGAGAAAGCTGCAGGGCGGTTTTGGGTGCTCTGGGGAGAGGGCTGCAGGGCGGTTTTGGGTGCTTTGAGGAGAAAGCTGCAGGGCGGTTTTGGGTGCTTTGAGGAGAAAGCTGCAGGGCAGTTTTGGGTGCTCTGAGGAGAAAGCTGCAGGGCGGTTTTGGGTGCTTTGAGGAGAAAGCTGCAGGGCAGTTTTGGGTGCTCTGAGGAGAAAGCTGCAGGGCGGTTTTGGGTGCTCTGAGGAGAAAGCTGCAGGGCGGTTTTGGGTGCTTTGAGGAGAAAGCTGCAGGGCAGTTTTGGGTGCTCTGAGGAGAAAGCTGCAGGGCGGTTTTGGGTGCTTTGAGGAGAAAGCTGCAGGGCGGTTTTGGGTGCTCTGAGGAGAAAGCTGCAGGGCGGTTTTGGGTGCTTTGAGGAGAAAGCTGCAGGGCGGTTTTGGGTGCTTTGAGGAGAAAGCTGCAGGGCGGTTTTGGGTGCTTTGAGGAGAAAGCTGCAGGGCGGTTTTGGGTGCTCTGAGGAGAAAGCTGCAGGGCGGTTTTGGGTGCTCTGGGGAGAGGGCTGCAGGGCGGTTTTGGGTGCTTTGAGGAGAAAGCTGCAGGGCGGTTTTGGGTGCTTTGAGGAGAAAGCTGCAGGGCAGTTTTGGGTGCTCTGAGGAGAAAGCTGCAGGGCGGTTTTGGGTGCTTTGAGGAGAAAGCTGCAGGGCAGTTTTGGGTGCTCTGACGAGAAAGCTGCAGGGCGGTTTTGGGTGCTCTGAGGAGAAAGCTGCAGGGCGGTTTTGGGTGCTTTGAGGAGAAAGCTGCAGGGCAGTTTTGGGTGCTCTGAGGAGAAAGCTGCAGGGCAGTTTTGGGTGCTTTGAGGAGAAAGCTGCAGGGCGGTTTTGGGTGCTCTGAGGAGAAAGCTGCAGGGCGGTTTTGGGTGCTCTGGGGAGAGGGCTGCAGGGCGGTTTTGGGTGCTTTGAGGAGAAAGCTGCAGGGCGGTTTTTGGCGTGTTGAGGACTATACTGGGTTAATACACAAAACACAAACTGTTGCAACTGCTTACCAACCAGCAGGACCTGTAGTAAAATCACACCGTAAAATAAGAAAATTCACACTCCAAAAAAAGAAAAGAAGCAGAACTGTCACCTTTGCCATATCCACAAGGATATCGATATCATGGATGAGTTCATATACCAGGCGGTCAAAGGTCACGAGTTCCACTTGGCTGAGGTTAAAGGTCAAGTTGGGATTAGGTGGTCCAATCAAACCGGATCCTGCACCTAGCAACCAATTACAAGCCATCTCAATGTACACAAACTGTGGTTGGCTGTTGGAAAAAAAGAAGACAAATAAATAAGTAACTACACAAAATAAAATTGTATGCACATCACAATCTGACTTCAACGCAAGAACTGACACTTGAGGCACTTTTAGTTAATTAAAATTAATTTTCTGATGCAGAGACTATTTCTTCTTCATTTGTTCATGGTGGTCTCAAGATACCACCCTGTGCACTAAAGGATTAAAGGTCATAATATAAAAGAGCTCATTTAAATATTTTTTGTGCTTTTCTATGGCCCTGTCTGGTACCCTGAGACTACCATAGAATTGTGCACTTGTAAGCAGAGTCCATAGTGCAATGTCATGTTTTAGGTTTACTCTGATTACAATCTGTTATTAATGTAGGAAATGTATCATAAATGTAGTTGAATTCCGTCTACAATAACATATTTATTCATTTATACTTCCTCTCCTGCATAGCCCATATACTGTAAGCAAACCTATAAATCATACTTCAACATAAATGCACAAGAATTTATATATATATTTTCTTAATCGACTAATTATATAAATTTATTTATTTTATTACTGGTATGTGCATACAGTTAAACACCTAATTACCTATATACTATGTGTATTTAAGTGTTGGCATGGCGGCATTTGGAGAGCCACTCGATTGTGATTTAGTTCACATTTGGCAATCCTTCAGGGATGTTACCATGTATAATAATTTTCATCTATGTGTACTGTACCTTTTAATTCATGTTTGCCCTGAGAAATAATAAATGAAATGAAATAATATTGACTACTAAAGCGTGACGTCAGTTGCCATGGTATAATTGGGTCTAAACATTTGCTGGTAATCTGAAACGTCCATTGGTATAGCGCAGGGAAACAGTTCACTGGTTTTAGTGTAGACCCAAAAACCATGGCAACACACAAAGGGTGACGTTTTCACTTTAGTAGTCTATTGACAGGCACATAGATAGGTACGTATCTATTTTCATTTTTTGTTTGTAAATTGCCCTATATATGCAGAGAATCGGAAACCAACAAATAACTAATAGTTGTTGCCCAGAAAATGGAGTACATCCACAAGACGTCACTCTTGCCAATTTGAAATTATAATTTTTTTGTGAAATGATGTGCTTCATTCCACTAACTAGGGAATCAATGCGAGTTCACACTCACTGGTTCTTCTCAGAACCACACATATATACAAAAGAGATTCACATGGTGCTACCACAAACCACAAACCATACACACGTTGATTTCCACCATGCATAGCCTTAAGTCTTACCTAGAGAATCATGTGTGCCTGTACTATATACCTACCCAGCCTGAAAGCCAGCCAGAGAGAAATGTTTGTGCTCGTCTTTATTTAATCCATGAACTGGTGTTCTATCTTGCCAAACCTAGACGAGCAAAAGAACCTTTAAAAAATCAGTCTGAAAATTGTAAAAACAGAAGAGTTTGGAAAGATTTCAAGGGCAAATGTATATATCTAATCAGAAATTGATTTAGATTGCGCCGGGGAAACTGAATGTTAATTAAGGTTTGTTTTGCCCTTACCCGACGTAATTATTAACACTGTATACTCGGTGCTTTCCCGAGACACTATGAAAAACATTATAGCGTGCTCGGGTACGTGGACTCGAACCCACGACCTACTGCAAACAAGGCAGACGTCTTAACCACTCGACCACCTAGCTCATCAAACTCATGACCATGGTTAATTCTGCAGATTGTGATTTTGAATCCAGGCCTATACCCAGGAACAAATGGGTACCTGCAAAGAAAGTGAAGCTAGGTGTTGCAATGTGTTTGATATTAGCTCATGATCGAGCGCGTAACAGGCAGCTGGGGATGTATACTCCTCGAGGAGCTGAGAAGGTTCAAATAAGGAAAGCTGGAGCCCAATGACCAGGGGTAATAATAATGTGAAGTGCCATATGATATACATAATATGTTTGATAACTACTTTTCCCGTATTAGGACGACCTTTTTGGGTAGAGTGCTTACAGAGACCACTAAAACCACAAAATTGTCGGAAAGAAACTCATGAATTGACACCTAGATGAAAATGGTTTGTGACCTAATAAAAATGGTTAAGAACCTAATAAAAATGGTTTTTGACCTAATAAAGATGGTTTTTGAAGCACTTAGCGTTAGGACGACCGGCTATCGGTCGCCCTAATGCGGTCGGTCGTCCTAATACGCCTTTTTTACCCATAACCGGTCGACCTAAACGCGAAAGAGTAAATTGTTTACTATATAAATAAACCTTATCGAATAGTTACCATCTTGTGGGGCATCCATGCATGTCCTCACAGAACAAAGAAACTCAGCCTTACAAGATGGCAGCAATTTGATACGGGCTATATATCCACATTATTAATTTACCATTGCCTCCGAGTTAGAATTCCAAGCAAGATACACTTCTTTATCAGCCCATTCTGCTGGGATTGTGAACTCAATCCTGAACCAGTGGGTCGACCAGCTACAATGAAAGGGGAAAAATTAAAAAACAATTCCAGGGCCTGCCAATTAGTATACAGTTTGCAACCGTTTCTGTATTAATTATCTCATTAAATAATAAGTGAGTTCGGAGTGTTTAGTGGGCATGCACACATAGGCCCTTTGGTGGGTTTGGCAGTTGCCCTCTGAGGTCACACAGGACTAGTTCAAGTCTATACAATTTAAAATACAATTTGAGTCGGAACGCGAGGCCACTAATTTAACAGTGTGATTTTGTGTAAGCAGCTTGCAACAGTTGTGTCTATTAATTATCTATTTATTATTACACAGCCTTATCATATACAGAACCTGATTGGGAAAGTTGGTACAAAAAATTAAATAAATAAAGCCAGCCTTTCTGAAATTTCTTATTACTTTTCCATAATATAGTGCACTTGACTGCAAATTGTACGTGATACTTACGTCGGTCCAAAGCTTTGTCCAATTTCAACTTTGGTGAATTCACGAGCCACCGCATCATTGTATGGTATCCTGTCTTCTACTGCACAATGTAAAATGGCATTCACAGGGTGTTGATCTGGATACAATCTTTATAAGTGGAGTTAATTAAAAAGAACCAACATCTGTTAACAATTTAAGGTTCGATTGCAAATGCAGATTCACACCATTTAAAAAAAAAACAATTGCGAAAAATCACCTAATTTCTCTTTTGTGAATGCTGAAAATTTTGCAAGATGTTATAGTTTTAGGGGATTATTAATAAGCACAAAGTTGCCTAAAGGGCTCTTAATTGTTAATTTTAATAAAATAAAATACAAGAAAACTTTAGTGATCCTTTGCCAATTTTGAATAGGCACATAAGAATTTGCTGTTGCACCTTTCAGAAAATACCTAGCACTAGTAATTCTACTAGCAGAATACAAAAGAAATGTATCAAATTTATAAAAAGTGAGTCACTTTTTATTGAATGCCTCATCCAAGGCTCAATACTTTTTGTATTTTGTAAAAAAAAAAAACGTTTTATCTGGTGTGCAAAATAACATGAACTGAAAGGGAAAGACTTTCCCACTAGTATGAGCAACTAACAATGGAAATTGGGCACAAAACCATTGTTAGTTACATGAGCCCAATTTCCATTGTTAGTTGCTTATAAGTTATAGTGTCCCACCCTTTATTATATAGCCTACAGTAGAATATTAATAATAAGTACACTGTACGTTACAACTTTCTGCTTATATAAACAAGGAACATTTTAATTCCCTTTGTTTTTCACTGTTTTCATTCCTAATAATACAATTAAGTTCCTGTTATAACAAGGTCATCTGCAAGTTCCAAGAGAGGACCACTTTGGCACTTGATATTTATAACGAGGTCTAACTGTACACAAGTTCAAAACCTACAGGGAAAACAGAATCAGAAAAGTTGGAAGTAAAATCTTGGTTGTTTTTTCATCACAAATGATGAATTAATGATTAATTAGCACTAGCAGCAGTGGCTGAATACTCCCTTACTCTATAATTATCAAGATTATTACTAGTTATGTCACACTTTGTTTACATGTGTGTTTTTCTATGGGAGCTTGCTCCTATAGAAAAGCTAACATGTGACAAACTGTGACATCATTATGATTATTCCACAAGCTAAACAAAAAGGAACTGAAAAACGTTCCTTTACTAGCTCGCACAACCTAAAACCGGGGAACTCTCCCATATACCACCAATGCAATGGCTAGGGCTTAATACTCGAAACCATGCAAGGTACAAACTGGACAAAACTAGCCGAGGTTTACCTCATCTCTAACTTTATCATGTGGTTTTCTATAACCACGTGATAAAGTTAGAGCTGAGGTAACCTCAGCAAGGACAAAACAAGCTTGATCAATTTTTTTTTATACAATCAAAACAATCGGGTTGGCGTACGGGTTCTTTCCTCGCCTTTCAACTCTGGGGTCCCGGGTTCGAATCCGGGGCGTGTATGTGGATTGGGTTTGCAGTCCCTACTTGACCGCGTGGGTTTTCCCCTGGGGCATTCCTCTGGGGGTTTTCCTCCCACTTCTAAAACTGCAACTCCTTCTTCGTCATCTCAAGTTGATAGTATAGTATAGTTAAAGCTAAAAGTAACCGTATAGTTGATGGCATAAAGGGCCTTAGTTGCCGAAGATGCCATAAAATATACAACAACAACAACAATCAAAACAAGTCAATCAGAACGACTGTCTCTGAATGGGAAAACGCTGCACTCCCGATCCCCTGGCCCTTCGCCCCGTAGTTTTACAAACCTTCCTCTCAAGTTGACGTCTGTGAAATAGGTATCAGAAATGAATTTTTCTGCTCTCTCTAGTGTGCATCTTTTGTTCTTCACTACAGGGACCTTGTCGTCCATGCTTCTTCTTTATTTCATAATTAAATTTGGTATGTGAATATTTTTGTGAATTAATTTTTAGTTGCACACAGTTCAGTTTAGTTTGTCCATGGAGGTGGTTTGTAGGTAGGAATGGTGGTACATAGTACATACAGCTGCATACAGTGGCAGTGCAGCATGCACGGTGTGCGCGTGATTGATCATTGAAGACAGGACAAAACACAATGTAGGCCTACATGTTTTGCCATTTTTCCAAACTTGAAAGAGCGAGCTGGGTACGAGCGAAAATAAATAGGTTGCTTTTGTTAACTAGGATATTTGGCACTCCATACTTGTTGATTTGGCCAGTGGCGCGCCGGCGCGCTTTCGCTTGGTCGGTTCACCGTACACGTTAACACGTACACGTACGTGTACATACGTACGTATGCGATATGCACACGATTTCCATGCACACAGAAAGGCAGCCGGTTGAAAATGAAATGTTAGTCGTGGTTTATCATGCAATTTAATATGTCATGTCTTATTGTGATTTTGCAAAATCCAGCCACATTTGTGAAGAAGCAGCTTAGGTAAGATGTTCACGGATTCACTTGTATTCCCCCACAGTACGTTTATTAAAAAACCCGGAATGTCATGAATGTTTAAAGTAACAAAGTAAAGGCCTACTTCATTTCTCAGCATGTTCAGGCCACACAGGCCAGATCATAGACCTTATCGCAAATACCGCTTGGGTGAGTTTTCACAAAAGCAGCAATGTATTGTGGGAAGGTTTTCGGGGCAGACTTTGCCCCGTTTTCCTTCCCATAATACAGTTGTGCTTTTGTGCAAACTCGCCCAAGCGGTATTAGCAATAAGGTCTATGGATGTGTTTCTTCCTCCATGTCATGACTGGCCACAGTGCAGTGGCGTCGCGATTGGCCATTCGCGAATAACCCGGACAACGGGCATGACGGGTTTATTAGTTATTATTTCGATTACACCCGGCCGTCCGCACCGTGAACAGAGTAAACGCAGTCATCTCGACACTTTCTGCGACGCTTTTCCATCCAGGGCCCAGGCATGCCAGGGGGCGAGTTGGCCAGGGGGCAAGTTGGCCATGGGACGACTTGACCAGGGAACGACTCAGTCGGGGGCGACTTGGAAAGAGGCGAGTAGCTAGGTAAGGGCGACTCGGTCAGGGGGCGACTTGACCTGATTCCCCTTAATGCAACACCGAGAGAAGAATGCATAGTTCCGATACAACAACAAAGCAATATAAGTTGGCCAGGATAAGCAAAAGTATACCAAAACACTGTGATCCAAAGACCTGCCTATCCAGACTTATAGCGCTCATCACATAAATATAAAAAAATATCAATTTAATTACAAAGTGTCTAAGTAAGAAGACATAAACATGTAACGGTAGATCAACAACAACAACAACAACAACAACAACAACAAATTGATGTGAAGCCAATCTTACCCATCAGTCAAACAAGGCATTTGAACAATAAGCAATAAGATGACTAATGATAGTAAATATTTTAAAAGATTTACTAAATTTTTAGGCTGCTAGTACATGTATTGTGATGTGGAGAATTTTTTTTTTCTTATTTGAACATAAATATTTTATAAATTTGTTTCCTGAATACTTGCAGCCCAGAAGAAAATTCCCATTGCATCCCATTACATGTACCGGTAGGTCTCATTGATATTTTCAATGGGACTCAATGGGATTGCCCAAATTCCAATGTGACCAACGGGATTAAACAGGATTTAATGGGAAATTGCCCAAATTCCAGGGTATTTATTCCATATACATTGAACAAAGATTTGAAGGAAATTACCTCCTGGAATCAACAGATAATCTAATTTTAAGATATACTTCCCACTTGCACTTTTGTCGCAAATGTTGCTTTTCTGTAGAAAAATCACATTTTCTCCTTCAAAAATTGCATTCAGTTTGTGCACAAGATAACCATTCCAGCGCGCGCAGCGCCCTCTGTTGTTGCACTTACGCACGGACAGCTCGCACCGAAATTGTTTGCATTACTTTATGCAGTAATTTTATCATTTATTTATCTCAGAAATGCAACATTTCCGACAGAAGTACAAGTGGGAAGTATATCTTAAAATTTGATGATCTGTTGATTCCAGGAGGTAACTTCATTCAAATCTTTGTTCAATGTATAAGGAAAAAATACCAATTCCACATTAGGTCCCATTGCATTGAATGGGAATTGAATGGGACTTGAATGGGATCCCACTGTAGGCCCCGTTTAACTGGGCTAAACTGGAATTTCCTCCTGGGATCTGTGTCAAAGCAAAACATTATTATAAGCGACACCAGCATAATTTACATAATAAAATGCTTTTGTTAAATAAATACAAAATAATAGTGTAATGAATTGGCCAAACTAAGTAGAATGATGGAATAGAATGATAACATCATTTACATTTAATACAAAATGATAAATATGCAGAATGTAAGGCCAAGAAAAAATACCTGTGTTTCTTTCCTATATTAATGTACATCAAACAAATATTCAGGGTGGGTAGGTGGGAAATATCTTTTTATTTTGTTCTAAAAAAAATTCAGTCGAAAATATTAGGGTGGGATGACGGTAATTTGTTTTTCACCACTTGCACATTACAACATTGCAAACATTCAAGAGTGAGCCACTTTTTCATGCTTTGAAGGGGTAAAAAAAATGGTGATGTTGCCCAGTTTGGCCAGTAAATGGAAGAATTTGTCGATTTGATAAATTAAGTACCCAATTAAAGTTTTTATGTTGACAAAGATGCTGCATGGAGACCACAATGACAAATAATAGCAATTGTGTTCATACGGCACAATTTGCCATCAAACTTAAAAGTTACACATCTGTAAATTTGACTTGAGTTGGGGAAATTTAATTTGGGTGGGCATCTGATTTAGCTTTTCGTGTTGACGAAAAGAGTGAGAAAAAGTCACCTGAATAACCAGGAGACTTTGAATGTGAAATGCCAGAATATTGTCAATATTGATTTGGGAAACTTTAATATGTACACACCTGTTGCAGTTTTGCACCTGTTATTTTTATTTCATAATTGCTATCAGTAGTTTTAGGTAAGTGTAAAAGTGTACACTGTACACATAAATGTACACACGTGTACATAATATAATAATGCATGTTGCTGTCAGGCTGAATGGTTTGTTTATGGAAGATAAATGGCCGATTGGCATATGAACAATCATAACTTTAAAAATACTTATTGGTATGGATTGAGGGATGTTATGATATAAAACTTGCTTTCTTTTTAATTGAGGATTGTATAGTTCATTTAAAGTCTGACACTAAGCTTTCGTTTATTTTCTCCTACATGTACAGGTGAGACTGTGGGGTCCATTTGTTGCAGTGCCAGTTGATGCTACGCAAGTTTAAAATGACACTAATGAGGCTGCTGTCCGGTCTGAGACCCAGTTATCACTTGGTCATGGTTGCATTGAGTTGTTTACTAGTGGTCTGGGTACTAATTATACTACGGAGGCCTCTAGATGACATGGAGACATTAAGCAAGGAAGACAAGTTCAACCTACCAAGACCTAATCCATATGCTGCAACTAGGCCATTTGACACAGATATAGAAAGTAAGTTCAAGCTATGGACTTTGCACTATTATGGACAGATTACTTAATTCAGCGAAGAGATCACTTTTGTGGGGTACCGTGGCCGAGCGGTTTAGGTCATGGACTCGCAATCATAGGTGAAAACTTGGGGTTGCAGGTTCGAACCTCCCCACGGCTACGGTACCTGTGCCCTTGGGCAAGGCACTCAACCACACTTGCTCCATCCTTCGGAAGGGATGTAAAGCCGTTGGTCCAGTGTGTTAGGTAATGGAAACGTACTCTAAAGATCCTAGAGCATTCTTTCGTGAAGAGCAAGGGGGATCATCCCCGGTGTCTCTGGCCATTTCTAATTCTAATTCTTCATGGGTTTCCTCACGCTTGCGAGTGACAGTGCAATGAGCACTATTGAGGAATCCTTGGTATGAATACCAGAAAGAAATAATAATAATAATAATAATTTAAACAACGCTGAATGCCGCAATAGGGCGACATTTCGGGAAGACTCTCACCGGAGACCACCGAAATTTCGGCAAGAGTCACTCAAAATGACACCTTATTTTTTTACCCGAAGCTTCCAAAAATGGTCGCAGACCGAAGAGAAACAGCTCCAGTCCCGATAAAAATGGTTCTCGACCTAAAAAAAATGGTTTTTGACCTAAAAAAATGATTTTTAAACTCAAAAATATTAGGGCGACACCAAAATGTCGCCCTATTGAGCAGGTCGCCCTAATATACCTTTTTTACACACGATTTGTCGCCCTATTCTAGCATTGATAGTAATTAAACAAAGAAAATCTGCAATGTGTGTGTGATCTCTGTGTGTGTGATTGTGAGGTATCGTAGCCAAGTGGGTTAGGTCACTGACTCACAATCACAGGTGAAAACTTGGGGTTGCGGGTTCGAAACTTGCCCCGGCTGGGGTACCTGTGCCCTTGAGCAAGGCACTTAATCACACTTGCTCTGTCCTTCGGAAGGGATGTAAAGCCGTTGGTCCAGTGTGTTAGGTATATCGCACTTTAAAGATCCCAGAGCAAGGGGAGGGATTCCCCGGTGTCTCTGGCCGTTTATAATTCATCATGGGTTTCCTCACGCTTGCGAGCGACAGTCCAATGGGCACTTTTGGGGAATCCTTGGTTTCAGTACCAGAAATTAATAATAATAATAATAACACTTAACGAGATAAGGGCATGGTACATTTCACACATATTTTGATCTTTGTTAGTTGTTGCTTGATGTGAATGGTAGTGGTCTTCGTTTGAACTTCATTAAAGGAAGGAACAACACTTGCAAAGAGTTGCCTAACTCTGTATGATTCATGTAAGTCGCCATCTTTTGCAGTTTGGCGCTCAGACTCGAGAGGGCGTGAGTCAAGACACAACAGATTTTTACATCACGGTGTGTGGGAGTCGGGAAACAAGGCAACAATCTTGACGTCATCCATGCAATCGTCGCATGGTTGACGTCATTATCCCTTTCAAAATTTCAAATATGGCGCAGCACATAGTTGCATAGTTGCAGAGTTTATCATAAAAATTAATTGTGTTGCCGACGTTGAAAACCAGATTCTCTGATTGATTCTCATGAAGGTTTATGCACCGGGCAATATATCGGCCGGTAAAATTTTTGATTAATTTCGTCAATAACTTTAAACAAGTGTTGTCCCTTCCTTTAACTAACAACAATTGACTAATTTTTGTTGAATGAAGCATTTTCCATGATGAGTCAAAGTGTTTAGGATGCACTTTACAGCTTCTGGATGTTCTTAAGCTGTTTGTATTCACCATATTTATTTCCATTTCCTTTTCAGTTATTTTCAAGCAAGGAACTTTAGACTACAATACATTTAGGTGAGTACTACCGGTATGTGGCAGATCTAGCGGAGGCCATCTTTCTTGGTTTGTCTCCTCATCTTCTCATGATTACACTCCCAATTTTGGTAGATACCATATATACAACTGTAAACAAACCACATTATTTTTGGTGTATTTTTCCATTCAGATTTATGTCCGTCTTCCCTTTTTAGGACAAACCCCGCCCCCAACCCCCCCCCCAAAAAAAGTTCTGAAGAACACTGCAACCTTTATCATCACTCCTTAATCAAACTTGAATGTAAAGCAGGAATTGCGTGCAAGCTGTTGGGGAGGCTTCGGAGGATGGTGGTTTGTAAATGCCCGACTCATTTTCCCCCTCTTTTTCCATTGTCAGGATACCAGCCCTTATATACTTAAAGGACACATTTCTAGCATTCTGTGAAGCAAGGAAGGAAACCTTTCATGACATCGGTAGTATGGATCTGGTCGTTAGGCGAGGGAAGCGTAAAGGTTGGACGGTACAGTGGGGTGACGTCATCGTAATAGCTAGCAAGCCGGGTTATAGGTAGGTGAATTAAATGATTGTCCTGATCACATGACATCGGTAGTATGGATCTGGTCGTTAGGCGAGGGAAGCGTAAAGGTTGGACGGTACAGTGGGGTGACGTCATCGTGATAGCTAGCAAGCCGGGTTATAGGTAGGTGAATTAAATGATTGTCCTGATCACATGACATCGGTAGTATGGATCTGGTCGTTAGGCGAGGGAAGCGTAAAGGTTGGACGGTACAGTGGGGTGACGTCATCGTGATAGCTAGCAAGCCGGGTTATAGGTAGGTGAATTAAATGATTGTCCTGATCACATGACATCGGTAGTATGGATCTGGTCGTTGGGCGAGGGAAGCGTAAAGGTTGGACGGTACAGTGGGGTGATGTCATCATGATAGCTAGCAAGCCGGGTTATAGGTATGTGAATTAATGCTCGTATACAGGATATACAATTTCAGTCAACCATTTGACTGGATAAAACCTTACTCAAATGGAGTATAGAAGCTGGTCCAACTCTCCAATCTACTGATTCCACCCAAAATGATATATTTTGTAACAATATAATTGAATCATTTTATTGTTCTACTTTTTTTCCCCCTTAGGATTATGAACCCAGTTCCAATTGTAGATAAACATCTGGAAGCAATCGTCTTAGTCTTCACTCGATTCCCGGCTGACCTGAGCCAATGGGCAATGGTTGAAGATGGCTACATACAACAGCAAGTTATGGTTACTAGGGTAAGTTGGCCAATAGTCTTTATCTTCAAGCAAACTTGAATCTGTGTTTCTGATTGGTGGATCCAAGGCAACAACAGTGTGACATTGTACTGTGTACACCTTCCAATTTTATGTCGCACTCTGCGTGATGCACCCTGGTATTCAAAATAATTAAGAGCTGCATACTACATGTACGTGACGTGTGTGTGTTCGATGCAACTTGTTATGCGCGTGATTCTCTGCATGTTGCGCTTCTTGCCTTCACCCGCGCGTTTTTGGTCATCCCATTAGCGCAAGTGGAATACGGCAAAATGTAGTGCGTCTGCGTCCCATATGGGACGCAGACCACTATGATGCTGTATTCCACTGGCGCTTGTGAGATAACTAATATTGGATTAGGTTGGGCAATAGTCTCTGGAACCTGGGTTCTATTTCATAAAGCCCACTTAGAAACATTCCTAAATAAACATTCTTAACTCATGTTTTTAAAGATAGGAAAAATTAGATGTTATTGTTCCTAAATCCACTTAAGAATGTTTTTAACTTTTATGAAAAAGGACCCTGGTTCCTGTCGTAGACAAAGAACTGGAACCGATTGTTTTCATTGAAATCCCTGCAGACATGAACCAGTGGCCGATGATTCAAGATGGCTTCAGAATAGAATACAATTAAAGTCAATCCCCAATAATAAGAGCACTCTTAATACAACAGTCCGGTAACAAAAAAAATTTGAAGTTTTGATTTTTTATTGGTTTTTTTATACCGATACTTTTATTTCACAAGGTAATATGCAAATTCTGGGGAACTTTATTTATGTGGCTCGATTTTAAGAAAAAGTGCATAGCTTGTGCAACTTCTGAAAATAGCATGACTTTCATGAAATTATCACAATTGTTGCACAATTTACACAATAAAATGTATGTTGTGCAGGCTGAATTTGAGCGTTTCACAAGACAGGCGCCACCAAGCGTTTGACGCGGAAAGGCTACAACTGATGTGCGGGATGTCTGGGGAAAAAGGTCGACACGATCATTGCTTGACGTGTGAAAAAGAATATTATGATGTTGTTTATTCTCAAGAAAAGAGCATAGATTGAACTTTTTTCTTCGCAAACAATGTTAACCGTGTTTAAATAATCTAGGCTTCCTAAATAATCTTCAACCTCTAAATCAGGTATTTGTTTTAAAATCAAATGCGATACGTTTGTGCAGTAAATGAATGCAAAGATGTCTACCGCTCATGCACTCTCCGACAGAAACGCTTGGTGTGGCACTCTCATTGTGAAATGCCCGAATTACATCATTTCGTCATTGTTTGTGAAATAGGCTGCTAGTCCTGTACAATGAGCTGGTGTACAGTGGCCTCATGTTGGTAATGTAATAGCCATCTTGTACTGGTTTTAATGACGTGAACTTTTATGTTATATTACATTGGCAGAGTTTTGATAATGGGTTAACATGGACCTACCCCCGAGACATCACCGCCAGCACATTGGGCAAAATGCCTATCCCACCAGGAATATATGCACCAGGTATGGTCCGATTTCATGGGTCAGTTGACAAATGCTAACTGTACCAAAGTCTTCGAGGAATTAGGATTAAAGGTGGATTCAAACTGAGCGTTTTCACATGTAAATGCGACACATATCACTTTGGGAAAACATATAGTTTAAAAACAGATTACATGATTGCATAACTAAAGAATAATGTTGATAAACTGCCTTGTAGAAATTTCAGCCACATAGATGCAGTAATACTTCAGAAAACCTGAAAATCCATGCATGGTTTTTGTGCATGAATGAATGGTATCAAATTTTCTGCAGACAACTTTAAAAAAAAACCATCAGTTGGCAATTTCTCTCAAAAAGGTACCGTTTCACACAAAAAAAAGAAAAAAAGAAAGAAAAAAAAAAACATGTGGTGTTTTTTACCATTGCCACATGTATCAACAATTTTAGTCCGGTTTTTCTTGTCTACTCTTCAAGTAACATTTTGAGTCACTGCAAATGATGTATTTAAGACAAGCCACCCACGTCTTAATTCTCTTTTTAATAGCATACTGTTTAAGCTCTCCATTGACATCACATTCTTGGCATTTCAGGATGACCAAACATAGTAGTGCTGGAATCTTGAACTGGAGGCATGGGTTCAATTCCCTACTACCTTTTTTTTCGCTCAATTTAAAATTGATTTCCTTTTCCCTTCTAAACACAGGTCCGGGACATGGCATACAAACGTCAACAGGAAGATTAATTGTACCAGGCAACTATTTTGTTAGAGACAAACACGGTGCTACATTAAGTGAGTATTATTCGGTTTCTGCCTATTCTGAACGAAGCCCAATTAATACTTAGTACATATTGAAAAACGAAACATATTTGATGTCACACGGCAAACACGCAAGACGTTGTATTGTTTTCAAGAGGTGCAACTATTGGCCATGGAAGTAATGATGAGAGAACGCGATTCGACTTGCTTCGGGAGAATAAATATTAATTAGTTTGTTTTGCCCTACTTGTCGTAACTTGGTTATAGCACTGTATACTCGGTGTTTCTCCAAGACACTATGAGAAAAGGTTCATAGCGTGCTCGGTGGGACTCGAACCCACAACCTCCTGCATACTAGTAATGAAGTTGAATCCCCACATCCATTTCATACAACGATTTTGTGAATTTTTTGCCATTTGTTTGGATCAGTTGTTGACTGTTTTGAGATGTACATGTAAGACCACTAAACTACTCCATGTGCTAAATGGATATGGTATCAAAATCTCAAACCCATTTGGAAAAATGTGGGGGGTCTAAAATGTCAAAGAAAATCTGGACAGGCTCCTTTAAAGGATCAAACTAATGCAAACTTTGTATCCAAGAGCACAATTGATGTATACCAAATGAATAGAGAAATGGCAGGGTTTGAAAGTGTTCCCACCACTTTACAGTTAAATGTTATACAAATATTGACTGCTCATGAGGGCGATGGTGCAAACGAGGTGATGTTGAAATGGCAGTCCTGCTATTTTCCTGAAGCCGCAGGCCGAGGGAAAATAGCAGGACTGCCGTTTCAAGATCACCGAGGGGCGGTAGTTTGCATCATCACCCGAATAAAGAGCAGTCAATATTTGTTTTATATACCTCATACATTGATTTTTTTTGTGTCAAATGATTGATATTTTCAGGACAAAATTCAGTTTTCAGAGAGCCAAGCCAAAGTGCACATTGTCCGCGTGAACTAGAACAACACTGCTAGTTGCTTCACGCGAACGCGTCTCCCGCGCGCTGTGAAATAGTACTTTTAGAAAGTACTATCCTTTGACCTATTGCGCAATAGGTCAAACAATAGTACTTTTTTCAGTTGCCCACTGAAATGGTTGAACTAATCCATGTCGCGTGATCTGCTTTTAACCAATCAGTGAACGAGAATCAGTGTATGAGGTATATAAAATAAATTGATGCATGTTTGATTTCCCCCTCATCTTCCCTAAGTAGTTATCTCTGTTTGATACACACAGATGAAACTGATAACTTTTACAACAGCACTAACTATGCTAACGTTATGATCAGTTCGGATCACGGCCAATCGTGGCAACTTGGTGGAAGCGTACCATTTGGTTTCGACCGAATGCAACGGCCAATTCACACATCTGAGCCAATGGTACGGCTGTAATACGACGCTGCTGATTAGTACATGTGTAATAAGCTGGATCGATCTTGGTTGGTCTGATCCCATCTCTCATCAGCCATCTTGGTCTGGTTCCCTGACTCCATTGGTCATTTACATGTACATTCAAATTAAAGAAATGTTTCCAGAGACTAGCTTCCGGGACCCCAGTTGGCAAATTTTAAGGAATTGCCAAGAGCATTTAATACGATACTGCTTGCAGGTTGAAATGATTGCATGGTATTGATTTGAGCTATTTCAAATTCAAAGAAGGGTGTAAAATACCCCTTCACTGTTTCACATTCGTCAGAAGCCATTTGTCAGGTTGGGATTCAGGTTGGGGCAGCAGGTCCTTGGATCACAGTAATTGTTACTTTTGTTGCTCTTTGCCCATTTTGTGTATTGCAGGAATGGATAAATAATAATGATAATAATACTATCGGTTTAACCAAAATGGCTATGTTGGGTGCATTCTTATCAAGATCTATTCAGCATCTTATCCCATATTCCATTTACCAAGCACGCTTCCTTTGGAATAAACCTGTATCAAATAGCTGCCATCTTGTGGGGCAGCTTTTATCCTTTAAATTGGTTAACAATGTAAGCACAACATGTGCAACCATGCATGTCCCCAAGATGGCAGCTATTGGATACGGTCTATACCCTCATGTCATCTCTCTGTGTCATTGTACAATCTGCTTTCCCGCTGAACCCTTGCTTCATGTTATTCCACGTTATCTTCCCGTCTGTGCATTTGACAGAAAAAGAAGAAAATCATTTCGACACCACAAATTATGCTAATGTGATAATCAGTGCAGATGGAGGTGTCACGTGGCACCTAGGGGGCAGTATACCGTGTGGGACGGACACCTCGGGATCGACTATACATACTAATGAAGCCATGGTACGCATTTAAGTTTTCATTTTACTCTAAATGTGTGTAAACCCCTAACCTGTATGGGGGGAAATGACCCTCAAATATGCTCAGATGTTAACAGGAAAGTTTCCAAAAACCTCCAAAATCCTCAGGTGTGTTGCACAGCCAAACAAAGCATATTTGGTATTAATTATAGTGCCTCTATAATCGCGACAAGAATAACCCAAACATTGGGAGAGAAAAATGATGTGTTATTCGAAAGGATTTGAACCTGAGACGTACGACACTAAAGGTAGATTCCTTACCAACTTAGCTAAAGCCGTGTCCGCATTGGACTTGTTTTTTGGGAGGTTTTACCGAGACGATGGTAAAATGAAAAATGGCTAAATTTTACTGCTGTCCGCATTTGGACGTTATGACATGGGAAAATTTATCGAGACCGTGGGAGAGCATGCGTAGTGTTCCTGCGCAGTTTGACCTTCACGTCCCGGACGTACGCTTCAAGTGTGCTTCCAGTGCGCTTTTACCAACTCGCTGTGTCCGCACTTGACTTATCGTCTTGGGATAAGTTCCCCGGGCAGCAGTTGGCCAGGAAAAGTAACCGCTGGACTCAGGAAACGTTACTGAGAGGAAAACGTCCTAGGCTGTCCGCATTAGACTTAAAATGGGAAAACTACCCATCGTCTCGGTAAGTCTTCCCCAAAGAAGTCCAATGCGGACTGGCATTAAGAGTAATGGAGTACTATTGATGGGTGTCAGTTGGTAGAGCATTTGTCTAGTCTGTCATGGAGATACTGGCTTCAAATCCTGACGAGGACCACATTGGTTATTCTTAACCACATTCATGAGGATGTTAAAAGTTGAGGGTATTTACTTATTAAGTCTTTTATCAGTTAATTATTTGTGGAAGAATGCAGCAGGGTTTGGCAGTGGTCATCCATAAAGTACGTATGCATTGAGGGGGTGGGGTTTGGAGCCAATGCGTATACCCAACGTTGAGGCATATGGGTGACGTCACACAATATGCGTACAGGGGGAAGGGGGTCTAAAAAGTCAGCATTTCGTGCGTACGTACTTTATGGACGGCTCCTTATCTCATGTTTGCTTCTGGTCAGCTTGTAATCATCCGGCAAACCCATGTGTAGAACATTTGCATGTAAATATACTGAGCAACAAAATCGATGCAAATTTGCAGTTTTAATTTAAAAAAATTGAAATTTCATTTCTTGTTAGGTTGATATCAAAATATTCACATAACAGCTTCATTTTTTTGGTTTTTGTTGTTGTTGTTGATGTCTCATTTAAAAGCAAATAACCTTTATGTTTCTAAACAATTATCAATTCAAATAACCTTTTGAAACACACGGACATTACATCTTTAAACATGTAGCTCATGCATACTTCCCATCTCATGGCCACTCCCCTCAACTCAATTGTGTGCAATTCCAATTTGTAATTTCTGTGTGTCTATTTCCATTTTCTCTTTGTGTACTGTACCACAATAGACTAGTTGCGTGATAGATTTGCATAAATCCTACTGTCCTGCCTTTACGCTATGGCGCTCGCATGCGAGTGAGTCAAGCACCAGACTACCTGTCAAATCGGGCCGTTTCCAGGGGGTGCAGGCTGGTCCATAGTAACCGGCGCGAAAGTCTGTGCGGTACCTAGAATACCTTGCACATTTCTCTATGCATTTTTAAGCTGGACCATCCGAAATTACATGTTGAAATGAACATGTTGAAACATGTAGTCATCGGGAATTTTCGTCAAAACAACGAAATAGAACGTGTTTTTTTTACTTTAAATCAATGTCAACTTTGAAAGCTGGAACATTTCCAAATGGCAATGATGCATTCAAGAAAGTAGAGAAACAATTTTGGGTTATGTGACTGGTTTGAAGTTGCTGATCAACATGTTCAATCAACATGGTCCAGCTTAGAAATACATAGAATAATGTTCGATGTATTCCAGGTACCGCACGGTTACCATGTGCCAGTGTGCACCCCCTGGAAACAGGCCCGATTTGCCAGATATAGTATGGTGCTTGAGTCACTCGTACGCGAGCGCCATATAGCGCGAAGGCAGGACTCTAGCATTTATGTAAATATAAGGCGCGACTCCAGGACTTATGCAAATCTATCACGCAACTGGTCTATTAAAGGCACAGGCTCGTCAGCAATGCGCCCCCGCCAAATTCGTGCTCGAAACACGCAGCTCCATGCCTTTGCTATGGAGCTGCGTATTGCGTGGCACATATTTGGCGGGCGCACATTGCTGACGAGCCTGTGCCTTTAATGTCCTGTTGTATGATATGCTGAGGAAACTTTATGAATCCCTGCAACAGTGGCATTAAAAGTCTGAAGAAAAATGTTGGTTAATCAGTCTGCAGAAATTTCAGCTACATATATAGATGCAGCAGCCTTTAAAAAAAGAAAAGAAGGGAGTCTTTCCACAGTAAAGGAGGCATTTTGGCAACACAGACCATATTTTCCAGAAAATACCTTTGTCTGGTCTCAAAATAAAAGAAATAAGTTTCACTTGTTCTGAAGAGATAACTTAGGCCCAAAAAGGGTTACAAATAGTGTGACAACATGCCTTTCTAAAAACCCTGTGTACAAATTTCAAATATACGTTCATAACTAGGACACTTGTGTTATATTTTAGGCCGTCCCGGTTACGAGCGTATATTGGAATTTTTAGAAAGGCATGTTGTCACACTATTTGTTACTGTTTTTGGACCTACATGTAAGTTATCTCTTCAGAACTGAAATCATTTCTTTTATTTTGAGACCAGACAAAGGTATTTTCTGGAAAATACGGTCTGTGTTGCCAAAATGCCCCCTTTAGTGTGGAAAGACTCGCATGTATGTAGTCCAAATTTGTGCAGACTAGTTAGGGATATTGTGGGGGTGTACGCAGACATTTCATTGAGGGTATGCATTCCGCTTGAATGATTTTGCATGACAGACACACCTTGTCACAGGAATAGGTGAAAACAGTCATTTGAAAAATAAAAATCCAAAATTGACAACATACCAATATCCCTAATTTATTGTGAGTATAATGTAATAGGCCTTTACTGCTTCACTTCGTAGATCCTACTATAACTGTATTCTCCGATACTAATACATCATCTTACATCGGCTGTCCACAGGTCGTTGAGTTACGCCAAGGTACCCTCCTGTTGAACACACGAACATTGAATCCTGAACAGCCTCGTGCTCAGGCCATCAGCGTGGATGAAGGGTACTCATTCACTAAAGCAAGTCTGGTTCCTGAACTCATTGAGCCTGGATATAGAATAGTTAACAATGAGTCGGTGTCCTCAAAGGCGTCAGGGTGCCAGGTTAGTTCTCAAGATTGAAATTAATATCCAAATTTTGATAACTTGTGAGTTGTTTTATAATAATGCGAGGTCCGTAAGTTTGGGTTCGGTTAGGCAAATGGTAGAAAATTTCTTCCCGAACATTTGTTCGGTTCGGGTTCGGCAAGTATTAATGGCGGTGTGGGTTGAAAATGATCGCGCCACGTGGAGCTAGCTTTCTTTATTTTATAAATACATGTATTTTGTTTTATGATGCTTTGCAAAACCCTTCAGTTAAAGCCGCGTGTCCAGATCACATTTTTGACACCCCACCCCACCCCCCCCATCCCCCCCCCCCAAAAAAAATTCCCATGGGTGTTGAGAGTTTGATACATATCATGTGTCATATTTGTTCTCATTACCATTCTGCAATTTCGCACTCTCAATCCATATATTTTCAAGGATATCGTCAAAAAACCACTGATGGTTTGTAAACTAATTTATCCGATTCCATAAAGCAGTGCAGAGATTACACCAAACTTTTTGCTTCCACATCCAGATTTGGAAATTGCAAATTTCCCACTTTCTTTCCATGGATAGTATTTTGGGGAGGTATTTTATATGATTGTTAGGTTAGAACGAAAAGCAATCTTCAGAAAGCCGTCATCCTGTTTATTTCTTACAAATTTCTGAACATCACCCGCTCCTCGTCAGATAAAACTAAATACAGAAAATTGTCTGGTGTCTGTATTCTAAAGTGATTTCTTGACCCGATCTTGTTTCCATCTGACAACAGGGCAGTCTAATCGGGTTCCCAGCTCCGGAAGGTTCTAATTCAGAGACTAAGTGGCTATTGTTCTCCAACCCCGCATCAATGTACCGCGAGCGTATGTCGGTCCGACTGAGTCGCGACGGCGGTCAGACATACACCAGTCCTTGGGTCATACAGGACCTGCCGTCGGCGTACTCGGACTTGGTTTATTTTGAGACGTTGGATCCCATGACGGGGCTGAAGCTTCAGAACTTTGCTCTAGTCTTTGAAGGTGGACAAGACAGCGCTTACGAGAAAATCATGTTTAAAATGTTCAACCTTGACGCGTTGCTGTCCGGTGTGCAGAGAATAAAGCCACGAAAAGGTGTGAAACCCGACGATTAACCGATTTTAGTTTTTTTTCCTGTGAAATAAAACTGAGCAACATGTATTTATTTCAGATCTTATTAGATTGAATTATTTTTCCAGGAATATCAGTTTATATCATTTTTCTACCACGTAGAAAAGTTAAATGGATTGTACAAAATTGATTAGATGATTATTTTTTTAGCAATGGAAAATAAGATATTTTGTCTACTATTGCATTAAATAATAGTATGCGCGCATAGTAAATGACGCATTAAGTATCGGGTTTAAGGCCTGGTTACACGTAAATACGCCAGCATCATGAGTCAAGTATGGCGTGCAAAGTTTAACATTTAGAAATAGATCTATTTCCTGAAGTGGCAAGTTAACATTTAATCCCGAAATAGATAGGCCTATATCTTTATTTCTAATAGAAACATATCTCTAATAGAAATAGAAATATCACCAATTCGGGATTAAATGTTGACTTTGCACTTCCAGAAATAGAGATGTTTCTAAATTTTAACTTTGCACGCCGTACTTAACGCTTGACACGTATGTGTGTTCAGGCCTTTATAGTGGTACCATGTGTTAGAACTTTCTCTTTTGGAGAAGTGTGTCTCTGACGACCTGATTGGTTTCTCGATGTTTTGATGTCTCTTGACGACATCGTGGCCGAGTGGTTTAGGTCACTGGCTCATAACACTCGGGGTTGCAGGTTCGATACCCGGCCGTAGTACCTGTGCCCTTGAGCAAGGCACTTAAAGGCACAGGCTCGTCAATGCGGGCGTGAGGCCAAATTCGTGCCACGAAATACACAGCTCCATGACTTTGCTAAGGAACTGCGTATTTCGTGGCACGAATTTGGCCTCACGCGCGCATTGACAAGCCTCTGCCTTTAAACACACTTGCTCTATCCTTCGGAAGGGATATAAAGCCGTTGGTCCAATGTGTTGTGTAACACACTTAAAAGATCTCGGGGCACTCTTTTGTGAAAAGTAAGGAGATTCCCCGGTGTCTCTGGCATGTCGAAGGCCAATGGCACCACCCACGTATTTATCTCCATGTTCAGGCCAAAAAAAAAAAAGTCTGTCTCTGGTCAGACAGAAGTTCCGGAATTGATGCGGTGGGAACGAGTGAAGATGGCGATCAGTCTAGAAAATGTGAAGCGGTGCGGCAATAGAGTAGGCTTGGGCGATTCCACGCTGGAATCGATTACAATCAATTCCACTTTAGGAATCGGAATCGCGATTCCAGATTTTTGAGGAATCGATTTCCAGTAGAAATCGATTCCCTTTCATTTAGATTCGATTCCCAGTGATAGCTTGCCGATTCCAGAAATTACTTGGCAATTCTGAAGGCAAGAATATCTAGCCCCTGATCATTATCACATTATTAAGAAAGTGTGTGTGGTACAGGTCGGCATCATTTCGTGGACGTTTAGTGCCACTCGGTGCCAATAATTGGGTCGTCGTCGGCACCGTAAGTAGTATCGCCGATGTACATGTACATAAACACGCTCATTTACCTATTAAACCCGCTCAGTATATTTAAATCGCGATTCTTTTTTGGAATCGGAGTCGACTCTGAAAATGCTGGAGTCGCCCAAGCCTACAATAGAGGGCGCTGTTTTAGCTGCCAAAATCGACGTGCGCACGGACCAGAGACCAAACATATATTTTTTTGGGCCTTAAGTGGAACACACCTAGCTTCATAAAACCCATTCAAATGTAGAGCACATGTGAACATATCTGTATAAAATGTGTGTTATATAAATGTAATATTGAATGCATGTAATATTAATAATATTAATATTAATGACAAACAGAATTCTGTTCAAAACATTGAGAAACCAACCAGCTTCTCTCAGAGCCATACTTCTCTAAACATGGCGTCACCGTTAACCTGTTTGTTAAAATAAAAGTGATTAACCTCTAACTAGTAATTAATCAAGTGATTTTTGAAAAGAAAAACCAGTATTTAATTTTGCTACACACTGTTAAACAGCAGTTTCACATCGAAACCATCACAATGAAATTTTGATTTCCAAGTAAAATGTGTCAGGAATTTTATTGCCAATGTTGGAACTCAAGGATAGATTTCAATGAAGTTGTATCTATTGCAATATCTATGGCAACATATTGCACAAGATGTACATGTGTTCTTTTTGTATATTTTTGCGAGTAAAAAAGGTAAGGGATGTATTCATATTTTCTTAATGTTACTTAATAGCTAATGATGTATATTTGAATTTATTCTTTTTAAAATTCTTTTGAATGTTTATTCCAAAGAAAGTTGGAGTGACTTTCTGCAAGAAACTCACACTGAACTGAAAAGGTAAACTCTTAGAATCTTGATATTTTTTGCATGTTCTTTGTCTAACTCAGAGATTTGTAAATTAAAATTCTACAATTCACAACAAACAGCCTCAAAGTATTACAAATTAGAACAAAAAAGAAAGAAATTTTGACAAGCACCATTGTAACAAATATTAGCCGGTTTATTTTAACAGATTATCACTACATGTATATAGAAATGGTGTTGCAGAAAACATGTTTGTAATAGACCCTAGGCACGGGTGACCATGATGGGGCCAGTCATATTGTCGCCATGTATTATGCACGAGTAGGCACTTTGTGGATCTACATGTATTGTCACATCATTTAAATATTAAACCTTCCCCCTGTCATGGCTGCCGGTGCAAAGGGTCTATATTAGTGGTGCCCTTTTATACCAGACATTGCACTAAGCAGACATTTTCCCACCATCGCCTTTTTTCATCATTCTTTCTATCAACCGCCACTCCCCACCAGAGATTGATCCACCTACGAAGATCCAGTTTTACACCATTATAGTTTTGATTTTAGGTATTTATTTGAAATCCAGCCCACCTAGGAACTAATAAATGCAACATTAAAATGAAAGTTTGGTTGTTTCATTAGGCACCATACCAGATGTTGTTGGTTACTTTGCCCAGTTGCGCCACCATGCAACACCGAGAGAAAAATTGGGTCCATAGGGAAAACCTGAGGGAGTATACCAATGGTGCCTTATAGCTCAGCTGGTTAAGCGTCTGCCTAGTGAGGCAGATGTCTTGTGGGAAAACCTGAGGGAGTATACCACTGTGCTTCATAGCCCATCTGGTAGAGCATCTGCCCAGTGAGTCGGAGGTCTTAGGTTTGAATCCCGATAAGGCCCTTACGATTTTTCTCCCATTCCAAGGAACTATAATAATGCATTTATTTTGTCACCTGGATTTATTACTAATTAGTGTATTTGCTTTCAAGCTATCCATTTGCACCCTGTATTGTATTTTGACTCCCTTTGTCTATTTTAATAAGCAATTTTTCATGTAACCGTTTAGAAAGTCACATTCTATGCTGTCGTTGCTTCGTGCTGCATGCCAATACCAAGCAACATACAGTCTGGTTGCTTTTGCCAATCTCTACTATGGTGAACATTGTATTGATTCTGCGTGCACCACATAGCAATAACAAATAGTCTGGCCAAGTTTACATGTGAAAGGATGTACGTCGGTACACCAGACATCATTCATGTAAAAGATGCAAAAGGCTAATTCGCCCTTGGTACATTTATTGTTCATTTTCTTCCCTTCATTTTTTGTATGCTTGCTTGTTTTTGTTCTCACAAACTTGCTTTTATTTGTGACTGTCTTTTCGCGAATGGGAGGGTAGCGTGGGGGGGGGGGGGGGGGGGAATTCCAAGGGAATGGGCTGCTGATAATAGACCGTATCGAATAGCCGCCATTTCATGGGCCACCTTTTGTTACTTATACCGTTTAACAATGGAAGGACAATAATGTGCAACCAGCATGTCCTCAAGGAACAAAAAAACTGCCCCACGAAATGGCGGCTATTTGATACGGTCTATAGACCTGTTCGGGTTTTTTTCGCACACAATGGAATTAGCATACTCGTGTATATTCTGGTACATATACAGCGGACCTTTGACAAATTAGAAAGCATTCCGCAATAAGCGATAGGATTAGGAACCGGTCCATAGTATATCAAAGGTCCGCTGTACCAAAAATAAATTATTATTATTATTATTATTTCTTTCTGGTATTCATACTAAGGATTCCTCAATAGTGCTCATTGCACTGTCACTCGTAAGCGTGAGGAAACCCATGAAGAATTAGAATTAGAAATGGCCAGAGACACCGGGGAATCCCCTTGCTCTTTACGAAAGAATGCTCTGAGATCTTTAGAGTGCGTTACCAATTACCTAACACACTGGACCAACGGCTTTACATCCCTTCCGAAGGATGGAGCAAGTGTGGTTGAGTGCCTTGCCCAAGGGCACAGGTACCGCAGCCGGATTCGAACCCGCAACCCCAAGTTTTCACCCATGATTGCGAGTCAATGGCCCTAACCACTCGGCCACGGTGTGCGAAAAACCCAGAACAGGTCTATTATGTTACACTGACCCCTTTGTAAATAATGCTGCTTGCATGTAGACCATTGACATAAACCGGGCGACAAAAGAAACGCAAACGTTTTCTCCACTTTTTGATTGGAAAAAAACAGTCAATCTGAAAGTGGGAATTGACACACGAGCTTTTATGTATGTGAATATTCCGATGTCAACTTAGTTACAAAAGAAATTTTCCAATTTTGATTAAACTGAAAATGTGCGTTTCTTTTGTTGCTCGGTATAGGCCTATTAACTAATTTCACTTGTTTTGTGAGTGTCAGTTGGTTTTTTTTTAAATGTTTGTTTACAAGCTAACGTTAGATTTTGATTGTCAAAATGCACTTCGGTCACGTGTTAACACATTGCTCTGACCTCAAGATAAAAGAACGGATTTCATCTTTCCCTAAATTTGAATTTAGAAAAAAAGATAATTCTTTTGATTTCAAGACTTTATTAGTTTTCAAATGAGATATCGGTTAAAACAAAGGATGCGATTCCCCAAAGATTGAAGGAAACGTATACAGAAACAAATAGCATTGTTTAAAGGCCCATTGTATCATTTGCAATGACCCGAAAGTGCATAGCGTTACGGGTGGCGAACAGCACGCGCATCGAATTTGGTTTTTTCTAATGCCGACGAACACGTTCACAGCTTTATAACTCCTCAGATATTAATCAAATAAATGGAAAATACGTAATTAATTAAAGTTTAGACATTAAGCAAGAAGGTTATTAAATCCAAAAGTGGATTTTTTTTTTTAAAAACGGTGAATTAAAAGAACCAAAATAAGTCCAACTAAAAACTTGAGTTACTTGAAACTGCAATTTGGCATGTTTGGCCATTTTCGTCAGTATGAGAAAAAAGCGACTGGGTAGGCTGCATGTATAAGGAGTATTCAAATCGAAATGCAAAGAATGTGTAAATAGTTAAATAATTTGTAAATACTGGTATTAATGTTCTACTGCACTCAATGATGTGTGATTTCTGTATAAACGTTTGTACAACACACTATTTGGTATTATCTGGTATTCAGGGTATGTGTTATTCCCGACTTAGCTCATTGCAAATTGCACATAAGATCATGTTATTGACGAAGTGTGACGTACAGTTGCCAAGGTAAATGTGGTCTAAAAATTCGCTGTTAATATAAAACGTGCCTTGCTAAACCGGAAGGAAACAGTATGGTTTCAAGGCGTATAGGATGGTCATGCAGGTATCGCTTTTTAGTACTCCGTTCCTTTACCAAACATCCAAGTGGAAAGAATTAAGATGTCTCTTTGGAAAACGTCCAGGTGCAGTGTTTTTGGAAATGTTTGATCATACATGTATTTGATTCTATACAATTGCTCTGTTCACTTTATTTTAAAACAAAATGGCCACGAACTTGCGTAGTGTGAAGCTAGTTTAATTGATAATTATTAAATATGTAAAAGGGGCTTTGTGGGTTTTTGTTAATAATGAATTTATTGATTTTGTAATATGGTGTGTAATGATCTGGATACACACGTTTTTATATAAATTACACTGTATATACAATTTTATTTGTTTTTCACCTTTTTGTCCTTCAACGGTGACAATAACCAAGAGATTTGTATGAGGTATTGATTTGGTGCAATATTTCTTGAAAATCAATTGGTGAATTATTATTATTATTATTATTATTATTATTTTCTGATTTTTAACCAGGGTAGCCCGTTCACATAAAGTGGTCTACCACAGGGCCCTGGATCACAATAAACATAAAACAATAAATTTAGTACGAGAAACTTAAAATTAACATTTGGCAAAAGAATGAGCGATATAAAAAGTAAAAATTAAAAAGTTGTTAACATTAAAGGGATAAAACTATTTAAAATTATATAAACAAATACATCAACTTAAACATAAATTTTACAAACCAAAACACAAAACGAAACGAAACAAGACTAAGGGATTAAATAGGTAAATATTCAAATATATCAAAACTTGAATTCAAACATGTAGAAAAATATAAATATGTCAAATAAAGTATGTACATAAAGAAATAGGAAATTAAAAGTTAAAAAAAAGAAACACCTAATAAAAAAGATTTGAAAAATCTAATCTAAAAGCATAAAATCGCGTTTGGTTATATTTAAAAAATATATATAAAAAAAACATACTGAAAAGGCTAAAATTACGGAGCAGAAGCTAATAGACCTTGTTTCATAATTTTCTTAAAATCACAGAGCGAAGGAGAAGACTTGACATCGAGACTCAAATAATTCCACACTGTCATTGTAGTTAATAGTGGGCTGTTTTTATAGCACTCGGTCTTGTAGGTAGGAATTACTAATTGATCGGACGTGGACTGTCTCGTACCATAACTATGTATATTGGAAACCTTAAGTACACTTTCTGTAAGATATGTGGGAACAAGGTTGTGGGTACACTTGTACATAAAAACCGCTCTATTATAATAAAATCGTTTTTGCAATGGAATCCATCGCAGTTCATTAAAAAGTTCACTGGAAGGTGTATCATAGCCTTTATTCAGAATTAGTCTGGCCGCGTATTTCTGTAGTTTAAAAAGCTTTTCGGTGTGTTTTTGAAATCGATCCGACCAGATCATAGAGCAATAGTCAAAATGTGGTAAAATAAAAGCATTAAAAAGTAGTTTAAGGGAGTTGAGAGGCAGGTGTGGTTTAGCCCTTCTCAAATCTTAACATGGATAGATATAAAGGCCGGATTATTGTCCCACACCTGAACACTAGAATTACCATATAAAACAAACAGAATTGTGCATTTAAATAAGGGGAACAAGAATTGTATCCTGAAAGGTCTGTTTTTCTCCATATCAAGAAACACAAAATGCCAACAGCACCCACTAAACTCTGCATAATAAAACTGCACCCAATGGTTGAGTACACATTCACAGTAAACAAACCGATAGCTTTTGGTACTCTTTATATGGTTAGTTTGTACTTTCAATATCCTGAACGAGGAACTTGCCAGGCAAAGCTGAGTCAAAGTTTAGCCTTTATGGGGAGCTGCTCCTTTGTTATTCCGATTAGGGTGTTGTTGAATTACCCTCTCACAGACCTCAAAGTAGAGGCATTGTTGAATTTTACGCCCTACGGAACACGCTAAAAAAATTGTTTCGCCATTTTACATCGTCCACGTCGTTCCACTATCGGTGCTGTTTTGTCGTGTCTGTGTAGAAGGGACCGGTATTGAACATTTAAGGTAAGTTGCTTCTACGACTTAATGATGTTTATTATTTTCCTTTGCAGTAACTTAGGGTAAGTGTTGGAACTATATGTAGTGAGAGCACAATACACCAATTGAGAACCTTATTGTGATTTTGCGATGTAACCGTGTCATAAGGAGGTTTATTAGATGCATTTATTACGCCGAACGTAAAACGTGAAATGCTTTAATTGATCACAAATGGTTCCAATCCTTGTCACAGCAAAAATGTTGTTGCTAGTTGAAATGTCCTAGTTTTGTGTGTTATGCTTAAAATTTGACATACGAAATAGGCTATAACCTGATGTTTTTTTTTATTTTTTAGATGGATTGCAGGAGAACTACCTTAGTGAGCTTGCTGTGTTGTATGACGGTAGTCGTATCGGCAGGTAAACTATCCTATTAAATCAATACATAATCGTCTACTAAATTAATTTACTGAAATAAATAAATAAATAAACATTCGAGCGTTCCTCTCACTAAATCTCAAACGCACGCGACAAGTATGCAGAAGATGGTGTTTACATGATGCTAAACAGAAAAAGAAAACTAGACGCACTGACTTGACCAATAATAAATGGACATTTCCCTGACTTGAGTTACTAGTGAAAATAACTTAAAATGTTCTTCTCTATCGATACCGACTAGTTATATTATAATGGGGCGACGTTGGAATCATATTCTGTCGGTCGCACATTCTGGCACTTTTGTGACCCGGTATCCTATGCCTTCGCATGCATAGTGGCGGATCCAGCCTCATTAAAATACAGGAATACAATGGATTTCAGGGCATATAGCACCGTGACTGGAGTGAAAACTAATTCGTTCATGCTTAGATACGTGTACGTGTTGCGTAGACAACGGCTATGTTCCTTCGCTTGTTACCATGGGCACACCAATGTTTTCACTCCAGCCCAACCGGATGTGACGTAGCAGCGACCGACAGCATACTAGCCACTTAGATCCGTTCAAATTTGATAAATTGCTTCGTTCAATTCAACGAAGGTTCGACAAAGTTTTGAACGATGACTCAACGAAGTCGAAGGTATTTCCAAATGTGAACGCACGCCTTATGTGCACCATTCGCGACGAAGATAGAATCTCTTCGTTCGATGAAGCATCTTGGTTTGTACTCAGTCAGATGATTAAAGGAATGCATTGCAAACAATACCAATAAACAGATCAATCGACCCATGTCTGATTTCTTGAACACTTCATATCCAAATAAAATGATTCCAAATGATCTGGATGGATCAGTTTTGACACTTTTCACGTTACGTAGGCCTACCCACTTCATTAGTTTGTCTTATTTATTGATGAATCTTACCGTTTTCTCCATGCAGCCGGAGTGTCGGAGCGAACCTATGGATGGGAGGTAGTCTCCGCATCAGTCGCTGGTTGCTTGGGCGGCATGGTACTAATCGTCGGTATAGCGTTCATGTTGTACGATTCTACGTGTCGGAATTATTTCTCGGGACGAGCTGGCGAGTATTTCAAGTAAGTCGACCTTGGTGTAATACATTGAAAACGTCACTCTATGTGTGTTACACCAATGTTATTGGGTCTAACTAAAACCAGTTAATTGATAAGAATTGACAAGTCAGACGTCTTAAATGACTAATATGTAAGTGCAGATCTAAACGGAAAAAGAAATTTGGCAGGAAAAAAGGTAAGATTTGAAAAGTTGATTAGAATTGTTTTCTTTCAAATGGCTCATCTAGCATCGGTAAGTGCAAATTTGATGGGAAAATTTAGAATTTTGTGAAGACATTTTTCAGACCGTCTCGTATGTTTTGCACACAAGATATGAAGGCATCAATTGTTTCCAGTCTTTCCGTCCCCTATAGAGTGGAATGTCCAATGAATAGACCTACATTAATGGGATTGATTTCATTTTTTTCCAGACTGGACGCAGAGGTCGCCTCTGGTGGAGGAGGACCATCAACAATATTTTAAACTTGAGAATAGAAGCAAACACTTTCTACGTACATATGTATACCCGGCCGTTTTATTACATCTAGCCCTATATATACTTGTTTCATAAACCATTGTAAGATTCTGCAGTGTTTTTTTTGTATAAGCTATAAGCATCTTATTGAAGTACTACGTGGATACAGATAGCAGAGTTATGACTTGTGTAGGGTATAAGGTTAAAGGCACAGGCTTGTCAGCAATGCGCACGCGCCAAATTCGTGCCACGAAATACCCAGCTCCATGTAGCAAAGGAATGGAGCTGCGCATAGACTGCCGAAGTGAATACGTCGTCTTTTGTTAGTTGCCTAGGCAATTGGCTCTAAACTAAAAATCACTGAACCGTGTCCCTGCGCTTTTGCAATGGTACTTTTCCGACGGCACGTCACCGTGACACTTCGGCTGTCTATTTCGTGGTACGAATTTGGCGCGCGCGCATTGCTGACGGGCCTGTGCCTTTAAACCTGCGTGATTGTCATAGGACTTGTGGACATACCGAAAATTAAGAAAATACCACTGATCGTTTTAACATAAGCGCGAGATTTAATAATTTAAATAAAATACAACTTATACATGGTCTATTTCTATTCATAAACCATTTTACCCTGCAAGCATTACGATCAACGTTCTAAATGTATACAGCAAAATCCTTATCTAAGCTAGGAATAATTGGGAAGAAACCTTGAACATTCTATAGACAAACCATGTCGCAGTCCAGCAGGTCGAAAAGTGAGCGAAATTAATTTTGTTTTTAAATGTAATTTGCACTCCCGTAAGTTGTATTTAAAAAAAAGAAGTTGTTGTATATTCATCTAGTTCTGTACCATTTTGTATTTAGTCACCGTTTTCTTTAAATAATGTAAAATGTTACAATAGATATAGTTGGACCTAAACTAACACAAATGTTTGTATTACAGGGGTGTAACATTTGTATATAAATTGGGTGTATAATAAAGTGCTTATTAGACGTCATCATCGCCCAATATCCCTGTATTTGTGTTAAACCCCTCGCCCTCAGTGTGTAACCGCTGTCTCATGCGTGTAGTGGTAGTTATAGACCGTATCGAATAGCCGCCATTTCGTAGGGTAGTTTCTTTGTTACTTGAGGACATGCATGATTGCACATACATGTATTGTGCTTCCTTGTTGGACGGTTTAAGTAACAAAAGGTGCCCTACGAAATGGCGGCTATTCGATACGGTCTATAGTGGTGGTAGCTGGTTCTCTTCCACAACCACTCCCTCGCTTTCACACCACGATTTAATCCTTTTTATTATCAACAAGCCCTGATAGTTGTTCAGCTTGAAGCCGTTTGATTTCGTCTACCGTCCGTTGCTCCTCTGGACGGTCCTGGTTGGCCCATTCTGGGACGCACACTCCCTCGGATGAAGATGGGTCAATGGAGTCGATTAGATTCACGTGCAAGCTGTGAAATAAAAGTGAGCGATTTAAAGACTCCCTAAAAGATCGGCATTGATTTGGTTTGTCAACTGGCTAAACAACTGGTATATAAATAATGACTAAAACGAGTAATCGGAACAAGGAGTTGATGAAATTGATATTTGTTCTTTGGAGCTCGAGCATTTAAACATTGACGATTTGGCTTATTTGGCTACAGTACCAATGGTAACATTAACATAGAATGCTCAAATATTGATTTGGTCATAATTTTCATATTTAAAATACACTTTTCCTGAGTTTTTGTTTAGTAGTGTCTGAAAAAGAAACCTACAAAATGCAATATAGGCCCTGCTCTCTCAAAGATGAACGCAATTTCATTTAATTTTTAATCCTCGCAGAAGTGTGTTGTTTATAAAGTGAACTTGTGGATAACAAGGCACTGATCGACCAATCGCTCTTGAATCTATTTCAAGACTTCCATTTTAATGATTCCTGACATTTCTGAGAGTTTCCAGAAAACAATCTTGTTGAGTTTTCAACCTGATTAAACATGCTTGGGATCAGCTGACGTCTGGAGCCGCGCGTCTCCCATACGTGCAGGGGCTCAGTGAGGCACTTTATGTAGAGTGGCGCACCCTGCCTCAGCGGCTCTTACGAAGGTTGGTGCCACAAGATGCGTTACATATCAGCCGCCTCGACCTTTTGGTCTGAGTATATTTTTGCGCTTTATGATATCGTTTTGATGTGGAGTAGATAACTTACGTTTGACCGAAGTTGACGCATTTGAGCCCCTTTACGCAGGGACATTCACGGATCAGTTTACTGCCGTGTGAACTCCGCAGTAATTTGTCCAGAATTGAAAGTGATGTTAAGTTCTCCCCAGCAGGTTCTTGAGCTGGTAAACTGCAGTGTTGGCCTTCGGCCGCAAGAGGGCGACAGACGAAATTAGGAAAACCTACAGGAAACACAAAATATAATTCCGCGATTTGAAACGTGACTGTAATAATGGAAAGGAAATCTCAAGTCTCTTGATGCAGTTTTCAGCAGAGTTAACAAATAACTTTCGCAAAGGCACATTTAAAATGTTCCATTTATGAAATTTCTTGTGATATGCCACCATTTTGGGGGTCAGGGTCCAGCAGGCACACACCAACTAAAGTTTGGAAGTGAGCTGACTAGCCTAACTAATATCTCTTTGCATGGGCCTTGTTCCATGGCCTATGGCTAGTGAAAGCTCTCTCTGCATGGGCCTTGTCCCATGGCCTATGGCTAGTGAAAGCTCTCTCTGCATGGGCCTTGTGCCATGGCCAATGGCTAGTGGAAGCTCTCTCTGCATGGGCCTTGTCCCATGGCCTATGGCTAGTGAAAGCTCTCTCTGCATGGGCCTTGTGCCATGGCCAATGGCTAGTGGAAGCTCTCTCTGCATGGGCCTTGTCCCATGGCCTATGGCTAGTGAAAGCTCTCTCTGCATGGGCCTTGTGCCATGGCCAATGGCTAGTGAAAGCTCTCTTTGCATGGGCCTTGTCCCATGGCCTATGGCTAGTGAAAGCTCTCTCTGCATGGGCCTTGTCCCATGGCCTATGGCTAGTGAAAGCTCTCTCTGCATGGGCCTTGTCCCATGGCCTATGGCTAGTGAAAGCTCTCAAGTTGTTATGGGTTAGTTAGACAAAATGTTTGTATGTGACTGTATACCTTCTACCAAAGCACAACATTCGTTGTGGCCACAATCCTCCATTTTAAGGCAAACCCGCCCGATGTCACTAGCCGCAGTAGCCTTAGGCCGACAACGCCCCCAACGGCAGATACTCTCACCACAGCAGTGGCTGTCAACTTGGCACTTAGCGCCATTTTGGGAGCAAGCCACGCAGTAGCTGACATCGACACCCATAAAGATTTCACGATGGCAGAACTGGTGGTTAGTGCAGTTTTTGTCCGTGTGACAGATCTGTGTAAAATAACGGGCAAAACCTATAAGTACCGTGATGTTTATGGAGAGGGTGATGCCTCAACGTGAATGGTTGGTTAACGTGGCAAGGATACAGATTTTAACTTAAAACAATTAACATCAGAACAAACGTAAAACCCCAACAGCCGATTTCACATCCTCATACGCAATGGCATGAGTCGGCTTGCGCAACGGCGCAACTTAATGAGTGTAATTTCACCATAGGTATACCATTTCCAAAAGTTGTGTAAGGTGCGCACTTTTTTTGTGAAATCGGCTGCAGTCACAAGACCCTGCCTCTAAGAAGTGGTAAATTTAAGGCCCTTGAGAGGACGTCGATTTAAGTAAGTACACTGGTACAGGCCCGTAACCAGCGAGTTTTGCGGGGGGGGGGGGGGGGGGGGGGGGGGGGGGGGGGGGGTGGGGGGGGGGGGGGGGGGGTGATCGAATAGTGCCGTCAGGCACAAGTTTTGAAACAGTAAAATGCCGGTTATACATAACATTGCATACATAACGAAGATTGCGTGGATAAGTAGATATGATCACTGTGTGATATACAAAAACATAATACAATAACAACTGGTTATATTGTGCGACGAAAAATTGAATTATTCGAATTATTGAATTTATATTTTGTAGAGCGGAACTCCCTGTTCCGCGGGGGGGATCGTCCGATCCACCAGATCACCCCCTGGTTACGGGCCTGCGCCTGCTGGTATCAATATTAAAAGTTGGAAAGGCTTAAAATGAAACGAGGACTGAAGACGTTTCAGTGGTCGTGGCGCAAAATACCTCTCCTTCACCGTTGTGTTTTGGTCGAATGAGATCGGAAAGTAAATACATATTGCAAAAAGTTGTTTGCAAATAAATCACAAAAAACGACATAATATCATAATAATGATATACTTACCTGCTGTCTCACGATGTATGCTGACCACATCGTGAGGCAGCAGATGAGCATTATTTTGTTTATCATCTTATTTACGAAAGAACTTCACGATTGTTTGCCATACAAACTTAAATCACGATGAAGTTAATTAATGAACCTTATAAAATAGACCCTTTTCACCGCGGCCATCTTAGGGGGCAATCACATTAGGGACCATTAGAAATGGTACGCGTACGGGAAACGTATGCGGCTCGGACAAATCGGGTGGTTGTATCACAATTTTGCGTGTTTATTCAAGAAATTAGCGCTTGTGTACATGAGCATATTGATGTGAAATTCTCATTACTTGTGTTGTTTCAGATTAATACCCACGCAAAATCGTGATACAACCACCCGATTTTTCTGAGCCGCAAACGTTTTTCTCGTACGCGTATCATTTCTAATGGTCCCTATTGTCACCGTGCGCCATGCATGGGTGGTTTTTGTGAATCTATGGTCACATCATTTTAATTCCAGAAAATCTGCCTCCTAACATGGCCGCCAGTACAAATGATCTATACCGAACTTTAGACTGAGGACAAACTGGATTTACCTTACTCTTCGGCGGTGGTTTAACCTCCGATTCAAACGTCATGACAATCGCATCCCCATCCTTCGTAGCATCAATCGTGGTGTTCACAATCAACGTAACATCGCCAATTTTCCTGACAATGGATTTGGTGTTTGGGAGTTCTCCTTTAGGAATGTCGTCAGCGATGTCAGATTTCTTCAAGATTAAAACTTGTTTCTTCCCATTTCCAGATGTTTTAATCAGCTCTGCTAGGTTTTCTAAGACGACAAAAGAGAAAAACAATGCTATTTATGCCATTGTAGATCATAAGCCTAAGGAAACTTGTAAAGAGAATTAAAAGACGACTAACGAATGCTCAGTTTGTTGGAATGAAATCTCAGACATAATGCCGAATAATGTCTGACAAAAATCAAATTTCAGACAAATGTCGGATATGTCCGACAAAATGATGATTGTCGTTTTGACTCTTACATTAATTCATTTCAGACTATTTTTATACCTGTCCTCTGTGTGTTTTCCGTTCCCTCTACAAACCCGAGAACATTCTCAAAGGACGTAAGGTTTCTGCTGGAACTATTCGATATTTTGTCGGATGTGTATTTTAATATTTCTAGGACACATTGGGCTTATTGTTGTCAGGCTATAGGCATACATTTGGATTTTATCCGACATGACCGTTTTGGTCGGGCAAATCATTTCCCTTGTTTAGTAATGTCTGACGGACGGAGCCGGCCTGGTCCGATAACGGGCCGTTTGTCTAGATTTAATAATTTGAGATCTTACTTTCTAAATGCAAAAGAGTGAAAAACTCACTCTTTAAAAGAGTGACTCCGTTATAAAACCACTCGGAAACAGTGAAAATTACTCTAAAAGGAGTGAAATTCTGTAAAAAGAGTGGCAATCACTCAAAAAAGAGTAGGAAAACCACTCCACAAAGGAGCCATATAAAGGACAGCTCGAAAAAGAGCTGTCCTCCATATGGCTCCTCCTTTGAGTGATTGCCACTCTTTTTACAGAATTTCACTCTTTTTAGAGTGATTTTCACTGTTCCCGAGTGGTTTTATAACGGAGTCACTCTTTTGAAGAGTGAGTTTTTCACTCTTTTGCATTTAGAAAGTAGGATATCTGACTCTTGAGAAAATGGAAGGCGACAAAAGAGCGTTTTTTGGTCTTACCTTTGAGTGTTTTACCACCGAGCAGTTTCTCCAAAGACTTCACGAAGTCGTCAAATTGATCAGCAACAGGCCTATCACCTCCATTAGCAAGAATACCTTTGGATGAGGCTAGGTTGACCAGGAGGAGAATAAATAACCATAAGACGAGGGGAAACTTTCCTCGGCACTCCTTGGAGATACTCATCTCGTCTTTATAAGCGTGTTCCTTCTACCTCAATACTTAGCAAAACGCAGCCGTATGCTTCACTCAGCTTGCAGGTTTATAAATGAATTCGTCATCGTGTTGCTCCTGTTTTGCACGGTATCGATCAAAATCCACCGCCACATTCATTCAATCAATAAATGCATGGAAAATACTAGAATATTATAGAGTATAATAAAACGTAACACGTGACCGCGAGTACGTACATGTATAAAACATCTGGCATTAAATCTCTTCTAGACCAAGGCCAATGGCCAGAATTGTCTATAATTATAACTGCAGTTGCAGATAGGGCTGCTTTCGAGCGCGGCACCAGGTGCTCCATGGTGCTCCATGGTGCTCGTCCGAAAGCGTGTGTAAGCATGTGTGTGACGTAACGTTTCCACCACCTGGGAGCACCAGTGACCAGCGCTCGAAAGCAGCCTAGAATGTCGTTTTTGCGCATTGCAATGAAGTTCAAAAAACCTTTAAAATCAGTCAATGATTATATAATAAATGATGTACGGACAAATAAAAAATAGGGTTATTTAGGTAGCAATTTCCAGAGGTGTGAGTGGGGGCGGAGGGGGCGGAGGAGGGGGCGGAGGGGGTGCTGGTGGTGGTGGTGGTGGTGGTGGTGGTGGTGGTGGTGGTGGTTGGGGGGGGGGGGGGGGTGAAGGTAAAGGTGAAGGTAAAGGTGAAGGTAAAGTAGGAGTGGGGTGTGGTGGGGTTTGGTGAGTTGGGGGTGTGGTGAGTTAGGGTGGCGGTTGGACCAAGAACCGAATTGGAAATGTGGGGCGTTGGGATCGGGAGTAATCCTGTTCAAAACGAAAAAAGAAAGAAAACGGGGAGGGGAGGGGAAACACAGTGACTGCTCCAGAAACGAAACGCTCGTCTTAACGGTACCCACTATACACCAATAAATCAAACCCATGTTATTGAATACAATTTGATGATCAGCATACGTGTTAAGTCACATAATTTTTTTTCATTCATTTCAAGATTGACCGAACATAATTTATGCAAGCAACTGTTGATGAAATAATTTTCGGGTCTGTGGGGCAAAATAACAAAAAAATGCGACCTTTGTTATGGAAAATTATTTGAGAAATAAATATCTCCATCGTATTTGCATAAGATAATTATATGTACTCCGCCATACAATGACTGCTGTGATAAGTACATCAAGTCAAAAAGTACATTTATCATGTCTTTGGAAAGGCGTGGATAAATTATAGAGAATTTAGTTTTACTACCCTCTTTGCGAGGCTTCTTTAACAAGCTGGCTCTCCACACGAGTCGAATTGTTTCTTTTCCTCAGTCTATTTTTTTTTTACTGCGCCCTCCAGCGACGAATAGAATGCGCAATGGCAGTTATTGTACACCATCCAAAGTACCTTCATTGTTTAATACTGGCGGGTATTTTTTAAACACCGTACTTTTCTCATCGTTGATATGATGGGATGACGAAACGTCGCGCGATCGCGGAAATAACTGTGGTAAAATAGCTGTTTCTGGAAAATAGCATTATTGTTGTGTCGTGTTTTAGGTTAATATTAGAGAGAATAGCCTGTACAGTGCATGTTCTTGCAAAATCAATCAATAAATGCCAAAGTGAAGGTGGTATTTTGAAGTAAACCTTCATGCCCAATTTCCGGACATGTACAAAACTGCAAAAAGTGATTGAGCACCCTCATTTTTGTACGTCACCAATAAACCCTTTCACGGTTTAATCGATGCTATGTTGTTCACGGGGCAGGTCGAACACGCGTTGCTAGCTGTGTGCATGCGCATTATTTTTTTAAAGATTTTTTCCGGTAAACTGGACATTGTTGAAATTATCACTGATTCAGGCATGACGTCACCACAATACAATGGCCAAATGGGATAACCACAAGAAGGCAGGCTTGCTATGCCTAGTTGGCTTGTGAGCCCGCCCTCTTGTGGTTATGAGACTTGTGAGAAGGAGACTTTATTAGTATGCATTTCTTAAAAATTATAATGAAGTTTTTTTGTCACTTTCAGGAAATTAAGTGAAGAGCTTGAAATGAAACTTGGCAGTGACGAGGAAACAATTTGATACATGTGTTAAAGGCGCAGTCTTGAACTTATTGAGTTAATGCCGGTACATCTTACACCAAACATTAAGTAACAATGTCGCAACCTAAGAAGACGGACCAACGCCTCTCATTAAAAGAGGGTCATCTTGGGGATTTCCCCGACTCTGAGTGCAGCACCCCCCAGGGGTTCATGTATCAGACTAAATTTGTTGTTTTAAGTTATCTCGGCTTAGTACCACCGGATCTAGACCCAGGCTACTCGGAGTTTGACATACATTATGGAAGCTCCGCAAGCGTCACACCCTTCAGTGCATCTGAAGATGATCGCTCTAGTGCCTCGAGTGACTCAAGACATTCAAGCGTCTCGCGACGTTCTAGCGGTCTTCTGACGGTCAATGTTAAAGCTAATGCTCGACATTCCCCCAAGACAAGTCCACGATCTGCGCAGGCATCAGCTAGTCCATCCCCAGCTGTCCTGAACTCTGCTGCCGGTGCCTTGCCAACTTTCCAGGCCGCCTCGGCCAATGCTAGTGATGCGATCCCACCGCCGCCACCACCGTCTGCTTTTGGAGCCTCCATGACCGATGAGCTTGGGAAGCGAAGCTCAGTGGAGCTCATGTCACTAGCCAGTCAGATGTCTGAGGAGAGTGACTTATGCACTGATGCTGTTATTGATACTGAGGATGATTCGTCACATAGCCAGCCACTGAGCGAAGGATCTGGAGACAATCCAGAAATCAGAATAGGTATGGTATTAAACCTTGGAAGTTCACCTTGCTATTAAAGTAATGCTTGTGATCTGAAGCATGTGAACCACATCAAATGTGACCCAGATGTCGAGCAGTCTGGGCCACGTTTTTGTGACCAATTCTAAAAATTTAAATGCGAAAGCACTGGACTGTTCGGATGGTACCCGAAAATTATAGGTGGTACCCGGTTACTGCTCAGAATGTCCAAGTTTTTGCATTTTAATGGCCCTCGATCTACCACTGATTTCTGATTATGGTCGTGAAAACTTTGACCAGAATTTGCAACATCCTAATTTGGCACAGTTGGATCAGGTTTCTTGGGTGTGAGTGATAGCTGATGAAGGAAAAAATACCCGGAAAATTAGAGAATTGGTACCTTTTCACTGTGAATATGATGAAAAAAATGGCAATTTATCATGTTAAGTATTTACCATTTCAGTTCAATGTTAGGAATTGTGTTTCAATTTCCCCAGAACCAGCTATCCTGGATGATGATGGTGCTATTGATTCTTGGGAGATGGGGCAGAGAAATATGGAGCCACTACTTGAAGAAGTACGACAGGCCATGACACAACTACAGGAGGAATTCAAACAAGGTATTACTTAGGGCCCATACATCATTTGCAGTAACTTTATCTTTCAGAAGATGAAAAGACAACTCTGACTGAAAATGCTGATAGCAATGGTAACAAATAGGGCTGGGCGAATAGCTCGATTAATTGATTAATCGTGAGTAGTAAATGGTACTCGGACTCACGATTAGCATTTTAAAACTACTCGATTAATCGCGGCGGCGCGAGTACCGTTACATACTCGCGACTGTCACTGTTACACTGTGACAGTCCCCTTTCTTAAAAGACGGCCTGTGTGCAACTGAATTTTATTGTGTAGGCCTATGCTGACAATTTCAACACATAGGCCTACACGTACAATTACGTACATGTAGGCCTACGTGTTTTTGTTTGGTTTTTGATACGTTGCCAACTACTCGCGATTAATCGACTAGTCGCGAGTAGCAAACACCACTTGATTTGTTCCTGTGTAAAATGGTACCTTTGTGAGAGAAATTGCCAACTGAAGCAGGAAGTAGTGGTAAGAAAATTGTCAGACATCCAGTGTGGGGGATTGGGGAAGTCAGACTTGGAATAAGTCTACAAACGACAGGACCTAGGCCCCCCCCCCATCCGCATAGTGGATGTCTGCACATGTTCTTAATGGTACCCCTGATTGAAGGTGGTATTTAAAAAAAAATTGTCAGCACAACATTATTTTTCCCAATCATTCATGCACAAAAACCATGCATGGATTTTTCAGGTTTTCTGAAGTTTTACTTCACATTTATGTGAGATTTCTACAAAGCAGTTGTGTAATGCTGTTATTCCTGTTTTTAAAAGTTTTCCAATCATGTAATGTCTTTAAACTTTCATTTTAAAGTTTCTCTTGTTTGTGATTGCCAGTTGTTGCTGAGGGGGATGGGGTGTTACTCCCATCCGAGATCTGCCCAATTGACCGTGAAGCGCTAGTGGCTGAACGAATTGCGCAAATCGGAGACAAGATCATGGAGCAACGTGGCGAAGAACTCGAGAAGACGATGAGAATTCTGTTTGGGAGTCAGTCAGAGGAAAACCTGACCTACAGTGTCTTCAAGACACTGATTAAACAGATGATAACAAGTACAGCGCCTGGATGGTACCATGTAAGTTTACATTATCACATTGTCATTGTCACATTTCTGTGTTTGGGGAATTAATTCCTATTTCACTTAAAATTAGGTTTTGATTCCATTTTTAAAAACAGCAGTTGTTACTAAAATTACCAAAATAAATCTCACAAACTTGATACAAAACACTGTCAAATTCCTGAAATTTTCCGATTTGTGCACCCATTAACATTGAGAATTGCCGGGTACTTCTTGGAATCACCAAGATAATGGGAATCAATTCCTCAAAAAGATGGAATCGTGATTCCGATTCCCAACTTGGAATCGATTCTATTTGACTCCAGAGAGGATTTACCGAAGCCTGAATGAAATAACATAACAACTAAACAAATTGAATTTATCCAAAAACGAGTTTGCCGCATTATCCTAGGAAGACAGTACTGTGGTTATGAACATGCACTCTGTACTTTGTGTCTGGATCACCTTTGCAATAGAAGAACCGTGATAAAATTCGCTCTGAGTACATTTAAATCGGGTAAATTTAGCGAGTGGTTCCCTAAATCAAAAAGTCTGCATACTATGAATCTTAGATCAAGCAGAATAGTGGAGGAGTATAAGTGTACAACTAATAGATTTTCTGATAGCCCTGTGCCTTATCTTACAAGACTCATCAATAATACAGTTTAACATAGTGTGGTGGTGGTTTTGTAGTCTTGTGATTTCTACTGTTATTTTTATCTAAGTAATTACAATGTACTACCTTTTTTAATTTTGAGTTATATTGATGTATTTTTTATGTGACTTTTGATTGTAAATCACTGTGCAATTCAGCTTTTGGGCTGCAAAATAATGAGAATAAACCAAGATAATAATAACTACTACTACTTCCTTAGATGCAAAGAGAAACATACCAGAAACTGATCAAAATGATTTGATATTTGGTTGTCGTTTTCAGCTTGCGTTGATGCTCAAGTTTACCCGGCGAATGGCCCTGGGTGTCGTCAACAAAGGAGGCAAGGGGTTTGGGTCTCTTACTGAGTTCGCTGTCAAGTATATCGAGGAGAATCTCGCTCAGACGATCATCGATCAAGGTGGATGGGTGAGCATATATTCTTACAGTTTTGGGGACTGCATTGACGTACATGTAGCTGGACAACTTTAATGTTTAGTGATCTGCAGAAAAGCGGAAGTTTGATTCAAGCCGACGAAAGTCCCTCCAGTTGCGAGGCTACACAACAACCAGATTGTATTCAACAGTTTGGTTCCTTGATGACTCTTGTAACAAATTATAGGGAAAGTCATTCCACGTGTCTTGTGGCCAGACTAAAATAGCTAGTTAGTTAGCTAGCTAGTTAGCTAGCTACTTGGATGTTTTCGGTTGTTTTCTCTGAATCAGGCTATGTGCATGTCAGAAATATAAACAGCTAAAAAAAAATCTTGTTTCAACATGAACTCCACCAAGAAGAACTCGAGTGAGTAAACTATACACAGGGGAAGACAGAAAATTACAAGACCGAGCCTGGCGCTGAATAGATGACCTATAATAAGCTGCAGATTTACGCACGTGCATGAATGAGCGATGCCTATTAGTGGCGATGCTATTCATTCATTCATTCATTCATTGCTGGTTTATTATTAAAATCTTAATAGCAGCCAAAGGCTGAATTGCAGAGATCATAACAAAAACAGGTGCTTTATACATTATAAGAAAACACACAGATTCAGACATAAACTAAAAGTGTGGATTGAGACTACAGCCAATTGGCCAAGGTACTACTTGGTATTATTCACTAGCCGAATAAGAAAAGCAATGGGACTTTTCTTGAAACGTTCGGTTCTACAACGGAACATGGAGTACTGATCCGAGTTCCATAATTAATACCTAGTTGTAACAACAGGAGGGAGGTGTTTATTCAACACGGAAATGGGAAGTGATTTTGCAAATGAATGGCTCAAGTTGTGCCTTCGTACTTGCAGTGTATCTACATGTAGCTCAAGTAATTCCAAGGCATTACAGTACGAATCATACTCCATGAATAATTTTGCATGCCCGCTTCTGCACCCGCTCCGGATCTATACACTGCTTTTTAGTAACACCACTGGTCCAGATGGGTACAGCGTATTCTAAAACAGGGCGCACAAAAGAAACACAGGCAGTCAGGGCTCGAAATACCCACTGGACCGGTGGACCGAGGCCAGTAATTTAAGCCTCGGTCTAGTGCTTTCTCTACCATACTAGACCAGTGGTCCAGTGCATTTTTAAACTGAAGAACAGTAAATCCACGTTCCTTGTAGCTTTGGTCTTGTAAAAATAGCGGCGGTCCAGTAAATGATTTAAGCTACTCACCCTGTGGTCTAGCAGATTTTTAAAAGAAATTTGAGCCCTGTGGCAGTGACCAAGTCACTGGCGGTTAGGTGGAAATGCTTCAACTTAGGTAACATAAACAAGCGTTAGTTAGCACGCTTGATCATGGAATTAATTTGTATGTCCCACTTAAGATCTGCTTGGATGAACATGCCCAGCAGTTTAACCACATCACTGCGCTCAATAGTGACGTGATTCAGACTTAGTACAGTTGGAACTGATTTAACACGTGAGAAACAGATGTCCAAAGTTTGGCGCTTTTAAGGGTTTATGGTTCTTTCTGCATATGATTTGCCCGCCGATCTGCTTGCGATTTGCGATTTTCTTTTGAAAAATACTCTGAAATTTTAGATTGGAAGTTCCCCAAAAGGTAAGAGGCAAGGGTTTTTATTCATAAAATAATGATTGGTTACAATGAATTATGATTTAGGAACCATCCATAATGTACGTATAAGGACAAAATGCCGATTTTTAATCCCCCTCCCCCCGTGCTCATTTTTGGCATTAATTGTGAAACCATATTGACATTGGTGTACACATTGACTCTCCTCCCCCTCCCTCACCCCTTTGTGTGTACAGACTTTATGGATGGTTCCTAACGATTATGCCCAGTTTTCAAACATTGTAAACTCTGATTCTACCTTAAAGACAATATGGAGTACCTTAACTGTCTTGACTATTATTTTGTTTCGAAGTTTGTTTTTTAAAATGACCAAGAAAGAGGTGTTAAGTTTCTGATATATTTATTAAAGTTTGTTTTGCCCTTTCTCGATGTAATTATTAACACTGTATACTCGGTGCTTTCCCAAGACACTTTCAAAAACTTCATAGTGTGCTCAGGTGGGGCAGGTAACCGGAAACGCAGGTATTTTGTTTACACAGGTAAACTGTTGTTTGTATTTATATTCTTAGTTCAACCAGAGTCTTGAAAAATACATTTTTGTTTAACAAGTTGATTAATGTTTGTGATGTTATTTTTGACAGGACGCCATGACCAATGTCAACTTGGATGATATCAACACTGAGATCCTATCGGAGTTATCATCGGGTGCCGGATCGCCCCTCCCACTCTCCTCCCAAGATAGCCACGCCTCTCAAGAAGTCCACACATCCCAAGAAAGTCGCGATTCCCATTCCCTCCAGGCGCCCACCTCGCCCGATGTCGGTACCCCGGTGGATTCACCCAACTGGATGACGGACAAACAAATGAGTCAGTTCAACTCTGGTGGTGAGGAAGGCTTAAACCAGCTTAGCGAGACCTTGTTGGAAACCTCACCAAATCAAATCACTCGTCGAATTCGCTCGGAATCTAAACCTGAAGATCTCGCTAGTCTGTTTGTAGATGCCTCCTCGGAGCAACCAATGACGCACTCAGTGTCCAGCCCTGAGAATATGGGAGGTGAGATTTCCAGCCAATCAGGGAGGCTTGATATATCCCACTCTGCCCCTAGTGGTCTATCGACACTTGGCGGTGTGGAGGCTACAGAGGGCTCCCTCATGGAGGTGGACTCTCAGGTTTTTACCGAGTCCAGTGAGAGCATGACAATTGTTGGAGATAGCGACCTCTCCAGTAGTGGTGAGATGCAGGGTGTTCAGAGCAGCGGGGAGCATAAGGCATCAGGGGTTGGGAAGGTAGTGGCTGCTGTCACTGGTGCTGCTGGCTCATTGTTTGGTGTTAAGAAGAAATAATAGTGAAGTTTCTGTTGTTCACAGTTAACCAATAACCCGCAAGTGAAATGACGTAATAATCCTCTCCACGCATGATAGGCTTAAATGAAGTACTCAGCGAACCGCTGCTTATTGTGTTTGTGTTGAGTACGTCAAACTCACTTTTCTTTTACCAAAAAAGTATTTTTGGTAAAAAAATGTATGATAGCGAAATGCCTATGACGTTGAATTCACGGACCAATGCCATTTTTATCAGAGTACTCCAAACATGAACCCGTGCGCGTCGTAGTTTTGTTTACATTGATGTCATTTCTCATTCTGTCCATACAACAACCTTTAGTGAATTTTACGTCTTCAGTATGTACCGGTATATGAGTCTTTCCATGGTAAAGGGGCATTTTGGCAACACAGACCTTTGTCTGGTCTCAAAATAAAAGAAATAAGTTTCAGCTCTAAAGAGATAACTTAGGCCCAAAAAGGGTTACAAATAGTGTGACAACATGCCTTTCTAAAAACCCTTTATACAAATGTCCACTATACGCTCGTAACTGGGATGGCCTAAAATGTAACACGGGTGTCCATACTGGTTACGAGCGTATATTGGAAATTTGTACACAGGGTTTTTAGAAAGGCATGTTATCACACTATTTGTAACCCTTTTTGGGCTGAAACTTATTTCTTTTATTTTGAGACCAGACAAAGGTATTTCCTCAAAAATATGGTCTGTGTTGCTAAAATGCCCCCTTTACTGTGTGGAAAGACCCATCTACACCTTGGTGTCGTACATGTAGGTAAGATGTCATAAACTCAGTTAGGACATATGATGTGTCTCAGACTTAAGACAGTTATATAGACCGTATCGAATAGCCGCCATTTCGTCGGGCACCTTTTGTTACTTAAAGGCACAGGCTCGTCAGCAATGCGCGCCCGCCAAATGTGTGCCACGCAATACGCAGCTCCATAGCAAAGGCATGGAGCTGCGTGTTTCGAGCACGAATTTGGCGGGCGCGCATTGCTGACGAGCCTGTGCCTTTAAACCGTGCCTTTAAACAATATGTGGAACTATGCATGTCCTCAAGGAACAAAGAAACCGCCCCACGAAGCAGCTATTCGATACAGTCTATTGCAATCCACCTCCTCAATCCTCCAAAATCTTATAAATTTGATGTACATGTACATGTAATCCCTGGTACTGTAAGGAATTTATCTAGTCATATACATGTATGTCAGTATTAGCATACTTATATCTGTAATTAGTGTGAGATCGTCAAGGTACTGAGAGAAAAGTTAGTTTCTTTGAGGAAACCTGAGGGAGTAATGTTGAACCTCATTAATAAAAGGTCTTTTGGTTCTTTGCAGATTACGTTGTTATCATAGGAACCTAGTATAGAGCCTTTGCACGGCGGCCATGACAGGGGGCAATCACATTGTTACCATGTGTTATGCATGAGTAGGTGCTTTGTGGTTCTATTGTTACATCATTTAAATAAGAAAACCTGCCCCCTGTCATGGCCGCCGGTGCAGAAGCTCTAATAGAGGAATGAAGCAAAAATGATTGAGACCTGAATTTTTGTTTATAAGCAGAATGTTTTGTTAACAGTGCTCTTACTATCAGGGTTCAACTGTATACCACTGCCAGACAGAAGGGCGTAACTGATGTTTGGCACCAGATTACTTATATGGCCTTCTGCAGGGCACCCGACATATTGTCTTTCAGTTTTGTTGTATTTATTTGTACTTGGGTTTCGTTACAAACTCTACAAATTGAGTGCAGTAAAAGTCACAATTGCCTTTGCCTTCAAGTCCTTATAGAAGAATTTAAAATTGTCATCCAATTGTCTCAGTGCCTTCATTTGTGATAGAATTTGCAAATGAAAAGACTAGCGACGTGTTACAGTTTGCCACTTGCACAGTTGCGCTCAAAACAAGACTTTCTACGCATATGTTAAGCCTGGTTTCCATATCAAATGCAGAGAGTTCTGCAAACTAGACGTAATCTGGAACGCAGACAGTAACGCAGACAGTCGGCAAAGTTGAACTAAGTTTAACTTTGCCGATTGTTTCCGTCAGTATTTGCATTACAGTTATTTGCCTCCAGTCTGCGTGCACGCATTGCGATTATATGGAAACTAGGCTTTGCAGTTGACAAAAGTCAACATCACAGCAACCGACATGGTAACGACGCGAGGGAGTCATTGTTCATGCAAGGAAAGCCTCACTGTTTTGTCAATATGGCGGAACCGTGCAAGTGATCGGCTCGGCATCCAAGATAGGCTGCCAGTGCTAATTTAGAATTTGTCAATCTGCCGTTTACCACACATTCATTTCCTTATTTAGTGGCTGCACGCTACAAAAGGACTAGCAAGGTTATTATTATTATTATTATTTCTTTCTGGTATTCATACCAAGGATTCTTCAATAGTGCTCATTGCACTGTCACTCGTAAGCGTGAGGAAACCCATGAAGAATTAGAATTAGAAATGGCCAGAGACACCGGGGAATCCCCTTGCTCTTCACGAAAGAATGCTCTGGGATCTTTAGAGTGCGTTACCATTACCTAACACACTGGACCAACAGCTTTACTTCCGAAGGATGGAGCAAGTGTGGTTGAGTGCCTTGCCCAAGGGCACAGGTACCGCAGCCGGATTCGAACCCGCAACCCCAAGTTTTCACCCATGATTGCGAGTCAATGGCCCTAACCACTCGGCCACGGTACCCCACGTTGGTTGGTCTCTATTTAGAGAGATATGGAATTTCTCCTGTCCCAACTTGACCATTATTTTCAGTGAGGACTTCTCATAGTACAACATATCGCTGGTCTGATATGTTAATAAAATGATGCAATTGTTATTTCTTTTATATTTCTTTTTTACTTTATTTTGCAATAACATTTTTTAATGCAGCTTTAACAGAAGATGCTCAGATTTGTTATTTGCGCAAATGCTTGTGGTTTCACTGCAGCCAATTTTTTAATATAAATTTCTGTTTACAAATTTGATTTTTTTACAAATTTGGCCAATATTTTCAGCAGTTGTCTGTACAAAAAGTTAGGACTTGCAAAAATCCATTTTGCTAAAAGTATTGAAAATTTTCAAGCTCGAATCCAAAAGACAAATTTTTCAGAATTGGTTCATGAATGTGTACCTGGATGATTTTGGAAACTATAATTAGTGATGCACATAGTCACCAGATAAATGAAATAAACAAATATAGAACTGTATTGTTTATTGCCTTCTCAGTTCTGTGGTGATTCGTTGCTACATCATTACTGTTCGTGATGTGTTTTGTACCTCTAAACCACACTTGAGAAACAAAATGTACAATCATGTTGTGTGACTTTTGAATGAAGTTGTAATTAATAATGCTATAAAACATTCTCAATTACTTGTAAATTAAGTAAGTTGGAAATACATGTCGTACTTAAACAGGCCTCGATATTATAAAAACCAAGGAGCATGTCACCCTGTCCTTGATTTTGTCTGAATATCGGAGTGCACCGGGAAGAATGTAACTTTAATTTTGTATGTCAGATGATTGTCTGTACATATATATGAGGCTGTACCTTTAAATACTTGAGGTAACCTTTATAACATGATGAATTGCAGGGTTGTAGTCGAGTCCATCACAAGTCTTTCACAAGTCTAGAGCCGATAAAATCACAATTCCGTGACAAGTCCCGCAGACGTCCAGTAACAAGAAGCAAGGGATGAACACGCACAAAATAATGCCTTTGTTGGAGTTCATTTGAATAGCTTGTGATTTGAATTAAGACCCAGGGACTTGTGGTGGACTTGTGAAGCTTGTGAGGACTTGTGATGGACTCGACTACAACCCTGGTGAATTGTACTTATGGAATCCCCAGAAAGGAACTTGAAGTCGTCGTTAAATTGTTATGTTCGTATCCAGCAGTATTTATTTATTTATTTAACACTTGCTTGGACTCCATGGCAGTTGAACCGTATAATACCCAAATATTATATAGAATTATAGAGAAAAAAAAGGTGGTTAAATGAAATGCAAGAAAAAAAAAACATTTTGCAAGATTGATAGACGGCCGAAGTGTGACGTGTTGCCATGGTAATTGGCTCTAAACATGGCCGTCGGAAAAAGTACCATTGCAAAAGCAATTTTTGTTCACTTGATCCGAATATTTGTGATGTAATATACGATGGTATTTTTTTTTTTAAATCGTTATAAATTGGAGTTGTGTATATTTTTAAAAAAAACCAACATGTGACCCCATCACAGTCATGCCAACACGATATTAAGGAGAGTATAGATGCATGTAAAACGCAAACGTGAACGCGAAATGGCTTGAGCACTGGTCATATCTGTAGGAGGTCTCAGAACCCAGGATCGTATTTCTGTCACGGCAAAAGAGTTATCTTGCCACGAAAGTCATATTTGTGGATTTTTGTTTTAGTCTGTTCTAAGATTTCCTCAAAGTAACGACCAAGTGCTCTAAGCATTTCGCGTTCACGTTCGCGTTTTACGTGCGTATTAAAGCATCCCCTTTAGGGAGGTTTAGATGCACGTAAAATGCGAAAGTGAACGCGAGATTCTTTCAGCACCGGTCACCTCATGAGGAGGTCTTAGAACTCGGGCTCGAATCTTGGTCACATCAAAAGTTATATTTTCATCTGTTCTAAGATCATCTCAGAATAATGACCAAGTGTTCAAAGCAGTTCGCGTTCGCGTTTTACGTACATCTAAACCTCCCTATTATCTACAGTGCATTTTGTGCGGGGAAAGTCGTATGAAAAAGATCTGAATAAAGTGTAAATCATGGAAGCATCCAACGTGTGAGCATTTTTACTTTCGTGTAATAATCCTGAGGCTTGGGATTTCAATTTGGGTGTTTTTCTCCTCTGATATTCAGGGGGGGGGGGGGGGGGGGGGGGAGGGTACGTGGGGGCGCACGCACCCCCCCCCCCCCCCCTTTTCAAAAAAAATAAAAATAATATCCACTTTTTGTGCACACTTTTCCTGCTTAAAGTGGTTAAATATTACCACAGAGCATCTCAAATCCATCTTGAAGCCGTTAGGTTTCTATCCACCCCCCTCTCTTGGGGGTTGGGGGTTGGAGGGGGGGGAGGGGGGGGGGGGGGGGTTTGGGGGGGGCGGCGGCGGTACCATCGGCCCCATATCGTGCTGAATATGTTTAAATTGGGCTTTCTGGATTACTTATACATGTACATGTATAATGAATACAAGCTGCTCATATGCAGTACGATATGTGGCAGAGTGTCTAAACTTTCAAGGAATTTCAAAGGAATTCCTTTCAGTTTTTAGGGGAGTTAGTGCATTAACAAAAGGAAGAGTGTGTTGAGGTATATGGGCGTTAGGGGGAGTCCCTTTTCCACACATACTGGGTATATGTGATATGGATGCTTTAGGGAAGAGTGTGTTGAGGTATATGGGCGAGTCCCTTTTCCACACATACTGGGTATATGTGATATGGATGCTTTAGGGAAGAGTGTGTTGAGGTATATGGGCGTTAGGGGGAGTCCCTTTTCCACACATACTGGGTATATGTGATATGGATGCTTTAGGGAAGAGTGTGTTGAGGTATATGGGCGTTAGGGGGAGTCCCTTTTCCACACATACTGGGTATATGTGATATGGATGCTTTAGGGAAGAGTGTGTTGAGGTATATGGGCGTTAGGGGGAGTCCCTTTTCCACACATCGTGCTGGGTATAAAGCTGACTGGAAAGGTGCCCGACCCTTATGCATTCCAAGCCTCGTCTTCAGGTCGAGGCTTGGAATGCAATACGTCATTGGCACATTTCCAATCAGCAGTTTGAATTCTACAGAACTGATTCATGGGGACACTATTGAACCATTCAAACGCGTGAATAGGGTCTGTAAAATTAATACCAGTTTGTGCTTTCAACCGGTGTCATATTTGTGGTTTCGGGTTGTTTTGTGATTTGTACTTTCCCACATTCTTCACGTGTTTATTTTCCCCAGCTGGAGTCTGGCGAACGTTTATGTTTGGTCAATCAATCGCATATCCTGAACTTTCTTTAACCCAGAGCGTTAAAGGCCAGTTTATCGTTTGCACGATTAAACTTTAACCAAATTCTTGAATAATAACAGTCATTTGTACATATCCAAAGAATGTTGGTATAAACTATAGTCTGCAGATATTTGAGCAACCGATATAGAGGCAACAATGAATGCTTCAGAAAACCTATAAATCCATGCAAGTTTTGTTTTGTGAAGTTAATGTTAAAAATAAGTCTGCACACTCATTTCTTTAAAAGCCACTGTTAATTTCTTACGGGCACCTTTTTAGACAGAAGTAAATTAATGTTGTCTTCTTCTTCTTTGCGTGTCCACAAACTAAATGCATGACTGCCACAAGGTCACACCTTCTTCCGCAACCTAATTGGCTTCTCCTAGGTCTTGAGCTGTGTACAGGTGCTCCAGTGAGGGACATCTTAGCAGATACTCCATTGTTTGTGGTTCAGTTCCACAATGGCAAGTGAGGTCGTCGTTGTTGTGGTTCATTCCCCACCTGTCAAGATTCACTTTGCAGCGGCCTATGCCACTTCTTAGTCTGTTGAGACACTTCCACTTAGTTCTATTATAACTAGATCATGTCTTGTGGTACAAAATGCTGTAGCCTTTTCTCCCACAACCATGACAACAGGACTCTGGTGTTCTCTGGTGGTGCTTCGAGTGGGGGACTTTATGCAAGAAGCTATGCATTGATTTCAGTCGACTCTGTGTTAGTATGTGACCGTACAGAGAATGCCGCTCATCTTAATGTGGTGTTTGTCACCATTGTTGTCAACACATTAAAGTAAGGTTTTTCTGACAACTCATGAGAAGTAAAATGTTGGGTGATTATACATGATGTAATGTGCCTTTAAGTCCCATCATTCAATCTCCCCACCCCCCCCCCCCCCCCCCCCCCCCCCCCCCCCCCCCGGCAGAAAGATGACTCAACCGAGTAGTCTGCAACTCCTGTTATTTGTTCACGCATTCGCGTTCAATACGTCTCATTTTCAAGGTTTTATAAATATTCCAGAAATCAGTTTTGAACGCTCAAATTTTTCCTTTTAGACTTTCTTTGTTCCTTACCGGGTTAGTTCCGGGTGTGCTAAAAATACAGAAACCAGACGCATCCCACCCTGGTTTTTATTTTCTCCAGTTTCATTCCGTTTGTGGTATGGTGAAACAAAAGGAAAGGGTTCAATAATTTTTCTAGGACACGTACAGGTTTTTCAGATAAAAATGTAATTTCAAAGACAGAAAACTTGATTTGCGTATTGTAATTTTGTTGACGGAATTGTAAAATGTATAAAGTGGAAATGGTAGTTTTTAGCATGCACACTATACATTCACATCTAAACCAAAGTGCGCATGTGCCCGTCGTATTTTAAAAATAGCAATGAAGTATTCGGTATAAACAGCCGAAGCGTTACGTGTTGCCATGGTAATTGGCTCTAAACATAATGACCGTCGGAACAAGTACCATAGACTACTAAAGTGAAAACGTCACCCTTTGTGTGTTGCCATGGTTTTTGGGTCTACACTAAAACCAGTGAACTGTTTCCCTGCGCTATACCAATGGACGTTTCAGATTACCAGCGAATGTTTAGACCCAATAAGCCAGTTGCGTGATAGATTTGCATAAATCATAGAGTCCTGCCTCTGCGCTCGCATATAAGAGAGTCATGCACCAGACTACCAGGCCGTTGGCAACGGTTGCTAAGTGGCAAGGGGGTGCACGCTAGAACATGTTAGCCGGCGCGAAAGTCTGTACGGTACCTGGAATATCTCGCACATTACTCTACGCATTTTGAAGCTGGACCATCCGAAATTACATGTTGAAACAAGTAGTCATCGTGAATTTTCGTTAAAATAGCGAAACAGAACGTGTTTTTAAAAACTTGAAATCGATGTCAACTTTGAAAGCTGGAACGTTTCCAAACTGCAATGATGCATTCAAGAAAGTAGAGAAACGATTTTGGGTGATGTGACTGGTTTGAAGTTGCTGATCAACATGTTCAATCAACATGGTCCAGCTTTGTAAATGAATATTCATACTCTCTTTATAGCGCCATCAAGATGTTGTTTAAATTAGAGAATAAAGAAACGAGTTATAATTGGTGGTCTAGTGCAGGTAAAGCATAGACTATCAACCAGAAAGACCCGAGTTCAGTTCTCGCTGTGGTTATATACCATTATCTTTTTCAGTAACTGAGGAAATACTTTGAAACATTTCTGAACTGCAGTTGGGTTTGAAGAACGTGCATTAGTATACATGTGATATCCACCAATCAGACAACGATGTGCTGTAGGCCTATGTCGTTTGGAAATAAAAGAATTAGCTGGCGGGGCCAGGGCCGTGGACTAGGAGTGGCTGGGGAAGAGGTGATACACAATCAAGGTATATCTAGGCATGATTTCGGCAGGTGCACATCCATACAAAAGCATATTTTAGTTGCTACAGGTGTTTTTCCGACACAATACTGCAAGTAAATGTCAACTGGTCATGTGCACGCTGGGTAAAAGTTTGATTTATTGCAACATTTGCCAGCATAAATGAATGAATGATTGAATGTGCATTATCATCTTCAGGAGTAAATGCAGTAAATGGAAAATATTAATATTTTGTTAACCGTTTTTCACATAACTCCCGCGGCGCCCACTCGCCCTGCAGGTGGCCTGGGACATGCAAATATTGAAATTTTGTCAAGTATGAACCTTTGGTAACAGGTAAAATAGAAAGAGACCTTGGAAAATTGAATAGGCCTAAATATCGTCATTTTGACTTCTATACAAAAAGTGGTTTGTTGTTCCCAAATCGACGTGTACACCGAATCGATGTTAGCGATACACAGAAAACAAAAACGAAACCCCCAACATTTTTACCGATACATGTAATGCATACTAAAGGTTTGTAAAAGGCACAACGTTCGTTAATTTTTACGCGTTAGATACGAAATCTTCAATTTTTTATGAAATGTTATGAAATTACACAAAATAAACTGCATGCTTCATATGCTTGTTCATCAACCCTAAAGCATCCATATCGCATATACAAAGCACGATATGTGGCAAAGGGACTCCCCCTAATGCCCATATACCTCAACACACTCTTCCTTTTTGTTAACGCACCAACCCCCTAAAAACTGAAAGGAATTCCTTGGAAATTCCTTGGATGTTTGAGACACAATGGGGGAACAATGGTAGGGGGGATACCCTCTGCCACATATCGTGCTGCATATGATATTACAGATTGTTACAATGCATAACTGTTTACCATTTCAAAGTCTATTCTTTTGAGGTAAGCTTTTGAAGGAGCATGTGAGAACAATCCACCAACAGAACATTACAAAGTGATAAATGCAATTGCGAGATGTCTAATTTTCATAAATCTCACCGCGTTACCTTCGGTGGATTTTATTCTACATACTATAACGTCTAATTTGAAAGCCCATAACTTGTACCAACTGTTCCTATACACAATGTAGCCCATAATAATGAGATAGATAACGGTATATACATAGCAGGGGGCTTACGTAAGAGGTTCACATAATTTCAAAATATACAAATGATATTCACAAATGATATGTAGATTCACAAACTGCATATGCATCATTGTTGTTCCTCCAAACCACTGTGCTCCAAACTGACAAAGTAAACTTGTCATTGCTTTTGGAGACAGTATCAATGAATGTATGGCGCAAGGTATTTCGTTTAAAAAGGGATATATCATATAAAATTAACCAAAAACGGTTTAATTACATCAGTATAAAGCAGGCCTCCCACTGTGCGATTTTTGCCACGAATTTCCAACGATTAGGTACGATTTGGTGAGATTACCAGAGACTGTCTGTAGACTCTATACACAATCGTACCTAATCGTTGGAAATTAGTGGCAAAAATCGCACAATGGGAGGCCCGCTTAAGTATAAGCCAATAAGCGTTGTTTTAGAGTGTTCTTTAAGCACATGATCACATTTGGACCCATCTTGTCAAAACAGGTCAAATTTGAGTTAAGAAAATCCACAATAACATTAGTTCCAAGAACCCCTCGCAATGAGACGTTTTAAGGTTTTTTACAAACCTTTAACGTGAAATAAAAGTTCATGCGATTATAGAGTATTTTTCTGTCGGAGTACTATAAGTCTCGGAAAGATCTCGCCAAAACCTTGCGAGAATGTTTACAAGCGTGATTTCATTATCGTTAAAATAGTGAAAGGTCTCGACAAATATTTTCTCATTCGTGGTATTACAAGTTTATATTTGTATTAAGGTAATCTGCCAAGTCCCAAAGGCTTTCCTCTTTAAGGAGGGTCGACTCTACAAATACATAGTCCATGTACAATCAATTTCGTTAAAATAATAACAATGCAGTACTGTGGTGTAGGCCAATATATCGTACGCTTTAAAATTGCATGTCATCAAATCATTTTGTTACAAAATGAACATTCGCAAATATGCAAAGATATTGCATCACCACATTCTATCTATTGATTTGTCTATACCAAAGTAAGCGCATGTGAAACAAAGTTGCCTAGTACTTTTATACTTAATAAATTATCTAAAGACGACCATTTGATTAAAACACTGAGTAAGTACATTCTCCGCTAAACGAAATGGTTAAAATATCAATTAAGAAATCCCACTTGTTAAAAACTGGTACATTATAAGGTCTAATAATTTAAAATGTTTTTAATAGAAAAATAAGAGTTGTTATAAGCCCATAATGAAGCAACTAATGACTATTAAAGTAGACTGAAAAAAAAGTAATCCCTTAACCATTCTTCATCAGAATGCTGCTTTTAGTACTTTGCTTGTCTTTATAAATGTACGTACACCAATTTTTGTTTGGCAACTGGGTGTGGAAAACATGACTAAATTGGAGTAGGGAACTCAAGCTTCGATCGTTGAAATACGGTCATTCTTTCGTTCCCATTTACCATGGATTTAAAATATAATTGCACAGTGTGTCGTTCATTGCAATGACATAGCAGTCTACTCCATCTACCAAAGGAAATGCATAGTAAAAGCGTAAATATAGATCCTCTGCTCCAGCGGCCATGACAGTGGTCAAGTTTTCATATATATATATGATGTGACAATAGATCCACAAAATGCCTATTCATGCATGACGCATGGTGACAATGTGACTGCCCCCTGTCATGGCGGCCCGTGCAAAGGGTCTATTTTATACCAGCACCAGTATAAACAAATTTATGACTTTTTGAACGGACTCCATCCTCGTTTCTTCTTCTGTTTACGCCCCGTAGCAGTTGGCTGTTTGTCCGGCTCTTTAGCGTCTTCCAAGTTGGGTTCTTCCACGACCACCTTCAGTTTGTTTGAAGGCGGCACGGAGTAGGTTCCTTTCTCCATCTGATAGTACTCATCAGACGAGTCGGAATCCAACCGCCCGGCCCGTTTACTAACCTGCTTTTGCTGCATGGTTTTTGGCTTGGTCATGTCCATATACCCACTGGTCACATTATTATCGTCGTCAAGTTCTAGATAGGATACTTCAGAAGCAGTGGAAATCTTACGGCGAGCGTCCGGAGCGAACGTAACAGTCTTTTCAGAATCCGGATCCCAGTCAAACGTCTCGGCGCCTTGATAACACTCGCTATCGGAGCTGATGTCTGCGCCGTAGTTGGCATACGATCCCTGATCCGGCTCTAGGGTGAAGTACCCCGGATTCATGTTGCCGTCCGTTGTCTGGTACGGCTCTCTGTATGATCCATCTGTTGATGAGTTATCCGGATCCTGCCGGTTGCCTGAAGTCGGATCTGGCATGGGTGTTCTGGAGGACACTGTCCCGCGGGCAGAGCGCTTCCCACATTTCTTGATACTCTGCGATGCTATGTATATACCTTCGCCCATGCCATCGACTGTGCCCGCATCTGGAGGGATTTCATAGCGCGCATCGCTACTGTCTTCACTGTTTTTGCTGTTTGCGTTTGCCGAACGTTTCTGGTCGTTTGTCTGCGAGGCCGAACGGGTTTTCGTTGCGCCGAGTCCCATGTAAGATGCACCGTCGTCCGTCATGGAATCCTGCCTCTGTAGCGATTTACCTGGTTTCAATTTGCTGTTTATAGTTTCTTCTCCGTGTTCCATGTACGATCCGGCCTCGATATAGTCGCCACTCTCACCATCCATCATATCATGGTCTTCGGTATTGGGCTTCAAAGCTGACTTATGTGGACTCTTTTTCTGGGAAGACACCGATGGTTTGCGGACGCAATTTAAGGAGGCCGACTTCTGCAAAGCTTGATAGGTTGACTTTTGTTGGCCAGATTCATTTGCCTTCTCGTGCAGGTTTTTGGCATTATCTGGTGACAATACGGATGACGGGGAAATGATCCCACTGATGGTCTTGACAGGTTTTCTGCTGGGGGAGCTCGTTTTGGAAGCAGGTGTCTTAGTCAAGTTTGGTTTGCGCTTTGGCTCTAATCCGGTTGGCAGTGTTATCACTTTGGGGACCAATTTGACGCGAGTATTTGGAGTCATGTACGAGTCGCCGTCAAGAAGGATAACCTCTTGAATGGAGACTGCTTTACGGAGTGGTTTCGGGCGAGTAGTAGGCCGAGGTCTCTCCACTGTGTCTGGGGAGAGTTCGATGTAGGTTCCTGGTTCTCTCTTTGTCGTAGCACGGTTTTGATGAGGAGCGGTATGCCAGGATTTGGTCCTCTCATCGGTGAGATCTTTCTCGGAAACCATTGACCAGTTTGAGAAGCTGTTGTGGCGCGCTAGTCTGTCCGGATGGAGAACTTTGTTCCTCCGTTCCATCATGCCAGTGTCGATACCGTTCAGAGAGTCCGCGTCGGACTCGGTAGCTACTAATTTGGAGTTGAGTCTGCGTACTTTGACGATGAGGCCGAGGATAATGAGACAAAGTACAATGTTGACGGCGACTGCGAAGAGAAACGCCCCGAACCACGGTACGCACAGCTGTGACGTAGCGTGGACGGTCGGACCGGATGGATGCGTCGAGTTTGGTTTGTGCAGCAGAATCACGCTTCGGGCTTCAACGTTCGTGTCTCGATACGGTACTTGGCAAACCACGTTCGTTGCATTGTCTCCCGCCCGAACGTTCTTCACAATGAGAAGCGAACCGTTTTCTGTCACCATCATGCGTTCAGCATCCATCTTGGGGAATGTAACCCAATTAATTTCGGTCATACTCGGTGTGGTGCTGCACAGGAAATAAACGTCGTCCCCTTCGGAAACATTCACCGAGCTTCGTGTAATGGTGACAATCGGCCATTCCAGTATCCGAAGTGGCCCGAACGTGCATGTCTGTTCCTCGTTGCTAAACGCTGGGCTGGTCACACGACAGGTTACATTAGCTCCTTGAAGATCCCAAGTTGCGACCAAGTCCAGTTTAGATACCATCTTGTCCGGAGATTGGACCGTTCGGTAGGGTAACGAATCCGTGGTGTCTCCCTCTACCGTCCACACGGAGCCAATCTGGGGATTACCTACTTCAGATACACAGGTTATCGTGAGTTCAGTCCCCGTAAGTAAGGTCTGACTGCCGTTATGAGAACAGTATGGATACCCGCTAGCTGGGAAGTACAAGATGGATAAAATCACGGTAGCCGAAGCCATAGCCGAGTAGCCGTTGCCGTTATTCCGAAGCACCTGACACTGATAACGACCATCATCATCTCGTGTAACGTCATTAATAATCAGTTTATACGTCGTCATGTTGTCACCCGAGATATTAGCATAGGTGACAATCAGCTGGAACCGTGATGACATCATGGGACCTACGTCATCACCCCACGTGATGGACATCTGATTCTTGCTCCATATGACCACTTGAGACTGGTTGAGGCTCCGGACCTCGCAAGTTAAAGCTGTAGAGTGACCCTCCATAGGGTGACTTTGGGAGGCGCTCGCCCGGACCGTCACATCGGATTGTGCCACGTCAAATCGCAAGACGAGAATCAAAGCGAGCAGGGGCGATAAGGTCATCTTGAAGCGGTCCTCCATCTTGGTCATTCTGTCCGTAAGATTGAGATGGAATGAGATTGCGTCGTGAAGTCACTGTTTTTGGTAAAGCGCGTATACGGGCACTGTTCGTAGGAATACGGCACTCGGGTTTTGGGACAGTTGCGCAGAGTTAAGGGATGACGCTAAATCACCAATGTCAAAACAGCAGCTTTGAAGAGCAGTCGTTTGTCAGCTATGCAGTCAGTTCTCTAAACTATACATGAACGTCGCTCAAGATGTGTTGTCCCAAACTGTCTCTTGCTTTACCGCTGAAATGGTTTGGTTGAGTAAAGTGAATGGTGCTGTTGGGTAAAGAAAGAAAATTTCCGATTAGCGGTTTTTAACAGAACTTCACAATCACGACGCACCGAAGTCAACGTTAAGCTGAACCGAAACAACTTTTTACATGCAAAATGAATTTTCAAGACCACGATTTCAGAATACTGCCCGGCCCATTTCTAATGCTCGCGTCACAAGCGCATCCAGTTTTTCTTTAGCCAGCGTGCGGAACGAGCACGAGCACGGCGCGGTTTCAAACGTGGTGCTTCTGCCGTGTCGAATTTCATTCCAGTTCGAAGTTGGGCCGCAATTGTGTTTACAATTAGGAATACGCATGCTCACGGCTCGTATGCGAGCAAAGAAATAACCAACAAACAATTAAGCGCATCAAAATAATAAATATGGCGACTTACAATGAACAGAATGTAAAACGCACGTGCACAACGTCCATGACGTGCACAAGACTCATCCGCCATGTTGGATGTATTTAGATTCGACTGGGAGTTTGCAATTGAGTTCGACGTTTGAAACCACTGCCGTGCTTACGCCGTGCTACCGTCGCGCCAAATTTAATTTTATTCGATACGGCATAAGCACGACGTTTGAAACGGGAGGATGCATTGAGAACCCATCTCGAGTTTTGAGCAGGTCTAAGTGGCTAGTTGATTATTTGTACTTAACTGGCGATTTAAATACAATGGCCAGAGGTCTATTTCACAAAGCGATAGGTTCACTCTTCTTATATTGGGCATTGCTGTTGGAATTAGGGCGCATTGAACTCGTCTTAACTTTTGTGAAATCTATCCCTGGACTGTTTGATGAGACAAAGATTGGAAGGCCATCGCATAACGGTCTTCATGGGTCTGTGAACATTGATCTTCTATTGTTGTAGACTTTTGACTCGAGTTATCCTTGGCTTTTGTTGTCATTTTAGAGAGGTGGATTTGACATGGTAGAAGGTTAATCACGCACTGGGTGATTATTTGTTGGCGAGTGGCCCACATAATACACACATCAATGCGTTAACTGAAAAATACACCGGACAATGTCGGACAAGTTCGGCCAAATATATGCAAATTGTGGAAAAGGGTAAAAGCAGCAAACTGGAAGTACAGTGCACTCGACCCATGGATATAGAATCACTGGATGAAGTATGCAATAGCAGTTGGCTATACGAGAATTGAAGCCATGCGCCGGCAGCCATTGTACCCCACGAACAATGCTTGGCCTAGACTGCTCCCCGGCCCATGCGATCGCTTGCATTCCACTTAACACATGTGGACTAGTGAAGACAGTATGACCAGTCTAGGCAAGGCATTGAATTTGGTGGGGTACAATGGCGGACGGTGGCTTCAATTGTAGACGTCGTTGCTTCATTTAGTGATTATATATCGATGGCTCGACCATGTACATAGTACAGAGACATTGTGAATGAATAGGCCAGGTTAAAAGGTCAGCATTAGTAGAAAAATCAATACATGTATGCATATGGTCAGGGACATTGCCACGACTATACTCGAGATTCGTCACGACTCAACCGTCATGGAGAGTTGTGGAAAAATCTTACGACATCGTCATTCCTCCATTGCCTATACGATGATGATACAGTCCATATTGGTCCGTATAGCTTGAGAACTTGAGTTGCTATACATTTTGTAGTAAAACGTGTTACATTTTGCGTCACACCACAGAGAAAGGAAACAAACTATGTCGTTACAGTTTGTGTTACTGTTAGAATTTGTGTAAGTTATTACATTTTGTGGCGTAAAAGGCGATTATGCGTTATGTTCAAGATGAAACTTTTTACGAAATCCTCGAATAAACTAGCCTGCAGAAATTTCAGCTGTATTGATGAATCAATGGTTTAAAACATTAAAATCCATGCATGTTTGTTTGCGTTATTATTTATTTATTTAATTATTCACCACATCCAACAGCGAGAGGACCGCCAATTACAGGAATGGGATCAATTAACATAGATATTCGAATAACTATCAACTTCTAAGTTGAATTAGAAACGACCAGAGACACCGGGGAATCCCTCCCCTTGCTCTTCACGAAAGAATTCTCTGGGATCTTTAAAGTGCGTTACCGAAACCTAACACACTGGACCTACGGCTTTACATCCCTTCCGAAGGACGGAACAAGTGTGATTAAGTGCCTTGCTCAAGAGCACAAGTGCCACAACCCGTCACGGCCCGGAAGTGAATTGTAAGTGAATTGTATATATGCACACTCATTTTTAGTTGTACATGTATACCATCTTCGACAGAAATGAATTCATGTGGTGTTTGTTATATATTGCTATCAACACTTTTAGTCTTTTTTTGGTCAACTTATGAAGTAAAACTTTGGGTCATCACTGCAAACGATGTAATGGGGCTTTAACAACCTCCAGCTCCTATGTGCATTAAAGCTCACTTTTTGAGTTGGTTTATTTGGGACTTCTCCTTAAACATAATCTATTCGTGGGTTTCACTTTCTTGCAACAACCGGTTGCTACCGCCATCCGCCATTAATGTGTCCATACTATGGCACGCCAAAGAGAAAACAATTAAACACTGATAATTTAATGTTGACGCGTAATTTCGCAGATGTTGCGCAAGAACAAAAAAGTTGGCATGACTTTTAAATGTTGATAGACTGTTTGAAACTGGCATACCGTGCTTTTGTTGGCATGTTTTTAAAAAATGTTGAGACTTGTTTTTCAGGGTTGATGGTAAAATTATCAGTGTTGAATTATTTTCGCTTTGGCGTGCCAATTTTACTATCAAACCTGAAAAACAAGTCTCAACATTTTGTAAAACTTTCCAACAAAAGTACGGTATGCCAGTTTCAAACAGTCTATCAACATTTAAAAGTCATGCCAATTTGTTTTTTCTTGCGCAATATTTGCGAAAATACGCGTCAACATTAAGTTATCAGTGTTTAATTATTTTCGCTTTGGCGTGCCATAGTATGGACACAGTATGGTTAACAAGAAAGTGAAACCCAAGCATTCCATAAAAGCGACATTGAGAAGGACACAAAAGAAAAGTATCGTGCCAGGATACGCTATAAAACGAAAAAGCTTATTTCCAAGGTGGTCAAAAATACTCTCTCTAAATACATTTTTAAAAGTAGTTCAATAGTGAAGAAACGTACCTTTTTAATACAGCAAGCAACCGGTCGGAGCGGTTGATTTCATCATTACGTGTCCCGTGTCGCGAGTTGCCGACTGCCACAGACCAGATCTCGATCAAGTTTAAACTTGTTGAACCCCCAACATTTTAGCATATCTCGGCCGCTGGTTTGTCTGTCGCCTTCTACAATCAGACTATCGGGTCTTTTATTAATTCCGCCGTTTTATTGTTAGCACCCGAAAGGAAAAATGTGTTTTTCTTTCTTAAAGAAAAATAGGGGTCGCATATCTATGGGGCGCACCCGTTCCCTTTACTGGTGTAGTTCGCCTGTACCTTACACCACGATAAACACCTAAGCCACTTTGACACAGTGAGTGCGTTTCAATAGCAACTTACTAAACAGGGCTAACAATAGAACTTCAAAAAAGCTCCCATTCTCTGGTCGTCACACCATTGAACATGTTTGAGCAAGTGGTTTCTGTCGATTCATAACCACGGAGCGGTCATGTTATTGTTCGTACATGGCTAAACTGTACCATGCAGATAAACTGTACCATTTGGAAGAAAATGGCAAAGGTAATGTACCTTTCAGGGTTTCCATATCGCATTTAAACTATTTACAGAGAAGTGCCCGTGTCCTCGGAGTTTCTAAGAACGTAACCTACTAAAATAGTAGAAAATAATACCAAAATGGTAGGAAATATGCGACCGAAGTGTCAGTATATGCGTCAATGATCTTCAGGACTACGCCAGTAAAACCACCTTCCTCCATGGTAAAATCAACATCAAATTGGAAAGAACGTACATAAATTTACTGCATTTGGCACTGAACACCGCCCGACACCATCTGCACATAATCTATGGGACAAGTCGGGAAAGGTCTAAACATTTCTTATGAATTAAAGTTGAATTTTCCCTCCCAATTTTTATGTTTCTACAACATCAAATTGAATTATTGATTGTATTGCGAATGCCGCGGATATGGGATGTTTTGGAAAAAATACTTGACCATCACTTAAGCTAGCTGTCCCGGTGTACAAAACCTATGAGACTTGTTTGAAAAAATTTTCCTTCAAAAAACGCCATTATTCTCTCATGAAATCGGCACTTTTTGGAGTAATTTTTAAGACAAAATAGTGATGGTCAAGTACAAAAGGAATTGTTACTCTTTTCCATACGTACTGATCAAAGAATCAGATCAATGGCGTCATCCCCAAACCCCTTCCTCCATGCTTGAACCATGGAATTTCTTCCTCCATGCTTGAACACAACTCTTACCCAAAACCACAAACCATCGGACAATGAAACCATGGCCATTTCACGACACAATAGATTTGATACAAAGGCACAATGCAGTGGACGCTATATATAACGCGCCAACCCTGTCCCGACAAGGTAGTTTCCAAGGCCAAACGATCCATCTTTACCTTTTGTGCTCGAAATCGGGCAACCGCTAGTGACTCATGCAGCAAAACAAACTTACTGGGAAAATGTGTAGTCGTAGAGACGCACTATAGAAGGACAGTGTAATTCGCAAATATTTGTGATGTCGTGAATAACCGTGTTGCATATAATTTGCAAAAAGCATTTGCTATAGGGTCTATACGATTTCGCATCAGTGCGTCCATATCTTGATTTTTAAAGTTAGAATTTCCGATTTCCGTTTTCTGATGACAAGATCATTTTTATGGGTATAATATGGACTGAGCGCCACCGTCATCTGTTGTCGGCGGTCTGAGACCACACTAACTATGCTAGGGCCACATTGTAAGATGAAGAAACAGTATTGCTGCGTATTGCTGCGGTTTATGTAGTATTTTGGGGTTTTAATAATAATCGATGTGGGCGCCGCCATCTTAGCTTAACGCTATGGAGCAAAAAGGGCAAAATGGCATCGTATGTGTTGGTGTTGCAAGCCGTACTTGCTACCACAGTGTGGAACCAAAATGGCGGCGCCCATATTCACAGTCCCTGTACACGTGACCACACGTGACCATTTCGAAGGGTTTCTTACATTGCGTCCACATAATGTGTTTGAACACCCAAAAAGCATCCTCTTGCAACAGTGCCCCTTTAACGCACTCCCTAACTCCTGCGTACAGTGACCCTGTTGAAAAAGGCCCCATTTGGCGGTGGGACTAGCGACAGAAATCTTGTCGCCTCTGCTGGACCAATCAGGACGCTTGCATGTGCATTGCAGCACGATTGCAGACATTCAAATGTAACGCGCGCAGATTGTAAACACCGTGCATGCATGTGATACATGTACTCGGTAATGCTGGCCGTTGTCCGCGTCGGCGATTGGCTGCTATTTAAAGCATACTGGGGAATCCGTTCCATTACATTCGTCAGCATGCATCCCTGTTATTAATTTGAAAAACCGCGGAGTAAATAAGGTTCTTCGTTTGAAAGTTTGGTAGGAATGGGACAGTCATAAGGAACGGAACCCAATACAATTTCTGGAAAGTATAGAAATTGTTTCTTTTCGGCATAACATGACCAAATTGATTAAATTACATCAAAATGACTCGGGCGTGAGTTGGCTCAAGACAACAGCCGGCTCGCTCCACAGATTTTCGTGTATTTCCTCAGGGTATTGTCACGTCGCTTTGCACAGTGGAAATTCCCTGAGATCTCAGGATGCCAAAAAGGAATACAATTGTAAATGAAACTCATTGTAAAAAAAAATTTGGTTTATGTTCTTTTAGTCTGGCATAGAGATGGGACAGACGCAAACGGAACTGGCGAGAGTCTCCGTGTGGTATCTTCTTGGGACACTTGGGACGATGTTTCTGCTGCTTGCTCGTGGATGTGCGTCAACAGGGTTATGTTGTGTATTGGATCCAGAACTATTGGATAACCAGCCACAGGAGGGCGTGGCCTGCTTCGCTTTGTGTGACGTCACTGTCTCGTGCACGTCCTGATGAGTAATTGGATGTGGTCGTTTCTGAGCAGAGTGATGCCAGGTAACTTTGCTTCTTTCTGTAATCAGTGGCTATTTACCACTTGCACGGTCGCGTTCAAAACGAGGCTTTCATGGCGTACACCATATTTTACATTGGATAAATTTTAAAATCACAGCAACCGACATGGTAACGATGCGAGGGAGTCATTGTTCATGCAAGGGAAGCCTCGCTGTTTTGTCAAAACGGTTTAATGCAAGTGGTGAAAAAGCATAAGCATACATGTTCAGGATTTTACTTGTTCCGTAGGTTGTGTGCATTAGGTCTCATGCAGGTAGTGCCTGTTATAATCTATCCAAACTAAATTTTGGAGGGAAAGCGTTAATTCACAAACACGGTAATAGACCGTATCGAATGAGCTACCATCTTGTAGGACAGTTTTTTGTTTGTTTAGTGAGGACACACATGGATGCACATTTTGTACTTACATTGTTGACATTTCAATGACAAAAGTTGCCCTTCGAGATGGCTGCTACTCGAAACGGTCTATTCAACAGGATCTGCAGTCCAACGTGAATTCGTAACGCATAAGAGCATTCCGTATCCCACTTTTCGCCTGACATCGTCGCAGTTCGCACCTGATGCCTGCTATAACGCCTTGGGTACTAGATTATGCCCTGGGGCAGGATTTAGATCGATGAGTATAACACGACGACTGCTAGGGGGAGGGGAGATGTCTGATAGCCAATATTTATCAGTCGTTGACATTCTAGATATGACATGAATGTGCTTTGCTTGAGACGCGTGGGGAACACTGGGTGGGTTTTGAGGTACGTGTACATATCGGGGAACATTGCTGGGCGGGTTTTGAGGTGTACATCGGGGAACATTGCTGGGCGGGTTTTTGGGGTGATTCAAAGGTATTTTACAACATTTTACAAACATTGAGATATGGTGTAACGATGAAACATTACACCATAATTGGAAGATGGCTTTGGTAGGCACTAAAAGCTGCAAATATTTCATTGTGGGAGCTACAGCCGATTTCACGAAAAACTACGCAACTGTGCGTAAGCTCGCTTGCGTAAAGCCTAGTTTCCATATAATCGTAACGCGCGCACGCAGACTAGACGCAAACAACTGCGACGCAAACAACTGCAACGCAAACAAGTTAAACTTGGTTCAACTTTGCCAACTTTCTGCGTTACTGTTTGTGTTGCTAGTTTGCGGTACTCTTTCCGTTTGTTGCGATGATATGGAAACCAGGCTTACGTAAGCTGCGCAACAATCGTGTGATAACTTTCACAAACAATTTTACGCAACCAATGTCATTTTCAAAGGTTGCGCATTCATTTTTTTTGGCTTGCTATTAAATTCCAACCAAGAAATTGAAGGCCAAATTACTGCAAATTACCACTATACAACACAAAGTGAGCGGTCTTTTTTCAGTACATTTTGGTGTTTTCACTGTTTTCTAACTTCCAACAAATAATTTTTATCAGATACGAAAATACTTTATTCCTGTTGATTTACTGGTACTGAACTCGTCTCAGCTAGACACCGAATTGCGCCAAATTGTCTGTCACTTAGAATTACCATGCTCCTGTACATAGAATTACTGTATGAAGCTGGGAGTTTTCTATCGTATGAGGGCGCTCTACTGCATAACGGTACCATTTGTCTGTTCTTTACTCGTAGCCTTTTCACACCTGTAATCAAGTTTAAAAAACCGTCGCTGATTGGCTAAACGATATGTTGACGTCATGATGTCATTCACGTTAAATGATTTATTATTATTTTCTGCCAGACGTTGCTTCTTCAGATAGGCCTATCAAACATCTGTCCGGTTAGCGCTTTCTAGAACATTCACCTGCAAATCAAAACAATTATGTCATTGCATTGATTGTAGGTTTTATGTACTGCTATAATGTTTTCATGTAAACTCATGATCCACACGCATGTTATCGGAAATGTGCAGAAACCAACATGATATTTTATCAAGTGTATACGATCTTTGATGCTCAATATTATGGAATGGAAATTAAAGGCAAGGGCACGGAGCTGCGTATTTCGTGGCACGAATTTGGCGCGCGCGCATTGCTGACGAGACTGTGCCTTTAAGCATAAAAGTAGTTTGCCACCCAAAAGAACAAATTACAAACATTACTCGCCATATTACGTCATCCGTGCAACAATTGCATGGACGGATGACGTCAAGATTGTACCCTTATTTCTCGACTGCAACACGCCGTGAAGTATGAACAATTCTATAGTGACCTGACTCACGCCCTCTCGATCTCGAGTCCGAGCGCCAAACTCCAAAACATGGCGACATACATAAATCGTTTTTATTAGACGGAAATTAAAAGATAGAGACTTTTTGAATGGCCAGAAAGGACATGGTTTGAAAAATAATGTTCAATGTGCTACTTTTATAACCAACCTTGCTATGCATGCTGGTGATTATTCTGGTGAAATAAGCAATTTCTGCAAGTGTCCCCGTCCCTTCACAATTTGGTACTCCCTTCAGGGCGGGGAAGTTTCCTTTTTGGACATAACTTGAGAAACTGCGTACAATGGCTGATGTGCCATAATTACGAAAAGACTAAAAAGTCTGTCAATTAAAGTGAACACGTCACATTATGTTAGTTGCTAAGGCAATGGCTCTACACACACACACACAAATCATCGATCCATGTCACTGTGCTGTTTTTGCAATGGATGCTTTAGCAGACGGCTCAATGCAAAGAGCCAGTTACATTGGCAATACGTCACACTTCGACTCCCTAAATCGAAGTAAAGAATTCTGGGGGGGGGGGGGGGGGTTGTTCTAGCACGAATTTAAAATTTAATAGAAGTTTGATTATCAAGTCATATTGTGGCAGAATCTTTAAAAGTCATTATGTTTATGAAAAAAAGTTGGCACATTTTTGAAAGGTCATGTAGGCCTGCCTAGCCTAGCCTATACGCATTTTTACAAACTGCTAACACCAATCCATATAGGACATGTAAAAACACACCGCAAAATTGGTGGCTTCACGACGTGAGCTTAACATCCTTTTTTAGTTTACATCTGAGAAAGTCTCGGTTTTTGGTTATTTGTTTTAATAAGAAAGGTTGTTTTTAATTAAAAACAAGTGCCTGCACTTTTGACCCATTTATAAATCTCTCCCGATTATGTCTTCATATAGGTCACTGTTCTATAAATTCAGCAGTTATATTATAGTCTGATTCAAAGAAGCCGACTTAGGCGCTTTGTTCCTATCTAGACATCTTCAAACCGTTCGCGCCGTTTACTTTGAGAAAGAAAACACTGCACAGAGCCTGACATTTATTCATTTAAGTTCCATCTTTATTATCTATGAAATTACTGGGGAAAGTGTCAGCATTAGATTTCCCCACGCTAACGATTCCAGTCTGAAGTGCGAGAGAGCGCCCGGGGCACATGCAGACCTAAATGCGCCCATTAACCTTTTTTGCGAGACCTATTTCGATGGGCAGTTTGTCGGCTAAAGTTCAAGTCAGTCTAGATTGCTCTTCAGTTTTCTTTATTCTTTGCGGATTGAGAGCAACTCTCGAGCTGTGTAATGGCTGCAGATTGGCTTAATAAATACTGGCTTAACCGCAACCTTTCTCATCTTCGTGTGTTTCTTGTTTTCGAGAAACGAGATGATTTTGCAGTGCAACCGAATTTCGGAAAGAAAATGTTTTAGGTGAGGGCCAAATCGCCATCAAAACATGTTGCTCTACGAAATGCTATTGTGGAAAATGCCAAAAACGACCCGAAATGTTTTGACCCGAAATGTTTTGACCCGAGATGTTAAAATTAATTTGACAACAATGGTGTCTCGGTAAACAATCGCACTGTAAGTCGTCAAGTCTTAATAGGTTAGGTTCTGTTTGAATCGTTGTTAAACTGTTGTCCTATATGATATCTAGCTTACAGACACAATGCGGAGGTGTTCGCGTTTTGTCTGTGCCGCATGTCTTCCTTCATTCTATCCCCTTGTTACTGTCTCGAAGAAGATCAATATTCATGCATTGCATGTAGGCCTGCTAAAACGTTAACTCGTGTCATATTCAGGCCACAATGCGATCAATAATTGACGGCAGTTTAGCCGCTCATCTTGCATTATTACACTTTCTGTGTTGCGCCCTCTTCACTTTTTATCAATTTACCCGGCGAGTATAGAGCGAATCGTCACCGCGGAGGGATTGCGGAATCAGTAGATCCGGTGACCGATTTCCCGTTACTCGTCCGTAGTGAGGCGCGCCAGACCCCCGAGTCCCACGGATATTTGCTTTGGTAATAAAGGATGAAAATTAATACTCCAGATACGGACGACAAAAAGGAGGATTATTTAAGAATGCCCGGGCGACGTTTTCAAGTCTCGGGGATGATTAATTGTGCGGGTGGGCGGCGCGCCGTGCGGGAATCAAAGAGGGTAATAAGGGGCGATGGGAGAGGGACTGTCACGGTGAGAGGAAAACGGGAGGTAAAGAACGGGGACGTGGAAATGGGGCAACAGGCAGGTTACAAAGATAGACATATAGAGGTGTGGATTAGTAGATATAGGGAAGGAAATACATACACAGAGGGCCGAGAGGAGACGGTGTTTGGTGACAATAGGGGCTGAAACCTGACTGACTTCCTAAGAACAGTGAGGAAGTGAAAGACTGACTTCCTAAGAACAGTGAGGAAGTGAAAGTGTGAAATATGAGGGAAAAATAAATGAAAAATCACTTGATTTAGATGCAGCTTCCATTATATTAAGCAGAAAACGGGGGCGGCATTTGAATTGAGGCTAGATGACAGACGTTCAGATATACGTGGGCGTATACACTTCAGTTTGCTTTTTAGGTTTTTCCTGTTTACTAGAAATAACAAACCATGCACCGAAAATTAGGCACGGTGTGCTTACTCGGTGTCTCATATCTTCCTGCATATAAAGACAATTGTAGGAACATGTATACTGTAAATAATTTGTGTGTACGTTGGTTCGCTAAATGGAGCGGACAGCACCAGTTTATCAATATTTTTTTCAATAATACTTTTTCGCGCACGGCAGCCTGTTGCTATTTCATATTATATTTCGGCGCCAACGATGTCCTTCATGCAACGTAAGGTAAAAAGCGCGGGAAAATGCTCCTTCAAGCGTGATATCGTACTGCGCTCATTTTTGTCGCTCGTTTGGCGCCATAAATACATTGGGAGACTTGTTGCAGGTCTGTTCTGGCTTTCCCGCTGTGGATGTTTGCCGTTAGAGGGCGTCCATGAAGTCAAACCAGGTTTGGGCGGTTCGGGAGTCGAAGTGCTAACTTAAGAGAAAAGCTAACATCAGTTCAAAGTATATTGTCTGCGCTGCGTGACAATTTCACCTTATTAAATAAATTGTCAATTTAATTTTGAAATAAGGTAATTATATTGCGTCGGTCCATATGATTTTTCCCTTAAATAATTCGGGAAGAGATGTCAGCCAAACGAATTATAAACTTTTCTGTTGCGGAATAACCGGTGCAATTTATACAAAAAATACATTGATTATTCAAGGAGCTTGTTCGGATTTTGTTTCATAAAATGGATTTCGTTCTAACCTAACAATCATATAAAATATACCTCTACAAAATACTATGGGAAGAAAACGGTAGATTTACAATCTCCAATTTGGATGTGGAAGCAAAAGGGTTGGTGTAATCACTGCACCAAAAAAAATAGTTTACAAAACATCGGTGGTTTTTGACGATATCCTTGGAAATATACGTAGATTAGGAGTGCGAAATTTCAGAATGGTAATGAGAAAAATATGACAATTCATATGGTATCAAAATATCAACACCCATGGGAAAAATGGGGGGGTGGGGGAGGGGTGTCAAACAATGTGATCTGGACACGCTCCTTTAAATATTTCTCCGCCGGGGAATCGTCCAAAAGTAACAATCGGTATGGTTGTAAAAATAAATAGATGAGTGTAGATTCATTTCTAAAATAAATTTATTGATTTCTGGACATTACATTATGACATGAATATTGTTCAATTTCTTAGTTTCTGGGATTAAATTGTCACAATATAATTTGATATGGATTTCTTAGCGCAACCAAGCGATGAGCGTCCTGATACATACATTCGAAATTCACCAGAAAACCCACTAAAACATTTATTTACTCTTTTTGGATCAGACGCCTTTTTACGTAGTGTTAAATTAATACCAGTGGTGTTGTCTTATATAGATACCGAGCCTGATGTTCAGTTTTAACACCACAAGTTTTAGTTTTAACACCTAGGGTGTTAAAAAGAATTTATTCCAAGTGTGGAATTAAACTTTTAACACCAGGCTTGGTATCTATATAAGACAACACCACTGGTGTTAATTTAACACCACAGTTGTTGTAGTGTAAGGAGAGGGAACCGAGATACACGTAATGCCCCAGAAGCTTCACATTGCGTGTCAGGACTGCCATGGGCAATATTTCCCCAATCCTTATGTCTATGGTTGAATGTAATGATTGCATTTCAACTCTCAACCAGCCAGCTGCATGCAAAATCGTAAACAGACTCTTTTTATGATTTGTAGAAATTGAGAACACAAAGCCGAACAAAACAAAGCTGACGATGGCGAAGTGTGGACTGATGCACCCAAACCATTCTCGGGTCACATTGTGTCAGCTGGAGGCTTAAAACCAAATCAATAAACAGATGAAAATCATCAAATCTTGGCAAACCTCAACCAAAACTTGCGTCAGCCAAGACAATTGGATTAGAGAAATGTGTAGGCCTATCCAAGGCCAATTGGATGAATCGGATTCAATACAAATATTACAGTATTCTCTAAATCCATTCATCAATATGGACTGGGAATAGTTTACACGTGCTGCTATAGACTTATTATTTAAGAACTTGCGGTCAAAAGTCTCAAAATGCCCAAGCGAGACCTCGAGAGACATTTTCAATTGAATTTGTTTTGAAATGTTGAGATAAATGTCGAAGTGCGTGACACGAGCGCATTATAGACTGCCGAAGTGAATGCGTCATCTTTTGTTAGTTGCCTAGGCAATGGCTCTACACTAAAAATCTCTCCGACGGCCATGATGTTGAGAGCCAAACCATGACAACGCACGTTACACTTCGTCTATTGGTTTGGCTATATACGCCTTAAAATATATGTGCGAAAGTGAAGAATTTCAAATCAAATGAAATACACCGAAGAAAACCCCCAAACTTGGGATGAGAACACAATTGCAAGGCCCTTATCGAGATTCGAACCCTTGACCTCTGACTCACTAGGCAGATGCTCTACCAGCTGAGCTATAAGGCACAGTTAGTATACTCCCTCCGGTTTTCCCTATGTGTTTCATGGTAGCGCAACTGGGCAAAGTAACGAACGCAGCATCTGGTATGGTACCTAATCACCATTGAAATGAAACAACCAAACTTGGGATGAGAGAAATATCGTAAGGGCCTTATCGGGATTCGAATCCGAGACCTCTGACTCACCGGGCAGATGCTCTGCCAGCTGAGCTATAAGGCACAGTTGGTATACTCCCTCAGGATTTCTCGGTGAAAAACCTCAAAAGGTCTCGATGAAACCTTTCCGAGATGATTTTTCCCAGTAAAAATGCGTTGGTTCTCCCAAATAATCGTGGACGTTTTAGGGAGGTCTAACAAATATCGTCCGCGATTGGCAAGCGAACGTCCGCGATTCGCTCCTGTACAAAACCAACGAGAGTAAGGAAAAATAGACTATGTCCAAACAAAAGAGGAACAAAAGGACGTCCGCGATTGGAGGTCGATTCACACCTGCATGTGTAGGCCTAGTGCTAACACGTATTTCAACTTAAGTTTCCCTTTTCAGTTTCAGATTATTTCATAATTATTTTCCTAAATTATCAACGTTACCCCCATTTGCTATAGCCTAAACACTGGAGCGTGATGTGTCCGTTTTGCAATCATGCAAACGGACAGACGTAACGGATAGACCAGGAGTGGCCAGGTGATTTTTGACATCATGTTCGGTACGGTACACTGGAGAATATAACGATTTGTTGTCCTAGATTATATTAACATGACATTCACAGTTTGAACACGGTGAATGTCATCTTAATATCTACAACTTCACTTGACAAGCGATTTATACAACCAAGAAACCTATACTCCCAGGCCTACATGTATTTAGAAATTTAAAAGTAAGGAATGAAAGGTGATATTTTTCAACTGGCTAAACATAATTGATATATTTTGTCATTTTGAGCAACAATGTTTGGTTGAATTGTCCAGTGTTGTAATTAAATTCTTTTTTTCATTCCTTTTAAATATGTCTTAATAATTAAACGATGATAAAGTGTGTTAGTGAAATCTAGGCATGAAATGGCCACTGTTTTGAGTAATCGTTGGTAGTCTAGGCCTACAGTTTTTTCAGCCATTGTTTCAATTTGGGCAAATCTTGGAACATCGTAGAAATTTATAAAATATAAATTGATGTGAACGAATTAACCGTGTGATGTTTTTCTTGTAAATGATATACGAGCGTAGCCAATTTGTAGTTCCGCGCCTAAACATTGCGCCATGTCACCCTAGGCGCAGTCTGCATGATAACCCCATCACCACTCGGCACCGCCAGTATAGACCTGTCGTGTTTAATTGAACCATTCCATGATTAACTGACGCCATGATATACCGCCCATAGCCACTCACCGCCAACTGGTTCGTGTATAGACCAACACTCCCCAATGCCTAAACCCTTCATTTTGCTGACGTCACCGTTTTGGTGCCGACGTCACAACAACCCCAGGATGCAATTTTACGCTCCAGTGCCAATTCTCGTTACGGCTAATTCCATTAGCTGGGTCGCTGGTGTACCTGGTGCCCCGCTCCACTGCACGATTTGTGTCTTTTTACCGCCATACTGACTGCAACAATTCAGTTTTACTCATTATGTAAAGTCAAGGTTACGGGAACGGCAAAATGCATGTATGGATGACCTGATGACCTCTAGAGTACAGCATAACCCGGCTGGACTACTGCATCGTCTCTTGAAGGCATAAGCCTCTATATCTATCCCCGAATTTCAAGAACAAAGTCAGTTATTGCTCATGTATTTTAGCAAATTTTATATCACTGTCAAATTCGTGCCACGTTATGGTAGTTAAAGGCCTATACATGTTATGGTAGTTAAATATAGTATACATGATTAGTAAACTGTTACAAATAGTGTTATCCCCCTGTGTGATTGAAGATATGCATGATTAAAACCAACCTGAGCAAAAACCAGCTCCGTACTTTTGAGAAAACAGTCAAAAAAGGGTTTGCAGTCATTTCGCCCCAAAACCACTTCGCCCTGAACCACGGTCTGTGTACGAAGTGGTTTTGGGGCGAAGTGGCATTTGGGCGATGTAGTGTTTGGACAAAGTGATTTGGGCGAAATGGCACTCGGGCGAAGTGGTTTTGGGGCGAAATGGCACTTGGGCGAAATGGTTTTGGGGCGAATTGAATTTGTCTCATGAGACGAAAAATAATTGTTTTACTCATTTCTCAAAGACTATAGCACTTCAGACAAAACCATTTCAGGGGAAGTTTTCTATATACGGTCATGATGTTTTTATTGTGTAAGTTAGGCGTAAATATGTGAACATTTCTGATTTTCGAGATACCAATCATGTATACTGCCTTTAAAAATCTAGTGTCTAAACAATAATAATATCGTAGGTGTATTGTTGAATTTTACTCGCCACTTTGTCAAAGTTTAAGACATAACAATATGCACGTAATATTGGAAAACCGCGTCGTTTACAGATAAATAAGTTATATTATCCATATTAATGAAAAAGAAATAAACGTTAAACATCACATATAAATACTTGGTATGGTGCCTTATCCCCATTGAAGCGAACTAATTAAACCTAATTGAAAGTGAAGATTCTGGACACTTTGCAAACGGAAGCAGTTTTAAGGCGCGGCCGAGTTCATAAGACACTTGGAAAAATCACCCGAGCAAGCGAAGTGCCATTTATAGAAAAGCCTTAAAGTATGGTATTTAAAATCGGTTGAAATACACCGCAAAAAGCCGTCATTTGCTTGACCGACTTAATTATGGACATGTTGTGCAATAAATCATGAAACAAACTGCAAGCACCAAATGTGGTAAAATCTTAATTCTTGACATGAACAAATATGTGACTAATCCCACGTCCCGTACTCTTAAAACCCATGGCACATGATGTGATGGATTACAGCACTTAAACCAGTTGAATTCATGCGAGAAGTATTCAATTAAGTCCACTTATTTTTCACGGGTATTGAGCTCGTGCCAATGACGTCATTTTGGGAGTAAAACAATGCCGCGTCGTTGTGGAAGCAATGTGCGTGCGCGTTGTGTGTGTCCATAGCGCGCGTAACGCGCTATGCTGAGGCTCCCATTGGTGAACTAAACCGCGTTACGCCCATCAGAGACACACACAACGCGCACGCACATCGCTTCCACAATGACTCAGCATTATTTGACTCCCAAAATGGCATATTCGCACGTGTTCGAAATGGGTCAATATGGACAAATCTTTGCTTGACCCACTAAAACCGAACAAATGTAACGTAAAATTCCTCTGTGGCGGCGATATATAATTGTTTACGTCATTACACCTCGGCGGACCGACAACGATTATATGATACGGTGGACCTTAGATAGAAACCTAAAACGTGCGACGTGCAAATGGGCACAAACGAGTTTTAGTATAGTCCAGAAAAATAGACCAGTTGCGTGATAGATTTGCATAAATCATAGACTCCCGCCTTCACGCTATGGCGCTCGCATGCGAGTGAGTCAAGCACCAGACTACCTGTCAAATCGGGCTGTTTCCAGGGGGTGCAGGCTGGTCCATAGTAACCGGCGCGAAAGTCTGTGCGGTACCTGGAATACCTCGCACATTACTCTATGAATTTTTAAGCTTGACCATCCGAAATTACCTTGTTGAAATGAACATGTTGAAACATGTAGTCATCGTGAATTTTCGTCAAAATAACGAAATAGAACCTATCTTTTTTTTCACTTGAAATCCGTTATCGATGTCAATTTTGAAAGCTTTCCAAACTGCAATGATGCATTCAAGAAAGTAGAGAAACAATTTTGGGTTATGTGACTGGTTTGAAGTTGCTGATCAACATGTTCAATCAGCATGGTCCAGCTTAGAAATACATAGAGTAATGTGCGAGGTATTCCAGGTACCGCACGGTTACCATGTGCCAGTGTGCACCCCCTGGAAACGGGCCCGATTTGTCAGATATAGTATGGTGCTTGAGTCACTCGTACGCGAGCGCCATATATAGCGCGAAGGCGGGAATCTAGCATTTATGTAAATATAAGGCGTGACTTCACGCAACTGCAGTCTATTGGATTGGAGATATTACGTCTTCAATGAAAACAAATTGACGTTGACAAACATTCCACATGTCCCACACAATCAATCCGCTTATGCGGAATAAAACTCGACTCAAATGTGATTTTCAAACTGAAAAACCAAAATGTTTCAAAATTTGGTATATAAATTTGGTGCTTGATACATGCATCAGAATAGGTTTAGCTTATAAATATGATTGATTACTGTCCATATGATGTCATCGATTGCATGCTATGGGGAACCCCTAAAAATGGTTTGATACCGTCTATTCCTTGCCATGAGAAAATGATTTTAGTAGTTGCTTAATTACGCCAAGTAAAAGACATTTCTTTCAATTATGTGAATTTAGATTTTGAGTTCTTGCAAGTGTTATGTAATAGGTTTAAGTTCATCGTAACGATTATACGTTAACGAAACGCGTGGTTCCAACTACACTTTCAAGTTGCGGCATCGCAGGTTCAGTTGATAAATCGCGCCATCCTGACGACACCTGAAAGCACAGCAGTTTGTTTCGAAAACGCTGTACGTGTATGCCATGCAACCAGCGACTTGCCGCGGCGAAAAGGTTTGAAAGCGAAAATTAGCGCAGCGAGGTTTGAAACCGAAGAACTACTCAAAGATTCCGAGTTGGTGGCACTAGAACAAACCCACAGAGTGATTGAATTTGGGCGGGAATCCGAGCGGCAACAACGCGGTGCTTGATTGGATAAATACACACCCACTGAAAACCTACTGAGGGGCGGTGAAGGCGGGTTGTTTCCATCGAATGTGTTCAAACGATTTGGTTTTACTGATTGGTGAATATTAAAGCGGAGTGTCGTAGAGATGTTGTTGTTTACCGAGTCGTTATCTGCTGTTAACGTCACCAGAAACATGAACTGTGTTTGCAAGAATGTTGTATATTTTGGGTGGGAGGGGATGGAATAACGTGGGTGGAACAAGATGACTTGCTGGGGGAAATTAGCGTCAACATATTAGTTAGCTCGTGGGCCCACTGTGGTGGGAGTAGCATACTAGACACCAAGGGGTATTATTGCGGTATTATTGGGGTATTATTGCGGTATTATTTGGTCATTTTACTATCATTACAGGTGTTTTATGCCACGTTAAGGAACGTCTATATTGCCCCGCCATTTCGGCCACCAGTTCATGTCCAAGTTGTTTTCCGTCATTTTGTTTATTTTGAAATTCATAACTCGTGACCCAATGTTAAAATGTTTGTGCCTTACAATGAAATTGCATTACATTAAATACATTGTTACCATAAGGTATTGTAAGTTAAAGTGTTGTGATAATTAATTGACAAACTGTTACAAACTGCTTACTTAACCAGCATGACATGTATAGTAAATCACACCACATATTGGCCTCACGTTCCGACCCTATAGCAGAATCTTTGCATTTTGCCTTTGACTCTGCTAACACGAGGCCATTATTTTAGTGTAAAGTGATATTAATATTATATTAAATTAACCAAATGAAACCGGTTGCAACGACACAAACAGACGATTCGTAAGTTTGAAATCGTCGACACGTAGTGTATAAATCCCCCCGTCGGGTGCGGCAACACCGCTTTGTAAGCAAGCGGACAGAGCGGCGTACTCAGTGAATATTGCCCCGTGAAGCGGCAAGAGAGCACGGGTTAAGAATTGCTCTACGCTCCGCATGATAAAAGACTCGCGATCTCAACAACTGACCACCGTCTAGGAGCCTTTTAATTTCCGCTTTCTGCCTTATAGCGATTTAAGATGAAACATTTCGGCACTTTGGATTATAAATGCGTGCTGATATGAAATAATATGAAATTATCTGGGTTACAAGGTTTCCGTTTAAAGGAATTATTCTTTTTATCCAGCTAACTTGGTCCAATTTCGGTACATTTGTAAGATATAGGCGTGTAGAATGTAGGATGGGAAGCATATAGGCACCGAGTAATACGTGTAAGAACTGGGCCACAGGGCGAGATGGAACATTTGGGGGTCCGTATATATGCTCCATGTTCCCTGTGAAAGTTTTAGAATCTTCTAGTTTTATAAATGTGTCTTCTCAACCCAATGTCTCATTCGAAATGTTTTTTTGTATGTATGTGCATGTTTTCCCTGCGTGTCCCTTTATTAGGGAGAGAGTATTTTGTTTCTTGTTTGACCCAGTTGAAACATACGTGTTAATATTGAATGGAGGTCGACTTTGCACAGAGCTGCTTTAACCATATTGGTGTGTGCTTGTGTCGGTATAACGTATTCAAATACGCTGAACTTTGGCTGAAAGTTGGTAAGGCCCTTTGCCGTGATACTGCAAGTATTCATGCTCATTTCATTTTTAGTTTAGGCCTAAGGATGATACTTTAATCGTCTTTCTTAATTCAGAAATAAGCTAAAACATTTAAAAACAGGTAATAAAACTGTTTTTTTTCCGTGGTATTATGCCGTATGCAACATATTGGCCTATTCGCAACTGCTTTCGCATTGGCCTGGTGCGCATGCGTACATTTGGGTGTTTGCTGCCACCAAGAGTTTAATATGATTATATTCCTCATCGCGTCTCTATGTGTACATTACGTTGTGTTAGCTTTGAATCGCTCACGGCAGAGGCTGGTTGTGGGGGAATCGTAAGGGATGTTGCGGTGCTTTTCTCGTCAATGTTGGGAACCGTGACCGAGCGCTTTAGGTCACTGATACTATAGAAGGTTTAGAAGCACTTAAAACGCGAACGTGAACGCGAAATTCTTTCAGCACCGGTCCTATCTAGAAGATGTCTTAGAACTCAGGCTCGAATCTTGGTCACAGCGACAAAGTTATCTCGCCACAAATGTGACAGATGTGGGTTTTTGTTTCCATCTGTTCTAAGATCTCTTCAGAATAATGACCAAGGGATCAAAGCATTCCACGTTCACGTTCGCGTTTTACGTGCATCTAAACCTCCTTATACTGACTTCCTATTGCAGGTTGAAATACTCTATGATTGTGGGTTTAAAACCATGGTACTTTCACCCATAGGAAAGGAGCGTAACCCCGATTGCTGATGTAATGCACTTAAAAGTTAATAAAACATTCATTCGTAAGGGGAAGGAGACTTTTCTGGCTTGGATGTTGGCAGACATGATATGCAAGAACTTAGAACTAAACCAACTAAACTAACTGGCTTATCTGAGGATCTCGCTGAGGATCCCGCTGAGGATCAGGCCATTGTAAAATCTGGTGATACAAAAATCACCTTCACTAGAACAGGGGACTTGTTGGAAGAGACGCCCCTCCCCACCCAGGGAATGGATCTGTGTAGCTGTTGAAACCGTGGGAGATATACCGTTGGCGTAGTTTGTAAAAGGTGTATAGTTAGTGTAGGTGGCATATCAAAATACTCAAGCAGTGGAGGTTGTAATACGCCTACCATCCGCAGTAAACTCAGGTTAATTTAGAATGTCCAACGTGACCAGTTGCGTATGCAATGACGCAGAGCCAACTAACACCAAGCGAACATCAAGCGTCAAACAATAATTGACACCGTGTCAATACTAATATGCTGCTAATCCCACAACGGGAACTCGGCGTCACTAGGGCAATTTAAGAACGCGGCAAAATGACAGACTATTATTAATTTCCTTTCACTCACATCTATCACGAGCCGTGTAATAACGCTGTAGGTAGTTGCCATGTTAGGCAGTTTGTAAATATTGCACCGCGGTTTTGGCGGCATGAGATGTGGATAAATTGAAATTGTTGGTTTCCCAGGAATTGCTAAGGAATGCCTCTCTCCTTTGTCGTTGATAAGTCACCGAGGAAAATAAGGGTGGTGATAAAAGATGAAGTGTTTTGGACAGGTTTCTGTCGAGTTGAAAATACCAAGGAGTTATACAAGTCTCTCTTGGCAGAGGGTTGTTGAAGCCAGTTCTTTGAAAATAAGATTACAATCGATTACACGTGGGTATGTTGAGCCCCTTTGAGGGCCTTATATAGATCCATGTTAATCGTTGTTTATAAATCTGACAACAAAATAATCCGAACCTGCGTTTTTATGGGTTTTTTAGATTTTGTCCACTTGTTTGAACTGCGTGGCAAAGATGTGACGAAGCAAGGGAATGTAAATAGCGTCTCCTATAATAAGTGAAATCAACGCATATAAGAGGTAAATGTAAAACAAAGATACTTCGACATAAAGGTTTAACAAGCTCGCACATCTGTTTAGGTTTTCAATGCTAATAATCATGTTTGATTTCATTTGCACATTCTAACGTCAATTTGAGAGCAATGTGTGTCATTATTAGTGCCCTATTATAACTCGAGGTGTTATAACTAGAAGTAGTTCCACTGACTCCATGGATATATAATGCAAAATAAAGTAATGACGAATATGACATGACAAAGCCCCTTTTTTACTTGCATTGATTCGCAAGTATTTGAGCAGACACTAATCATCATCCGTATCAAGTAAAGCTAAATAGTGCATCTTAACAAAATCATGTTTTATACGTACGCATCTCAACCATATAACCCCGTTTCAAGTGGAGTTTAGTAAAACACAACGTGTTGAAACAACGGCGTGATGGCGGGGTTTGCCGTGTTATTTTTTGGCTTGGATGTTATCGCTTGCCCTAAGGACTATAGAAAACACCGTAACGTTGGTCGTAATGTAATTTATAATGTATAGGTGTGACTTTCAAGTGATTTGGACGGCAAACATATGAAAACTACACAGGTACCTTGGTACAGTGTTATGTTGTGCAGCGCCGTTCGTAATGGGCGATTGTGTTCAAAACGAGGTTCTACGCGCATGTGACAAACTTCAAAATGGTAAATATATCACAAAAGGCAACGTTATAGCAGCAAGCGTTATAACGAAACAAACGGGAAAAAATGTGTTAAAAACAAAAATCTTCCAAACAAACCCCCAAAAGGCTTTATAGGCATCTTTCACCAAACCAATCGCGTACATTTACCACCAATTCGGTATAGAGGTGTATCCTGTTGGTGCAACAAAGCGCGTTGCGCGTACCATGAATACGCGCAATGTGCACGCACGTCCCTCCACCAATGAGATGTCTTCATTTTGATTGACAGCTTGATGCTGACTGCACGCGTTCGGTAGCCTTTTGCTTGATTTCCTTCGCTTATTGACACTCGTTCGCTTGTTTGTCAGCAATTTTCTGGTCGAGTTTAACAAACCCAACCGCTATTACCAGTGCCGCCCTCGCACGCTGTTGTAACTAATGTAGCAAGGCGGATGTTCAGTAAACACGGAGCACCAACTCGCAGCCGCTTGCTTACAAATCAATACCGATGCTCCATCCCTCCCAGCGATGTAAAGCATGCACGGCCTGAGGACACAACTTCTAAATTTGATCAGCAATTACCCCCAGAGCCCAGGAACCGATTGGGGGCTTCTATTCCTCCCGACCGACCGAGGTGGGTGTCAAAACACCCCGGGGAACATGCAAGACGGACTGCTGTGGCTCGTAGGTTGTACTCTCCCTAAGCACACAGGGGAGAGGAGAGCCCCGCACTGTTCGTGTGTGCAGTATGTGTGTTTAGACATGCTTAGAGTGAAAATAAATTGATAAAACATTACCAGCTTTTCTTTTTTTTAAAAATCATCCTTACAGCTGACAATCTGTTGGATTTTGATATCTAATGAATGATAATAAAAGAATGGACGTATCAGATATACCTTATTAATCAAGTACTGCCAAGTATTTTATGCTATTTGGGTCGTTGACAAAGTCCGAGGGAGTTGGTTATTTTAAAGTCCGAAAATTTACATTTTGTGCTATGAAGCGAACAGCGCAGGGCATGTATTTGGGCCACACATATTTGGTTCGATTTCACCATTTTGCAAGTATATGTTAAATACAATTCATGCGTCTGATACACATTCTGCGTTTTTCTCAAGAAATTATAGCAGTATTTATTGTCTTTATAGTCGAGTTTTCAATACACATTCAAGCAAATTGCACAGAATAACGTAAAGCTATCGTGAACGGTCAGAAAACAAAACATGTCGATTTGGTTGTTAATTTGGTCATTTCGTCAAGATTTAGTTTTATAGTACAACAATATACAGTGACTACAGTGTACACTCGCTTACTATGCTAATACATGTGCATATTTCATTAAACCCAATAAATTCAAACAATTCCACAGACGAACTCACTATTTTGCATGATCAGGATAATTATACGCACTGAAGACATTTTAGCATTTCATCCATAAAATGATTGGTGTCACATCTTGACACCCAGCAAAGGCCGACATTTGGCTACCGTGACCACAAACATGTTAGCATTTCATCCATAAAATGATTGGTGTCACATCTTGACACCCAACAAAGGCCGACATTTGGCTACCGTGACCACAAACATGTTTTGATTCATTATGTTCAACCAATGGTTAGTTTTGGTTACTAACGACCAAAGGTAATGATTGGTCAAATCTATGTTGACGTCACGAACATTTATTGACTTTTTGTCATCAGCAAAAGCAAAATGATCCCATTTTAGGTAGTTTTTACCATTGTTTTAAAATTAGACAGTTCCGATCATACAAAATATTGAGTAGGCCTCTGTCTTCTACTTCAAAGCCGTTTACCTCAATGTACGTACTGAATACATGGACATGGATCGTTGTAGTTAAAGACATTTATATTACAAAATAAAGTGATCTACAAGTGGATTATATTCTATGAAAATCTACAAAACTCTTTGGGCTGTTTAAATGAAAACTAATTCAGGTCACGTGATTGTATTATAATGACGTGCATTTTGAAATAGCAACACACATTAAGTGACGTATTAAGTGACTTGAATTCCTGACTAATTGCACGATGACAAGGCTCTGTACCAAGTACGATGTGTGACAGAAGGACCCCTCCCCCTCCCCCTACTGCCCCTACAACTCAAAACACTCTTCTCTTTTATCGCACAACTCCCCTTAAAAACCCCAAAACATAATTCCTTTAAAATTCCCTGGATTTTAAGACACAATTTGAGGGAACAATGGAAGAGGGAACCCTCTGTCACATATCGTGCATCAAATGTTCCTATGACGCTATGAATTGTTGGAATCTCCCATAGCAAACCGCACATGTAAACACAGCGTGACGTCATCATATCTTAGATCCACCCCATAAGGTGAATGGACGCGAAAGTACACATCCGCATCAATTTCATCTCCCATTGAACTCTGAAGTGTAGATTTCGTACAATACTATAGAAAGTGATTACCAAGTGTGCGTCAGATTCTCTGGATTAAATGATGCGTGCGTAATTACCAGCATGCAAACATGTAAGAGGGTGGGAACACTTTCCTTGGAGTGCCTCCCCTCCCCTCCTCCTCTCCCCTCCCCTCCCTGGCGCTTCCTCTGGATACCTAAAGGCACAGGCTCGTCAGCAATGCGCGCGTGCCAAATTCGTGCTACAAAATACAAAGCTCCATAGCAAAGGCATGGAGCTGCGTATTTCGTGGCACGAATTTGGCGCGCGCGCATTGCTGACGAGTCTGTGCCTTTAATGCAAAGTACACTGTAAAATGTACCTAGATTCCGATTTCATTCACTTCTTACTTTAAATTCGATTTCTATGGTTGGAATTAATTTAGCATACATTAGTTGTTGCTAGGTAGAACAAGCCCCGGACAAGCTTTGTGGTCGTTAAGAGCAATATTTTGTTATCAAAGTATGTGTGGAATTTTCATACATTACGAAAATCCCCTATTGTTTTAAAAAGAGGAGTTTTAAAAATTCAACTAAACTTATTTGGGCGGTTTTGACAAGGATTAGTAATTGCTTGCCGTTGTAGTTTAAATTTGTTTGAAAATTTACTGCTGTGTATTTTAAAAATTGCATGTAAATTTGTAATACGAATGTTTAAAGGCCCATTGTATCATTTGCAATGACCCAATTTTGTTTTTCCTGAGTTGACAAGAAAAACCTTACTCAAAGTGTTGATAGCAATGGTAACAAACACCACATGAATTTATTTCCGTCCAAAATGGTATTTCATGTTGGAAATTGACAAAATCCATATGTAGATTTTCAAGGTTTTCTGAAGTATTGATTTATTTATGTAGCTAAAATTTCTTGAGGCTAGTTTACCAACATTCGTCCTTAGATATGTTACATTCTTATTCCACGAATCTGTAAAGTTTTATCTTGCAAATGATACATAGGGCCTTTAAGAAATACGCTTTGGTTCTGTTAAAACGTGCTCATTTTAACAACATTTTACAACCATATTCCAGCGTTGCAGCAATGAGCACTGTAGCGCTATATACTACGCTATACTATACAACAACTCAATATTTTATATCAATCTATTTGTGTTTACGAACAAAGATTCTACATATTTTGTCAATAGTGTGACGTCACAGGAATAGCTTAACTTGAAATCATGTTGTGCTGTTATGTCGCAAATAAAGTGTCGCATTTTATCACATATACGTTTATCGAAACAAGCTTTAACGAGAATGCAAAACCCATTTGCCGTTTCCATGAAGTCGGGTGCGACATGGACCGCAATGTTTCAATTTGCTAATAATGATTCATTAAGCGACGGTGTCCATGTTACGCCTCAACTATGGCACTATAGTCCAGACTAATTGTTGGGACTTACCCACAATAATTCAGTTAGGGCTGTCTCACATTTTGGTGGGACAATCCTAATATTTGGTTGGTAAAGCTTAGATAACAAGTTGGAACTATATAGTTGGGCGTAACAATCATATACTACACTCTCGGAACGCTGGTTAAAATATCACTGGTTAAAAATCAGTTGGTTAAAAATCTCCCAATGTTGGTTAAATTCTCTGAGTTGGGTAAATTTTTCTTTAACCAGGGGTTGGTTAAGAAATATACTGCTTTCTGGTTGGGTAAACTGCGGGTTGTGTAAAATATAAGATCAGAGGGCTGTATTTTAACCAACTATGGTTATAATTCACACCCCCCACAAAGCGAAAGTTGGTTAAAAATTTTGCCCAACCATGTCACGTGGTGTCCAGTGAAAGCTACCATTGGTTAGTGACTCGATTGTCTGCAGAAAAGCAGCAGCGATAAAATGCCAACGCGCGTTCGTTTCGTGTGTGTGCCTTGTATGTGTAAAACTATACACAAACGTATACAGGACTGTGTCATGGCGGATGTGTTGACGGCAAATTTGCAAAATGTAGTCGTGTTTCCGAGCCGAAACAACTAATTTAAGGTAAGTTCTGCCTCGTTAATTGTCTGGTCTGATCGGTGAATGGTGGGGAGACATTTTAGTGGTTGCTAGCGGTCGGTTTTGGAAACCTTTCTCGAAGATTTAAGCCGAAAGTGTTATTTTTTACCCGTACGGGTTGTCACGAGTATAACGTTACTTACACGTTGTAGGCCGTGTGCACGTGCAGCGAGTGCGGGCCGCGCCACAAACTACATCATACATGTGTACACCATACTCGCTACACACGGCCTATATACGTGTAACTTTCCCCCACCACTCCCGCCGGGCTGCCCCACCTAAGAGCAGGGTTGTCACTTTTCGAATGACAATTCTCCACCCGTGGGGCAAAATTTGGGTTACAAACTCCCCACCCATGGGGCAAAAGATGCACGTTTTGCTCCCTGTGCGCTGACAATTTGATTTCCATGCGTTTAAGTCCCACCCTGGGGCACGGAAATCGTCGGACCAAATCCCCACCTAAGGGGTGGGGTAGCGCGGGGGAGGGTGGGGGCAGTGATAGGTGCAATATTAATAATAATAATGAATATTTGTAATGCGCCGGTATCCATTAGAAAGATTATCAGATGCTATTAGTTTAATAGTAGTATGAATGGATGGGTCACATATACCGCCTTTGGATCTTACTAATAGTTAATAGTCCTTGTTTCATTTTGTTTATCCACAAAGGAGGGGATGATCGGATCGGATTTGGCATCTTGGCAGCAACTGTTACTCGACAACAACTATGACAGCAGAAGCCAAGGCGGCATAACCACTCATCGTGCACATCAGTTGATCTGACTATAGGCTACTGCTAAGCAAGGCTTCGGCGTGAACCACGTCTTCTTGATCAAAGCTGCATTTTGACCACTTTTTCGACACAACTACAGGTTGAGTAAAACAAACTATACACTTTTAAAATTACTTGTTGTGTTTCAGTGTATAAATATTTATTTGGGATGTTTTGACAACGTGTATTTTGGATAAGTTCTTATTATTTGGTAGCAGTTCAATTAAATTATGTTTTATGCATGACCGCACATGAGGCAAATAAGGGTGTCGGGTGGAACACGACTTGCGCCAATTCAGTATGGCTAGGAAAAAGAAAAGGATTTGAACCAGTGCAGAGCTGCCATATCCGTCCCGGATTTTGCAACAGGTTCTTCGGAAAATAATTAATTTGGTGGTCTCTTTTTTGTTCAATTCTGATGTTGGCGCAAGTCGTGTTCCACCTGACACCCTTATTTGCCTCATGTGCGGTCATGCATGAAACATAGGAGAACCTATCCAAAATACATGTCAGAACATCTCATATAAATATTGGTACACTAAAACACAAAAAGTAATTTTAAAAGTGTACATATAGGTTTTTTTACTCGCACTGTAGAACGAACTTGCCATTGTAATTGCAACTCGGAAATTTTGCAAGTGTTATTTCCTAATCTGAATTTAACCTTTCTTTGGCTGTGTAAACCACACAAATAAAAGTACGCTCTTCTCTGACTTCATATAGTGCAGCTGAGCTAAACGTCACACAAGCATTCTCGAACTCATTGTTAACACAGTGTGATGTGAAACATTTAAAGATGAAAATGTTTGAAGAAACACTTTCATTTTGAAAATACCAGTATATATTTGGCCTACACCTGCTGCTAAAGTATATAGGGATGTACATCAAATATCACAAAATAAATAAAATACAAAAATTGTAGAACTGTCAAGTCCATCGTGTGGTGTTTGCCTTTATTTAGTGTGCTTTATACCCAAATATATATATTTTAAAACTTTTAACATAATAAATTAACCAACTGTTGGTAAAATATTGCCCAATTACTGTGAACAGCATTTCAGTAAAATGCCCAACCATTCGGGTATAACCAACTGAATGGTTAAAATTTGCCCAATTCAGCATTAACCAACAGATTGGTTAAAATAAAATTAACCAATAATTGGTTTAAAAGTTTAACCAACCACGTATTAAAATTTAACCAACCTGGGTTGGTTAAGGTTTTAACCAACTGTTGGGATGTTCACCTGGTAATACATGGTTGGTTAAAATTTTAACCAAGTTGGTTAAAATTTTTAACCAACGTTCTGAGAGTGTACCTTTCTACCCCGGCCATCGCTACCTTGCACTTATTTATCTTAGTATGTCTCTGTAATACAATTTCAACAGATAAATCAAGTTTTTGGAAAGAAATACCTTGTTACAAACATTTCTTTCCAAATAAAATTGCGCGTCAATTTTTTGTTCCACCATATACACTTCAAAAGACTCGCCAGCCGTATTGTCGTGTTTTATTAGAGATGTTTAGATGCACGTAAAACGCGAACGTGAAATGCTTTGAACACTTGTCCTTATTCTGAGGAGATCTTAGAACAGATGGAAACAAAAACCTACATCTTTGACTTTCGTGGCGAGATAAAACTTTTGATGTGACCAAGATTCGAGCCCGAGTTCTAAGACCTCCTCATGAGGTGACCGGTGCTGAAAGAATTTCGCGTTCACGTTCGCGTTTTACGTGCATCTAAACCTCCCTATTATATCTTTCGTGAGACAACACGTGCGCTATTTTATTGTTATTCGACTACCGCGATGAGTGATCTATTTCTTTCCATCAGCTTCTCGTGCAATCTACAGCCCCCTTTTAAAAATAAGCAATCGCAAATTGGGATAATCGGCACATTCTTTTGGCAAAACTCGTTGAGCATTATGCCAAAACTTCTGTGCGCCAGTACATGCAGTTGCTCTATGTTCTACGCGGCTCAACGAAATAGAATTACGTGTACATCTATTACATCTAATGAACTTATGCTGCTACATGTATATTAACACCTAATTAAGACACAACGTCCAGGTCCAGTCACCGTTGTAATGTTTTCAGTCGGTTAATGATCATGTTCGGCTTTAGTGAGTGAAATCATCAACTATTTATATATTTGAGCTCTACACTGCCACACCACGCCACCCATTTGTGGTCCCTGCAAGTTATCATTTTCCCCTACAACATCATAAAAACGCATGGTGAAACTATCGTAGCTACCGACGGTGTTTTCTTGAAAATGGCCCTGAATTTTCAAAGGTTATATAGTACAGTACTCTAAAATACACCAAATTAAACTTACATCATTACGCGCATACGCATGCGCATGTACTTCGGGTGTCAAGTAGCTAGGCTACAATAAACCTGAACCATGACGTCACAGTTTGTTACATACGTGCTTTCATATGGCCTTATGTCGTCTGGTACCCCGAGACCCCCACATAGAAATGCGCGAATCTAAATAAACCGTGATGTCATTATGTTTCACGTCTATTTGTACGTGATATTAATGTGAAACTAAACATCAATATAGCCCTTACAAGCGAACATAATTTAATAATGTTATGGATGTTATGAACACCATGTAAATAATTCTTTACAAAACTAAATCTTTTACCGTACTTGACCAACATATAATGCATAAATATATTGTTTCTTCTTACACATTTTAACCCCGGCAAGAAGCTCTATGTACATTTTCACCACGATTTAAACGAGTTTTAGTTGATGGCGCCAAAATCCACATTTCCCGAGCTCAAAGCGTCATCAACGAAGGTGCTTAACGCATTAAAGTAATTCTAAAATGATTTCCTTACGAATAACATCCTTTTCAACATACGTCGTATTAAGCTAATATGTTGTATCCATTTGTAAAGCAAATGTTTTTGAGTTTCCAAATGGTTAAAACGAAGATATGAAAATCCCTTCATACCGATACTCAGTTGTCTTCATAGTGGTGTATAGTATACATTGCTCACAAAAAATAAGATTCCAACAAACTTTTTCCAAAATTTCAAAATTTTTCTCGGTCTTGATTTTTGTGTGTTCTCTACAGTATTTGATATCACTCATTAAATGTGCCTATTGTATCATTTACTAAAAAAATAACAACCGAAATCTTTAGAATTCTTCAGAAATCAAGGCCGAAAAAAGGGAAAATTTCCTTTGAGTCTTATTTTTTTGTGAGCAGCGTACATATACTTCAGACTTTGAAAAGAGAAAAAAAAGAACGACTCAAAAAAGCAGGAGAATGTCTGAAAAAAAAATTAAAGAAAAAGCTGCAAGGATGTTGTTAGTAGAATAAAACGGGTTGGACAGTCGAGACTGTTCAGCAGTTCATGGCGTAAGGTTGAAAACGACCAAGACATTTCCTCTTAGTAGCCGATCGGTTAGGCACTTCAGTCTCTTCAAGAAACTCGTCTTCTTGATCTATAGGTATACATGGGGAAACAAACCAGAGAAACGTCTAATAGACTACTAAAGTGGGATGTCAGTTACCAGGGTAATTGGATCTAAACATTCACTGGTAATCTGAAACGTCCATTGCTAAGACGCAGGGAAACAGTTCACTAGTTTTAGTGTAGACCCAGTAACCTTGGCAACACACAAAGAGTGACGTGTTCACTTTAGTACTCTGTTAACCAGTTTGGAAACGTTTATGTGGAGTAGGCCTACCAAAGTGTGACGTCATTTGCCAACTAAATGCCTCTGAATATTGCCGAAACGCCTACGCCATAAATACAGAAAAACAGTCGAGTATCTTTTGTTTGGAACCAATGCCCCGACAACTGATAACGCCACCATGGCTGCAGTGCAATACAGGAAAGAAACGAATATGATATATCGTCATGTCAGGAACGAGCGTTGGGCCATTGTTAATTTACAAGTTTGATTACTCCTCGTGCAGTTAACGTCATCTTACAGTACAATGACGTAATACGCACAACTCGCACGCACCGATCCTCACCAATAAGACGACTTTATTTATGTTTACTCCGATAATGACGTTGGGAAACGGGCAGAGTGATATAGGCCAGTCGTGGTCAAGCGGCCTGGTAAATCAAACCCAATACCTTGGTTAATTTTTCAGGTCTTTGGTTTGTATCCAGGCCTGATCGCATCCATGGTGCGTGTGACATGTCCTTGGGCAAGACACTTTTCACAAATTGCCTCTTTCAACCCAAGAGAAAATAGGTACCTGGGAGGGTAGTGAAAGCTGATGTAATATAGCAGCAAATTATCCAGAATATTTATTTAATTTTCGTAATTTTACGGAATTATTCCGTAAATGATACCCGATTTGTTTTGTCCGCATGAATACGGATTCCCTGTCACTGTCCTTAAAATCACTGAGCTCAGTCTTTCGACAAACCGGGCGAATTCCGTTAAAATGCGGAAATGACTTTAAAAACTGACCTGGTTGGCGTTGGTTTCCTCTGGTTGACCATGAGTTGGTGTCTGTAAGCTGACCATCGAGTAGACGCTGTTGTAATCTGTCCAATATCTGCAGAAAATTGAAATAACACTTTTATTTAGAGTAAAGTTAGGGGGAGAAAAGGGGATATCCATTTGAAATGACGATTATAATGCAACCCGGTATAAGGCCATGTTGTTGCTGTTTTTATCCTCGGCGACTATAGGGCCCTTTATGCCATCAACTATACAGTATATTAGCTTAAACTTTACTTTAACTAAACTTGAGAGGACGAAGAAGGAGTTGCAGTTTTAGAAGTGGAAGGAAGATCCCTAGGGAAATTTCCTATAGGAGAAACCGCGCGGTCAAGTATATGGACTGCAAATGCAATCCACATACACGTCCAGGACTCGAACCTGGGACACCAGAGGTGAAAGAACCTGACTACGCTAACCCGACCCCTCCTTTAATGGAGCGTGTCCAAATTACATTTATGAGCCCCTTGGGTGTTGAGATTTTAATACAATATTATTTGTCATATTTTTCTCATTACCATTCTGACATTTTTCGCTCTCAATTTGTGGGCATATAATTTAAAGGATATCGTAAACAAAACCACTGATCTTTTGTAAACTATAATTTATCCGGTTACATAAAGCAGTGCAGTGATTACACCAACCTTTTTGCTTCCACATCCAAATTGGGGATTGCAAATTTCCTGTTTTTTTCCCATAGATAGTATTTTTTAAATTTGTATATATATATAATTGTTAGGTTGAAACAAAATCAATTTTCTTGAAAAATCTGAACACGATCCTTTAAGGCCATGTACACAAAAGCTAAGCAGTTAAACGAGATATACAGTATTACGAAACACGGTATGATCATTTTAGTGCGCTGTAAGTGCGAGCAAACGATTGTTAGATTTTGTTGTAATCTACAATTAAGATACATGTTACAAATCTTTGTAACGAGTAGATGTTCGCTCTCCCCACAAAATGACTTGTGATGTCAATGACTTGTTTAATTAAAATTTCTCCATTAAACAGCCTCAATTGTCTGAACCATCGTAACAAAGGCCGCTGCCACCAGACGATAATTACAACCTATCGACCAATCACGCTTGCCCTAATGAAACAAGATAGAAACTTCCTTCACATACATCAGGCGCAAGTCACTTATTATTTCCTTCCCGCCATATTCATTAAGTAGCCAATCACATTGCGAGTTGTGATGGAGTGATTGTTTGAAACACATCAGGGCCATAGATTCGTAATTTAACAGCTTGACACATTGCCAGAATTTTTATCATTTAACAGTAAAATGAAAGTATGGCGGCCACTCGATCAAATCGCCACGTCCTAACCACCGGGCATTATACGGCATATTACAAGGGCCCATCGCACCGATAGATGCTAAGTAATTGTTTATTTGATTGATAGGTTGAATTTTACCAAGTCTTTCAGTTTAATTGCTAATATTTTGCGCAACAGAGACAATCAGTAATGTAACTATTTGACATCCCTCGCAATTTATCAATTTTGAAATGTACAATATTTTATGGGCAAATATTTACGTATATTGCTAAGCATAACCACGCTGAATTTAGGATTCATCGTGCATAAGCAGGCTTAGAAACATCTTAACAAGGTTATTTGTGTTGATGGGGTTTCATCTTAAATAAGAAAATCTCACGATAAGGTCTTATTTAGCTTCAAGACGAGTCGTCTACCCCGGCCCTGGCAACAGCAAACACGCCCCTCTCCAAAAGGAATTTTGGACATTTGTATGTATTTAGCATTCATTTTCGCTTGGTTCCCACTCGCGGCATTGCGTATGCGTTTGTACAAAGCAGATTACCAATACATGACGCCCCAGCGGCGAAAATGTCAGTTGTTTAACAATGATTTCCTATATTCAACAACCCTTATGTTATTACACCAAAGTCAGAGTTCCCCGTGCAATAAAAAACACTACAAACGTTAATGGGAAATGTTAACATCTTCACATACTGAGCATCAAAAGAAATTTATCAAGTCATAGATATTTCTTTCTTTTTTTCTTTTTGTATACATCTATGTTAAGACGTTTATGACTGATGACAATTATAATTCCTAAATGTCAATTTCACCAATTGGTAACCCGAAATAAGCGCGACATACTTGAGTGCCTCTCTATTTGTGAAATGCCCAAATTGACCTTTCTGCTGAAAATAAATCTTGATAGGCCTAAGTTTCTTTTGACTTTAAGTACACAATGAATGAAGCAAATTGCACTTTGTCTCAGAAGTCGTTTTATTTAACAGAAAGTCATCCGTTAATCGTCACTGTGAAATTAGCCCCTGATTACATCATTTTGGTATATCAGCGTTTGCTTTACGAGAGCACCGTCTTCAAATTACCAATAAAACGCAGCACAATTGAGTAACCGGCGGTGTGACATTTTCCATTGAACCAATCAGCAATATTGATGCGTTGTCGGCAACAAGTGGCCACTATGAAACGCCTGCCGCTCGCTTGGCCACGTTACTGCACGGAGGTCAGCTAAACATCGATTGGAAATATCCAGCTATGATATTAAACTCTAAATAGTTTACAGATATTTAAGTTGCAGGGTGGTTGTATTTCTTACTAGTTCAGGCGCCCACTAAATTTTGTAAGGAAAAGGGTATACATTTATCAAACAATAATACTTTCATATCCATAATTAGACCGTGCCCAATGTCGTAGCCGACTCGACGGTACAAGGTGACAGGGTGATAATTAAACGCGCAGTATTTTTTTAATGATTTAGATAATGTGTGGATTTAAATGAACATTCGGAGCTGAAAACGAGCTGAGTATAGGCCTATAGAGTTTGCAAATGTCGAAAAGAAAAACAACAAATCCGGATTATTTAGGACTGACACAACGCAGTGTTCAATTCAATTCACTTTATTTCGATATAATGATTATTGGACCATTGTTGAAAAATACAAAGTACATGTATGGATGGTTCCCATAATCGGAGTGTCGCAAGATACGTCTGTGTTATGGTTCTTTCTGTATTACCAAATATATAGCGCACATATCTATCCTGCTAGGATACTCTGTGAACGCTGGCACACAGGGCACTGCGTTTGCCATACGTGCCATAAACGTACAACAACAACAACAACAACAACAACAACTGTAAACGCTTAAACATTGCTATACATAGAGGTGTAAAATAACGCGTGGAATACATAGAAACAGCGGAATGCTCTTGAAACCATTCCGTGCATTACATAGTACACTGGTTCACAGCTTTACATCCCATCCGAAGGATGGAGCATTGGTCCGGGAAGTATCCGCGAGAAAGCCGTGATTACAATGATCTAAGCCACACGGCCACGCCACTCGGGCGCACCAAATACCACGCCTGCTTAATTTGAGAAACAAAACATTTAGCATTTTGCGTGTACAATATTTGCATAATGGCTGGTACCCCGAATTATTCACGTTCAAATCATTGATGTGATTATTCCGGTTTTTCCCGGAACTTTCTTTGTCTCATTGGTTTGTGACAGAGGTTATTCCGGGAAAAACCGGAACAAATCACATCCCTGTCTAATGGAGGTGCAGTTTAGATGGTCACATACTACGCCATTGCCTTGCGACAAACAATCTGATTGCTTTATGCCATTACCTCATATAGTTATTACGGTGAACACGGTATTAATTCTGTACTTCACACCTGCCGCGTGCACCACATAGCAACTAAAAATTCGTCTGGTCAAGTGGACATCAAGACAGTGTGCATGTTAAAGGACGCTACTTATGTAAATAACGCAGAAACCTAATTGGGAAAGGGAGCAAAAATGACCACGAAAGATTGTGTTGTAATTGGCTAATACTTGAGACACAAGGGGTATAGTAATATTAGCGCCAGATACACTTTGGAAGAATATCGAGAATTGCTATGATGGATTCACAAAATGTAAACATAAAAATCAACGACCCTTGCAGTGACGCAATTGCCCTGCCTCGTTATACGTTTCAGCGTATTTTTTAATCAAAAATATGTCTTTTTGTTCAATATCGATTTTTGCACGGAACAAAAGGAAACACGTGCCTTCCTGCGCTTGGTCACATCTGAAAAGCCTTTCCCATGTCAAGTAATAGTCAAACATGCACGGGGGTAGGGGGGGGGGGGGGGGGGGGGTATTGGCATTTCTGTACTGAATGCAACTCGTGCAAAGCGAGTTGAATTCAGCTATGTGGTGGCACGTGGTCTTACAGGACCTATTTTGAAAGAATTCTCGTATGGTTATCCCAGATGGTTATTCGTAGATATATCAGTTTATTGATGGACTGAGCACGTTCACAAAGTATATGCTTAAAGTATGCGCGCGTATAGCTGTGCATGTTGACAAGAAACCGAAATAATTATTTAATACAAACAACTGATGTTGCATTGAATAAGATCAATAGTTGTGAGGATTAGCTATGGATACGATTAGTCTGATAAGTCTGATACAGTCATTTGTTACCTGGTTAACATAGCTACCCTACACTTTGTTCAATATAAAGGGAATATCTACGTTTGAACCTTACACTAAAATAACAGCTAGTTCTTATATATCATATTTCATGTCTGTGGACATCTCAACTATTAGGATCTACCTAAACATAGGCGGGCGGCGCCTTTGGTAGCCAAGCCAGAAACACTGGCGAGAATCCCCTTTTCTTTACGACTGAATGCTCCGGTATCTTTGAATGCCTTTATATAAACCTGAACCTACGGCTTTACATCCCAACCAAATGATGGAATAATTGGGGTTAAGCACCCTGCTCAAGGGCTAAAGTACCTAAGGCGGTTTCGAACCAGCAAACTTTGGGTGTTTCCACCTGAGCTTGGTGACCCGATGACCTGCAATTGTTATACTCAGTAACATTATTTTGTTGTGAATATGATTAGAAAAATTAGGGTAAGGAACGAAGCGAAATGTAAGACGCAAATATACAGGTAGCGGCGGCACAACGCGACGGCACAACGCGATGGTATACTGCAACGGCGCAACGGCACGACGGCTAAACACGACGGTACGTTGGCACAACGCGACGGCACAACGCGATGGTATAATGCAACGGCGCAACGGCACGACGGCTAAACACGACGGTACGTTGGCACAACGCGACGGAATGACGGCACAACGTGTCGGCACATTGTGACGAGACACTGTGGCCGCACAATGCGACGACACAACGCTACGGCACAATGACACAACGCGACTGCATAACGCTACGGCACGACGGCAAAACGGAACGGCACAACGCGACGGCACGTTGGCACCACGCGGCGACGCGACGCGACGCGACGGCACGGCGGCATGACGGCACAACCTAACAGCACGGCACTACGGCACAATGCGACAACAAGACGACAATACGCAACAGAAGATGGCACAATGTGACGGCGCTACACGACGACACAACGGGACACCGCAGCACTATGCGACGTCGCGACAGAATAGAGGCAATGCAGTGAAATACAGTGCTGCATATATGGAACACTGTAGGATTATGTTATCTCTCTCTTCCTCGGCTTACGTCACGAGTTTGTCAGCTGCCTGTTCAAAACGATTCAATTAAACCGGAACTACGCTATCCGCCAGGTCTGAAAATACATTTTCCGTGAAACCGAGAAAATCGTGAACAAATTAAGTGACCATTTTCGGAGAAAACTCTTGGAGTTGTATAACACACTTATTCATATCGTTGGTTTTGGCAATAAAGGTTTGGCTCCAGGCCCCACCCATGTTTGCTTTCATTAATAGGGGTGGCTCGAACTGGCAGACTGGGTAAATCTAAATTTACTAAGGATGAACATTCACTCGATCTCGCATGGGACCCAACAGTGCAAACTGTGCCATGCCTATTTAATTTGCTAACATCTCAACACGTTTTGTTTGCTTCACAAAGACTACTGTACTAAGCCTCAACCTAGATCGTACTCCGCCGAGTTTCCCTTGGGTGCAAACTCAAGTCGGCTAATACTTTTTTTTTTAAAAGGTATAGAGGGTGCACCGCATGGTTGGTGATTAAAACTGCGAAACCTAAGGTGTAGTAAGATCCTCTATTTTTTTATCCAGCATGTAATATCTGAGAAATGATTGCTGAATATGATGGAGGTCGTTGTCCGTAATTAATACCGGCCACTGCTATACAGCAGTCTATCGTGTGTCGCGGTAAAAATGGCGTCAGATTGGATTTAGTAAGATGTTTTCAGTATAACAGACGACTGGTGGGTTGCACAACTCGCTATACGCCTATGCAGCTATAAATACCACCCAAAGAACCAAACAACTTTATCAGCAGTCTTTTTACAACGATTGCACATTGATCCCAAACCAGTTGACAGGGTTTTTTCACATAGACCTTTCCGAGACGGCGGGGTTCTACCATTATATCAGTTTAGATAATTCAAAGAGAGAAAATCAATCGAAACAAACATCCGTCTAAAAACGTTAATATATCCAGTTAGGAGTTAAAATTCCACTGTTAAAACGTACCGCATCTATAAGTGGCCTTGGGCCAACACCTCTAGTTAATATCGACATAAACCCGGGCAAAACACCTCGATTTTAATAATGGTCCAGGACCCCACTTTACACTTTGCCCAGCCGAGAGCATCATTATAGGTTTTGTCATTGATGTCAATGTTTCGGGAGCTGTGAAGTGCATGAGTTCCCCTGTGGGCCAAAGATGCTGCAGTATTCGCACTATAGACGATGTGAGGTTTGTAAATGACATGACAGTATATAGCGTGAGATCATTACCGAAGTCTCAGCTTACCTTTACATTAAAAGGGCTTGATGGAATATTCTTTGGCAACGGATATTGTTCTTTTGATTAATGGTGTCATTTTAAAGGAGCTTGTCCAGAGTTTTCCAGAAAATGTATTTCGTTTTAACCTAACAATCATATAAAATACCTCCCCAAAATACTATCCATGGGAAGAAAACGGGAAATTTGCAATCTCCAATTTGGATGTAGATGCAAAAAGGTTGGTGCAACTGGATAAATTAGTTTACAAAACATCGGTGTTTTTGTTTTACTATATCCTTAAAAAACAGATTAAGACTGTGAAATTTTAGAATGGCAATAAGAACAATATGACAAATGATATTGTACCAAAATCTTAACATCATGGAAAAAATAGAAGGTCAAAAATCTGGACACGCTCCTTTAATGAATTGTTCAATGTTTTATATAGGCCTACGAACAGAACATGTAATGGTCTCAAACTGCCGACAGCGTCTTGATACACACGAGTCAATGCTAGACGCTAGGCAGACGACTGGGTCACTTTCCATAGACTAGTCTTGATACACACGAGTCAATGCTAGACGCTAGGCAGACGACTGGGTCACTTTCAATAGACTAGTCTTGATACACACGAGTCAATGCTAGACGCTAGGCAGACGGATGGGTCACTTTCCATAGACTAGTCTTGATACACACAAGTCAATGCTAGACGCTAGCAGACGGCTGGGTCACTTTCCATAGACTAGTCTTGATACACACGAGTCAATGCTAGACGCTAGGCAGACGGCTGGGTCACTTTCCATAGACTAGTCTTGATACACACGAGTCAATGCTAGACGCTAGGCAGACGGCTGGGTCACTTTCCATAGACTAGTCTTGATACACACGAGTCAATGCTAGACGCTAGGCAGACGGCTGGGTCACTTTCCATAGACTAGTCTTGATACACACGAGTCAATGCTAGACGCTATAGGCAGACGGCTGGGTCACTTTCCATAGACTAGTCTTGATACACACGAGTCAATGCTAGACGCTAGGCAGACGGCTGGGTCACTTTCCATAGACTAGTCTTGATACACACGAGTCAATGCTAGACGCTAGGCAGACGGATGGGTCACTTTCCATAGACTAGTCTTGATACACACGAGTCAATGCTAGACGCTAGGCAGACGGCTGGGTCACTTTCCATAGACTAGTCTTGATACACACGAGTCAATGCTAGACGCTATAGGCAGACGGCTGGGTCACTTTCCATAGACTAGTCTTGATACACACGAGTCAATGCTAGACGCTAGGCAGACGACTGGGTCACTTTCCATAGACTAGTCTTGATACACACGAGTCAATGCTAGACGCTAGGCAGACGGATGGGTCACTTTCCATAGACTAGTCTTGATACACACGAGTCAATGCTAGACGCTAGGCAGACGGCTGGGTCACTTTCCATAGACTAGTCTTGATACACACGAGTCAATGCTAGACGCTATAGGCAGACGGCTGGGTCACTTTCCATAGACTAGTCTTGATACACACGAGTCAAAAATGCTAGACGCTAGGCAGACGGATGGGTCACTTTCCATAGACTAGTCTTGATACACACGAGTCAATGCTAGACGCTAGGCAGACGGCTGGGTCACTTTCCATAGACTAGTCTTGATACACACGAGTCAATGCTAGACGCTAGGCAGACGGATGGGTCACTTTCCATAGACTAGTCTTGATACACACAAGTCAATGCTAGACGCTAGCAGACGGCTGGGTCACTTTCCATAGACTAGTCTTGATACACACGAGTCAATGCTAGACGCTAGGCAGACGGCTGGGTCACTTTCCATAGACTAGTCTTGATACACACGAGTCAATGCTAGACGCTAGGCAGACGGCTGGGTCACTTTCCATAGACTAGTCTTGATACACACGAGTCAATGCTAGACGCTAGGCAGACGGCTGGGTCACTTTCCATAGACTAGTCTTGATACACACGAGTCAATGCTAGACGCTATAGGCAGACGGCTGGGTCACTTTCCATAGACTAGTCTTGATACACACGAGTCAATGCTAGACGCTAGGCAGACGGCTGGGTCACTTTCCATAGACTAGTCTTGATACACACGAGTCAATGCTAGACGCTAGGCAGACGGATGGGTCACTTTCCATAGACTAGTCTTGATACACACGAGTCAATGCTAGACGCTAGGCAGACGGCTGGGTCACTTTCCATAGACTAGTCTTGATACACACGAGTCAATGCTAGACGCTATAGGCAGACGGCTGGGTCACTTTCCATAGACTAGTCTTGATACACACGAGTCAATGCTAGACGCTAGGCAGACGACTGGGTCACTTTCCATAGACTAGTCTTGATACACACGAGTCAATGCTAGACGCTAGGCAGACGGATGGGTCACTTTCCATAGACTAGTCTTGATACACACGAGTCAATGCTAGACGCTAGGCAGACGGCTGGGTCACTTTCCATAGACTAGTCTTGATACACACGAGTCAATGCTAGACGCTATAGGCAGACGGCTGGGTCACTTTCCATAGACTAGTCTTGATACACACGAGTCAAAAATGCTAGACGCTAGGCAGACGGATGGGTCACTTTCCATAGACTAGTCTTGATACACACGAGTCAATGCTAGACGCTAGGCAGACGGCTGGGTCACTTTCCATAGACTAGTCTTGATACACACGAGTCAATGCTAGACGCTAGGCAGACGGCTGGGTCACTTTCCATAGACTAGTCTTGTAATTTAGATAATTAAACAAAACATGTAACGTTAAGACAAGCTAAAACATATCATTACGAAAATTAGGTCTTGCCTCCATTTTTATATTGAACCCCAAAAATAACCTCTTCTAAATACGACATCGTAAATAACAAGTTACCTAAACCCTCGACAAAAACAATCAGAGGACATTATCCACTCCGAAACGTCAATCTTGAATGGAGAGATCGATTCGAATAACGGAGATCAAAGTGAAACATAATTAACGAAGATGGATTTAGCGTGCGAAAAGGATTTGAAATCCGGCGCGGTGATAATCCAACACGGTGTTTGGTTCGGCAAGGCGGTGCATCACAGTCATAATACTCGCCTACGGCACGGATCATGAAATGTTGATATGCGATGCCGCTTGGATCAGTTACGAGGCAACCGAGAAAATTAGATTTAGGTATGCAAAGAAAAACCCGCTCTAGATACACCGATCTCATTTTGGGCGAGTTCGAAAACAGTGTATGCAGTGTGTTTGATACAATACGACGTTGCATCGTCTCCAACGCCGTATTTTAATAAATAATCTTTTTTTTTTAATTAGGAAGGTTTAGATACACGTAAAACGCGAACGTGAACGCGAAATTCTTTCAGCACCGGTCACCTCATGAGGAGGTCTTAGAACTCGGGCTCGAATCTTGGTCACATCAAAAGTTTTATCTCGCCACGAAAGTCAAAGATGTAGGTTTTTGTTTTAATTCTAAGATCTCCTCAGAATAATGACAAGTGTTCAAAACATTTCACGTTCGCGTTCGCGTTTTACGTGTATCTAAACCTCCCTATTGTAAAGCCCGGTTCATATACTTCACGCGAAAGCGAATACGAACGCGAATTTGACGTCACAGCGCAGTTTTCGCCCAGCGAAGTTAAACTAGTTTTAACTTGCGCAAATGTTCGCCGCAAAATGTTTGATGTCAGATTCGCGTGCGCGTTCGCTTTCGCGTGAAGTATGCACCGGGCTCAAGCCCGCCGCACACCTTTGCGATTTACCGGCCCATCGGACACCGGACCATCGGATCCGGAAAAATCTAACAAGTTTGATTTGCTCCGGTCTATGGTGTACGGTCAGACCGGCCCGAATTGTTTCAGGGCACACACTTCCGGTAAGTGGTCCGATGATTATCCAGTAAATCGCAAAAGTGTGCGGCGGGATTTAAAGGGGCGTTCACACTATCGCGGAAAAATGGCTTTACGCGCGGCTGTGCCATTGGTTTGTATTAAGCGGGCCTCCCACTGTGCGATTTTTGCTACGAATTTCCTACGAATTGGTACGATTTGGTATAACCAGAGACTGTCATTAGATTCTACACACAATCGTACCCAATCGTAGGAAATTCGTGGCCAAAGTCGCCCAGTGGGAGGCCCGCTTTACAGGAGCTGTTTGCCGCTTGTGCGCGGCCTGTCGCGACGCGCAAAAGGTTTTGAGCTAGGTCAAAATTCATCAGAGAAGCCCCAAAGTTACCGGGATTGAATTTTCTATTTTGGAAGATCAGTGATTCGGAGTTCATGCAATGCGGCAAGCACCGCGCACAAGGGTAGTTTTTCCGCGATAGTGTGAACGCCCCTATAGTGTGAACGCCCCTATAGTGTGAACGCCCCTATAGTGTGAACGCCCCTGTAGTGTGAACGCCCCTGTAGTGTGAACGCGCCTATAGTGTGAACGCGCCTATAGTGTGAACGCGCCTATAGTGTGAACGCGCCTATAGTGTGAACGCCCCTATAGTGTGAACGCCCCTATAGTGTGAACGCCCCTATAGTGTGAACGCCCCTTGAGACTGGATTCACTTTTCGCGCGTAAATTTGACGCGCGTCGCTGTGAGAAAAAGCGGTGTGGAAGGAATCTAGGGTTAAACCACGCACTGAAAAACACAAAATCAACTTAGGCGCAAAGTGTTTTTGTAAATCTGCAATTTTCAGTGCGTCGTTTCACCCCAAAGTCCCTCGACATCGTCTTTTGTCAAAACGACGCGCGTCAAATTAACGCGCCAAAAGGCTCAGTGTGAATCCATACAGAAATGTTCCGCCACTGCAGAAACGAAATGGACCAAAATATTTAGTTGCCACTACAAATGCAAGTATTGATTGGACACATGTCCATGGCCACTATCAGCAATTCATCCTTGATCATGCAGTTTTTTTCTTCAATCTTGCCCGAATCCTGCGAGTAGAGTTCGGCGCGCGGCCGAGTATTTCCATAGCTGGTCCTTCCTCGCAGATGGTGCGTCGAGTGTGTTTGTTTTGGCGCCGTTTACAAAAGTCTAAGTTGATTTTGATTTGTTTTCTCAACGGGTTTGTCTTTTCCCGCCTTTTTCAATTTATTTTAGTGTCACGGAAAGCTCTATAACATTTTCGTCCTTATATTGTAACATCTTTTAGATCCAGTAAAGTGCTGGTTTGATTACTGCAAATCAAATCTGGATTTTCAGCAAGCGAATCTGGCTTAGCGTGCCCACGGGACATGTTTCCATAAGGTTCGTTTGATTTCAATCGCGTTCGCCATAGATTATGGTGAGAAAATTGCGCAAGCGGCATCAAAAACGTCAGATATGACATTGCCTACGCCGTAATAAAATCCCTCTGGTTTGGCTTTTGAAATAATAATTCATATATAGGCCTACCAATTTGTCGATTATTCTTATATACTTGAAAACGAAAGTATACCTCGATTTTCTCGATTTGTTTTCTTCTACCAAATCGAGTCATATGGATTTAATTCGTGTGCTGACGTTGCCGTTTTTAAGCATTTTTATCCCGGTAAATTGAATTGGCGAGAAAACTGGCAATAGTGCCTGATAATTTTATTATATTTGTAATTGAAAATTTCTTTAAATTGCGATTTGTGTTCGTGACTTCGTGTTGCCAGACTCTCTGAGGTATACGGAGTCCATATTGCTTAAGGAGTTCGGAAATTGTAAAGTAGTCGCCATTAAACGATTATGATGACCGATTGATGTCATTTAATCCACAGTCCGACCACCGAATGCCCTGGGACCATCTTAAGACATAACACCGCTTGCTACGCGATGCCTTGCGGCAAACACAACGTGTAGAATCACTGGGTATATGGAAAGGTCGCAGTGTAAATAATTTATAGCAAAGTAACAAAGGGATCCTGCCGATTTGACTGTGTGCTTATTTTTAGAAGGTTGTAACAAGGACAATGTAATATTAAAGTCATTTAGAGTAGACGTTTCTCAGTGACATCTCAATAATATTTTTAAACGAACCTCAATGTTTATCTAAAAATCATTTTCGTCGCGTTGGAAAACGCCTTCCGAGACGATGCTTTTTGAGATTTATTTTAGCTATATATTAGATATCAATATTATAACAACTCACAAAGGTAAGATTTAAAATAACTAAAGAAATGTCCCGGATATTACAAAATAACCACCCTGGATAAACGTACGGAGAGTTACCAACCGTTCACTGAAATTAGAGCACCAAGTTTTAACGACGAAAGTGCGATTTCGTCCCTATTTAGATTGTTGTCAGACAAGAAGAACACGTAAAGAAACCTCCTTTTGCTCAATTCTTCAGTACGTGCGTCGGAGAGCCTGACCGTACGATGACGGCATTGCTTTCGTTCCAATCATCTATGAAAGTAAACCTATGAAATTGCCAGTGTTTTGATGTAGTAATATTAGCTGCATCACCCAGTTGCTTGCTGCCTTCAAGATATTTTTAAGGTAGACTCTAACACAACATCGGCGACAAGCGTGGAATGGTGCGGTTTCACGGCAATTGGTTACGATTATGATAATGTACATATGCTAAAATGCCATTTAAATCATGTTTACGTCAGAATATGTTAAACGGAAACCGACCACGCAACCACCCCGTAATGCAAAACTGTGTAACTACAGTTTGTCCCGGTACGTCTGGCGCTTTCTAAAACTGGTACTCCGCACAGTTGATTCCCGTTTGATAAGTCCATTGGTATGTACGGAGATGGACCGCGATGTTTGCGCAGACTCGTGTAACCAAAAGCTATCAATTAAGGTGTATATTTCAACATTTAGCAGACTCGACCCGATACGACACCTAATCCATAGCGAGTAGGCCTAGTCCGTATTACTGTTTATCCAATACATGCACCTATGCAATACATAATCCAAACATCCCTCTTGTCGGCGTGGATAGCTGGGTTTTTTTTAAATTGTCGGTTTTAAGTGGATAAATTGCAAGCAAAAGTGCGCTTTTCGAAAATGAGATTTCCGCGATTTCTGAAACGCTCATTAGGTATTCATGATATGCGCGTGACCCCGTGACGCAATCCTGAGAAAGAGAAGTCAACACGATTGGATGCTCCATACGTTTACACGCAACAAAACTCGGAAGACCGTCTCTGTTAGATGGTGTTATTTTGAAGAATTGTTTTCGTCCAAAAAGCCATAGATATGCCAGGAGTTGCGTGGTTGTATGTTTTACCAGACACAACATTTTCTTTCCTATTTCCAAGAATGAGAAAATGAGTCGCGCAAAGGAGTAGGTGAAGTTGTACCGAGTAGGCTGCCGTGTGTTGGGTTATGTCATGGGATGTGTACGGCTAGGCTGCCGTGTGTTGGGTTATGTGTATACGTGCGTATAGGGACCGAAACGGACTGTGTGCATGCCATCAGACGATTCCGCACGTAAATTTGACGCATTTTAACAAGCATAAAACAGCAACCGCTTGATGAATTTTTCCAACAAAGATATTTTTTTTCAATCTGTTGTGTGAAAGTGGTTTTAACTCTCAAAAATTCCAAGGTTTATTTTTCCTTTTAGTAATCAAATATTGTTTGCCAACTCGACTTAACAAACATGACCAACTCAGCCGTAGTATAGTACCAACTTGACATCAACATCGACTGTCAGATAGACCGTTTTCCAACTGCCGCTGTGGCACTCGTGTGTTTTGCTTCAGTCAAAATCATAACTTTGTCTCAGTCGTCTTTTTTTCAATCAAACTCTCACCGTTTCATGGTTTACAGCTCATAACAAGGTGTGGAATTCAACTTCTAAATTCATACCCAATTAATTATTTTTTTCCTTCAATTTCCAGACGGCCGTTCTTGTCAAAACCAACGGCCGCGATCATCACGATGCACTGAAATTTACTTCAAAAGAACATCATTGTGAGCCACAATTTCATTTTTTTCCCGCAAAAAGATAAAAATAACTTGATGTCATATTACATAAAGTATTTTTCACGTTTGTAATTTAAATTACAAGGACGAAACAGGCATGATGAACATACACTTCGTATATTTTCCATTCAATACTACACAGGCCGTTTTGTGTTCTTCTCAGGATGACGTCACAACCCTGTTTGTAAACAAACAAAGTGACCTCAAGCGTTTCCGATTTCGGGTGAAGAGGGTCGGAACTGAATTGCGTTTTAAACAAAAGACTGTCGATTTTTGGCGGAAAACACGTTGTAATCGCGTTGTAGAAACATAAACCTCCATGATAAACAGGAAAACTTAAACATGTGGATGGGGGATACTAGCTGTTTAACTTACATGCAGTTAAGTCAATTGATATGCAGATGTTTTGTTTTATTGTAGTGTATCCTATATCGCGTTATCGCTAAAAATGAACCGGATTATTATTATACATGTACATGTAAATCAATGGGAATGTATACCAAATGAAAAGGGGCCTCGCGCAAACCTAGATCCATGTCGAGGTAGTACAAACAAAACCCTAAAATATCGAAGATTTGAATTGTTAAATCGTGAAACAAGTTTGGACAGATTCAACTAAAAAAATATAAAAAATCAAACCCCACTCCTTCCCCAAAACACCCAAACCGGGAAACATATTTATGGAACTCCCCCATTCTATCTTCCGCCCCACCTCCACTCTTCCATTCCGATCAGCCTACGGGGCTAGCTGTACACTCTTATTATTTCAACCTCGCACACTGCATTCAAAAGTACAACTTGCCTCAATATATGCCTGTCTCCGTGTATTAAATTGCCCTGGAAACATAGCGAATAGAACATTGCGCATGCACATTTTCCCATTTAAACTAAAACGTGCACAGTAAGTCATTTCCCGTTTGTAATTCGATTTAAAATGGCATGACCAGAATATTTACGGAATTAACATACTAGTTGTGAAAAGCATTTTGACGGGTTAAAGATCACTTTAATGTTCCTCTCATGATTGTTTTCATCTTAAAGAACACATTATGTGTGCTTTCGTTACCATAGAATAGCACACATTTGTGCTCCCCTTGTATTTATTTTCTGAAATAAAGATATCTATAATAATCATTAGGTATTCAGTTATTAGTTGGCTTTCTGATAACAGAAAAACGTTTTGCAAGGAATTGACCTTAAGTAAAAGACGGCATGAATTGCATCCGTTTAGACAGAATCCAATTTAAATTTTAAACGGGAGGAGAGCGGCGCTTAATAAAGGTAAACAAAATGCACAGAGTAATGTCTGGTGTCCCTTTCTGGTGTCTGTTTTTTTCTCCACCTTTTCAAAGTAGCCCTCATCGTGATACACACCGGGCTCGCATCGGAAAAGGTTCTTTTGACAATCAATTTCACGCCAGTTGACGGCGGCAAATCGAGTCTCTTCAAGCGAAATTTAATTCACAGGTTGAAAGAGAAATAGAAATATTGCTGCTTGGTGAACGTCAAATTAATTGAGTGTAACCGAGCATTAAATGTTTGAGCGAGGCGAGTTTGCCGTCGACTAGGGGGCAAGTCAAATGACCAATGATTGACGGGATCACTGGAGCGAAGCGGCAAGGCATGTAGCAGGCGAGTTAGCTTGACTTGAAGGAGCGTCCGCAGTGCGTCTTGGCGCCAAGATCTTAACACTCTGACGGGCAGGACGTGTTTGTGGGGAGCAGGTTGATTTCAGAAACGAAATGTGTAATGTAGAACAAAGATTTGAATATGACGCGACCTGGTCCATTAGTTATAGACACTTTATCGGTCCTGGTAAGCAGACTAAATACTGTAACTATAATATAAACGAATCAATTAATTACTGCAAAGACCGATTCATCAGTTTCCAGCTAAAGATTACGTTCGAGTACGAATGTTACAGACGAGGACAAGAGCGATTTCATAGTGAGAAAACGATTTGTTTTGGGGTATAATCGTTTCTTGTTTTTTGACAGCAATAACAGACAGTAACCTCCTAAAGTGTAGCTCACTTAAATTTTACGGAACTAAAAATTGTCTTGTTTATTCGGTAACGTACCGAATTTGGAAAGGAAATGATCAAAATAATGTGGGGATTCCCAAGCGACTTAGGAAAACAACCGAGGAGTTGCCCAAGGGTTTGGAGACGAAATACCATCTGCAAGCAGTTCCATTAAGAATACAAAACTGGATTGAATTTCTTTGTTTGGAGGAAGAGCGTCACAAATGAAATGGGCCGTCCCAATTCTCAATCAGTACCAATGATATAGAGATCTGAATAAGGGAGAATTCCAGGTCAATTTGTTACTAATCACCTTGTGGGGTTTTCGTAGTGCATGTCTTATAATATTTGATGGACTGTCCTTTTGGTGCACAATTGGAATCAATTTACTGTCATACATTAGGTGGCTACAAAGTCAAATAATACAACTGAAATACAACTGAAAACGGCTGCGTGCAATTAAGATAATCGACAACAAGCCCAGATATTGGTACGACCCTATACATATATATCATCTTAATGTGATATAATATGCTCTTGTTATGAGCATGGACTTTTGGTAACAATATAACAATAAATATAACGACAAAGAACATATTTTTCTCTGATTTTAACTTTGCTATAATCCAAAATGTCACTATATGAAAAGCCTCTTAATCCAGGTGTTGCGCTTTGGGATTTTTGGCTGAGCTCTCGCGATAGACAGACCCGCCGACAAAAATCACCATAAAATTTTAATATTTCCACTAATACCTTAGGGTTTTAGCGGGAACCACCCGGGAGCTATTTTAGCTGTAGTACAGCGATGCGTTTGGGCATGTGCCATATGAAATTATTGTTTTCGCTGCACATCGAGTCGCCGCTGTTTCAAATGCGCCAAGATGTTTATTCATGCTAATAACAGGTGCCAAAAAAGATGAGGCGCTTGCTTCTTAATGAAAAGGATTTATTATTGTTCATGTCGCAATTACTTTAGTACAGCTATTGCCTATTTTCCGCACTTCTCTTTTATGGTTTTAGACAATACGAGGCAATTTTTACTGCTTGTTTTGCGTAGAATCAAATTTGAACATTTTCTTCTTGCTTCCTGGCAAGCGTCCTGGAGACTTTCCATAGTAATAATCACTCTTAGGATGAACAATGAATACTTAATTGTGTATTAGACAAAAGATGAAATCTTAAAATCCCAAATTATATGTACATTTTGTACAACGCACGCGTTGTATCGCCTGTATAACATGATTTTTGTGTTGAATAAATGGTAAAAACAATTGTTCGCAGACAATTGTTTAAATGTACATTCAGTTAGCAATTGCGCCTATACAAAGGTACCATTTTGCACGGGAAAAATGTGGTGTTTGTTACCATTGCTATTAACACTTTTAGTCTGGTTTTCCTTGTCAACTCGTGAAGTAATATTTTGGGTCACTGCAAATGATGTATTGAGCTTCAAATGTTCGTTATGGTAGTGGTGGTGGTGGTTGTCGACGATAAACAGTAATCTCATTCACAGTGATTCCTTGATTTGGGAATAATACCTTTATCGTATTGTAAACGCTGATTCCCGTTTTACTGTTTAGGCCTATACTGCCGTTTCAGTTTTTGTCAAGACTCCGGATTGTATGTATTACTTGAAGTATTTTGATAATCGTTCTCGGGGTTTACGTTCGTCGTTCTGATTACATGGCTTTGCATGGATCATTAGTTTGCATAGATTTAAAACTTGTATTGTCTTTGTGCTTCCTTTCTATGTGTTTTTACGTAAAACGTGCATTGCTTTGTGCATACCCCCAGGCTTCTTCTCATTCCGGTGTTTCTTGTCCTGGCGTCTCGATGATTGTTTGTGTTTGGAAATGGTCGGTTGCTTTAGTATCAAATAACAACCATTGCCAATCCACCATCTCGAATCTTATCTAAATCGTAGCTTTAGGTTTAGACAGTTAAGCCAATGGGGATTACACCGCCCCGCCGCACCGGGAAACCCTCATAAACCCCCTCACTAATGGAAAGGAGAATCCAGTGTCCAAACCAGAATTTATTAAATTCCTGTGATGTTTTCCCACCTGAGACGATGGGAACATTCCTGACCATTTCAGTGAGTACTTCTCACCAAGTTAGCAATTACCGCGCGGTGAGGCCTGGTTTCCCCCAAGCGATTTTGTCAAGATGGTAAATTTGATCAAACGGACTTTTAGCGCTACAACCAATGCATGACATGTCGCCCAATTATGGTGCATGTGATTGGGTCGGCAGTTGCACTTAGCAGTCTATTTAGATTCCATCTGGGAGTTAGCTTCAAACATTTGTAAATACTTGCTTACGATCGACCAAAGGGGCCTGGTAAATATTATGTGCAGATCTAGATTTCTTGAAATGTCGAAATGAGACTGGAAATGGTGCTTATAAGAATCCAAGGCGATGTAAACTCAAATTTATTTTCCATTCCCAAAGATGTATCTCATTTTTCGTCATCTTAAGTTGATAGTAAAGTTAACGCTAGTACTGCATAGTTGACGGCAAAACGGGCCTAGTAGCCGAAGATGCCATTAAATTAACCGCAATAACAACAGCACGGTGATGAAACCCAAGACCCGCGAGAACAAGATATGTTTATTATTATTATTATTATTTATTCATGCCAACAATGTACATCATAAACAAGATGGGCATAGGAGCGACAAAAGCAATAAAAATCACTGTGGTCGAGGACCTGTCTCTCCCACATCAAGTAAAGATAAATCAATAAATGTAAATACATGTATATGTATTTATTGGCGCGGTTCAAGACACCTTTGCGCGAACAAAGCGAAAATCACTGCAAAAAAGGACGCGGGTGTCACAGAATGTCCGACGAAAACTGCCTCCCAATAACAAGCGGCTACACACCTGCCCTGAGACGTGTTGGAACCTCAAAGATTCCCTGTCCCCTAAAGAAATGACCAAGACCCGCGATCGATGCTCGGGAAGCAAAAACATGCCCCCATGGGAACAGCCGATGCAATTTCTCGCTTGGGAAACTGAAATAACAAAATGTCCACGACAGTTTTTAGCCAAGAGTTCCTTGCATGGTACCCAGGGGTATGGTTTGTATGGGGTTTTGCAGTTGTTGCCTCCTAGCGCTTCGTTAGGTTATAACCACCGTGTCTGTTAAATCATTGATACCCTGGGGTTCCTTCTAACACGCGCAGAATGTGCTCAAAATCCCGCAAGGGTTTCGGTACCGTGTGACCATTTTGATCAAACTTTCTCATACGAGTTCATTTTAATCATCTGCATGCGCCAGTATTATCAATGATGCATTGTACTCTTAGGGATTATATTTTGTCTGTAGATATTTTTGAGTGAATGAACCTAAGTAATTTAGTTTTCTTTTCTTTTGTGTTCCTGTACATCACGACGTGAGCATATTCATGTGATATTCTCATTACTTATGTTGTGTTTTGTCACTGTACGATAAAATAACCACGCTAAATAAAGAGTGATATACCACCCGGTTTTGCTGAGCCGTAGACGTTTCTCGTAGAACCTAGCGTATCAATTATAATGGTCCCTACTAAATATTTAGCTAAAACGTCCTCTGTCGAAACACAGGCCTGGGGCAGCCCAATGATTGCCTGTCTAATGCTTCCCTTGTTTCCGTGTGAGCGAAGCGATTTCCAGTTAATAATCTCAACACCAGCCAAGAAGACCCTTCGTCATTCTAAAGCGGTTTGCTTGACGAATTCCAAGTGTACTTTTGGTCGGACACATCGCACTTTTATCCGCGGGAGGGTGGTTTTTTTTAATTAACCTGTGGATTATTTGCTGGTGAAGCTTAGGCATATAAGCCCAACTGCGAATATGTGGATGCTGTCTTAATAGAGTTCGGTAAATGGCTGTTCGTGTTGATGCCACTTGGGTGTGTCATCCAACAGGTAAACGTAGCCCTGATTAAGACGTTAATATCCCCGATGCGGATAGGTGCAGTGAGCTGGACACTTGTTGGCTAAGTCACTCCAGGGTTGCTAGGGGGAAACCCAGTCCGGTTTTGCCCTGTCAGTTGACTTTGTGCGAGCCATAACACTAACTGAAGCTTGCAGCACTATCGTGTGTTGATATCGTTTGTAGGGAGCCGCACTAAATACGTCACCGTTGGTAGTTACGACAGGTCATCGGTTTTGCAATAAAATCACCGTGAATCCTTTTAGCTATATGTATTTGTAATGAGTAACTTTGCCTATACCATTCAAAGTTTAGGTCTACGACCATCAACGTAGCACTGACGTCACACTTTGGTTCTCTATACGTTCCATATGCCACATCACGCTTGTGGCATAACGTTCAAGTGATGCTAAGACTTGTTCCGTTTTGAATATCATTATCTCTGAAAACGCTATTTCCGCAACCCCATCACATGCAGTTGATAGCTCTCTTTGTGCTTTCTTCAACTCAGTCAATTTTCTTCGCTAAGTTGTGTACCTTTATTTTGTTATATTCCTTTCAAGCAACTATGGCAAACTATTTTTTTCTGTCGAGTTGTGTGCTTTGTTTTTAATCCTTTTCCGCGTCTTTATATACGAATTAAATTAGTGCGAGTACTTTAACAGAACAGGAAGCGTAGATGTTTTATTTCCCAAAAGAGTGCTAAATCGACGCCAACTGATGCCAATTGGGAGCATAATCGGCCATTTTGTTAATAACGATGACGCACCATTATAAAACTATATCGTATCGTCTGCGCAACGAAAAAATATGTACTCTTTGTGGCTTTGTCGCATGTATCAAGGTAACTATAGAAGGCCTTGTAATTGATTGGATGCTGATATCTAGTTGATGTGATTACTCCCAGTTTAGTAAAACTGAGCATTTTCTTGATCTTCTCTTCACAGATTTCTGCAGGCCCTTGTACGAGTATTGGGTACTCTGGAGAAATCCTTGGTTTCATCACTAGAATGAATAAACTTCTATAAACGTATCAAAGAAAGGATTAGGTATAGCCTACTACTTGACGCAGATTAGGTATACTACTTGACGCAGATTAGGTATACTATATACTTGACGCTAATTACCTAATTAATTTCTGAAAACGGATGTAATGTAGACGTTATTTCCAAACATTTCGAAATAACTTGAGATTTGCCCTGTATAATATGTTGATCGATCGATCTAGATTGCGACTGCATAGGGTCGATGTGCGATAATGCGATAAGTGCTGCGATTTGCTCCATTATGAACTGTGTCATTCCTGAAGGCTTCCAAAGCAATATTACACTATGGCTAGCTGGAGATGCCTCAAACCACGATTAAATTGCTTTTCTTAGTTGAAATGTTAACAGCGGTCATGCGATTGTGAACGGCGTGCTATGATCGTGTTCATAGGTCCGTTTTCAGTCGTGTTTAATTTCAATCATGGCCACGCAACTGCTGTACATGTAGTCGATAACCCGCGGCACACAAAATATAAATAAAAATAATAATAAATTATTAAATCCATTGTTTTCCGTCGTTTCTGTTCAGCCTTTTTTTCACATTTTCAAATCCCCCAAAGAGATCTAGAACATGGCGCGACCGTAAATTAATTTGTAGCATTGTATCTCAACATGAAGGACGCTTAAGGACATTCTCTGCTTTGGGTCGATTTCACCTTATAAAGATTTTGAAGTTATTAATTTACGAAACTTTGACGTTCCACAAAGTTTCCGTAAATTGCACTCGTTCCAAACTCCCAATGGGACTTTTGATCGCAAATTATAGCAGATATTTAAAGGCACAGGCTCGTCAGCAATGCGCGCGCGCCAAATGTGTGCCACGATGGAATAGTGAAATGGTTATCGATGAAAGATTGGCACCACGGCTTCCGTGCGTTAATTGATTGCTAAAATTAGCAGAGCCATTGTAATGCCAGGGCACAGGAAGTCTATAGTGACTTGTATGGAACGTCTAGTCTGTCTCGTAAATAAAGCCAAGTTAATTGTTTCTGATGGAAGTACCCAAATAGCTTTCACTTCCAAATCGAGGTATCCAACCATGTATGGATTACAATCGCTTGTAACCTGATCAGTCCCTGATACATAATTAAGCACAATTGCACCTCTGTGCACATCCTGAATACGATTTCCGTCTTGTTGATATATATTGCAGCATCGCCACTTCAATTCAGCCGAGTTGAATACAGCTTCAGACTGAATGCCTACTCCTTGGAGGTATATAACTCTGGTTTTATTCAACCAAGACTTCCGCGTCCGAAATGCAACATTTGAGGCGATCAGCGAATGTAACAGTACACCATCCGTTTTTATCCGGAGTTCCCGGAGCTCACTCCAAACCTACAAATTGTTGACGCAGCCTGCTGAATAGGACGCCAAAAGACACTCGGTGAGTATGGAACATGAAACCTATTTCTCTTATTTAGCGCTATAATCAGTTTCCGCTATCAAAAAAAGTTGGCAAGCTCCAAGAAGCTTACTTGACTGTTTCGCATTAGGAAGGAATTGCCAATGAGGGAAATCCAAAAGGAAAGCTACACCACAAGACCGACAATTTCAAGGCACAGGCTCGTCAGCAATGCACGCGCGCCAAATTCGTGCCACGAAATACGCAGCTCCATGCATTTGCTATGGAGCTGCGTATTTCGTGGCACGAATTTGGTACGCGCGCGCATTGCTGACGAGCCTGTGTCTTTCAGTAACAAATACCAAGAATGAATCGGTGTAGGCCTATTTTTAATTTAAGCCTACCACGACATACCTGCCATTACATTAGGACATTATGAGTGACTATTAATTATTTCTGGTATACTGAAATCACAAATTCCTCAAAATAGCCCGCGGCACTGTTAGGTAATCAGTCTGAACATTATGTCACAGTATCAGGGAACCAGACCCTATTGGACCATAGGAAAGCACGCGTGTAAACAAACCGTGACGTCATTATGTTTCAGGGACTTCACAATAACGTTATATTTTATGTTAATCAATGCCACTTTGTGCATAATGGCAGGACGAAGCCATTATATGTGGAAAGTGGAGTACTTGTTAATTACGATATTGGCGTTTGTTGCTTTGGGCTATGATGCTTTACCTGACGTCACGTGGTAACTTGACCTTGTATCTCGCCATTATTGCACAATGGCTATCTCGCGTTTCACGGTAGGCCTATATACAAAAACGCATAACTTAAAGGTAGTTTTTTGCCATAAAATTTCCGAATTGGATGCACGTGGGTGGTGTAAATAGTATTATTACCTTCACCTTTTCAATATTTATGTTAGTTGGTCATGAGAAAAGTAAGAGGAAATGTAAATCGTGCTGTTTAATGGTCAGTTTCCTAACGCGCGTATATATATGATAAACAGAGCATAGCCAGTTTCCTACATGTTCTTGTCATCAATCTATAAAACCAGTTTCAGCATGTGGTATGTGTCTCGCGGACAGCTTGTGTTTATTGTTTTGTAACAAATTTGAACTAAATTTGCCGAGACTTTCTACTGTAATATTCATTTGCAAGTTATTTCAACAATTTTAATGAGTAATATAAAGTTTCGTGGAAAATCCCTAAGGTTTTTCTGTCGAAATCAAAACTGCTTTAAGATTTCGGTTAAATTTGGGAAAATTACTTGTTTAGATATTGGAGTAAATTAAACGTTAACAATTATGGCTGAATAATTTTGTCGCATGTATGCATGAAAGTCGTATACAAAACCGCAGCACACGATTCCTGCCAGCTAACTCTTAGAACAACACATGAAATATAACAGTGGTTGTACGCTAGAGTGGTGGGATATCTTCATGAAATATCTCTAATAATAACTTTACTCTCCGTGACTGTTGACACACGTTATCACGAAGTGGATTGCGACAGGCCAAGTCATGCCGACCGGCACGTTCAACCAACGTCAGCCCGAGCCGAGAGCGGGATAATTGTGTTATTGAATCTTGAGAATGGGTTTTTGATTTGAGCGAATTAACCTCAGCCATAGAGCCAACCTGTGGACGTGTTGCTTGGCTCGTAATCAGGGGGAGCTGAGAGATTTGTAGTTTGTAGTTATTATGTACATTTACAAAGTAGTTTCGTTCTATGTGCGCATTATTGTCGGACATATACAAACGGGCCAATGAGCATTCAATGAAGGTACCAACGGCCAATGAGAATTAGTCGGTTTGACAAAGCATAATATTATGTTGTGTATTCTCGAGAAGAATATCACAGATTGAATTTTTCTCTTGACCAGATCACATTTTTTTACCCATAATTCCCCGGGGCTTACCTCATGGGTCATGATATTTTTATATCATAACATCCTTCATATTTTTTTCATTACGAATCTAAAACTCCCACACTTCTAGGCCGCATATTTCTAAAGATATCGTCGAAAAACCACCGATTTTTTGTAAACTAATTTATCGGGAGCGAACTGCAGGGTGTTGAACAGTTATGAACACACCGCCACATCTGCGTCTGCATACAAAATTGGGAACGGTTTCGACTTAGACTGGTTCCCGTCCACATATTCCATACAGGAGAATTTTCGCAATAAGCGAACCAATCTATAGGGATCGGGAACCAATCTAGGTTTCGACTGTGAATTTGTTTGGCGCAAAGCAGCCCGGTACCCTGGCTTTATTTGCGCGAATCACTAACGGCGCACAAGATGCCCCTGACTATTTGTGTTGTTGGTGGCGCTGTTCCGTTAGACTGGCGATTTAGACTGGATTCCGCTCCACCTATTCCACATACTACGATTGAATATGATAATTATTCGTTGTATGTGGAATTTGTGGAGCGGAAACCAGCCTAGTACTTGTGATTGGTAACGGGTTCCCCGCTAGCTTAGCGATGTGTAACACGGCCAATGAATGGGCACCAGCCAGTGTCTTCCACGGATATTGTTCAACGAGTCGATCGTTTTACTCAAAAATAGGGTAATTAAAAGTCTTTTTCTAGTCGAAATACTGATCTTGTGTATTCGGGAGGTTCCAATGTGAGTAGAAACAATATGCTACATCTATTAGCACTAAGAGATATAATCAGAAAAGCCAAATTTAGTCATGTCAATCCGATTTCGAATTCTACTACTAAAGTGAAACAGCGCGATTTCGATCATGTTACGATCAAGACGTTAACTTACTCCCCAATTTACACCTTGTTATGGATATTATTTTTGCGATGTATTTGATATGATTGTCACGTTTGTGGACTGTGCCGATGTGGGCGGCGCCATGTTTGCTTAACGCTATGAGTGCAAAGTGGGCAAAACCCTTTTTCACACCGAGCACCCACAGCGTTAAGCCAAAATGGCGGCGTCCATATCGGCACATTGTGTATTGGGAGTGCGCACTCTAGTTTTCTATATTTAACTCTTTGTATCTACTAGTCAGAAAATGCCTTCTCTGACAGAAACTCTTGGTGGCGCCATGTATTGTAAAACGTCCGAATTGGTTAAAAGAATCCAAGATGGTACGTGTACCTGATCATACGAACTAGCATTGGCCAATTTGTATCTGTTAGCTGAAGTTTTTTGCGATCTTCTTCGTCCGCATTTCTCCGTTTTGTTTCTTGTTTTGCATCCCATGCATGGCCATAAGTTTATATTATCGGCATTATCTAGCGGCCCTTCCCCCAGGGCCTTGACCGGTCAAATATCGCCCAATCCCCGTCGACACACTTCGCGTTTCCCTCCTCCCCTTTTCCCGCGCAGTGTTTTTACGACCGAAGGGACATTTTCGTGCCTCCCGCTCCGCGTAGCGTGATTAACGCAGGACGAGATTCGGCTCGATTTGGGAGGAACAGAAAATATTATGTGATTTATTATTTTGAAATAAAGACTTTTGGCGCGATTATTTCGTGTTTCAGTGCTGCTACGAAATGCATTCCATAGAGGATAGATCCCATGAGGATTCAAGTAAATTAGGACATGTCCCCTTTAAAGACAAATCTTTGAGCGTGTAACTCGTCAGGTAATTGTAATTGATAGCTGGGATCAATGTTGTAAGTGGATGCCATAACACACACTCTTATATCATCATAGGGGCGAGTCTTTCGAGTATTCCGCCTTCGTGATTGATGACTTGCCGTGTTACGTCCCACCATACCGGACACTGATACGGCATCTCGCCTACAGCGTGATATTTCTTATTTTTTCCCAAACATTTTCGCTGTCTGAAAGGCAATTCCGACTGTATACCAGTGCTTTTACGGAAAGATTTAGGAATTAAGTAAAGATTTAGGAATTACAAAAATATGCATCGATTAAAGTACTGCCAAATTTACTTGTAAAGTGGGAATGTTTACATCTTGCGTTCCCTTTAAATTCTTTATCTTGTTTCTTGTGTAACGCACGTCTAAATCAACAAAGCAGTGGAAACATTTATTTTGTTTACTAGTATATTTCTGACAATTACAAAGGACTGGTATATAGTCGGCAGTGTTTCTAATTTTCTCGCCATTGCAGTATATAAATTCTGATTAAAATTCGTCTTTTGGAAATGAATAAATGTGATGAGTCGAAAGAGGAAATGACTTTTGATTAACTGACCGCTGATTTGTCTCCGGTTGTTTTATAAAGTACACACGAACCTTCAAATTTTGTCAAGATTTTACAAATCGATTTTTTTCAATAACCTTTTTCCTATCAGCACCACGATTTTAAATTATCTTTGGAACAAAACAGTGGAGTGAACTTTACATTAATCACAGCTGCGTGTTCACACCGTTCAAGTCTGTTAGGTTCTTGGTTAACACTCGGGCGTGACAAGTCTTGTCCTGGCAGAATAAATTGTGTCTGTCCTACTCCTGTTACGATATCACATCGCTAGAAACAGTGTCCTGTAGTTTGAATTGCGTCGGAAACGAATTCACAGCCTCCCTGGAGTTTCTGAAAATTAATTTTAGTCTTTAGCCTTGTCGAATTGTGCACTCGACGACTGTTGCAGTTGCCAAACTTTTAAAAATGTTGTTTTTAAAATGAAGGAATACACAGGATACACTATACCTTTCATAAATGCTAGACGAGTGGTAGTCGTTAGAGATTGTCCCTATTTCCTAAATCTGCTAAGTTTCAAAATCAACTGTTATAGTCTTTGCCAAACTGAGCATAGCCCCAACGCAAACACAACACCTTGCGCCACAATCCTCCCAGTCACCGATATCTATATTCAGCAACCAGTCCATTCGTGATTTTATTTCAGACTGTCGGATTAGCGGAGCGCGTAGGAGTGGTGGACAAATTGTGCTTTAAATTAAAATACAGCAATACCTAGGGCTGTAGCATTGTGTATGATCATTTGGGTGATTACGAATGAATTTGGCTCCCATAGGCCTACTATTAGAAATTGAAGCATCTTTTGAAATTATTGTCTTGAATTTTCTACAAAAAAAATGAAATTTCTGACAAAATGTGAAATTAGCGATCATGGCATTGGCTAAAATGCAACATTGTGCTATGTAATACTCTCCATAATCATGTAATTTTACTGAATAATTATGTTTATTAATTGACATCAATTGGTTTTTTTAAATTGATGTAAATAAGTTGACATGATGACGTCAATCGTTAAGTCTGTGGCGGCTAGTTCGGTGAGAAATGTGATCATCAACTTAACAAACAAACAAAAAGAAAGAAAAAGAAACACAAAACAGCAACGTGCGTGCAACATACGTTGGTGGTCATTGGCGGGTGCTGTCATTTCGTTTATATCTTTCCACGCCAACTCTGTTTGAATCTTTTCAATCATTCATTTATTCAACTCTTCCAAACATCGTAGAGGAAATTAGCGCGCTTAAACGGTTTAGCCAAGGACCTATCAATTGCAGTTAGCTACGTCATTCTTAATTCAAGCACGGCTGTAGGCCTATAGCCACCTACCTGTCATGCGCCATGCATGCATGCAACACAAATTGTTAATATCACCTATGGAGAAATATGACAAGGACATGTTTCCGACAGTCACTCATTATATGCTATATATAGGCAATACTGACATCATTACACTCGCCAATTGGCTCCTATACATTCTCACGTATTGTTGTTACCGTTGCAACTAATTGGGTTTGGTGCAGTAAAGAAAACAATTACAGTGACATGTTAATCAAGAGAAAATGATGAAACTGAATCCTCCAGGGTCAACTTTCAATCAATTTCAAATTGAGCTTTAGAGAAGTGACTAACGTCATTTGCAGAGGATTTTGTAGTTTTCAATGTCACTTTATCCCTTTGTTACACAAGTATAGTTTCTTTTGCCATTTTCTCCGCATTAAAATCCATTTAGCCTCCAAAAAGTGTTATTTTTAATTTAAAAGGTAACCCAGTCTTGATCCGCGTGCTTTGTATCGGTAATAATCAACCTAAGGTGTTTGTCCTCGGTGTCTCAAGATGAAACTAGTTTACGTGGCCGCTTCACACCTCACCACGCATGCAGCGATTATTTCACGACACCTAACGTCGCCGCTAAGTCGCTAGATTGCATGCAAAGCACGTACGGGTCCAAGCTGCCCAAGAGTTTCCCAAAACTTAACGATTGACTCAAGATGTTTATAGACCAGTGACTTTAAGCATCCTCTACGGCTCAGCTGATGGATAGGAGAACATCGATTGGTTGTTCAAGACGGATCCATGAGACAACAAACAAGCAGCAGAAATTGGTTTACTAGGCGACAAGGGTCAGGTACGAGTCGATACAGCCGTTTGCAGTCTCAATCAAACTGAATCAAATAACCTGATGTACTTCCAGTAGATTTGGTATCATGTATGCATTCTGTAGTTTGGGCTAGTAAAGTCTTTAAACATTCTTTTGAATACTTCCACCTGGTGCTATTGGCTGAGCATTGTATGTGCACATAAGTTCATTCCCTTGTTGTCGGACTCAACGGATGAATGTTTTTAAAATTATAATCAAAATCATCTTACGAAATAAAATCTTCCAAAATAAATTAAATTCCACTTCAAGTTTGACTGAATCTTGATTGTAATAAGCTAAGCTGTCACTGCTACTACCCACGCGGTAAGATTGTCATGTATGTTATATCAAAAGTCACGATTCAGCGTTTTATGTGCTTTCTTAAAGCAAGCAGCGAGGTTTAAACAGAGCGACTAATTCATCAACACCGCATGCCGATATCACCTCGATTGGGCAGACGAGGGCGGGTCGCTTCTAGCAATTTGATACCCAACTCCTAAACCTAGATGTCTCTACGTGGCTTCTTCGCTTTATTGTCAGTGGAGAGATTTCCTACGATTGATGGCATGGCAGCAATTTGATGAGGCTTGGTGTAAGGGCCAATAAGCCTGTCTCTGTCCTCATGCGGAGGAGTCGGCTGCTACCTGGACACGATGGATTCTAGGCGGATCAGCCAGACTTGCTGGTGTCAGACCATCTACAGCCATGCCTGGCAACTGACTCGTAATATATAGCTGTGATAAAGTACTTTCGTTTGCCAAAAAGCGTATATTGAACAGTGAAAGATTAAACATTTGGTTTTTACAACTTCAAAAGTTTGTTCGAAATTGTTTGTTTCCTGGATAACATTTTGTTACAAGCAAAACATTTGCAAATAGTGCTTACACCTGGCGGCAGGCTCGATTTAACAAAAACATATCTATGAAATTCAAAACCCATTTACAATTGCGCCGCCATCTAAGTTACAAAACATTTCAAAGTGGCTTCAGTTTGGAGAAGGCAAATTTACTGGGTATAAAATGTAGTATCGGTACTAAGAGAAAATGAACGCAGCCTAAAATATTTTTTTCGCAAACAAACTTATTTACAAACTGCTTCGTGGCAACATTTTTAATATTTATGAAAAGGGAGCCAAACTTCAAAAAGCCACTTGCATTATAATCAGTTGGATTATGATCAACAAAGAACGTAATCATTTGATCGCTCCAGTTGCAATTGTGTGCAAACACTTTATATAATAAGGTTAACTGTTCATTATCCTGAAAAGAATGAGCAATTCTTGCCATTTAATATGAGTATAAACTTGAAATGTCAAATTTGCAAAACAACCCTTTTAAATATTAAACAATCCAACCTTTGACGGGGAATGCATTTTGTGTTTTGATAGATAAGGTAATTTGAATTTGCTCAGCCAATATTGTAAATGCCACCGATGACATTGTTACGACGTGGCACGTGCACTTTCACCGTAATGTTTGACCTCTATACAATCGGTTGCCTTTTGTTTCTTTCCTTGAGGCTAAAACGTCAATAACATTCAATCCTAACCAAGGCTTTACAAGACTCTTGTGAAGCCAGTCAATAATTTTACGATAACCACTTTACTTGATCTAAATCAAAGTTCATTTGACCTTAAACTTAATCCAGCTACATGGATAGAGACATTTGAGATGACAAGTCATTAAAGGTAAATCGGGATCCCTAAGATTCAGCCTTCCCTCGATACAGGATCAGCTTACAGCGTGTCTCTTTGCTTCAGACGCTAGTGGGATTGCTTTTACAAGACAACAATGGGAGTTATATAGAGTTTCTCTCACAATGATGTGAGGTATTCACGTAATACCTGACACACGCGCATTCGCTATGGGAGTACAGTCGCAATGGCGCCAAATGGGCACCTTTTACCCGATGTACTTTTGACAAACTTCAAAATAGCAATCAAAGATCACGTAAAAGTGAAACAAAAGATATCGATACAGTACGATTCGTCATCAGTGACCGTTACCAGTGCTGCTAAGTAAAACCTGATTGTATTATAGTTATGTGAGAAATGGCAAGAAAATAACACACATTTTGAAAAACAATATTTTCAAGAATCGCATCGCGTTTAAGTTCTGATCAACTCATAAGACTCGCAAAGTATTTGTTAACATGAATAGTTTATAAAAACAAAAAGAACAAGGACAACAACAACAACAACAACACCAACAACAATAATACAAACTTTTTGGCATCGCTCAAATCTAGTTTAAAAAAAGTGTGAGCCACACCAACGCGCCACAGATACATCATTCGGGTCCATCCAGTTTATATATGTGGGCTTTTAAATTTGAATGTACAATTGGAAATAATCATATTGAAATTTTCCTGAACTTTCTCTAATACTGATTGAAAACCCTCGGATCAGCCACAATGTGACTCCTCAGGTTGGAATGTGCACGGAGAAATATTTCGCCATTATCGCCAGAACCTTCAGCTCTGTTTTCACATCACAAACTGCAGTAGCCAAACAAAGAGCGTGTGTTATTCCAGCATAGTCCCAGCGTTGTGTTTGGTAGTGAGGCCTCACACGCAGTTTGACTTGAATGTTGACGTAATGAAACGTAACACACGAACCTGTTTAATCAGAAACATTGATTACAAATTCCTGTATGGGTGCAGTGTTGCGGCGAAACGGCGCATGCGTCATCACTAAGGTGACGGATAACTTAAAATACATGTCCTTAACAACCAATTAAATGATACCACTGCTCCTAACTGTAGTTTTTTAAAATATAACATACCTGTCTTTCTATTCCGTTGTCTCGTTTCCTTGTTAGGTTTTGATGTTTGTAAATCTGTTTTTGCGCTTTGGGATAGCGACTCGATAGTAGGCTAAATCAGTTGACTTTTTGGGGTGCAAAATGTATTTATTTTGGTATTTTATGGTCGTTTATATTTCTGTACTTTGTCTGACGTTTGTTTTTTGATCGTCCTGATATTATTATTATTATTTATTTAAATGAAACCAAGGATTCCCCAAAAGCACCCATTGCACTGTCGCTCCCAAGCATGAGGAAACCCATGATAAATTAGTAACGGCCAGAGACACCGGGGAATCCCCTAGCTCTTCAATAAAGAATGCTCTGGGATCCTTAAAGTGCGTTACCGATACCTAAGTAAACTGCACCAATGGCTTTACATCCCTTCCAAAGGATGGAGCAGGTGTGATTAAGTGACTTGCTCAAGGGCACAGGTACACCAGCCTGTAACATATCGTTTTGTAACATAGCGTGTACATCTTGGTCTATTTTAGCGTATAAAGAACACCAATTCAAACGAACATCAAACGAACTATGTGCAAAAACCTTTTGTATGCATACAATGTACTTTTTGTTTGCAGATATTCTATTCTAAATTCACGTTGTTAACATAAAAATTGATAAACTAACAAAAAGACGGCATGTGCAAGACTTTGATTGCCCACGTTCACTCTTGCTGCATGCTATAGGTTAAATCAAGTTCGCCTCCTTCCCGAGTTCACCTGCACAGCAATCAAACGGTCAGCACACACAGACCGCGCGATCATAATCATTTCCGCGCCGACGGCAGGTCGGGATTGGCTAAAACAAGTTGAAATTCGAATCGGGGGCGCTCTGCGGAATAGTTTTTTTTGGGGGAGGGGAGGAGGTGGGGAGTGTGCACAGTCATGTTTCAAATGACTTTCACTTGGGATAGAATCACTTTCACTTGGGATAGGATCACTTTCACTTGGGATAGGATCACCTCCGGTGTAGCTACGCTTGACCACCAGACACCTGGTCAGGTGATCGGATACGCGTCGTGTTTCACTTCGCGTGTAGACAATTGGATAATGTAGCAAGATACGCAGTTAATCCGTATCATAGGTAATATCCGATCAACAATAGATTTGCACTTCGCTTCTGGAATGTTAAGTCCCAAGGTTGCCTCCCGATTCACCTTGTGTTAAATACAGTTCCCCTAATCGAGAAGTCCGACAGTCATTTCAATTCACGCGTCGCCACATCATATTTCACAATGCCTCGTGTTGTCTTTAACAAAGCAATCCTTTATTGTTCATTTCCAAGAGGAAAGGGAAGGGCAAAGTAGAACCTTAATTTGATTGTCCCGTGAATAGTCCACGATTCTTGTTGTATTGGTAATCGAATATAGAGGCGTCTCCAACACAAAGATAAATAACGCAATACTTGGCGGAGTATGGTGAATAGGTTCACAACGTCGATATTCAAGCAAGAACCTTTGGTCAAAGAGTACACTTACAGTCATAGCTTATAGTCATAGCTTATTTATAGTCATGGCCACTTTCTGCCTCAGATTGTACTTATAATGCTTTAATTCACGATTTTGAAATTATTATTACTTGTATCACATAGTGCCATTTTTGTCTGATTTATACTTTTGAATATATATTGCAAATAACCACTTGGATTTGATCCCCACATGTTAATATGTTCATTTGAGCCGTGTTATTTCATGACAATAATCATATTTAAATTTATCAATGAATTTCATTTCTTTGATTTGATTAGGTTTGAAAAATGATGATTATATGTTCCTGTTAATGTTGTAAACAGTCCCGTTGCATGCTTCTACTTATTTAACTGGTTGTAATTTCCACCACTTGACTGTTTTTTAACTTAACGAACTGTTAACGTGCTTTTAATGTGTAAAGGAATTCCGCACACCACATTGTGTGTGGAAATCACTTATACAAGCATTATTTGATGTGACTGAATTTATTGCTAATTTCTTAGAAAGCTTTATCTGAAGATGACTAGGCTATCTTTCCTTCGTGAAGATGTTGAGTTCTGATCCTTTTTTAGACATCAGGTCACACGATGTCAATCGGTCTGAAAGCAGTAAATTAATTTAAAGGTCTCTCTGCTCAGGTCACGCCACTCAACAGACTAAACACTCGAGTACTTACAATACACGTATGTTCTGTTGGTTTCGGAAACGACTGTGCAGTTTGCGTGCTGCGAAGACGATGTTGGTTGAATTGACCACAGCCAAGTTTAAAAGCAAACATTGATTTTTCGATCGTTCTTTCCTCGCTTTGAATAACACAGATTTCTTCGGGAATATTTCCGGCACATTTAAGTCTTGAATGGTCTCGAATCGATTAAAAAAGAGTAAGGTGCTTGTCCGATGCACGAATGATGTAAAAAATAAAGTGAATCTATTTTATATTGGTCATTGGCCTTGACAGTCCCACTGAACAATGACGAAGCAATAACTATTTTATTTGACGGTGACGTGTGCCTTTATAAGAACAATTTCTCAAAACATGTAATTGTATGCGAATTTCCGTCCTCATTAAAGTGAAATTAGTTTTCAAAATCTCGCCGCCCTTGAATTTATTGCAGTTTTGCTAAAAATGTATATTTGGATACAATGTATGAATAAGTATGAATAGGTTACGGTACTCTTCAAAATGGATTCTTTGAATATTGGTCTTTGGGATGATAAAAAAAACAGAAACACAGTCGATGTTATTTGGTATAATAAAAGCAGTTATTTATGCCATAAAATAATAATAAAAAACCCGGGTTATTAAAATACTGGCTATAATATCATCAGTCATATTGTCGGATACGGAATATTGTACAAAATGCAACATTTTGAAGAAAAAAACATAAACATTTGGACCCAGTAATTGATATTTATAGAGAAACTGTAAAGTTAAAAAAGAAACCCGACAGAATGTATGATAAATAGATTATCAAATCATTCAAACATGACATGGGCATAAGAGAGACCACTTCCTAGTAATGAGAACAGTAAAATCAGAGAAAGCAAGCATAACATTAATGGAGACCCAAAATCATGAAACAGCTTGCTCACAAACATAAACAACCTTTTAAAACCTTTAGTAAAACTAAACACAAAATAATACAAATCGGTACAAACGTTACCACCAAATTCGAGATATGTGTTAAATATGCAAAGATTATATGCTTAAATATGCATAATTATATGCATATTTATATATATTCACGGTCGCCGGTGTGTTTTTGCAACCAAATAATTATCTTCTTCATATCTCCATATCAGAAAGAACGTTGAGGATACTATATATTGGAACAAACCAAGCCTTCGCAATAAGTCGCCTTGCAGTCAAGTGGATTCGTACACGACGTCGTTTTGATTAATTACAACAGAACATGGATGTTTGCAAAATTAACTTTCCCAGTTTTACTTAAAGTACACAATGTACAGATATTGGTAAAATGACAAAGGGCATTTGCGATGATAAAGGTACTCGCGATAGACTGATTTTTAAATCAGATTTTGTATAAGGGCAGATGACACGATGGTATGCCCTTGCATTTTGCATGTTATCTGATGCATTTTAATAAGTATTTTATCCATTATTGTTTTAACGCAAAGTAACGACCTCTGAAAATAGATATAGCGGCAAAATGAAACAACGTGTAAATCCCAGGCTGCGTCTTGAAATAACACTCGAGTCTATGGGAAATGATCATTGCGTCTACCTAGCGTCTTCCATAGACTCGTGTGTAATGGCTGCGTCTTGAAATAACACTCGAGTCTATGGGAAATGATCATTGCGTCTACCTGGCGTCTTCCATAGACTCGTGTGTAATGGCTGCGTTTTGAAATTACACACAAGTCTATGGGAAATGATCATTGCGTCTACCTAGCGTCTTCCATAGACTCGTGTGTAATGGCTGCGTCTTGAAATTACACACGAGTCTATGGGAAATGATCATTGCGTCTACCTAGCGTCTTCCATAGACTCGTGTGTAATGGCTGCGTCTTGAAATTACACACCTTTGGGAAATGGTCAATCCGTCTACCTAGCGTCTTCCATAGACTCGTGTGTAATGGCTGCGTCTTGAAATTACACACCTTTGGGAAATGGTCAATCCGTCTACCTAGCGTCTTCCATAGACTAGTGTGTAATGGCTGCGTCTTGAAGTTACACACGAGTCTTTGGGAAATAATCAATCCGTCTACCTAGCGTCTTCCATAGACTCGTGTGTAGTGTAACGATGGACAGCACAATAGCTCTCTCAATGACTGCAATCGCAGACATTATACATAATGCAATCCATAGTCTTATCGTCATATACCATCACATTAATCATTTCAACAACACATTAAAGATTACAAGTGAGCAGATACCCGAAGAGCCATTAGTACTGGTATTATGCTTCACATAGACCTAAATAAAAGATCGGTTGCGCTGTGATAATAATTATATCGATGGTTGTCTAAGAAATTAAAAGGCTGGTTAAAAGGGTACATGCACATTATGTTGTGAACAAAAGAAAACGAAAATCAGATTATCCTGAACAAAAGTAAAATACTATTTGGTGAAAATGAGCCAAACAATAAAATCACAAATTTAAACCCGACAATCTCTTAAAACAACAGCATTATAGGTTACCAAATGTTAGGATGCGCCCATGGAATAACCAAGATGAGTGTTATAAAAATGGAATGTTGGACAGTGCAGTACTTGATGTGAAATCGTTTTGTTTTGAGTTGTATGAAATCGACTAGATTGAAACAATATAAATGTAAAATAATTGTAACGGTATTAACAAATCCGCTTTGAGTATACCGATTAATTAAAATTCAGTGCATCAATTGTCGGCTAAAACTTTTCTGGAGCTTCTATATTTTTGGAGGACGACACGGAGTCGTCAATGATGCTTATTTTGCATGCATTTTCCATTCTTTCAAATTTAATAATAGGCAGTTTTTTATATAGCGCATTTCAGATCCAACGGATCCATTGATGCGCTTTCTGCATCATTACCCCTGGTCATTGGGCTCAGTAATATCATTCCTTAATCCTTCTCAGCTCCCTGGGGAGTATACAGCCCCGGCTTGCCTATTAGGCGCTCAACGGCTAATCAAACACATCAACTTTCGCTACCCTCTCAGGTACCCATTTTGCTCCGGTGTGGAGAGAAGCAATGCCTGACAAAGTACCTTGCTCAGGGGTATATGCACCATGGAAGGGCCGGGCCGGGACTCGAACCCATAACCTTTGGAACTAACCCAGGTTTTGAATACGATACACTAGACCGCTCCGCCACAGCACTCCGGATTTACTGCAAATTAGGAAGCATGCAGAAAACAACAATATGTTGAGTGATTCTGCGGTAAACCCGTGATCATTACCAACATGCGTATAATCACGGTTTCGAAAACTCATACCAAGTTTATCACTCGACGGCAAATGTTCTTTCACTATACGTAAATAATACGACGTGGTGTGATCAAGCAAAATGAGTCTGAAATTGCGTGGATCTAACGCAATTTGAGTTGATTATGCCTACAAGTTTGTTTTAAAAGCTTTCGGGATTCTATTTTGTGAAAAACTCATGTTAATATATCTTTGGTATGGGGGTAGAACATTTTGAACATCGGGACACCAAGTAAAGTGAAAAAATCAAGTTGTGGACCATTTTCAAGTTTTTAATTCAGAATTTTTCTCGAGGAAAATTACAATTCGAAAGATAAATGCTTTTCGCATAATATTTTTTCCTAGTTTTTTACACATTTTAATCTCGGGCTATATCTCAAAATCAAAATGTCTTAGTTCAAACTTATTTTGTCCGATCGCACCACCATTGTACTACCAACCGTCACCTCGGTTTGTCTGATAGGTTTCCCTTTTTGTCTGTAGTTCAACTACAAGATCACCTGGGCGTCACCTGCAATAACCCCCTTTGAGTTCATGCTTATAGCGGCAAAGCCACAACTGCCACACAGGAAAGCTTGGATTAACAACCATGTAAACTGTACACGATTTTTGTACATGCATTTTTAGCAAACCTCATGTACAGCATATCCCCAACACCGCAATTATCTAATAGCTAATGGTACAGGGTTAATTTGTCCAAAAGGAAAGACACAACATTTTATAATCACAAAGTAATGGTTCTTGAAAGCCATTTTGTGCAGTATCTATGAGATATTTTTACCTTAACTTTAATATAATATGACAATCACGCGTCCAGTTTAGTATGTGGTTTTGCAAGCAGTCGTGTCACGCACTGATGTTTACGTTTGGACTCTTCCACAGGTGGCAATCGCCCACCATAATGGCAAATCGTGTGTATACGTCCGCCTTGAAGGTTTCACGGTGAGAAAGATGCACTGTGGTGCCTTTAAGTTGTGCTCCCATTTTAGTGTCCGTGTCTTATATTGTCGCGTGACTTTAAGGCCTTATTGGAGACGTGTTTTGCCGCAGAGCAGCAGGGTACTTAACACAATCAATTGACATTCTGATACGTTCATATTGGAAGTATTTTCAGTGATAACTAATCGTTTCGTGCTTTTTATCAAACGATTATTTAGCTTTTCGTTAATAATGTTTTAAGGGTAACCAAACATGGGATGAGAGAAAAATCATCAGGTTCACATCGGAATTCGAACCCGACACCTCTGACACACCGCGCAGATGCTCTACCTGCTAAGTACCTCCCAGTGGTGATTAGGCTCAATTGACCAACATATCGACCAGATATTGCGTTTGTTTTAATGGTAGTGATTAGTGGACAAACTATAGAACGAAATCAACTTTGACTCAACTTCATGCTATACTTTATGTTGTGTTAAATCAGCTCCGGAATCTTTTGTATATTTCAAGGAGTAAACTCAACAATGAACCAGTTATATTCCTTCAACTTACCCTTTGTACGAGAGCCTTTGTAGCGATGTCTCCAATATCTGATTGATCAGAATTCCCGAATTCCCGTATCCATCTGGCCTCGGTACCCTCCCCCATACCGCCTCTCCTCGGGGCAGCCCGGGCCACCAAACACCCAGCTAGCAAACAGAGTGCCGTCAGAACGCAACAAACCCTCATGATGTAATGTAAAGGAGTTAGGAGAGAAAAAACAAACAAACCAAGGCCCCTCTGATGAGATAGCTCCCCCGTTAGGGCGCGCTAAGATAACCCCGAGATGTCTTCAGATTGTGCGGTTATAAAATGATGATTTGAATTCAACGTTAAACGTTTGTCTCCATGTACGGACACCACAAAACTCGCTTTGATCGTTGAAGTTGTTCTCAGAATGCTCAATGTGGCAGGCTTGCTCCCCAAAACTAAACCACGTGCTATCGAAGCGAACGCGTATCTTCAAATGCTACGTCTGTGCACGATGCTTGTCATTTTAATATCGAGTGTGCGCATGTGTGGGTTTGTCAGTGGGAAGTTTTTTTCCACGCGTATCGTGTAGTTGATGATTTCCGTGACGTAATACGCGCAATGTGCGCGTCAAACTGCTCACTGTAGACGCGCAGCTCAGCACCGCTTCCCTGAAATGTGCGCCTGAAATGCACGTTTTGTAAATTGGTGTAATTCTCCGGTCTTGTGGTTCATAATGAGGGAAGGTTGGCTGTATAGGGCGGTGCATGTATTCTCCGTCGAATCGTGGACAATTTCCGTTCTTCGCTTGGGCAAGTGATTGTTTGGGGTTTGTCAGCTGAAACAAGAATTCGAGTTGCGATTTTAATGGCAGTGACCGTAAGTTGTTAATGGAATTGGCTGTGCGCCGACATTGCCATCGTCTTGAGAAAATACCCATAGTTGAAAATACCCCTTAGTATGATACAACTTAGCAAATAAGGAACTGCGGGTGCCATCCAGTATTGTACAAAGGTCTGAGAATTTTTATTAGGTGATTTGTTTAGGTCAACAAAGGTATGCATGTTCTTACCGGCACATTTTATTTGATTCTTCTAAGTTGCAACTGTAACAAAAATAAAGTTATTCTTCCTCATAAACGGTATGTTTTTTTCTCAAATGTTTTAGCTAAATAAACAAATATCACGAGAATATGGTGAATATACTGCTTCTAAGGCAATCTTAGATTTTCGACCAAAGAGATGGCATCTATACCGATAGCTTATAGTTTATCGCGGACGAATCTTTATAAATCGTGACATATAAACATAGGCCTTTTCCAGTTAGAGATAGAAATGAAATTACTGTAAAGAATGGAGTGCGAAGTTGGCTACTTTAGTCGCCATTTTGGCTCTAACCGAAGATATACATGTAGTATCCTATACGTGTACAGCTAGGCTCAAGTTATCATACCACCAATACCAGGTTGTAACACACAACATTATGCATGTACTGCAGACATTAACATAGGATATGTGTTGTACAATGGCGTTTACGGGCGTGACCGAGTGACTGGGTGGGGTTGATATTAAACTGCGCCATAAACGTAGCTTTTAGCTACTGAAAAATAATTGCTGTCAGTGAGAATGCTGTAGATTTGGCTTGTTCTCGGTTTTATAATTTATTTTCAATATTATATGGAATCTGAATCTAACCATTTATGGATCACACACAATTGGACTAATAGAAGTGTCACTACTCACAATAAGTTAGGGATGTGGGGTGTACGCATATATTGTATTCAGGTACATATACATGCATTCTACTTGAATGATTTAGTATACAGGGATGTGATTTGTTCCGGTTTTTCCCGGAATAATCTTTGTCACAAACCAATGAGACAAAAGAAAGTTCGGGAAATATCGGAACAATCCCATCCCTGAGTATATGATTCGACAATTGTATCTGCATGACAGACACACATTGTCACAGGAATAACTAAAAACAATCATTTGGAAAACATTCCTAACTTATTGTGAGTAGGCCTGGTTTATACAAATACCAAATACCGAATGAATGAATGAATGAGTGAGTGAGTGGGAAGATATTCGTCTTTATCAGTTGCTACATGTTACCAATCGGTACTCCAACACCGTAACCTGGTCACTTTCAACTGAAAGAAGATGGGAACAAGACAAAATGGTGCCTGTCGCCATCTACCCGGTCAAAATTCTTCACGCATTCCTTTTGCAACAACCTCAACAGGTACCAAATACTTAGCAAGTAGATTGTGCGTACGACAGTCGCTGATCAATAAGTCGCGTGGAATAATTATAAAAGGAACCACGCCGTGACGGATGCATGAAGATGATGATTAGTACTCGGTGATGGTGGAGTTGGAAGGGGGTGGGTATGGAGAAGGGGGAGGGGTAGGGGACGGGGGGGGGGGGGGGGCGTACCCGGGCATGACGTGATGTTGAGAGGGAGGTGAATGGGGTAAAGATGGCGATCACTGATTGACCACTCTGTCATTGATGTGTCATTCATTATGATGACTCGGTGGAGGGGTAGGGGGGGGGGGGGGGGGTGGTTTGAAGATTGATCTAAGTCAGACATGAGGGCCAAATTGGCACACCAGAAGGTTCTTTAAGAAATAATGCTTTGGGTTTAAGAAATTGTTGTGGTGATTACATGGGATGTTGGAGGTAATACCCAGATAAGCTGGGATATATAGAATGTTGAAGGTAAAGTAGGATGTTGGGAAGGCGAGAGAATGAGTCCGTCATGTTCAAAATATGGAAATATCTTTCTAGTCTTCAGATGTCAGACGCAAATTCATCTCGGTGCTTAAATTGGAGTCCCAATGTCGAGTACGATAGATCCATCAACTGAAACGAGTCAAAACGTGTGTATGTATAAGAAGTTACACAACCTGTGATTGTTTAAAGGTAGCTAGTACACGAAGGGACCTTTCCTGCAACAAACAGAATTTGATATTTTACTCAAAACATTGATATTTTAAATTATTGTGTTCGTGAATGCTGGGGAAGCAAGGACAAACTTGTTGTTTAGGTTATATAACTTAAACTAGAAATGAGTGTTATTAAAACCAACTCTAGCTGGCTTCAACCTGTTAGTGAATATGTACGTATACCGAAGGGCAAAAACATGCCGATTGATTAAATCTGGTAAAATTGAGAGAGTATTTAAAACAAACGCCACTTGTATCCTAAGATTGTTGGATAAAGATTCCCAAAATGATGCAATAAAAAAAGGAAAAAATTATGTTCAATTTTTTTTTAAAGGGGGTGGGGTACGGGTGGGGTTAGTTCTATTCTTGTATAAAGCTCTATATGTTTTGGAAGATTTTTTTTTTTTAAAGAAAGTAAAACCCTTTTTGAGCCTTAGCACTCAATATTTTTGGCCAAAGTGTATTCTACCTGAAACATTTTGACCGGAACTTGCAATTTTTCGTAACGCGGTGAAGCGCACATTACTATGACAACCTGAAGAAAGCGCTTCGCAAAATACAATGGCGATTATTTTTTTGCCGATTTCCTTCTAAATGAATCCTTTTGTTGGTCTGAAAGGAGTGCATTTGCCCCTTGACTTGAATTTGCAACATATATTTTCAGAATAATCTAAACAATTATAGTGCGACATGCATTCTCAGTACAAAACCCATGTGGTTTTACTGTTTCTTTCACCCCTTCTTTTTTTACAAAATCCCGATTTAAAACTGAAACATTCCCACCGATCGGGAAATAAGAAAAGAGGCATGTTTCTAAATTAGAGTACGTTAATGTGTTCTGCATGAATCGAATTGACGGAATGCCGTATAACCTTTCTTACGGATCAATGTAAGTGCCCCGGGTCTATCATTACAGCTACTATAGCAGAACTCAACGCCTCGGTGTAAACTCAATCGATTTGCCTACTCAACTTGCCAAGGTCTTAATTGATGACTCGGGTTGTGTGGGTATAGGGCCATGCGGTGGACAGCCGGGGATGGGAGACAGGGCAGATGGGGAAACGGCGAGTTGTAATTGTAGAGGAACTGGGGGGTAACTTGAGGAAGCCAAGGGGTGCTTGGTGTAGCCCGGGGCGGGGCGAGTCCCCAGCTAGGTTAGGGTGAGGAACCGAGGGTGACAAGTGCGCTGAATACAATCGGCTTGGATCATTATGTATGAACTAGACTACGTCATCAACTGAACGGGAGGATTTGGAGTAAGGGGAATAGGTGCATATATAGCTTAAAGGGCCCATGACGGTGGACAGCCGGGGATGGGAGACGGGGCAGATGGGGAAACGGCGAGTTGTAATTGTAGAGGAACTGGGGGGTAACTTGAGGAAGCCAAGGGGTGCTTGGTGTAGCCCGGGGCGGGGCGAGTCCCCAGCTAGGTTAGGGTGAGGAACCGAGGGTGACAAGTGCGCTGAATACAATCGGCTTGGATCATTATGTATGAACTAGACTACGTCATCAACTGAACGGGAGGATTTGGAGTAAGGGGAATAGGTGCATATATAGCTTAAAGGGCCTGTGACATGCTAAACAACTTTTTGCCTAATCTTTGCTTCATAATGATGGATTACTTGTTCAGCAAGACATGCTATTGTTCGTTTGGATGTAAAATCAATAAAAGGTAGTCTTTTTCAACTTTGAAGATTTCATTGCAATAAACCACAGACAGAGGGCGCTGTTTGGAGTGCATCACGTAAGGAAGACAGAAGGGAAAGTTAAGAAAAAAACATAAGACTTCAAGTTGGACTTGTGGCAAATTGCTGCAGTTTTCTCCCCCAGTTTCGTCATGGCTTACAACACGAAACATGTAGAACAAACTCAAACAGTCATGGATTACAAAAGTTCCAGGACGTTTGAGAAAAAAGGTGAAATCTTTTGTGCACAGTTGAATGTGATTTTCCTGTGTTTGCCTCTTGTAACATCATGACCTTGGTCATGAATATGCTTATTCGCATTACCATAAAAACTAAAAACCTTTGTTTTAACCCCCAAAACAAGCTCCAAATAGGATTTTTATGAATGTAACTGAGTATATTGATGTTAAAGCATATATTTCATTGATAAAAATCCCAAATAAGGGGGCCCTTTAAGGGGAGGTGAACATACTCAAAGGGTGCAAGATAGTCAAATGGCGCAGCTCAAATCGATATGAGGACCATGGGGTACGTCCAGCATTCTACATTGACTTGGGGATTTGTTACCATGAATTTTACATAAAACTATATGATGTCATAAAATTTGTCGTTGCTCTGGTATTACTGAACGCCAAACATGTATGATTTTAAAGGAGCGTGTTCAGATTTTTCCAGAAAATGGATTTCGTTCTAACCTAACGATCATATAACATACGTCCCCAAAATACTATCGATGGGAAGAAAACAGGAAATTTGGATGTGGAAGGAAAAAGGTTGGTTTAATTACTGCACTGCTTTTATGTAACCGGATAAATTAGTTTACGAAACCTCGGTGGTTTTTTGACGATATAGATAGCCCTACCAGGTATTTCACAGATTGAGAACGCGAAAATTCAGAATGGTAATGAGAAAAATATGACAAAGATATGGTATCAAAATGGGGGGGGGGGGGAAATGGAATGCTGAATTAATGTGATCTGGTCACGCTCCTTTATTTCGCGTTATTACTATAGACTGCCGAAGTGAATACGTCATCTTTTGTTGGTTGCCTATATAGGCAATGGCTCTACACTAAACATCACTGAACCGTGTCCCTGTGCTTTTACAATGGTACTTTTTTTCCGACGGCAATGAGGTTTAGAGCCAATTACCATGGCAACCACGTCACACTTGGGCTGTCTATGTCGGTTGGTGTGACGTTGGCCTTTGTGACGTAATGATCCACTGTATAGCATGACGTTTGCATGTACAGCCCCATTTTGAACTCGACAATACAAGAAGCCCACATAGCAACTTGAAGCTCGTGAAATTAAAGGTTGAAACCCGGGTTATAGAAACATTCAAATTGCCAGAATGTAGCATTATTTCTTGCCCATAGCAACAATATATCAAAGTTCCGCGTTGTACATGTTTTAATTTCCTGTTGTTTTGACTATAGTCTTACCATGTCCGATCCGTTAACGTCATTTCATCGTGGTTATAACGCGATTCAGACAGCATTATGACGTCTGATCGGAAAGCTCAAATGTATCAACCCGAATCTTGACAGATTCCGGAGGTAACCCCTTGTAAGTCTTCTGTATATTTTTTTTTCTAGGAAAAGTATTAAGAAATCTCAAATGGCTCAGCATGTGAACCGATGCTGCCAGTGCCCACTCCAAATTGAAAACTACATTTGACTAACAGTTTAATTATGCAGGGCTGATCTTTCCAACAAAATTGTGTAAGGATTATGTTGTATAACAAATCCCGCTGGGTTTCCTTTCAAAGTAAATCTGCAGCGTTTATTTCCCCAACACATATCCCTTGTCCGGGTTCAATTATTGCAGATGTATTATCTTGCATCCCAGACTCTCCAGACACGGAACTCGATCCATTTCGCCGCTAATAAGACACTGTCTCTTCAAATCTCCGCTGGACATATCGGCCAAGAATGGCCGCCAGTTGTGACCCCAGGCAAGAAATTTTTCGTTCCGGTTTCTTGTTACTTTGGTGTGTTTCTTTCAACGCCAAAGGGAACCTAAAAGGTGCCACAATCCGTTACTTGTGTGTCATCAGGTTAACGTAGTGCGATTGGCGGGCATTGCCGTTTCTTACAAGTTTGCAATGAATTGCGGTCGGTGAATCATGCATGTACTTAGACATCGGGAGACACATTCCTCACTACAAAATGTATCCAACTTTATCCCGTTAATCATGACTTGTGACTGATCCGTCTGCCTGATGAAATAAATAATTTTGAAAGATATAAAGTTATATTGTCCGTGGTTCTCGGCAAATTTGATTTTTTTTTCTCCGAACGAATTTTTAAAACGTTTACTTTAACGAAAAAACATCATACTTTGTATTTTAGACATCGGCAACCATGTGAAAAAGGGCGCGATGCAAGTCTACGCCTTACCGGGAGATGAATTATTGGCGGACCGCCAATAATTCGAAATACTGACAGTAATTGTTCGATAACTGAATGTTGGTCGATTTTTTCGTTGGTGTCTCATTTGAACGCGAATAACTTTTTTTATGTTTCTAGAAAAATATCAATTAAAAAAAAAAACATTTTTCGAGGTGCCACACCAAAAACGCACGGACAATACAGCTTTAAGCATGATGGTCCAAACAGTTATTTGGCAAAAGTCTTGCAATTTGTGCACCTGTTACTTGTTTATGTTGTTTGCATTATTTGTATCTCGCTTTTCGTTTGCACATGTCCAGAGCTAGGGGTGAGGGGTGCACATCCGGGGCGGGGGAGGAGGGGGGCCTAAAGGGGTTTCTGAGACAGGGTGGTGGCTTTACGTCAAAGTGCAATGTATAAATTAACATGTCAATTCAACAAGTGTTTTGTGCGTGCACGATTGCTTAACATGGCTATGGGGTGGGGGTGAATTTTATGGATGCATGCACCTCATGCTCTCCCCATGTCTCAATTTATGTCATGATATATGCACATGGTTCTACGGCTGACCCTCGAAGGCTTGCAAAGCTGATACCGGGTTGGTTGTTTGGATGGCAGCTGGTTGAGTAGACGGCAGCTGGCTGGCTCATTAAAGCATACTAAGGGGCTAGTCGATGCAGGTGTGCAGGAAACAAGGGTTATGTTTGTCACTTGTTTGTAAAACCAAAATCTCATTGACATTAACCAGTATAGATCATGGACACCGGAGGTTGGGTAGGCTAGGTAAGCTTTCTTATTTGAAAGATAGATTACAGGATTGAAACATTGATTTCCATGTGCGATTGAGGATTACACCCGTAAACAGCTAGGGCTTCCGGTCGCGCGCGGTAGCAAACACATTTGGCAATCTCCCCAAAATTCAAATTTGTCCCTCGGACCATGCTCGGACGGTCGGACCATGTTCGGACCATGCTCGGACCATGCTCGGACCATGCTCGGACGGTCGGACCTAATCATTATTTGGCTAAATGCTCCTTCCCAAACTGATCAATATTTCGAAGAGTAGGCCGCCTAGCCTACGCGTCAATCTGATTTGTGTCTGAAAGTGTCTACAGTAGGCCTACAGTGGGAATATGGCCCAATAAGGCTAATGCTTCTGCTAAACTCAACGCAAAAATAACCTCATTAGGTATAGCAAAGGAACATTTGGACTGATAATTGACATATGTGACCTTAAACAGTTTTTTCTTCCAAGCGCCTTCATGTCTCAACACCTCCGGCAAACTCCGTCATAATCCGCCCGACCCGATTCCATCCGGAGACGGCGTGACGAATGATTCGCGCTTGATTAAGCTTGCCGGTGAAGTTCCCGCCAATAACACTGCGTTGGTGGCGATATGCTGATGATTAGCGCGCTACAATAAAGTTCTTTATGACATTATGGCGCGAATCTTCACCGATCTAATTGAAGAGGTTTATATGCTACTCTGTGAAGCCGCGCAATGCAGTTAAATGTCATAGTGTCATTAACGTGCAAGTGCGCAGTAGTTTATTTTTCCCGCGCCAGCCCATTGTCTGTCATCCAGTTCTATGGTGCTGCCCTCTATCGATAGAAGGTGACGCCATTGCCACTGACCAGAATTTGTGTCGTCAATAAACCTCAGGCTGGAATCATTAATACTGATGCACTTTGAGAGTTCAGGACTCGCCGATCGACTAAGTCTACGCGTATCTATAGGGCGACGGTTGGCTACTGGAATGGGTGCATTTTACGATGCGCAGACCAGTTGGTACGAGGCTCCTTAAATGCCATTATTTTGAAGCGATACAAACGGTTGACGGTGTCGTGTTTTGATTGTATCGTGCATGCACACGTACGTCTGACAAACTACTTAGTCTTGAATGAAGGCAACTTTGAAAGTCACTTACACATTTGAAATGTTTCGAGTTTTTATTAATATTTTTTGTACGCTCTGCTAAACGAAAATGTGACATCAAATACGTGTGAAAAACATTAATACGCAGTTGTTTTATATACCCCGATGCCCATTATGCCTACTTCTTGCTACAAGAGGAGGTCATACACGTTCTTGAGTGATAAAAATGTTACATCTCTCATCCTCCCTGATCTTTCGGCTAGAGTATAAACTTTTGTTTCATTTCTTTTTGATGAGAATATACATCTGTAAAGCAAAGATCTGACTGAGAATGTATGCTTGACAATCACACATTTCCCAGATTGGTGGCGAATATCGCTGTAGCGTCTAAAGAATGTAGTTTGCTGCCGTCTCTTGCAGTCTTTAACAGGCACCCAACTGACGGGTGCGTTAAGCTGCAGATTAAACCCAGGAAACTACAGAGAGAAAATCAGTTACCTCGAAGATTGGGCAAAATGAGGACAATTTGAGAGACAGTCACAATTTACCATTCAAGCTTACTCGCCAGAAATATCAATATGTACGTCTGAGAGGGTGTATGAATCTTAGATTCCTGGAACTGTTTACACAAACGGCTATGGTTCCACAGTCTCAAGCTCAATCAACGTCATCGAAAATGATGCCTTATTGTGAATTCTGATCAAGCTTGCGTTGGGTATACGTCATTTCAGGATTTGAGATCCACAACTTTGGTATTTGTTCATAATTTGAAGGGCACCCATTCGGAAAATAAGTCATATTGTGAGCTATCAAAAACGTATGTACCAAGTCTCTCGGTGTACAAGGCAGTGGCGGATCCAGCCTTATTAAAATACAGGAATACAATGGATTCAGGGGATCCGACCCCCTGAATTCCATTGTATTCCTGGATTTTAATAAGGCTGGATCCGCCTCTGCAATGTAACGAGCTAAACCAATCCCTGCTCAAATGGTGAAGTAAGAACTTTAATTTATAAAGGTTGGCTATTTTTCACCTTTCAGCACAATACTCTGAGGTAACAAAAAGAAAAAAATAAGCAGAAATATTAAAAAGAATATATTCAAACGGGAAACGCCATATTTTTTCCGGTTGTAAAACAGCTACAATAAACTTGGTACGTCTGAAACTATATATACATGTAATACAACTTATATCCTTCTTCCAATATGTGTCGGGCGAAGAGGTAATATCTGAGACGATATCCACCGCGCTTCTTCCTTTGTGTAAGATATCACCCAAGAAATAATCGTAAAGTCAGCACAATAACACCAAACAAGCCTCGTCCTCGGCAGACCGCCGCACCGTGCTTCAATTCCTTCCGGCGCCTCAATCCGCCAAGCCTGCTCGCACAGTTCCCGCCGTTTGAGCGCGCCGGAAAGCGGTTCTAGCGCGTATACTATCACCATGACAACGCGTCGTAAAATTATGTTGGGCGCGAATTCAAAAGGTGTCTTGAAAGTAATTAAGAAAATTTAAGAAAATTGGGGAAATGGGAAATAATCGGTTGTGAAAAACAGAGTCATGTGGTAGGCCTATTTATAGATCAATAAATATGGGCATATCGCTGATAAAAACACACCTAATAAATTATGATGATCTGAATTCAATAGTACACTGTCTTGCAGTATAAATAAAAACACAGCGTTTCCATGGCAATTTGGCGTCATTTGAAACGAAAGGTTATAAAACACTACTGTGCCTGCGTTTCTCGATCAACTTAATTACATTATGACGGTGCTTACAAAACCAACATCACAACTATAATATTTATAACGCAATTCCCTATTTTTAGAATTAACACATTTCCACTTCTACATTGTACGGTTTAATATAATAGTGCAGAAATGAAATACCACACCAAACACATTAGCAAAAGACAAGGTTGTAATTATCATTAAATTGTTTCTTGACAGATCCAGATCCAAATCCCGAATTGTTTTACCGCGTAAAAACAAACTAGGATCTCAAGTCACGTGACTTGCAATTTATTTGCCAACAATTATTTGTCAAATTTCTATTCCAAATTTCTCCCACGACATTCATCATTGTAAATAAACATGCAGCCTAAATTTGTTTATATCGTGTGTTGCCTCTGAAAATTGAAACGACACGGTTTACTCACACAAAAATCTTCGCGATGTTTACGTCGCCATTTTGGATCTACCGCTAAACCATCTCTAGAGAAGGATCCTAGAGATCACAGTCTCGATCAGGGTCTGCGCGAAGTGAACGAGGTCACCTAAGACCTGCGCAGATTATTAAAAGATACATTATAAAAGATAGATTACATGATTGGACCGTTCCAAGAAAATAATGAAAATCTGTGTCCATGCTCTCAAGAAAGTGTGCGAAACAACCACTATCCTATCTAGGGCGGGTCCCTGGCTATATACTGCTTCTATAAAGGGAGCCATAACACAACAGTAGTCAGGGGCCTACTTTCGTTCACACGAAGGCTGGCTCCCTTGTAATAAAATGTGTGTGCACACATATTCATACATTGTATAAAATTCATCTTTAATGATCATATTCTTATAACGTTATCTCGGCGGGCGGAACCATTGCTCCTTCTTCTTTCGTATGATCCCCTGAAGGGATCTAGTTGATGAAGGATCAGCCACGAAGTGCGAGAGAACAGTAATAAATTATCGGTTTTAGAGGTTGGAGGAACCCCCACACACCAACGTGTGGGGAAACCCACGGAATCAAGCAAGGGCTGCATTCAATTCGATTCAATTCGGTTTATTTCAATTTTGAATTCACATAATACAAAGATAATTTACTACAGCAACAATAAATTGTAGTAAGCAATATCTCAATATTATCAACAATTTGGACAGTATAAAGAATACAACATTATAGGTACAGTGTGAAGCGTTTAGCCTTTGTGCCCTGGGACAGACAAACATGAAAGACAAGACAAGACAAAAACATACAAACAGATCTCATGAATAGATTCGAACCAGGAATCATTGCATTGGACAATTTATTGGAATCTTCTATTTGAAAAAGGGTTTTCTTTTGGTTAAATGGTTGATTAAAATGGACATTGCAAATCATGTATACGGGCTTCAAGTCCCTCTACCGTAAGGCTTTCTTCAGATACATGAACGTTTCATTGAAGGATTTCAAAGTATTGCATAAAACTTTTTCATAATCTTATACAAAGCTATTTCTGACAGGTCACTTTTAACCATATTGGCGCTCAGTCATTTATGAAGGCACTACCTGTCATACAAACGAGAACTCTGTGACGGTAATAAATAATAGTTGTAATTTTCCAAAATCCTTATTTTCCGAGTAATCAGCATTTTATACTGTTTCATTTTGCTTAGGGCACACTGTAAAGGAAAACTATATGTTTATCCGGGTACACCATGGTAGAATTATCCCCTTCAGGGGAAAGTGTGGTTCTGAAAAGGACCGGATTGAATGCATCTCTCGACGTTTAGTGCATCTTCAGGAGAAGAGAGAAGACGTTTCGTTGTTTTCAATCTCATTTTGCCTTTATCAAAGCTGTTGCCAAGAATTATTTTTACTTCTATGCTAAACAAATTCGTGTACATTTAGTTATTAATCTCTAATGGTTTTGTGCGTCAGTGCTTGTTTTGTTTTTTAATTTAAGTGATTTTTCCACCCTAGGTCTAAATATTTGTTGGCAAAATCTAAAATGTCTATTTCTAAAACCAAGCGAAACAGTTTACTGGTCTCAGTGCAGACGATGTATCCTTGGCAACACACAAAGGGTGACGTTTTCACTTCAGCACTCTATACTGATAAGTATTTGGGTTACAAAGAGGATTAACTCTAGCATAAAGATTGCTTAGCCACGTTGCTGTTTGCATAGTTGTTTGTGCGTTGTTCGGGTTGGAGGTTGCTAATGAATAGAGACTCGTCAGTGTTACGTAATGTTGGTACAATGGCTATACAACGATCACACTATCATGATAAAGCGCAGTATCTATAGTCATGCGTTGCGGACCCACAGATTGTCAAATTGCGACCCGCAGATAGCAGGGCTGACGGGATAAACTCTGCAAGTGGAGCGTTGTGCTTTCGATGTCAAATTGATAGAGGAATTCACCGTGCTTCAAAGTAAAAGGTAGGTAAATGGTTTTGCTAATCGTTTTATGATCAATTATTGGACTGTAGAGTTAAATGTTTCTTGTTTCGAAGCGGTAATTGTATTCTGTCGGTCGCTGCTACGTCACTTCCGGTATAGAGCAGGAGTGAAAACAACGGTGTGCCCATGGTGACAAGCAAAAGAACAAAGCCGTTGTCTACTACGCAACATGTACACGTATCCAAGCATGAACGAATTTGTTTTCACTCCAGTCACGGTGCTGTGCCCGTATACACAGGCATATGACACCGGGTCACAAAAGTACCGGGATGTGGGAACGACAGAATTGACCAAAAGTAGGCCTAGGCTCCAATAGGGCATAATTATACAAGTAGTGAGACACTAGTGATGTTTTCGTTACGACATAAACCCCAAATAACATATATTTTGAGGTTAAAAACACATAATTAATAAGAGGGGAAAATGTCACTCTTATATTTAGGGAAAAACAATTTCTAACTTGTCCCATTGATTGTGCATGGGGTGCTAAGAGTGCCCATGTATATCTTTCACCAAAAGTGGGTTAACTAGTTGGTGTGAAGGAAAAAAAAAAAAAAACATTTTAAACCGGCTTCAAATTCCTAAATTTGCGTTTTTTCCCCATCAAATCTGTATTGATGAGTCATTTTTAAAAAATCAACTATTTAACTCTTACTAATAATATTGTCCCCGAGGCAAACATAATAGCCCTACCAAACTGACATTGACGGTTAGCCTTGTTTCAGACGCTATCGCGGAAAAATCACACTGTTCCATTGGTTTGTACACAAACTGGTTTGCCGCTTGTGCACGGCCTATCGCGACGCGCAAAACGTTTTGAGCTGGGTCAAAGTTCAAATTTGTTGAACTTTGACCGCGGTGCGCTGACCTTTCCAACGCGCAGCAAATGAGGTATCAGAGAAGCCCCAAGTTACCAGAGTGGAATTTTCTATTTTGGAATAATCGGCGATTGAGAGCTCATGCAATGCGGTGAGCGCAGCGCAAAAGTGTGATTTTTCCGCGATAGTGTGTATCTGCCTTAAGCCATTGTATTACGTCACGCGTCTTTTTAACATTTATTTTTAACAGGACTTGTGTGAAGTTGCTCCTTATGGCGAGGTCCGGTAGTTGTAGCGAGTTTGAAGATGACTATGATGGGGGCGATTACTGGGATGACCCCGGGACGGATCTAGAGGATCTTCCGGATGAGGAACTAATCATCGAACTAAGAGATGAACAGGTAGGGGCGAGTTTGAGGCAAGATTACCAAACACGGAGCAGGGCGTTGCCCCATTAGCCTTTTTGAAGTATGGCGGACACAATAGGAGGGCGCACTTTGAAGTGGGTATAAAATCGAATAAAATGCAATATAACTGCATTTTTCACTTTGCACTTATTTATTTTATTTATAATTCTGTCTCTGTATTATAATTGCAACATGAAAATCATGTTTTTAGGAAGAAATACATTATTGTTAAACAAATTCACACCCAAATAAATGTGCGCCCTCTCCTTTTGTTCCGCTATACATAAAAGTATAATGGAGTGGTCCGGTAGTTGTAGCGAGTTTGAGTATGATGGGGGGAGGGGAGGGGAGGGGGGGGGGGGGGAGGGGGGGGGGGGGTGCATTGATGAGAATGTATGGCACATCAGTTAACTTTTTAAAATGTTCCCTTTGTTAGTGTAGTGACCTGCTTATGTAAGAACGTGAAAATCCAGAAACTGGATTCTGATTGTCAACTTACAAGTCTCTAAAACATGTACCAATTTATCTCAACAGAACAGCATCAAGGAAGCACAGCGTCTCATTCATAAAGAGATCAAGTCGATCCGCCGGGAGCTGAAGCACCTCCTACGGTACCACGCAGCCACGCATCCACAGCAGGGGGCTGTCGATCAACGTGTCGATCAACATGTCGACTCGGGCGTGGGAGAGTCCAACTACACCACCGACTATAACACGGCTAGTGAGACGGCTTCGTCTTACGGGGACAGTGAAGCCGTGTACCAGGCGTTTGAGTACGACACAGACGTGTCGGCTGCGAGATATGCACATGAGGGGAGGAACCGATCTTACCGGTTTGAAGATTATGATGGCAGACGAGAGGTTAATGATGATGATCATCTTAGGAATGGTCTGCCGTCTTACAAGCACCGAGAACGACTTACAAGACGCGAGCACGAAGATAGAAGTCCGCGGGGTTTGGGGTTTGGCCAGAATTGGGAAGAGGGCGGAACCAGCTCAGGCCCGGAAGAACACGCTCGGGGAAAGAAGTCCACCTACGAGGATGCTTACGGCACGGTGCGGGGACGACATGAGGTCGACTCGCAAAGCAGAAACAGTGAGTCGGAAGGGTCAGGAAACCGGTGGAAATCGATCATAAAGAAACACGGCAAGAATAAGTCGTCGGTCCCGGAATCTGACCGAGGTGACTCCAAGATGCCTCATGCGAGTCGGAAATGTGCCCCCGATGAAAACTCAGGTGATGGTGGCCCAGACCGAGCGAGGAAAGAAAGCGAGTCGAGGGATCTAAATCATAACGTGACGAGAAGTCAGGTAGTAGACGTGATAAGCAAACCGAAAGACACGACGCTATACAAAGATACCGAGACAACTCGACCACGCCTAGCCGGCGTGAAGACACCACAAGCAACGCAACATCGTCTGCGATCTGACAACGGAAACTTTGCCCCTTATGGGGGTTCGCAATCCGCAGAAAGTGACAGAACCGATTTAAAATCCCAACCATCGATGCGGGATGTGCGTAGTAAGGCTACCAATTCTGGAGACGAGTCCGGCCGACCCGCAAAGAGCTACGGCCGTTCTCATCAAAGTTTCTCGGAAATCACTCGCCATTCTGAGCAGTCATATCTCGATCAAGACACAAAACGACGTCTGATTAAGCCACATTCTTCGTTCGGTATCATCTCGTCTCAGAGTATCAGTTCGGACGAATCTCGGTATGAACGCCAAGAGATGAGAACAAAGGTGCGGGAGAACAAGACACGTGGATACAGATGTTGACACGAACTACGATACGGAATAACGAACAAAGCGAACGTACCGGAACGGTACATTGCACTGTACCGTCGTTAATAGGTCTTTTGCTGATATACATGTATCTTGTTATAAGAGAAACTTTGTATTGTCCGGAGTAAGGAACAATGACTTTGGTACTATTAACTGTACATTCCCTAATGATGTTTATCAGTTTGATAGGACACGCAAAGACTCTAAAGCCGGCCGTACACCTTTCGTTCCGACTCCGTTGTGATTGCACAGACACGCCAAATTTCGAACATGCTCGAAATTCTGCACTTGCGACGGACACGTACACAAAATCGTGACTACGTCGCCATCGGAGCGCATCGCAAAACCCGTACACCTTGTGATGCGACTGCACAACATGCGCTATCGTGATCACGGACGAAACGCAAGGTGTATGGCCGGCTTTATACACGACCTCGCTTGGTCTTCTGAATAAAAAATAAAAAAACTGTTGCAAGTTAAGGAATAGGGCGCTTACACAGGGGGATCAAAAGGTCACGGGTCACTATTGCTTGTCCTCCAGATCGGGAGAGAGTAGAGCCACGTGGGGAAACGCACGTGGCTCTATTGTTCTCTCCTAATCTGGAGGACAAGCAATGGTAACCTGTTGACCCCCTGTGAAAGCGCCCTGTTCTGAACCTTGAAGTAAACAACTAATTAAAAAAAACGGTCTATAAACTTTCTGCTTAAAACAAAAACGGCAACAACTTCATTTGTTGCGGCACTCGATGCAGTTTTATTCTAAAGTAAAGACCATAAAAATACTAAGCTTACGAAATCAATCAGACTGATTGGCACGAATGCATTGCTGGCGAGCTCTGTCTTTAAGTATACAGCAACTTCGCATTAATTACTTAAAAATGAAGAAAAGAATTAATAATTTTAAACGGAATGATAGATCTGCTTTCGATCCAAATATTATGCAATGCTTTTCTACTCAAATGAAAAGATTCAACATAGATTTTGTTTTCATATTTTCTACATTAAGTGATATACATATAAAAGCATAATTGATTAGTGACAAAATAAACTCATCATATATGGGTCATTCTATGAAGTTGGGATACGGTTTCCCCTGTTACATCGGAGACCTTTTTACCCTGTATTTTTGGACTTACGAATTTTATTAGTCAATAGTAATCAGAAATACCAGCGGCTAAATGACTTAAATAAAACGGATTTTTTTTTGAAAATGTAGGTGTGATATTTGGTGTTTTTCAACATATTTCTTTGAAAAATGTCTCGGTACGCCACTGTTAACGTGTATAAATCCAGCACGGCCCCCTCCCTATGGAGAAAACCCTGGCTACGCTGCTGCACACATTGTGTCCCAACTTCGTGGAACGACCCATATGCTTTATATACTAATTACTGTAGAAAACACGAATACAATTGGAGCAGTGTAATTTGTGCACAATTATGCTGCAAAAAAATGACGCTTGTATAATAGGACGCCCTCTACCGGCAGATCATCACACTTGTGAATCCTTATCTCCTGTTTAGATGTCTTTAGCTTATCTCAAAATTAAAGAAATAAAAATTCTGATTTTTAATGTCATTACAAACCATGTTTCACTTGGCCTTCCCTTGAGGGGTCAAGTGTACTAACATGGAGGTCCAGTGGTATTAAATTGGTTTTTTTTTGTATCTTATACAAAAGCAACAACCTCAAGTTGAAAGTCTCAAACATTCTTATAAAATGTACACACACAAGAAAAACAAACAGCTACTGGTATACAAATAATGAATGTTTATGAGTTCAATGGTAGGAATATGGATGGAATAATTCCATCTTTCAAACGAATACAAATATTCGTTCCATTGAACGAATGAAAAACATTCATTATTTGTTTTATATAACGCCCAAAGAAAACATTGTCACTTGATTGGAGAACATCCGACAGCCTGAGAATATGAACAAAAAGTACCCTTACATCCCTCGCATCACAATGACCGAATCCGACTCATCTTGCACGGTTAAATTGTTTAATGCCATGTGACCTGCTATCGTCGAATCAAATGACAGGGATCTACTTGGGCGTTATACAAACGTATCTAGATCATATTGTTTTCCATGTTTTTGCTCAAGAATCCTCGTAGACCGATACCTTTATAAATATTTATGTACTTGAACATCTTGAAGCAACATAGGTGCAGTCAACTCTCCTTACTCTGAAGCACTTCACAGGCCGATGTACACACAGATCTTTACATAAGACTTCACATCAGAAGTAGAGCATTAAACTTCTGGTCCTTCACTTCCTGGAATGAGCTGCAAGGACATCATCAGTGACATAAGAACAAGGTTGGCATTCCTGATGCAATTTGGGGAAAATAACCTCCCACTGGATTAAACTACCCCGCCCCCTCTACACCCCCAACCCACTCTAAGTGAAAAATGTTTAACTTTTGTTAATATTTAATAGGTAAATGTCGTGATTGACAAGCCAGAGTGCCCATCTCTCTTTCATTATTGAGGGGGCTAGACTCGTTTTTCGAGTTTGCTGGGGGGGGGGGGGGAGGGGGGAGGGGGATTCGCCACTCCTCACACACTGAGTCCGTTTACCTTCCCAGCATGATGCTGGTACCCATTTTAAACACCTGGGTTGAGAGAGGCAATTCATGGCAAAGTTCCATGGTCATAAACACACGCACCATGTCCTTGTTATAAGCAGAATGTTGTATTAAGTAAAGTGCACTTTGGACATAATCCAACATAAAAAGAAAACAAAAAGATAAGTTTTAAGATCATACTCCTCTGCCTAACCCAAGATGTACATACGACATTTGAGTTGTACTACCCTAACCTACCATTGTCACGTTGTTTCCATTCAGGAGAATTTGGTCAAGTTTGGTCACTCTTCTTCCCTCTGCTGTTAGCTCACTGAAAGGTTACACAAAACGGGTATAGTGTACAGGTTGGGGTGGCATGTAGGTGGGTTTGTCCATGAACTTGAAGTTAGGTCATGTTTTGTGACAGACAATATCTCAAACTCTGCTAATAACACTACTCACAATAAGTAAGCATATTGTGAGGTGTACGCAGATACCGGTACCCGGTACATGTATTTTATTGAGGAATGCATTCTGCTTAATTTAATGATTTTGTATATGATTAGACAATTGTATCTGCATGACAAACAACAGGAATAGGTCTAACATTGAACCACACCAATATCCCTAACTTATTGTGAGTAGTGTACTAGCACTATGGTGCAAAGCTATCACACTACAGACCCAGTGTTAAACATGTGTGGTGTTTATGTAGCATAGGTAAAACAAGAACAGATAACCCAATGAAAGCATTGCTCTTATTATCATCAAGGTTTGATGCGCATACTCACAATTCAACAACATCTTCCAAAACCATATCTGAAGTCACATAAGTTAAGGCACCATAATCAATAATGTGAAAACAAAAACCTTCCTTTAAATATCATGTTTTCTTTGTTACGTGGTGTGATACTAGAAAATAATTGAGTAGGCCCCAATTGATCATGGCTTGAAACCTTGTGTACAAAACATAATCTTAGATGGGCTGAAATAATTTGTGGGTAAAGAGAGTAAAAAATGAATGAAACTAGTAACTCCCGACTGATTCTGTGCTAACCCAATGAATGTTTTAGGCAGGTGGTCAATGTTTGTAACCATCTCCATGGCAAGTGATGTCACAGTGAGTAGATAAAGGATACTGACGAAGTCGTCAAAACCCAGTAGAGTCCCGACTATCTCCTTGTCACTCTTCATCACAATGTGGATACGAGAACCTATACATTTATCCACCAGTTCTGGTAGTGGTAGATATTAAGGGAGAAAACGATTATAACTTTACGTGTGAAATTTATCTCATGGCTGGCTCTGCAAAATGGTTTGGAAGTCACTGATTAAGAGGAGAAACCAAGGGCGACAAAATGGCAATTTGATTCTTTCAAATTCAATAAGGGAACAAAAGTACAATTTATGTTAAATCAACTTCTCAATTTCCACTGAAAAGAATTAAATCCTCAATTAGTTTTCACCCCAACCTGCCTAAGTTTTAGTTTTTCTTTCAAATCTGCACTTCGTTAAGGCCGACAGAATTAACAATCCGGTTTACTGTCCACCGCCCGCATGCTGTCGTGGCCCCCGCCCAAAAAAGTCATTATTGAAAAATACTACCTCAATGAAAGATAGACAAAGCACGCGTGCACTTGGCCTAAAATAGCAATTGTCATATGTGTTTTGACAAGTTGGGGGAGAGGCTTCGGAAGTTTAAATGCCACAGACTAAGTACTACCCACAGTGTGCCCGCTGTACAGAGCAGCCAATACTGAGAAGAGGGACGTACAATGACAGGAGTCAGGACTATTAAAGCGATTCATTTCTTGGACTTGCATCTAATGGCTTCTGCTTCACTTGTCTAAAGTTGACTGTGCATCAGCCTGTATAATGAAATAATTAATAATGAAAAATGAAAAAAAGCCTCATCATTTTTCAAAATCCCTCGGACGGTAAACCGGATTTTTTATTCTCGTGGCCAAAAAGTAAAACTTGTCTTATGAAAAACAAAAACTAAACCTAGTTAGAAGGGGAAATCCTAATTTTTCTAAAGGTTTTTCACAAGGGGTCCCAGGCAGCTGCCAGGTATGGGATTATTTTAAAAATTCTAAAAACTAAAGCAAAGAGACAACCAGTAGGCCTACCTAATGGCAAGAGCTGGGACGGATTTGTGTTTGCTGTGGCGGCCGCCATTTTAGATGAATGAGTCGTTTTAATCCGCTTGGTGGCGCTGTAGGTCTTTAGTAGACTGGGTTTCGGTCCTCATATTCCACATACAAACACAAAATAACGAGGACCGGCACGTAGCCGGCCCTCATGACACGACGACACGTCATGGATTTTCAGGAAGGCAGCTGTACGAAACAGCTCATAACCGTTAATTTTCAACGTCGCGTTGCACTACGACGTCACGTGTAAAAGTTTGTTGGTAACAAATAAAGTCATGAGGAAGAAGTTGAACTTGTTAAAATTGTTCATTCTTGGAAATTCAGCATGCCCTGTGGAAATAATTCCAATTCAAGCGGCGGCTTGTCGAAACACCTGACCAATACCGCACCCGACAACCAACGATACCAAGGGGAGTACATTCGGGTAACTCCGGAATTAACTTTCGAAAACGGGTGGAATTTGTTCTGTTTTATGATCACGTGGACAGTGGCGCCTACCAGACCCAAAGATCGTCCCAAATGGAGGAATTTCAAATTGTCATCGAAACCTGGGGTCTCAGTGACACAGCATCTGAAACGAGGCTGTCAGTGGTCATTTGAGTGGGTGAGGTCACAATTCTGCGCGTGTTACGTGTTATTGGTAGTGTTACAGATCCGTTAACAGATTTGTTATCTTAATCAGAATTGTGACCTCAGAACAAACACCGTGTTAACAGAACGTGTTAGTGTTAGTGTTGAAAGTCGTGCGCAGAACCGCAAATTGCAGTGAGTGAGGTCGCAATACTCTTTATTACGTGTTAGTGTTAGTGTAACAGATCTGTTAACAGACTGTTAACTCTGCGTCTTAAGAAATGTCAAGGGAGTAGGGTTGTGCACGACTTTCAACACTAACATAGAATTGTGACCTCCGGTCCGTGTTACACGAGGTTAACCATAATCTTCACGGAGCCAAAAATATGCCTTAATTGTGGCTAGAATGCAAGACCTAACACATTTATAAATTATGTTGAAAACCGAACCTTAATTTATTGAGAATTACGAAAGTTCAGATTAGCTTAACGGATCTGTTACACTAACACGATCACGTACACGAGCTGTTGAACTAACATGAGATGTAACACTAACACATCCTAAACACCATAACACGGTGTTTGTTCTGAGGTCACAATTCTGATTAAGTTAAAAGATCTGTTACACTAGCACTATTACACGTAATACAGAATTGTGACTTCGCCCTATGTATAGAATTAACGTGGTGTTAACACCGTGTTAACAGATCTGTTAACATGCTGTTAACCTGGACCATCAGTTAGAGGTTGAGATAAATGCCGTGTTAACAGATATGTTAACATATCTGTTAAACTAACACCAACACGTAAACAAGCCAATTTCGAACACGTCTTAAATTAATTTACATAATATAAATAACATTAATTGACCCAATTTGGAAACGAAAATAAAATTACGGATGTTTATTATGGAATGCTATTTACATCTCCACTGAAAAGGTTTTACTATAATCACTATATTCGTGTGGATTACTTATTAAATTGTTATTTGCTTATTCGTAAATAAAAAATTCATTTTACAACATCTGTTGGGAGTACACAATTACAAAAAATAATATATATGTAATATAATATCGATAAAATATATAACAGCTACAGACAGTACAGCAATACTTTGCAACAGTATGGTACAATGTTGCTGTAGTATGACGATATTTCGCTGTCGTACGGCGAAATTTTGGAAGAGTACAGCAACATTCCGCTAAAGCGAATGTTTTTCTGCGGGACGGCGAAATTTCGCCGTAAAAAGTAAGGAGTGCGCACACTAAGAATAAACCCTAAAGCACGGGCGGCCATGACAGGGGGCAGTCACATTGTCACAGTGTGTCATACAAGAGTAGGCACTTTGTGAATCTATTGTCACACATTTCAATACATGAAAACATGCCACTTGGCATCGGGGACAGTCAGATCATGGAGGAAGTTTCCTTCCTCCATGCAGTGGCGTCGCCGAAGGTTTCAAAGTGGGGAGGCCAAGGAGGTGGCACAGCGCATCGGAAGGATTCTGTTGGTCGCACATCCTGGTACTTTTGTGACCCGGTGTCATATGCATAGCACCGTGACTAGAGTGAAAACAAATTATTTCATGCTTAGATGCGTCTACATGTACATATACGTGTTGCGTAGACAACGGATTTGTTCCTTCGCCTGCCTTCGCTACATGTAATAATTATGGCCGTGTCAGAATCCATTGGTTAATGTGGACCGAGAATCAGTCTAGGACTCGACTTGTTTTTCCGAACTTGGGGGTACGGGTGTGAGCGGCCAGTTGTTTCAATCATTGGATCGTAATATTTCGTTTACAGTAAAAAAAATTGTGTAGTTTTACTTTTTGATGCTTGCAAATTCTGTGTATTTGTTTTAAAGGGTTTAAATCTCCTAAATGGAAAGAAAACAGGAAATCTGCAATCCCCAATTTGAATGTGGAAGCAAAAAGGTCAGTGGTATAATCACTGCACTACTTTATTGTACTGTATAAATTAGTTTGGGACCTACTAAACTCTGGTGCATTTTCGACAATATATCAGGAAATAGGCCTATACGGATTGAGGGGGCAACATTCCAGAATGGTAATGAGAAAAAGATGACACATGATATGGTACAAAAATCTCAACACCCAAGGAAAAAATTGGGGGTGGGGTGGGGGGGTGGCGGCGCTAAAAAATGTAATCTGGTCACGCACCTTTAAGGAGCAAAAACAAGGTGAAAACGCGGAAATAATCATTGTTACATGTTAATTAAAACAATTTTTAAAATAGTTTTTAAAAAATCCGAAATTTACCTAAGCAGTTCTGGTAAGCAGTAAAATCACAATGAAACATTTTAAAACTAAAATAAATTTTAGATTAAAAAAATTCGAAAGCTAGAGATTAATTACCAGTAAAAAATAGGAAAACACACACAAGATAGGCCTATATGGAGCTATGTACATCACAATCGCTGTATGATGAATAATTATACACCCAACATACATTATTTTATAGTTCTTATTAAATGAAGTTACATAGGTTTAAAAAACTTAACATTTTGGACGAAAATGCATTATGGCCAACAGTATGTGGTTCATTTTGTGTGTCCATTGGCAGTTTGGAGAACACATTGGCAGTCATGTGTCTCGCAACGCAATCGATAAGTATGATAACTACAGTGATTTTTGTTGACGTCTTAATATCAACGAAAGCAAAGAAAGCAGATATCATCGTGTTGAAAAAAAAATAGTTTTGATAGCAAACACAACATTATTATTTTTTACCATTTAGTTCACACAAATACCACGCAATATTGAATGTCTTTTGGAACATTGATGCATCTATGTAGCTGAAATTTCTGCAGGATAGTTTACCAACATTCTCCTTTAGATATATTATGCCCTTATTTCAGGAATCCGTAAAACTTTCATCTTGTAAATGATACAAGACAATGATTCTGTATACATCTTTCCAAGTAAGTCCAGTTATTCTTAGATATTTTGTATGGATCCCTTGAAGCTAATGTCCTTTTAGCTGATGCGTTTTTTCGTTCGTGCTGAAACGCTCAGTATAAAAGCACGAAGTTGTGGCTAATACTAAAGGTCTCTACAGTAATTAGTATAAACGCATCCGCGGGGTTCGACCCTCATAACCTATCTATCTGCGAGTGACTTTGGGTTTGCCCTTAGCGACTGGCGGTGCGTTTTGGTAATGGGACGACGTTGCACCGCGGCTACTGCTGGACTCTGCTTGGTCAGGTTCGGGCGTTTCGTACATGTCATCATCCTCGTTGACATCGACTTGCCGAAACTTCTTACCGGGAGACTGTGGGGTCAAAGGTTGAAACCATCAAACAGTTGGTCACTGATAAGCCAACAGTAAAAAAAACCCGCAATATTGGGTATGATGAAACAACAAATAAACCGGGGGTGAAAGAAAAATATTATAGGCCTCATTGGGATTAGAACTCGAGAATTCTGAACATTAACCTCTGGACAGATGCTCAACCAGCTGAGCAAAGTGGTATGGTGCCTATTCACCATTGAAATGAAACAGCCAAACAGTGTATAGATCCTTTGCACCAGCAGGCATGACGAAGGACAGGTTTTCGTATATAAATGATGTGACAATATATACGATGTCAACACGTGACTGCCCCTGTCATGGCCGCCCGTGAAAAAGGTCTATGAAAATAATGGTGGGAAACTAAGGTTATAGAAACTAAGGTTATTTAAACTTGGAGTAATTCTGACTTTGATCTACCTTTAAAAGTTTGGTTTTAAGTCCAGGATCATGTTTTTATATAGGACGTTATAATTTGCATCTCATGATGTGGAATCTTATTTGTACCTTCATTTTGAGGGGCGGCTCGTCATCTTTCATGGCTTTGTTGGTTTGTCCAAGATTTGGCAAGTTTCTGGGACTCTATAGTGTACAAAAAGACTTCATTAGAATAGATGACGACGTTGATCCCTTAGCACAAATGTCTAAAAAGTGGGCGTTGGTGTATGAAATATAACATAAGCAGTTATGGAATATAGCTCACCCCATCCATATTGTTATTGCTACACCCTTGTGCAAAATAACTGGATAAAGCAGGCAACAGGACAACAAAGTTTTAAGACTTTCAGTTACTTTATTAGGACACAAATTCAAATCTCAGTGCGTTTTGGCACGGAGTTGACATATTTTTCTTTTTACTCTTTTGCTTGATTTCATCGTCATGACCCCATACCTGGAGAACTGCGTCAATAAGCTTGGTCTTTGTGGTGCACAAGACATTGATAAATCAAAACTCACCTAAACATTTCCTAATTGTCTACACACAAATTGCCCAAATTACAAGTTGCATTGTTCTTTGGTGTTTTTCATTCTGACCCCACACTCCTTTGTTACATTCCTGTTCCGTGAAGCTTGCCATCATGATCTCTCTTGAGCTCTATTCCTTTGAGGGATATGTTCAGCTAAAATTTGATATATTATTTTCCTACATTAAATCCAATTTAATAATAAATATCTATAAATGTCTTACTGGTGACAGAACTTTTTTGGTCGAGTGTACTTGGCAGAATTCCTTCAACTTGGTGTAGAGACCCGACACCATGAATAAAGCAACCCCCAGAACATTTTCTTGTCAGAATGCTTGACAGATTTATCAATGTGGCAATCACGGAGCTTTTCACCCCTGAAGCGCCGAACATGTTGACTTCGCTGGCCCTGCACCAGAAAATGGTTCTCAACTGAAAACATAACTTTCCGCCAATCAGCACTGGTCAAGTGCTTGTATTTCCGGGCCCATTTCCAGTCTTTTTCCCTCAACAAAAGGACTGCACCAAAAAGACCAATTGACACAGTTCTCCAGGTATGAGGTCAGGACGATGAAATCAAAGAAAAGTGTAACAACAAATTGGTCGACTCCATATGCCAAAACTGGTAGAACAATGGGGGACGTATTACGTACTGATGTCTGAATTTGTGTCCTAATAAAGTAACAGTAAGTCTAAAAACGTTGTTGTCCTGTTTCCCCCCATGTTGCCTGCTTTATCCAATTAATTTGCACGAGGGTGTATAAAACTGTGTCAAAATGAATAGAATAATTAGCCAAATCTCATTTTCTAATTATTTTTGGAAAGTGACCATATTGGTGCAAAACTGAATATGCAAATTACTACAATGTACACATACCTTAGCGCGTTGATACATGATGCATGTGATTACCAGTATAACGGCTAAAAGAAGCACAAAGGCACCAAGCGTAGCCCCAACAATAATCATATTCTTGGTCGCTGCGAGTTAAGATGCAAATATAGAAAACAAATTATTCAATTTTTTTTACAATAAAGAAAATGTCATTTGTAATTTAATTTAGGACTTCCTTTACATTCTGTAAAGCGAACACGTAGCACATTGCAGAAAATAAAGGCTATGATGTTTAATTGCATTTTAAAAATGTTGCTACAATTTTCTTCATTTTTTGTCTTCCATCCGTATGTAATAATAATAATAATAAAGGGGTCTTATATAGCGCACGAATCTACCAAAAAGGTACTCACGGCGCTTTACAATATTACAGCAAAATTAAACAATTACAGTTAAAACTTGGAAACGCGTATATACGAACTACACGAACTACACATATTCAGCATAAACAATCTTGAACAAATGTGTTTTAAGCTGAATTTTAAAAACATCTAAACTACGAGCATTTCTCACCATGGGTGGGAGTTTGTTCCAGAGATTTGGTGCACAATATTGAAAGGCTCGATCTCCAAGGGTGACTTTACTACGACAAGAAGGGTAATTTAGAAGAGTGCCAGTGCTATTCCTCAAGCTATAGCGATGATTTGCTTTAACAGAGATAAGCTCAACCAGATATTTCGGGGCCAGGCCATGCAATATCTTGTACAATAAGAGCAAAATCTTAAAGTGGATTCGAGATCTTACTGGAAGCCAATGCAGATCATGTAAATATGGAGTAATGTGACAGAATTTATAGGCATTGCAAACCAACCGTGCACAGGCATTTTGTACTCGTTGAAGTTGATTAATGTTAGTTTCAGGCAAACCATAAAACAGACTGTTACAATAATCCAGTCTGCTAGAAATGAACGCATGTATTAGTATTTCAGTACTACCTTTAGTCAAATATTTTCTAATTTGCCTAACATTATGCAAAAAATAAAACATAATACCACAAACTCTAGAAATGTGTGTTTTCATCGTCAAACAAGTGTAGTGTTGGGCGTAACACAATTCGCAACACAATATTATTGATGTTTCTAATTATGGCGCCATTTTGCGACAATGTCAGCGCTGGAATATGACTATCTTACCTGGAGATAACCGAACAGCGTCCCCATTTCCAGCAGTGACCGTCACTGACTGCTGGACGCTACGTATTCCATCCAGACAGTTGGTCTTGGTGTAAACTTCAAAGTGGTACACGGTCCCATTTGTAAGTGATGTGAATGTATAGCTGCAAAAAAGAAAATACATGTCGGTCCATAAATCTTGCCACACCTTAAACAGGCTCTTGAACATCATATGATCGGGATGCAGCACCGCTAGATATATTGAACATCATATGAGCAGGGATGCAGCACCGCTAGATATATTGAACATCATATGAGCAGGGATGCAGCATCGCTAGATATATTGAACATCATATGATCGGGATGCAGCATCGCTAGATATATTGAACATCATATGATCGGGGATGCAGCATCGCTAGATATATTGAACATCATATGATCGGGATGCAGCACCGCTAGATATATTGGACATCATATGAGCAGGGATGCAGCACCGCTAGATATATTGGACATCATATGATCGGGATGCAGCACCGCTAGATATATTGAACATCATATGATCGGGGATGCAGCATCGCTAGATATATTGAACATCATATGATCGGGATGCAGCACCGCTAGATATATTGAACATCATATGATCGGGATGCAGCACCGCTAGATATATTGAACATCATATGAGCAGGGATGCAGCATCGCTAGATATATTGAACATCATATGATCGGGGATGCAGCACCGCTAGATATATTGAACATCATATGATCGGGATGCAGCACCGCTAGATATATTGAACATCATATGAGCAGGGATGCAGCATCGCTAGATATATTGAACATCATATGATCGGGGATGCAGCACCGCTAGATATATTGAACATCATATGATCGGGGATGCAGCATCGCTAGATATATTGAACATCATATGATCGGGATGCAGCACCGCTAGATATATTGAACATCATATGAGCAGGGATGCAGCACCGCTAGATATATTGAACATCATATGATCGGGGATGCAGCACCGCTAGATATATTGAACATCATATGATCGGGATGCAGCACCGCTAGATATATTGGACATCATATGATCGGGGATGCAGCACCGCTAGATATATTGGACATCATATGATCGGGATGCAGCACCGCTAGATATATTGAACATCATATGAGCAGGGATGCAGCACCGCTAGATATATTGGACATCATATGATCGGGGATGCAGCACCGCTAGATATATTGGACATCATATGATCGGGATGCAGCACCGCTAGATATATTGGACATCATATGATCGGGATGCAGCACCGCTAGATATATTGGACATCATATGATCGTGGATACAGCACCGCTAGATATATTGGACATCATATGATCGGGATGCAGCACCGCTAGATATATTGAACATCATATGATCGGGGATACAGCACCGCTAGATATATTGGACATCATATGATCGGGATGCAGCACCGCTAGATATATTGGACATCATATGATCGGGGATGCAGCACCGCTAGATATATTGGACATCATATGATCGGGATGCAGCACCGCTAGATATATTGGACATCATATGATCGGGATGCAGCACCGCTAGATATATTGGACATCATATGATCGGGATGCAGCACCGCTAGATATATTGAACATCATATGATCGTGGATACAGCACCGCTAGATATATTGGACATCATATGATCGGGATGCAGCACCGCTAGATATATTGAACATCATATGATCGGGATGCAGCACCGCTAGATATATTGGACATCATATGATCGGGGATGCAGCACCGCTAGATATATTGGACATCATATGATCGGGATGCAGCACCGCTAGATATATTGGACATCATATGATCGTGGATACAGCACCGCTAGATATATTGAACATCATATGATCGGGATGCAGCACCGCTAGATATATTGGACATCATATGATCGGGGATGCAGCACCGCTAGATATATTGGACATCATATGATCGGGATGCAGCACCGCTAGATATATTGGACATCATATGATCGTGGATACAGCACCGCTAGATATATTGGACATCATATGATCGGGATGCAGCACCGCTAGATATATTGGACATCATATGATCGTGGATACAGCACCGCTAGATATATTGGACATCATATGATCGGGATGCAGCACCGCTAGATATATTGAACATCATATGATCGTGGATACAGCACCGCTAGATATATTGGACATCATATGATCGGGATGCAGCACCGCTAGATATATTGGACATCATATGATCGGGATGCAGCACCGCTAGATATATTGGACATCATATGATCGGGATGCAGCACCGCTAGATATATTGGACATCATATGATCGTGGATACAGCACCGCTAGATATATTGGACATCATATGATCGGGATGCAGCACCGCTAGATATATTGGACATCATATGATCGTGGATACAGCACCGCTAGATATATTGGACATCATATGATCGGGATGCAGCACCGCTAGATATATTGGACATCATATGATCATGGATACAGCACCGCTAGATATATTGAACATCATATGATCGGGATGCAGCACCGCTAGATATATTGGACATCATATGATCGTGGATACAGCACCGCTAGATATATTGGACATCATATGATCGGGATGCAGCACCGCTAGATATATTGGACATCATATGATCGTGGATACAGCACCGCTAGATATATTGAACATCATATGATCGTGGATACAGCACCGCTAGATATATTGAACATCATATGATCGTGGATACAGCACCGCTAGATATATTGGACATCATATGATCGGGATGCAGCACCGCTAGATATATTGGACATCATATGATCGGGATGCAGCACCGCTAGATATATTGGACATCATATGAGCAGGGATGCAGCACCGCTAGATATATTGGACATCATATGATCGGGATGCAGCACCGCTAGATATATTGGACATCATATGATCGGGATGCAGCACCGCTAGATATATTGGACATCATATGATCGGGATGCAGCACCGCTAGATATATTGGACATCATATGATCGGGGATGCAGCACCGCTAGATATATTGAACATCATATGATCGGGATGCAGCACCGCTAGATATATTGGACATCATATGATCGGGATGCAGCACCGCTAGATATATTGGACATCATATGATCGGGGATGCAGCACCGCTAGATATATTGGACATCATATGAGCAGGGATGCAGCACCGCTAGATATATTGGACATCATATGATCAGGATGCAGCACCGCTAGATATATTGGACATCATATGATCGGGATGCAGCACCGCTAGATATATTGGACATCATATGATCGGGATGCAGCACGGCTAGATATATTGGACATCATATGATCGGGATGCAGCACGGCTAGATATATTGGACATCATATGATCGGGATGCAGCACCGCTAGATATATTGAACATCATATGATCGGGGATGCAGCACCGCTAGATATATTGAACATCATATGATCGGGATGCAGCACCGCTAGATATATTGGACATCATATGATCGGGATGCAGCACCGCTAGATATATTGGACATCATATGAGCAGGGATGCAGCACCGCTAGATATATTGGACATCATATGAGCAGGGATGCAGCACCGCTAGATATATTGGACATCATATGATCGGGATGCAGCACCGCTAGATATATTTGACATCATATGAGCAGGGATGCAGCACCGCTAGATATATTGGACATCATATGATCGGGATGCAGCACCGCTAGATATATAGAACATCATATGATCGGGGATGCAGCACCGCTAGATATATAGAACATCATATGATCGGGATGCAGCACCGCTAGATATATTGAACATCATATGATCGGGGATGCAGCACCGCTAGATATATTGGACATCATATGAGCAGGGATGCAGCACCGCTAGATATATTGGACATCATATGATCGGGGATGCAGCACCGCTAGATATATTGAACATCATATGATCGGGATGCAGCACCGCTAGATATATTGGACATCATATGAGCAGGGATGCAGCACCGCTAGATATATTGGACATCATATGATCGGGGATGCAGCACCGCTAGATATATTGAACATCATATGATCGGGATGCAGCACCGCTAAATATATTGAACATCATATGATCGGGATGCAGCACCGCTAGATATATTGAACATCATATGATCGGGATGCAGCACCGCTAGATATATTGAACATCATATGATCGGGATGCAGCACCGCTAAATATATTGAACATCATATGATCGGGATGCAGCACCGCTAGATATATTGAACATCATATGATCGGGATGCAGCACCGCTAGATATATTGAACATCATATGATCGGGATGCAGCACCGCTAGATATATTGGACATCTTATGAGCAGGGATGCAGCACCGCTAGATATATTGGACATCATATGATCGGGGATGCAGCACCGCTAGATATATTGAACATCATATGATCGGGATGCAGCACCGCTAAATATATTGAACATCATATGATCGGGATGCAGCACCGCTAGATATATTGGACATCATATGATCGGGATGCAGCACCGCTAGATATATTGCACATCATATGATCGGGATGCAGCACCGCTAGATATATTGAACATCATATGATCGGGGATGCAGCACCGCTAGATATATTGAACATCATATGATCGGGATGCAGCACCGCTAGATATATTGAACATCATATGATCGGGATGCAGCACCGCTAGATATATTGAACATCATATGATCGGGATGCAGCACCGCTAGATATATTGAACATCATATGATCGGGGATGCAGCACCGCTAGATATATTGAACATCATATGATCGGGGATGCAGCACCGCTAGATATATTGAACATCATATGATCGGGGATGCAGCACCGCTAGATATATTGAACATCATATGATCGGGGATGCAGCACCGCTAGATATATTGAACATCATATGATCGGGGATGCAGCACCGCTAGATATATTGAACATCATATGATCGGGATGCAGCACCGCTAGATATATTGAACATCATATGATCGGGGATGCAGCACCGCTAGATATATTGAACATCATATGATCGGGATGCAGCACCGCTAGATATATTGGACATCATATGATCGGGATGCAGCACCGCTAGATATATTGGACATCATATGATCGGGGATGCAGCACCGCTAGATATATTGAACATCATATGATCGGGATGCAGCACCGCTAGATATATTGGACATCATATGATCGGGATGCAGCACCGCTAGATATATTGAACATCATATGATCGGGGATGCAGCATCGCTAGATATATTGAACATCATATGATCGGGGATGCAGCACCGCTAGATATATTGAACATCATATGATCGGGATGCAGCACCGCTAGATATATTGAACATCATATGATCGGGGATGCAGCACCGCTAGATATATTGAACATCATATGATCGGGGATGCAGCATCGCTAGATATATTGAACATCATATGATCGGGGATGCAGCACCGCTAGATATATTGAACATCATATGATCGGGGATGCAGCACCGCTAGATATATTGAACATCATATGATCGGGGATGCAGCACCGCTAGATATATTGAACATCATATGATCGGGGATGCAGCACCGCTAGATATATTGAACATCATATGATCGGGATGCAGCACCGCTAGATATATTGAACATCATATGATCGGGGATGCAGCACCGCTAGATATATTGAACATCATATGATCGGGATGCAGCACCGCTAGATATATTGAACATCATATGATCGGGGATGCAGCACCGCTAGATATATTGAACATCATATGATCGGGATGCAGCACCGCTAGATACATTGAACATCATATGATCGGGATGCAGCACCGCTAGATATATTGAACATCATATGATCGGGATGCAGCACCGCTAGATATATTGAACATCATATGATCGGGGATGCAGCACCGCTAGATATATTGAACATCATATGATCGGGATGCAGCACCGCTAGATATATTGAACATCATATGATCGGGGATGCAGCACCGCTAGATATATTGAACATCATATGATCGGGATGCAGCACCGCTAGATATATTGAACATCATATGATCGGGGATGCAGCACCGCTAGATATATTGAACATCATATGATCGGGATGCAGCACCGCTAGATATATTGAACATCATATGATCGGGGATGCAGCACCGCTAGATATATTGAACATCATATGATCGGGATGCAGCACCGCTAGATATATTGAACATCATATGATCGGGATGCAGCACCGCTAGATATATTGAACATCATATGATCGGGATGCAGCACCGCTAGATATATTGAACATCATATGATCGGGGATGCAGCACCGCTAGATATATTGAACATCATATGATCGGGATGCAGCACCGCTAGATATATTGAACATCATATGATCGGGGATGCAGCACCGCTAGATATATAGAACATCATATGATCGGGATGCAGCACCGCTAGATATATTGAACACCATATGATCGGGGATGCAGCACCGCTAGATATATTGAACATCATATGATCGGGGATGCAGCACCGCTAGATATATTGAACATCATATGATCGGGATGCAGCACCGCTAGATATATTGAACATCATATGATCGGGATGCAGCACCGCTAGATATATTGAACATCATATGATCGGGATGCAGCACCGCTAGATATATTGGACATCATATGATCGGGATGCAGCACCGCTAGATATATTGGACATCATATGATCGGGATGCAGCACCGCTAGATATATTGAACATCATATGATCGGGATGCAGCACCGCTAGATATATTGAACATCATATGATCGGGATGCAGCACCGCTAGATATATTGGATTGGCTGTATACAACCAGATGGCGTGTCATTTTCAAATGCGCTTTAGATTTTTAAAACGCGCACTGAAATAAAATAATTATTTACAAAACCAATGAAGTCTTGTAACATATGTAGCTTACCTAGTACCCATGAGAACATCAATCGGTTCATACGGTTTTCCAGGCGATTGGTATACTTCGTAGCAATATCCGTCTGCTGCAGCATCTGACGGTGGCTCCCACTCCAGTGTGATAGAGTCACTAAGTACCTCACTCTGCTGAATATTACGCACTCTTCCTGGTCCTGTACAATTAGTAAAAACATTGTATTATTTGCAATGACCTAACATTTTACTTCATTAGTTGACAAGAAAGAATACTCAAATTGTTGATGGTAACGTGAATTTATTTCTGTCTAAGACTTTCTGTATAAAATGAACAACTGAAAATCAAATCCTAACACAAAACCCATATAACACTCAACGCCACAAGACATCCAAGCCTTGAAGAATGTGCGTCACAACGAACACTTGGAATCCAATGTCGATACTATACTGTTCATATAACAGTGTCTTACAATGTTTCAATGTTCCAAACCATATCGTTAATAAGATCTATGATAAGATAGATTCGAAGATTAGTTTGAATGGAATCTTGATACATGGAAGTAAAATCCGAAGACACGTCTGCATGTGATAGAACTTTGAAAAGATGTATTTTCCATACCATCGATTCTTGCTTGAGTCGGCGGATTTGGAAGACGTGCATTATTTGTGGGTATTCAGCAAGGATTGTTAGCTATACTCACTCGTTGTCTGTGAGACCTGAAGCGACAATCCCAGGTTACTGATCACCAGGATCTGGTAATCTTTGTTCGGCATCAATCCTTTAAAGTGAGCCGTCTGATTAGTAGACTCTGTTGGTATGGTTTGGTATGACTCCACCGCATCTTCGGGACTGATAAACACCATGTACGGTTCTAGGTCGCTCGTACCACTATTCCCAGTGAACATATTAAGCCAAGCCACGTCTATGGTAGATTCAGTGTAGTTGTAGACATAGAGCTGGGACTGGTTCAATGGAGCTGGGTGTTGGACAAAACCAAATCAACCTTAGCTACTCTTGTAGTAACTCAGACATCTCGAAGGGCCTTCGTGTTCCAGTTAAATGTTGTTTATGTGCCAGTCATCATAACAAGTTAAGTTGTTGTGCCACCTAGTAATTCGTCGCTGCCACCACGAAGTGACACTCAACTGGTGCACTTCAGTTACCGTTCGTGAAAACAGCACAGTAGTGGGGACACAAGTTTTCATGAACTGACATCCAAGCGTGCGCGCGCACTCCGTACACTGCACCCAAAACCATGAATTTTTGTTTCCACGAACTGACACCCAAGAAAACGTTAAATTTATCAGAAAAAAAGCCTTGGAAATGCTTGATACGAATGATATAATCTGAATACTTGTAGAATAAGAGTAAAATATTTACCGCAACAATCCCTATTTAGTTAATTTACGATAGGTAGGTGTCAGTTCGTGAAAACAAAATTACGTGCTGACGTCATTTTGTGCCTGAGCTGACGAGCACTGAATTGAAGTGCCACTGCGTGTCAGTTCGTGGTAACCCCGACGAATTGTTACATGGATTTAATTACGATTCGTCTACAGTTTGTAGCATTTAACAGATTGTTTTGACGTTCTAGTTTGTAATTGTTGTCGCTGTAAAATTAGTTCCACCACGTTCCGATCCTAGAACCTTCAGAAATCTATACTGCATGAAAACGCATAGACTAAACATGCAGTACGTCATGCATGCATCAGACTGCCGATAAGTTTAGATCGTTTACAATAGCTAAAGTGGCAAGACCAACCAAATGCAATACATAAAACTACCTAGGTAGAACACAGGGAGAGACAGTCAAACAGAAAGACAAGTATAGGGTGAAAAGCCAGGAGAAGAACTATATGAGTGGATAAAGGATAATGAGATTGTTTGTATCTATTTCCCCTTCCCGAATAGAGTCTATGGAATACATACCTGTTATAACAGCATTGGCTGTTAAAGTGCTCACAGCCCGCGACCCTGCTCGAGCCTCCACAAAGCCGGAATATGCACCACCCGGACGAAGATTTTCCACCATGATTGAGGTCGTCTCCATGGAAACATAGTGTATCTCTGAGACTCCAACCCTGTACTCTTGAACATTACCTTCGCCAGGGCTCCATGACAATCGGGCTGAAGATGGTGAGATGGGCTCAAAGACAACGTCTTGTGGTGGGCTTGGATCTGTAACAACACGGAGATGCTAAGGTATGTCACTCACAAAATAAAAGATGTCAGTTTTCACTGACCATGTGGATCCAGATTGTTTAACTTTGATTGTCTTTTTGCTTTCCTTTTGGCCGAACGTATAGTTTACCTGTCCATTGTACATTTTACCTGTCCACTCAATTTATTGTATAGTTTATCTGTCCATTCAGTTGTATAGTTTACCAGCCCATTATAGTATAGTGTACCTGTCCATTGTAGTATAGTTTACCTGCCCATAGTATAGTTTACCTGCCCATTGTGATTACCTGCCCATTGTGATTACCTGCCCATTGGTATTACCTGTCCATTGGTATTACCTGTCCATTGGTATTACCTGTCCATTGGTATTACCTGTCCATTGGTATTACCTGTCCATTGGTATTACCTGTCCATTGGTATTACCTGTCCATTGGTATTACCTGCCCATTGGTATTACCTGCCCATTGGTATTACCTGCCCATTGTTGTATAGTTTACCTGTCCATTGTTATTACCTGTCCATTGTTATTACCTGTCCATTGTTATTACCTGTCCATTGTTATTACCTGTCCATTGTTATTACCTGTCCATTGTTATTACCTGTCCATTGTTATTACCTGTCCATTGTTATTACCTGTCCATTGTTATTACCTGTCCATTGTTGTATAGTTGACACGACGTAATCGTCTTCCTCGTCATTTATTTCCACGTTGTAAAGTTCACCAGGAGACAAATTCTTAAAGTCGGCTTTGTGGTATGTGGCACCCTGACTGTCCAAAACCCTTCGATTACTCACATCCGGTTTGTCCTCATTCTGGACAAGACAAAAAGTACATCTTTTCAAATATATACAGCATGTGGAACTTTCCATAAAAACAGGAGATAAGGAACTTTCCATAAAAACAGGAGATAAGGAACTTTCCATAAAAACAGGAGATAAGGAACTTTCCATAAAAACAGGAGCCAAAGTGTCGCATTTTGATGCATTTGTAAAAATTGCCTTTTCAAGTTAACAAAATTGTTTAAAGACATTTCTGTGCAATTTCTAAATAATGTAGAATATTTAAAATAATTTACAAACGGTTAGACATATCTCGGTATCAATATAGTCTTGAAAATATTGAAGAACATTGTTTCACTGAAGATGTAAGGAGGGACTGCAAGGCATTTTTTCAACTCTTGCGATTACATTTCAAGGCTTTTTTACCAGTTTCTTTCTGGAAAAGGTAGTTGCTGATTTTACCCAGCTGTAGAACGTAGACTTTCTCGATTCAAATTACATGCTATGTACATGTTGAGTAAACGTTTATTTTGCGTAATGTTTTGGGTGTTTTAACAGATAAATGTGATGTTTGATTCATAGGGCCATATATTCTTTATCTTAATCGTTCTATGAAGTCTGGTAATTATGTAAAGGATGTTGCCACTATTCATGAGAAAAATGACAACATTCTTTGAATCTCCAAAGATCGCCTGTAGGCCATTCATTCATTCATACACAAAAACGTACTTGGATTTTTCAGGTTTTCTAAAGTATTACTGCATCTATATGGCTGAAATTTCTACAAGGTATTTTTCTCGACCTATGGTTTCAATTACCAGTGGAAATCATGCTGTTTTTAACAGTTTACCAAACAAGTAAGCTGAAACTGTAATGTCACTGCTTACATTATTCCAGATAAGAGCGTAGAACCCTTCATTGTCCAACTCCGGCCAATAAACCGTAAAGCTGGTCGACGTGATATCCTCTGTGAACGTGTGGTTGTTTGGCGGCTTAACTGTGGTCCATACGAACAAATGGATGACATTAAGTAATAACACATATATTCTACATTCGTATTTGTAATGCATTTATTTGGGATTTTATTGGCCTTTTGGACATGATTATGAATATTGTATTTCCCAATGATGATGAATATTGTATAACCCACTAGCATAAATGAAAAAAAGGCCCCAACAAACGAAATCGCGTACATGGCTTATAAACAAAATATTGTGTGTATCAAATGAAATCGAAGTCCGAATGAAAAACAGTACATGTTGCTCTGAAAGACATTTTTAAAAAGTTTGATAAATGATCTAATAACTAATATGATTTGATGAATGGTCTGATAAATAATCTAATCTGGTAAATGATCGGGTAAATAATCTGATCTGAAGATAAAAACATCTGATAAATAATTTGACTACTGACCAGCAACGCTGACGGCGAATTCGCACGCTTTCGTGTTGCCGCTATTGTCTGAGGCTGTGTATTTCACGCTGGTCACACCCAAAGGAAACATGGAATTCTCTTGGTGAGTTGAAAACTCGTCAAACGAGCCGGAGTTGTCACTGGCTGCGGTTTTATCCCATGATACGGATACGGTGGGTACCGGGGACAGCGGGTTAAAGTCGGTTATGACCTTGCGGATTGGTTTGGGACATTTGGTGTATTCTGGGGACTGGTTATCTGGTTATAGTGATGGGATACAAGACATTTTGGTGAGTGCAAAGAGCGGTATTTCAAGAAATTTTATGAGCTCAAAATCACGAACAGGGGCGTGTGCTATAGGGTTGCGGAGAGTGCGGACACCGCACCCCACCCACACACCCCCGGCCAGGACCCATTTGTTAACGATATGTACATGCAAAGTGCAAGTGACGCATCTCAGCTGTTGTCATAACAAACACGATGCTCTGATTGCCGGAGAAGAACCACCACCGCAACCCGGTCGCCCGGTATAAAACCCTTGCAGTGGCGGTCATGACAGGGGGCAGGTTTTCATATTTAAAGGCAGTATACATGATTTTTATCTCGAAGAATCAGAAATGTTCACAGATTTACACATAACTTAAACGATATAAACATGATGACGGCAGAAAACTTCCCCTGAAATGGTTTTGTCTGAAGTGCTATAGTCTTTGAGAAATGAGTAAAACAATTATTTTTCGTCTCGCGAGACGTAAATTCAATTTGCCCCAAAACCATTTCGCCCAAGTGCCATTTCGCTCACAAACCACTTCGCCCAAGTGGCATTTTGCCCCAAATCACTTCGTCCAAACAATACCTCGCCCAAATGCCACTTCGCCCCAAAACCACTTCGTGCACATGCCATGGTTTAGGGCGAAGTGGTTTTGGGGCGAAATGACTGCAAACCCTTTTTTGACTGTTTTCTCAAAAGTTAGACGAAGTACGGAGCTGGTTTTTGCTCAGGTTGGTTTTAATCATGCATATCTTCAATCACACAGGGAGATAAAACTATTTGTAACAGTTTACCAATCATGTATACTACAGGTATCTTTAAATGGGGGGGTGTTATGGCCGAGCGGTCTAGTGCGTCGAACTTAAGTTCCTGTGCTAGTACTAGAATGTAGGTTCGATTCCGGGCCGCGACGGGTTGTGGCACCTGTGCCCTTGAGCAAGGCACTCAACCACACTTGCTCCCATTCCTGTAATTGGCGGTCTCTCCGCTGTTGGATGTGGTAAATAAATAAATATAAAATATAAAAATAAATATAAATAAATGATGTGGAAATGGATCCACAAAGGTCTTACTTGCATGGTGACAATGTGACTGTCATGGCGGTCTGTGCAAAGGACTATTAGGAATAGCAACTATGCCAGATGTAACCAACCTTTGACGGTCACGAGAAAGCGACAAGGAGCCTCGTTTGCAGCCGGATCTGGATTCGAACACACCACAGAGCTGACACCGATTGGAAACATAGAGCCGCTAGAGGGCGTGCAATGTGCGTTCGTTGGTGTCGTCCATGTTACACCCACTTCTCGGTTTGATCCGGTGTTTTCATTCTTGTCCGCGGGACATGTAATCTGCAAGGAGCCTATGTAAAGAGAAGTGCCACGTACCATAATTTAAGATTATGTTATACATGAACAATCACATCGAGATGTGAAATCACGACGATGAAATGAAGGGTAATGAGTACGAATCCCGCACTTAAACTTTGACTAAACCTACATATAGGGAACATTTCACCCACCTTGACCTAGCACCATAGCCACCATCAGCACACATGACACAGCAATGGACAGCCAATCAGATCCAAGTGACGTCATGGCATGCATCAAACCTAGAACAAAACGCAAAACAAACATATGAAGTGTTGTTCAGTAGAAGAATGCCCGCTGAAAACAAATGTCTTTCTGCCTGGCCGCAAACACACTTTGGCGGAGTAAACTTATTCGTATATAAAATTCCGGATCTGTTAACTAACATTTTTAATTCGTGTCTCTATCTTGGCTATTTTCCAACAGTTTGCAAAACACTTCTGTTTGTCCTGCAGTGCCAAAGGTGACTGGTGCCAATAGTTTTGACAAATTACGACTTATTTCTATAACACGATTTAGGCAATAATTGTTTGAAGGATTAGTCGATTGGATTATGAGCGAAATATAATATCGATATAATATTGATCTCCTACAGTATGGTAACGACGAAAAAGAGTTATGTTACGCATTATCTTAATAATACACGTAATTCATAAGAATATCGATGAGGATTTTGCTTATTTGGTTTGGGATTAATCCGGCAATTCTCCCTACTGTTTGTATTTTTTTCTTTGTAGATCGAACTCGAAGTGTTCGGTATCAGGGTATGACCTCAATCTCCACTGAGCTCTTAATTCCTTAATAGTCTTGGAATAAGCAAAAGTAAAAAAACAAACGAAAATAAAACACTTTCATCATTAAAGATGTGCTGATAGCCATGATCAATGTTCAATGGAGTGCCGAAGTGTGACGTGTGTTATTGCCATTGCTGCTAAAGCACCATTGCAAAAGCACTAGGACACAGTTTAGTGATTTGTCAGTGTAGAGCCATTGCTAGGCAACAAACAAAGGGGTAACGTATTCACTTCGGCAGTCTATACCGATAGAAGTATGTTGACGATCTCAGTGTATAGTTAACTTTACCTTCGAAGGTAGTGCCCGTCTGAACATGACTATTGACATGATGGAACTTTAAGGTTCAACGCTAAGTTTTATCCAGGAGCCAGAAGGGAATTTTCCCTTTTCCCCCAAAAAAATGTTCATTGTCACATACATGTATATTATTGCATGTTTTGTCTTGTTCACCTTTTGTGGTGTGTTGATGTTTAGTGAATTTTGATATTGTAGTAGGCCTATAGGGCCCAATGGAAACCAGTATCAGTTAACTGTTTGGGCTCACCCTGGGTAAAACAACATTGGAATAAATACAAAAAATAAGTATAATATGTTTGTGTGTGCTTTAGTGGCTTTATGAAATTGGTGACGTACTGCACAATGCATGACGCAGCAGTACATGGAGTAAATGTTATATACCACGTGACATGTCATCCTCCAATCAAATGAGAAGGAATCATTTGGGCGGCATAAAGTAGAATGTTATAAAGCTTTGTCAGTTGTTTTCGTCGATGAATTCTGGTTTGTTTGGTTGGCTGGTTGGTTGTGGTTCTGAACAATTAATACGCACTATCACAAAGCACAATTTGACAATGAATGAATGAATGTAGGAATGGTATCTGTCGCTTTTCATTGCCAAGTTGATTATTATTTACGTTCTATGTTTAGTTTGGCTTTGAATTCGGGAACGAGACGGGAAAACCCCGTGGGGTGTATTACAGTTCACTGCGTAAATCCTATGATGCCGGATACTGAATATGACACGGCAAAATGCACCCAATACTGTAAAGTGGTATTAGGTTGCGTATATCATGCACTCCATGCACATTTCTTCCTGCCTCTGTGTGTAAGAATTTATACCAAATTGACATCATTGACGATAAAGTTATATCGCCATTTATTTATATCGCTAGTTATATCGCCAATTATTAAAACCACACCCATACGACAAACTTTGGTTTTACAGTGTATTCCCCCATTGAAACATCCCGATATATGATTTGTTTTTATATTGCGTTAAAAATGCAAGTAAAAGTTAATGTGAAATAAATGTGAAAACGATATATACCTATACCTGAAACTGACTTGATGTCTGCTGAGAGTGCTGTATGCCCTGATTTTACATGCCGTGGTTAGACGGCAAGACTCCCAGTCCCCCCCCCCCCCCCCCCCCCCCGCCCCCGAGCGACGTTGTCCCAAGTCAAGTCAAACTGCCTTTGAGTCTCAAGTCAAGTCAAACTGCCTTCGAGTGCCAAGTCAAGTCAAATTGCCTTTGAGTCCCAAGTCAAGTTAAACCGACTTCGAGTTCCAAGCCAAGTGAATTTTACGTCAATATCAAGTCAGGTCACGTCAGGTCAAGTCAGACATGTCGGTCAATATTAAGTTAAATCAATTTAGGCATAGTCAAGTCGGGCCAAGTCAAGTAGTCGCGGAAATTAGTTTGTTTCATCTAATTTTTAAATTAGTCTAAATGCTGGTTTTGCATCATTAGCCTGGGAATTTTTTAAAAATGCTTTTAAGTACTGTTTTTGAAAATTTAATGCAGTCAACTAATATAAATTGATTTGTCTCCACTATCCCCATTTATTTAAAATAAAAGTATAAAAATACGCCACTTTCATCCATTTTCTGCGTTTTTGGTGTTACAATTTTGTCCCTAAAATGGCAACAATCAAATACTGCATTACATTTTTTATTACAAACAAAAAATTAAAAATATAATTTTTGGCAGACTTGAGTTAACAAATGTTCAAGCCCGAGTCACGTCATGTCATTTCTGTCAGTGACTTCGGTCAAGCACTTTGAAATAGTGACTTAAGTCCAAGTCGAGTGATGTGAAGTTGTTGTTGTTGTTAATTTGATGGCATCTTCGGCAACTAAGGCCCTTTGCCATCAACTATACGGTTTTAGCTTTTACTATACTTTATTATCAACTTGAGATGACGAAGAAGGAGTTGCAGTTTTAAAAGGGGGAGGAAAAACCCCAGAGAAATCCCCCGGGGGAAACCCACGCAGTTATTTAGGGACTGCAAACCCAATCTACATACACACCCCGGATTCGAACCCGGCCAGGACGCCAGGGGTAAAAGGCAAGGAAAGGACCACTACGCCAACCCGACCGCCTTTGAAGTTGAAGACTCGAGTCCCGAGTCAATTTCAAAATGGCTGTCAATCTGTTGCTAAAGGACACCGACGCATTATAAAAACGAACGTACTGAAAAGGTCTAAAACTCACCTTTTTTTCTCAATAAAGCAACCTCTGGGATTTACACGAGCTGGAACAAATCGCCCTGTTCACCAAAAGTTCAGTTGCAAAATATTATGAAGAAATATAATGAAATGCCGAAACTAACCAGCAAACAGTACCAGGAACACTTCCTTGTACGCCAACAGTTATTGCAAGTTACGGTTTCACATGCACACAAGCGTACTCAGGCGTAACTTTGAATCTGCAATGCTTTAATCTAGAGTTCACAGATCAAAATATGAAATATAAAAATAGGATTTGCTTGCATAGTAGCGTGCTGAGCTGTATTTACAATAATATTGTTGGTTTCCTCGTGGTGTTCTAAACTATTGACAGTTTATTTTATACCCTTCATAATTAATTGTATGAGTTAAATTATCCGCAGTTTGTTCCCTCTAAGATTAAAGGTTGTATACATGTTCGGTAAACTGTTAAAAACGACATGATTTCCACTGGTAATTAAAAGCATAGATTGAGAAAACTACCTTGTAGACATTTTAGCCACAAAGATGCCGTAATGCTTCAGAAAACCTGAAAAATCAAAGCAGGGTTTAAAATGACAAACATTTAAAAGTTACGTTTAAAAAGCTACGTTTTGTTACAATAAACTATAATAGACTGCCGAAGTGAATACGTCATCTTTTGTTAGTAGCCTAGGCAATGGCCCTACACTAAAATCACTAAACCGTGTCCCTATACTTTTGCAATGGTACTTTTTTTTCCCGACGGCCATGATGTTTAGAGCTAATTATCATGGCAACCAACGTTACACTTCGGCTGTCTATATGTATTTCTGCCTGTCTTTTAGTAATTGTTTTATTATAGGAAAATTGACTGGTCGATGTACAATTGCATGCACTGCACATATTTTTCTTTCAATTGACGTGGCCATTATGGAACTGCTTACATTCCTTCTTTTTCACAGGCAGGCTGGCCTATATACAATGTACTGAATAAACGTCTCTTTTAATGAAGCAAACTTCGGCCATATTACTACAGGCCAGACAATATTCCTTACCTAGACATGGATGTACTGCTTTACTACAGAGTACGTGTTAGGCGGAATGCAATCGATCGTATAGACCGGGGACCAGTCTAGACAAAACATTATCTCCCTAGACCAAGATGGCCGACGCGTTGCTTTAAAACCAATGAAAACGAAATAAATAGGTGCTTCCGTGAATTTATATCTGTATGAGTAATTTGAATAATAGTGTATGTATTTCATATAATACGGACAAACAGACACACATCTGCTGTCTCACGATGTGGTCAGCGTGAGGACCGCGACGTTTTGACCGCAAAACTACTAGTCTTCATCATCAGGCGATCGATGTACATGTATAAAGTCAAAACAAGGTTATTGATGCTGTATCGATGCGTGTTCTAAACCGGATAATAGAACGAACAATAGAGACCGGCTAAAGCACTGCTCGACATGCACTAGTCAGATAATCACTTAAATATGACGAGAGACGCCAATTACATGTAACACCAATTTTTTTCCTTGCAAAGGCTACATAGGAATCACGTGGTCATGTCGCACGCAAAAATGATGTACATAAAAGAGTTAAATGATACAGTAGCACTTAAAAAGCTAACTAAAACAAATATGGTGCATGATGAAGTAGTTGTTGCTACAAAAGCTCGTGCACCATTCATGTTTGTGCTACTGTGTGCGTGTTTGTGTTATTTTGAAGATAACACGACTGATCTGTTATAAAACAGATATGCAAAGTACAACTTTTCCTCTTTCTGCTTTGTCAGTTTATTGAATAAAAATGACAACCAACATTTTATTGCGAAATTGCTGGTATTCTGCTTCTGGTTTCCATGGAAAATTGGGTCCTTTACTCCTTAACCTTTGGTTCTTAAGTGGGATGAAAACAATTGATAGGTGCATTAGCTGTTTATATGATAGGTCCGGATAGGGACTTATCACTGACCTAATAGACTTTAAGCCTGTCCCTAAATGAAGCAGCCATCCGCCATTACTACAGCCAAGGCATGATGACTGGTTATACTTAGTTTCACTAGAGGACATGATGCAAGTAATCTTGGGGACCGCGGACACATAGTCAAAGCATTGCCTTCATGTATTGTCAGTATATAGACCATATCAAATAGCCGCCATCTTGTGGGGCAGTTTCTTTGTTCCTTGACGACATGCATGGTTACACATATTGTCCTTACATTGTTGAACTGGTTCAAGTAACAAAATGTGCCCCACAAGATGACAGCTTTCGATACGGTCCATAATAATATTAATACGTTTTGCCTTAAGTAACATAACCGACGTGCTGCTTCATTTCTGCTTCAAAGCTAGATTTGTGCAGCTGCTGTATGATAAGCCAGTGTAATATATTGGTACGTGGTCCTCCCATTGGTCTTTCTGTTAGAAAATCCGTTCGTAGTTAGGGCTACATTACAAGAGCGAAATCTTGAAGTGGCCACACGAACCCAGTGTGAGAATACGCCATAAGAGACCTTAATTTGAATTGAAGTATGCTTCAAGCTGTACCACAGTTGACCCGCAAATAATGCATACAGCCGTACACACGAACATCGGTATTATCAGGGTTATCAAGGGAAAACTATGTATGTTCTCAAACGACGTGAGGACATTGAATCCATGGTAACAAACATATGAACAGTGAACGTGACGGTGAATGATTCTGGATAACCCAAGTAAATGGCGTCTGTTCAGTACATGGTACATGGACCTATACTTGTAGAACATAATCTGGCTATACGACCACTACGCTACGACAACTACATGCGCAAATCGAGATTTTATTTAGCTGGAGAACAATTGGACCTGGCATAACATTATCGGATTTTACAGCCAAAACTAGTGTTTGACTCAGTCATAACTGATGGATAAACTTGGACGTCACTTATCAAATATTTCGTTGGGATGTTATCAGGCACATGGATCTACCCATGCATCTACCGTAGTCTACAAAGGGATGAAGGAATAATTAAGGAACATAGCTGGTTTACTGCTTCCTGTATAAGAAAATGGCTGTGATGTTGTTGCGATAGTTTGCTGGTGTCATTTTCACCTTCTGTCATAGTTATGATTAACGACAATCTTTGCAACCATTATCTGCGATCTCATCGTAAAGGGAGACAGAGCAGGATCTTAGGAACAACCAGGATAACTGGGTTGCCGTTTTGGGATGACGTCACACCGGAGGTCGGGAATAGGACGTCGACAGAGCTTCCCAGACGAAAACTCAAGCTAGCTGATATAACCCGCCTTGAGCTCAAAAAGCCTTCAGCTTCCGAGAAGCTCTTCAATCTATATCGCCACAAGACGACTCTTGAAGGACCCCACAGCCATATCATCTTGGGGAAAGACACGGACAAAGAATCGCAAGGACCAAGACGGATCAAACTGAAAGGTACAACTGGATTCTCTAACTGTCATGGTCGTCTTCCGAACATTCCAGAGAGGTCTTCAACTCATCAGTCACTAAGCAAAATGGAGCGTAAATCAGACAGTCTTTATATGAATAAACTGTTTCTGCGCTCCGACTACAAACGTAATCGCCATTCACAAAGCGAAAAACCAAGACAGAAGAATAACGATTTTCTTGCCAATTTTGTAGGAAATTCTGTCGATGCGAAGCATCCCCCAGAAAACATCAATGGACGATCAAGAGCTTCGCGAGTGATCGCTAGAGCTTGTAATGTGGATGTATCCACTCACAAAACACCATGGAAACAAGAAGATGTACTTCTTCAGGGTCAAGTTCATCTAGCCCAGCTAAACTCGGCCAAGTCGGTGCCGAAGACAAAGTTCTTGATTTCTTTGAGCAGTAGGCAAGCAATAAACCAACTAGAAGCATTAGATGCACCTGTAGATGCTTCAACACCAGGGATCTACACTACACTCACTGCAGACTCGTTAGCAGACTCGTTATATCAGAGGAATCTTCCTGTCCTAAACAACACCACGAACCTGTCATCGAGACATTGTACGCCCACTGATACCGCGAACGACAGGTGCAAAGATGACATTGTAGACAATAAGAGAACGGTGCGGTTTAGCGTCAGGAATAAAGTGATTGAGTTCGAATCTGGCTCCCGTTTCACCGGATAAGAATGTTCTCATCTGTGAGTTTGCAGAGGACCACTGACCAGACATTGATTGAGAGGAAATCATGGGCCTCATCAGGTTCCGAACCCAAAATATCCGACTCGCCCGACAGTTGTTCTTATAGCTGAGCTATGAGGCATAGTGATATACTCCCTCAGGTTTCCCCACGACCTCTAACACACCGGACAGATGCTTTACCAGCTGAGCTAAGGCACAGTGGTATATTCCCTAAGGTTTTCCCCAAGACCTCTGACACACCGGGAAGATGCTCTACCAGCCGAGCTATTAAGCACAGTGGTATACTCCCTCGGGTTTCCCCCAATACCTCTGACACACCGGACAGATGCTCCACCAGCTGAGCTTTGAGGTACAGTGCAGTGGTACGCTCCTCATGTTTTCCCCGAGACCTCTGACACAGGGTGGGGGCGGTGGGAGTATTGTAATGTCTAAAAGTCGTACATTTCGTACGTACGTGCTTTATGGACGGTCCATTTGGTCCACGCGCATAAAACATTATTTAGTACATTTAATATTTTTCGATAATAAAGTTTTAATAATTATTCTCCCCGACGCAAGTTTTGGCTTTTCAATCTGTGTGATCTAATTTAGGAAAATCCCATGGCCCCCTTTCACAAACAGGGAATTGCGCAAAACCCACGTTTATGCCGCGTCGCCATGGCAGGATATATTTTCCCGTAACCCTAGCCTCAGAAAGTCAACCGATTCCTTTTATGGTGTGATATAATGGAGGGAAAAAATCACAAAAGTGAGGTTATGCTTTGAAGCTGAACGCTTGGTTGAATTAGCATGCCTAAAGGTCTGGGACTGGTTCATTTGAATATTATTTGCAGACGTACCAGGAAGTAGTGGACGTTTTATTTAATTCCATTGGGTCATAGCATAGTACATGTACGAGAGTTATTTAGCCAAATATCGACGAGTCAGCGTTTGGGATCTATCCGTTTGCTTCAGATTTCATTGTCGGAAATTTTTTGTCGGAGTTTTTGTTGAGTTGAGTACACTTTTCTTTTTAATTTTAGTTGTTAGTTAGTTTGTTTAATGTTTATTTACTTTCTTATAAAATCACGAAGGACACGGCAGGAAAACAACAAAGCGAGCCGTGCAAGTAGCCTGAATTTGTTTGGGTACATTTTTGGGAAAGGAATGTGAATTAAACAGTCGTGGTCAAAAGGTAGCACTTTAAAGACTAACTGTGAGAATAAGTTATGCATGCATGGGATTTCGTAGCAACAACTACTATATCAGATATACATGTAGTTTAAAACTTATATCAGTTGATCTCCCTGTTCCCTCAGTGAAAAAGCAAGATACTTAATTTTGAAGTAGATTTTATTCATTATTAATTTTGTCAATGAAATGGGTGATTTTCATCACCTATATGTCATATAATCCCCATTTGATTTCAGACCCACCATGGCATCCATGTCAACAGGGATTCAACGCCTGCTCCTCACCACATGCTTTATTCTCGTGATGGTCAATAGAGGTATGTCTTAGAAGAATTAGGTGTGGATTCATAATAGCCAATGGTACTACATGTTATCGTGGTATTTTGTTATCAAGGAAATCTGTTTAGAAGTTGTTTTGGGTTAAAATAAAGGGTTTGGGTGTTCATGCTAATACGGATTTTGTATCTTCCTCGTGCAATACAACATCATAATGATGTGTTTAAGCGATGATTTTTTATTTTTTGTTTTTGTTTTGTTTTGTTTGTTTGTTATGTGATGTGGTTGTAATGATTACGAGCTTAAATTTCCCTTCGGGGACTCAATATAAAGTTTAAATTGAATTGAATTGAATTGAAAGTTGTGATGTCACATTATAAGCAAACACCAGTCAGTCCGCAGCGCCCCCGATAATGAGGTCAAATGCCCAATTTTATCTGCACAGCTCATTGGCGTGAACGCGCCGCGAGAAAGTCCGGGATGTTCGCGAGATTTCGTTGGCCTTATTTCGTTGCTCGCATGCGTTTTTAACGAGTAGTTGGTGGCCAAGATGGCGGGGTAAGTTTGTAGAATAATTCTTCCTCTTTCGATTGATGTATATTTTGTCACAATTTGGGTCATTGTTTAGTTGGTAATTGTGTAAATCTGAAGTGATGGGTCGTATCGTGGATTTTGAGGGGGTCAATTGGTTTGTGATTCCTGACTGGACTAGACAAAACTTTGGAAAACAATAGCGTTTTTCCGATAGATGAAGACAAGTGCTTTCGTTTAACGTGCCATGTGGCTTGCTGATCGAGTTTTTTCAATGGTTTTTGCGCTACGATTTTACCGCGAGATTTCACCCTTTTAGCAGTGCGATGTTACTGTGGCTGCACACGTACGTACGTACGTGTGCACGCAGACATTGTAGAAATGCGCCTAAACACATTCATGACAGTCAACTCGACCATTGGACCAACTCGTCCGTTGACCGACTCGACTTCAAAGTTGAGGGAAATTTGGAGAGTCGATCATGGCTTTAGACCTTGAGTGCAAAACATACGAGCCAGGCTGACAAATTGTTAAGTCTTTCTTCACACAATTTAAAAGAAATCTTAAATTTGTTTATCCCACTTATGTTTTTCTAAAGGTAGGCCTATGCCTATTGGTAATTAAGTTGGAATCAGGTCAAGTCGCCACCTTATGTACTCGGCCCCTTTCCAACTCGCCCCCTGACCGACTCGCCCCCTGATATTATCGATGCAGTAATTTACGCAGTTGCAATACCGTAACTATATGCATTTCTTAACGCGTTATGGTTAATGTAACTATATATAGCCACTGCGATTTTTTAAGTGTTTCCTCAGGGAATGTTAAATTTTCCCCACTCAAAATGTGGGTGAAATCTGCACGGCACAACAGTACACCCCCTCCCCCTCCCCTTGATATTATTAGTGCTCACTAATTTTGTTTTAACTATTTTCAATTACTGCAGTGGTCATCATGGGGCATCATGTATGCAGCATCAGAAGCACAATGGCATAGGATAACGCAAAGTTCATCTGAGACACATCTCCTGACAACTTCACAGAGACTCTGGCAATTATCCCTGGTAATTTTAGTCATTCTAACTCACTCACTTGTCTTTTGACATAGTGTCAAGCATTCTGCCAAGGAACATAAAAACATACATTTACTGGTAATTAAGTTGCAGTACTTATCCTATAATGAAATGTGGCAGTGTGTGTATATAAGACTTTTATTTGCAGGGTTTGTACCAGTGTGCTATTTTAATTATAATGTATGTCAAAATTGTCAACTGATATTAATAACTTGTACTTCATTTTTGTTATGCATGTTAGTGCAAGTCCCACCTAGAGTTTAGATGTACATGTACCTGTATATAATTTTAAACCAGCTGATGAGAGATACAACCTATATTTTATTTTTGGGATCTGTGCAGCTTGAAATACATGTACAAGCAATAAACCATATATTTTGTATCGTCATACATGTATTTGTCTTTTACAGTTGATCCAGTATACTTTAGCAACTCTAATCAGACAGTGTTTACAGGTGTGGCAGTTATCAAGTTTTAAAAAACGTTTTATAATATTTATGTAATTATACACTCTCTGCAACAACAGAAACTTGTTGTGACTATTCCGCTCGTGGTTTTTCATTATGGTTACATTTTTGGCAATAATAACGGTTTTGAAATCCACCATATGTCAATCATAAGTCATGTAGTTGTTTTAACAGATTTATTTATCAGTTGCTGTGTAGTATCCAAAGATGTGTGACATTGAATAGATTAAAAAGAACCGTTAACAATCTGTCATGTTTCCTGTGTCATATAATCCTTTTCCCAACTGGACTGATTACTGTTTAAAATTTCTTTGGGCCGATGGAGGCATAGAACAAGGAACCAGAAGATTAGGAAATTACTTAAATCTTGTGTAAACATAAAAAAAAGCTTCAGATTCTAGCTAAGTGATTTTTTGGAAAAAATGATCAAAACTAAGATTGAATACACACTTGGCTATGCTTTGAGAATTTTTACACCGGTTTGAATTTAACTCGATTTATGGGGGCTTAACTATACTGTTCGAAGAGGAGAAAAGAAAATCAAGGTAGACCTATACATGCATTCAATAACTAGCTCCATGGTACAATCCACGAAAACATTGGTGGACTTGAAACCAGTCTAATCTGGAACTAGCAATGACGTCATCGTTAGCCAATCGGACTACGGGAAACTATGCGGTGCCACGGCGGTAATTTTGGGTTTGTGTTTTTTGGGAATGCCGTTGGATTTCGCTGTTTCCTGACTGGACTAGACAAAAGTACGTACAATTTTCATTATTTATGTGTAGAATATTACATATTCTTTGTATAAAAGGTAAACATGGACTGCTGATAGCAGTGACAAAGGGAGATATTTGCCGATGTTTTGGGTGTCTTTTGTCGTCTTTTTTGACGTGTTTTTTCTTGAATATTTCTCAACTCAAAATATAAAAAAAACATAAAATAGTGATACTCGACGACAGATATGTTTCTCATCTTTCTGAAAATCCTACTCTTATTGTTCAGATCCCTAGAAATGAATGAGAAATCCTTGGTTTTCGACAGGCTGTTCAAGCTCATTAAATATGCAAGACTGCAACTGGCTGAAGTCACGCTTGCATACTGTGCAGATAAAAGGAAGCACTTTTGTGTGCGCTGCGGACTGACTGACACCGGAAAAGATTCTACTATATTTCTTTGATTTAAAAAAAAAACTTGTTTAACCAGTGGCTTTACATGGTTTTGTTTTGCGTGTTGCCTGTTGTAAGCCATAACAAATCTGGGGGTTGAAACTGCAGCTAGCAAGTTGCCACATTTGAAGAACTTTTTAATTCCTATGTTTTTCACTTGATTTTCTCTTGTTTGACGGTTCCTTAAGTGACATGCCTCACACAGTGCCCTCTTTCTGTGAGTGTCTGTGAAGAAATGTTCCAATTTGAAAAGAAAAAAAACCCACTATACTTTTTATTTATATTACATCAAAATTATCATCAGCAATGACTTCCTTAACAAATACTCCCACCATGCAGCAAAGAATGAACATAAAGTTGCGTAGTATTTCGATCGGGGCCCTTTTTAAGTCATGTAAAAATGGGTTTTAGAAAAGCGCTGTTTTGATCAGTGAGCGACATCGGAGCGACCCGCTGTGCATCCCCCCCCCCCCCCCCCCCACCACCCCCCCCCTCCCCCACCCTCCTCCCCCCACCCTACCCCACTTTTGAAGAGCTTCCGACGCCTATGTAAGGCATGACCGTATATGCATGACGCGTACTTTTAGCAGATGGCTTAAATTTAGAGCCAATTGCCATATTTTATGATGTTATAGGCAAGGCTCGTCAGCAACGCGCGTGCTCTAAATTCGTGCCACGAAATACGCAGCTCCATGTCAGCTCCCCATTTTAGTTTTGTCAGCTCCCCGCTGTAACTTTGTTTGGGTCTAATTTGCATTTAAAAGCCATACGAGTCGTGTACGGGCTCTATTCAAGTAAATCTTGTACTGAAAAGGCAGTAGATATAGGTTTTAAAAAAGGCTGAGTTTTGGCGGGTCGAAAATTGTTTTTAACTTGATGCCGTATTTTTAATCATATTTTAGGATTTACATGTGAGTTGTGGTTTAGACAGATTGTTTTATTTCCGGACAAATCGGGGTGTAAAAATATAGCCACACATTCAAACAACAAATCTCAATATTACTGTTTTCCGCTGTCAATTTAATTTAGTTCATCTATGTTGGATTAGTTATGTTATGTGGCCATTTCTATGTTTACTGCCATAGAAATATACGTGTCGTGTTAAATAGAAACCACAACCTAAACGCAGATTCAGCCAGGAACAATCGTACTGGGGTAGCGCAGGAGGAGGGGATGCGTCCTGATGGGGCATGTATTGGCTTTTCAGTCCCTGCACTGAAAAACATATTTGTAATTTTACATCAGATTTTATGGCAGCAGCGTCGCCAGAAATTTACAGCAGTGTGTTTATTTTGTATTTTAGATCATGTGTTCAAAATCATTTTACGGTTTTAAGATGTAAATTGTAAAATTCCTGCATGTACATACGGTAAATTGCGGATAATTCGTTTGACAGCAATACTATAAAACGTGGCAGTAATTCATCGCAGCTAATTTGCTTTATCGTACTGTACTAAGTCACAGTGAAAAAATAAATTCATTGACGAATTCTCGTGACTATAAGGAATCACGAATCACTTTAATTCTATACATGTGAATTTACACCAATATCACCCCACATAAAGTCACGGTTCTTATACCTTGTATCTAGAAGTCTTGATAACGGTCGGTCCTTTTACATTGAGAAAAGAGAACCGGTTGGTACATAAATTATTATGCATTACTTGGCCTCTTTGATGTAATCACAGTTGGAACACCAAAAACTGATTTTTCTACATGTATTTTTCTTGTAAATCTTATATCTTTCCAGACTATCAAAATAACACAAACGGTTGCGTTACTTGCGTAAAAATGAAAAATGCCAAAATCACCTGACGTAAGCAAGTTACGCTCATTCGGGTCAGCATGCATATATCGACATATCAACATCACTGTTAAATATGCAGTATATTTACAGAGCCGCAGTTAATACACGTAACAAACATTTATACTGAAGTTTACTGTAAGATCCTGTAAAAGCCGTTGAGGATGAATTACTGTTGTGAAATACAACCCAATACTGTACATTTAACACGGCTGTGTGTATTTTCACCAAAGAATAATCAAAATCGATAGAAGATTCAGTATGAGTTGGCACTTTGTGGATATTAAATAACACGGCCGCCGGTACAATGGTTCTATGGTGTGGCATACACATACATTCTGAATCATCTAAGTTGTGGCAATATTGAATTACCTTGAAGTACCAGAGTACTATATTTTGACGAACATTGTTCCAAGTCTTAGTTGTCTCTTTATATAGCCCAAGCACTCGACTGTCCAGCAGATATACCAGCCAATACAAATAGTGGTAGTAATGCGCAAGTCACGTGGTTAACGCCAGTCAACAGCACGTGTACTCCTCAACCTGACAGCAGGTATGTTGTCTTTCTTTCTTTCTTTCTTTTTCCCTTGTCATTATCATTATCAACCTTTTGTTTGCATCCTTTTGTAAATATTTAAGTTTTCTTTTTTTAGTTTGTATATATTGCTGATTACAGAGGATGCAATAACGTTTTCTTTGGGAAAGTCAAAGTCTTTTTCCCTCTTTGCTTCCTTGCTTTTCGTTTTCTTGCGTTTGGTTCTTTTGTTGCTTTTCTTTTATTGTTTTGTTCGCTCTTTTTTGTTTTTATAGTTTTGATAACGGTGACATCTTATATAGCGCACATATCTATCCTGCGTGATAGCGCTTTACAATTTTGTGTTGTGGTTTTGTATTTGTGTGTTTTTTCCATCCAAAAGGTTTGAAAGGATGAAATGTTCTGAAATCAAAAGCCAAAGGTGATAAAAAAGAACAAATCAGCCCTGCACTTAATCCACTTGGCAGTGCATCTTGTCAGAGACTAACAGTCAAATCAGCCCTGCACTTAATCCACCTGGCAGTCTTGTCAGAGACTAACAGTCAAATCAGCCCTGCACTTAATCCACGTGGCAGTCTTGTCAGAGACTAACAGTCAAATCAGCCATGCACTTAATCCACTTGGCAGTGTATCTTGTCAGAGACTAACAGTCAAATCAGCCCTGCACTTAATCCACCTGGCAGTCTTGTCAGAGACTAACAGTCAAATCAGCCCTGCACTTAATCCACGTGGCAGTGCATCTTGTCAGAGACTAACAGTCAAATCAGCCCTGCACTTAACCCACTTGGCAGTGCATCTTGTCAGAGACTAACAGTCAAATCAGCCCTGCACTTAATCCACTTGGCAGTGCATCTTGTCAGAGACTAACAGTCAAATCAGCCCTGCACTTAATCCACCTGGCAGTGCATTTTGTCAGAGACTAACAGTCAAATCAGCCCTGCACTTAATCCACGTGGCAGTGCATCTTGTCAGAGACTAACAGTCAAATCAGCCCTGCACTTAATCCACTTGGCAGTGCACCTTGTCAGAGACTAACAGTCAAATCAGCCCTGCACTTAATCCACGTGGCGCAGTGCATCTTGTCAGAGACTAACAGTCAAATCAGCCCTGCACTTAATCCACGTGGCGCAGTGCATCTTGTCAGAGACTAACAGTCCAATCAGCCCTGCACTTAATCCACTTGGCAGTCTTGTCAGAGACTAACAGTCAAATCAGCCCTGCACTTAATCCACTTGGCAGTGCATCTTGTCAGAGACTAACAGTCAAATCAGCCCTGCACTTAATCCACGTGGCGCAGTGCATCTTGTCAGAGACTAACAGTCAAATCAGCCCTGCACTTAATCCACTTGGCAGTGCATCTTGTCAGAGACTAACAGTCAAATCAGCCCTGCACTTAACCCACTTGGCAGTGCATCTTGTCAGAGACTAACAGTCAAATCAGCCCTGCACTTAATCCACCTGGCAGTGCATCTTGTCAGAGACTAACAGTCAAATCAGCCCTGCACTTAATCCACTTGGCAGTGCATCTTGTCAGAGACTATTCAAATCAGCCCTGCACTTAATTTACTTGGCAGTGCATCTTGTCAGAGACTAACAGTCAAATTTCTTGAACTTAAACAAGGGTAAAAGTTAGGTCCGAGTTAAACAGACTAATTTCAACATGATACATTTTGTTATAGGAATTCATTGGTTTTTTTTTCATTTGTTAAATATGGTTTTTGACTTATCAAAGTTCTCTTATCGGAATTGTGTGCGTTATGTAGGCCTATACTCATGTTGTCGCTACGTATACGTTTATTTAACTCCCGATGGGGTATAAATTGATACATTTTTTTCTTCTAAAATTTCGAATTGGTTGAACGCGAAAAGAGCTCCAATTTTGTTTTTGCTACTTGGTATAATAACTTAACAGTTTATAGTTCTCTGACGAGATGTAAAGACCTTGATTGGTACAGGGAAATTTTGTTTTAGTACATGTACTTTTCCACGCCATTGCAAGTGATATCCATGCTTAGATGCTTGTGGTATTTTCTCATCAGCTTCGTCGTGGGCGTAACCCTTGTAACATGTTCAGATGGAGCTGATGACTCGTGTACGTTCCGTGTCACCGTAACAGGTACATATAATAGTTATACGCGCAGGTTGACTATAATGAATTTACTTTATCAATTATAGAGAAGGGTAAAGTCTACCAAAGTCATCTCACTCACGATACAATATTTACCTGAATTGAATCCGAAAAAGTATACAGTCAACAATTTGGTCATTTCAGTTAATTGCTCCATTTTTTGGTTGAGATGTAAAGCCAGTGTGTTGTGTGTTGTGTGGTTCAGTGTGTTGTGTAACGCACTTAAACGATCCCGATCTTGTGTTTCTGGCTTGGCTGTCGAAGGCACCATTCACCTATGTATCTCAATGTTTAGGCCATTCCTGACAGTTGCAAAGCACATTGGAATATCGGCAGGCATGGAATGCGCTCAATGAGAAATGGCTATTATGTAATGTAAAGTACAACATATTTGAATGCATTTTTCTCCACGATGTCAACCAGACAACTTCAACCCAACGGTCACGTGTCCTGCTAACATGTCCAAGTCCGCGTCTCCCGGATCACTGTCTGTCGTCGTGACGTGGAGTACACCCGTAAACAATGACAATGTAGGGGTGACGTCTGGGCCAACATGTAATCCAACAAGTAGGTCACGATTCGACGTTACTGCAATGCCGACTAGTGTCACATGTACGGTATATGATGCAGCTCGTAATACGGGTTCCTGTACCTTCTTCGTAACAATTCGAGGTAAGTATTGGCTGTACTGATAGAGATCAATTGAAAGTGACGTCACATTTCCCACAATTCTCTGCGTCCCGCCATTTTTTAACGTCGCAGAGTAACAGGCCAGGAACATGTTATGCCATTAGCTAGTGCACGGAATTTATTCTGTCAGCAAGGAGGGAAAATTAACAGGCCAATTGATCACGAACTCTCAATTACCCTACGTTTTTGGCAGACCCCGTTCAATTACTTTTTTATTTACTGCCTATAAAGTTGCTCCTTTTATTAATAACGGTGTTAATTTTTTGAATTAGTGGAGAGGGGGCAGCGCTTTTTCAAGGGAAACTGTGGAATAAGAACACCAACAGAAGAAAGCAAAATCAAATTCAAGCGAGCTAGCTCTAGAAGCCAACAACACGGGTAACAAAAATTAAGAAGATGGAGACATCTATAGGGTGCAGAAAAGCTAAAAGTAACTATAATGCCTTGTTAAGTATAAAACAGAGTGAGGTTTATTATACCCAATCAACTGCTTACACGATTGCTACTCGGGCAGTTTCGTTCAGTAAACCAGCGCGTCGGTTTCTTACTGTCCATTTTCAGACGACAAGGCTCCGTATTTCACCTCGTGCCCCGTCGGACCACTACTTAGAATCATCCAGATGAATGATTCCCAGGCCATGTTTCAGGTTGGATGGGAACCCCCGACAGCGAAGGATGTCTCAGGCAATGTGATGGTCTTATCATCACATAAACCAAACGACTTGTTTCCTGTAGGGCAGACGCAGGTTTCATACAATGCTACGGATTCAGCTGGTAATACCAATACCACTGGATGCCGCTTTGTCGTCGATGTTAGGTGTAAGTATGGCGGAGTCTGTTGAATTACAAGCTCAAGCTCGCTGCTGTATCACGTGATTACGGCATCCCGCCGAAGTTGAAGTTTAATTATCTGAAAATTCACTGAATTCACCAAATCGGTGCGGTTTTGTCTGGAACTCCATCTTTGTTTGGAAGTTCTTCGTGAGTTCGACTTCTAGAGCCATAATTAACCTCGCTCGCAGCATTTAGTGTGGATTTACACTATACCTTTTCACACCATAACGCACGAAAGTTTGACCCGCTTCGTCTCGAGAAAATGCTGCGTGGGAGGAATGAAATGGCGCACTAGAAATGACAGGATCAACTAGGGCGTAAAGCGATTTTGTGATTCTGTTGTTTTTAGTGTGTCGTTTTACATCCCTGTCGCATATTCTCGAGGCGACGCGCGTCCAATTTGTCACGTTAACTCGCCAAAAGGTTTGGTATGAATCCACCTTTGAATCCACCTTTCAAGTTATATTGTCCGTCGTTCTCAGCAAATTCCATTTTGTTTTCTCTGAACGAATTTTTAAAGAGATTAGACAGGCCACCAGTCCAGATGGCTCTGCGCATTACAGACCAAACACGGGAAGTCAGACTTGGGCAAGTCTATGCCTTGCCGTAAATTGAATGATTGGCAGACCGCCAATAATTCGAAATATTAACAGTAATTGTTCGATAACTACACGTAGACTGGTTCCCTTGTCCACATATTTACTTCTCCTCCGTCGTATATGAGAGAGCAGCGTAGTGCACATGGACAGGGGACCAGTCTAAACTACACGTTGATCGATTTTCTTTTCGTTGATGTCTCATTTAAATAATGTTTATGTTTTTAGAAACAAAATTCAATTTTTGCCACACCCAAAACGCATGGAACATCTTTCCTCCATTTCCCACCCCACAGTCAATCCACCAAAGCGAATTTTCACCAAGGACATGTCTACAAGTAGCACAATATGTATTCAGGTGATATGGCCCAGGTTACTTGATGATACAACCAAAGAGTACAACGTGTCATACAGGAGGTTTGGCCAGGTGAGAATGAGCGAACGCAAACTATTGGTGGCAGCAGACATGTTAGTCCATCGCCACTGTTGTTTGAAGCATGGGCGTGCCATGTTGGCACGTATGCACAGGGGGCGGGGTAACTTTGGCCAGCTCGTTTTTGTCTCTTTCATGACAGCCCATGTACAGGACATAGTCACAGAGGAGATGTGTTGTTTAACAATTCCATCCACTTACTGTCAATCATGGTATACATAACTGTATTAGACAAGCAACATTGGATATTCTTCTTATGAGCTATTTAAAAGAGCAGGCGCTTTAGACAAATATAATCTGCCATGATCCAATATGGCCGCCGTTGCAAAGTGTCTGTTCATTCGTTTCTCGTGCAGGATGCTCGCTTTACTCGGAGTAGGATCGTGTCTGCAGAGCCAACGACGACATTCAAACAATTGAACGATATCTGCAGTCTGCTACCTGGTCAACTTTACACTGTCGATGTCAGAACGGGTCCCGGTGGGTCTGGTGACGTCATCGCATCCACGACGCAATGGACCAGTAAACAAATAGAACAGAATGATCCATGGTTTATTTTGCCACCTTTTTACATTTGCTATACTTGAATGGCGGAGAACTGAGCAACGGGCCTCTGATGTTCTATTACTTTTTTTTTTTTTACATTTCTTGAATTCAACATGTTTGAGTTTTAGTTGGCAAAACATGAATTGATGTTTAAGATAAATTTGTTTTCTTTCGTTCTGTATTTGTTGCCTTCAGGACCTCCTCAGCCAGAGAGTATCGACCTTGCTCCAGGCTCACTATCACCGAGTTCCTTTGGCTTTACGTGGCCACGAGTGATCCTGAACAATCTGCAGCAATACCGAATAAGTGTTGAAGGTCAAGATGACAGCTACGTTACCAAGACAAGGAACAAGATTGAAGTAGATGGTCTGTTTCCAAAACGTGGGCACAGTGTATCGGTGGCAGCGGTAGTGGGGTCTGGAACCAAGCGACTTCAGGTTTCCCTCTTGAAAACGTTCAGTACATGTAGGTGTACAGCTCCTCTCCGTATGCCTATTTGAAATTAACGAACCGGTTCCCCACTCTCGACTAAACTACAAAATATTCACACTCGAAATGTTATGTTTGTATTTAAACTCCGTGAAAACACGTAAAGATAAAGGTACCAGGCAATGTGTCAAGTTTGTGTTAGTTAACCTATGGCGTATAACCGAACCTATAACCACGAATTCTTTCTTACCAACAATGGTACATACAATACCATGCATCCAAGGGTATTTTGCGCCCCAAAGATGGGCAGGTTGTTCCCAGATGTGCTTTGTGTTGAAAATTCTTCAATAACTGGAGATAAATGTCATGAGTGTTAAATTTGCTCAGTATTTAAATACTTTCAGCACATGTATAATAAGTGCCCAATAAATTGACACCCTTTGACCAAATATAGAACTTCAAATGTTACCAACGTTGGTCGCTTGGATGGTTTACCCAACAGAACATTTTCTGCAAATGTTGAGGAAATACGACCCAACAAATATTTCTCAAACTTTATTTTACCCAACTTTATTTTACCTAAAACTTTGAAGCGCCCTCTCTTGTCTCCACAATCTCCAACAGATGGAGAAAATATTGTTTGTCTGTATAATATGCTCAACCTTTTAATACTTTCAGCAAGAGGTAAAATAATACCCAATAAATATTCCCCACTTTACAGAACTTTGCAGGTAACCAACGTTGGTGTCCTGGATGTTTTACTCAACATTTTCTGCATATGTTGAGGAAATATGACCCAACAAACGTCAAAATGAAATTCTCCAACTTTATTTTACCCAGCATTTTTTACAGTGTAATACAATATGTCAGCCCGGCCACCCCCCTCCCCCCATTCAAAATGGTCTAGCGACGCCGCTGTGCAGTATATAATAACGGAACCAGTCTAATAGGACGGCGACTTTACTCGATTCCTTGACACAGTGTTACATCGGTTTTTTACATGAGGTACTGAGCTGACTTACACACGAATTGGTTTTCATCATACACTAGTATCCTCAATCACACATGGAGGTGTAACAGTTTTCCAATCCTGTAATCTATCTCTAACCAATGCATGTTTCTCTTTTTACGTGTTGTATCGTTAGCTGAGCTGGACCAATCTCAACTTCTAGCCTACAAATACACTGAGTCAACGATCCATATAACTTGGATTGCCACAGACAGCACACGGAGCTCTGGTCATCCATACATGCTGTATATCAGACCTAAACACGGTGATACGCCTTATCAAGCAGTCTTTGTCAAACAGTTAGGAACAAGGGTGGCCAAAGCCCAATTTAATGGCCTAAAACCCAACACTGAGTACCAAATCAGGCTCATTAGCAATTTGGGACTGTCACTGAGCACAGAGCAGAAGACTAGTAAGTTGGATTAAAATTCAGAACTTCATAATGATCTATAAATATTACCCGAATGATATACCATAACATGTTTAGCATGGAATATAATAATGTATTGTAGTTTGTTATAGGCTAGCTGTATCCATCAAAATAAACCAGGTACTAACTTGAAAGTTGTGCTCTTAGGGTAATAAGGAGAACGTCAACGCAAAACGTTTCGAGTTACTTGATAATTTTAGAACAGATAAAAACAAAAACCCACATCTGTGACTTTCGTGGCAAGGAACCTATTTAGTTGCCGTGACCAAGATACGAAGTTGGGTTCTAAGGCCTCTTATCTCGTCAAATAACGAGAACTCAAAGCATTTTGCGTTACCTGATATTTCTCTTTGCACCACACAGTCGCTCTGCTTTCTTCACAAACGTGCAAATTATCCTGGAATATGCATGACACGCAGATCTGACAGTCAATAATTGAGTCTATTTTAAATGAGGTTTCAGTGATCACGTGACGACTATGATTAGCTAAATCTCAAAACCTTAACATTTCGCTATCTGTTTTGCACTAAGGTGTAACAAAACAATAATAACTGGGGAGATTTGTGTAACCGCCACAAGTACACAGAGACTCCTATGACGTAAAAGGCACAAATGGTTGTCTTATTAGCTAACCTTGTGACAACGAAACCTTACTACATTGCATTATAATGTTCATTATCCACCTTTTGCTGGCATCTTTGTACATAATGTTGACATTATTTCGTTCAGGGCCAGGCCGAGTCAGGAATTTTCGCCCCACGGACGTGCAGCTTAATTCGATCATCGTGAAGTGGGACGCACCGCGCGAGGGCGATGTTGACAGCTACGAAATCTACATCTCACCAGGGACTAGTGACAAGAGTACTCCTGTATCTGGCACCAGGTACGAATACAAACAGTGGAGGGTGCACAGGGTTAACTTACATGTATACGTGTAATTATAAAAAGCCCGCTTGGAATCGCGTATATTTGTATACTAATGTATTAACAAATATATATATAGGCCTATACGCCTAATAATTGCAAGGGTTGCTAATACATTCTCGCAACAAAATGATTTATCTAATGTAATCACGTCGTATAGTAATATTTTAGTGAAATATTTCAGCAAAGCAAGAAACGCACACCTTATCCAAAACAACCTGCTGGTATTTGCAGTTTAAAACCTGCCAAAACCCAAACCGTGTAGTCCAATCTACTTTTCCTGCAGCTACGAATTCAAGTCACTGGAAGGGAAGACGGAGTATTTCATCAAAGTTGTCTCTATCCGTGGCGGTATTAAGAGTGTTCCCCAGACGCTGATGGTGACAACTGGTGTGACAAAACCCCACCCTTCAGAACCACGTGCGTACAGACTTTTAAACGTCTAATGTAAAATTTGCAAGATGAAACGTTTTAGGACAGAAATACACTCATGTCGTGTTTGTTACACTTTTAGTAAGATTTTCCTTTTTGGGTCATTCCACATTTTTGGGTCATTGCAAACGATACAGGTCTTTAAGATAGCGCCTGGGCAGGGGAAAATACTACCAAATGTGGATTTTCTGCTGAGATGTTCCTTTGGATCCGTCAATGCGATATTCTCCTCAAAGCACCCAAAACCGTCCTGTATGTTCAACTCAATAAATGTCAGGTTTTTTCAAACACGCCCTTAATTGATAGGCATGTACTAATAGCTTGACTCATCCTCTTTCAAATCTTGTGTTGAGTAAGTGTTGAGTATTGGATAATTTTGGTTATTGACCTTTATAACAAGGAACATTATTTAACATTACCAAAAAGCTCTGAGGAGTAATAAGACACACTACTTGTTACCAGTGAGTTCTGGGATGTATCCTGTGAGTTCTGGGATGTATCCTGTGAGTTCTGGGATGTATCCTGTGAGTTATGGGATGTATCCTGTGAGTTCTGGGATGTATCCTGTGAGTTCTGGGATGTATCCTGTGAGTTCTGGGATGTATCCTGTCGAACATCGTTTTTATTTGATGATTGTTCTTTAGTCAACTACCCAGCCTTGGCTGTTGGAGCTGGTTTGGGTGTAGTCGCCTTAGCACTCATCATTGCCATCATAGTCACCTACTGCAAATACCGCAAGCTAAAGGTACGTGCATTATACATGTTGAGAAAAATAAAAGAAAAATGATTTCATGTTTCACAACGTAGTGTAAATGAAAATTGTATTGCATAAACAGATAAAAGCCATCCGTTATCCGGCGGCAAGGGGCTACCCTTGCCGCCGGATAACGGCTATAGCCGCGGTCTTGCACTTAAACTTGCCTAAAGCACGCCTTTGCGATTTACCGTATAATCGGACCTTCGGACCACATACCGGAAAGGTGTGCGCTGAAACAATTCGGGCCGGTCTGACCGTACGCTATAGACCGGAGCAAATCAAACTTGTTTGATTTTTCCGGATCCGATGGTCCGGTGTCCGATGTGCCGGTAAATCGCAAAGGTGTGCGGCGGGCTTAAGTGTTGGACCAATTTCCGGCAAGATAAACCTGTCGGCAGGGAGTTAAGATATTGCGTGTACCCGACGCTTTTCTGTCTTGCCTTTCACAAAATACTTGGCAAAATGCAACTTGAAACTGGCCTGCATGTGCACGCAGAATGCCCATCATATTACTAACGAAATTAACATCATACACTGTACATGATCTCTGTAACGTAGGCGTCTGCCTCAACTCACATAGTCATATTCCATTTGCAAAGGTATATCATAAAAGTTACACTTTATGTCTGTTAGGCATCTTCCTTTTACACACTACGTCTCAGCATCATCCAGGCATCTTAACCATAACGTTATACCAAATCCTCCATTTTGTATACATGATTTTCCATAGGAGAGTTAATAGCAACACATTACACCAACATTTTCTTTGCAGTTGACAATCGATCTTGTAGGTAACGTCTTACATATCTATTTTTGGTCGTTGTCGTTTTCGACTTTGCTGAAGTAAATTCCTCTGAAATACAACGAGGTAAGACACCCCCCTGGTCTTAAGCTGTGAAGGCCATTATCTTTTACATCATCGATTTTGATTTGTTTGAGGGCACCAAGGAACAACTCTCGACATCTTAAGAGCCTTTTTTTGTAATGACAAGGGGGTATAGATAACTAGAGAGCCACCAAACTAAACTACATCCTCTGTGTTTAGGCAAGGAGTCACCATGACACGTCAGGGTACACGTTTAGCATAAAGCCCAACGTCCCCGGGTCATCGGCCACTGCGACTCCTGGTAGTAGCCACGGTAAAGACGACCATCATTACGTCAACTCCATCGCTGGTAAACTGTCTAAGGCTATGGGGAGGAAGAAGAGCACGCCCCCGGCTCTATCTCAAAGGTATTCTAAGGCTTGTGGGAAATTGAAAATAAGATGAAAAATAACAAATTTGTTACAGTGGGTGCTACGTCACATCCGGCAGGACTGGAGTGAAACAACACGATTTTAAAAGTATGGTGCCATCGGGTCACAAAAGTAGAATTCTTAGACGTTTAGGAAAGAGTTAAGTATTTAACCGTTGCTTCAGACGCTGAGATCAAAACGTGAGACGGGCGAAAAATGTCTAAGAGTTTCCTAAGAAAACCTTCTGTTTATCATTCCTAAATTTGGGTTTTTCCACATAAATCTGCACGTATCAATTATTGCTTAGTAACTAACATCTTATAAATTATCTCATGATCCAATCTTGCAGATGTATTCACATTTAATATAATGCATCTCAACGTACAAGTTTCTGCATATAAACAAATAACATAATTCGGTTAACAGGCAAATATGGGCAATGCATGTCATTTTTATTTTGGACCTTAAATGTCTTAAAACGTGTGCATGTGTAATTAAACATTGAATCGTTGCGAAGAAACTCGACTACATACTGGGTTGACATTTTGAAAACAAGGATGATTGTTTTTTCTTTAAAATAATTACTGTTAACAACTAACCGCATGTTTATGAGTATATAACGTCTGTTCACCTGTTCTAACACCTATTACCGTTTATTTCCCTGATTTCATAATTTTCTATCGCAGACCCAAGCCTTATGGATCAGAAACTAAAGCTGTGGTGCCTGAGTATGTTTACGCACTTCCAGAGTAAAGGTCCTCAAGGGTTAAACGCTTCGAGGTCCAATATAGGCATCTAGTGCTAAGCAACAACAACTGTATGTAAACAAAGAACTTTATGCTAAACATTATAGCCTGAAATATGACGTAATCATTTGTAGGTGACGTCACAAATTGCCAAACGACCATAGACTATACTAAAGAGTGCCGTACGGTCAGGTACATACGGCGTTTTTGTTTCACGACAGATCCGAATCCAGATCCCGAGTTATTTTACGCGCAGAAACAAACAACTAGGAATTCAAGTCACGTGAATTGGATCTGCGCAGATCTGAATCTGGATCTGTCCGAAACAAACATGCCCATAGACTATAAGTGTATAACATTCGCTGGTAACGTCCATTGCTAAAACGCACGGAAACAGTACATTCTATTTTAATGTAGACCCAGTAATTACATACCTTCGGCATGTATTCGTGAAGGAAACTGTGCACAAATTTAATGTACATAATATTCTGTCGGTCGCTGCCACGTCTCATCCGGTAGGGTTGGAGTGAAAACAACAGTGTGCCCATGGTGACAAGCGAAGGAACAAAGCCGTTGTATACGCAACACATACACGTACCTAAGCATAAACGAAATTGTTTTCACTCCAGTCACGGTGCTATACAAAGGCAAATGACACCGGGCCACAACAGTGCCAGGATGTGCGACCGACAGAAATATCCCAGAAGGAAAGAAACGAAGGTCGAAAATACACTTGTTTTTCTCATTGTATGCAGCTTGGCGCGAATTTGTAGTAAACGTACGCGCAAATTTAGTTCAAAATGTATTTGAACTGTGTGTTGAATTTTGAATATTCAATATAGTACAATACTTTAGTTTAACAATCACATCAATATTATTAGTATAGCAGTTTGTATATATTATTTCAGAACGCGGATGGATCATCTTCCAGGGATGAAGTCGAGTCAAATAGACCTTATTCACGCGTTTAAACGGTTCAATCGTGTCCCCTGAATCAGTTCTATATTATACAAACTGCTGATTGCAAAGGTGCATATGCGTTCCGAACCTCGATCTGAATACGAGGCTTGGATTGCATAAATGGCCTGGACGGTAGAACCGATTCAGGAGGCCAGATTGCCGACATGTTTAACGTGTGAATATAATCCATCACAAGTCCGGTGATAAAAATCACAGGTCCCTCAGAATCGCATCACGGGTCCAAGCAATGATGGACACCCATACAATAATGCCTTTGTTATAGTTCATTTTTATAGCTCGTGACGTGTCTTGAATTAAGACCCAGGGACTTGTGAACGATTATGGGGACTCGACTAGATATCCTCTTGTAAACTCTTGTGAAATATTCAACAGTGTCATCTACTGTATGCAAATTATGTTTATCCGTATTTAAAGGAGCGTGACCGGATTTTTCTAAAAATTTGATTTCGTTCTAACCTAATAACGATTATGTAAAATACCTCCCTAACAATACTATCCATGGGACGAAAACAGAATATTTGCAATCTCCAATTTGGATGTAATCACTGCCATTTAATCGAAAATTCAGTTTACTAAACTTTGGTTGATTTTTGACGGTATCCCTGGAAATATACGAATTGGGGGCGCGAAATTTCAAGATGGTAATGAGAAAAATGTGACACATGATATGTTATCAAAATCTAAACACCGATGCGAAAAATGGGGGTCGAAAATGTGATCTGGTCACGCTCCTTAGATTATACAATATGTATAGTACTCTTAAGGGGCCGTCGAAAGTTGTCAAAATTTTCACGGTTCTACAAAGGTGAGGAGAGGGAAGATGTGGCCGAGAGCCGCGAGGACTTTACATAGGCCCTACACTGTGAATAGTTGACATTTCAGAGTACATGTAGTGACAACAAAATGTTGATTAAGTAGTAATTCAAGAAGTAATCGTCCCGACTAATTCTCTGTAGACCTATCTTCATTTTTAATGTGTAAATACATCTGTGTGTATGATATCCTTCATTCAACGTATGTATACAACAATGGATTTGTTTGTGCATGGACTGAGTGCTATTCGTCCAGTTTATTGGCACATGTTTTGTGTACAGCTAGCTGTAGTAATCCAAATTAACTGAGTTTTGATCCTGATTTTGATAAAGTTTTGTTTTTCAGTTTAATCCGGATATACACAGTTTAATCCGGATATACACAGTTTAATCCGGATATACACAGTTTAATCCAGATAGGCCCTATATACAGTTTATAGAGTTTTAATAGAGTTTTTTCAGGGGGTGTGACTTTCTTCTATATAATAATAAACCATGAAACGTGGGGAGTTCAATCTATTTTGTCTCTTTAATTCTCCCGCGCCTACCACTTAGGCCTATCTGGGCATGTCTAATTTTAACCCAGCGGCACCGACCCGACCATTAATAGAAAAATATCTAATTTTAACTGTCTTTCGTGACTTTCAATTTCGTGACGAACTCAATCTAAATATGGTTCTCACGTAATGTGAGCCTTTCGAAAGAGGCTGTGCTTGCGTTCGGGCAGCAGGGGAAGCTAATCCATCGCACCCCTCGGACAGCGCCCTCTGTTGATCTTCACCACCAAGACAAAATGGCTGCGCCCATGATGCCACATTTTTAGTTCTCCCTTTTGCAGAAAGAAAGGTACTATTATTATTTCTTTCTGGTATTCATACCAAGGATTCCTCAATAGTGCTTATTGCACTGTCACTCGCAAGCGTGAGGAAACCCATGAAGAATTAGAATTAGACACCGGGGAATCCCCTTGCTCTTCACGAAAGAATGCTCTGGGCCTTTCTTAGAGTGCGTATGCATTACCAAACACAATGGACCAACCGAATTACATCCCTTCCGAAGGATGGAGCAAGTGTGGTTGACTGCCTTGCCCAAGGGCACAGGTACCGCAGCCGGAATCAAACCCGCAACCCCAAGTTTTCATCTATCATGTCTATGAAAAGTATGATTGCGAGTCAATGACCCAAACCACTCGGCCACGGTACTTTGCTACTTGACAGAAACATGTCGGCGGAATAGCAATAGGCATTAATAAATAAAGAAAAGGGAAATAATTGAGTATTAAGGCTTCATTACCAGAGCTGCCAACCCTCCCGGATTTTGGGGAGGACATCTAAGAAAACGGGTTCACCGTTCAGATCATTCCGTGACTCCAAACATATCTAAAACCTCCCAAAGTTGTTTGTTGACGATCCAGGAGGTTTTTATTCCTTTTCTGAAGAATATGTTGCAAAATCCGGGAGGGTTGGCAGCTCTGCATGAGGTTTGCAAATCCCAGAAGGGGTTGGCAGCTCTGCATTACCATGCTCGGACACCCAGAATGTTAGGGCATGGAGGAAGGAAACAACATATGGTAGCATGGTTAGGGGTTCAATAGCCCTCTGCGCTAATGACGTCACGACTGCTGCACACGTGCGGCCAAAACGAGGAACTCAGTCAAACTTTCCATCTTTTACCGTTGCAAGGCATGGCAAAAATTGACATTTTCACCTTCAGAATAAGGACGTATATACTTGGCACACTTTGTGACTTTGTGAGCTACGAGCAGCTATCGAGGTTTAAGCTGAGATACAGGATTTGCCTTTTTATGATCTATAAACCCTGTGTAAAAATATTACTTTGATGATAAAACACAATTAAGAGGGGAAAATGTTTTTACTAAGAAAATACTTCAAAATTGTCATCAAACTAACATTTTACAGGGTTTATATGCCATTATCCATGTATCTACAGTATAATGCACCTATCAATTGATTGCCACAGATTCTTTGTGGGAAACGACGACATGGCGTAGGTTCACCGAAGCACTATTCACGGGTCTAACATAACCTGTTATGTACATTTAATTCATTATATTTATGTCAACTTTTGATCCCAAGCATACATTGTACTTCACCCCTAAAACTTTAATACGTCATTTGATTTTACAGTTGATAAGATGGCTGTATCAACCCTCCAGAGGTGCTTTTTAAGAGGAGTTTTACTAAGAAGGGTCTATGCTTGCTTTGTAAGCTCCAGCAGACTTAACACTCTAAAAGAGTACTGCTTCTATGCATCAACAACCAATACACAACCACCTGGTATACCAAGCGGGACGATACGCCAAGGATTTCACACAAGGAGTATGAGTTGTAGCTCTGAGAGTTTAAGATGTGCCAAGTTGACAAGCAGAGGGCTGGTCAAGGTCTCAGGACCAGATGCTACTGAATTACTACAAGGGCTAATGACTAATGATACTGGAGTACTGTGGGGAAGCAGTAGGGCTATGTATGCCATGTTCCTTAACACACAGGTAGGGTTTCACACGCATCATCCCATTTAATAATAATAATAATGAATATTTGTAATGCGCCGGTATCCATCAAAAAGATGCTCAGGGCGCAGCAACACACAAGTATGAAAAACACATGTAAATATCACAACCAAGGTACTAAAATATTAAATTAAAGGAGCGTGACCAGAGTTTCTGGTAAATAGTTTTCGATGTAACTTACCAATATTATCAAGTAACTCCCATACACACCTCCCATGTCCCAAAAACCCTAAAACATTCGCAATTTCCAGAAAAAAATTGAACAAAAACTATCGAGTATGCTTTCAGCGGATAAACGTTGATACTGAAAAATTAGTTTACAAATAATCGGTGGATTTTCGACGATATCCTTGGAAATATGCGACCTAGAAGCGCGGGAGTTTCAGTTTCGTAATCAGAAAAATATAACGGATGTTATGATATAAAAATCTCATGACCCATAAGGTAAGTCACGGGGAGTTATGGGTAAAAAAAAGTGATCTGGTCACACTCCTTTAATATAATTTCATAAAATATGTTTTAAAGGCACAGGCTCGTCAGCAATGCGCGCCCGCCAAATTCGTGCTCGAAACACGCAGCTCCATGCCTTTGCTATGGAGCTGCGTATTGCTTAGCACACATTTGGTGGGCGCGCATTGCTGCGAGCCTGTGCCTTTAAGTGATGATTTAAAGGAGGCCATAGATGTTGAGAGTTTGATGTGTTCCGGTATCTTGTTCCATAATGTTGCGGCTGCTGATGCAAATGTCATGTCACCCCAGGATCTCCTAGACCGGGCTTTCTTGAGAAGAAGTTTGTTACACTCCTTTCCCAGTGGTTTGCGTTCTCACTACTAGTCCGTCCGCCCCAACCACTGTGAAAAGAGTGTACATCCTATTGTGGGATATATCCTTCAATAAAGAAGCACAAATTTCCCAATATACTGATTCTTGATCAGAACAGAAGTTTGTTGTTATCCACAGTGAACTTGTGGATAACAAGGCTCTGATCGACCAATCACTTTGGAAGCTGCGTCGGCGTTTTTTTGTTCAGGTTCTAAAAGGACCTGTTTATGTATCGACCATAGTTGTACCAGCTCAAACGTATTGTCGAGAAAGCCTAGTAATAGTAATAAGTTGGGACTATTGTTTTAGTTGGGGCGTAACACGGTTACAATGTCACAATCTCATCCCTATTCCTTGATCATGTTCCTGGCAGAAGTTAATTAGAATAAATGTCAAACAAAGGCTAAATGCCCTTCATTTTGGAACTAGACGATATTCAAAATTATGTTCTCATGCTCGTTTTTTGCAGCCTCCATTCCCCTCCTTACCGCCCCACCCCCAACTCGCCCACCCCCATCCCCACCCCCCCCTATCACCTCCAAAAAAAGGAAATTTTCACTTAAACTTACAGCACTTTAAAGGAAACGATGTGGCCTTATTATTGCTGCTGTTTTGTAATTTTTCATTGCTTTAAGGGAAGAATCTTATTTGACACAATCATCTATCGGACGTCTAGCGACTCCACTGCTGAACCAAGCTTCCTACTGGAATGTGATGCTGGGATTCATGATAAGCTCATGAAACACTTAAAAATGTACAGAGTTAGGAAGAAGGTACGTATATTGACTAGTCACTAGGTAGGTATAATCAATATGTCTGCAGGTATTTCTGAAACGGGCATGCACAATTCAGAGACTTGGAGGGCTTGTAATGCTTCACGTACATGTATAAATCAAGTTGTTTAATTTTAAACATGTTCTTCATGCATCCTTGAGGGACGTTTAACTCCTTAAAGATTAATATTGTAATGACATTCTTAATAAGAGTGGTGCACAAATAAACCTCAGTTTTGAACATATTAATTGAGTACGTATATGGAGTATGGTCGAAACCAAGGATTTTTTTACCAATCATACTTTAAAGATGTACAGTCTGTGCATTTTGGGTGTGGCACCTTAACAAATAAACAAGTTTTTTTTGAATTGATAATTTTCTAGAAACATAAAAGTTATTCGCTTTTAAATCAGACAATGAAAACAAACCGACCAACGTTTAGTTATTGAACAATTACTTTGAATATTTTGAAGACCGCCAATAAATCAAGGCATAGACTTGCCCAAGTCTGACTACCTGTGCTCGGTCTGCAACATGCAACACACAGTGTGCCTTCTGGACCGGTGGCCTGTGCAATCTGTTTTCTTCTGTTTCCTCTGTCTCAGAAAGTCTTCTGAGACAAGAAAAGACATTCGAAAGGCCACCAGTCCAGAGGGCACGCTGCATGCACCACACCACAGACCAAACACGGGAAGTGAGACTTGGGCAAGTCTAGGCAAGACGTAAAAATGGCCGTATAAAAACGGCGTTTTTCACAGGTTTTCGCTTGCCGATGTCTAAAATACACAGTATTAAGATGTTTTTTAGTTGAAATAAAGTAAATGCTTTAAAAATTCATTCAGAGAAAAAAACAAATCAAATTTGCTGAGACCCACGAACTGTATATCTTTAAGAATGGCAGAAGAATAAAGCCGGTCTTAAGTAAGACTAGCCAGCTATCCCTTATTATTTCTCTCTTGCAGGTAGATGTATCGAGTGCCGATTCCGAACTGCAAACATGGGTTGTCTTAAGCAATAATGAGCAAGGAACAACCCTCGTAGCTAACTCTAAAACACAACCAACAAATTGTGACAGTTGTCCACTGGATGTACAGGACCCGCGGGTTGAAGGGTTTGCAAGGAGAGTCATCCTGTCTTATGATGAGTCACGTGAGATTGATTTAGACACTTGTTTGTAACCTGTTGTCTTTAGAATTCCACTAAATGAACAGCTTTGAAGCAACTATACTTGGCCTTGCTGATTGATGGAGTACCTTGACCATAGTTTAGGTCATTAAAGGAGCGTGTTCAGATTTTTCAAGAAAATATATTTTACGTTTAAACAATCATACATAATTCCCTTCCCAAAATACTCTCCATGGAAAGAAAACTGCAATCTGAAAATTGCAATCTCCAATTTGGATATGGAAGCAAAAATGTTGGTGTAATCACTGCACTGCTTTATGGAACCAGACAAATTGGTTTACAAAACATTAGTGGCTTTTTGATGATATCGTTGAAAATACATTTCAGGATGATAAAGAGAAAAATATGACAATTGATATGGTATCAAAAGCTCAATACCCATGGGAAAATGGGGGTTAAAAAATGTGATCTGGACACGCTCCTTTAAGTCAGGAATCTTTTGATGGAAACACGCTAAGGTTGTAGATTGAGGGCCAATTGAGGTACACGTACTGTATACTCTTGTTAATGCCCCTGCTCTAACTGATATAAAGCTACTTTTTTTTCAAATCCCGGCTATTACTCTATGTAATGTACCTTGGAGGCAGATGTCAACTTTTTCTATGGAACAGATTGATGCAAGGATCTCCCGTTTGGCAGAAGAGAAGGATTCAGACAGCAAGGCCGATGTCTAGAAAGATGCTGTCTGCTTCTTGTTGATGGAGATCGAGGCCAGGATCCATTTCTGGATTTGGCGAGCTAGCAGGATCATTAGTTTCCCCAGGCGAACATGGGATACTTGCAGAGAGTGCGACAAGAACGCTGATCCTCTAACCTAGAGCACTATAATGAGAGTTTACTGTATCAGAATTTCCAGAAAGACATGCCAGCTCTAGAGAGAGGGTCAACAATTACAGACTATTATTTGATGGATATCATGCTCATGGCTCTCTGCTTTTCAAAAGTTTAGTTGTAGCATTGTTTTCTGTTCCTTACAGCATGTCAGTTGATACCTGAATCACTTGAAGTCCAGGAAGAGGAGTATACACTTCACCGATACCAGTGGGGAGTGCCAGAAGGAGTGATAGACCTCCCTCTAGGGGAGGCTTTACCACTGGAGTCTAACCTATCCTATATGAATGGAGGTGAGAGCATTAGAGCTAGGCAGACTTGTTCCATCCCATGTACTATTGATTGCTTTCCGGTGACGTCACGCCTTCTATCCACCATTTTGGTTGTCATTTTTCAAGACCCACGTGGCTCGAGTGATTACCGGCAAAATAAGCAAGAAAAGTGCATTGGTTGCACTTACCTTTGTTGCTTAAAGGCAGTATACATGATTGGTACCTCGAAAATCAGAAATGTTCACAGATTTACACCCAACTTACACGATATAAACATGATGACCGTAGAAATGGTTTTGTCTAAAGTCCTATAGTCTTTGAGAAACAATTATTGTTTGTCTCATGAGACGAAAAATTAAATTTGCCCCAAAACCATTTCGCCCAAATGCCATTTCACCCCAAATCACTTCGTCCAAACACTACATCGTCCAAATGCTACTTTGCCCCAAAACCACTTCGTGCACAGGGCGAAATGGTTTTAGGGTGAAATGACTGCAAACCCTTTTTTGACTGTTTTCTCAAAAGTTAGACGAAGTACGGAGCTGGTTTTTGCTCAGGGTGGTTTTAATCATGCATATCTTCAATCACACAGGGGGATAAAACTATTTGTAACTGTTTACCAATCATGTATACTATCTTTAACCTTGCTTTGTCGTTGCGCCATGGCAGTTGTATCGAGAAATACATGTATACAAATTTATTTCTTCAGGCTAAAAATCGTGATCAAGTAGAAACACTTTAGTTTCATGCTCAATAATTTGAACGTTTCGCAATGCACGCATGTGGCATTCCTGAATGAAAATACGCTGGTGAGTATTTTTTGTACGCATGTTCATGTGCGTCTATTAGCGCGCGCATGACCAGTGACACCCAAACATTCACGAATGTTCTACCTCACGGAAAGCAATCAATAGGGCAATTCAAGAAATTCTGATGTATATTGCAAAGACTTTTAATAAGGCCTTGTTTCTTATTCAAGTTGTGTTCTTCAACCATCCTTGATGGAAGTGTAATTCCTGAAAAACTGATTGTAAAGCCATTCTCAGTTAAACATGTGGGTCCAAATTAAGAAAGTATTTGACATGCACCTTTACTACCTATTGTACAACTTGATTATAAAGACGATTTTCGTGCATTTTTACTACCTGTTTGATCATGACTTTGGTCCATTTTTCAAAGAGCCTTTTTTTATTTTGTTTATCATTTCAGTGAGTTTCACCAAAGGCTGTTACCTAGGCCAGGAGTTAACTGCTCGAAGTCACCACACAGGAGTCATTAGAAAGAGGATTATGCCTGTCCACATTCTGAGGTTAGTAGCCTAGCTGGTCGGCCGGCTGGCCGTCCTGTGGCACATTACAGCCGACGTGGTGTTTTTTTCCCTGCACGCTGTCGCCGTCTGGAGTCGCCCGCATGGGAATAGTGTACAACGAATATTGTAAAAGCCAATATTTTCGCGTACAGATATTTTCGCGCATTTCAACATCACTGACATTTTCGCGAGTTGTTATTTTCGCGGATGGAAATTATGTTTTGTTTCAGGGATTGCCACAATTGTTGCAAACAATATTTTCGCGGGTTGTTATTTTGGCGGGCTCTGTCTGGTGCGCGAAATGTGCGAAAATAAAACCACCGCGAATATTTCAGCTTTTACAGTATTACAGCAAGCTAAGGGTTAACTGAGACATCATTGTTTACATATAAGTACATTTATGTATAGAGTTCTCTGTCTTAATTCTTCTTGTGTAGTTGTGGGACGTCTCTTCCAGAAGCCGGAGCTAAAATCATATCTGAGGCTGGGAAGAATGTTGGCAAGCTTCGCGGTTACAGCGGTAACCATGGCCTGGCATTACTACGTTTTGCACAATGGTAAGACAAACAATCCCAATCTATGAGCAAGTTTGTATTACGACTAGAGTTAACCACTGGTCGAACGTCATCCTGGCAACACGCATGCGCATTAACGTCATCCTGGCAACACGCATGCGCATTAACGTGCAAGTGCAAATGTCTTTGGTTAGTCAGCTGGCTCTGCGTGATGGGTACCAGTGACCAGCGTGACCATTACTTGGGGCTGGTTCAAAATGGTCATCGTTGACTATACTGCGTTTTTAACTATGGTCGTGAATTAAACTTGCCCTATGTAAACAAAATAGTCTGTGATCGGGACATTACCCATTGACCCCATCTAGGAAAAGTTGTCTGGTTTAGCCTGGACTTCGGGGGACTTAAAAGTACATAATGGGGACTTAAAGTGCATAAAATGACCAGCTGTGTTTTTCGTTGAGAGTCAATATTTGGTGTTATGTTAAAGTATCATTATTATTATGCAGCAAAGATCAGAAACTGTTGGTTGTTGATGAGGATGGAACTAGAATGGAATTATCAGCTGCTGTTCCATCGTGGTGGGCTCAAGACCAGGAACAGGTGGGGAACTATTGACAGTCAGAGGGACTCACTCCATGGGGGTAGAATGGAATTATCAGCTGCTATTCCATCGTGGTAACCTCAGGAACAGGTGGGGAATCTTGAGACAGCAGGCATGCTATTTTCCCTCGGCCCTCGGGAAAATAGCAGGCCTGCCGTCTCAAGATCACCTCGGGACAGTAGTTTAAACGCTGAAATATTCGCGGTGGTTTTATTTTCGCGCACCAGACAGAGCCCGCGAAAATAACAACCCGCAAAAATATTGTTTGCAACAATTGTGGCGATCCCTGTTAAGGTGACATAATTTCCATCCGCGAAAATAACAACTCGCGAAAATGTCAGTGATGTTGAAATGCGTGAAAATATCTACGCGAAAATATTGGCTTTTACAGTAGTTTAAACCAATCACCCTGAATTAATATTTGTATATTATATTTGAGTTGCTCATAAAACGTCATCGGCCATGCATAAGAAACGTCACACTCAAGTGAGTTAATTGGATTTAGTTATTTATTACACACAAACTTCAGCCACCATACATATAAATCACACAGGTATCCTGCTGCCTTATCTTGTTTATAGAGAAACTTCACCGACGTCATCAGGCTACCATATTGGCCGTCAAGTGGGGGCGCTCGCTTTTGTTTTGCGATTAAACAATTTGCCGTTTTGTGTAACTTGTGTTCAACTTTCGGCGCGTGTACACAAATGAGCGTGTTGCACGCGTCAATAATGTTCGATTTAACAACACCACACAGTGCACACATGGCCTCATGCATAAAATCGTATACCACTTGACGGCCTATATGGAGGAGTACTAGGTGAAGACGTCACATGGGCTTCCTCCATAACAGGATTATGAGGTCCTTGGAATTGCATCAATGGAGTGTTTTAGAATGTCACAATGACTATGTGAGGACCTCACCATTGCATGAAACAAGTTGTCCACTGCCCCAATCCAGAATGCCATGTTCTAGATTGTGTTCTGGATGTTACATATAGATACAATTTTTATTTATCATCAAGATTTATATAATATTGGATGGCTTCGAGGGTGATATGAGAATATACCGCACGAGTCATGAAAATACCGAACGAGCCGAAGGCTCGTTCGGTATTTTCATGACGAGTGCGGTATATTCTTATATCACCCGAAAAGACATCCAATATTATTATTGTTATATAAAATGAAGCTTTGTTTCGAAAGATTTCCGCGAGATTTTTGTCTGTTTGGTGTTGAAAACGTTAGTTTACAAATGCATGTGCTTTTGTTACTGTACTCTGGCGCGCGTTGCACACGCATGCAATCCATTAGCTTCATTTTATATAATAATCAACTATATTTGTTATATATGCTGCACAATATGAGACTGTACTGTACACTTTTTTTAACCTAAAAGGAAATTCCTTGGATGTTTGACACAGTGGGGGAACAATGAAAGGGACAGAGTCACCTGCAGTCGATTTCACGAAACTTTACACAGTGAAATCGGCTGCTGGTCTCATCGTGCCCAAATAAATGATATTTTATTGCTTTGGTGTTATGGGACAAGACCATTCATTTTTGTAAACAAACGTGACCCTGTTCACAATTTGGAAATTGCTTTATTGACGAAGATTCAGCTAATGTACCCATCTAACTTAAAGCTCAATGTGTTACTATCTACAATAAGCAAGGAAATGTTTGTGTACATGCATGTATGTATAAAACTGCATGTGACCCGCTCTGCAAACAGCCTGCTAGGTCTACGACGTCTTTTTTGCAGGGCGGGTCAATAAGAGTCTTTGCAATAAATAAATGTATTTTGGACCACTATTGCTGCAGTAGTTCATACCATCCAACACGCTGGCATCATATTGTTAGTCATCGTCATTATTGATGGACACGCTGACGTCACTGTTGCTGTGTGGTAGGTCATACCATCCAACACGCTGGCATCATATTGTTAGTCATCGTCATTATTGATGGACACGCTGACGTCACTGTGTGGTAGGTCATACCATCCAACACACTGGCATCATATTGTTAGTCATCGTCATTATTGATGGACACGCTGACGCCACTGTTGCTGTAATAGGTCATACCATCCAACACACTGACATCATATTGTTAGTCATCGTCATTATAGATGGACATGCTGACGCCACTGTTGCTGTGTGGTAGGTCATACCATCCAACACGCTGACATCATATTGTTAGTCATCGTCATTATTGATGGACACGCTGACGTCACTGTTGCTGTGTGGTAGGTCATACCATCCAACACGCTGACATATTGTTAGTCATCGTCATTATTGATGGACATGCTGACGCCACTGTTGCTGTGTGGTAGGTCATACCATCCAACACACTGGCATCATATTGTTAGTCATCGTCATTATAGATGGACATGCTGATGCCACTGTTGCTGTGTGGTAGGTCATACCATCCAACACGCTGACATCATATTGTTAAAGTCATCGTCATTATTCATAGACACGCTGACACCTTCGTAGTAATCCTCAAATTCACCGTAGGAAATCTCCTTAGTACGTTGATCAAAAAGATGAAGAAAGTCGTCCATGATCTCAGATGCTGTAGCCAGACCTGGGTATTAAAGGAATGCACAGATATTGGTTTGGAACGGGAAGATTGCAACATGTACAATGTGTGCGTCAAAGCATGGAATATGTACGTGTACATGCATCTTGTGGAACTCGTAATGAGAAGTGTATTTTCAGACTGTTCAAATTGCATGTTTAGGGTTCTTTTTAAAAACCTGTTTCACAAAGACTTGCGATGCATCGTAAATGCTCAAATCTATCGCATCTTGCCGAACCCTTTATAAGTTTACAACGGGTTTTACAAAACACTTGCAACAGGCACACGTCGCCAGTTGTGTGCAGAAACCAACGTTGCCCTCAGAGACGAGGTTGGGTAAAACCCTTCGCAAAGTTGCGATTAACTATTTGTGACAGATTCATCAGTTGTTATGATGCGTTGCAAATATTTCTTTGTGAAATCGACCCCAGGTGATGCAAAGCATCTACTTTTCAATAGTCAGTGCTTCCACCCCTATTTATTGGGTACTGCGTCTCCGCCATCCCCCTAAAAAATTACCCCAAATCACATGACACGTACCTTGAACCACATGTGGGTGTTTGTGCACGTTGAAGAATTTCTTGAGTTCATCTATGCTGACTGTGCCGGACTTGTTGGCGTCAATCTTCTGAAATGCCTTCAAGATGAGAAAGGAGCACAATTCTTGGTTCAAAAGTAAAGAATAGTACCTTGACCAGTCTCGAGCATCTGCCCAGTGTGCTACAGGTCTCGGGTCCAAATCCCAATGAAGATTTTATGATTGTTCTCTTGACCTTCGCCTCGTTGAATGGAACATTCCATCTTTCACCTCATGAAAATATTCCTCCCATTGCACTCATAAACATTCATTATTTGTATATTACTTTGTCGTCACTTTGGACAATTTGCACCTTTATTGTAAGCTTGTGAAGCCTGTGTACTTGAAGGTGGTGCATTGTGCACTGTTCAATTTAACCAAACAAAATGCACATTTTATGCACTGGATTGATGTATAGTTCAACCACAAATTAGACGTTAATGTTGCACTGTCCGATTTTAGGCCGATTTGAGCGTCAACTTTTTTTTAAAAGCTAAATTGCTATTTTTCTAGAATAGAAAAAGTTATCAGCTTTCATTTGGTACCAAGAACGTAAAATTCCATAAAGGATTAATGCCAGTCGATTAAAAACAAGAAATAATAAAAGACAGGCCCTGTCTTTTATTCGACAGGGTTATGATATAAATGTACATGTACATGTACATTGTACACAACTTACTCTTTCGCGTTTAGGTCGACCGGTTATGGGTAAAAACGGCGTATTAGGACGACCGACCGCATTAGGGCGACCGATAGCCGGTCGTCCTAACGCCAAGTGCTTCAAAAACCATCTTTATTAGGTCAAAAACCATTTTTATTAGGTTCTTAACCATTTTTATTAGGTCACAAACCATTTTCGTCTAGGTCGCAAAACATTTTTGTCAGAGAATTAGGTCGAGAAAATGGGTGTCGATTCATGAGTTTCTTTCCGACAATTTTGTGGTTTTAGTGGTCTCTGTAAGCACTCTACCCAAAACGGTCGTCCTAATACGGGAAAAATAGTTATTTAACATACTCTGTACATATGAGCGTACGCGCACATGTACGCGCACATGTACGCGCACATGTACAATACTGTCAATGGTCAAAGAAATTCTTCACCTTGCGAACAAACGTTTTTCTCCTTTCCTTCATCTCTCCGATGAACGCCCGACGGAATTCCCCAAAGTCGACTGCACCATCTTCATTCTGATCCAGAACCATCCACAGAGACTCAAATGACTGCAAACAACGAGAAAGGAAAGCAAATCCTGGGGTACATGTCACAAATACCCAAATACATCGCCAAAACCCGTGGCAAACTTACAAAGGGTTCAAAGAGTTGCGATAGATTGGTGTTATTGTGACCCATCGCTAGTCTTTGTGAGATTAATCCCTGTAGTTTCCATTTTAATTAACTTCAAAATTATGGACCTCAATTCCATATTTATTATTTAATGGGTTTAAGGCCCTTCAATGTGCATTTTGTAGGCTGGATTGCACCACCTAAACATTGATATAGGCCAGAGACACCAGGGTATCTCCTTAATACTCTTCACGGGATTCTTTGAGAGTGTTAATGCTAACAGCTTTACGTTCCTTCTGAAGGATGGAGTAATTGTGGTTAATGTCTTGCTCAAGGCATTGGTATACCACGACTGGGTATCAAACCCGCAACACAACGTTTTCACCTGAATGCTGTGAATTAACCCAAACCACTCGGCCGTGGTACCTCTATAAACAGTGCATTTCCATAGGAATGCACGGAGGACTTGTGGGTCTTTCTATCAATAGACCGATCCAGTAAGCTCCGCCCATTTTGGAATTGACCAATCACAGCCTCAGGTTCAGGTAACCAAAATCTTTGGTTACCTGAGTCCTCACAATTTTGTGCACAGAGCTACGGCAAATGCAGCACGAGTGACGCAAAAACACCATAAACATAATTGTTATCAGCGCAGAGGAGGCTAGTGGGTTTAAAACAGATTGTATAAGACTATCCTAACCTACTTTTAATCCCTTCATAAATGTGTTTTTGTGTAAATGTGAAAAACTTACCAAAATTAGCTTGTCGTTTTGCTAAGTTGTGCATTCACTTCGTTTTAGATGTGTGTCGAGATGTTTTTGTTTGATGGCGCGCGTTACGCGTATTGCAGGCGTGTTGTACGTGCACGCATACGACCGGATACTTAAGCGCACATTTTGCTTTCGAGCGTGCAGTTTCTATGTGCGTGTGCGTGTTTCAATACGCGCTGACCAGGGCGCGGACGCTGACGCACGGCACGGCCACGCGACTCTACTGCACACGTGCATGGCACGTGTGGCATGTTGCTAGGCAATTTCTAAATGGGCGGAGCCTACTGGATCGGTCTATTAGGGGTCCAAAAGTGTGACATTTGGTGTCCTGATATGTGTTATTTTTCGTACAAAAATCATTAAAATGGCCTGTAAACTATTTTGTATGAATTGTACTTTATGTACTCACTCTTTGAGATGGAAAGTATTTAAAGAATGTGTCCTGAATTTACAAAAACAAGATGTAAAATGTAACGGGAGACACCAACATTGGACCCCTAATTTATAGAAAGACCCTTGTACACAGAGACATCATTCTTTGCCCAGTATTCTGACAAAATGGCCGTGCCCATAGTGCAATGCATTGCTAAAATTGCCATTCTTTGTGAAGTTCGTATCCGCTTTTCAGGGGGTAATATTTCTTGTTCTTTTGCATTATAATAATTTGTTGCACTTGTTGAGCACAAGGTGTTTCTTGGGTTTAATTCCACTTTAAAGGCCTGTATCATTTGCAATCACCCAATTTTGAGTTGACAAGAAAAAAGTGTTGATAGCAATGGTAACAAACACCACATGAATTTATTTCCGTCCAAAATGATACTTTGACAACCAAAGGTTTCACTTGTACACAAAATCCATATACATTTATAGATTTTCAAGGTTTTCTGAAGCACTGATGCATCTATGTAGCTACGATTTCTTCAGGCTAGTTTACCAATATGCTTCCTTAGATATTTTACACTCTTATTCCATGAATCTGCAAAAAGTTGTATCTTGTGAATGATACATAGGGCCTTTAACTTCAAAGACAAAATTTGCTTAACGATATACAGTCAAACCATGTTAATAAGATTTCCTTGAAATTTTTAGATTATCTTGATTAAAAAGTTTTGCACATAAGAAAGTTCCAGATAAGATACCTTTTGGTCCACCTTGATGTGGTACGTATCAAGAGCGTGTCTCAATTCATCTTTACTAAGGACGCCATCGCCTGATTTATCCAGCTGCTTAAAATGATGTCCCAGGCCAGTTAAGGTCTTAGAAGCTCTCTTACGCAGTTGGCCACGCACAGCATCTGAGGAGAGTTGAAAATTCATCATTGACTAGTTTACATAAAACCTAGCGTACATTGACCTTGCAACTGGAAGCAACTAGAGGCAACTGATGTTTCCAGCAACTCGCAGCAACTGGGAGCAACTGATCAGTTGCTTAAAAAGGCTGATGTACACGCAGTGCAACTACTGGCAACTGGAAAAATCCCAGTTGCCGCGAGTTGCTCATGTTCTACTGCTCAGCATTTCCACCGTTTTCTTGATGGATTCGCCACAGATTCCTCGTTATGTTTGCAAAAACTCATTTTCGCAGAGCATGTCACACTCGACAAAAAAAGAAGCACACATTTTTGCAACTGCCAATATTTTGCAAATTGGCCACCACGGAGCAGCGAAATTTCACACCATTCATGTGAAGCATTGTAAATTTCATCTGCACCAATGCATAGTTCTGACCTGTCAATCAAGCCGAACCCGCCGACCAATCACAACAGAGCTAGCAGACGGCGCCCACATAGGTCAAAGTGATGCAATCATCACACAATCACGCGATTTTCTGCCCATACAGTTTGTATGTTGTATGGGCTAGTGACCGGGTGAATTTTGGTTTCAATGTCGGGCGATTCGCTGTTCAAGGGTAGGAAAGCGCATTTTTATGAATATATGTCATCCCTGCATTACTAGCCCTTTGCTCAGTGTGTGCTACGGTAACTGTCGACCCTAAAACATAAATATCTTTGGGTTTTCTCCAATGAATCTGTGCTTTCCATGCCGAGTCCCGTTGCTTTGTACGTTGTGTCGCCATTTTTTTGCGATGGCTTGTGAGCACCAATATCTATGCATTGTCTAGACTTGTGACCTTGTTGGGTCTGCCAACATTTCAGATGACAGTAGGTGTGTATTTCTTTTTATGTTGAGTATATTTGTACCTTGGATTTGCTCCATGAGTTTCCTATCAGCGAGTTCCTGCTTCGTCAATTGTGGATTCATCTTAGCATGGTACTCCTCCGCATCGTACGGAACCCTGCCACTGGCAAATCTGAAAGCCAAGAGATCAACCCTTTATTCTGTGCACATTTGTACTTTATTTGTTGCTAATTTTGTGGTGGGTTACTCATTTTGTTAAATACCAGCCTCGAATCTGGAGAGTTTAATATTAACCCCATCAGCCTGCACCCCCAACCCCGCCTTAAACTTTAATAAAAAGCATTTTGAGTGGATGGACAGACAAACTGACAGATTGTATTACATAGGCTCACATTTGCTTCACAGCTCACCATAAATGTCTGTCATGCTCTGCCAAGTCTAATTACATAAATACACCCAACCAAAAAAGTAAGTTCCCGTCTGATACTTTTTGACGTAACTCAAAAATTGATGAATGCACAGAGTTCTCGCACACACAATGAGTGGTTGTTGTTGGTCGGTAGACAGCATTTTCACCATAAAATCACTTTTACACACAGGAATAAGAAGTATTCATTGTTTTCTGGTCATATTACTCCTTTTCTTAACTTCATTTAGATAGCCCAGTGAAGGAATGTCATTTGGGCTTAATATCTGCAAAAACTATTTAAAAATGAGAGGCTCCGTCGTCTTTTGCAATCACCTCAACACATATTTTACACATACTGTTTATCGAATTTCGACTGTGCTGCTGATCTAAGTTGGCCCACTGTAAAATGCACTGCAAATTCAGCAAAGAAGTGTTATCATTCATGTTACAAACACAGTTGTGTTACCATATGCAGAAGCCAATTGAGACCAAAATGCAACACATCACCATGCTCAAGACACCGACCAATAACAACCACTCATTGTGTGCGTGAGAACTCTGTGCACTCAGTCAAATATTTGTTGAGTTACGTCAAAAAGTATTATTTTTTGGGTTGGGTGTAGTGCGAATCGTGCCACACTCCAGATCTTTCAAGTGATGTAAGATACCATAGTTAAAGAAGTGTGTCCAGATCACATTTTTGAGACATCCCCATTTTTCCCATGGGTGTTGAAATTGTCATATTTTTCTCATTACCATTCTGAAATTTCATGTTTTTAATTTGTATTTTTTTAAAGAAAAAAAACACTGATGTTTTGTAAACTAATTTATCCAGTTCCATAAAGTAGTACGGTTGATTACACCAACCTTTTTTGCATCCACATCCAAATTGGAGATTGGAAATTTTCCGTTTTCTTCCCGTGGATAGTATTTTGAGGAGGTATTTTACATGATTGTTAGGTTAAAACGAAACCCATTTTCTGGAAAAATCTGAACACGCTCGTTTAAAGAAATTGTGCCGACCCACATACAATTAACCATTTGTGTCAGGAATCAATAAGATCTTGTTGCCTTTTCTTACACAAGTTTCTCTTTAGCCGTTTCATCCACATGAGTGATTCTGACTAGGAGCACTGACTGGCTTCGCAGAGTGGGGGAGAGCGATGGTTGACCCTCAGGGTCAAAGGTCAAAGAAGCTCCCTGCAAGACAATAATTTATGAATGTGTTATAGATAACTTAGCCAAAGGGTAAATCCATGTAGCAGTGATATTTGGGATTAGATGCCAAAATTTAAAAGGGTATAATGTATTAACCGCTGTGATATCCTGCACAATGTATGGTCTGCCTTATGAATGATCCACTAACCGCTGTGATATCCTGCACAATGTATGGTCTGCCTTATGAATGATCCACTAACCGCTGTGATATCCTGCACAATGTATGGTCTGCCTTATGAATGATCCACTAACCGCTGTGATATCCTGCACAATGTATAGTCTGCCTTATGAATGATCCACTAACCGCTGTGATATCCTGCACAATGTACGGTCTGCGTTATGAATGATCCACTAACCGCTGTGATATCCTGCACAATGTATAGTCTGCCTTATGAATGATCCACTAACCGCTGTGATATCCTTCACAATGTATGGTCTGCCTTATGAATGATCCACTAACCGCTGTGATATCCTGCACAATGTACGGTCTGCCTTATGAATGATCCACTAACCGCTGTGATATCCTGCACAATGTATGGTCTGCCTTATGAATGATCCACTAACCGCTGTGATATCCTGCACAATGTATGGTCTGCCTTATGAATGATCCACTAACCGCTGTGATATCCTGCACAATGTATGGTCTGCCTTATGAATGATCCACTAACCGCTGTGATATCCTGCACAATGTATGGTCTGCCTTATGAATGATCCACTAACCGCTGTGATATCCTGCACAATGTATGGTCTGCCTTATGAATGATCCACTAACCGCTGTGATATCCTGCACAATGTACGGTCTGCCTTATGAATGATCCACTAACCGCTGTGATATCCTTCACAATGTATGGTCTGCCTTATGAATGATCCACTAACCGCTGTGATATCCTGCACAATGTACGGTCTGCCTTATGAATGATCCACTAACCGCTGTGATATCCTTCACAATGTATGGTCTGCCTTATGAATGATCCACTAACCGCTGTGATATCCTGCACAATGTATGGTCTGCCTTATGAATGATCCACTAACCGCTGTGATATCCTGCACAATGTATGGTCTGCCTTATGAATGATCCACTAACCGCTGTGATATCCTGCACAATGTATGGTCTGCCTTATAAATGATCCACTAACCGCTGTGATATCCTGCACAATGTATGGTCTGCCTTATGAATGATCCACTAACCGCTGTGATATCCTGCACAATGTATGGTCTGCCTTATGAATGATCCACTAACCGCTGTGATATCCTGCACAATGTATGGTCTGCCTTATGAATGATCCACTAACCGCTGTGATATCCTGCACAATGTATGGTCTGCCTTATAAATGATCCACTAACCGCTGTGATATCCTGCACAATGTATGGTCTGCCTTATGAATGATCCACTAACCGCTGTGATATCCTGCACAATGTATGGTCTGCCTTATGAATGATCCACTAACCGCTGTGATATCCTGCACAATGTACGGTCTGCCTTATGAATGATCCACTAACCGCTGTGATATCCTGCACAATGTATGGTCTGCCTTATGAATGATCCACTAACCGCTGTGATATCCTGCACAATGTACGGTCTGCCTTATGAATGATCCACTAACCGCTGTGATATCCTGCACAATGTACGGTCTGCCTTATGAATGATCCACTAACCGCTGTGATATCCTGCACAATGTATGGTCTGCCTTATGAATGATCCACTAACCGCTGTGATATCCTGCACAATGTACGGTCTGCCTTATGAATGATCCACTAACCGCTGTGATATCCTGCACAATGTATGGTCTGCCTTATGAATGATCCACTAACCGCTGTGATATCCTGCACAATGTATGGTCTGCCTTATGAATGATCCACTAACCGCTGTGATATCCTGCACAATGTATGGTCTGCCTTATGAATGATCCACTAACCGCTGTGATATCCTGCACAATGTATGGTCTGCCTTATGAATGATCCACTAACCGCTGTGATATCCTGCACAATGTACGGTCTGCCTTATGAATGATCCACTAACCGCTGTGATATCCTGCACAATGTATGGTCTGCCTTATGAATGATCCACTAACCGCTGTGATATCCTGCACAATGTACGGTCTGCCTTATGAATGATCCACTAACCGCTGTGATATCCTGCACAATGTATGGTCTGCCTTATGAATGATCCACTAACCGCTGTGATATCCTGCACAATGTACGGTCTGCCTTATGAATGATCCACTAACCGCTGTGATATCCTGCACAATGTACGGTCTGCCTTATGAATGATCCACTAACCGCTGTGATATCCTGCACAATGTATGGTCTGCCTTATGAATGATCCACTAACCGCTGTGATATCCTGCACAATGTACGGTCTGCCTTATGAATGATCCACTAACCGCTGTGATATCCTGCACAATGTATGGTCTGCCTTATGAATGATCCACTAACCGCTGTGATATCCTGCACAATGTATGGTCTGCCTTATGAATGATCCACTAACCGCTGTGATATCCTGCACAATGTATGGTCTGCCTTATGAATGATCCACTAACCGCTGTGATATCCTGCACAATGTATGGTCTGCCTTATGAATGATCCACTAACCGCTGTGATATCCTGCACAATGTATGGTCTGCCTTATGAATGATCCACTAACCGCTGTGATATCCTGCACAATGTATGGTCTGCCTTATGAATGATCCACTAACCGCTGTGATATCCTGCACAATGTATGGTCTGCCTTATGAATGATCCACTAAACGCTGTGATATCCTGCACAATGTACGGTCTGCCTTATGAATGATCCACTAACCGCTGTGATATCCTGCACAATGTATGGTCTGCCTTATGAATGATCCACTAACCGCTGTGATATCCTGCACAATGTATGGTCTGCCTTATGAATGATCCACTAACCGCTGTGATATCCTGCACAATGTATGGTCTGCCTTTTCTTCTTCCTCTAACGTGGCAATATTTCCCCCTCTGGATAAATGGAAGTGCTTTAGATCTGTAGAAACAAGACAGGCTCAAATTAACATTTCCCAAAAACATTGAAGCTATAAAATGCCTTTAAAATACCATTGAAGAAGTTCATGTATTGAGCTCGTGCGAATGACGTCATTTTGGGAGTAAAACAATGCCGCGTCGTTGTGGAAGCAATGTGCGTGCGCGTTGTGTGTGTCCATAGCGCGCGTAACGCGCTATGATGAGGCTCCCATTGGTGGACTAAACCGCGTTGCGCCCACCAGAGAGACACACGCACATCGCTTCCACAATGACTCAGCATTATTTGACTCCCAAAATGGCATATTCGCACGTGTTCGAAAGGGGTCAATAGTTCATATCAAACAGCTGCCATCTTAAAGACAGTGGTTTTTGTTTGTTCCTTAAGTACATGCTTACATTGTATACCAATTTAAATGTCAAAAGTTGCAGATGGCAGCTATTTGATGTGGTCTATTAACCTTGATCACGGTGCGGCCATCTTCCCTTTGATGAGGTCTATTGACCTTGATCACGGTGCGGCCATCTTCCCTTTGATGTGGTCTATAAACCTTGATCACGGTGCGGCCATCTTCCCTTTGATGTGGTCTATTAACCTTGATCACGGTGCGGCCATCTTCCCTTTGATGTGGTCTATTAACCTTGATCACGGTGCGGCCATCTTCCCTTTGATGTGGTCTATTAACCTTGATCACGGTGCGGCCATCTTCCCTTTGATGTGGTCTATTGACCTTTATCACGGTGCGGCCATCTTCCCTTTGATGTGGTCTATTAACCTTTATCACGGTGCGGCCATCTTCCCTTTGATGTGGTCTATTAACCTTGATCACGGTGCGGCCATCTTCCCTTTGATGTGGTCTATTGACCTTGATCACGGTGCGGCCATCTTCCCTTTGATGTGGTCTGTAAACCTTGATCACGGTGCGGCCATCTTCCCTTTGATGTGGTCTATTAACCTTGATCACGGTGCGGCCATCTTCCCTTTGATGTGGTCTATTAACCTTGATCACGGTGCGGCCATCTTCCCTTTGATGTGGTCTATTAACCTTGATCACGGTGCGGCCATTTTCCCTTTGATGTGGTCTATTAACCTTGATCACGGTGCGGCCATTTTCCCTTTGATGTGGTCTATTGACCTTTATCACGGTGCGGCCATCTTCCCTTTGATGTGGTCTATTGACCTTTATCACGGTGCGGCCATCTTCCCTTTGATGTGGTCTATTGACCTTTATCACGGTGCGGCCATCTTCCCTTTGATGTGGTCTATTGACCTTTATCACGGTGCGGCCATCTTCCCTTTGATGTGGTCTATTAACCTTTATCACGGTGCGGCCATCTTCCCTTTGATGTGGTCTATTGACCTTTATCACGGTGCGGCCATCTTCCCTTTGATGTGGTCTATTAACCTTTATCACGGTGCGGCCATCTTCCCTTTGATGTGGTCTATTGACCTTTATCACGGTGCGGCCATCTTCCCTTTGATGTGGTCTATTGACCTTTATCACGGTGCGGCCATCTTCCCTTTGATGTGGTCTATTGACCTTGATCACGGTGCGGCCATCTTCCCTTTGATGTGGTCTATTAACCTTGATCACGGTGCGGCCATCTTCCCTTTGATGTGGTCTATTAACCTTGATCACGGAGCGGCCATCTTCCCTTTGATGTGGTCTATTGACCTTTATCACGGTGCGGCCATCTTCCCTTTGATGTGGTCTATTGACCTTTATCACGGTGCGGCCATCTTCCCTTTGATGTGGTCTATTGACCTTGATCACGGTGCGGCCATCTTCCCTTTGATGTGGTCTATTGACCTTGATCACGGTGCGGCCATCTTCCCTTTGATGTGGTCTATTGACCTTGATCACGGTGCGGCCATCTTCCCTTTGATGTGGTCTATTAACCTTGATCACGGTGCGGCCATCTTCCCTTTGATGTGGTCTATTGACCTTGATCACGGTGCGGCCATCTTCCCTTTGATGTGGTCTATTAACCTTGATCACGGTGCGGCCATCTTCCCTTTGATGTGGTCTATTGACCTTGATCACGGTGCGGCCATCTTCCCTTTGATGTGGTCTATTGACCTTTATCACGGTGCGGCCATCTTCCCTTTGATGTGGTCTATTAACCTTGATCACGGTGCGGCCATCTTCCCTTTGATGTGGTCTATTAACCTTGATCACGGTGCGGCCATCTTCCCTTTGATGTGGTCTATTAACCTTGATCACGGTGCGGCCATCTTCCCTTTGATGTGGTCTATTGACCTTGATCACGGTGCGGCCATCTTCCCTTTGATGTGGTCTATTGACCTTGATCACGGTGCGGCCATCTTCCCTTTGATGTGGTCTATTGACCTTGATCACGGTGCGGCCATCTTCCCTTTGATGTGGTCTATTGACCTTGATCACGGTGCGGCCATCTTCCCTTTGATGTGGTCTATTGACCTTGATCACGGTGCGGCCATCTTCCCTTTGATGTGGTCTATTAACCTTGATCACGGTGCGGCCATCTTCCCTTTGATGTGGTCTATTGACCTTGATCACGGTGCGGCCATCTTCCCTTTGATGTGGTCTATTGACCTTGATCACGGTGCGGCCATCTTCCCTTTGATGTGGTCTATTAACCTTGATCACGGTGCGGCCATCTTCCCTTTGATGTGGTCTATTGACCTTGATCACGGTGCGGCCATCTTCCCTTTGATGTGGTCTATTGACCTTTATCACGGTGCGGCCATCTTCCCTTTGATGTGGTCTATTGACCTTGATCACGGTGCGGCCATCTTCCCTTTGATGTGGTCTATTAACCTTGATCACGGTGCGGCCATCTTCCCTTTGATGTGGTCTATTAACCTTGATCACGGAGCGGCCATCTTCCCTTTGATGTGGTCTATTGACCTTTATCACGGTGCGGCCATCTTCCCTTTGATGTGGTCTATTGACCTTTATCACGGTGCGGCCATCTTCCCTTTGATGTGGTCTATTGACCTTGATCACGGTGCGGCCATCTTCCCTTTGATGTGGTCTATTGACCTTGATCACGGTGCGGCCATCTTCCCTTTGATGTGGTCTATTGACCTTGATCACGGTGCGGCCATCTTCCCTTTGATGTGGTCTATTAACCTTGATCACGGTGCGGCCATCTTCCCTTTGATGTGGTCTATTGACCTTGATCACGGTGCGGCCATCTTCCCTTTGATGTGGTCTATTAACCTTGATCACGGTGCGGCCATCTTCCCTTTGATGTGGTCTATTGACCTTGATCACGGTGCGGCCATCTTCCCTTTGATGTGGTCTATTGACCTTTATCACGGTGCGGCCATCTTCCCTTTGATGTGGTCTATTAACCTTGATCACGGTGCGGCCATCTTCCCTTTGATGTGGTCTATTAACCTTGATCACGGTGCGGCCATCTTCCCTTTGATGTGGTCTATTAACCTTGATCACGGTGCGGCCATCTTCCCTTTGATGTGGTCTATTGACCTTGATCACGGTGCGGCCATCTTCCCTTTGATGTGGTCTATTGACCTTGATCACGGTGCGGCCATCTTCCCTTTGATGTGGTCTATTGACCTTGATCACGGTGCGGCCATCTTCCCTTTGATGTGGTCTATTGACCTTGATCACGGTGCGGCCATCTTCCCTTTGATGTGGTCTATTGACCTTGATCACGGTGCGGCCATCTTCCCTTTGATGTGGTCTATTAACCTTGATCACAGTGCGGCCATCTTCCCTTTGATGTGGTCTATTGACCTTGATCACGGTGCGGCCATCTTCCCTTTGATGTGGTCTATTGACCTTGATCACGGTGCGGCCATCTTCCCTTTGATGTGGTCTATTAACCTTGATCACGGTGCGGCCATCTTCCCTTTGATGTGGTCTATTGACCTTGATCACGGTGCGGCCATCTTCCCTTTGATGTGGTCTATTGACCTTGATCATGGTGCGGCCATCTTCCCTTTGATGTGGTCTATTAACCTTGATCACGGTGCGGCCATCTTCCCTTTGATGTGGTCGATTGACCTTGATCACGGTGCGGCCATCTTCCCTTTGATGTGGTCTATTGACCTTTATCACGGTGCGGCCATCTTCCCTTTGATGTGGTCTATTGACCTTTATCACGGTGCGGCCATCTTCCCTTTGATGTGGTCTATTAACCTTTATCACGGTGCGGCCATCTTCCCTTTGATGTGGTCTATTGACCTTGATCACGGTGCGGCCATCTTTCCTTTGATGTGGTCTATTGACCTTTATCACGGTGCGGCCATCTTCCCTTTGATGTGGTCTATTGACCTTTATCACGGTGCGGCCATCTTCCCTTTGATGTGGTCTATTAACCTTGATCACGGTGCGGCCATCTTCCCTTTTCTCATATTAAAATGAACGTAACCAAAGTGAGGCTTGCAGAAAAAAATAGTTTGGTACCGTTTTGAAATTGTTCATTGTGTTCATCACAATGTCACGTAAGGCATCGTGGCCGCTTCGCGTCACTACCCGAGCATTGTACGTGAACATTATAATGGACAACTAAACTAGACTTACTTTGATCCAAACTGGCGATACTCATACAGCGTCATAGTTCGGTCAAGGTCAAAGTAAAAGCCACAGAGTTCACGTAAGGCGTCGTGGCCGCTTCGCGTCACTACCCGAGCATTGTACGTGAACATTATAATGGACAACTAAACTAGACTTACTTTGATCCAAACTGGCGATACTCATACAGCGTCATAGTTCGGTCAAGGTCAAAGTAAAAGCCACAGAGTTCACGTAAGGCGCCGTGGCCGCTTCGCGTCCCACCCTGAGCATTGAACGTCAACATTATAATGGACAACTAAACTAGACTTACTTTGATCCAAACTGGCGATACTCGTACAGCGTCATAATTCGGTCAAGGTCAAAGTAAAAGCCACAGAGTTCACGTAAGGCGTCGTGGCCGCTTCGCGTCACAACCCGAGCATTGTACGTCAACATTATAATGGACAACTAAACTAGACTTACTTTGATCCAAACTGGCGATACTCGTACAGCGTCATAGTTCGGTCAAGGTCAAAGTAAAAGCCACAGAGTTCACGTAAGGCGCCGTGGCCGCTTCGCGTCCCACCCTGAGCATTGAACGTCAACATTATAATGGACAACTAAACTAGACTTACTTTGATCCAAACTGGCGATACTCGTACAGCGTCATAGTTTGGTCAAGGTCAAAGTAAAAGCCACAGAGTTCACGTAAGGCGTCGTGGCCGCTTCGCGTCACTACCCGAGCATTGAACGTCAACCGTTTGTCCAGGAGATTCTCGGGCACTGTTCCTGTTGTTCGTATTCTGGGCATATAAAAGATGGCATATTATTCAAATTACGTGAAACAATTTTTGTGTACTGGGATTACAATTCAAGTTTCTGGTTAAATGTACGGGGATGTCAGCAGGTTGCATGTACCAATTGCGATCACCCTACAAGGGAATTTGGAGCCCGAGGTGTGCTGATCTGCTCGCCATTGTTGTTGGGGTGTGCTTCATGGCGTCATTGCATCTCTTCCATAACATCCTAGTTTCTTGTCATGACATCATTGGGAATTGGTCCATATTTGGCAACCCCCTACCCCCTCCCCCAACCCCATTGGACAGTTATGAGCTCACTTTGATTGGTGGAGTGTTCTTATTTTGGGTCGTGGCTGACCAAACGAGGGGGTCGTCCCTGTGACTGGTGTTTCACAGTGGTCATTCTGCTCAGGATCACAGATAACACTCCTAAAAAAAATTAAAACGGAAGTAAAACTAGAATGAAAGTTAACAGAGGGACACTCCCTCAAAAACCAAAAGGAATTTCGTTATTCCTTGGATGTTTGAGACACAATGAGGGAACAATGGAAGAGACATACTCTGTGACATGTATCAGGGAACAAAATTACTGTTATAAACAAACAGTAGGATTATTTTCTGGAAATTCATGACAACTTACTTTGTAGGTTTTTGTCCTGATTTGTTCATCAAAGCCATTTTTATTTTAGAAGAATTAACTCCTATATCTCTCATCAATTAAAAGATATTTTAAAATCCTAGGAAAAACTGTAGGGAAAGATGCAGTAATGGTTTTGGAGAAAATAGGTGTTTCTATAGAGATCCATTAACTGGATAATGCCAGAAAAGACGGAAAATGTGCTTAGTAGAAACAGGTCTTATCCGATATTTTCCAGTAAGGAAGGAAAATGCCGGGGAAATTTTTCGGTAAGCGCCAATAGAAACATGCACCGTTCCGCCAGAGTGCACATACAGGGAAGAAAATGTAAACACACGACTGATCCAATGCCTGTGCATGACCCCTGCATGTGACCTTTATCCGGCAAACTCACGTGCGCGTGGGCGAAGGCCAGCAAGGTCTACTATTTTCCGAATAGAGCAGCTCAGTAGAAACTTCCTGTTACCCGCTATTTACCGGTAAATGGGTTTACCGGTAAAATTCCGGATCTTTAATAGAAACATGCTAAATGGCTCTACTACAATCGGAACACAGTTACAAGGTAACACTAGCACAATGTTTTATGTCTTTAAATGATGGCAACTGATTCTAATGGTGATGTAAATCTTTTCAAATTCATTCACCTGGAGAGTTGATCAACTAAGACCGTTTGTTCAATGGCTCGCCGTCTTCTTTCAGCAGCTAAAACGTCCTGCAAGAGATTGATGTGAAATTGCTTTGCATAAGTCACTGCATATAGTTTGCCTTTGTGCATGAAAATTTAAGAAAACAAATTATATTAGTCTGCTAGGTCATTCCATGAGGAGGACATAAAAATGGCATTCTGTTAAATTAAGGCCCAATGCTTTATGTTTTAGTTTTGATTAGCTCTGTATAAGTGGGTAGTTGGAGATTACTGATCAGATGATTTTTATTTTACTATTCCTTTATTATTTAACAAAATATTTTTTATTTTTGTTTTATTTATTTACCACATCCAACAGCAGAGAGACCGCCAATTACAGGAATGGGAGCAAGTGTGGTTGAGTGCCTTGCTCAAGGGCACAGGTGCCACAACCCATCGCGGCCCGGAATCGAACCTATATTCTAGTACTAGCACAGGAATTTAAGTTTGATGCACTAGACCGCTCGGCCATAACACCCCACCGGCCATAACACCCCACATAATATAATAAAGTGCTTGTTGATCCCAACCACTGCCAGCATTCAAAAACAAGAATTGAATTATCTAAAAGTGTTTGAGGTACCCCATACTCACAGCGTCTATTTTCTTATCTCGCCTCATGCTGCTTTGTGGGTTAACACTGTCGCCATCAGAGTCATTGTCCGTTCTAAATCAGCAAAAAATCAATGAATATGATCAACTGAAATCATCGTGTTCAGAGGCTGTTTCAGAATGAAACTGCCACAGAGATTGGGAGGGGACGTTCTCTTCCGTTACATCACAAAGTTATCGTGACCTCGCTGTAACATTCCCCTGTTTGAGCCCATTGTTTACTGTAGGATCATATGAGTTTTACCGAGCAAAACTGTTCCCACTGGACTCAAATAAAGCCCTGTAAAACTACTGTGGCTAAGCAGAAAGTTTCCATGATAAATCGCGGTCACGGTAACTCGACAGGGATGCTAGTTCTTTGTGTATCCCCACTAGACTTAATTTTGTAATTTTTGTTTAACCAAAAGATGGTAACACCACTTCAGATGAAAAGATACCATTTAAATGAAAAGGTACAACTCTAACACTAGGGTGTGTGACTGGATTTTGATCCCAGACTGTCAATGTGTCCTACCTGTAAGGTGCTTTCAGTTGTTTTTTCTGTTGCCCATCCCTCTGGTCTTTCTTGTCATGTATTTGCCTGACAGAAGAAGGGGGTAAGTTGTCCGGCACAGCTGGCTTACTCCATGCAGACTGAACAAATATAAAAATGTACAGTTTGCTTAATTACATGCCATATCTAGACTAAAAAATAACTACCAATGCCTGAATTGACGTAACCTGCCTTAACATTCCTTTCAAAACACTGGACTTGGGACTCGAAGGCAGTTTAACTTGACTTGGGACTCCAAGGCAGTTTGACTTGACTTGGGACTCGAAGGCAGTTTGACTCGACTTGGGACTCCAAGGCAGTTTGAGACCCTAGCAGAGAGAGACTCATTCCAACTCTGATCAGAACTTGGACCATACCTTGTTTTTTTGCCCCAGTTCAAGTCGTGGTACACTCTCTGGTCGCTGTGTGCGATTGCTACTGCCAGGTCTGCCTGCTGACGGTGTGTGATGAAGGGCAAACGGGGCATTCATTGCGGGTGATCTGGTGGCAAAACGATGGTACAGTCAATCTATAATCCTTACAAAGACCTCATGGTAGAGGAACAATTACAGTACATCTTGAAGTAAATATTCATGGCCTCAAAGGTTCAGTTACGCATTTTTTGGAGTTAAAACAGTCGTACTCTAACTTCTTGTGCAGTGCTATACACCAATCCGAGAGCCGAGGACTCCTTTTCTTTATATCCGCCATAGCTGGGGGGCTTCCACTGAATGAACTGTACGTTTTTTGCTGTTGCTGAAGTTGCATTTGTTTACTTCGAACAAGTTGTGCACCTTTGTAGGGTTGTGTATGCAAAGGGGCGCATCGCGTGCATGTAATGGATGAGCGCTTTTCGTTCTATCAGCAACACAAAACGCACAGTCCATGCACTGGAAGCCCCTCCCCCAGCTGTCGGATATACAGGGAAGGAGACTTTTGATACCGGATTGGCCTATAGCTGTGCAGTCTAGTGGATCATATTCCAGGTTTTGGTTAGTTCTGAATGTTGAGGGTTCATATCTTCTCCATACATGTTACTGATTGGTTACTGATTTATAAAATGTCACATCTTCGTTGATCTTTTAACCCTATTAAATGCAATAGGTCATCTAAGGGAAAAGAAAAGCCGAACCTTGCTGCTGGACCAGGGGTGTACTCATTGTAGCCCCAACTGCAACAAAAACACAATCAAAGGAAGATGTTATAGAAAGATCACAAAGTGCTTAAAGGCAGTATACATCATTGGTAATCTCGAAAATCAGAAATGTTCACAGATTTACGCCTAACTTACACAATATAAACATGATGACCGTAGAAAATTTCCCTTGAAATGGTTTTGTCTGAAGTGCTATAGTCTTTGAGAAATGAGTAAAACAATTAGTTTTCGTCTCATGAGACGAAAATTCAATTCGCCCCAAAACCATTTCGCCAAGTGCCATTTCGCCCCAAACCACTTCGCCCGAGTGCCATTTCGCCCCAAATTACTTCGTCCAAACACTACATCGCCCAAATGCCACTTCGCCCCAAACCACTTCGTGCACAGGCCGTGGTTCAGGGCGAAATGGTTTAGGGCGAAGTGGTTTTGGGGCGAAATGACTGCAAACCCTTTTTTGACTGTTTTCTCAAAAGTTAGACGAAGTACGGAGCTGGTTTTTGCTCAGGTTGGTTTTAATCATGCATATCTTCAATCACACAGGGCGATAAAACTATTTGTAACAGTTTACCAATCATGTATACTATCTTTAAGAAGTAGAATATTAGTTTGGGTAGATGAAAGATGACTTTCCACAACTGCAAGATACATTATCTTTGTGTGTGACTGAGGATGTTTCATTCAAATGAAGGCACTCCTGTGAAAAAGTGTACATATGAATTATTTAAATTTATTTTCAATTATTGTTTTCTCATAAAAATATATCGGGTGGATTTGTGGAAGCATTCCAATTGACAGTTGGAATCACTTCCGTCTTTCACTTGAGTAAGATTTTTCCAGTCCATATTTTGAGACATTACAAATCAGTATACAGTTTAATCCCACTTGACCCGACTGCACTAGCTGTATTGGGTGGATCTAAATACTCATGATAATCAGCAATGGGGTTTTGAAGAGAATCATCTCCATCTATCAATCGGCTTTAATCCCACTTGACCCGACTGCACTAGCTGTATTGGGTGGATCTAAATACTCATGATAATCAGCAATGGGATTTTGAAGAGAATCATCTCCATCTGTCAATCGGCTTTAATCTGCTAATTGGCTTTAATCTGCTAATTAGCTTTAATCCCACTTGACCCGACTGCACTAGCTGTATTGGGTGGATCTAAATACTCATGATAATCAGCAATGGGATTTTGAAGAGAATCATCTCCATCTGTCAATCGGCTTTAATCCCACTTGACCCGACTGCACTAGCTGTATTGGGTGGATCTAATTAATCATGATAATCAGCAATGGGGTTTTGAAGAGAATCATCTCCATCTCTCAATCGGCTTTAATCCCACTTGACCCGACTGCACTAGCTGTATTGGGTGGATCTAAATACTCATGATAATCAGCAATGGGATTTTGAAGAGAATCATCTCCATCTATCAATCGGCTTTAATCCCACTTGACCCGACTGCACTAGCTGTATTGGGTGGATCTAATTACTCATGATAATCAGCAATAGGAATTGGAAAAGAATCATCTCCATCTGTCAATCGGCTTTAATCTGCTAATTAGCTTTAATCTGCTAATTGGCTTTAATCTGCTAATTGGCTTTAATCCCACTTGACCCGACTGCACTAGCTGTATCAGGTGGATCTAAATACTCATGATAATCAGCAATGGGATTTTGAAGAGAATCATCTCCATCTGTCAATCGGCTTTAATCTGCTAATCGGCTTTAATCCCACTTGACCCGACTGCACTAGCTGTATTGGGTGGATCTAAATACTCATGATAATCAGCAATGGGATTTTGAAGAGAATCATCTCCATCTCTCAATCGGCTTTAATCCCACTTGACCCGACTGCACTAGCTGTATTGGGTGGATCTAATTACTCATGATAATCAGCAATGGGGTTTTGAAGAGAATCATCTCCATCTGTCAATCGGCTTTAATCCCACTTGACCCGACTGCACTAGCTGTATTGGGTGGATCTAAATACTCATGATAATCAGCAATGGGGTTTTGAAGAGAATCATCTCCATCTGTCAATCGGCTTTAATCCCACTTGACCCGACTGCACTAGCTGTATTGGGTGGATCTAAATACTCATGATAATCAGCAATGGGGTTTTGAAGAGAATCATCTCCATCTGTCAATCGGCTTTAATCCCACTTGACCCGACTGCACTAGCTGTATTGGGTGGATCTAAATACTCATGATAATCAGCAATGGGGTTTTGAAGAGAATCATCTCCATCTGTCAATCGGCTTTAATCCCACTTGACCCGACTGCACTAGCTGTATCAGGTGGATCTAAATACTCATGATAATCAGCAATGGGGTTTTGAAGAGAATCATCTCCATCTGTCAATCGGCTTTAATCTGCTAATTAGCTTTAATCTGCTAATCGGCTTTAATCTGCTAATTGGCTTTAATCCCACTTGACCCGACTGCACTAGCTGTATCAGGTGGATCTAAATACTCATGATAATCAGCAATGGGATTTTGAAGAGAATCATCTCCATCTGTCAATCGGCTTTAATCTGCTAATCGGCTTTAATCCCACTTGACCCGACTGCACTAGCTGTATCAGGTGGATCTAAATACTCATGATAATCAGCAATGGGATTTTGAAGAGAATCATCTCCATCTGTCAATCGGCTTTAATCTGCTAATTAGCTTTAATCTGCTAATTGGCTTTAATCCCACTTGACCCGACTGCACTAGCTGTATCAGGTGGATCTAAATACTCATGATAATCAGCAATGGGATTTTGAAGAGAATCATCTCCATCTGTCAATCGGCTTTAATCTGCTAATTGGCTTTAATCCCACTTGACCCGACTGCACTAGCTGTATCAGGTGGATCTAAATACTCATGATAATCAGCAATGGGATTTTGAAGAGAATCATCTCCATCTGTCAATCGGCTTTAATCTGCTAATTAGCTTTAATCCCACTTGACCCGACTGCACTAGCTGTATCAGGTGGATCTAAATACTCATGATAATCAGCAATGGGATTTTGAAGAGAATCATCTCCATCTGTCAATCGGCTTTAATCTGCTAATTAGCTTTAATCTGCTAATTGGCTTTAATCTGCTAATTGGCTTTAATCTGCTAATTAGCTTTAATCCCACTTGACCCGACTGCACTAGCTGTATCAGGTGGATCTAAATACTCATGATAATCAGCAATGGGATTTTGAAGAGAATCATCTCCGTCCATCTGTCAATCGGCTTTAATCTGCTAATCCGCTAATTGGCTTTAATCTGCTAATTGGCTTTAATCTGCTAATTAGCTTTAATCCCACTTGACCCGACTGCACTAGCTGTATCAGGTGGATCTAATTACTCATGATAATCAGCAATGGGATTTTGAAGAGAATCATCTCCATCTGTCAATCGGCTTTAATCTGCTAATCCGCTAATTGGCTTTAATCCGCTAATTGGCTTTAATCTGCTAATTAGCTTTAATCCCACTTGACCCGACTGCACTAGCTGTATCAGGTGGATCTAATTACGCATGATAATCAGCAATGGGATTTTGAAGAGAATCATCTCCATCTGTCAATCGGCTTTAATCTGCTAATCCGCTAATTGGCTTTAATCTGCTAATTGGCTTTAATCTGCTATATAGCTTTAATCCCACTTGACCCGACTGCACTAGCTGTATTGGGTGGATCTAATTACTCATGATAATCAGCAATGGGGTTTTGAAGAGAATCATCTCCATCTGTCAATCGGCTTTAATCTGCTAATCCGCTAATTGGCTTTAATCTGCTAATTGGCTTTAATCTGCTAATTGGCTTTAATCCGCTAATTGGCTTTAATCTGTTAATCGGCTTTAATCTGCTAATTAGCTTTAATCCGCTAATTGGCTTTAATCTGCTAATTGGCTTTAATCTGCTAATTGGCTTTAATCTGCTAATTAGCTTTAATCCCACATTACCTGACTGAACTGGCCGTATCAGGTGGGTCTAATTTCTCCTGATAATCAGCGATGGGGTTTTGAAGAGAATTATCTCCATCCGTCAATCGGCCAAGATTTAGGGAAGGAACTCTGCCAACACAAACATCAAAATGCTGGGGATATTATGGTTGGATTTTTGTGTTGTAGTTCAAATATTAATTTAAAATCATTTAATATTCTTAGTCTATTCACAGTTTGTGCTCATCACAGAAAGCTGTACTCTATTACTTGAAGCAAATGTGTATATAGACATGTGAGATGCTGTTAATGTGTGCCTTACCCTTGTGGTCTAGGATACTGCATTCTGGAGTGAGGTCTGGGCGTGATAACGTTCTGAATCGCAGCAAGCTTGGACTGTGTGATTACACTGCCCTATACCAAAACAAGAAACAATACAAGCATTTATTTCTCAGTAGCTGAGCCAGAATAGACTGAGGTTTGACAAGAAAACGGTCTTAACCTTGCTTTAATAATACAATTGGTTCAAAATATTCTTACTTCTTGATGGAACCTCTTGGACTGAATAGTAAATTCCTGCTTTCTTTTTGTTAGATCTAAATACTGGAAAATATAGACAAATTTTGTTCCTCAATGTATTATTTGCCTCATTTTGTAATGTTAACATAATTGTTTATTCCAATTTTTGTTTCTAAACATACATTCTTTACATTCTGTATTTTCTATGTTGGTTGAATAGAAAAAAGGTTGCATTGAATTGATAGAACAGAGCACTGCCTGCTGATGTCACGTCATATTTCTTTTATTGCATTGCATTGAACTGGATGTAATTCAAAATGTGGCTTGGTTTGAGTGCATGTGAAGTTTAGAGTTCTCAAAAACGACACGTGATGTCAATATCATGAAATATGAAGTTCAAAACATGATCTCAGATTTTGAGAAAATATTCTACTGACACAGCTTGCAGGCACTTAAAAAAGTAGAAAAAAATTGAAGAAACACAGACTGTCACAATATGATTTTTTTTCTTCTTAATATATATATAGCAGTAAGATTGTTACTTTCTTGCCATGGTTGGCACCATGAAGAGAAAGAGGGAATTTTGGTCAGTCTACTCCCCCACCATAACACGAATATTTAATTATGCAAATTAGTTTTTGTATGCAGATGTGTGCTGCCCTCTTTCCTTGGGATTGGGAAAGGCATTTTCATGCAAGAAAGATTCCTTTTTGTTTGAGTCTGCAGAGTTATGTGCATGCATGCAGAGTTGGGGTCAGACACACCCTAGTTCTCCATGAGGCAACATGTGTTGTGTAGGATTTGCAGATATAGTGGCCATGGGTGTGGTCCAGCTCTAATAGTTGGCAATTCACAGTATGTAAAATACTATGTGGCTCATATTTACAGCTCGGCTTCAAAGCCAGTTTACAGAACTGTAAGTTGTATTTTATTATTGAATATGCTGATATGATTTTGGTAGAATAATTATGTATATTTTTCTTTTGGCAAAACATATTGAAGATGTAAAACTAAAGTGTTAATTTTGTGTATCAGGAACTTAACGATGTATATTTTTCTTAAAATTATAAGGGCTTTCCTGGTTGGGAAAGACTGAGCTTTAGCCTGTGTGGAACTCTTGCTGAAATTGGCGATGTCCTGTGTGGAACTCTTGCCAATAACCTACCGTTAGCGATGTCCTGTGTGGAACTCTTGCTAATAACCTACCGTTAGCGATGTCCTGTGTGGAACTCTTGCCAATAACATACCGTTAGCGATGTCCTGTGTGGAACTCTTGCCAATAACCTACCGTTAGCGATGTCCTGTGTGGAACTCTTGCCAATAACCTACCGTTAGCGATGTCCTGTGTGGAACTCTTGCCACTAACCTACCGTTAGCGATGTCCTGTGTGGAACTCTTGCCACTAACCCACCGTTAGCGATGTCCTGTGTGGAACTCTTGCTAATAACATACCGTTAGCGATGTCCTGTGTGGAACTCTTGCCAATAACATACCGTTAGCGATGTCCTGTGTGGAACTCTTGCCACTAACCTACCATTAGCGATGTCCCGTGTGGAACCGTTGCCACTAACCTACCGTTAGCGATGTCCTGTGTGGAACTCTTGCCACTAACCTACCGTTAGCGATGTCCTGTGTGGAACTCTTGCCAATAACATACCGTTAGCGATGTCCTGTGTGGAACTCTTGCTAATAACATACCGTTAGCGATGTCCTGTGTGGAACTCTAGCCAATAACCTACCGTTAGCGATGTCCCGTGTGGAACCGTTGCCATAACCTACTGGAATTCCTGTGTGGAACCATTGGCATTTTGTTTCTTGGAACTTCATCGTCCAAGACTTACCCTCGGGTATTCGTCATCAGGCATCAAGTACCATATTCGTTAGTACTTTGCGACACTCTCATGGAGCTCATTGTCAACCAGGGAGCTAAGTGCTTGAACTGTTAGTTGGAATCCCCTAAATGGGATAAAGTAACATTGGTGGAGGGTTTAGTAGAGTTACTTTCAAACCAGTTAAGCTGCAGCAAAGGTTTTTTTTTTGTATATGTACTGGTATAATAATTATTTAGATGGGAAATAAACTTATTTTTCTTCGCATAATTTATTCTGCTGTGTAACAATTTGTATCAGGACTGACACTGTGTTGTCCACTTTGGGAGGGATGGATCCAGGGTGTGACACAGACCTTGTTGGAATTATTAGTACACAGAGAGCGCAATGCGGCTGGTTTGGCCCCCTGCCTGGGTGCATCAGGGGTGATGTGAATTGGTGTATTGGTGCTCCTGCCACGCCCAAGGGTACGTATCGGGGTAAGATTATGCTGAGAGGGGGTCTTGGCGTGGGGACTCTCTTGGCAGTGTTGTCTTTGTGCTGGGGTACCGTGAAGGATCAAATCCATTACTGAAACAAAAATATAGAGATAGTAAAACAAAATTACATTGTCATTGTTACGTCACTACACCAACGGTCTCAACTTATTCTTCAGGCCTTCTTAACAATAAACTACATGTAGATCTGGCCCAACTATTATTGGGACAGGCCTAACTTATTGTTGGGAAAGCCTTAACAATATCAGTTGGGACTGTTGGCGTACATGCACAGTTGAAGTCAGAAGTATAAATACAACTGTATGCAAGTGTTAAAACTGGTGTGCTTACACCATTTTTGTACATGTAACAGTCTTTACTAAATTCTTGAATTTGTGTTATTCCTCACGTGCATGCAGTACTTAGAAACATAGCTTGCACACCTTGCAATGGTTCGGGTAGTCCTGTATACCATTTTGTGTGATGATGGTAGTGGTGTACCGGTACATGTATTTATACTTCTGACCTCAACTGTATGTGAGCCATAACATCCTCATGAGAACGAAATCTCAAACTTGAACTGGAATAACTCAAACTTCTGGTTTTCTGGAACAAAAGGTGCATTCCCATCAAGAGATTAGGATATTGTATCTGTATCTCAAAATGCCCACACCACTTGTTAACTCCAATTACGGTAAGAGTTGAGAAGTTGATCAGAATTTTGTTATTTAAAATCAAGCATCAGTAAGTGCAGATTTGATGGAAAACTCCAATTTGGGAGTGAGAAAATTAAGATTTTGTGAAGAAACACTCAAACAATTTTCAGCTTGTCTCATATATGTTTTGAGCACAAAGTCTGAAGCCAAGATCAACTACTCAATTCTTCCCCTAATTATTTTCATAGCCAGTCCAAAAGAAAACAAAACTAAAATTTGAACAAAGAAATCTTCCCCCTGCTGAATTCCCTTAGTTGCCAACTTCGTGTATTGTATCAAAGCATCCTGCATGATAAACTGATAAGGCCAAAAAAAATAATAGTTCTGCTTCCGGTTTCCCGACCGACCCTATTTTTAGGCTGCGACCCTATTTTTTTTATCGGAAAAAAAAAAAGAATGAATGTGCCTAAGCACATGTCTGTTCACACATAACTTGTTTGTATAATTTCTTCCGCACTAATTTTTTAATACCAATGAAAACTGACTGGAATTAAGATTGAAGATAGGGTTAGAAGATATATACCAGATGTCTTTTTTCCCACCCACATACAAAATTATAATAGACCTTATTGCAATTATTAGAGTTTGCACAAAAGCAGAACTGTATTGTGGGATGGTTGAAACTTGATGGGGCAGACTTTTCCCCATTTTCATTCCCACAATACAGTTCCAGTTTTGTGGATCACGGAACGATAATTGCGATATGGTCTATTCTCAATGCATTAAATTAGCCACTGTGACAGTGTATACCTGTACTCGTGGTAGGACTAGCTTACATAATACCTAGAAGTATAGGGGATACATCGAGTACTGTATGTACCGATTATACTGCGCTTGCAAGTTGACACTTCAAGGCACGGCATAACGCGCAGTACCGTCGATGCATGGAGTGTCGAATGCAAACTGTGAAATTTGGGTGGAATTCCCGCTGTATTTTTCTTGGAAAGTAGGCATTGTATGATACCGTACCTAATGCGTATATTTTTAGGGCGAGGTTAGGTAACAATTCACTAGTGTGAGTTACGGCTTCTGAAACGGGTGATACTATTTACCGGAAAACAGCTGAAAATACCGGGAAAAAAACCGAAAAACACGGGAAAACTTACCGAAAAACACCGGAAAACATACTAAATACCGGAAAACACTAAATACCGGAAAACACCAAAAAACATACCTGCCTAAATACCTGAAAAACACACTAAATACCGGAAAACATACTAAATACCGGAAAACACCGGAAAACATACTAAACACGGGAAAACACACTAAATACCGGTAAACACCTGGAAAACAAACAACAAAAAACACCGGGTTGTTTTTCTCCTATATTTTCGCGTGTTTCTGGGTATGTTTTGGGGAGTTATTTGGGTGTTTTCCGGTGTTTAGTATGTTTTCCGGTGTTTTCCGGTATTTTAGTTTTCCTGTGTTTTCCGGTAAATAGTAGTACTACCGTTCTGAAACTGTAGTTTAAAAGCACTCATTGTCGGAGTTTTTCGCGAAAGGTCTATAGGATAGGCCTACCTGTCACTCAATGTCATGACGACTGTGTGTGGCCAAGACAGTGAGTGACAGTGTCTGCATGTTTACAATGGTTTACTTCGTCTTGACCCTTTCTCATTTGTGCACGGTCAGAATAGCTATAGATTCTTCGCGGTTCGAGTTTTGTTTGCTACCGAGATTTAAATGACTCGCAGGAAAAAAAATACAGCCCAACTATAGAATGCAGGGCCACTTGGAAGTTGACCCCCTAGTTTAGTGGTAATTGTATTTAACTGGCTTATTGAATTAACACATGGTGAGGGATGTTTTTTAAAAGGGAAAATTTGCCAGTAACCTGGGGGGTCAACTTCCAATTGGCCCTGTATTCTATAGTTACTCCAAAAATACATTCAAAGGTGGTAAATGAAACCATCCAAGCCGAGTCCCTGACCCTACGTTTCGTCTTTAAAATGTTGTTAAAAATTCGATATCGTTTATGATTGCTCCAGGAGTCATGAGCGTTGTTGGTTGTTATCGGAATGTAAACAATCGGACTTCTTGACCATCAATGCGCACAAACGTAAATCAGCGAGTTTGGGTTTCAGACTAAAGAGCGCCATCTGTTGTTGAACCATTATTGTAGAATTAGACTCGTTTTCAGTCCACACATTCTAAATTAAACTGATTTTCAGTCCATGCAATCTTCGGTTGTCGGTCGCTTCGCCCCATTTCCACTTCGCCCCATGTCAGTTCGCCCCATACCACATCGCCCCATTACCACTTCGCCCCATTACCACTTCGCCCCATTGCCACTTCGCCCCATTACCACTACGCCCCATTGCCACATCGCCCCATTGCCACTTCGCCCCATTGCCACTTCGCCCCATTGCCACTTCGCCCCATTGCCACTTCGCCCCATCGCCACTTCGCCCCATTACCACTTCGCCCCACCTATGCTATTTAGCCGGCAGTCAGTAAAAAAAAAGGGAAAAAGAGTCTAATAACTAACCGTTCGTGGATTTTTTCGTTGAGGTCTCATTTGAAAGTAAGGTCTCATTTGTTAGCGTCCACTTTTTGAATGATTCAATCAGTTCTCACAGCTTTTAGCAAACTGTTTTCCTTTATAGTCTATATGACACGATAACACCCCAGTGTAAATATGAATTTGGCAGTGAGAAAATTTCAACTGGCGAGGATGGTATTTTGATTTCCTGTATTTTTTCCTGAATGACTTTTTAACAGCACTATGCCTAGCCTACAGGACGAATATGGCGTCTGTGAACGTGATCCATTGATCACGTTCACAGACGCCATCTTCGTAGGAAAAAATGCTACTGCGTAATAAACGCCATAAAGTACGCGCACGCACACGCTGGAACGTGTTCTAAACACGCGCGCGTGTTGCTCGAAAATTGTTTGAAATACGGCGCAACCGATGCGCGACACACAAAAAATACGTGGCAATTTGTAGAAAGTGACGTCATTTGAACGTGATCAATTACAGACGTGTTTTTTTTACACATCAATTTATAAAACCAGTGGCGCAGTGTAAGTTAATTAGGCCTACTCTTTTCCTTTTTTTTACTGACTGCCGGCTAAATAGCATAGGTGGGGCGAAGTGGCGATGGGGCGAAGTGGTAATGGGGCGATGTGGTATGGGGCGAACTGACATGGGGCGAAGTGGAAATGGGGCGAAGTGACTGTAAGCCCAATCTTCATTACGAACACGAATAGTATAGATCTTATGCAATGGCATCCTGAGATATCAGGGAATTTCCACTCTGCAAAGCGACGTAACAATACCCTGAGGAAACACACGAAAATCTTGGAGTGAGCCGGCTGTTGTCTTGAGCCAACTCACGCCCGAGTCATTTTGATGTAATTTAATCAATTCGGTCATGTTATGCCAAAAAGAAACGATTTCTATACTTTCCAGAAATTGTACTGGGTTCCGTTCCTTATGACTGTCCCATTCCTACCAAACTTCAAACGACGATCTTAATTTACTCCGCAGTTTTTCAAATTAATAACAGGGATGCATGCTGACGAATGTAATGGAACGGATTCCCCAGTATGCTTTAAATAGCAGCCAATCGCCGATGCGGACAACGGCCAGCATTACCGAGTACATGTATCACATGCATGCACGGTGTTTACAATCTGCGCGCGTTACATTTGAATGCCTGCAATCATGTTGCAATGCACTGCAAAGCGTCCTGATTGGTCCAGCAGAGGCGACAAGATTTCTGTCGCTATATACTAGTCCCACCGCGAAATGGGGCCTTTTTCAACAGGGCCACTGTACGCAGGAGTTAGGGAGTGCGTTAAAGGGGCACTGTTGCAAGAGGATGATGCAATGGTGACAGAGGCAAGTTTTCAAAATTAAAGGTGACCAGATTACATTTTTTAACAGCCCATTTTCCCCATGAGTTTTGAGATTTTGATGTCCTGTGTCATATTTTTCTCATTACCATTCTAAAATTTTGCGCTCTCAATCCGTAGGTATATCGTATAGAATATCGTTCAAAAAAAACTCACCGATGTTTAAACTAAATTATCTCGTTACATAAAGCAGTACAGTAACTACACCAACCTTTTTGCTTCCACGTCCAAATTGGAGATTGTACATTTCCTGTATTCTTCTCATATATAGTATTTTGGGAAGGTATTTTTAATATGATTCATAAGTTAAAACGAAATTTATTTTCTGGAAAAATCTGAACACGCTCCTGACAATATGCCTACTCTTGTATGACGCACCGTGACAATGTGACTGCCCCCGTCATGGCCGCCCGTGGACACTTACTATCCATATGTTGCTATTTAATGTTACCCGTATACACGCGTCAGATGTGAAATGATTATGAAGCAATTAGACATGTTGTTGGGCATTGGCGTGGCAAGTTTGGTGCACAGTACCGGCACAGTTTGTGGACAACATCATTCTAAACTGCACCTCAATTTAATTGAAGGTAAAAAATTTGGGTAAAAAGTAATTTTGAACCGATATATAGACTCGGGTGTATGCTTGCAAACGCCTTTACAAATTCGATCATTACAAAAATAGTAAGCTACAAATGGATAATTTGTTTTGTTGCTTAGTACACAATCATTACAAAAATAAAACGCCAAACAAACAGGAAGGGGTGTAACTAGATTGTCAATCTTATCGTGTAACAACACCCGTGAACAAGAACATCTGCTCAGGATTAAAAAAATATTTAAGGGAGGCAGTAGATGAAAATTCCTCATTGTTGACATCTTTCGGTAGAAGGATACTTCAAAAACCCGTCGGTGAAATTTCTGCGGCTTCACGATGCGTTCTTTGGTTTTCCTCTTGATACTGGGCCTGGCCGCAGCTGATCTTGCGCCGCTGCACAAAACAGAACGCAAAATCAAAGGCAGCTACATCATAAAATTCAAGTACGATTGAAATTACATGATGTCATCAAGGGGGTGGGGTTGCGGCAGTAGGGTGCGTGAGACGACACCCTATACCGACGTCGGACCCTATCGCCACAGTCAATAACATTCAAATCATTAGATATTGAGGCGTGTATATATATATATATATATATATATATATGTAAATATATATATATATAAATATATAGATGCAGTATCCCCTTATTCTTTTAGGAAGGGTGGGGTTGCAGGTGCTTCGGCTGGGGTTCTTGACGTAAATCTGAGCCCGTGTTTACACTGTATAACTTGCAAAACGTGCCGTGTTTATACACTACATCTCGATTGGGGCTCAATCCGCCTTTCAAACAGTAAAAGTCACTGGGAAATAGTCCATGCAGCGCATTGTGTGGGCTGCTTTGCAATGTGTGCCGGTTCAACAATAGCCACTTTGCGCGGGCGGCCATGACAGAGGGCAGTCACATTGTCTCCATGTATCATTATGAAACAATGCCCCTCGTTATGGCTGCCTGTACAGATGATCTATTGCGGGATTGGTTAAACCGAAACCCCAACCCAAAAGGTGGACCGGAAAAGGTGAATGAGATCTGGGTCTTATCCACCTTTCTCGATTGGGGAAGCGTTTACCGTCGATTCGGCTTCAACTCACTTTTTCAAAAATCCTGAATCTGACCCAGCAAATTTGAATCTGTAAAATGCCTCTTGTTCAACAATTGTTGTTTTCGCTTTGGTTTTACAGAGATGACGTTAATGACGTGGACACGACTGCGAACAATGTACAACGCCGAGTTCTCAAACGTCGTTTTGGGCGCGGGCATGTCAAGTTTAATGATCGATATTACAAAGTCATAAAAGGCATTTCTGTACAGCTGTCCGATGCAGCCCTGGATTTTGTGAGTATTATTGTCCGCCTTCCTTTGCTTTTGCTTTCTCACGTGTTAAGATTTGTCAAGTTTTACAAACGACCGCAACGCAAACACTGACGGAAACAGTCGGCAAAGTTGAACTTGGTTCAACTTTGCCGACTGTCTGCGTTACTGTTTGCGTTGGTAGTTTGCGGCACTCTCTGCGTGTGTTACGTCTATATGGAAACCGGGCTTTAACTATGTTAGTACTTTAATCAAAATGTGTAACTGGCTGAGATTAGTTAATCCTCGTTAGTTAATCAAGCAGCCGTACACATTTTACCATGGTTTCACTTAACAAAGATATCAAACCAAGTTATACCTACTGTTTACATTAGCTGAACGTTAACGAAGACCACGTTGGTATTTCGTTAAAAAGGTCTGGATGCATTATGGGTTTTCTTCTTACGTCGAATAGACCTATAAAAGTATTTTGCTTCAACGAACGAAGCGTATCCGCCCCTATGTAAAATCATATTGATTTTGGAGGATTGAGCACTCAGGAGTGTTTAGATTCATCTTCGTCAAACGCTAAGACCTGAGCGTACACACCAGTTAGTCTTCGTCGAATCTTCGTGGAAAGAAGCGATTCTTCTTAACGTGAACATGGTCACTGACTCTCATTTTTTCCCCATCATACTCTAGGTCAGAAACATGGACGAGGTTGAGTTTGTGGAAGAGGATGGTTTAGTTGAAGCGCATGTCCCATGGGGTTTAGATCGAATCAACGAGAGGTATTATCCACTAGATCTAAGCGTGAAGACTGCATCCAAGTATAGTAAGTTTGTATCATTTGCAATGACCCAACATGTTTACAATACAACACTAAAGTATACATTTCATGAACATCATTCTGTCGTTCGGTAGGCCTGTGTGTTTTTATGTATACAATTTATCAGAGGTATAGTTTAACCATATTACAGATAAATCTTTTGTACAAAAAGACAATGATTCATATGCTCTGCTCCCTATTATAGAGCAAGGCGAAGGAGTGGAGATCTGGGTAGTGGACACAGGAATTCGACCAACTCACAGCGATTTCGGGGGCAGGGCTTCGGCTGAGTATGATGCCTACGGCGATGACGTATACAAAGTACTGTCTTTCATAATTCTCATGAATTTGGTTGTTGGAATAACTAACCTAGAGTGCACTATTTTAAATATACATGTATAAGTACAATACAAGAGTTCACTATTTTAGATATATACACCGACAGTGCATTACATAATGTGGAAGAGTGCACTAGATAGATTATAATGCACTGGATCAGATATAGCCTATAGCCTGAACACAAAAAGAACACTATTTTTAGATTCGCCTAGAGTGCACTAGGTTGGATATAGACATCGAGAGGACACTATTTTAGATACACTGAGAAGGCAATATTTTAGATACAAACACCCCAAAACCCCTACCAACATTAATGCACAGTATTCCGTGGAAACTCTCCCGTCGGTGATTAAAAACAGTAAATTATGGCGCCAATGGAATTGATAGAAATAATTTTCTATTTCGCGTAAACTTTCTGCGCGAAAACGTTCTGCCAGTGTTGGGTTTGTGCTTCTCGTCTCTCATTTTCTCTGGTCGTTTTGTTTAGGCCATAGATTGCCACGGGCATGGGACACATTGTGCAGGCACTGCGGGAGGGACATATTATGGAGTGGCTAAAAAGGCAACCATCAAAGCAGTCCGAGTTTTGGGCTTGAATAACCGATGTGACAAATACGGAAGTTACACCAAAATCGCTAAAGGTAAGTGGAAAACAAACCCTTTAATAAACTATGTCAGAAAGCCCGGGGATGGGAGTACCGGAAGAGTGTCACACGCACAAAACATGGGCCTCTATACAGATGTAAAAAGCATATGGCAAAACAACGATAGTGATGCGAGAAGCTCTATACTGAAATTCATTGTGTCAGAGGAAACCGAAATACGTCATACCTATAGGCGAAGTATGGCGTCATACCTAAACATGACGCTATTTGCCTTACCAAACAATACCGGTATATATAGTGGGCTGAAACGTCCATGGGAGAATAGCACGTGAACACAGTTAAGACTCTGAGCAGAACCACCCCTTAACCAGGACGGGAACAGGAAATACATCACGGCTGCTGTAGTAAATTAAACATTCGAATTAGCCTTTATGCGTGTTTCGCATAAATAGCGTATGGTGTGCTGACGTACCTTTTTCACATGCACTATTGTTGCTATGTGGTGCACGCGACAGGTGTGAAGTACAGAATCAATACCGTGTTCACCGTGGAAAAGAATGGCATAAAGCAACCAGACTGTTGATTGCCAGGCAATAGCTCTTATCGCGTAGTAACAATAGCACGGTGACTTTCGCTGGTGCACCTTCATTGAGGGTGAAGTATTTGGGGTGCCAGCCTTTATACAGAATGTTACACGAAAAAGGTTAATTAGAGACTTCTTTGAATACAAAATAATGGCGTCGGCGAATCGCTGTTATGGCCGAGCGGTCTATAGTGCGTCGAACTCAAGTTCCTGCCAGTACTAGAATGTGGGTTCGATTCCGGGCCGCGACAGGTTGTGGCACTTGTGCTCTTGAGAAAGGCACTTAATCACACTTTCTCCATCCTTCGGAAGGGATGTAAAGCCGTTGGTCCGGTGTGTTAGGTAAGTTAACGCACTTTAAAGATCTCAGAGCATTTCTTCGCGAAGAGAAGGGGAGGGATTCCCCGGTGTCTCTGGCCATATCTAATTCATCATGGGTTTCCTCACGCTTGCGAGCGACAGTGCAATGGGCGCTTTTGAGGAATCCTTGGTTTCAGTACCAGAAAGAAATAATAATAATAATAATAATAATAATAATAATATAAAGGGATAATGTGAATTTCTCATGCAGGTTTGGACTACGTTGCCCTGAACGCCAAGAAGCCAGCCGTAGTCTCATTGTCTATCGGTGGTGGTTCATCTTCTTATTACATGGAGAAAGCCGTGAAGGAACTGTACGCAGCAGGAATACCAGTCGTTGTGTCTGCAGGCAATGATAATAAACTAGCTTGCCAATCCTCGCCTGCTCAGCTCAGTGAAGTAAGCAGAATTATATATAATGGCTCATACCCACTTGTTTGTTCCAAAAAACGGAGGGGTAGGCCTATAGAATGTAAAGTAAAACCCGGCAGTATAAAAAGCGTATAAGATGCTTAAATATTGGGCCCTGGCCAACCACAAAATGTCGTGTTTGATGTACATTTAAACATAACAATTACCATATGGTGATAGCGGGAATGTTTCTTTCTTTGTAGGCAATCACCGTTGGGTCGACGGCCAAGTCAAGTTATAACTATGATTATCGGTCTTCATTCTCCAACTACGGGACCTGTGTGGACATCTTTGCCCCTGGTAGCAGCATACAGAGTGCTGGGTACAAGTCTGATACATCCTATGCAACTATGTCAGGAACGTCCATGGCATGCCCACATGTATCGGGTAAAGTACTCAGTTATCTTTAAAACGTCCGTCATTAGGCTCGCTGTATGGTGCAGAGCCCACTTTGGTTATTGGTATCAGACCATTTAATACGAAATCGTTTTTCCTCACTTTGAGCTTATTTTATTCACAACTCCATCTCTCCAACAATGTATCACTAAATTAAATTGATAAAACGGGATATAGGTTATTCATACTTATCTGCTCTCTCCCTAATAAATTGCATCCTCTTCTTTTGTTCTGCCTTACAACAATGGCTAATCTGTTTTTGGTTTCGACACTGCTACTGGTGAAAGACATGATACAATTTTACCTGATAGGCCTAACACATTTCTGCAAAGCAAATACATTTTGTGCTAAACAGTTTTATGAAATTAGCCCTATGTTTGTTTTTGCATCATTTGCATGGCTTTGCATGAAGGCCTATAACTTATTTGAGCAAGTAAAAATGAAGCGTTCTTGACTCAGTTTTGTGGCATTTGTTTTCACAGGGATTGTTGCTCTCTACCTGGCGGAAAACCCAAACCTGACACCGGATGAGATCAAGTATAAACTCAGAAACTCTGCCACTACCGACGAAATATATTTGAACGACAATAGTGCGGGGAGCCCAAACCTCATGGCCTACGTGTCACGCTACTAATACTTGATGATCTTTTGAGCCATTCATTCATGCACAAAAACCGTGGTTGGATTTTTCAGGTTTTCTGAAGTATTACTGCTTCTATGTTGCTATAATTACTACAAGGTAGTTTTCTCGACTTATGCTTTCAATTACCAGTAGAAATCATGCCGTTGTTAACAGTTTACCAAAAATGTTAGTAGGCTTATAACAAACCCAATTTCACAACGCAGCACATGCACATGAGCAAATTCCATCCGTTTCAAACCGTGTAACAAGAATTAGCCAACATTCAGCATTTGCCAACATAAATTGGTTTGAAGACGTTAGTTTCACAATTCCACATGTGATTTTAGCTTTTCCAGTTGGTAGCTCATCCACAATGTGTCCACTTGGCCTTGTTTGGGCGACTTACATTTATTGTAAGCATGTTACTTCATTTTAATTAAACATCGGAACGGAATAAAATGTGAATGCAACAAATATAATATATATGTAGCTTATACGGATGCTTTATTGGTGTGTTTTATCTTCCTTCGGTTTTTAGTCTGTTAAAGGTACACACCGGCCTACTGTTTACATGATTTAGTGATGTAGCAGCATTGACAATACTTTTTTGATGGTCGTTGTGAAAAAAGATCATCAAAATATCCCGTAATTTACTAAAGAAGTGCAAAATTAACAGAAACGGTCAAAAGACGGGTTATACGCTTTACCAGCCGTTGCAACTACGCGAGAGCCTCACGACTTTGTCACAAACGATTCGCTCTTCTCCAACTCAGGATATCTCCAATTTTCTGCTCACTGGACAGCCCGGACGACCGAATAGGAATTTCCGTGTTCTTTTGAAGAGTTGGCATCATGTTTTTTCTTCACAAACGTACACTGGAGCAACACACCCGGCCGTGTGTGCACTCAGGCTATTTGCCGTGCTGCGCGGGGCAAATATCCTACACTCCACAGTAGCCTGCCGTAGCACGCGCTCGCTCCCGTTCTCCGGACTCTCGAAACAAAAATTTATGTTCGAATTTTCATACCTATGTTCAACTTTGTTTCATATACCTGTATAAATAGTCTCTCTTTTGTCAATTACTTATAAAATTGGGGGGAAATCAGAGTTGAATTTGGTGCAGTTCTGCAGTAAGAAACTTTCATGCGGCTGGACACAAAACTAAAAATGTGACTTTTCGGAACCAGAATCTGGTTCCGAAAAGTCACGTGACCTTGAATTTTAGAAAAATGCTAAAAAACGGCCAAATTTGACGGCGTCTTTTCAAGATATATCTAATTTACTCTGGAAAGCGCTTCAGAATAATGTATGGGTCTATTTCGAGCCCAAAATAGGATACGTATTTGGTAAAATGTGTTTGAGTTTACCTATAGCTGTTTACGATTGCCGCACAGTGGTATGGGAGGGCGTTTTCGTATAGGTAATCGAAGCTTGTCGAGCTTGCAGTGGAGTTTCGTTGGATGGTCTTAGTACATTCGTGAATTCATTTCCTGTCTGATTCGTTGTAGGGAATTTGATTCGAATTTCCCGTTGAACTGGAGTACCGGTATTGTACTGGAACGGAGACTACGAGCAGGCTGGTATTTAGGAAAGAGTTTTTGTAGATATTTAGGCGGAGATTCAATGAGGCATTTTTTTTATTGACTTTCAATCTCTGCTTGATCGCGTGGTTTTTTTCTCGTGATATTACCTCAGGTTATCCTCAAGTTCACTTCTACAACTGTTCTTCGTCATCTCGAGTTAAAGTTGTACATGAAGAGAAATTGAGGCTAATCACGTACAGTAAAGGGCCTCGGGTACCAAACTTGTCATGAAGTTACGGTATTATAAAAAATTATGCTGGGAAGTACAAACAAATTCTTAATTAAATGATAATTCCAGAAATAAGTCAGAAGATCTTTATCGTTGATTTATAATGGCACATGCATCGTTCACACGGTATATAAGTCACTCCAGATAACACCATTGTCGAAAAAAACAAGGCATTTCGGTGCATTCAATGGACATCTTTTGAAATTTCAAGGAAAGCATCAATTATTGAGCCCATCACTTTTCCTAATTTCAGAAAAACATATTAAAAAGACCCTTTGTATGGATAGCCATGACAGGGGACACACATTGTCACCATGCGTCTAGACTGGTTCCCGTCCACATATTCCACACAGGAGAATATAATGACAGGTAAAGGGCGCTTCATCTTGATCTGTAATTGGTCGTCTTTGCGCGTGCGCATTGTGTTTTTTATATTTAAAAATTGGCCAAGCCCTTTGCTTTAGGCAATGTACTTTATTTACATAGTTGGATATGTTCGACACGCACGGCCAAGTTACAAATGTCAATGCAAAATCTGCGCACTTACTGAAAAAATAAAAATAATAATAACCACGTGACGGGCAGAATTCTGCCCGTCATGGCTGCCCTTTACCGATCCCTATATTTTCGCAATAAGCGAACCAATCTATAGGGATCGGGAACCAATCTACCATGCGTCATGCACGAGTAGGCACTACATTACATAATTTAAATGTGAAACCTGCCCCCTGTTATGGCCGCCGGTGCAAATGGTATATTAGAAGGCCTACATGTACCAATTGTCCACCATTTAATAGTAACGACTGACACCCATTGCAACCAACTCCTTGAAGTCACAAAGTCTTTTCTGTTTTCATTTTTTGCATTCCTCAATTTGGAGTCTAATTCGTATTTTATTTTCTTATAGGGATGATCAGAAGACTGAGGCTATAAGCCAGAGGCACTCCGTGCTTTCCCATCACAGCCCGTGTACGAACCCGTCATGGTTATGGAAGGAATGTACCCAATTGATGTACATCGTGTACGTGCAGGTGCATACACATCCACATTCGGGCCCTTGCAGCTGTGAACTGTGCGATCCGCATTCGGGTCATGCATGGAGTGCCTGGCGTGTTTGATTCGGACGGATCCAGATTCAGATCTGCGCAGATCCAATTCACGTGACTTGAATTCTCGTTGAGAGCAGTTTTATTTGTTTCTGCGCGGTATTAAACTCGGATCTGGATTCGGATTCGTCGTGAAACAAACACGCCCTTATAGCCTCTCCCATGATCAGAACGTGGACACTGCTACTGAAAACGTTCAGCGCCGACTGTACTTCATCGGCAAGGAATCGGCACACGTGCATCGCACGTGTGGCATGTTGCTGGCCAATTTCTAAATGGGCGGAGCTTACTGGATCGGTCTATTCAGCCTACGGGCTGCAAATTGAAGTTCATTAAACCCAATTTTTAAAAATCCATTGTTAAACCTTTGCATTCTAAAGGTCCATACTTTCGGCCCCAAAGCAGCACCCTTGCACCTAATGATCTTGAAAATAATTAAAGGTGAACAGAAAGGGTTAAACTGGTTTCAATTCGGCGCCCTGCAAACAATTTCATAGTAAAAAGTAGTGCTAAGAAAATTGCATAAGACAAAGTATAGAGAAATTAAATTAAATCAACCGCTTGAAAAAAACCAAAAAAAAACCCTTTAATTAAAGATTGGGTTCAAGTTTTGAGCCGGAGTGTTTCAGAAAGCCTCTAAAATAAAAACCACCTTTAGTTCCTACAGAAATGTACCGAATTAAACAAAAACAAAACAATGTATGAAGCGGTACGGTGTAACCTGGGCCCATTTTTGAAGAGCGCCCTCAAACATCAAAACAAACTACATGTATGTAGTCGCAAAAAAACATGGCCGTCCGGTTGTATGTCGGAATTTCTGGTTGGGAAATATGTTGGATTTTCATTAATGAAACAGTATCTTAAGGATTATCAGAATGAGTTCTGAGGATTTGGAAGGTTCTGTCGCAAGTGGAGGGGACTCTTCAACGTCCAGTGGTCTTGGTAAGCTAACAGAACATATTGAATGTGCAATATTATTTTTTTAAACCTGACACAGGCTCACCGTCACCGTCATCAGGTCATGTCGCCGTACTGTACTGTAGCTATGAGCAAGTTCGGGTGGGCGACTATAGTTAACTAGACTAACCTACCCCAGGGGCTTGGTTCCTCTGGTCAGACTAGCTAGTCAAACCACGCAGCGTCGGGTGACATAGAGCAAGTTCGGGCGGGCGAATATAGTTAACTATACTAATCATATTCGAAGTAGATGTCACTCGAACGCTGCGTCGTTTGACTAGCTAGTCTGACTAGAGGAACCAAGCCCCGGGAGTAGGTTAGTCTAGTTAACTATAGTCGCCCGCACTGCCCATATCGAGTCTAGTCGCCCACCCGAACTTGCTCCATATTTGTATTCACATCGCAGGTCTCTTTTCCTATGTACCTACCTCCATGCGCTTGCACTTGCACTGCAGTCTTCAAAGTTGCATTGTCAGATTGTAGTTTGAGTAACTTGGGTAAGAGTTGAGAAGTTGATCAGAAATCATTTTGGAAAGAATTTACAAGTCGGACGTCACATGCCCTCATCAGGCTCATGCACTAAGTCTAAGACTGATGGCCGGGACAACTCAGAAATAGTAGGCCTAAATTCTTCATATTTTTTCCCCTCCAAATTTTTGTTTCTTCATTAGATTTGCACTTATTGATGTATAATAAATAATTTTAAGGCAAAATTAGTGACGTCCGAGTACTTCTTACAATTGTAATTCTTACAATTTTTTTCTTTAAAATGACTCATCAAGCATCGGTAAGTGCAGATTTGATGGAAACATTTTGAGTGAGAAAAATTTAAGATTTTGTGAGAAAACCAGCCTGTTTCATATATGGTTTGTACACAAGTTCTAAAGCCATGATCAACTTCTCAATTCTTTTCGTTGACCATGAGTTAGGTACTTGGAAATTCATAACGACTTTGCGTGCAAAGAGAATGTTCATAGATTCACGGCATGAATTTCGTTCACTGGTCGTCACTAGGGCACCGTGTGTTAAGTATATGGAAAGGGCAGAAAAAGTTTGTATTTTCAAGGAAATTGTTGAATGTTTTTCATTCCCACGGTAAATTCACTTCCCATTAAAATGTTAACACATTTTGGTGGGTATTGAGTCATTTATAAGGAGAATAAATGGCGACCAGTAAGTGGAATTCGTTCCTGAAGCAATTCAATATATTTTAACAGAGTTGAAACTTGAAAGTAAAGATCATATTCTGACGATACAAATTTGGAAAGATTACCATGCACGGACACCCACTGGGACCCCACGCACTATATTAACCTAACTTTTTCCTTAGTAAAATCATGAAATTTTTCTACTTTTAGAAGGCTAAAAGTTATTTTCTTATGTTTTACATTGGGACTCTATGAATCACTTTTAGCTACTAACGTTTTATTGTCCATGGCGAAATGTTGACCATGTTGCACAATCAAAATGGCCGCCGTTCTCCAAACTGAAATTTCACCTTGCAGTCAAAATTAAACATTAAAAAACTTACCATGGAGGTCCTACCACCCTCAAGAATGTTGTGCACAGGTCCGTTTCCCCCGAAGATTCTTCTAAACAGGAAAAAAACTAGTCCAACGTAAACTATTGTTTCTTTACATTTTCCCAGCAAACTGGAGAGAAGAGCGTGATATGATGATTAACCAATTATTGCAAAGATATCCCGCCCTCTTACTGTATGGTCATCTCATTGTACTGCAGTGACGTCATACAATGAGGTGACCACAAGAGGGCGGGCTATCTTGACCGTGATTACCGATGTTCGTTCATCTGTAAAATCTAGCTGTTCGATTCAGTTTGCTGGAAAAATGTAAAGAAAAATTACGTTGGACTAGTTTGTTTCCTGTTTAGAAGAATCATCGGGGAAAACGGACCAGTGCACAACATTCTTGAGGGTGGTAGGACCTCCATGGTAAGTTTTTCAATGTTTAATTTTGACTGCAAGGTAAAATTTCAATTTAGAGAACGGCCGCCATTTTGATTGTGCAACATGGTCAACATTTCGCCATGGACAATAAACTTTAGTAGCTAAAAGTGATTAGTAATATTTTTCCCTCCTGATTTTGTGTTTTTATCACCAAACTAACAAGTAACATTTTTACACGGTTTATACATGTAGTGGTAGTACATAAAATACGTACATGTACAAATGTAGATCATAAAAAGGCAAATTTCTAGGTGTCCGTGCATTGTAATTTACCCCAAACATTTTAAACAATTTTTCGTGCAATTGCAGAATACCCTGCAACTCCTAATCCTAGTCCGGGTAGCATTCAGTAGAATTTGTGGCTTCGGAGGATTGTTTTATAAAGGGAAGTACATGTATATGGTCCAAGAACCAGTCGATGATCAACGAAGCCTTGGCATTAAGGTCATAATTTGCAAGTTGTTGGGTATTTTGCAATTGCTTTCAATTAAAAAAAAATAATTATATTAGGGTGCAATGAGATGTTTTTTCGATGGTGAGATTGAAATTCCAAATAAATGTAGTTTGTGTTATGAGACTGATTTGTGAAACTGTCAACTGTATGGGCAGATTGTTTGTGTTTGTGCAAAATTTCACTCTTATAAACATATTCTACATGTATGAGTGTTGCTTTTAGCTCCAAATGATTAACGGCTCCTCTTTGTGAACATCGTTGAGTGCGTAGTTTTCTTTCTGCACATAAATGTATACTCGATTCATTAAGACCAAGATGTGCGCCCTTACATGTGATACAGGTCTACTCCTGAGCACTTCTGGATTACAATGTGTGGAGGAACAAGAGAACGAGATTTAAGACTCATTAGCGGCACTAATGAGGGAATTTGACATCACATCACAATTTTTGTAACAGCTGTGCATTAACTTTCATCACAAATCCACATGGAAACCGACATTTTAACAAGCATAACAACATACCGGTACATGTAGCAACTGTTTAATACATTTTTGTAGCCAAAGTTTTATTTTAAAAAGTCTGTCATGTCTGTACAGCGCATATTCATCCCAATTTTGCGTCGGGTCTAAGTGAACGACATTTCGTGTAATTTTACAGCTTGCAAACGAAGAGTCATAGATCCGGGTTTCAAATCCTGATGAGGACCATGAGTTTTCTTTCACCCCTAGTTTGGTTGTTTAATTTCAATGATGATAAGGAACCATACCAAATATTGTGTTTGTTAATTTGATATTAAAGATAGAGTACATGATCGGTAAACTGTTAAAAAAAAAGCCTACATGTACAAAATACGTACATGTACAATTGTATGTACTGTATACTGTCGAAAAAACTGCCTTGTAGAAATTTCAGCCACATAGATTTAGTAATACTTTAGAAAAACTGAAAAATACATGTACCGGTACATGTACATATGTATATTTTTGTGTGTATGAATGAATGGTAAAAATGACAACTTTTTAAAAATAAGCACCTTGGCAATTTATTCAATTGCTTCCACAAAGGTACAAACGTACATGTATCATTTTACGCAGAAAAAAATCATGTGGTGTTTGTTACCATTGCTATCAACACTTTTAGTCGTTTTCCCTGTCAACTCGTGAAGTAAAATTTTGGCTAACTATCAAGAATGTTTTGGGGCTTTAAAAGTGCTGTCAATACTTTGCCGAAATAAGGTTGACAATTTCAGGTCTTAATTCATTGATATTCATTGGTTTCATTCCTGAATTACAAAGTTCCTTTTATAACAAGATAATTTTGACCTCTTATTAACGAGGTTTGACTATGTGTGTATAATCAGTGTTCATAATATGGACAGATTTTGAAAAATCATTTTTACCAAATTTTCATAATTTCTTTTTAAGAATGGAAATGTTGTGCTCAAGATTCTAAAACTACAAAACATTCAATGTGCAACACTCTGACAGTAAATGCAGAACACATTTGGCATATGTTTTTTGCATCAGTGTCTTAGTAGGATAATCATAATTTATGACTGTGGTATATTGCAATACCCTTACCTGCTGCACACACATTGTAATTACCCAGCCAAAATATTGGTTTGCTGAGAAACGCCATCCATCTAATGTTTGACAATCTGACCTTTGATTAATGTACTGTGTGCCATTATGATGAGGTACACCCAAATGAGCTTCATACAGGCTATGTAATGCATTGCATTGCTTTCACTATCCCAGCTATGCATAGTGCACTTTGGACTAATTAAGACCGGCATACCGTACTATACTGATGTTACTGGTAAAATGGACAGGCAAAATAAATGAAGCAATTTTATGAATGGAACATACATGAACCGCATCTATGTGTAGAGTATTACAATGTATGGTACGGTAAAATGCAAGAAGTTGCTATTATGCACTGCCAAATGTTACATGTAAATGAGAGAATGCACTTTAGGGCTACCTGTTTGACTTTGTCATGTAGGATATACCGTAGGCTACTGACCAAGGGGGCCTACATGTACATAATAAACATATTTAAAAAAAGAAAGAAAGAAAAAACAGTAACATTTAAGAAAATAAATACCACATTAATGAAGTTAAATAAAGAGGAATGCGTTTACAATGTCATAATGTGTAAAGGGTTCATAAAAGGTGCGTCCATCTTTGTCTTGTTCCCCACTGCATAGTACGTGTATGTGTCGGGCATGATCAGTGCGTGTGCGTGTCTGCGCGATAGCGCGTGCAGTCTTCCGTTGTTGTTTTGAGAGAATCAATGTCCGCGCTGCGCATTTTCTTGATCGCACCACCCACATGTCATTGTGATGAAATTTATAAAATGGGGCCAAACTATTTTATTTCGGCCAGCCTCGCTTTGGTTAGACGTTCATTTTAATAGGGGAAAAGGGAAGATAACTGCACCGACCGTGATAAAGGTCTATTGTCCGGGACTACCGGTAGTACTACCAGTACATGTACATTAAAGATAGTATACATGATTGGTAAACTGTTACAAATAGTTTTATCCCCCTGTGTGATTGAAGATACATGTTATGCATTATTAAAACTTCGTGTAACTTTTGAGAAAACGGTCAAAAAAGGGTTTGCAGTCATTTCGCCCCAAAACCACTTCGCCCTGAACCATTTCGTCCTGAACCACGGCCTGCGCACGAAGTGGTTTTGGGGTGAAATAGCATTTGTGCGATGTAGTATTTGGACGAAGTGATTTGGGGCGAAATGGTTTGGGGGCGAAATGGCACTTGGGCGAAATGGTTTGGGGGCGAAATGGCACTTGGGCGAAATGGTTTTGGGGTGAATTGAATTTTCGTCTCATGAGACGAAAAATAGTTGTTTTACTCATTTCTCAAAGACTATAGCACTTTATACAAAACCATATTCAGGGGAAGTTTTTTACGGTCATCATGTTTATATTGTGTACATGTAAGTTAGGCGTAAATCTGTGAACATTTCTGATTTTCGAGATACCAATCATGCCTTTAATGTCAACATACAGGTTGTACTACTGTTTTGACGGTAGTGTATACACCAATCCGAGAGCTGAAGTCCTCTTCTCTGTACGTCCGCCATAACTGGGGGCCATCCAGTGCCATGCACTGTGCGTTTTGTGTTGATGATAAGCTGTTACATTATGGTGTCACTTCGAACATTTTTGCGCGTTTATTGTAAGCTTGCTAAGCCTGTGTACGCGAAGGGGGCGGGTTATGCGCTGTTCGATTTAACAAAAACACAGAGCGCCCAGTTCGTGGCAGTGGATGTCCCCCAGTAATGGCGGACGTGCTGGGAAGGAGTCCATAGCAACCTGATTCGTCTAAAGTCGTAGAAATATCAAAGGAAGTGGTATACATTGTATATGCATGGCCAGTGAAGATTTCAGATTAACTGCCCATATCCGGCATTACAAGGCCAGTTGATTCAATAATTTCCTTAATTAGGTTTCTTTTTGTGGTCTATCTCTTACTGGTTTTCTGAGATTCAGCTACAGTGTGTTATTAGGTACATTGGGAGTTCATTGCCCTGTTAGGTTGGTATAGTGTTTGTGGGGTACATGTAATATACATACGTAAAATGCACCAGTGCCAAAACAAAAACACCCTAATTAACAGTGCCACATGTAATACTTGTATAGCTTGGTACCATATCCCCTTCAGTCACAGGAGTTTGAAAAAAAAAAAAGTTCCTTTCAACAAATGTACACATGTGATAAAAGAGGATATACTACATGTTTTTAAAAGTTGAAGTAAGCAATCTGAGTTAGGAATAGTTCTTTTTATATTCCTACATGTACATGTACATGTATCTTAATATCCAACTTTGTGCTTTTAAAACACAAATACCCCTGGGGTAAGTACTAATAAATCTACATTTGCATTTCCAACAAATGCAAATTATGTTGATGTACTGTATGTACATACCGTATGTGTATACATGTACATGTAGAATACCGGTACACTGTATACATACAGCCAGAACTTCAATTAGGCTTACAATGGATGAAAGTCAACCAAATGAGTCGTATTATGAATTGCAATTGACATCATCACTGTGCCCACAACAAGCTACCGGTATTTTGGAGTTAAATAATAACCCACAAAACATCCTTTGTGAGTCTTAAATCTGGTAGTTTAGGGATCAGTTCATGCTCTTCTGTCATTGGCCAGTTTCCCATCCTTTATTATCAAACACACTGTTTGTTTACTCAGTGAGACATTTCAGGTCATCCCAGGGTGCTTGACAGGGTACTTGGGTCAAAGGTCAGTGGGTTTAGAATTCAGGGGAGCATGAGCTGGTTCTTGTCAGAAGAGTTTGCAGGGCAAATGGAGGGCATGGAGGGCAAACCTATGACAACCCATAACCAACTATGGTACCTGTACATGTAGGTGCTTATAATACAAAACATTACAACAAAATAGTCCATTAAAACCAAATGTCAGATGGTGCAAGATACATTATCTCGTGCATGGCACTCAGGCAGTTGCATTGATACCATTAAAGAAAGTGCAAACTAAAAAGGTTTTTTTTTTACAAGAGGCAGATCTTGAAGGTTGACCTGGGGATAAACAGATTGTGTCGTTTCACACTTAAAAGATTTAAACCTTGCACCAACCTGCAGCAACTCTACCCCAACCCATCCCCTCCAACTCTGTGCTACATGTAACTCCGAATCAACCCGACGTCAACTCAAATAATGGTTTTGCCTTGGGTTAAACTCAACCTCGCTTGACAGGGTTAAAATTGTTTGCCGTACATACATGTAGGTTGATAACACTATGGTGAAACCAGCAGGATTGAATTGCAAGAAATGTACTATCTTTGTTTCATGACCTTGTTCAACACAACCAAATATCTTTTATTTGCAAGCTCCTTGTCCATTGTAAACTCTCAAGTTCATCTGCCCCAGAATCTGTTGAGATTCCTTGTAACCAAAACCTTACTAGGGAACTAGTGGCTCTGTTGGCTACTCAAGCTAAGTCAGATTGAGTTACTACAGCTACTGTAAGCCTTTTCTTTGGCCAGTAGGCCTGTAGTGTCTATTCCAGCTAGAATTCCAGCACAATTACTGTTTTGGGAATGCTTTGGTACCACTATCCCTTCTGTAGACCGCATTAAATGTTTGTCGATGTGTGCAATGGCATAAGAATATATATATGTCGGGTAAGGGCAAAAACAAACCCTAATTAACATAAATTAGAACTTGCTCAGAAAAACACAAATTGATACAGTAGCACTTATGAGCTACATTAACTAAAAATAGAAATGGTGCGAGATAAGACTTCATTGCAGATGATGAAGCAGTTGTTGCTACGAAAGCTCCTGCACCTTTTATATTTTGCTCAGATATGTTTTTTGAATGGTATTTTGGATGTAAAACGGGCCAATAATGCTGTTTTGGGAGTGGGACACTCCCATCTTGGCTGCAGGAACAGCCAAGATTACAGTTAAAGGTGTTGTTCAAAGCAATGCCAAAAAGGCGTTCAAGGCTGATGCCCGCAGTAAAAACATGCACATACCGGTAGTTCAAACTGCAAAATTTAAAGGTCTATCATAACAAATGTATTAGTGACCCGCTCTGGAAAAAGGTAGCATAAATCACACAGGCTAAGTCAAGTTTTTGCGACCATAAAAAGAAATCTGTGGCGGATCCAGGCTCATTAAAATACAAAAACACAAAGGAAATTCCAGGTGGAACACGGACATTCCAGGCGATATCTGAGAACTGCCAGGAATTTCCATTGTGTATGAGCGTGGATCTGCCCCAGATTTCTTCTTATGGTCGCAAAAACTCGACCCATAGCCTGTGCGACTTATGCTACCTTTTTCCAGAGCAGGTCACATATCTTTTGGTATGACCTGAATTCCTAATGGGTTATCGAGGAAAGGTACATTTCAAGTGTTAAAGAGACATGGTACTGGTAGCTAATACAATATGGTACCAGATATGCTCCAATCCAGTGTTGGCATTTCCCAAAATGCCAACTGTCTTGGTTGGGGGGTCGGGGAATGAGGGAATGACTGTGATCATGCTGAAAACATAGTTAAAATGTTACCTCAAATTGAGCAAGTACAGGTCCCCTTGGAGTACATACTTGGGCAAAATATCCTTGGAATTTCCCAGTGTAAATTTATAAATCAGTTCTCTCAGCAGGAAAACATGAATTCCAGCGTGTGTACCGGTATGGCGGACTAGCATAAAAGCATAGCAAACTAACCGTAAGAAGCATTGGCAATGTTTTTATTAAAGTTGTTTATAGATTTAAGGCCTGTCCGCATTGGACTTTTTAAAGAAAAACTTACCGAGACGATGGGTACTTTTCCATTTTTAATCCAGTGCGGACAGCCTAGGACGTTTTCCTCACAGTAACTTTTCCTGAGTCCAGTGGTTACTTTTTCTGGCCAACTGCTGCCAAGAAAATTTTCCCGAGACGATAAGTCCAATGCGGACACATCGAGTCAGTAAAAGCACTCTGGAAGCGTACGTCCGGGCCGTGACGGTCATACTGTGAAGGGACACTGCTCATGCTCTCCCACGGTCTTAGTAAATTTTCCCGTGTCTTCGTAATTCAGTGATTTTAGTGCATCGTTTCACTCAAAATTCCTTCCACATCGCCTTTTGTCAAAGCGACGTGCGTCGCAGATATGCGCGCACAAAAAGGCTCCGTGTGTGAATTCACCATTACAACAAACGCGCAAATTGTTCGAAGTGACGACACAATGAGCATCATCACATAACGCATGTACATGTAGTTCATTCACTGATAGCGTCCCAGCTATGGCGGACATGTAGAGATGGTTTCTATGGTAATGGAATGGTCTATATGAGTACCTGAAGAATACATGTACCATGTTCTCTCATTCCATCTCTGGTTGTTTCATTTCAGTGGGGATAAGGCACCATATACATGTACCAAATATTACGTTTGTTACTTTGCTTGGTTCCATAACCACACAACACCAAGAGAAAACCTGCCTGTTCAGAGAGAATTACGTGCATACATTAATTGAAAAAAAATGTGCAATTTTGATAGCTGCAATTTGGATGTTGTGCCACATAGACATTTATTGCCCAAACATGGTCTTGGTTTATACCCTGTGTGTATTAACAGTCTCACAGGTTTGAGAGCTGGATGCAAGGAGGATGCAGCTCCAGCATCCTTAGGGATACCTCTGGGAACCAAGTTCATCTCAAGGTGTATCATATTTTATCCATGTACATGTACGCATAAAGTAGACCCTGTCTATACCCAGTGTCTGACATTTATACAGAGTAATGACATATCCAGCTGTATTCATATTGTGCAGTACATGTACTTGCCATGTATGTACATGTAAGTGTTGTAGTTGTCAAGATTGGTTTTGGTCTGGACATCTTTGTGTGGTCTCGGTCTTGATTTTTCTTAGACAGGCTGGTCTTGATCTTAGTCTCAAAACTACTGTTGTCAGAATTGTGGTCTTAATCTTGGTTTCGGACTATCAGTCTTGGACCCCGTTCTCACAAGAGAAATCATTTCGTTCGACGAAGAGATTTCCTGATGTGAACGCACGTCTCTTCATTCGATGAAGATTAGAATCACTTCATTCTGATTAAGATGATGCAAAGTTGTAATGCAAACGCTCACTTCGTTCATCGAAGCGATTTGACACGTAAAGAGATCTTCATTAGCATTTGTCTAATGTGAACAGTACGTACTGCTCTTCATTTGATCTTCTTGGATCTTCGTTAAGTGAGATGTGAACGCACGCTTCATTAACTAACTAATCTTCGTCGAACGAAGCGATTTATTTTGTGAGAACAGGGTCTACCGTGTATGTCTCTGCCTACATATGTACTACGTACAGTATGTGTTGTCCTGAATACAATCTACTGTATGCATACGAGTACTTTTTACTTTTAATCAACAACTTGGGCTGATTTTGTACTTGTAAAGTGCTTCATAACTTACGGAATGCACAATACAGTATCTACGGTAATTAGTGTACAGTATTTGGTGAACCGTACATACCAGTACATGTACATGTACATGTACATGTACATGTACATGTACAATCCCATTACAATTGATAGTCATACCGGTACCTCTGCCATTTACCCGTAGGTGAAGCGTTGTTAAATTTGTAAAACGGTTTTACATGTACAGTGCAATTTTAGATGTGATAAGTATTACGTACACGTGTATAATATTGGGTTATGATGAATTCCCTAGACATGGCAAGTTTCATTGACTGTGTACAAGGAGCAGATTGGTCCCCATGGCGCCATTGACAGTTAATCGCAATGTCTCCCTGTGTGTTCAAATCCCATTATGTGCATATCAGCTGGAGGATTTTCCAGTCTTGTTCATTTTATGGTTTACATGCACTTTACCCTACATTTGTATGTTTGCCAGATGCACGCAGAGTGCACTGCTGGATTTTGCATTGCTTAAATTTTTGTTTGTACACATGTACTGGTACATTATATTGTGCTAGCATGTTGTAATGAAATTACAGAATCCTTACTTTTGGCCTGCTGTCCTATAACATGCAGTTACCACATTCAGGCAAAGCTTACAGTATTGACAAATGTTGGTAACTGTTTTGATTTTGGTTTATTGATCAGGTGAAAAGGGCAGAGTTAGAACAAAGTAAACAAGCAGGGTTTCCCCTAAAGTACTGCTACTACTAGTACTAGTACTACATGTACCCTTTCAAGATTGGCCACTACTCTTAAGCAATCATGCAGAGCTTCCAACAATATTGTTTTTGAGCAATCAGTCATACAACTGATTGTACAATGAATGAACTACATGTACCAGTAGAAACCTTGCCTCCCTCCTGCTCCATCCATTGTTTGTTTGTATCAGATGTGAACAGATGAACAAAAGGTGTACAATAATACATCTGATGCCACATGTATTTTTTACCAAGGATGCTTGAACCATTTTCTGGGGGAAACACTTAACAGACATGGAGGTGCACAGCATGCTCCATAAAAAATGGTCCTGCCTCCCCTTGTGTGTCCTCCTTTCCAAATGAGATTTTAGGTTTCAAAACTAAAGTGTTTGGAGGAATCGGTGTTACCCTTTCCAAACTGTTGTAACTCCCCCCTCCCCTCCTTTGAAAAGTCTGGTGATGCCGCTGTACACCAACTACTTAACACCAACATATACACATGTACACATACTCTTCATTGGTGGGTTGGTAAAGAGGTTGTGTTCATGTACATGTTGGTTGTTTACGGTATGTGCATAATTTGTCAAGAATACATGTACCATGAGCAGTAGTTTGTATTTGCCTTGTAAAATACACAAGGCAAATACCCAAGGATTGTACATGTACATTGTACATGTACATTGTACATGTACATTGTACATGTACATTGTACATTGTACATGTACATTGTACATGTACATTGTACATGTACATTGTACCTGTACATTGTACCTGTACATTGTACATGTACATTGTACATGTACATTGTACATGTACATTGTACATGTACCTGTACAAACCCAAGGATTGTTCCCCTATGACCACCCAGAGGCCAGCTTTGTCCATTTTAATAAAACACACTCTGTGAATGCAACACATTGAAGTGAGATTTACCTGTGAATTTCAGAGTGACAGATTTAAGTTGTACACAAATGTACGACCCCATGGGGCTGGTCCATTGTGTTTACCATACTGGAACTGCACAACTAGGGACGTTAAAATGACAACAGTTGTCCTGGACTTGTTTGAAATTCTTTAAGGTTTTGACAAAGAGTAACAGAGTAAACTTGCAGAAAAACTGGCAGGACATTTAAGCATTATACTTTATACCGGTAGTAAACGCTCATTGTAGCACTTTTCAAGTGACTGAACTTACCGTATGAACCCAATAACCAAGGCATGTACATGTAATGAACAGAGCGGTGACTGGGTCTTTAGGCCTACATTGTGAGAATGTGTTACATGTGTAACAAGAGTTCACCTTTCTTTTATTAAAAAAGACATGTACTATTTTGGATTTGCTTGAATCTAGGCCTATTTAATTGGAATCTGAATGTGAATTGAAAGTGGTTTTACAGTAGAAAATATTAATTTTTATTTCCATAAACGCCAAGGTTAATGCAAACTCATTCTACAGCTAATTTTCATTGACGTACCCCGGTATGTAACCCGGGACACCAAATTCCTATTCAATATCGTGGAACAAATTATGAGCCTTTATGGTCTTTTGTTTCGAATATTTGTCGGTAATCAGAGAACAAAATATTCAAGAAAATGATGCTGTCCGCTATAATCACAGGCCACAGTCTATTACTAAGAATATGTGATCATGAGTGGCGATATTTGAAGCACAAAGTGTTGTACAAAACTGGGACACCAAATGTTTTGGACCCCTAATTTTGGGAATTACCCTTATAGAAATATATCAATTTGAATACAGTGCTGACTTTGGGATATGGGTATTGCACTGCACCTGTTCTCTTACTCCTCCTCCTCAATCCATTGAAAACCCACATCATCTAGTATCAAAGCCTTACTGCCCATAGGCAATGCAAAATACACCTCAACCATCATCTCAAGCAGTCATTCTGAGGCAGTAATCGGCCCAACTGGTTCTTATTATGTTATGAAAACAGGTCATTGATCCTAGAAGTAGAGAGGAAGACCTCGGGCATTGTACATATGTAAATATTATTGAAAACCTCTGAGGTTCTCAAATGGTTCATTGTTAGCAGAAGCTTTCAAAAATAAATTCAAGCATTACATGTACATATTGTACAATATTAGGGAAATTTGCTATGAATTAAGACCCAGAGACTTGTGGTGGGTTTGTGATGGACCTGCTTACAACCCTGTCTTGAACATATCAATTAATATGAAGACCTGTGAAAGAATGCCTGACCTACATGTATGCGTGCTGGTAAATTTGAAAAATAATTGTGGGCATGGTCCAGATAGTAATAAAATATCTTGAAATCACACTGAACTAGCTCCTGCCTGTGATGTATTCTTATCAAGCAAGAGTTCTCTGAACTTTCACGGCCGTGTCTAACCGACCGTCAATGAAGCTGACCTACATGTACTTGTGCAGGATTGTAAACGAATCGGGAATCAATATATGGCTGGATGATGTCATAACAATAATATTTACCTACGGACCTACAGGCCGTAGTGCTCTTACTATGGCACGGTGGACGTGGCAAACAGGACAGATTACAAATGGCCTGTGCGCAGATCCCGCGCCGCCGCCGGGCGTGTGACCCAAATATGAAAGTGTTATGAAATACTGTGATATTTGATGCTCCGCAGTGGAATGGAATATTATTGGATTTGTGCCGAATGGCTGAGCTGCTCTATTGGCGATGACTAAGGAATTTTCTCTTGATTATGAATGGTGTTGTGGTAGCTTAACGAAGTTAAGGATAACAAATTGTGCTTCTTGTGCATCTGCACAGTCTGGCACATGTTCAGACATTAGTACAAAATACATACATGTACATGTATCCCTTCAAAATTTAATTTTACATGTATAGCCCTACTGTACTACATTTAATGATTTCAAAAATAATACAAAATAAAAAAGTAAATAAAATTTAAAAAGTTCCTTTTTAATGCTCAGGCTGCCAGGCCAGTCACCTACATGTATGTATGCATTGTTCTTGTTAAGTTTTTCCCTTTGTTTTATTATGACATCTTGCATTGAAATTTTTTTTATGGAATAAAAGTGGGTTTGGCCAGTTTTAAACATACATTGTACGGTACGTTTAAAACCGAATAGGGGCCTCGACAAGTTTTAAACGTATTGTTTAAGATTGGCCAAACCCACTTTTATTCCCATTCATACATCTACCTTTTTGTGTAAAACTCACCAAATTTGCTTGTCGTTTTGCCATATTCTGCATTGCGTCGCGAGTTCGTTCAAACTGCAAGCTGTGCGTCGAGTTGTTTTTTTCTGATCGCGTGCGTTACGCGTAATGCAAGCGCGTTATACCGTACGCGCACGCACGCGATGGGGTTCTTGGCACATTTTGCTTTCATTGCGTGCAGTTTCTGTGTGTGTTCCATACGTGCAGACTAGGGCACAAACGCAGGCCAGGCAAGAAAGTGTTTAAAAATAACTAACCGATCTTTATCGTCCGTTTAAAACTGGCCACGTGACGTGCTCTCAACCAAACTGTCTAAGGTATTTTTGAATTTAAAATAAAATTCATGTTTGTCATTTTAAACCTCAAGAAAATGAAATGCTATACGACACATTTTTAAAAAAATTGAAGTTCTCTTTAGTCTTCATAGGATATTTCCACCCATACCGGTACTGTCCAAATTGTCCAAAACAAGTACTTGACTTTTGGTTTTGATTCAAGTGCATTGTTACCATATGTTTGTTATTTGCACAGTGAATTGTTCATTTCACAGTATCTGAGTTTATATTCCACACATGGTAATCATTGCACATGGATTGGATCAGGTGGTGGTCATGTGTATCGTATCCAATTCTGAGTCATAATGTAATATGTGGTATAGAGTCACATCTGTTGTTGTTGGTGCATGGAGGTTTCTCAAGCAATGTGCACGGTAGCAATCTTGAAATGAGGTCTGCAAGTACATGTACATGAGGACAACAGAAAGTCACACATGTACCAGTATTTGTACATGTATGTAATTGTTAGCATCCATATACTGGGTAGTGTTTAATCACTGTGGAAATGAAATGTGAGAAATATGGTCTTCATCAGGATCTGAACCCAAAGTCTCTACCACACCCATAACACCAGACACATGTTTTACCAGGGGCCAATTTCATGTACCGGTACCAGTACATGTAGCAGAAAGGTTGTGCTAACGTTACCACTCATTCACGGCCACAATGTGCTGAAAGCATGCGCCTGCTTAGAATGAGCATTGTTCTGTCACAGTCATTAGAAAATGTTGCTGGAGCCTGATCCATTAGCACAAAATCGGCCCCAGATGAGTTACCATATGGATGCAAGTGATATTCATTAGGTTTTTCCATCAGAACCTAACTTATGTTTTGAAGTACATGTATACTTATGTACAGTATGTACATGTATAGTGTTGCATAAAATGCACAACTCAGCAAAGTGATAATTGCTCGGAGCGTGTGTTAAAAATATTTCACTTTTTGTCACTTACATGTACGTGATGAACGAACACATGATTACCGTAGTTCGCTCAATATAATAACTATTGGTTGTTTGATTGTTTATTTAACTATATTAGTGTTTTGTATGTGTTTTAATTATTTTTACCCTGTAAAGAATGTTGTAATTCGGCTTTTGGCCGCGACGACTTCGGTTTTAATAAATCAATTCAATTCAATTCAATTCAATTCAATAAAAGGCAAAGTGTGCACTGAAAGGAGCCAACAAATGAACAACGTTGGTTGTCCTGCTACGGTACATGTATGCTCCCTGATTGGACCATGATCTCGACCAGACAATCATTTTGTCCTATTCTTGAGACCCCAGGCTGTTTATGATGAGTCACCCACCCTAGGGAGACTGCATACATTTACTGGTACAGGAAAACCTGCATGTAAAGTGATAGTCCCAATTAGCTGGTTTATACCATGTAGTCATTAGGCCCTACGTGTACGTACACACGTATGCCCATGACTTTGGCAGTTCAGTTCTGCTCAATGTCATCGATCGTGTGTGTCTGTAATTGGTCCTTTATCAATATCATCACATGGAACATTGTGTTAACATACTACACTGTAGGTACATCGAAACAAGTGAAAGCTTCTTGAAATTGTTTGCCTACATGTACTAAATATCCTTGTTATGGTAAAAATAATGCATCTGACCAAACCAGGGGCATAGGAGATGCTTTGGGATTCAATTAAGTATTAAAGTACAGTTTTAAAGCCGACATTTACTGAGCAACATTTTGGTCTTTGTAGGGGGTTCCGTTGAATGAGGGGGTTGAATGAGGGGTTGGCATGGTTGGGGTGGATAGAATCAGGCCAGTGACCTCTGTTCGTTTTCAGCCATGTTTTATTTGAAGTAAAAAATAAAGAAACTTAAAACTTCCAGCAAATGTACATGTAATTGCAATCTAAGGAGGCTTTTTCAGTCTTAAAAAAAAGGTCAGTCATCCAAGTTCACTGTGTCACCCAAGTCCCGAAGATAAGGGGATTAGTACTGTCGTAGATCACAACAAAATGAGACAAAAGAAGACAAGCCTTTCCGTTTCTACAAATGTATTATTACGACCTAATTATTTGACGTATTTACAATATTTACAAATAAATAATGAAAGAGTAAAGGGCCACTTTCTTGACCAAATAAACAAAATAAATCATGATTTGCGTATAACTTCCGCAATCAACTGAAATAACTCAATTTAACTTAAAGAAACAAAACTCTCAAAAAATGAACGAAATTAAACTGAAAAAGAATAAAGTAATAAATGTACCGAGTACCACCTTAAATAAATTAGAGAACAGACTACGGTAGTCTCTTGTCGAAATTAATCAAGTACAAACATTATTTATCAGATGATAAATAAATCAAAGAAACTAGTACTTAAATAATAATAAAGTCAGTGCTTAAACCAAAAACCTGTCGATTTGACTCAATGAAATGCGTGTAAAACTGAAAGATAACGAACCGGTTTCTGCGTGCTCGCAACTTTAAAGCAATCAACAAAATAGAAGCAACTCAAAATATTGCAAAATCTTTGCTCAAATCAACAGAATTATAAGCAGCAAATCAACTGAATCAGCAGCAAAATAGCAGTATTATGACCTTTTTCCCCTTGAGAGCCCCAGGTACGGTAGCGGTTAACGTCCTGTCTTGACGGTCTAACCTGTCTTGCGTCCTTAGCTGTCCTCACTGGGAACGCCTATGTACTGGCTCACTAACATGCGGGAAACTTGCAATTTATATATATTTTGAAATAATCTGCTGCAATTCACTTTGAAATAAGCAAAACAAATTAAGAAACAAAAAAAGTTGAGAAAATTTTTTGTGTACAAAACTGGCTGAAAATAAGTATTTAAGTCTAAAAAAAAAAGATCACGTAAATTTGGTGTTTCCTATCAAATCTGCACTCACTGATATAATAGTGAAAGACATTTTAGGTGAAAAAAGCTAATGGTCAACTGAATATCTCAATTCTTACCCATGACACTTTCACCTCCAAGTCTAAGAAGATTCACCTGAGCTGAAAAGGTAATTGGGTTTTGATGAATGAAAACTTTTGGGTTTGAGACTGAACTAATGGAACTAGAGGGATAAAAATATCTATGCCAGAGGCACTTTTATGCGCCAGATTGGACCATTTCTACCAAATAAATGCAAAAGCTCCGTATCGTGGGGGAAACCCCCTCCCACACCCTTTATCCTTCCCTCGGTCGCGATTGTCCCTCGGCCCCGCGCAATCAATCGCAGAATCTCACTCTGAACTTTAACTCAATGTTGGCAGCCCTGGATGCACTTGTTTGTATCTATAGCCATACGTACGGCCGGTTGCGTGTAGTTGTATGCAGCAACCCCGAGTGAATTTCAGTTTCAATGTCGTGTGTTCAAAGACCTGTAAGAAAGTGCGTACATGTATTTTATGGATATATGACATCCCTGTATTTAATACTACATGTAGTCCTTTACTCGGTGTGTGCTGCGATAACTGTCGACCCTAAAACATAAATACCATTGAGTTTTCTTCAATGAATCCGTGCTTTCCATGACAGTCCTCATTGCTTCTTTCGTTGTGTGTCGCCGTTTTTTGCAATGGCTTGTGAGCAAATAGCAACAGTATCTACATGTAAGGGGGCGGGGTTAACTGGGCAATCTCGGCACTATGCATTATCAGAATTGTACCTGTACATACAGTACTGTACATGTACATTTTGCAATCCAAGTCTTCTCAAGAAAGATAACTCTTCAAAGTCACAGAATTATCCAAGATTTTAGAGTAAGTACACAGTCAAATTGTGAAGTTACAAATTACCAGGGAAATACATAAATAATTCATCTTACACTACAAACATGCGTGAAACAAAGTGCACTACTGTCTCACCTTTGTAAAACTTGCTAATGTCGCTACATGTACATGGTGTACATGTATTATCGCAATGCTCCTTCCGCTCTGCCTCTTTGACTTCTAACTATCTGTAGAGGACTGACGATACTCTACGTTGATTGACTCTCCAGAAGGATGCACACTGTGGACCAGCTGTGCTGTGTTACTAGAGGTTGTACTCATAAAGCTCTCTAAACAAGTTACATACACACTTATAATTGGTCTTAATATGAACATGCATTCCTCAAGTATGTACCGGTAATCATACCAAATGGCATTGTGCACAGTGCCTTACCAAGTCAAATCAATCATCGCTATGTACAATTAAATCCACACTCGGCAAGCTCTCAAAGCCAGGATTGGGCAGGCAAAGTTTGGCACTTGGCATTATGGGTAATCAGCGGATAATGAGGCTCTGGTGGGTACATATGGGACATGTACGTGATGATGATGATGATGATTTGGCAACTACATGTAGACCATCGTACCCTTCAATCTGTTTGTCTAGGGCAATAATTTATTGGACGGATTGGCCAATTACGGCAGGACTAATAACTCGGTGGCTCGTGCCTGATAACTGACATGCAGACGCCCTCACTCCCAGAGGCGTAGGAACAGAGAATCCCAAAGTGGTGTTGCTAGATTTGTGGTATCCCATTGGAGTATGCAGCATGGAGTGACCGTGTGTTTATTGTTTAGGTTTGCCATAAACATATACACAAGATTTGGCATTGCAGCTGGGGCTGGGTACACATGTGCTGTACTGTCGAATCATGTGCGAGGATTCTACAGTTTACAGTGTGTAATCTCCTTGAATGCCTGTAGTTGGGAAGCAGTTGACCATGTGCGCTTTGATATTTCCTGATCAAGACAACCATAACGGATATATTTTGATTCTTATCTGGAGTAATATATTGGAATGAGTTACCAGTGCGACAAATGTAGGTATCAAATTTTATTAAGTAGATTTTTAAAAGTTTTAAATGCCTGATAACAGTACTGTAGGTCATTATTGATTGATATTGTTTATTGTTTGGTTGTGCTGTTTCAGGTGCATTCCACTGTGATGGGCTGAGAGCCTCGGATGTCCTTCCTGTCCTGAGGGAAAAAGTTGCTTACTGCTCAGGTATGACGAGATGATGTTAATTTGTTTGTGCATCTACGGCAACCAAGGCCTTGTATGCCATCAAATATATACAATGCTAGCCAAACTTGAGATGATGAAGAAGATGCAGTTTTAAAAGTGGAAGGAATCCCAAAAGAAATCTCTTGGGGGAAACCCACATGGTGAAGTAGGGACTGCAAACTCAATCCACATACATGTATGTACATTTAAACGCCCCAGGAATCGAATCTGGGATGCCACATACAGGTGAAAGGTGAGGCAAGAACTACCACGCCAACCCGACTGCCCTTTGTCAACCTGATGGGGTTTGTAGATGGATCCAGGAGAAGGGGAGGGGAGGGGGCGGGGAGGGGGGTAGGGAGGGGGATAGGGAGGGGAGGTTAGGAGTTTGTGAACAATTCTGGAAATTGTAACTTTTGAAAGCACTTTAGTGCTGTTGCTTCATTCATAGAAAATGTTTGGCTGCCATACATTCTAAATTGTCTGTTTTTTATTTGAATGTGCATACAGTACTGTACATGTACATCTACCGCACAAATGTATGTTGTGGGCACTCCCATTGGAAAGAAAGTGTCTGCAGAAAGACTACAAAAAGATACCAAGACCAAGACCAAGACCTGGCTTTTATAAATTTGAGCCTTGAATATCCTGCTATCAAGTTTCAAAAATAACATCATAATGTTGGTGTTGTGTTATTTCATAGGAGGAAGAGACAAGCGAGGTGGTCCCATCCTGACATTTCCTTCTCGACCCAACCTAGACAAAGTCAAGCCAGAGGACCTGCGTAGAGTGGTCTACTATCTCAGCACAATACCAAGGTGGGTAGGCCTACATGTACATGTTTGCTTTCATTCATTTCAGCCGATTGGTGAGACATAAACGGATGTATTGTCCGTGCATTTTGGGTGTGGCACCTTGAAACAAATGTTTTTCTTGAATTGATATTTCTCTAGAAACATGAAAGTTATTCGCTTTCAAATGAGACAGCAACAAAAGAACTTGACCAACATTTAGTTATCGAACAATTACTGTCAATATTTTGAATTTGCTGAGAACCACGGATAATATAACTTTAAAATATTACTCACAAAAGTGCCAATTCACAGTGAAGTAAAATTATTTAAACATTTTATTTTTATAATGATTCAATCCATTCCAGTGTACTACATGTATGCCTAAAGGAGCGTGTTCAGATGCAGTTTTAAAAGTGAAAGGAATCCCAAAAGAAATCTGCATTACCCCATACCGGGGTATCCTGCGGGATACTCATGGCGTGCTTTACAACATGCTACCTACCAAATGCTCAAATTGCTCAGCTTGTGGCTATGCTTGAATCCTTTTTGGCTCAACTTAAGCTCAGTTTCTATGCGAAAGTGAACGCAAAAGCAAATTGATGTCGCAGCATAGTTTTCGCATGGCATGCAAATTTGCAAAATGATTGACAAGGCTTACAATGTACATTTGAAAGAAAAAAAAGAACAATTGCTTTCCAAATGTGTTTATGTAGCATTGTCGGGTTTGAAACAGTGAATGACCTAATTTCAAGGTAGAGCCATTTGTCAAGACCATAAAGACCATGGAGCTAGAGATACAACTAAGTGAATAATGTTAGTCTGTGTTGAAAGACTAAAGTGGGAACTGATAGTAGAAATATACACATGTACATGTATGTACATGTAGGGCCTACAAAGTGAGTTGTGGTCATTTCTTGCGTGTGGAAGAAACATCTCAGCAGATCACAGAGGTTTTCATTAAGGATCAAGACACTGTCAGAGTGACCAGTCATTTCCAGATCCATGTGCTTCATGTCAGAAATCAATCAGAGTTTGTATCAATAAACACAAGGGCCCTTCAATCTTGTTAGGAGTGTTTACAAATCCCACTTCTATCTTGTAGTGGTTATTTGAACAAGAATAATTATCCCATCAGGGGTTCCTAATCCCATGATTACTACATCCATACCCTCCATTCCTCTGGCATCTTGCAGCCTGTTTACACTTGATCCTGAGCTCTGGATCGAACACCGAGCTCCGGATCACAAACTGGGTGTAATGGCTATCGGGACCAAATTGGTTCCGGATCAGACCCCGAGATTTTGGTCTCGCGTTGGCGGAGGGTTCGATTCCGCATCTGCTCCACACAGCCGTTGCGGGGAAAAGCCCGCGAAATTCAAGCGGCCTTCTTGCACACTGTACCGTATCGGTACATGCACACATGGTTCTGTACATGAACACAGATCTATTGTGTTCATGTACAAAACAATGCGTGCATGTAAAGTGTGCAAGCTCGCTTGAATTTCACGGGCTTTTCCCCCCGCAACGGAGCATGACCTTTGACTGCAACTTCTGGTGCCACGCTCCAGATCAACTACAGAATGTAAACGCTGCACTCCGAATCATTGCGGTTAGCACTGACGCATTCTTATCAGTACCAGTGTAAACACGGTTTTGGTAGGGTACATGTATATTGTAGCCTTGTGATACACATTTCTTTTGATTCAAATGCAAGTCATAACAGCAGCAGCTGCTACAATGAAGTAAGTGCTAGAGTGTTAACAAATCAATAATTTTAATTTGTGCAACAAGCAATAAAATTGCCGCTTTTTGAGATAGTGGGAAACCCCACTATATCTCTAGGTAGAGGGTACACATTTTAAAATTCTTTTTCAATCATGATTCTCATATAATTTTACAAGAAAAGATGCAGATGGTAAAAACAAGAATGGGTTTGACATTTAAAAAAAACACAAAGATGATCAATTTGCACAAGCCCTAGTTTTGGCAAGACCTTGCTGGCTGAATTTAATCAAAGTTTATCAACAAGCTTGGAAATGTCGGTAATAATGTGAAGCACCATATGATACATGTGGTACATGTGTGCAACATAAATATCCACATTATGGTGAATAAAAATGCTTATTTTCTGTTTTTAACCCTAACTTCCAAGGGTTTATGTAAAATTGTAATTATTTTGAAGGATTGAGGAGTGTTAGGGTTAAGTTTTATTAATAATACATACATGTACAGTAAACTCTAGTTAGAGTGCTCTATGAGGGACCAAACTATTGTGAGTATATTTAGATAGCTTATTAACAAATGCATCTAAACAATTGAGGGAAGAACAGCTTGGACTTACAGAAAAGGGAGCCTTGAATAAGAAAGATCTTTATAATATGGAAGGGCGCCATAAGGAGATCTGGTACTGTACATGTGGTACATGTATATAATTTAGTCCAAATATGCCAAGTCTTCTACTCTTCTTGAATGTTGAAGTCAAGTAATGTACATTGTAGAAGGTACACGTAGGATCAAACGTTAACAAGCATGAAATGTGGAACGTGTACGAGCCTCATGAATTTTTCATAGCGTTGACCAACACCATCAGTCATCAGGCTAATATACAGCCTAGGTCACTTACTGTAGGATGGTTCTTGTGCACTGTGTAGTCATGCGTTGAAATCACTTCATGATGCGTGCAACCATTGTAATTAGGAACAGTTTGGAGTTTTACAATATGAATGAAGTGTTTGGCATTAAACAACAGTGCCAGAAATAGGCACACTGTAGTAGGCCTACCTGTACCTACATTGTATCACAAGTTCAGTTAAAACAAGGAAGGGACAACACTTGTTTGAAGTTATCAATGAAATTAATCAAAAATATTACTGATGATTGAGCAACTGAAACGCTGCCTAATCAACAGATTAATTACTCATTTCTCTGTGATTAGCCTGTTCATCAATGCACTGCACTGTTGGTACATGTAACTTAGAATCCACCATGATAAATTAGTTTTCCTTTATCCATGGTGTCTTTGTATACCGGTATTTGCCTCTTGACTAAATTCGGACATGATTGAGCAACCAAAATTCTGCTCGGTAATCTACAATGATTAAGAGGCTAATTACTCAGCTCTTGGTGATTAGCCCTTTCATCAATGTCCATACAGTACATGTGTACATGTATACGTGTACTGTACTGTTGGTAACCCTATGTACATTCACTGTGATACATGTATTAATGACCTCCTTTACCCATAATCTCTGTGTCTTTGCCTCCTGCAGTGATGAAGCCAGGGATCTTGGATTCAGTGTCATCATTGATATGAGAGGATCCACCTGGAGTAACATCAAACCGGTCCTCAAAGTATTACAGGTAAAACAAATCATATTTCAAAAGGAAAAAAAGAAATATGATGCTGGGAGGAACACAAAAGGCCTTTTCCCACTAGACCAAATGTCGGGGGTGACACCGGGGTGACACCGGGGCGACACCGGGGCGACACCGGGGCGACACCGGGGCGACGCCGGGGTGACGCCGGGGTGACGCCGGGGATGACACCGGGGTGTCACCGGGGATGACACCGGGGTGTCACCGGGGATGACACCGGGGTGTCACCGGGCTGTCACCGGGGTGACACCGGGGTGACACCGGGGTGAAAATAAGCCCTGATTCCAACTTCAATTTTGGCCCCGGGGCGAGAAAACGGTAGTGTGAAAAGGGGAAGGGGTGAGTTCTCACTTGCTCAAAGAGGGGCAGGGATAAAGTGCCAGTCTCCAAGGCTAGTATCGGAACAAGAATTTTGAATTGACGGTTAAACTTGGGGCAGCCCCGAGATGACTTCGCCCTGGGGATGGTTGTTGTAATGGGAAAAGGCCTAAACTGAAGGAGTCGAGCAGAAAGAGCAAGGTATGGTAGGCGTAGGAGGGTAAAACACTCCATAACAGACTGGCAGTTCCCCCCCTGTTGTAGCCAGTATAATTCCATCAAACCATTTCTCAAAGTGTACATGTACAGATAAAACACTCCTGCACACCACCAATAACAGACTGACAGCTGATGTAGCTGTAGCTGTAGTAGAATTCCAGCTGATGTTCAGTGTTATGTTTGTTATTCTGTCCAATGATAACCCCCTATGCCCCTTGGCATTTTCAGAAGGAGTTGTCCTGATTCAGCCAGAATATATCACTGTGCATTAATACACTGACCACATTGGCCACACTTAGTAAAGGCTTTCCACTTTTCACTGGGTTGATGCAGGGTTGAAAATGAGTGGCATTTCACACTTAAAGGTTTTGTGAGGTGGACATTATCACCCAGCTGTTTTTATACAGAAATCAAAAGATCAAAATGTTGCAGACAAAGGGGCAAACTCAAATTTGTTTTCATTTCAGAAAGAAGTGACATTTTCTCTACTTCAAAAATGTCTTGTCAGGCGAGGGCGCTGTTTGTTGCTGGTCATGGAGGGAACCCACAGTGGAAAAACAAAGAAAGAACATTACATTTCAAACAGTAGCAGTAGCCCACTGATCCATTTTTGACCCAAACAAACTTGTTAGGGTTGTTGCAAATGACATACTAAACAAACTCAGTAAACTTATATAGTTCATGATATCAAGAAGCCACTGAAAATGACATTAACTTTTGTACACAAGTCTATGGAGAATTCCTCTGTTTTTCCTGAGATGACATCACGGCTTTGCTCATGAATATGGAAATTCTCATTAACATAAAAATAGAAAACGTGCAATTACACCAAAACGCAACTATCAAATTCTCTGAAATTGACCGAAATGTGTAAAACACATCCTCTACTAATATTTTATGTAATAAAAACCCTATTTCACACGTCCTTTAACAATTTTAATTCTGCTCCACCCCAAGATTGGTTGCACCATGAGTTCAACTCAACTCTGCTCCACACCAAGGTGGGAATTTTCAACCTGGGATGAAATTCTTGCCGCTGGTTAAATACATACGACCATGTGAAATCAGCTGTAAAGGGTGCATAAAATAATACATGGATATCACAACTGGGCATACGGTAGTTTTAAATACACGTCATTGCCTTGCATTGCCTTGCCTTCTACCCTCAACATCTTTGCAAAAACTCAATAATGTCTACAATATTTCAGAGTATTCATTGTGAGAATGTGATACGGGTATAGGTCTATGTGACATAAAAACGTTGCCATGTGCACATGAAGATATACATTTCAACTCGAAAACTTGACTGGAAATTAAAAACAAAATTTATTTGAAGTGCCAACCGAGTGCTAATGACTCTGCAGGCTCATTCTGAGTACCGTAGTAAAACCATGGAGCTATGGTAGAACTGTCACATTGCGAAGACAAAGGCCATGTTCACTAATAGAAGTGACATTCTGTTTGTTTTATGAGCTTTTTTATGCACAGTCTAATTTGACAAATTGCTCATGAATTTGCTCCAAGAGATTCATTTTGAATGGAAATGGAATATAACTCAAGAGGCCTGCTCATCAACCTGTCTTGAAATCTATACTCTAAGGGATGTACATGCAGGAAACCCCATGTTAACATCTGTCAAAAATTTGTACACAACCAAGTGGAGCAGAATGGGTAATGTACACGTATTTCCTTTGTTGTTTGGGGGTGAGGAGGGAGGGAAGGGTAAGAAATAAACGGGCCTTTATTTGAAGCAGTTTTTGAAAGTACATGTACATGTATGTAACAGGCCTTAACGTTCAGAAAATGAGGGGCAAGCCACCCTGGCCTTGATTTTTGTCTGAATTTCAAAGTGAAATTTAAGAGGATAGGGCATGCTGGCCAAGTTCACCTCAGAAGGTGTACATGTACGTATCTTGAAGGGGTATTGGGGCCATCAAGGAAATTGTTGAATTGAAATTGTAGAATTTATAAATATTGATTGTGCAAGCTCAAGTTGTCTGCGGTGAGACAGTGGGTGTATGTATAATAAGTGATATTGAAGGGCTTCATATACAAATGGCAGAATCCACTCAAGATACATGTAGTGAGCCAGAGAATACGTGTATGTAAATAAAAAGGAAAAATGAAATCCATTGGAGTTGTTTCAAGCTTTGTGAAATGAAAATGAACAACCAGCTGGTTTGACACACAAATCAAGGGATAATACCAGCTGGTTTTATACACAAATCAAGGGATAATACCAGCTGGTTTTACACACAAATCAAGGGATAATACCACCGCAAACAAAGGGGCAATGCCAAATTTGTTTCTATTTTTAGAAAGAGGTGACCTTTTCTCTACTCCAACATTTTCTTGACAGGTGAGGGCGCTGTTCATACCGGTAGCTAGTCATGGAGGGAACCCACAGTTGAAAAACAAAGAAAGAACATTACATTTCAAACAGTAACAGTAGCCCACTGATCTATCTAACAGTAGCCCCCTGCTCAAACAAACTTGTTAGGGTTGTTGCAATTACATACATACATGTACAGTGTGTACATGTTCTAAACAAACTCAGTAAACTGATACAGTTCATTATACCAAGAAGTCACTAAAAATGACACCAACTTTTGTACACAAGTCTATGAAAAATTCCTCTGTTGTCCTGAGAAAACATCACAGCTTTTCTCATGAATATGGAAATTAATTATCATAAAAATATAAAATTTGCATTTACAGCAAAACGCAACTGTGAATGTGTACGGTAATACACATCCTCTACAGGGCATAATTTACAGCAAAAAAAATGTATAGCAATTTTGCTATACATTTTTGATTTTGTGTAGCAGTTTGGAAAGTTTGTGTAGCAGTTTTGAAATGTTGTGTACTACTAGTAGGCCTACTACTACTAGCAATTGCAGTTAACCATCATCATAGAAATGTTAAATTAATGAAAAAAGAGCACTTATTCAGAATCAGACCGGTGTCTTTTGTGTCACAAATGACACGATACTTTTTCATAGCTGCCAACTATTACGAAAAAATCGTAGTTATTACGAATTTATTAATAAATTACGAAAATACGAAATTGCTCTTGAAAGTTACGAATTTCAAAATTTTCGCCTTAATATTTGTTTTGACAACCGAATTCACGTAATTCGGATTGAGATCGATACTTTTTTTCATGTACTTTTGTTGATTTTATTGCAAAGTAACCGAAACATCGAAAAATACGGGAATCGATATTTTATTATCATGTACTTATGTTGGTATAATATGCTTGAAAACGTCTGGGAACCAGGTATATGTCGTAAACAAATTTTTCGGTTAGTACAGTATCGATACTACTATTGCAGGGCACCAGCGTGTTGATTGATATACTGGTATGTGTATGGAAACCAGCGCGCGTGTGATCGGAAATTTATAAAACCCGGTGGTCGGAGGTACCCAAAAGTACCCGGAGGTAGATTGTTTTTGCTAACGTGTAGTTGGTGCGTTGACGGTGGCCCGGATCTACGCGGTATTAAAATAACAAGCCGGAGGTAGATTGTAGCATGTACTACACGGTCACAACAAATTCTACCTCCGGGTTACCTCCGACCTCCGGGTTTCAACGACACCCCGTGTGATCGCTATTCAAAATGGCGCCCAAAACATTTCGACGTTCGTAGTTTTCATAGATCTATTTTTCAAACGTTCGCGCTCGCCAAATTGGGTTTATTACGAATTGGTTTATTACGAAGTTCAAACATATACTCGTCTGATGTTTTATTATAATTAATGCATCGCAATCATTGCTACACAAGGACAAAATTGCATCGCTATGGAGGGTCAAATGCATCGCAAATTGCGATGCGATACCGGATAAATTATGCCCTGCTCTATTATAGTTTTATGTAATAAAAACCATATTTCACGCATCCTTTAAAGCACACGTTGACATTCTTCCTTAAACAGATAACATAAGGGATATACACATGACATATTGCCTTTTAACATGTTCCATTCTCCAGTAGGTTCTGCCACACACCTCTTTCATTATGACCTCAATTTACATACCAGACACCCTGCCACGGTTCAGTGGTCTAGTGAATATATTCCAAATGTACGGCTCTTGATGACAGACACATTGACTAGGATTCTCAGGATGTATCTCTTTTTATTTATTCAAACCAGTCTTTGAGACAGGGAAGTTAATTGATGATTAATATTAGAGCTCACTGATGTTTTGATTCATGTCATGCATGCAGTATGGCAGGGTTTTGGCATGCATGTATCTAGATTTTTGTACAGTAATTGGACAGGGGGGCCTACATTGTAAATTTGAAAATGTTTTTAGGTTATCTCAAAAGAAATGCCTTTATACTGTGCTCGGGAGATACCGGTAACTTTTGCCCCAAACAAAGATTTTCTTTTTATTTTGAAGAGAACTTTGACCTATTACCCTAGATCAATGTGAAAAACAAGTCTGTTTTGTTTTTAAACAAGCTGTGTGGTCCTCCGTTTTGAGTGGTAAATGTTTACAAACTTGAAATGTTGGTTGCAATACAGTGTCAATATTGACATTTATAACCCCCAACCTGCTTGCAGGGGCGGATCCAGGGGGATAGGGGTGCGCACGCCCCCCTTTCCTTTAAAAAAAAATTTAATATTAATTATGGATAACTTTTGAAACTGTTGGGGTATCTGCCTCATATAACATCACACTTTTGCCTGCTTAAAGTGGTTAAATATCGCCTGAAATCGCACCACAGAGAATCTAGAATCCAAAATATTTCGCTTAGGGTGTCTGAACCATTTCATGCTTAAACATTTCACGCCCCTCCGTTTGGAAAATCCTGGATCCGCCCCTGGCTTGTACATGTGTATATTTTAATCTGGGAAACATTTACATACTGTATGTACATTATCTCCCCTATCAGTACACCCATTGCTATCAGTTTACAGTGTGTCTCTTGGGGGGAAATCACAAGAGTATATTTATTGCATACCATGTAAAGGCAAATAAATTCCCTTTTTAAAAGTCTCCATTTTCCATTGCAGGAGTGCATCCCCGATCATATCCACATTGTACACATCATCAAACCTGAGAAGTTTTGGCAGAAACATAGAACCAGTCTCGGTAGCTCCAAACTCAAGTTTGAAGTAAGTACATGTACAAGCACTTGCAATAGTTTTGTTTTAATCATTTGAGCTTTTATTGCCATTGGCAGTTTATTGCCATTGCATGCTCAATGCCTTTCGAGATACATGTACTAATAGCAGTTGGTTATAATACGAACCAGTGAGCGTTTGTTTCTGAATGTATACGTCTGGACTGCTTCAAATGCACATCACGGAAGACATTTAACTTTATAATCACCATTTAGACGTAGACATTAGAAAATGCTGCCACCAAGCATCCAGAAAGTCTCCCATTGGCTGTTTTTGTAGCCTAACATTTCTTCAAATTGTTTTTCCTGTTTCAGACCAGCATGATATTCCAGGAAAGCTCATCACCGACTCTCACAATGGGCTATTTTCTTAGCCTAACATTTCTTCACATTATATTTTCCTGTTTCAGACCAGCATGATATCCCAGGAAAGCTTACACAAGGTCATTGACCCTTCACAACTCACCCCAGAGCTGGATGGCACATTGACGTATGAACATGAAGAGTGGATTCAACTCAGAATGGTAACAGTATACACTGCTCATGCATGTCCAGTAGTTTTTGATTAATTAGACTTTGATCACATTGAGCAGTGCAATAGTATGGCATACCTTCAACAGTGAGGGTATGAAATACCACATACCGGCGTATGTACTGTACTATCGATCGCGCTCCTGGTATGAGACTGGGCTTGTGAATTATTTTAATTCATATTTGTACATGTGTGTCAAATTTTCAGATATTCATTCTGAATTTTGTCCTAAAATGTTGATTGTAAATCTGGCAATAACAAAGTCTCCCACCCTACACCCTCGAACTCACAAACAAATTGATTTACATAGCTCTTGATATCTTGAGGCAAAATTGTTTATTAATGTTGCTTGTCTGAATGTCATCTTTTTGACATTTTTTTAATTGAGAAAAATCCTCATAAAATACTTGTACACATACATACAAAGAAAAAGGATGTGTCAGCAGTTACGATTTGAACGTAATTTATGATTTTTTCCCAAGCAAATTATCATCGGAACTGTGACAAAAATTGTGACAATCAGTATTGTGACTAAAATGTGTTTTAAGAGCGTTTAGGTGCACCTTAATTTGAGAATGTCCCTGTCTAAGGCATTACTCTTTTAAGATTTGTCTATGTTGGCATCTCTGAATTTTAACACGAGGAAAATAAAATAGTCATGTAAATTCTTGCCAGCAACAATATGAGTTGAGTTTTGTAGCTCAATTCAAATTACCTGCATATTAACCAGCAAGATTGCCATTTGTAAGAAAAAACCTACAGTGTGGAATTTCAGAAATGGAGTAAAGTAGAATTGATCGAGAGGACACTGCACTGGCCTGTCAATCAGCAGTAAGGCTGGATGACTGTGGTACGACTAATGCTGGGCTAGCTTGTGTCTGCCTCATTACACTTTAAGGAACTGGCTGGGCGGATAGTGACCCAGATGATGGCATTAAACTGTCTCTGAGGAGAGAGGCTTTGCCTGGAAAGGAAAATTAGGAACATTTGGCTTTGAATACTGCAACGTCATGTTCAGAATTTACATTTAGAACACTTTAACACTGCATGCGATAAATAACAATGATATTTTAAAAAAACAGGCCTAATATATGTTATGCTTTTGACTTGTTGAAAAGCTGATTTCCACAAAGTTTTCACTGAATTTCACTGCTTTGGTTTGATATTGTGATTTTGGTTTACAGGCAATATGTTTTTGCACAAATTAAACTGTGTTCTACAATTATTGAGATTGACACAGGCTAATAATTTGTGACCCAATCCGGCAAAATGGGTAAAAAGTCACACAATATGGTCCATTTTTGACGACCATAACCAGCAGTTAGTGGATCCAGACTTATTAAAGGCGAAAACGGACATTCTGGGCAGTACCCAGGTACCACCAGGAATTTTATTATTTTGTATTTTAATGATCCTGGAACAGTCGCTGATTTATAGAATTGGTTGCAAAAACGCGGCCCATACTGTGCGACGTACAGGACAGCAGGTCACATTTATACTCCATGTTCTTACTTGTAACAATTCTCTAATCTGAGGAAACTGATACATGATAATTTGGTGTAAATGACAAAAGATGTAAATCATTCAGTGTAATTTGTCTTTTAATATACATGTTCTTACAGGCAGTGGAGGATTTCCTGACGAAGGCATCAGAGGTAATGCATCGCCAAGACCACCTCAAGCGGGAGATGAATTGTACTAACTTTGCCACAACGATAGCGGGTGCTAAGCAGCAGATACAAGAACATACTTACCTGCTTGAACAAGTAATTGAGATCCCCGTGGAGCAAATCAACCAGGATGGACAGAGACTCCTCAGGAGGTAGGTCCAAGAGCATGCTTACCTGCTTAAACAGGTGATAGAGATCCCTGTGGAGCAAGTCAACCAGGATGGACAGAGACTTATCAGAAGAGTAGGTTCAGGAGCATGCTTACCTGCTTGAACAGGTGATAGAGATCCCTGTGGAGCAAGTCAACCAGGATGGACAGAGACTCCTCAGGAGGTAGGTCCAAGAGCATGCTTACCTGCTTAAACAGGTGATAGAGATCCCCGTGGAGCAAATCAACCAGGATGCACAGAGACAACTCAGGAGGTGGGTCTAGGAGCATGCTTACCTGCTTGAACATATCGACCACGATGGATAAACTCTTCAGGAGAGTCTGCTTACCGGGAACAGATTAAATGTTACAAAATTTGGTGGAGATCATTATCAAAGAATGAGACTTCTTTACCTTTATAATATATCTCCACCTTTTAGTCCTTTCTGTTTATATGCCCCTTATCTTTTAACCCCTTTTTGGGCAATTTGAGCAAGTTTCTAAATATTTAGAACAACACATGCACAAAATTAATAGCAAATTTCATGTACTTTCCTTGAAATTAATTAATCTGATCAATTTTGGTTTTATCTTGTCGCACCAATTCAGGATTTGCAGTGGATTCAATGGTGACGAGTCCACAACCACAGATTCAGGCTACTCGGGGAGTTCCCATGGTAGCTTCACCAGTATGTCCAGTATAGCAGCTAGCGCCGACTTCCACGGTGTGGTACCCCGTGTTAACCGCATGATGGACAGTGTAACAGCAACAAGACAGCAGCTGCACCAGCTTTGGCAGATTAGGAAGCTCAAACTGGAGCAGTGCCTGGATCTGAGGCTGTTTGAGCAAGATGTTCAGAAGGTGTGTGGCTTTTGCGCTGGCAGTCATGTTAGGGGGCATATTTAATAATGTGACAATAGATCCGGAAAGTACGGCACTCGGGAAGGGACAGGGTGAGAAAAACAAATTATGTTTATGTCGTAGCCACGAGATAATTATCTTCTTCCCACGACATTATCTCGTGGTCACGACTTATCTCGTCGGAACAACTTATTATCTCGTTCCCATGACACTGACATTGTGATTGCTTCTATAGATGGCCGCAGTGCAAAGGGTTTATTTTCTGGCTTTATCAGTGGCTTTTGAGATTTCTATTGAACATGAAAATTTTACACATTTTGGGAAGCGGGGCGTTTGATTTGTTTTGAAGACACACACTGAAAGGCTGAATGAATTTCAAGTTGTAGCATGAAAACGTTATGGTTCAGGGCGAGTTGTTGCCCAGGTATTGTACAAAAGAATTGGAAGAGTTTAAATGTTGGTGGTCGATTTAATTTCAAAATTTGGTCAATAATTTGTCATCCAAAAGAAATTGCTTGCCGTGAAGGATTAAAATTGGTCAGTGCCCTGATCACATCATTGCAGGGACAGGCCCGTAACCAGGGGGTGATCTGGTGGATCGGATGATCCCCCCGCGGAACGGGGAGTTCCGCTCTACAAAATAAAAATTCAATAATTCGAATAATTCAATTTTTCGTCGCACAATATAGCCAGTTGTTATTGTATTATGTTGTTGTATATCACACAGTGATCATATCTGAAAGGGGGTCATCTACTTATCCATGCATTCTTCGTTATGTATGCAATGTTATGTATAGCCGGCATTTTACTGTTTCAAAACTAACCCTAACCCCCCCCCCCCCCCCACCCCCCCCCCCCCCCCCCCCCCCCCCCCCCACCCCCCCCCCCCCCCCCCCCCCCCCCCCCCCCCCCCCCCCCCCCCCCGCCGCAAAACTCGCTGGTTACGGGCCTGAGGGAGGTGAAGGAATTCTGTCATTTATCAGTGTTGACCAGCCAGTTGACTCAGATAATCATCCAGAATTTATTTTTTTGCTGCAGATGTTTGACTTACTGGTTCATCAGAAAGAACTCTTCCTTCTGAACCATACCGAGATTGGAACCATGGCACAGACGGGCATCGAGCTACATGAAGAGCATAACCGCTTTGCCTCACAAGCTATGGTAAGTCAGTCAAGACCCAATCAGAAGGACCTCGTCCTACTCAACCATACTGAGATTGGAACCATGGCACAGACGGGCATCGAGCTACATGAAGAGCATAACCGCTTTGCCTCACAAGCTATGGTAAGTCAGTCAAGACCCAATCAGAAGGACCTCATCCTACTCAACCATACCAAGATTGGAACCATGGCACAGACGGGCATCGAGCTACATGAAGAGCATAACCGCTTTTCCTCACAGGCCATGGTAAGTCAGTCAAGACCCAATCAGAAGGACCTCATCCTACTCAACCATACTGAGATTGGAACCATGGCACAGACGGGCATCGAGCTACATGAAGAGCATAACCGCTTTGCCTCACAAGCCATGGTAAGTCAGTCAAGACCCAATCAGAAGGACCTCATCCTACTCAACCATATTGAGATTGGAACCATGGTGCAGACGGGCATCGAGCTACATGAAGACCATAACCACTTTGCCTCACAGGCCATGGTAAGTCAGTCAAGACCCAATCAGAAGGACCTCATCCTACTCAACCATACTGAGATTGGAACCATGGTGCAGACGGGCTTCGAGCTACATGAAGAGCATAACCGCTTTGCCTCACAAGCCATGGTAAGTCAGTCAAGACCCAATCAGAAGGACCTCATCCTACTCAACCATACTGAGATTGGAACCATGGTGCAGACGGGCTTCGAGCTACATGAAGAGCATAACCGCTTTGCCTCACAAGCTATGGTAAGTCAGTCAAGACCCAATCAGAAGGACCTCTTCCTCCTGAACCATACCGAGATTGGAACCATGGCACAGACGGGCATCGAGCTACATGAAGAGCATAACCGCTTTGCCTCACAAGCCATGGTAAGTCAGTCAAGACCCAATCAGAAGGACCTCATCCTACTCAACCATACCAAGATTGGAACCATGGCACAGACGGGCATCGAGCTACATGAAGAGCATAACCGCTTTGCCTCACAAGCCATGGTAAGTCAGTCAAGACCCAATCAGAAGGACCTCATCCTACTCAACCATACTGAGATTGGAACCATGGTGCAGACGGGCATCGAGCTACATGAAGACCATAACCGCTTTGCCTCACAGGCCATGGTAAGTCAGTCAAGACCCAATCAGAAGGACCTCATCCTACTCAACCATACTGAGATTGGAACCATGGTGCAGACGGGCATCGAGCTACATGAAGAGCATAACTGCTTTGCCTCACAGGCCATGGTAAGTCAGTCAAGACCCAATCAGAAGGACCTCATCCTACTCAACCATACTGAGATTGGAACCATGGCGCTACATGAAGAGCATAACCGCTTTGCCTCACAAGCCATGGTACTGTTTGCAGTTGTAGTGAATGTTTTGTAGAGCCAATGATTTGGGAGATAAGAACATTCTGTATTTAATATCCCAAATTTCATTTCAGGTGACAAAAATTCCTGCTGTTTCAATTCTTTTTAGTGAAAGAAAGGTATTTGTTTATAATGGCCCACAAAAAAAGATGACCGACACACAAACAGAAAATAATGATGTTACCATATTTTCAGAAGTACACACATGTAGTCATCTTTGTGTCAAAAACTTGCTTATTTAAAACCGTCATTGGCAACAGTGTGACGGGGAAATTCCATGTCAAATACTGGACTTTGTTTCAAGAATCGGATTCCATAAATTCCATCCGTCTTCGACAATCGCTGAAAATCATTGGCCCTAGTTATAGTGACTTTTAATTGTATTTGTTTAAACAAAAAATATGATTCTTCATTTGCCAGGACATATATGTCCAGATCACCAAGATTATGGGCATAGCATCCCGCCTGATGGAGTCGGGGCACTACGCAGCTGAGCAGATTGAACTCTTAACCCATAAACTGGATCAAAAGTGGCGGGCGTTTGCCGTAGCGCTGGATGAACGGAGTACGCTGCTGGCAATGTCTGTGGCCTTTCATCAAAAAGTAGAAGAGGTGAGCTGGAAGGAATCAATTCTTAAAACACCCATTTTTACTGTCATGTTTCAGATTTCTTTTCGGAGTACCATTGTCTAACGGTTTAGGTTACTGACTCGTAAGGGAAGACGCACAAATCTATTTTTTTAGGGAGGAAGATTGTGGTTTCTCCATTTGTGCAGGCGGTAACACTAAAAAAAAATGCTGGTACCGGCATTTAGATTTGTGTCTTCCCTAAACAGCAGGTAGAAACACCTAAGGTTGTGGGTTGGAAACCATTGAGGTACTTTTGCCCTTAAGCAAGGTATTTAACCTCAATTGCTCCATCCTTCGGGTAGGATGCTAAGCTGTAAGTCCAGTGTGTTGTGTAAATTACAAGATCCAAAGTTTGTAAAGAAAAGGGGATTTTCCTAATAGTGTGTCTGGCTTGGTGAAATGCCTGCTCATTTATCTTGATGTTTAGACGATTTCTGATAGTTATAAAGCACATTGAAATGTCGGCAAATATAGAATGCACTATATAAGATCTAGCTATTCACCAAAATGTCTTGTTTTGTGAATTGTCTTCACAGTACATGTCCAGTCTGTATGGATGGGCGGAGCAATGTCAGCAGGAAGAGGAGTTACCCACCGAGATACCAGACCTTGAGACCAAACTCCATCATCATCAGAAATTGTACGAGACCATCAGCCAGTGCTACTCTGATGTAAGTACCTAAGAGAATCTCTAGTTATAATAATGGGAACATTGGCAGGAGTACCCTGCATGTGTGCTATACAAGAAATCCACCGTCATTTTTATGACCGTTTATTCTATTTACTAGTTGTGTTCTGATGGCAAGTCACTGCTTAAAGCCCTTAAACAACCGCTCAGTCCCGAGAGCGAGAATTCCGTCACAGCTCAAACAGATTACTCATCCTCAGCTAGTCATGTCTTGGATCTCATCCATAAGGTCTTAATCAGCCAATTTATTCGTCTTTATTTAGCTGTGTTCTGATGGCAAGTCACTGCTTAAAGCTCTTCAACGACCGTTCAGTCCCGAGAGCAAGAACTGGTTCGGGTGATTTCCTGATGGCAGTGATAATATAATGGCAACAGCACCAGGAGTATCCTGTAGGGTAGAGATGTGTGCTATACAGGAATCAACCAATATTATCATTGTTTCTTTGTGTTTGTTTAGCTGTGTTCTGATGGCAAGTCACTGCTTGAAGCCCTCCAACAACCGCTCAGTCCCGAGAGCGAGAACTCCGTCACGGCCCAAACAGATTACTCATCGTCAGCCAGTCATGTCTTGGATCTCATCCATAAGGTGTTACATCATCACAGACAGCTAGATGAACTGTGGCAGGCTAAGAAGATGGTGCTGTATCAACGAATTCAGCTGTGTGTCTTCCAGCAGGATGCTGCGCAGGTTAGTGCCAAGGACCGATGCGTAATTTTGATGATTCACAGTACAGGCTAACACGGCTATAATTCTAGCCGGCTTGCAATATCGTGGTCTTAATGTAAGACCAGTCTTAAGACCATTCAACGAATTCAGCTGTGTGTCTTCCAGCAGGATGCTGCGCAGGTTAGTGCCAAGGACCGATGCGTAATTTTGATGATTCACAGTACAGGCACCACCAAGAGTTTAATGTGGAAAGGCTACTTTCGCTGTGCATCGTGGTCAAAAGGCATAATAGACCCTTTGCACCGGCGGCCATGATGGGGGACAGATTTTCATATTGAAATGTGACAATAGATCCATAAAGTGCCTACTCGTGCATGACGCACAGTGACAATGTGACTGCCCCCTGTCTTGACCACCGGTCCAAAGGGTCTGTATGTTGTCTATTCTAGAGAAAAAGGGCATAAACTGATTTTTTTTTCTTCATAAACATGTTAACTGTTAACCCTAACCCCTTGGTCCTATGGAAAATCATGTACAAATTTGAGGATTTGGTACCTTTAGGGTTGATCTGAATTACATGGTTCTCATCAAAACCTCTAACAGCATCTGCCCAGTGTGTTGGAGGTCTTAGGCTTGAATCCTGAGGAGGTCCATATAAATGCGCTCTGCAATAATGAGTTGTGTTTCCCTTGCCTGAGTCAAGTTTTGGCGATCATAACTAGTAATCAGTGGGGGATCCAGGCTCATTCAATTATATAAATACAATGGAAGTTCCCTGCAGTACCCGGATATTTCAGTTGGTATCCAAGCACTGCCAGGTATTTCCATTGTGTGTTCATATTTTAATGAGCATGGATCCGCCACTGATTTGTAGTTACCGGTACATGTATGGGGAGGATTGGGCTAACACGGCTATAATTCTAGCCTGCTTGCAATATCGTGGTCTTAATGTAAGACCAGTCTTAAAAGTTAAATCCACGGCAAGCAGGCTATAATCAGTCTTGTAATTTGTGCTGAAAGAAGACAAAGAGTGTTGTGAACAGAACGCACATTATGCCCATTGGTGCCTTTTTAGTGCTACTCAATAACTTTCGCGGTCAGTTTCTTTGCAAATCCTGTGGAAGCGCACGCGCCATCAAGTGGCTTTGTGAGGACGTGTGCTTGGCATGAAATTACGCATGTATAGCCGGCTACGTCTCTTTCCATTAAGGAATGTGTGTTTTCCGGCTGGCGCAGCCGTACTTCAGTTAGACTGGTTTATTGCAATAGGCTAAACCAGCGACTAAGCCGAGACTGGCTAAGTTGGATAGCTGGCTATAAAAGACTGGTCTTAGACCAGTGGCTAAGTCGATTTAATTGCAACCCTTCCATGGTTGCAAAACTCGGCCCAGGCTGTTTGAGAAGCGACTCTTTCACAGAGTGCATCACATATTATTATTTGTTCTCATAGCATATTTGGTCGCTGATGCTGATCATCGATATCTATACACTGGATTTGAATGCTACTCGAGTACATGTATGTCCGCAATCATGGATTTAGTACGCAATAGCAGCTGGTTATATGAGAATTAAAGCTATGCACCGGCCGCCATACAGTAGTACTCCCAAGACAATGCTTTGCCTAGACTGTTTCCAGGTCCATACGATCGCTTACATTCCAATAAACACATGTAGACTAGTCAAGATAGTATAACTAGTCTACCGGTAGGTAAGGCATCGTTTTGGGAGTACTAAGATGGCGGACGGTGGGTTCAAATTTGGAGGGCTTTGCCGCATCTAGTGGTTAGATATCGATAATGCTCACTGCCCACATGCTTCCAACTAGTCAAATGGATGTTTTCATTCACAAAATAATTACCATGCTACAGAACCCTGTTTGAATCCCATGACATTTGTAATGATGAAGTTTTGAATGTCTTGAATAGTAGTCTCGACTCATTCATACATTCGTTGCCTTTCAAGGTGCTATATTGGTTGGAGAATTACGGTGAGGAGTTTTTGGCAAAACACACTGGAGTTGGCAAGACACTTCATAAGGCCAGAGCTTTGCAGAAGAAACATGAAGAATTTGAAGCTATAGCTCAGGTAAGGCATGCCCCACCCCTCGCCCTGCCTCTATGCCCCTGCCGATGCCCGGCCCCGCCCCCTCCCCCACCCTGTGGTTGGTACCGAACACACTGGTGTTGCCAAGACAAGACCGAGACTAACAATATTATTGATCACGTAAACCAGTTGCAAATCGCGTGTAAAAATTCTGCTAGATTGCAATCCGACCCAAGATAATGACTTGCAGTCTGAGACCAAGATCAAGACTGAGACCGACAGTCTGAGACCAACATCAAGATCGAGACTGGCAGTCCAAGACCAAAGGGTCATTTTGTGTTAAATTACCCTAACACTATGAGCAAAAACATGTACATGTTCATTGTGACCCCATTGTTAGTAACAATGGTGTGTGCCCAATTCCCATTGTTAGATATTCATAGTGTAACCATCTCTAATTTTGATGAAACTGATATACTTGTTGATTGGGATCCCACAGAACCAAATCTCGCATTTGAAATCAACCGGACCAGTGGTTGGGGAGATATATACCCTAGTGTTAAGGTGCCTACCTTTGAACTCTTGAGCCAATCTTCACACAATTGATATTGTCAATAAGGGAATTTGAGGAGGATTCCAAATCTGCCTTTTTTCCCTCAGAATGCAGAATGTTGGGGTACATTGACCTTTAACCGTTGACCTTTGCTATGACCTTGTAACTGACCTTGTGTATCACATGCCCTTAAAAAGACCCTTCCTGAAATTTAATTGAAGATGATTAATTTGATGGATGTATTGTAATGCACATCACATGTAAAGTATGGTCTTACCCTTTTAAACAGCTGTCTATTGGTTTCAGCAACCAGACTAGAGCTTTTACCAAAGCAATGGACTTTAAACACAATGATGTCTAGGTTTGTTTACATGACGTGCTTTCCTATGGCCCTATGTCGTCTGGTACCCTGAGACTCCCCCATAGATTTGCACGCATATAAATAAACCGTGATGTCATTATTTTTCAGGTCTATTGTCAGTGCTAACTAATGAGGGCGCTCTTTACAAGTATTGGGCAGTGTGCACATTATTATTGACAAACGCTAATCACCTTGGTCATATGGAAAAGTGTGTTATACTACTACAAATCCCCCATGGGAGGAATTTGAAATTGTCTTCGAAATCCTGTTCATAAAATGAATCAAATGACGTTAATACTAACCAATACAAGTTGAACCCCTTAGAAATCTTTCCTGACAAGTGAGGGCGCTTTTCATGCATGTAGAAAAGATGAACATCCACTGTAGTGTAAAGGGCTTCAGTATGTTATTGATCTGTTTTTCTTCAATCAGCCAGATTCGTTTGGGTTGTTGTGAAATACATAATAAAGCAAGTGAATTAGTGCAGTTAAAGATAGTATACATGATTGGTAAACAGTTACAAATGGTTTTATCCCCCTGTGTGATTGAAGATATGCATGATTAAAACCAACCTGAGCAAAAACCAGCTCCGTACTTCATCTAACTTTTGAAAAAACAGTCAACAAAGGGTTTGCAGTCATTTCGCCCCAAAACAACTTCGCCCTAACCATTTCGCTCTGAACCACGGCCTGTGCACGAAGTGGTTTTAGGGCGAATTGAATTTTCGTCTCATGAGACGAAAACTAATTGTTTTACTCATTTCTCAAAGACTATAGCACTTCAGACAAAACCATTTCAGAGGAAGTTTTCTACGGTCATCATGTTTATATTGTGTAAGTTAGGCGTAAATCTGTGAACATTTCTGATTTTCGAGATACCAATCATGTATACTGCCTTTAAGTTACAAAGAAATGTGACAATGTTTTTTTTTATAGCCTGACATTGTTGCAATTACCACTTCATACTTGTAATGTAAAACATTGAATGCGGTGACAAATATCAGATGGCCCTAATGCAGTTTTTAGTGGGGTGTTATGGCCTAGCGGTCTAGTGCATTGAACTCGAGTTCCTGTGCCAAATACTGGAATGTGGGTTTGGATCCTGGCCGCGAAAGGTTGTGACACTCGTGTCCTTGAGCAAGGCACTTTACAGTGCTTGCTTATAATGAGGCAGAGGCAACATGGTTATCTTGATGCAGACTACATGTAGTTACACCATGGTTACATGTACCCCTCCCAACCCCACTCAAATCATAAAAAGACTGGTAATTCTGGTCTTGTTTCGGTGTGAGGGGCTGATTTCTACGTAATCGACTTCGGTAGCCCTTACCTCGAGTCGCCAGTGGGTGACTTGCATTAAAAAAAAAGTGTTTTAAAAAAAGTGTTTGTCATTGCTGACTTATAGTTTTGTAGTTCGGCTAAAGTACGTGCCACCATATGTTGACTATTTGAAAATATAATAGTGTTTTTCCCACCATAATCCTTTACCTTGGGCGAGTTCCATATAGATTATCCCTGCATTATGTAGTTAAAGAACCAGTGTACTTTCACAAAACAAATCTTATACCTACACATGTAAGGACTGGTGCTAATGCTGCTAGTAGTAAACCCCTTGGGAAATGGAACCTGAGAAAAGTTATCCTTGTACATGGATATATTTGCTAATTAGATTGCTGTGCATTGGAGTGTATGGGTTATTATGCAGCTTTACATACCAGTACATATAGAAGAAACGACTGTTATTGAATGGCACATCACCGTAACCGGTTTCAGGCGGTTTCGAATGCGTGTGCGTGTAGCGCGGTTTGTGTTTGAACATTACACGCGCGACCGTCACAAACATTGAGAAATTGCGCATGCGGGAGGTTTTACGTGTAATTCAATGGGGAAGTGCCCAAAACCATGCAAATGAGGTGCCCAAAATTATGCAAATAGTGCCCAAAACTATGCTAATGAGAAGGCACGGTTATGCGCGTCCCGGCTCCGTGTCTGTTCTAGTTTTTAATGGAGTTCTGTGATGTAGACTTACATATACATATTCCAATGATGAGATTTACTGTTGTAATTCCTCATAACAAGATAGGAGGAGCTTACATGTTGTATTTTGTTCCTAGAATGTGTTTCCATTTGGTACATGTATTGTTGCAGTAGCATTTCATTCATGTTCTTGTAAAATTCTTGTTTTTCTTTCTGTGTTACCATATTTTTTAGGCCCGTTTGGAGTTAACACTTTTTTAGAAGCTTGAATACTTTTCTACATGTAGGTCAGAGTAGACGCAGGAGTAAGCTTACCCAAAGTCTTATTAACACATGTTAAATTAATTTAACTTCAGTTACCTTTAACTGCACAGGACCGCCCAAAACAATTCGCTGGCAGTCGTGACGACACATTGCGGGCGCTGGACAGTATTATGGTTATTGGTTCACGCTCACGTTTTACATCCATTGTGTTTGCGCATATATTGTTTTAATATTATTCTTTTAGAAGAAAATAAACAAAAATAATAACCATAATGACTTGCAATGGTTTGTTAAAACCCACTCTTATAGCGATACGCTATCCTGCCGCCTTATTTTGTAATGTTTGTGACAGAAAAACTCAACAGAAAATGTTCCGCGTGTGGCTCCTGTGCAAAACGAATGTAGAAACGCATTGTCATGCAAGTAGCGTGAACCGTTGTCAAAGAAGTGAGTGCGTCCGCGCGCAAATTGACGTCACACTCTGCCAGCGAATAGAGTTTCAAAACAATTTGTGCATCAAAGGGTTAAATACGTTTTAGTTTTACGTCCGGTCCCAGCTGTAAGAAGCTATTTTCATTTTTACTGCTTTAGCTGGTAGAGCATCTGCCCAGTGAGTCAGAGGTCTTGGGTTCAAAACCTGAAATGGCCGATATTATTTTTGTTCTCATCCTAAGTTCGGTTGTTTCATTTCAATGGTGATTAGGCACCATACCAAACATTGCCTTTGTTAATCTGCCCAGGTGCGCTCCCATGCAACACAAAATTGGGTTCGTTAGGAAAACCTGTGCCTTATAGACCGTATCGAATAGCCTCCATCTTAAGGGCAGTTTCTTTGTTCCTTGAGGACATGTATGGTTGCACATTTTGTGCTTACATGTACATTGTTGATTAATTTAAATGAGAGAAAGATGGCAGCTATTCGATACAGTCTATAGCTCAGCCAGTAGAACATATGCCCAAATTTGGTTGCTTTAACATGCATTTTATCTATCAATGTATCATACATTAGTCTGCATACCTGTTCCATCCATGCTTGTTGTAGTTTATAAATCACAGCTGTTCATTAATAACAGTCCTAAGTTACTAAAGGTATTTTTCATCTGCCCACTCGCCAGTATGTGCAGAGTTACCGTACTATTTGGACTGTATATATTTGAACAACGATGAATGATTACAGAGGGGCTCCAGAAATATAGAAATTTTTGTAAAACATTAAACTGCACCACCATGTACATGTACTGTACACAATGATCCATGCCTCAAACTATATGCTGTTGAACTCAGTATAAAGTACACAAGCCTTTTGGTATGAGTTAAATTACAGAGAAGTTGTAGACTCTGTTTGGAATTCTTTTCTACCTTTCAGATTGACGGTATTTCTGGGGGTGGTAGCCAGGTTTTTTGTTGATCTGCCCTCAGTTTCTTTTAACAGAAAAATGTCTTTTGTTGTGAAAATTGTAAGTGTTTTGATAAGACTTTCAGTGTAGGCGCTTTAGCATAGTTGGAAAGGGGGAAAATAATATAAAAATGCCATAGAAAGTTCATGAATTTGTCAACTGTCAGTACATTTAGTGTTGGAGGAAATTGATGCAGCAATTTTTCTGACAAATTTGTCATTTTACTAGGAGAGGGGCAGTTAAAAAGTGGACCATTGTTCCCTCAGCACAGGTCTTCCCCTGTGCAGAAAATGGGTTTGGCCCATCGCCCCTAGCACCCTGCTGTGAGAGTGATTGGCCAGGGACCAGTAGATTCATATGCCAGGGGGGGGGGATGTCATCTAGTGAGTGTGGGTTTTCAGTATGCTGATGGCACATGGGATGAATGGATTGATGGCTAGTCAGCTAGTGGAGTTGATGTGTCTTGAGAAGCACGTTTGTTCATGACTTGCCTGATGATTATTGAAGTTTCTTTCTGCCTTGATTGAATCCCCGAGGAGAACCTTCAGAGCTTGTTTTCCACTCAACTGACCTTACTCAATTCTGGACTTTGTTTATTCCTGTATGTGCCACTTTCCAACATCAGTGACTGCTGCAGAATTTACTCCTGCCTGGGTTGATTTTAACAGCTGTATCCAGGGTTATTGGATGAACAATAAGAATTATGGATCAATAGTATGTGTAATTGGCCTTTGGCTGTGAATTGTACACTCAACCAGCTGGGTGTAATAGACCAATGAGAGGGACTTTGTGTGATGTGGATCTCAAGGTCCAGTTGAGTGAAAAGACAGAGGCACCATGGTCAATGGAGAACTCTTGGTGCTCTAGTGCTGATTTTGGGAGGAAAAGGTACATGTAGCAAGTTGTTTTTGAGTTTGTCTACTGTTGTTTTATTGAGGATGCTACCAAATTGACGAACCTCCATATGAAGCAGCACATGAACTATATGTAAATTGTTGCAACAACCTCTCCACGAAGAATTTGGGTGAACAAATCATATTTGTCTGCACTCCGTCATCCATGTGACCTGATGACCATATGCTATGATTGTTTCATTAGGGGTGTTACCAAATGCACAACTCCAGAAACATTTGATGGCAGATTGTTCCATGAAGCTACACACAAACTACATGTAATTTATTGCAACGACCTCTTTGAGGAATTTGAGTGGACAAACATTTTCTCACATTGTAAATTGAAGCTGAACACCACATGCTGTGATTAGTTTGAAGAGGTAGAAAGTTGTTTTTGAGTTCATCTTCAGCTGTTTTATTGTGAATATTTCCTTGTGCATGACTCTAGAAACATATGAAGCGGTACATAAACCGGATGTGAAGATAGTATTTATCAGCTTCTGGAAAAAGAACCAGGAATTTTGGATGAAAAAACTATTTTCCAGTACTTTACTGTCATCCATGTGAGCTAACTGACCACCAAAGGCTGTGATTGAGTTACCCTTGGCCTCAACAGCGAGGAGCTCTAATGATTGACATTTTGGTGAGTTCACTGGAGCCATGGAGGTGCTGGAGCCAACTGTCAGTGTGTATCAGATACAATCAGCTAAGCGTGGGTTTGATGTTTGACATTCATCTTACACAGCTTGATTAACCCCAATGCCACTCTGGAGATGGTACCAGCATAAACGCTGCATGTAACATACTGCCAGGATAATCAGGATCAGCTGTGATAAACACAGAATATCAAGGATATATTGCTGATTGTGGGTGGTTGCGCTGAGTGCCGCTTCGGGGAGAAGCTGAAATAGCAGCACAAGGGAATCCCTTGGCTACATGTAAACAACTCAGGTCAGTGTAAATACTCATCTGACTGCAATTCATGCAGTTGATTGCATAGCTGCTACTGGTGGCTGATTTCTAGACCCTGAGGATTTCCAAACACCTTTTATGTTTGTGTTTACATCAAGTGGATTCAGCGTTGCATCGTTGGTCAACATATATCATTGTGTGGTTTGGATTAGCCGATCTATACATGTACATTTGGTGGACGGATATAACAACAATACATGGAATCCTTTCTCCTGTTATTTCCTTGTCATATATTTTTGTGATAGCAACAATCCCCTCCTACTCCTTGCTCTGGATTGCCTTCAGTCCTGCTGAATCCCACAGGAAATATTAATAGTTCAGCAAGACTGCTCATACTCGGCTCAAGTGGTAAGTGACATGTATCAATGATGGATTTATCACTGTACATGAAAGGCTTGTTGGGCTCAGAAGGCTTTGGTGTGAATTTGTTACATGTATTACATTTGGATATTTTAATTTTTATATTCAGTTTTGTCAAAAAAGGAAAGCTGTGTTTAGTCTTTTGAAAACTAAGAAGTGTTAATTTTACTGAAAAACCACGTATTAAAATGTTGGGCTATATTTTAACAGGGTCCTACATTTAAATATTTCAATTTGTTTTGTCAAAAAGAAAAGCCGTTTTGAATTTTTTTAATTTGGTCAAAAAGAAAAACTGTTTTCAATCAAAGTGGGCTAGGACTAGACTGGTTCCAGTCCACATATTCCACACAGGAGAATATAAGGACAGGTAAAGGGCGCTTCATCTTGATCTGTAATTGGTCGTCTTTGCGCGTGCGCATTGTGTTTTTTATATTAAAAAATTGGCCAAGCCCTTTGCTTTAGGCAATGTACTTTATTTACATAATTGGATATGTTCGACACGCACGGCCAAGTTACAAATGTCAATGCAAAAACTGCGCACTTACTAAAAATATAAAAATAATAATAACCACGTGACGGGCAGAATTCTGCCCATCATGGCTGCCCTTTACCGATCCCTGTATTTTCGCAATAAGCGAACCAATCTATAGGGATCGGGAACCAATCTATGCTAGGACTACATTTTGTCAGTTAAAAGCTTTAGGCTTTACATGTATGAGTACATAATATCAGTAACTTCAAAATTATATTTTATATTTTAACACTTTCAAAATATATTTTATACATGTGTTCGGGGAATGTAAATGGAAAAGACATTTAAGATTCAAGGTTTTTTTTACATACAACCAAGTACACACATTCCTACGTTCTTTCATATAAATATAATTTTTCACTTTCTTCTAAAAGAAGAGCGAAAAATAATAATATTTTTTTAATCATCAGTACAGTAAGTTGACATTGTAGAGGAACTCATTGAGAGCATAGCTCTTGAAATGAGCCCCTTATACTCCCTGCTTGTTACAGATTCCCATCATCTTAGAAATCTCTCTAACAATACCATGTCCATCTGTGGGAGAAAATCCCCTGCAAAATGAGTTCATTCAGGAGTTTTTAACCGAAATCAACCCTATGCCCTGCTGGGTTTAAAGCCTTGGGGTAAAACGTGTTTCAACCAAATACACCTTCCAACCAAATACCCTACAATCCGTCTAGGTCGCTGACCTAGACTTAATATGAACTGAAATCTAATGTATTCGCTCTTGTAGTTAATTTTCCTGTCGCTGTAGGTTTTAGGAAACCATGCATTATGAAATTATTACAGTTTGTAATGTATTTCATAGATGACTGGTTGAAGGCACAAGGATTGTTGCCTTTGTCAGTTCATCTGTTTCAGTGAGGTAACTTGGACAACAAACATAAACACCTGTAGGGCATGTTTGTAGAATTCTGTACATGGTGTGAGTTCTTTGTTAATGTAGTGTTGACAAAAGACATCACAAGATTTTAATACCTGCTTCATTGCACCGGAAATTATCCGGATCTTTGCAGGGTGCAGTGACCACTCGGTGAACTCTTAGTGTAGCTCCCACCTCCTCCCCGCCTCTCCCAATCCTTTGTAATTGCCTTAAACACCAGTCTGTATCGTCTAAGGGCACAGTACCGTACTAAAAGCTTCGGTGATTCTAACTCTTTCTTTTTGGAATTGAACCCAATGCATAGTTCCGATTTTGCCCAGTTAACCCTGCCCCTTGGATATTGTTGCTATGGCTCACACGCTATTGTCAAAATGGCGACACACAACGCACAAAGCAATGGGACTTTCAACGGAAAGCACAGATTCATTGGAGAAAACTCAAAGGTATTCATGTTTCAGGGTCGACAGTTATCTTAGAACACACGGAGTAAAGGGCCAGTAATACAGGGATCATCGGATGTCATATCATGAAATACGTGCTTTCGTACCTTTAAACAACGAAACTACCGGCCATGAAAACAAAAATTCACCCGGAACATTGCATACAACACTGTACAAATTGTATGGGGCAGAACATCGCGTGATGTTGTTGCAAACATTGCACTTTGACCTATGTGGGTGATCTCTGCTAGCTCTGTTGTGATTGGTCGGCGGGTTCGGTTGATTGACAGGTCGGAACTATGCATTCCACTTACATGTAGAATAATAGTTTCATTTGGATGTGAATGCATTTAAAAAACAAAAGCTGGCACCAAATTTAGAAAACAAACCACAAAAAATATCACAAAAACATTGCCAAATTCCTTGAATTTTGTAGTTTGTGCATCCATTAGACTGGGTACTGGAATCTGTAAAATAATGTAAATTGATCCTTGGAATCGAACCCACATTCTAAGATAATTATATACTTCCTTTCCGTAAAAAAAACATCTTCTCTCTATCACTATCAGCTGTACTGGTGTTTTCTTGACCTCCAGACATTATGACAGGACATGACCTCTTGAGACAGTTTCCTTGAAAGTTGATTGACCAGGAGTATTTGGGCATTGCCCTGCAGGCCAGTCATCTAGACTACTATCATACATGTACAACCCCTTATCAGGTACATGTGTGGGGGTGTACTGCAGTAAAAATGGTGTTCAGATGTTACCGGATTGAAGAACTTTTACAAATGACATTGTTTCCATGGAATATTCAGTGTTGGCCAGATTATTGTGCATCTCTTTGGTATACTTTTGTTAAATTCAACCCTTCATCAATCAGTTTAGACTTGAAGACATGTTTGTTTGGTAGGCCTACAATGTACACTTTGTGTGAGAAAACAAGTTTGTTTGTGTCGCTAGTATTTCAGAGCTGATTTTCCAAGACTCGGGACTGTTCATGGAGATTTTGGCCTGAAGCAACGCTCCTGTCCACTCTTTAAATTTGTAGAAATCAAACGACACAAAGATTATTAGAGTACTCTGTTTGGAAATGATAGTGTGCTGACCCCACTCCCCAGGTACATGTACCCATAGGCCATGCTTCATAAAGACTGGATTGTATAAATCCAGAATACTGGATATAGATCTATGTGTGTGTACTCTGTCAGCATGAGATCCCTGTTTGAAGTAAATAAAGGAACATTTTGGGCTGTCCTGGACCCTAACACTTTGTGAAATTCACAAATGGCTAATCAGGTCCATTGCAGTTTTCACAGTGGGTGAGCTATCTGTGAGTGTTTTAGTGTTATGGCGGGGCATTAAACTTTCCCATGTTTGTCCTCCAGAAGGAAGAGAACAATAGAGCCACCGGTAGAAACCACAGGAATGTTCCAGGTGTAGCAGGTGATTGTATTGTTCTCTGCCTCCTTCTGGAGGTATACCCAGCACGATATGTGGCAAAGGGACTCCCCCCCTACATTAACTCCCCTATACCTCAACACACTCTTCCCTTTTGTTAACGCACCAACCTTTAAACCGTACCCTGGAGATGAATTGAAAGAGGCGGATCAGACTTGGGTTTGTCCTGCCCCTTTCAATTCACCTTTTGTATTTACACGTAGCATCTACCCGGCTTCAACTCGCCTTTTTGGAAAATGTGGTATTCAATTGTAACAACTTGAAAACACACTATTGGCCTGTAGACCTGTGCTGTCATGCCACAGACCTGTAGCTCATTCTGAATTGCATTTTCATTACAGCATTTTTTGTCTCATACATGTACATATCTACAGTCTCTGCCTCTGTAGGAAAAACAAGTCTCTGAAGGCCCCATATCTAGTGTAAGGTCATCTAGATCTTATGAGGATTTGTTGAGTGAAGTACACATGTATTTTGTTATTAAAGGAGTCTTGAAATGGCCAGTTTGAATTCAGACTAGTGAATTAGGTGACTTAAGCTGAAGTGATGAAACGTGGGTGAACTGGGGTGGGTCAATGAGTCCTTTCATCCACCCCTCCCTAGTAATGGCTTGCCCCATCCAGCTATAATTGTACTAACATTGGAATTTCAACTGGGAATGCTTTGTGGATCTATTGCCACATCATTTAAATATGAAAACCTGCCCCCTAGCTGTCATGGCTGCCAGTGCAAAGGGTCTATTGGTGCAGTTTTAATTCTTTTGATTGAGAACAGAAAATTTGTTTACCCAAGAATCGACTAAAATCAGTATTGTGTGGACCTTGATAAAAATTCTCCATAATTGCATAATTTTATATTCCTTGTGAATACATTGATTTTCATTTTACCTCATACATGTACCGGTAGTAAGCATTGTGTTGAATCTTGTTATGCAGAATGCTGAAATCCATCAAAAAGGTTTAATGATGCATAACAGTTGCTCTTCAATTATTTGTTCATATCTTACCTGCTTAAGGCCTTTTTTGGGAAAACGTACCAATGTGGACAGCCTAGAACGTTTTCCTCTCAGTAACTTTTCGTGAGTCCAGCGGTTACTTTTCCTATCCAACTGCTGCCCAAGCAGGACAATCGACCAGGGAACTTTTCCAGAGACGATAAATCCAGTGCGGACACAGCGAGTCGGTAAAAGCGCTTTGAAAGCGTACGTCCAGGCCGTGAAGGTCATATTGTGAAGGGACACTGCGCATGCTCTCCCACAGTCTTGGTAAAATTTGCCCATGTCAAAAAGTCCAAATGCAGACAGTACTAAAATTTTATTTTACCATCGATAAAACCTCCCAATAAACAAGTCCAATGCGGACACGGCTTAAGCTGCTTGCCGTGTCTCCTTCCAGTGTGCTGTGCACCCCTTGGCACTCCCACCCCCCACTTTGGATTTGGAGCGGGTCATGAATGGATTCATTCATCCACCCCTCCCTATGGGCTTGCCCCTTTAGGTAAAATTGTTTGAAACGTTGGAATTTCAATTAATTGATGCAGCTTTAATTCTTTTAAATGGGAACAGAACATTTGTGATGCAACTAAACCTTGATGAAAATTATCCTAAATTGCAGAATTTTATTTTGTTTAAAAATATGCAAACACATCGATTTTTCTCTCGGTTTATATTCAGCATTGTGTGGACCTTGATAAAGACTCTGCATAATGTTCCTTGTGAATACATAAACACATTGATTTTCATTTTACATCATACGTGTATTCAGCATTGTGTTATGCGGAATTCAGAAATCCATCAGGAAGGTTTAATGATGCATAACAATTTCTCTTCATTTTTTTTCTCATATCTTACCAGCAAAGCCTTGACTTTCCACATTTTTATGTGAGTGAGTGCTAATTCTTGTGTGACTTTCAAGGTTGCAGTCAGTGCTTGTCACGCCGCCGGTATATGCGCACATCACGCAGTTATACATGTAAGTGAAAGATGAGTGCATCATTGTACTTGTGTGCATCATTTTAACTGCCTTGACGATAAGTGTTTAGCTGTCAAATTTGGCACAGTGATGTCCAACTTGAAATGCTGCGTGCTTGTCCATTGGATCGGCTGTTTTTCTACTTTAAAGCCTGTATTGCAATGTCTCCAAATTTTAGTCAAACATTTGACATGAAAAATCGTATGCAAAAGTTGTTCCAACTGTCCAATGTAAGGCTAATGAAACTCGATGTTATGTTTCCCGTAACAATTTTGTCAAGCCTAAATGAGGCAACTATTTCATTATTCATTATTCATTATTTTGTAGCGTTTCATTATTTGCAAAATAACGGCTATTTGATCAAACCTTAGCGCGCTCTATACCCTCTGATAGTGTTAAAACACAACCCTGATAAACTTATACACAAATTTATGACAAATTTATTTAAGGATCAAAATACCGGGTATACATGCATCACAAAAATGGCAGCGCAATGTCTTCTCCGGGAATTTATTGAAAATCATTGTTACAAACGTTCACGTACCGCCGGCCAGCCGCGCCGATACTCTGCTTTTTATAGGGTTTTTTTTTTATGGAGGAAGAAAATTACGTTAACATTTTTTTGGCGGGAGGACGAGAATGATCACCTCGCCCAAAATGTGAAATTCGAGCGCTGCTTTTAAATATCCAACAAAAATGGCAGGAGAAACAATTAAAAACTTGATATTTTGTGGGAAATACAAAATAATGAATTGTTTTAGGATTTTGGCATCTCAAACGCGGCCGAAAAATCCAAACGCGGGCGGGTTACGGGAAACATAACATCAAGTTTCATTAGCCTAATGCTTCTGCCCAAGAAAACTATAATTGAATTGAAAACTATAATTGAAGATGAATTTTTATGTGTGTGCGCACAAATTGTTTTTTTACAAAGGCGCACTCACTTGAACAAAACTAGGCTCCTGACTACCATGGGATTGTGACCCCATCTTCTATGCAGTATGGCCAGGGAACCAGCTTAAAAATCTCATCTCAAATTCTTGAAAGCACGGACACAGTTTTTCATTGTTTTCAAATCCTGTAGTCTATTTTTAAATAGACCATATATACAAATAGCTGCCATATTGCAGGCCAACCTTTGACATTTAAATTAATCAACAATGTACAGTAAGCACAAAATGTGCAACCATACATGTCCTCACGGAACAAAGAAACTACCCTACAAGATGGCAGCTATTCGATACAGTTTGTACAGTAGGCTTCTAATAAAAACACTATAAAAGTTTAGGTCGTTTTTGTCGTTTTCATGTAATTTCCAAGTTGCATGCAAGTAGCCTACAGCATTGGTATTGTACACTGGGACCACAAGGCCTTATCAGTTACGATCTTAGCATATTCACAAATTTGACAAATTCCCAGGCACTTGTAATTGGCAGGATGAAGCCATTTGACAAGGCAAGTTAAATAATAGTATTTGCTACAACGTCAAACAGCCAAGAGGTGTTCAAGTAATTTCTCTTGCTGTCATTTCTTGCATACTGCGCCGATTTGTCATGAATTTCATGAGAAAGTGCAGACCTCAGTGAGCTGGGAAAGCCTTTTCACATGTAGGCCTACTGCTTTCTATAGGTATTGTGATGTGGCAATTACCACAGGGCAGTTCCGTGAGAAATGTTATTCTATAGAAATTCAAGAAAAAAGAAAAAAAAACCTAAATAATGGAATTTCATTTTGCTTACATCGGGGAAAATTAGGGTTTCTCTAAATGATTGTAAACCGGCTACTCGAGACCAGCCAGCTCGGTGGTCAAGTGGTTAAGACGTCTTCCTATAGTATGCAGGAGGTTGTGGGTTCGAGTCCCAACTAAGCACGTCATGAAGTTTTCCTTGTAATGTCTTTGGGAAGCACAAAGCCTAATTGATATAGGCCTAACTAAATAATAGCTTGTTGAATACATAAATAATTTGTATGCAACTGATAGTTCGTAGAAATCTTCAGTTGTAACCTTACATAATAGGACCGATGTAAAGCTGTATGCTATTGTGAGTTTAGAATGTTATGAGCACAATGGGTGTTTTTCTATTAAGCACAATTACTGTTTTTGTACCCCTATAAAGTTTTTTTAAATATAAAATAACTGTGAAGCAGTGTGAAGTAGAATTTCAAAAGTTGAAATAACCATATCTCTATAGATTTTTAAATTTGAACCAGGGTACAATGTTATATAATAGTACTTTTAAGAAGGTCATTTATTGTTTCATTCAATAAATATCAAAGTGACAAATCAGCCAAATTAGTTTTATGTATGGGACATTCTTTGGGTGACACGAAAAGTATTACGAGTGGGACAAACAGGCACATATATTTCTTATTCCAGAATGAAATTTATGGGAGCACACTTGGTAATGCCCAACACACAAGATATTTCATTAAACATGTAAAACAACTGATAGTTATTGCTGAGCAGCCTATTAAAGTGCATGAACTTTAAATTTCATTTTATTTGAAACGCCCCCTATCAATTACATACATGTATGTTTCCTATGGGGCTATTTCCATGTGACCTCAGAGGTACATGTACCATGTGTATGGCCAATCACAACTCCAAACTCGCTTATTAGAACTAAACACCATGATGTTTTCTCATTGGTTCCACATCTATTCCCAAATGTCCTGCAATTTACTCAACCCTTTATGTAAAACAGATTGTGGACATCTGGCCATATACATACATGTACACGTACAGCGTATTATTTTGTATCTGCTCATCGCCGACTGATTTGCTATTTTTGATTTAAAAAGTGTTAGAGAGACATCTGAACGATACACTTGCTTTAAATGTTTCTGTTATCAAATTTTCCCCTTACTATCAGCTATCAATTTCCTTACTCAGCCTACTGTAAGCTTAATTTCCTCTTCCTGACTTCTTTTATAAACATCTCAAACTGTAGCGCTCTCCGCCTCATCCCATCCCTTAGCCCTGTCATTCTTGCCCCTCTTCCCCCTAGAGGAGAATACAAGAATACAAAGTTATCTCTCCAACTCAGCTGATGAGATGTCTCTCGAAAGGTCATGGTCATTCTTGTTTCCTAGTGCATCTTTCCTGTTAAATAAACCCAACTGGAGGAGAGGTTTCAAGTGTCGTAAGGAAGTGCATCTTCTAGGGATCCCTCCTCCCGCTCCCTTGCCAAAATAAAGGAGAACAAAAAGCTCTCTTTCTCTCCATCTCGGCTGATGTCTCCTTCAAAGGTCATGGTCATTCTGATCTCCAACTGCATCTTTCCTGCTAAATAAACCCATCTGGAGGAGGGGTTTAGATTAGAGGGTCTTAAGATGGTGCATCTACTTTGGACAGATGAAGATTCAATCTAATCAGTATGTTGCCTTCGTCACTGACAAGTTGATCTTAGGTAGGCCTACATGTACAATGTACATGGAGTCAATGCTGAGATGTCAAGGATTCATAAATGACATTACATCAACTGCCTCTTATTTTGATTGAGGGTATTAGATGCAGCAAGCTCAAGGCTACATATGGAGCAGTGCAACAGAGTGAAGTGCCTAGCAAATGCATAATACTAATAGACCTTTATCACGGTGCGGCCAGCTTCCCTTTCCCCCCTATTAAAATGAACGTAACCAAAGCGAGGCTTGCAGGTGGAAAAAAAGTCCACTTTGGGCATCACAATGACATACGCGCAGCGCGATCAAGAACGCGCAGCGCGGACAGTGATTCTCTCAAAACAACAACGGAAGATTGCACGCGCTGTCGCGCAGACAAACTGATCGTGCCCGACATGTACTATGGGGAACAAGACAAAGATGGACGCACCGTGATAAAGGTCTCGGCCTATACAGTCGTACCTTGATAGTAAGAACAAGGTAAACCACTTTAATTTCCTCAACAAGAGCACATATATACCAGTATGTTAATACAACATTCTGTTTATAACAAGGAAAATGTTAGGTCCCAATACCGACCTGTTCGTCATTGTTTTTATTCCTGATAATAAAAAGGACCAGTTATTAACGAGGTTTGACTGTAATGGGCAAAACGTGTGAGATTGAATGTTTTTGCCACAGTAATGTGTAATATTATCCAGAATGTGTAATGATATCCAGTTTACTGCAGGGCATATTTTACATCCTAATCTGCAAGAAAGAGCTTATAATGTACATTAAATTGTAAATTATGTGAAAGTCGGACATCAGATACAACTTCCAATTCTTTCTAAACTTCCTTTTTCCCTACTGGTACTTTTGTGTAAGATGAGCTATTATTGAGTTATTTTCTGTGATTTTAATACCCCTTTGAAAAGTTTTATAGGAATAATCACAAAAGTCAACTTTAGTTTCGTTACACATACATGTATGCCTACATATGGAATCCTTCATCATCATATCACTATGATTCATTGCACTAATTGTACCAAAAGTTTGTCTTGACCCATAAAACATTTTACAACTGTGGTTTATTGATGCCTTCAATGTGTATTGAAAGATGGCTTTCAGATGTTTTAAGACATGCTTTTTAAGGTTTCCATTGTACAAAATTAATCATAAATTTAGTTTTACATGGGCTTAGGGAATTTACAGCTAATAACATCCATATTCTTGTAAGTCGCTTGGGAAACAATGAACTTGGAGACCTGCAAAAGACCCACTGGACTCTAAAACAAGATCTGTACATGTAGGCCTTTAAACCAATCCAGTAACACTGTGTTTACACTTGAAACAGCAAAGGTGGATACAGACCCACCTCAAAACTAAACATTTGCTGCATTTACACTACATTGTGTACATCTCGATTCGGCTTCAATTCGCCTTCTTCACTGTTTACAAACCGCAAAAGTCACCGCTAATTGTGACTGCAGCGCATGCGTGGATTCGTCGATTAAACCATGGAGGATTAAACCTACCACAGGGCGGGCACCACCCCAAGGATGCTCAAATTGCCAAATCTGTATTCGGGTAGTGTTTACACTACAAGCGACCTTGACAATTGCGGGGGGGGTTCAACCCTACCGGGTCTGACCCACTTCTTTCACTTTACCTTTTGCATTTACAAAAGCTTCAACTCGCCTTTTTGAAAATTGCAAAGTTTGATTCGGCAAAGGCGAATCGAGTGTAAATGGGCCTTAACTACATAAAATCTCCTTGTGTGTACATTCGCAATACATGTAGCTGGCGGCTTCCTGTGAAGGAACTGCATGTTGTGTGTCTCTGCTGAAACGTACTAATTACACATTCATTAAACATGGGCAACTCATAATCATACAAAGACGTGCACCCTATTTCAAGCTGATACCGCAGTACATATGTAGCCTATATTTATTCGACACTCTAACTGATTTCAAAATAAAACATAGAAATAATGATTCCTATCTGGTGCTTAAACCTTGATAGGCCAATGATTTTGAGAATACCCACAACTCTAAACATAAAGTGCTTTTAAATCCCTATGGCTGTGTCACATGACTTGCATGGCCATTTCTGTGAAACCCTCATTGGCATCAAAACTCACAAGAATTTGCTGTTATGCATGAACATGCAGTGCCTTTTGGGAAAGTTTGAAGTCCTGTAAATAGGCAAAAATACCTTCAATGTCGGAATGAGTGTAAGTTTACATGCATTCAGTTATTTTAATAAAATAACTTTTTTCAGAAGCATACTTGAGTGGAAAATTGTGACATGCTATCAAGTCACTGTTGTGCCTGTTGCTTTGAGCTACATTTCGATTGACGAAGAATTACAATTCCTACTTGAAATCAATATTTAAAACAACTTTGTGCTTTATCCTGTATTGTCCTCATTTTGTTTGTTTTCAAATTGAGATAACTGGTCTATTATGTTGAAAATCCAGATGACCCTTTTGGCAGGGATTTATTTGGCTTTCCTTTCTGTATTTGTCCTTGGAAAGTCCTTGAGATGTTAGGTTTCATTTCACATTGAGATCACTTGTCAGTTATTTTGAAAAGCCTGAGGACCCTTGGGTCAAGCATTGAAATTTGTTTTTATCTATGTTTGTCCTTGAGTTTTTCTGTAGCACTGAAAGGGCCACAAAATGATCAAATGTTGTCATTTGATCTAACAGTAATAATGTTGTGCTTCATCACAGAGTTTCTACATGTACATGTGTGGCATTGTACTGACTATTGTAAACGTCAAAATACATCTGTGCCATGACACCGACTAAGTCAGCTTTGAGCACCATTCACTGTAGCCAGAAATATTTGAATTGTGAATGTAAGTTTTTATAACTTTACACTTTCAAAAGTCCATCTGCATACATCTGTGAAGTAAAGAAGAGTAAGTAGCATGCGTTTTGGGAAATGGCATGCAGCCAAGTCTATCTCTTCTCTGAAATCCCTGATACATTCCAGGCGTAATCTAGTGTGTCATTTTATATTTTAGCCTAGGGATTAACAAGCTGGTTTTTCTTTAGATTTAGTACATGTAGCCTGATCATGGATCATGCAATGAAAGGAACACCATCGATCCCGCAATTTTTATTTTATTTCTTGGAACATAATCTTTTCTCAATGTGTAGCCTACTCTGTTTCCAGGTACTCCCCATTGTATTTCAAACGACTTTAATGTCTTTATTGATTAGATAAAACAAAATCTGTCACTGGTGTGGGATGAGATTAAGCTGACAATCTGATTTAATCTGCCATTGTATAAAGTGATGTGTACAGTGGGTAGCCAACAAGGGGACTTTTGGAAGAAGGCTTATTTTATTACATCACCGTAAAAACTGCTCCTGAAGTCTCTTTCACCATCATAACAAATATGGAGGAAATAAGTTGAAGAATGAATGCCAATCGCCCCACCCCTAAGACTGGACTCCAGACATGACAAACACAGGATGACCTAAGTCCAAAAATAGGATTTTGTTTAACCCGCTGTTTATTTGAAAACTCCACCTTACATGTGTTTTAAGAGCTATGTAAAGACCACAAGTCACAGAACTTGTTGGTCCCAAGGTTCTTAGGATGAACAGGTGCATGCACCTGTGTCTATAATACTCAACTTGACAGCACTGGTCTCATGATAAAACAGCCTATGCTGAAATGTGGGGCTCTCATCTTGGAGATAAAATGTAAATTGGGTCATAGAAATCTGTCTGGTAAAGTTAGCCTAAAAGTTCTTGCGCAGCCATAACTAGAACTACACATGTATAAGTCAGTGGAAGTTCAATGCAGCACCCAGAGTTTTCATTGTAATGAGTGTTTGTATTTTAATGAGCCTGGATTCACCACTGATTTTTAGTTTTAGTCGAAGAAAAAAACAACAACTCGGCCCAGGCTTTGTGAGATCACAACTCATTATTGCAGATAAACTAGAGGACGTCACAGATACAACTTGGTGCACATGTGCATTTAGGACCTACATGTACAGGCTACAACATAGTCTAAAGTATGCACACAAGATGGACACAAGAGTGTACAGAGGATTTGTGCCCCAAGACATGGCCCTCAAGTTGTCAAGTTGATGGTAGATACGCTGTTCATGTATGTAGCCTTACATGATTAGTTATTGGCAGTATCCCTGTGTCTGTATGTAGAGTACAGCATCATCAGTTATTCACCTTCCTTTCACCTTCCTTCAGGCCAAAGCTCCATTCCTAACAGTCCCAATCAATCCAAACTCCGTCTACTTGCATGTCGGGCTAAATAACCAGAATTTAAAACATTTGTGCAGGGAAGCTTTCTACTTGGGATGTCTCATCTGACCAACAACTGCTTGAGGGGAGTCTACTGCATGGTTAATAATGCTGGTACTTAGTGATGATCTGGGAGGAGGGACATATGATGGGAATTTCTTGTTCAGTTGTAGTTGATGTCGATACACGCTGCCATTTGAAGGTGGATTCAAAACTTGTCTGCTTATGCAATTAAATATTTCTTTTAGTGGATACATTGAGTGATTTCTACTGCATTGGTAATCATGTTGGTACTTAGTAATAAACTGGGAGGAGAGATTGCTGACTAGAATCTTAAGTTCCTCCTTTGTAGTTGATGTTGATACACGCTGCCATTTGAAGGTGGATTCAAAACTTATCTGCTTATGCAATTTAATCTTTCTTAGTGGATACATTGAGTGATTTCTACTGCATTGGTAATCATGTTGGTACTTATAAACTGGGAGGAGAGATTGCTGACTAGAATCTTAAGTTCCTCCTTTGTAGTTTATGTTGATACACGCTGCCATTTGAAGGTGGATTCAAAACTTATCTGCTTATGCAATTAAATCTTTCTTAGCGAATACATTGAGGTACATGTAATTCTACTGCATTGGTGGTACTTAGTGATCTTGAAAAATGAAGGAAGGATAGCCAACTGGAATCTCTTGTTTCTTTGTAGTTTATGTTGATACATGCGGCCATTTGAAGATGGATTGAAATTGTTTTTGGATTCATCATCAAGGGTTTAGGTTAATAACAATAATGATAATGCTGGCGTCTTGTACAGCGCATAATGTATCCACCATGCTAGATGCTCAGGGCGCTGATAACATTAATCATCCCAGGTCATTGAGCTCCATTATATCATTCTGTAGGCCTTAGCTCATTGGCTTATCACACACATCACATTGACTACCCTCGCAGGTACATGTACCCTTTACTACTGGGTGGAGAGAGGCAAAGTGCCTTGCCCAATGGCACACGCACTAAGTACGAGCCGGTTGATAATGCATACCGGTAGTTCCGACCTGTCAATCAAGCCGAACCCGCCGACCAATCACAACAGAGCTAGCAGACAGCGCCCACATAAGTCAAAGTGCATTGCATCACAACAACACAGCAACATACATGTACAGTTTGTACAGTGTTGTATGCGGTGATCAGGGTGAATTTTTGGTTTCAAGGCCGGACGATTCGCTGTTTAAAGGTAAGAAAGCATGTATTTCATGACGATATGACATCCCTGTATTACTGGCCCTTTACTCAGTGTGTCCTAAGATAACTGTTGACCCTGAAACATGATTACCTTTGAGTTGTCTCCAGTGAATCTGTGTTTTCCGTTGAAAGTCCCATTGGTTTGTGCAGTGTGTGTGTGGAAATTTTGAGGGATAGCGTATGAGGCATAGCTGGGCAAACTCAGAACTATGCATTGTGAAACCCTTGACCAGAAATGTTGGTCACAGATGATTAATCTCATTGCCTTATTCTCAACTGCAATAAGCTTCTAGTCATATGCATGGAAACATTGGTTTTGTCACATCTTAGTTTATAGCATTACAAGATGTCTTATGTCTTGAGAGGATGTAGTCACATATGTTTTCTTAAAGCAAAATCTTCAAGACACATCAGTAATTAAACTTTGCTTTGGAATTTCAGGCATGTGATTGGGTTCATGTTATAAGAAACATTCCATTCCCATTATACAGCAGCATCGCAAGGGGATGGTGGGGGTGGGGAGCATGTTGGCTGGTTGGCACGTGCCCCTTGTTTACCTCCAATTGAGACAGTAGTGCTTTCGGCATGTTGATTTGCCTCAGATTTCATCAGGTCTAGAGTCGAGTATTTGGTGAGATTTCCTTTTTGCCGCCGATTTCACTCAGAATGAGCCAGAATAGTGCTTTCGGCGTGTTTGTCAGTTCTTTCCAACTTGTAAGCAGAAAGCTGCCTTGTGTGCACCTCTTCTAATGTGTATAGTGCCATCCATAAAAAGTCTGACAGTGCCATTGTTACCATGGTATTTGTTAATCTGTATATCTTGTTTCAATCATTTGTATGTACAGTATACTGCAGTCCAAGTGCCTTTATTCATCATCTATCAGGGATTCCCAGTAGCAACAGAAAGACATGTTGCTTATCTCAGTCATTCTGACCTACATTGAGTCCATTTTTAGATCGCCATGGCCTGATTTGCTGTCAAGTGTCAATCATGGCATTAGGGATTCCGACTTTGTGTTCAGCAAGGTGGAAATGCTTCGGCCGATGGTAAAGAAAGGCCTCGTTACTGAAGGTGAAGCGTGTTCACTGCTGGAGTGATGTAACTAATGGATCCATGGACTTGACTGGGGGAATTGGTGTTAAAGTCTTCTGATGTTGTTTGGTGGCCGAGGGTCGACTATAAAATGTGATGACAATGATTCGAGGACATGCTGTTGATTCTACTAACTCCTTGCACTTAAACTAGATGTATTTTTTAGTCAGTAAAACGTTCAACTGTACATATTGTATATTCCTGAAGGCCCAGTTTCTAAACCTTGGATGTGCAATAAAGGTAGACATACATTGTACATGGACGTTATTTTGCCCATTTATTAGATATATATTCTAAATATTCTAAATATTGAGTTAAATAATGTTATGTTGAATATAGTTACATGTATGGTTAGGCCTATAATATTGAGTTGATAGAAAAATATTCTTCTTTTGAATTACACATTTTTTTTAGTTAACTGATTTATTTTAACAAGATTTTTAACTCATTCTATTTAATTTCTGAATATTGAAAACCTTGTTCAAAATTTCAGAATTCGCCTGTTGAGCCATCTTTTTGACACTACAAAGTGATGGAAAAGTAAAGCCTAAAGTTACAAACATTTTTAAAAGTTGAATAATGGTAAGTAAGGAATCATTAAATTTGAGCAATTGTTTGTGGATTTGGGAATTGCCTAAAAAATCCATACTACATGTATCCCCAGGTTCAAGATAGGACATCATCCATATATTAGCACAAACATGATTTGTGGTTTTGAATATAAATTCTATATATGGATATATGAATGTTAATTTCCAAGTAGCAGATAAATGCGTAATTCTTTCATCACCCTATCCTTTTCCATATTTGAGGTTTCTAGAAATGCATTAGTATAGGGTGCTAGAAACAGGAAATGTACATGTACATGTAGGCTATCTTGGTACTCGAGACTGACTGATGATAGTCAAGATGTCTTATTGCATATCTTGGTCAAGTGGAGGAATGCAGTATGCCTGCTAAAGAAACAAACAAACCCATCCATTCAGCTTAAACTGATGCTATCAATTTCAACCATTTGATAATTTACGGATGCTAGTGAAAACAAAGAGAATTTTAATTGTGAATTATTCTGTTTTTCAGTAGAAGAAATGTGGAAGCATAGTATAAAGAAGCTGAGCAAAGTCAATGCAAAATAAAACCCCAGTAGAGTTTGGTATTTCCCTGGGTAATGTCAAATGTCCATGGCTGCTAAAATTGCCTCGGAATTCAGTCTAGCGGCAGCTGCCTAGCTTCTTCTAGAGTGAAGTGAAGAAAAAACAAATGGTGATTTCTACCCTGACAGTGTGCACCAAGCCAAGCGAGCAATGGCCAGCCCTCACAGCAAGCCCCAACAAGATAATTTGTGTCGCACGCTGCTTATTAACCCAGCCAATTTTCTAGGGCTCCTCGCCTAAGTGTGAAATTAACTTGAAGTTCACAGCTGGGTCAAGGATTTCCAAATTGGGTCCTTGGCTGTTTTTGTAATGAAATGGAGCATTCCTACATGTATGTATCAATGGGCACTATCGTACACATGCACCAAGATTTGATCATAACGAACCTCAATCTACAGCTTGTAAAGTGAATACTTCTCTAGTAATCCGTAACAATGACACAACATTTTCTCATTTTCATTTGTGTAACTTATTACATGTATCTTGAAATGCTGATACATGTACTTTTGCACCTGCGCTATTCAATTTTAATATATTTATGGCATCCTGTTAAATTATTTTGCCCCAAACAAGCATAGAATACACTCTAACTGTATGCACACGTAGGAGGCTGCAATTTTGTGTACGCTTCGTTACTCTGATATGCTATACTTTCACAAGTGCATGATTTACATGTAGTTTTCAGATACATTTTTTAAAAGATTTCCCCAAACAAGGATATAATCCACTAAAAGTATTTACATGTAGGATGCAGCAAAAACAGTCCAATAAGAAAATATAGAGAGGAAACCCAGTGAAGCAGAAATAACGTATTGATGCTGTGCTTGATGTTTTGCCAAAGCCATTCTGTCTTGAGATGAGCAACTTGTGAAATGTATTGTGTGACATTTCCAATGAAGATGACAGAGAAATCAATGTTGCATTTAACCTCCGATATGTCTTTTAGTTTTGAATCCCTTTGAATCTTAGATGCTATTCCAAGAATGACAAGGAAGAATTTACTACAATAACTTGGACACGGTCCATTGATATGAAACATCTGCAGTATAAATTTAAATTGCACGTTGTGGCCGTGGCATGTAATGAGGCCGTGGCATGTCAAATTAATTGGCAATCAGAGAATTGATTGAATTGTGATTGGCTACAGTTGCTCCCACTCTTGCTGTAAATGAAATATAAACATTGTAAGAAGGAATTAAAGCTTGTTTATGTACAGAGTTCCACCCTTTGTGTTATTGGCTAGATTACAAATGCTGGGCAACTGGTAAAAAAGCACTTGTCACGTATTTGTAGACGACAACAAATTGTCATGACTGCAAGTACTTGGGAGTCAGGACTTTTATATGAAAACATTTTAAATGAACACGGACAAAATCATGGGTTATGCCTTGTTACATGTAGCTTTTTAAAATCATTTTAACAGTAGAAGATATGCCATCTGAAGTACTCGACATCTTGAAATTGCACACGAATCAATGGTAGACATTAGGTACATGTAGCTGGCTTGATCACTTCCCGTAGACTCCGTGAAATTTGAAGATGCTCCAGCCATATAATAAGAGACGATTGGCTATTTTTGGAAATAGCTGGGGAGAAAATGTTTTCTGGCCTTTATTCCGGATGAAAGTGGAAATCCATAGAGATTGAAGAATTGTTGGGTGAATGAATAAACACCAACTGGCTTGAACCTGTTTGAGAATGTGTAGCTGAAAGGGAAAAAAAAAGCCAAAATTGAGGCAATATTCAGATAAGTCGGGTGTTTTAGTGATTGGTGGCCAATACAGTAGTTTTCACCTTGTGCTGTAGTTCCTTTCCTTTTAATCCAGATGAAAATGGAAATCAATACATATTGGAGAATTGTTGGGTCATTGAATAAACACCAACTGGCTTGAACCTGTTTGAGAATGTGTAGCTGAAAGGGAAAAAAAAAGCCAAAATTGAGGCAATATTCAGATAAGTCGGGTGTTTTAGTGATTGGTGGCCAATACAGTAGTTTTCACCTTGTGCTGTAGTTCCTTTCCTTTTAATCCAGATGAAAATGGAAATCAATACATATTGGAGAATTGTTGGGTCATTGAATAAACACCAACTGGCTTGAACCTGTTTGAGAATGTGTAGCTGAAAGGGAAAAAAAAAGCCAAAATTGAGGCAATATTCAGATAAGTCAGGTGTTTTAGTGATTGGTGGCCAATACAGTAGTTTTCACCTTGTGCTGTAGTTCCTTTCCTTTTAATCCAGATGAAAATGGAAATCAATACATATTGGAGAATTGTTGGGTCATTGAATAAACACCAACTGGCTTGAACCTGTTTGAGAATGTGTAGCTGAAAGGGAAAAAAAAAGCCAAAATTGAGGCAATATTCAGATAAGTCAGGTGTTTTAGTGATTGGTGGCCAATACAGTAGTTTTCACCTTGTGCTGTAGTTCCTTTCCTTTTAATCCAGATGAAAATGGAAATCAATACATATTGGAGAATTGTTGGGTCATTGAATAAACACCAACTGGCTTGAACCTGTTTGAGAATGTGTAGCTGAAAGGGAAAAAAAAAGCCAAAATTGAGGCAATATTCAGATAAGTCAGGTGTTTTAGTGATTGGTGGCCAGTACAGTAGTTTTCACCTTGTGCTGTAGTTCCTTTCCTTTTAATCCAGATGAAAATGGAAATCAATACATATTGGAAAATTGTTGGGTCATTGAATAAACACCAACTGGCTTGAACTTAGTTTGGAATGTGTAGCTGAAAGGAAGACAAAAAAACATGCGGACTGATTAAAGTGGAGGCAAAGTCAATGGAGGCAAAGTCGGGTGTTTCTAGCGATTGGCAGGCATTAGTTTGCAAAATAGATACAATCAGACCCACCTTTCTTGAAAATGACTGCATGCGTGATTTCACATCTAGGAGTTCACATGGGGTGTTATGGCCGAGCGGTCTAGCGCGTCAAACTCAAGTTCCTGCCAGTACTAGAATGTGGGTTCGATTCCGGGCCGTGACGGGTTGTGGCACTTGTGCCCTTAAGCAAGGCACTTAATCACACTTGTTCCGTCCTTCGGAAGGGATGTAAAGCTGTTGGTCTAGTGTGTTAGGTAACGCACTTTAAAGATCCCAGAGCATTCTTTCGTGAAGAGCAAGGGGATTCCCAGGTGTCTGGCCATTTCTAATTCGAATTCTTCATGGGTTTCCTCACGCTTGCGAGTGACAGTGCAATGAGCACTATTGAGGAATCCTTGGTATGAATACCAGAAAGAAATAATAATAATAATATCATTTACTTGTACATGTAGTCTAAAATAGTACTGTATAATGGTAACTTTGAGTTTCATTGTTTGTAGATCTTTAAATAATATAACATTGCATCAGTCCAAGTGATGTTAAATAGATGTAATCTGCTCATACATGATGCGGTCTATGCACTATGTACTAAGTTCGTTTCCTGAGAATGCTCTAACAACGCAGTGTGCTCAGGTGGGACTTGAACCCACGCCCTCCTGCATACCACATTTTCTTTAAAATCTTTAAGATTTATAGTGTCAATAACAATGATTGACCCAACTTTTTTGTCGGCAAATTATTCCAACAAAATACTAGTGTAGTGCTTAATCTCCACAGAACTTATGGTTATTGAGTGCCATACATGTACATGTACATGTAGGTGCCACATTAAATATCGTGTTTCATCTTTTGTGTACAAACCACTAAAGCTCAGGGAAAATGGGGCAAATTAAGAATGGACCAAATTGAATTTCTGAGAATATACCAGACATGTCAACCTTTATAGGGGTCACACAGCATCTCTTGGGATTGTATTTCATGATTATGACAATTGGGATTATTCCTAAGCAAAGAACACCTAGTTTGGTTCTTTATTCCTCTCTCTCCTTTGCCTCGTGATTGTAAACACATTCGATCTTAACCTCCTTCAGCGTTGTTCTTCCTTTGTTCAGACTTTTTCGCAAGCCACGTTCAGAGGTTTTGTATGACACACCAACACAATCAAATAGCCAGTGAAATCTGGTAACGCTAGCAGTGTTTGTTTGAGGGCTTTGAACTCAACCTTGTGATCAATGCTTTACCAAAACTTGTAATCGGGGCTCCAAATAATACCAACTACATGTAGAATGCTTGAACTTTGGTCTACATCACCTTTTTGTGCTACACGTACATGTAATTGCTCTAGACTGACAGTGCAAGGGCTTTTCCAATTTAAATAAAGCAAATTCAAATTTCCTGGCTGTGGTCTAATAAAAATACATGTAGTAATATCACTTAATGCAGCAAAGGGGCGACCCGACGGTATGACTTTGCCAGACGACCACCGAAATTTTGGCTAAAAGACATCGATTGGACACCAAATTTCTGTTACCCGAAGCTTCCAAAAATGGTTCCAAACCTAATAAAAATGCTTCTAGACCTAATAAAAATGGTTCTCGATTTGAAAAAGATGGATTTTGACTAATTCAAATTTCCTGGCTGTGGTCTAATAAAAATACATGTAGTAATATCACTTAATGCAGCAAAGGGGCGACCCGACGGTATGACTTTGCCAGACGACCACCGAAATTTTGGCTAAAAGACATCGATTGGACACCAAATTTCTGTTACCCGAAGCTTCCAAAAATGGTTCCAAACCTAATAAAAATGCTTCTAGACCTAATAAAAATGGTTCTCGATTTGAAAAAGATGGATTTTGACTTCCAAAATATTGGGGCTACGCCAAATTGTCGCCCTAACCCACCGCGTCGCCCTACACAAAAAGTGTCGCCCCATTGGATAAAATAGAGAAATACCTTTAGTCACTATCCTGGTTGTCTACAATGTAGTACCTTTTCAACGAAATTCAAATTATTTTGAATTTGTATACAAACCAGTCAATGCACCTCCCTACTACCAGTCAGTTTCTGGCTGTATCAGCTGCTGTCTATCCATTGAAGTGTTTATTTTCTACCATTCTGAAGTGGTATATTGACTCTACCCGATTAACAAATCTGCATGCAGTACGTGCTACCAGATTGTTTTAATGTCAAACTCTCATAATGCTATTCAAGTGACCAAACTCATGCAAGCCTTATATCCAGAGAGTGCAATAACCAGTGCATAAATCGTACACAATGAATAGAGTAATAACTAGGATTTAGAAAAAGGAGCCTAAAATCCCCAAAAAGTTTCACTTTTTTTGCAGCTGCCTCTGGTGGTTTTTGTGCACATCGTCCAATCAAGGACCTTGAGATGATAAGGGATTTGTTAAAATACTTGGGTAAACTATGGAGGTAGGAAAAGGTAAACCCAATAAACATTCATATTTACATGAGGTTATGCACCTATCAATTGTTTCCCCAACCGCTAGGTGGGGTTTGGTCACTTTTTCATGCCCCAGGGTGGGGATTTGGACCCATTGAAATAAAAAATGTATACAAATAAAATGTATACAAATGAAAAACCGAACCCAAATTCATTGTTCCCCCATTGTGTCTCAAACATCCAAGGAATTTCCAAGGAATTCCTTTCAGTTTTTAGGGGGAGGGGGTGCGTTAACAAAAGGGAAGAGTGTGTTGAGGTATAGTGGCATTAGGGGGAGCCCCTTTGCCACATGTTGTGCTGGGTATACCCAAATTAGTTCAAAAATGGAAATTACCATTTTACATTTTTTATTTATAGATGTGAAAGGAATGTATGTCAAAAGGCTATGTATTTCTCTTGGCCCCCAGGCAAATTCACTTTGGTTTTAAATTAAAATGTTCTTCAATAAATGAAATATGCTCGTCGATGTCATGTGGACACTTGTTCTGATAGCTTTGCATGATTAACAACCAAACGTGGGAATGAAATATTCAACACACAGTGTCAGAGCACTTGAGTTTGCTAGAGTAAAGCTATGCCATTATTATCTGCACATTAAGATCATAGATTGGTCAGAATGACTGCGTGTGGTAACGTGAAATGCACTCATTTAATCTGCCTACCACTCTATCAGTGTCTCTGTATGAACGTGCAGAAAATGTCACTCACAGTTCAATGTATTTTTGAAAGGTTATTCCTACTTCATTATTATTGCCTATTAGAGAATGTGAGAGTGGGTGATACAGAAGATTAATAAAAATGCGTCATATTGGTTTTAAAATGGTCGAATCTCAATTTCTTTCCGTCGTTCCGTTACATCTCCATACAAACACTTAATGCGGGGGTTCAGTTAAAGTTTAATTTGTATTATGCAGACTGCTCAATAGTGAACAAGAGTTATCCATTGCTTCATATCTAAGGCCGGGGTCACACGAATTAAGAGATTCCACTCTATCATAGTATTACTATCGTAGAATTATGAGATTTTGTCCGTGTGACCTCAAATTTATCATGATAGTACTAGTAGGTGAACGACGCGAATTCTCATCATCGCTTTTTTTTCTATTGTCGTTCATTCTATCATGATAGATTTGCGTTTGACCGCTCTCGTCGTTCATTCTATCATGATAGTATCATGATAGTATCATGATAGAGTAATTACGAGGTTTCCCGTGTGACTCCGGCCTACAAGTGCAAAAAATGATTACAGTTTCATTTTCTGCTGTTGCAAGTTTTCTTCTGCAGGCGGGTTATGTACATCCTCCTCCATGTGTACATGTACGTATACGTACTGAGATTCTTCTCAAGATATGTAATGCTTTTCTTACAGGATTTCATAAAAAAGTTCCTTTAAAGACAGAACATGTGGAACACATCTGGAATGGGACGAGATTAAAAATAAAAGTTGATTCTATTAATATGAATCCAGTTGAGTCTATGAATTGCCTAATTTGGTCAAAATCAGAGATTCCCATCTGATGAGGTATGGCTGCAGGCAGCTTCATGTTATGACAACACATTTTGGCAGTTGTTATTAACGATTGATTCTAAACTCAGTTTGCTTTGTTTGTATCCAGCTGTTGAAACTAGCTCTGGGCAAAGAGCATAAATATTAGTAATTTGTCCTCATTTTAGCATTGAAAAAAGAATAGATTTGTGTTTGCATGATTTGACAAGCAGTGATTGATGATGTGTTCCTGAAATGGGGGAAACCTCAGTGCTGAAATGGCTGCTCCTTGGTACAAGTCATCCTGTCCATATTGTACACAGCTACAAGATAAATATACTGCTCAAAATATGCCAAGGATCACCTACTATTTTTGTTATAATTCTCTTTTCTAAATCCAGAAAATTCTGTAAGATGTTAAAGTTTTGTAATGATTGGATCACATGTCTTGAAGTATTCATAAAAATCACTCCTCTTGGGCAGCAACCGGGCTTATGTTTCTGGTGTTTGGCCTTAGACAATAGTCATTAGCTCAGGAGGCTTACATGGAATCAGATATTTCATATATGACATTCCTTAACAAATTGTTATGTACTTTTTGTTGTCGGGTTGCCGGTGGTCCAATAATTCAGTATTTTCATGACTCGTGCGGTATATTCTCATATCACCCTCAAAGCCATCCAATGTTATATAATTACAAAGTTTGAGTACATGTAGTTTATATACCAGTATTCAAGATGTTTGCTAATAATGCCAAATGACTACCGAGCATTGGATGTGCCATTCATTGTAGTTTAGGTAATACTGAACATTTTCAATATGGAAGTTGATATAGTACAAGGTACATGTATCTCAGTAGTCCACTTGTTGTTTACAGTACATTGGCATTTGTCTACACAAATCCTTACTTCATCATTTTCCTTAGGTAAGATACACTTATCAAAACAAAAAATATGAAATCATAATGTTGGGCTTGTAGCGAATGTTTGCATTGAATTTGTTGTAGAGTTTATACAGAACCTTGATGTTGATCTAACATTTGTCAGAGATTGAGTGTCTGAAGGCTATTGCTGATGTCTTATGTCCATTTGAATGCATGTAGCCACAGAGGAAAGAACATCCCTCCATGATGTAGCTTAGCAGAACACTCATCAAGTGTGAGAATTCCTTGACCTTTTAGACGGTTTTATTTTGAACATCTCTAAGATCATCCAATAATAATGCAATTGTAATCTTGGAGCACAGCTGATGGTACAACTCCTCTATGTTTTAAGATAAGAGTTGAGAAGTTGATCAGAATTGTTTTCTTTAAAATGACTCATCAAGCATCGGTAAGTGGAGATTTGATGGGAAACCCCAATTTAGGAGTGAGTTAAGATTTTGTGAGGAAACACTTTTCAGCCTGTCTCATGTTATGTACACAAGGTCTGTATATTAAAGCTAATCAATATAAAGACAGTCAAAGTTTAGGTTGTAATAATGTAATATTTGTTATAATGGGCACGGTGGAAAAGCTATCCTCAATTTTGGCGATGACTTAAGCTTCCAATAATCTTGAAATCCTACAAACTAGACCACAATCTGTTAGATGCATTCCTCCCTCATCTTGTCATAAGTATGGCTGACATTAATGAATAACAGAGCATTGCACACAAGGCCAAGATATGTCACATGACCTAACCTCTCATTCCAATGCTGTTTGTCGCATCATCAGAACAGGGTCATGGCTTGGAATAAATCTGTATCATGTATCTTAATCTGATTAATGTCTTGTACATGTAGAAAGTACTTTGTGGCAAGGGTGAGGGAGAATTACCAGGATGTCTTGACATTCGTATCATTACTAGATAAATTAGGGCCCTCATCATCATCAGGATCTTAACCCAGGACTTAGCTGACCGGCTGAGATATGAGAAACGGCTGTATTCCTGTATTTCAAGCTCATTAAAATACAGGAATACAATGAAAAACCTAGCGTAACCTGGCATATATTCCATTGTATTTGTGTATTCTAATGAGCCTACGAAATGTAGATCTGCCACTGAACAGTGGTACATTAGTCATTCTATAACTTTAATGTCCAATCTGTTTGTCTCTCTGTAAATGTTTTGAAGGCAATTTCAAAGTATAGTGAATTGCATGAAATAAGGTGTAACAAAGACACCAAAAATGTGACACTTTCGACCTGGTACAGCACCAAGTTTTCCATGTGGTGATTAGGCACAGCACCAAATACACGTCATACAATAATGTTACATCGCAGCGAGAACTCTTCTTTAAATTGGCAGGAATCTGGTAGCAGACAGCTGTGAAGCTATTGCTTCCATGTTGATATCATTGGATCGTGGTCTGTTGGTCATGTCTCTAAGTTGTCACAACAGGGTTTGAATCAATGCTACAGCAGTATACACATGTACTCAAACTATGTCACTATTAGGTGGCCTGGGTTGGAATCCATAGAGTCAAAGGTTGAGGTGTAAAATTAGATCATTCGCCACTTGGCATTTCACCAGGTAATTAGTTAACTGGGCCTGTGACTTATTTCTTTGTACATTCAAATTGTAGAAGAGGTTCGTGGCCTTGTTTCAAATGCCAGAACAATGTATCCAGAGTTGATCTCGATTCAAGATACCGGTACATCTTAAATTGTTTCTAATTCAAGATACGTTGCATTGCCAAAACAATGCCTCGCCACAGTCCATAGAGAACAACAATTTTAGAATGTTGCAGTTGAGTTGCTATCAAACTGATGCAAAACCTAAGGCAGATTTTGTGAAAATTGCTTTTTAAACTTTTTGTAAAAACAATGACAAATAATATAGTAGACTTCATATTTATGTGCATCTCTCGCTGTAATAAAATTATCTGATTTAATAGTAATAAAATTTACTGAATTTGTTTTTAAATTTACAGTGCTTTACATGAATTATGTGAATTTTGGCTGCTCTGCGGTGGCTAATTTGCAGTTGAAAAAATATGCATTTCTGTTTTTGTTGAGCTATAATTTCAACTTCAATTAAACAATGTTGTGTAATGGTTCTTTCCCTTGTTTTCAGGTCTGTGGTCTTGGTTCGAGTCCCCACTATTCCAGCATGTAGTCCATGCCTTGTTCTGTAGGTTTTATTGCTCTTGGTAATAAAATGACAATTTTTTCCCAATGTTCTAACTTCCATTTGTTTTTCCTGTGCTATCTGTGTTTGTAGAACACCTTCACCAACGCAGACCGCCTTTTAGCCAACGCTGGTCAACTAGCACAGACTGGAGAGTGTAATCCTGAAGACATCTACCAAGTAGCCAGGGTGTTAGAGGAGAAAGTCCGTGATTTCATCACGAGGACAGAATGTCGGAAACAGCTGCTTGATATGTCCGTATCGTTTCACACGCATGCCAAAGAGGTAGGAAATACGCACTGCCAGCCAGGAGTTTAGTTGAGACGTTTGAGAGAACTTTTGAATAAATCATAATGAAGAAATAAAGTTGTTATCAAGGCTTGGAAAGGACACGTTATTAGTACTATATGGGTCTTTCTATAAATTAGGGGTCCAATGTTGGTGTCCCCCGTTACATTTTACATCTTGTTTTTGTAAATTCAGGACACATTTTAAAAATACTTTTCATCTCAAAGAGTGAGTACATAAAGTACAATTCATACAAAAAATTGTTTAAAAGCCATTTTTAGCGATTTTTGTACGGAAAATAACATATCAGGTGTTACGGGGGACACCAAATGTCACACTTTTGGACCCTTAATTTATAGAAAGACCCATATCATTGTTTGAAGAAATATTTTGTTGGGGAAAAAGGTGTAGAAAGGTCTTGCTGAAAGCTTTTTTAGATCTTTTACAAAAAATAACCTATCTGAATTATGAAATTATTAACATGTGTATCACTACTAATGAAACAGTGTGGAAACTAGACAGCCTCTTTTTCAGTTTCATGTAGAAAATTTGACTTTTAGAAGGGTCTCTACATGTACGAGCAAGAAGGTCTCGGGGGAATCTCTGTCATCAGCACTGTCATTAGGCAGTAATGGGCTGTCACAATGCCAGCTGAGTGGCCACTGATAGGAAATCCTAATTTTGAGGCATAAATGGTCATCTCCAAAAGTGCCATTGTGCACCTTTTTGCCATTGTGCACCTTTTTGCTTAAGCCTGAAGTCAAATCCAGCGATTTTAAAAACAGTAACAGTGACACCATAGTAGACACGACAAATGAGGCAAGATTTGTCAGAAGAAAATACTTCCTGTACTTTGGATTTTCCATGTCGTAGGTTGAACAATTCTAAAATTCCTAAATTTTAAAGTTCTACAATGTGAAACTGGCAAAGGTTTTTAACTATAAAAGCTATCGCTGTCCTTCGCCTCATCTCATCCAGGAGCATCTGGAAGTATACAGTTCACAAAAATGATACTCTGATGGAAAGCTCAGGGAGGCCGATACATACACGTAGCTTATTTTATCGATTAGTAGGGCATATGAACACCTCTTGTGGCAAAGCTGATGACTGCAACCAGCCCCTGTAGAAGCTGCTAAGACAGGATGCGCTACTCTGCCTGTAGTGCTCTTTAATCTCCTACACTTCTAGGACTGTCAACTTCTAGAACTGTCGATTATTATTATTTGAAAATCACAGAAAATTGCTTTTGTTTGATATACGGGGCTAACAAATTTATCTAATAAGTTCACATTTTGCTTTGCTGTATAGCATCAAGTATATGAAGCGGGACTCCCAATCAGAGGTTGGGGGTTCGAGCCCCACTTAGACCAACGTGTCTGTGTCCCTGGGCAAGGCACTTTTTTTGCCCAATCCCAGTTGCCTCGTTAACCCAAGCAATATATGGGAAGCTGTTAAGGGGAATGCCACAATCTAACTGCTGATAGGGTTGTGCGCCTGACCAGCAGCCACCTACATGTACATGTAGTTAAAGCGAAATGGTTCTGGTGATTCCCTGATGGCAGCGGTAATAATGGTAACAGCGCCTTGAGCACCCTGCAGGGTGGATATGTGCGCTATACAAATCTAATCATTATTATTATTTATATGGCAAGCATCTCTTGCTTCCGCTATTTTATAGCAGTCTTTCTAGTTTTCATATTGTTTGTTTTTGTGATACCCTGCCCAGCTAACAGCGTGGTATCGAGAACTTCAAGAATCCCTGAGTAGCGAGGAGACATCAGAGGTTGTAGAAGAAGCAGAAGAGGACCTGGCCAAGTTTGATCATCAGAGGGATATCACGATAGACGCTTCCGTTAATACGATCAGTGAAGGACAGAATCTTGTAGATCATCTCAGGTTGGTAACTTGTCAGAACACGATGTCTGTGTTGGACTAATTTCAGTAAAACGTACGCTGATTGTCGCAAGTTATACCAAATTTGGTTTATATGAATGGCTGGGAAACGCTCGAAATTAAGTGTCAACTTTGGATTGTAAGTTTTACTCTCCGTCGCTATAAGTTTTACAGGGAGAACTGGGTCATTTTTACAAAATAAGATTGTAAAGTGCCACAGAGTACCTAACAATTTTGTCTTTCATTTATAATACCTTGTATCAGTAAGTAACCCATTGTTTGAAATCACAATTTTTTGAACTCTTATTGTTCTCTGTGTGTGCAGACAAATCGCCATGGATACAGGCAAGGTGACGTACAACGGAGCTTGCAGTCACTTTGAGGGAATCTTAAATAACCTTGAAGATGGCCGTTCAAAACTGGACAATCTTTGGGCTAGCCGTCGAATGAAACTAGAGTTGTGTCTTCAGCTGAGGCAGTTTGAGAGAGATGCGTTAGAGGTCAGTACAGAGTTATTGGCACTTTAGGCCTATCTTTAACCTTGTGGACGGCCGTTCTAAGCTGGACAGTCTCTAGGCAAGCTGTAGGATGAAACTAGAGTTGTGTCTTGAGCTCGGACAGTTTGAGAGAGATGCGTTAGAGGTCAGTACAGAGTTATTGGCACTTTAGGCCTATCTTTAACCTTGTGGACGGCCGTTCTAAGCTGGACAGTCTCTAGGCAAGCTGAAGGTTGAAACTAGAGTTGTGTCTTGAGCTCAGACAGTTTGAGAGAGATGCGTTAGAGGTCAGTACAGAGTTATTGGCACTTTAGGCCTATCTTTAACCTTGTGGACGGCCGTTCTAAGCTGGACAGTCTCTAGGCAAGCTGAAGGATGAAACTAGAGTTGTGTCTTGAGCTCGGACAGTTTGAGAGAGATGCGTTAGAGGTCAGTACAGAGTTATTGGCACTTTAGGCCTATCTTTAACCTTGTGGACGGCCGTTCTAAGCTGGACAGTCTCTAGGCAAGCTGAAGGATGAAACTAGAGTTGTGTCTTGAGCTCGGACAGTTTGAGAGAGATGCGTTAGAGGTCAGTACAGAGTTATTGGCACTTTAGGCCTATCTTTAACCTTGTGGACGGCCGTTCTAAGCTGGACAGTCTCTAGGCAAGCTGAAGGTTGAAACTAGAGTTGTGTCTTGAGCTCAGACAGTTTGAGAGAGATGCGTTAGAGGTCAGTACAGAGTTATTGGCACTTTAGGCCTATCTTTAACCTTGTGGACGGCCGTTCTAAGCTGGACAGTCTCTAGGCAAGCTGAAGGATGAAACTAGAGTTGTGTCTTGAGCTCAGACAGTTTGAGAGAGATGCGTTAGAGGTCAGTACAGAGTTATTGGCACTTTAGGCCTATCTTTAACCTTGTGGACGGCCGTTCTAAGCTGGACAGTCTCTAGGCAAGCTGAAGGATGAAACTAGAGTTGTGTCTTGAGCTCAGACGTTTGAGAGAGATGCGTTAGAGGTCAGTACAGAGTTATTGGCACTTTAGGCCTATCTTTAACCTTGTGGACGGCCGTTCTAAGCTGGACAGTCTCTAGGCAAGCTGAAGGATGAAACTAGAGTTGTGTCTTGAGCTCAGACAGTTTGAGAGAGATGCGTTAGAGGTCAGTACAGAGTTATTGGCACTTTAGGCCTATCTTTAACCTTGTGGACGGCCGTTCTAAGCTGGACAGTCTCTAGGCAAGCTGAAGGATGAAACTAGAGTTGTGTCTTGAGCTCAGACAGTTTGAGAGAGATGCGTTAGAGGTCAGTACAGAGTTATTGGCACTTTAGGCCTATCTTTAACCTTGTGGACGGCCGTTCTAACCTGGACAGTCTCTAGGCAAGCTGAAGGATGAAACTAGAGTTGTTTCTTGAGCTCAGACAGTTTGAGAGAGATGCGTTAGAGGTCAGTACAGAGTTATTGGCACTTTAGGCCTATCTTTAACCTTGTGGACGGCCGTTCTAAGCTGGACAACCTCTAGGCAAGCTGAAGGATGAAACTAGAGTTGTGTCTTGAGCTCAGACGTTTGAGAGAGATGCGTTAGAGGTCAGTACAGAGTTATTGGCACTTTAGGCCTATCTTTAACCTTGTGGACGGCCGTTCTAAGCTGGACAGTCTCTAGGCAAGCTGAAGGATGAAACTAGAGTTGTGTCTTGAGCTCGGACAGTTTGAGAGAGATGCGTTAGAGGTCAGTACAGAGTTATTGGCACTTTAGGCCTATCTTTAACCTTGTGGACGGCCGTTCTAAGCTGGACAGTCTCTAGGCAAGCTGAAGGATGAAACTAGAGTTGTGTCTTGAGCTCAGACAGTTTGAGAGAGATGCGTTAGAGGTCAGTACAGAGTTATTGGCACTTTAGGCCTATCTTTAACCTTGTGGACGGCCGTTCTAAGCTGGACAGTCTCTAGGCAAGCTGAAGGATGAAACTAGAGTTGTGTCTTGAGCTCAGACAGTTTGAGAGAGATGCGTTAGAGGTCAGTACAGAGTTATTGGCACTAGGCATATCTAATCCAATGACATTGAAGAGCGGCGTTGGGGCCAACTCAGCAGGGCATGAGAAGAGAATTAGACCGAGAAGTGCTCAGTTTCAGATGCAAGAGCAAAACCCCTACACACATATATATATATGGGGGAACCTGTTGAATCAGGCAGACTGAAAACCTAATCCACATGCTGACTTGGACGAGACTCTAACGGGACTCAAACCAGGGCCACAGAGGTAGAAGGTGAAGGAAGTACCCTTATGCCAACCTGATATCCCAAGTGTAATTTATTTTGCATTTCTCCAGTTGTCTACCCAACTTCCAAGGTACACAGCTGAGATGCACGGTGCTGACTTCAACTTTGACATCGACACGGCTGACCTCATGCTGAAGGAACACTTGGATTTCTTTGATGGAATTCAGGAGAGGACAGTCCAACTTATACAGAAGGTAAAATGTGTTTTTAAACCCAGCCAAAATGGTTGGGACACGTGGGAATAAGTCATACACATCCCCCACCCACCTCGCTCCCCAAATGTGTTTCAATCATGGCCAAAATGGTTGGGACTCTTGGGAATAAGTCATACCCACCCCCCTCGCTCCCCAAATGTGTTTTAATCATGGCCAAAATGGTTGGGACACGTGGGAATAAGTCGTACACATCTCTCCTAGCTCCCCAAATGTGTTTCAATCGTGGCCAAAATGGTTGGGACACGTGGGAATAAGTCATACCCACCCCCTCGCTCCCCAAATGTGTTTTAATCATGGCCAAAATGGTTGGGACTTTTGGGAATGGGAATTATTATACACACCCCGTCCCTACTCCTCTGATGGCTCAAGCAAGTTTAGAGGTTATTACAATGAAACGGATGGGATGCATGAGAATTAGGAAACATAAGAATAATCATACACACCACACTCCCCCCATCTATGTTGTCCAACTGGAGTGCTAAAGTCCAAGTACTACAGCCAGAGTTAGGACCTGAATCAAGCAGTGATGTAATTTGGTTTCAGGGTCGTGACCTTCTACAACTCTTAGAATCCACCGGTATTGAGCTGATGGCTAGTGGTCAGTTTACAGCTCAGACCAGGGTTCAAGTCCTTTTAGATGACATCAAGGATGGATATCTTGAGCTAGAAGACATCGCTGAGGTCCGACGTGCCAAGCTAGAGCAGTGTCGGAATCTTAGAGAGTTTGAGATTGATGCTGAACAGGTGTGTACAAAAACTGATAATGACTTTTTAAAATGTAATTTGTGTTTTGTATTTGTATGTTTACACAGCTATTTGCACAAAGTCATGCCATGAAAATGGGATGTCACTGATTAAAAACAGGAAAATCTTCAAATCCGTACAAAGAAAATTTTCATATTGCTACCTCAATCAAATGCTAAGTACAGTGTTTAGATGTGAAGTTTCAGATACTATCAGGCTAGTGGCTGCTTATGGCTGCTATATGGGCATTATAATTTAGAGGAAGAAGGAACAGACCTTTATCATGGTGCCGCCATCTTCCCTTTTCCATATTAAAATGAATGTAACCAAAACGAGGCTTGCAGGAAACATAGTTTGGCCCTGTGTTTAAATTGTTCATTGTATGCATCACAATGGCAAGAGCGTTGCGCCATCAAGAAAATGCACAGCGCGGACAAATATTCTCTCAAAACGACAACGGGAGATTACACGCGCTATCGCATGGTTGCACAGACGAACTGATCGTGCCCGACACGTACTATGGGGAACAAGACCAAGATAGACGCACCGTGATAAAGGTCTATATTGCAAAGACCGAGCCTGAAGTCAAATCCAGTGATTTTAAAAACAGTAACAGTGACACCATAGTAGACACCACAAATAAGGCAAGATTTGTCAGAAGAAAATACTTCCTGAACTTTGTATTTTCCGTGTCGTAGGTTGAAAGCTGGATCAAGAGTGCCGAGAAAATGCTACTGATGGTGACGTCAGTTCCCAACAGCTTTGAGGAAGCAGAAAGACTGCAGACAGAACATCAGCAGTTTGAGAATGCTATAGAGGTACGTTGGTCAGTAACTGCTTGTGGTCAAGACTAGGTAGGCTGTGTGTGCTGATCATGTGTGTGATGATGTCTTTGTACTTCATACATATTCATAGCTGCGAGCCAACTATATATCATATTTAAAGATGTAGAGACCAAGGCAGTAATAGTGTTATTTTATTGTGAAAGCTACTCAAAATTTCACTTAGCAACTGCTCAGAATAGAATTAAGTAATGACTCTGAGTTAATTCTATTTGACTGGTTGAGTAACAAAGTGAAGAATAAATTGACAGATACGTCCAATTCGGACACCTCATGAATTTCTGATGTTTTCCACCACTTGCCAAACTATCAGAAAACCCAACAAAGTGCAATACGACTCCACGACAATGCCTACAAGTTGCTGCAGGTTCATCATTATGACAGCGAGCGGATTCAGAGCATCGCAACCAGCGTTGAGGTGCGGTGGTCACGCCTTGTTCTACGATCTGAAGACAGAAGGAAACTGTTTCAGTATGCTGGAAGTTTCTACAAGACGTCAGATCAGGTGAGAAGACATTAGCACCGTATGCTCAGTGTTTCCCCAAGACATAAAAGACAAGAAATTCATAGCATTATTGGGTGAGACTCAAATTCACAATTTCCAACATTCTAGAGAGCAGACATTATACATTAGACATTATTATATTATTTCAGGCATTATAGGGTGCGTTTAATAGCTAAGATAGAAACAACAAAGGAAGTTCCCGTCTCTTGCAAACAGATGCCCCTGGGAACTTTAAGCATTACACAAATCAGTAATCGTTTCATTTCACATGATAGTGTGATCTGGCTTTGTGACTGAAATTTTATAAAAGCTTTATGAGCTGAAGAGTTGGGAAAAATTGCAAGAAGATAAAAAGATGTTCTAAGACATGACTTTGTTGAGAGAAAACAAATGTTTCAGGTATCGCATCTATTCAGAAGTCATGGTTCAAACTCAAGCCCTGTGAGTTAACTCTAACTCCATAGGGTGTATTTAACATCATATTGATTTTGGAGGATTGAGAAGTGTTAGCAATTCACTTGGTCATTATTTTCCTACACACACACACACCACCCCCTCAGGTCCAGTCAGTATTAGAGGACCTCCAGCGGGACTACACCCGAGATGAGGATTGGTGCAATGGCGGCAGCAGTAGTACAAGCAGTGGGGAACACCACGCAAGCCCGGTATCAGAGACTGAAATGCTAAAACTAGTCACAAAACACCAAGATCAGAAAGAAAGTTTCCTGAAAGCTTGCACCATGGCAAGACGAAACGCCGAAAGCTTTCTGAAATACCTCAAGAAATGCAACAGTGGACAGCCGGCTGTGGCTCCACCAGCTGGTGTCATGAGAGGACCAGAGACGTATGTCAAGAGTAAGTCTTGAGATAGACCTCCGACTGCAGCCCCCTTCCTTCCTCCTCCCTGACCCCACCCTGCACCCTAAAGCACACCCCCAAATACCTCAAGAAATGCAACAGTGGTAAGCCAGCTGATCAAATACTTAAACTGTTTCCAGTAACCCTACGGATTATAACGGGAGTTTTTCATGTCAAAATATTTATATTTTCAGGGATTTTGGAGGAGTTGTTGTGCCAAGAAGACAAAGTTCTTGAGAGCTGGACTCAGAAAAAGAAACGCCTTGATCAGTGCCTACAGTACGTCCTGTTTGAGCGCAGCGCCAGACAGGTAAGAACAAAAAGCATTTTTTTCTTTCTTTTTGCTGTTCAGTAACCCCCTTGAAAAACCAGAGATTTCTCCCGAAAGTGTTTTTGTGATTCTGTGATTTTCAGTGCCACGTTTTACACCAAATTTCTGCCACGCCGCATATTCTCAATGCAATACACGTCAAATTTATGCACGTTGACGCATTTAAATTGGTCTTTGTGAATCCACCCATAGTTTGCTTGGAACGTTTTACAGTAGAGAGTTTTAGATTGTTATACCGATTATATGGACTGAGACATTATCATGTTCAGTTTTGCAGAGAGAACGCCAAAACTGATTCTGGCAGTGGCCAAAAGATATGATGTGACGCAATGCGCAAAGCCTTAAGATGACATCATGATGTCGCAATCCACAAAAACTCCCTATTGCATGGAAAACTGGAGAGATTTTGTTGAATAATTCTCATATCCACAACATGATATGTGGCATAGGGACACCCCCTACTTCTGCCACACCTCACCAAATTTTTTTCTTTTTTAATGCACCGATCCCAGAAAATCCTTAACAGAATTATTTAAAAAAAATTCTTTGAATGCTTGAGACACAATGGCGGAACAATATTGTGCTGCATATGATTTTTCAGCTTTCTGTATTCAAAGTACAATAAGTCTAATATTGCCGTCTTCCCCAGGCCTTGGAGTGGATTCACGACACAGGAGAGTTCTACCTATCCACTCATACCAATGTTGGAGACAATCCTGAGGAGACTCAAGCACTCCTCAAAGAACACAATGAGTTCAAAGGAACTGCTAAGGTGAGAAAACAACATCTTGTGGCGTTGCTTTTAGGTCACACTTCAGCTCTTGAAACTTGTCTCCAGAAATTTCTATCTGACCACATATACCAACATCAGAGACGATCTCCGAGACGAGGAATTCTTAAGGAACTTTCCAGAAGATTCTGGTAAGGGAAGACACACAAATCTAACCGCCGGTAATGACAGCGGTAACGCTAAAAATAACAGTGGTACCGCTGTGATTACTGGCGGTTAGATTTGTGTGTCTTCCCGAAACTAGTTTTTGTCCTGGTCCATAGTTCCTGATGACACTGAAAAAATCATGATATGTGCACGTCAATAATAAGTTCTCAGCAATTTTCTTATTTTTATTTTGTTGGAGAAAGGATCTTAAAACCTCTCTTGATCTATAAAAAGGAAGAATGAAACTGGAGAATGCTAACGATCCACTGACATCTTGTATTAGCCTCTTTTGGAAATATATTTTTGACAGTTTATTGCAGACTTAAGGCCAGTTCACGCTTCACGCAAAAGTGGAAGCAAACACGAATCTTATGTAAACATGATGTCGTACTTGGGTTTTTCTATAAATTAGGGGTCCAATGTTGGTGTCCCCCATTACATTTTACATCTTGTTTTTGTAAATTCAGGACACATTCTTTAAATACTTTCATCTCAAAGAGTCAGTACATAAAATACAATTCATACAAAATGGTTTAAAAGCCATTTTAATGATTTTTGCACGAAAAATAACACCAAAAAAAGTGGAAGCAAACACGAATCTTATGTAAACCTGATGTCGTACTTGTTTTCCGGCGAATAATCACGCAAGTTGAAACTAGATTAACTTTCTACAAATTCATGGTGAGAAAACATCAAATTGCATTCGTGTTCGCTTTTGCTTTCTTTGTGAATCTGCCTTTGAGCTCAGTTGATTGCTTTCCCTATGAACATGTTGGTTATAAAGTCTGTTTTTGTGATTTCCAGGAAACCAGAGAGAGAGTGAAGTTACTCCTGCAGCTTGCCAATAGTCTTGTAGAAAAGGGTCACCTCCATGCTTCAAGCATCAAATCATGGGTGTCGGCCGTCGACAATCGCTATCGGGATTTCTCATTACGGATGGACAAGTATAGAGCTCAGCTGGAGGGAAGACTTGGGCTTAGTCATGAGGTACGTTGAGATTTTCAAACTGTGGGCAAAAAATATGGATTCTAGTTGATCTTGGTTTGATGGCAGAATGTTGGGATTTGTTGCAAAATTTCCTTCTGTAATATTTTTGTTGATGGAAAGAATCTAAATCTCTTCATAAGCATGAATGGTATATCATAATTTGATGGGGATGCTCTACCAACTGGTCTGAAAATTATCGCTGAGGGCTCATCGCTGATTGCTTAACACCTGCACCAAATTTTGCCATCAAATGTCAGACACCAGCTTGGAGCTCAGACTGCGAGATGAATGAGGACAAACGCAAATCGGCAAAGAAACCAGACTCTTAATAACAATCCTCCTTTACCGTTTTCCAACACCCTTCTTGATTTAGGACGATGCTAAAGACCTGTCCATCGACCATCGAATGTGAGACACCAGCTTGGAGCTCAAACTACGAGATGCCAAACGCAAATCGGCACAGAAACAAGACTCTCTTAATAACAATCCTCCTTTACCGTTTTCCAACACCCTTCTTGATTTAGGACGATGCTAAAGACCTGTCCATCGACCATCGAATGTGAGACACCAGCTTGGAGCTCAAACTACGAGATGCCAAACGCAAATCGGCACAGAAACGAGACTCTCTTAATAACAATCCTCCTTTACCGTTTTCCAACACCCTTCTTGATTTAGGACGATGCTAAAGACCTGTCCATCGACCATCGAATGTGAGACACCAGCTTGGAGCTCAAACTACGAGATGCCAAACGCAAATCGGCACAGAAACGAGACTCTCTTAATAACAATCCTCCTTTACCGTTTTCCAACACCCTTCTTCATTTAGGACGATGCTAAAGACCTGTCCATCGACTATCGAATGTCGGACACCAGCTTGGAGCTCAAACTACGAGATGCCAAACGCAAATCGGCACAGAAACAGGACACTCTTAATAACAATCCTCCTTTACCGTTTTCCAACACCCTTCTTCATTTAGGACGATGCTAAAGACCTGTCCATCGACTATTGAATGTGAGACACCAGCTTGGAGCTCAAACTACGAGATGCCAAACGCAAATCGGCACAGAAACAGGACACTCTTAATAACAATCCTCCTTTACCGTTTTCCAACACCCTTCTTCATTTAGGACGATGCTAAAGACCTGTCCATCGACCATCGAATGTCAGACACCAGCTTGGAGCTCAAACTACAAGATGCCAAATGCAAATCGGCAAAGAAACAGGACACTCTTAATAACAATCCTCCTTTACCGTTTTCCAACACCCTTCTTCATTTAGGACGATGCTAAAGACCTGTCCATCGACCATCGAATGTCGGACACCAGCTTGGAGCTCAAACTACAAGATGCCAAGGAAATAAATGACAAACGCAAATCTGCACGGAAACGAGATTTTGTCATGCAGGAGTTATTACAAACGGAGAAAGCCTACGTGCGAGATCTACACTGCTGTATCAATGTAAGCATTGCCTGAAAAAAACATTCAAATGCTGAATGTGATTATTGTATTGGTGTAAGATACATAAATGGGAAACTTTTAAAAACAGGAAAAATAACTTTGCATGACTAAAGAGTAATGTTGATAAACTGCCTTGTAGAAATGTCAGCCACATAGATACAGTGATACTTCAGAAAACCTTACAATCCATGAATGGTTTTGTGTTTAACGAATGGTAATTAATTGCCAACATTCATTTGGCAATTTTGCCCACAAAGGTACCATTTTACAATGGGAACAAATCATGTGGTGTTACCATTGCTATCAACACTTTTAGTCAGGTTTTTTTGGTCAACTCATGAAGTAAAATTTCAGGTCACTGCAAATGATGTATTGGGGTTTTAATGTATTGGTGTAATTTTGCATAAGGCACACATACTGAACCTTCTCCCCGACGCAAGTTAAATCTCATTCCCTTGTCAGTTGCGGTACCCGCTGCTAAATGAATCGAACCGGTTGCTCAACACCGGCCAGCTTGGTGGTTGAGTGGTTAAGATGTCTGCCTAATATGCAGTAGGTCGTGGGTTCAAGTCCAACCTGAGCACGCTGTGAAGTGTTTTTCATAGTGTCTCGGGGAAGCACCGAGTATACGTATACAGCGCTAATCAAGTTAGATCGGGCAAAACAAACCCTAATCGATACAAAATAATCTTGGTGTGAAGTTGTTAATTTCTGGAATTTGATGCTGTTGTTTTTCTGGACAGAATTACCTTTGCGAAATGGTTGCTTCAGTTACTGATGTGCCGTCGGGCATTGTGGGTAAAGAGAGCATGCTGTTTGGTAACATCGAAGAAATCTTCAACTTCCATAAAAAGTAAGACCTCAGAAGAACACCCCAAATCCCCTTCAAAAACCTCGACAACCCCTCTCCCTCCCTCTACCACCTCAACCCTGTGGAAAAATTCTGACGCGGTTCAGGGCCGTAGCCAGTCTTTTGGAAACTAGGAGAAGGTTATATTTCCCATGAAGCAGACTTTTTCCATGTCTGATGAGCACTTATCAAAATAAAAGTTATGCCTTGTGACTTGCAACTTCAGTCATGAAAACTTCAACTCTTAGCTGATTGGGAAGGGTTGGCTGACCCCTCATTGAATGATACACAACCCAGGAAGAAAGTAAGTTTGATCAAATATCAAGCAACTTACATAACACTTTGGCCATTCTCCCTTATTTTCTTTATATTTCATGCCATTTGTGAAATAAGGCTAGTTTAAAATGAAAGTTAGCAACTTCCCTATAAATTGAATTTTCAATTGTGTGGTTTTTGTTTGCAGTATCTTCCTGAAAGAGCTTGAAAAGTACGCCGCCATGCCTGAAGATGTTGGCCATTGCTTTGTGACGTGGGTAAGTTTCACAAGCCATCCACTAAACAAGACTGTCATAATAAAGTTTGATGGTGCAGACATGCATTCAGAACTTTGCTTTTAGGAGAAGTTGTGGTTCTGAAAAGAACCTGTTGGTTTCTTGACGTTACGGACCGTGTGCTCTGTCCATCCGCATTAAGTGTATCAGCACAAACTATTAGAGAAGTACTTAAAATAATAATTATGTCAATATAAAATAATTGTTTGATTGTATATTGCATTTCTATTTCCTTTTTAAAGGCTGACAAGTTCCAGATGTACGTGTCATATTGTCGAAATAAACCTGACTCCAATGTGTTGCTGATGGAGCAATCCGGTTCCTTCTTTGAGGTAAGGGAGCACGTGTTTATCCAACTTCTGGATAGCCTTAATTTTCTGATGGTTTCCACCGGTGTCTATAATGAGCTCATACCTAGGGGTCACTCCTTTACGATTTGCCGTCCAACCGAACCATTTGATGCACCGGTCGTGTGTGTACGGTCAGATGGTAAAGTTTCAGTGCACACCTTTCTGTTATTTACGAATTGGTGGGCCGATAGTCTGATGATTAGGCGGGAAATCACAAAGGTGTTCAAGACCAGCCTTCCACACTTTATTCCCTTACGATAGTTGTATAGCCTTGATTTCCTAATAATTTATCAAACACTCTCAACACCCCGTTCTTGAAATCCTTAGTCACTAATTGCCATTGTTTTTATTTACTATGAAGCTGATGATTGTTTTTGTCTCAACAGGAGATACAAAAGAAGCATGGCTTAGGACTGTCTGTCCAGGCTTACATCATCAAACCAGTGCAGAGAATTACCAAGTACCAACTCCTACTCAAGGTAAACTTGTCGGGGAATTATTAAGTCGAACTGACCCGTCTCACCAGCCATGTTGCACTGGTTGAGTTGTACCGATGTCCGAGTTGTACCGTCCGAATTGCACTGTTCAAGTTACTCAACTAAGTGGTGCTCTTTGTGTCACTGACTGAGCTGTGCTGGCCGAGCCATGCCATGTGTCTCACTAGCCAAGACTCGTTGGCTTACTCTTACCAGCCGAAACTTGCTGGCTGAGTCACTGATCGTTTTTACACTTCAAGCTCAGATGTAGAATTTTTGAAAGGGGGAAGGCAGTTCACTTTAATACATGAACAGTTTTCTTTGATTGACACTGATTTGAATGACATACTGGCCAAGTCACGCTTGAGTTACACTATCCGAGTCGCACTGTCCGAGTCGCATCATCCAAGTTGTGCCATCGGAGGTTTGTCGGGCATGACCTGGAGAAATTGCAGCAAGGAAGAAATTTGGTGTCATTAAAGGGGAAATATGTGAAGCTCTTGAAGTTATGTTGATGGTTCCTAAGCGGATTCCTAAACGGATTCCTCAGCGGATTCCTCAGCGGATTCCTCTGCTGATTCCTAAGTGGATTCCTAAGTGGATTCCTAAGCGGATTCCAAAGCTCATTCCATTAATGAACTGAATTGTTTCCCTCCATTTATATTTTTGTCTAGGATCTGTTGGCATGTGAATCTCTTGAAGTCATGTTGATAGTTCCCAAGCGGATTCCTAAGCGGATTCCCAAGCTAATTCCCCTAATGAACTGAATTGTATTTTTTATTGATATCTTTGTCTCAGGATCTATTAGCGTGTTGTGAGGAAGGCAAAGGGGAGATACGTGAAGCTCTTGACGTCATGTTGATGGTTCCTAAGAAAGCTAATGATGCTATCCACTTGAGTATGCTGGAAGGCATGAATGTAAGTACAAACACTGCTTGATTATAATGCCTTATCACCATTGAAATAATTGTGGACCATATGATTTTCCCCTCATTTTATGTTAGTCTGTTTGTTTGCATAGATTCCTTGTACAGGAATCATGACAGGCAGCAGGATCATTTTACTGGAATTGTCCTCTAAAATAGCAAATAGAAATCTCAGACTGGACCTTCACTTCTGGGAATTACAGCCATTTGTATATTTTGTTGCTGATTAAAACTGTCACTTTACTCCATAACACTTCCTGAGTAGAATCTCCTGCCTGATTATATCCTCAGTGCCTCTTTTATCCACTAGTTTAGAGACAGATTACATGATTGGAAACTTTTTTAAAAATACAGGAACAGCAGCATTACATACATGTAGCTAAATAATAATGTTGATAATCTGCCTTGTAGAAATTTCAGCCACATACATGCAGTGATACTTCAGAAAACCTAAACAATCCATGCATGGTTTTTGTATATAAATGAATGGTAAAATAATTGTCTGCAGACAACTTTGTAAAAAAAACACCTTCAGTTGGAAATTTCTCCCACAAAGGTACCAATTTACATGGGAAAAAATAATGTGGTGTTTGTTACCATTGCTATCAATACTTCTTGTTAACCCTCTGGGGTTATTGAAAATTATGTATTGAGGCTTTAAAAATCTACATTATTAACTGCAATCAGCATTGTCTCTTTATGTCGTAGGGCACAATGGAAGAGGTTATTCTACAAGATTCCTTCCAAGTTTGGGACCCTAAACAAATCTTCCGCAAGGGTCGAGAGAGACACATGTTCCTCTTTGAACTCTTCTTAGTCTTCAGTAAGGAGGGTAAAGACAGTAATGGCAAGAGCAGGTACATCTTTAAGAGCAAGTTGGATGTAAGTTGTGACTTCATCTTAGTTAAGTAACAGGATTATTGTGGCATCATGTGACAGAGGTTTTTCTTTTGAAGAAGTGTCTCTCTGAGAAAAGCTGATCGATTTCTTAATGTTTCAAACAGTATCATGCTCCGTTTGTCATACAGTCTCCTGATGATGAACAGAGCATTATTTTTGAATCGTTGAGAAACTAACCATACTTCTCCAAACGAGAACATTTTAACACATGGTGTGATCATATTGTTAATTAATGTTTCATTCACCACAAAAGCTTTTATTAATTCCTTTCAGTTCAGAATTGGGCGGTCGAGTTGGCGTAGTGGTTCTTTCCTCGCCTTCACCTCTGGCGTCCCGGGTTCGAATCCGGGGCGTGTATGTGGATTGGGTTTGCAGTCCCTACAGTACTTGACCGCGTGGGTTTTCCCCCGGGGATTTCTCTGGGTTTTTCCTCCCACTTTTAAAACTGCAACTCCTTCTTCGTCATTTCAAGTTGATAATAAAGTATAGTTAAATCTAAAACCGTATAGTTGATGGAATAAAGGGCCTTAGTTGCCGAATATGCCATAAATTAACAACAACAACAACAACAGTTCTGAATTTTTCATCACAAAATGCAGTAAAAAGCATGAATGAGAGCATCCAAAACAGAACATTAACTTTTGACTATAATCCACTTTTGTTTTAGGGTACAACATTTAACAGGTCAAAATGTCTTTGGTTTAAGTTTCGTGTTTATGTTGGAAATCAGTCCATGAAGTTGGAGGCCATTTTATTACAGGAAGTAAAAGAAAAAGCCATTGCATTATAATTTCAACCAGTACTGTATAAAAAGGGGTTGTTTTTGTGAATCATCCTGGTGTGTTTAGAGATGGATATTAGAAACAACACTGACTAATTTTAGATGATTGACATTATACATACTATGTTGTCCAGTTAGTATGTTCCAGCACTTATAATCTTTGTCAGTCCCAAAAAGGTCAATCTTGAATTATCTGTTTTTGTCTTTGTAGACATCTGACCTTGGGATAACAGAACACATTGAAGGTGATAGCTGCAAGTTTGCATTATGGACGGGCCGCACACCCTCATCAGATAACAGGATAGTGCTTAAGGTAAGAACGGCTATGAGGTTTTCCTCATGGTGTCTTGGGAAAGCATTGGGAATACAGTGTTAATAATTGGGTCTTTCCAGAAATCATGGGTCCAGTTTTTTTTTTGTCCATGTTTTTTTTTTGGATTTTTTTTTGTAAATTCAGGACACATTCTTTAAATGCCTTTTATCTTAAAAAGTGAATACATAGATCATAACAAAATGTTGGAAGACCATTTTAAAGGTAGAACACATGATTGGTAAACTGTTAAAAAGGGTGTTATTTCCACTCATGATTAGAAGCCCATGTTGATAAAACTGTCCTGTAGAAATTTCAGCCACATAGGTGCAGTAATACTTCTGAAAACTTGTTCGTGTTGAGTTGAATGGTAACAAAAAGTCTTTTGCAAAAGACGTTTTTTGAAAACCACCTTCAGTTGTTAATTTCTCAAATAAAATGCAATTTTGGACTGAAATAAAATCATGTGGTGTTTGGTACCATTGTTATTAACACTTTCAGTTCGGGTTATTTTTGTCAACTCGTGGAAAGAAAACAAATTGGGGTCACTGCAAATGATGTACTCTACCTTTAATGATACTTGTAATGCAATGATACTTGTATGGCAATGATACTTGTATGGCAATGATACTTGTATGGCAATGATACTTGTATGGCAATGATACTTGTATGGCAATGATACTTGTATGGCAATGATACTTGTATGGCAATGATACTTGTATGGCAATGATACTTGTATGGCAATGATACTTGTATGGCAATGATACTTGTATGGCAATTGGCACATATCGGGTGTGTAACAGGAGACACCAAAATGTCACACTTTTGGATGCCTAATTTATGGAAAGACCCAATTACATGTACATCTAGTAAGGGCAAAACAAACCCTAATTAACATTCATTCTCCCCAACGCAAGCTGACTCACCTTCCCTGATATCAGTTGCAGTTCCCTCTGCTAAATGATTCCAACCTATCATTCATCTCTAACACTTTGGTGGTTGAGTGGTGAACTCTTTCACTTTGGATTTGTTTCAAGGTCTGTGACGTAAATTAATTGAAGGGCACCGTTTGTTTGTGTGTAAAGGCGAGCCGCTGGCAGCGGTTTTCCAGCCGGGAGTAGACATTTCTTGAGCCGCTGTAAGCGGCGCGCCGTAGTGAAAGAGTTAAGATGTCTGCCTAGTTTTCAGGAGATTGTGGGTTCAAACCCACCCGATCACATTATGATTTATTTTTCGTAGCATTGAATATACATAGTTAGTAATCATGCCAGGAAAGGGAAAAACAAACCTCTAATTAACAGTCAGTATCCCCGGCGCATGTTAAGTCAATTTCTCAAGTAGTAATATTAGTGTGTTGTGTTTCAGGAATTTAAATTTTTTTTTCAAATGACTGTTTTCACCCATTCCTGTGACAAGGTGTGTCTGTCATGCAGATACGTTGTCTAATCATATACAAAATAATTCAAGCAGAATGCATACCCTCAAAATATCTGCGTACACCCCACAATCCTCCCTTTGCAGTCTGTAAATGAATGCTTTCCTGTTAATTCAACCATGAAAACTGGCAATAGATTAGCCGTAATGAATTCAAGAATTCGGGGCAGCTTCCTATTACTTCACCGTTTTGTACATTATGTACATTGTGTATGCATCATAGTTCAGTGCCGTGTGATTTCATTATAACTCTTGGACAATCAAATTTAAATAGAACATACTTAGTATGCTGTACAGTGCACAAATGGATGCACAGTTTAGAGTAAATCGGCTAGAAGTCAGTTGGCCTTGACAAGAGTTGACCCAATTACCAAACACATTAGTGTTTAAGCTGATTCATGCCGCAAGGCGTGCGATTGTAAGATGCGCCATTGTATGGTGACCAATGTAAAGAAATCCGTAAGCAAGGATGAAAAGAATGACAAAATGTGATAAGTAAATGAGTTGCCTCTTGCACAGCCTGTCAGGAGCTCCATCATCGGTGCATCTTACCAACACTTACCAGACGGCATTAAAAAAACAAACAAACTTGCCCCTAATTTGTGAATAGACCCTTTGCAAAGGCGGCCATGACAGGGGGCAATTACATTGTTACCGTGCATAATGCAAGAGTAGACACTTTATGGATCTTTTGTCACATCATTTAAATATGAAAACCTACCCCCTGTCATGGCTGCCACTGCAAAAGCTCTATTGTAATGAAAACTTACATCTTAGTATAAGGACATGTAAAAATGCATGTCCTCAAACAAGATGTTTCCAAAAGGGACACAACTGAAATAAAGCATCATATTTCTTGTATTGCCTGTTTACTGGTGTGTGCCTTTGCATACATGTATGACAAGCCACAACTACTTTCATCATATTCAAAAATTATTGAAAAAAATGTGGTTACATATACAGTTGGCCCATGTCTGCATAATATATGACAATTCCCACTCCAAAGATGGGACATCAATCAAACTATTTAAAGCTATTTAAAGCCATTTTCTAGACAATAATTTCAAATTAATGTCCACTTCATAGAATTGCCCACACGGTATATCAATCAGCACATTTGGTATTGTCTTTACAGGACTGAGGAATAGCAGGGACATTTTCATAATATGTGCCAGTAGCGGTGTGTCATACATCACGTTCATGGAGTGAATATAAAGTTACATGAGATCATAATTTTAACAGAAGTGTGTAGAACGAGTCAGTTGATTTGCCCCTCAAGCTGAAATCTGTTGTAAAGAGAGTATTAAAAAGATGTAGGCGGCTGCAGGAATAAATAGGAGTAGAAATATTTAGTTTCATTATAAAAGGTTTGCCGGTAACTTCAGATTGTCACAGACTTTATATAAAGACAGTTTTGAATTTCATGAGCCAAATATAGTTTGTACCTTCTGTGTTAATTTTGCCAGAATCAGATTCTCAAGGATATTCCTCGTTTCACCAAGTTGTAATTGTGCAGTTATGTCAGTAAAAAATATTTGTATTTGGTTCAGATTCAAAACTTGGAACAATCAAATGTTTTATTTTATTTTATTCTTTCATGATAATCTGTTTTTTTTCCTGGGATTGATCACTTTGTGCTTGTAATTTTTTGGTTTGTTTAATTATTGGAAGAGGCATATTGCAGTGATGCTGAGAAGTAACATTGATCTTTTTCTTTATTGGCTAGTTATTGTTATGATAACTTTAGTGCTATTCATTAAGAAAATGCACAGCAAAACGTCCATTATTGCATAGCAAACTGCTATGCAATAACGAGTAACTTACATGTATGCCCTGATGAGTAATGTGCACTTTCATCACACTACATAACTCTTTCAGGCCTCAAGTTTAGAAGTCAAGCAAGAATGGATTCGTAAGATGCGAGAAATCGTGACTGAGCGACAGGTGCATCTAAGAGCAGGTGAGTGTGAACTACAGCTAGGTGTCCACTGACCTTAAGTATAAGATTGCCAGAAAAGCAGTACTAAAGATTTGAATCCACAGTTTTGATACTCCAGTGCTCAATACTGAGCAAAGTAAACTTGTTTTATCAACCCCTTTTCCCACCTTCACCCCGACTTAAGAATGTCCTCTTTCATCCATGAGGAGTCGTCTAACTTCAGTTGGCAAATCACTTTAATCAGAGGTCTTTGAACTTACCTTCTACCCTGATGAATAACAAACTAGTGGGATGATACTGGGGATGATAGGAACTACATGATAGCGCAGCTATTTTGTGCTTTGTTTTAATCAAATTTTGCTTGTGTTTTCCGTTTAGCATTGATGGATTCAACAAAACTTGTGGCACCAAAGTTTTCTGCCAAGAATAAAACATCATCCAGGAGTATAGTGCAGAAACCCACAAGGTACGGCTGCTGAATGGAATGATGTTAGCAAAAAATTCCCTGGATTGTGCATGTGTGAATGGGGGGAAGGATTGTGATTATTGGAGTAAACTTTTGTAATATCTCTCCTGTTCAACTAACTCTCCTGTTGAATTCTCCTCCCTTGTACTGTTTAGTACTCGACTTATGTGCACATTTGTTATGTCAGAACCATTTGGGTTCTAAGTGCATTATTTCCTGACAGAATCTTTAGACAGAAATACACATGTATAACCATCATTTTGTTTTATTTCATGAAAATGCAGTGTGGGCACTTTTCACTCTCCTTAACTCAGGCAACTGATCATATGACCATCAGAATATTTTCCCCCCAAAACTAAAAGTGTTGGATTAATCTACAGTCTTTTGTTAGCCCATTATTGTGACTACTGATGGCTGTTATTTATTTGAACGTCTACAGAGGCAGTAATTTGGAGGATAGTTTTCTGGATGATCTCCTTTTACCATCAAGAAGCGATCGTGATTCGCTAAACTCCGTCTCAACGACCAACACAACAGCAACTGTGGATAGTGACAAGGTAAGATTGTATGCAAATTGCTTGATTATTGAAAGGAGGTGTTGCAACGAATCATGGGATCCACTGAAACATGCAATTTTGATAAAACACAACTTGGTCAGATCATAGTCTTGATGCAAGACCAAATTTACTGTTGTTCACGATTCCTGCACTCGTGTATACATATGTGTTGCAACGAATTATTCGGTCTTGCATCAAGACTATACTTTGGTCTGACCAAGTTGTGTTTCAACAAAATTACATGTTTCTATGGATCACATTATTTGTTGCAACAGAGAGCTGGGGTACTGTTGGGTCGTTGACTCAAAACAGGAGTAATGACTTGGTGTTGTAGAATTGACACCTGGTCATGGTACCTGTGCCCTTGAGCAAGGCACTCGGCCACAATGCATAGTTCCGACCTGTCAATCAACCGAACCCGCCGACCAATCACAAGAGATCACCCACATAGGTCAAAGTGCAATGTTTGCAACAACATCACGCGATGTTCCGGCCCATACAATTTGTACAGTGTTGTATGCGATGATCCGGGTGAATTTTTGGTTTCAAGGCCGGTCGTTTCGTTGTTCAAAGGTGCGAAAGCCCGTATTTCATGATATGACATCCCTGTATTTAATACTGGCCCTTTTCTCGGTGTGTTCTAAGATTACTGTCAACCCTGAAACATGAATACCTTTGAGTTTTCTCCAATGAATCTGTGCTTTCCGTTGAAAGTCCCATTGCTTTGTGCGTTGTGTGTCGCCATTTTGACGATAGCGTGTGAGCCATAGCAACAATATCCAAGGAGGCGGGGTTAACTGGGCAAAATCGGAACTATGCATTGCTCCATCCTTCAGAAGGGATGTAAAGCCATTGATCCAGTGTGTTGTGTAACGCACTTGAAAGATCCAAGAGAATTGTTTTGTAAAGAGTAAGGGGATTCCTCAGTGTCTCTGGCCGTCGGCTGCCAATGGCACCACCCACCTATGTATCTCGATGTTTAGGTGGAGCACACATGTAAGCTTCATGCAACTCAGCCTTTGGACTGCGAATTAAAATTCATTAAACCCATTAAATAAATAAATACGTAAAAAAAGTACCAGTATGAAGTACAAGTTTGTGTGCTTTGTTTGTATGGATGTAAACATTTTCCCAGTGATTTCCCATTTTTACACTGGGAGTACAGCTCAGTACACATGGAATTACATGGTCTCTAAAGGGTTAATTTATTCCCAAATTGTCTATCATTGCACTCTCAAACTACACTACAAATGGTTTGTTCCTGCTGTGAAAAGTTGGAAAATCTGCGGTTACCGTACCCTAATGAGTTTATAAAACGTCTCAAATGATTAGATTAGTCAGGAGTGTGTATTTAAGAAAGCAATCAATACCAATTCTGTGGCTTGATTACATCTTGTGCCTTCTAAGAACAATCCTATGCCTTATTCACAAAAATGAGGAAAAAATCTAATAAATATTGATGTGCCGCACATGATGACTCTGGCTTATTCATCTTGCCAAGTATGATGTCTTGGGGAGTTTATCACCTGTAGAAATCTTCCTCCTTATCAAATCTTGTCGGGAGAGTGATTCTGCCCCTTACAAATGTTTGAATCTGATCGTACAAGCAGACACTGGCTTCGCAGACGAGGCAAGTGGAGTCATTATTAGTATTCATGATCACTTACTCATGTACTAGGGAGGAACAGGCTTGCAGCACATGGTGATTATATTAGTTGCAATAGCTTTGGGCTAGATCTTGTTTTTTTTAATGTTTCAGCATCAGACGTTTTTCATTGTATTTCCATACATTTTTACTTTTGCCACATCCAACTTATTTTGACATGTAGCAGGTCACGTAGAGAACCGTTATAATCATACATTTTCCATAATCTATCCATAAGTAGTACTTTGCCTGGAGGTTCTTGTGAAAACATTCCGAATCCCACCATTTAGATGCAGTCACAATCTATGCACCAATCTCTGCATACGTTACCAGTCAAAGGTCCCCAGGTCGGTCTCTCTCGGGAAATTAAACTGCAAGATGTAAGATACCATTCAATGCAATTCTGCGCTTTCTGCATTTTGCTTGATATTTGATTTTTCAAAATTTTAATTTTGTTCCACGTTTTGGATTTAGATTTTGAGGGTTTTCATTAAAGTTGTGCATATAAAAACCGAGATTACATGTGTAATCTTATGTAATCCAAACAAATTGTTACATGTACCAATTTTCAACTCGATAAAATGTATGTTTGTGATTTTTTTTTCAGCCTGCGAGGTGCCATACCAAACTTCGCGTTCAGTATGACATATCATTAGTGAAAAATACAATCAGAATAATGTCCATTTCTAAACCATGCTCAGCAGAACAAAATATGGTAGTTTTTAATGTTCCCGGATGAACTAGGCCTACAACTTTATAGACTCTTGGACTGGTATTTGTATGGAAAAAGCATACACTGTAGAAACTGGAGAAATTTGTAGACTTGTGAATTAAAGCTGATGCCTTACTTAGTTTGTTAGGTGTTGTGGCAAGACATTTTTGTGAGAAACTCACAAACAATATATACATGTACTTGGCTCCCACGACTAAAGACATCACAGAAATTAAGCGAACATCTTTCACCGAGTTGCAGTAGCTACGTGACTTATCATTCCAACAGTTAAGTCCAGCATTCCTGTCTGTGCATGATAAAAGCCTACTTTATTTCTTCTTCCCCTTCCCAGCAACCAGGTGGCTGAATATGCAAGGGGCAGGACAAATTAGGCCCAAGACTCGTGGCTGACTATCGATTGTCACCATTTTATTTGGATAAGACACCGGGGATAGCACTAGGCTGTTTTCTTAGCGATCGGTTTTAAGGAATTAGCTAGGAGTCCTTGAGTCTCCATCCGTACGGCTGCATCTAACTTCTAATACTGGTCACAATAATCTGGAATTTCAATTCTACAGTGTGCACATTGTGAAATTAGATCCAAGGCCCCTGCGAGAAATGAACAACTGAAGGTGGTTTAAACATGTGCACACATATTTTGTCACTATTTATTTAACACAAAACCTATGCATGGATTTTAGAGGTTCTCTGAAGCATTACTGCATCTATGTAGCTGAAATTTCTACAGGCTAGTTTACTAACATTCTTCTTGAGATGTGTTATTCCAGGATTTTGTTTAAAATGTTATCTTGCAAAGGAAAACCTGAGGGAGTATACTAATTGTGCCTTATAGCTTAGCTGGTAGAGCGTCTGCCTAGTGAGTCAGAGGTCTCCGGTTCGAATCCCAATAAGGCCCTTACAATTTTTCTCTCATCCCAAGTTTGGTTGTTTCATTTCAATGGTGATCAGGCACCGTACCAGATGTTGTGTTTGTTATCTTGCAAATAATATATTTACGTTTAATTTAAATATAAAAGGAACAATATTGTAGTGTCAGTCACAGTTAAATGCAAAGTCTAAGAAATTGGGATTAAATGCCAAAACAACTACTAACCCCTAAACCTAAACAAAAAATCATGATTTCAATAAATTTATGATTTATGCGTGTTAATGAAATTTGGTCAACTTTGGGGCATCAGTCTTTGCTAACCAAAATAGGATTTTTCCCTTTCAAGACTGGTGGTTTTTTTTCACATTTTATTTTTACATTCCCCAAATACCTACGAGAAATGAACTGCTTTATTTCATGATCAGAGCTAAGATGATTTTATGATGATAATTTGGGTTTTTGTGTCACCATTAAACGAGCTGGGTGCAATGCTGCGTTGTATTGCAGATACCCGCAGGGAATGACATTTATCGTTGAAATCAAAGCTACAGTATAGAGAGTGACATTTACCGAGTTTGAATGGTCGTTGCGGTGGAGTAACCACTTTCTGGGTCAAGATGTTTAAGATGATGAAAGGTTAAAAGTGACAGCGATGAGTCTGCAGTTGTAGAGGCACACGTTGGGAGGGTCTAGAGCAAGACTTGTGTACAAACATGTACGTGTATGTATTACTGACCAACAAAACAGACACAAATTGTCCTCGGAAACAAGTTTAATTAAATTTTGAAAATTTATTTTCTTATTAACATTGAAATTAATAAAAATAAAAATGAAATGTTCTTCATACATGTAGATGAGTGCACAGAAGCACTGTAACCCTTGGCGAATGTTAGCAACATTTTGCGTAAGTGGAACGCAGCCCAGGTCCCTTTGGTACACATTCACATATATCGAGCAAGATAAGGAACGCAATATTGTTCACCACTTTTGGATTGAGAAACTCGGTCAGTCTGAGAGCGGGAATTTTCAGCACACAGAAGCTTTAATATGCAGTCTTGAAGCTGTTGTGTGAATATTTAAATGTCAACTTGATTACCAAAAAAGTTTTCAAGTTTTGATTACACTGAAAATGTGCATGTCTTTTGTTGCTCGGTATAGTACATGTATGTTATTAGGTAGACAGCCTGCACATTAATTGCAACAACAGTCTGTAATACATGAGGAGTACATGATGGCATCAAGGACAACACTGACTCGGATTGTTGTTTTGAGCAAGATAACGCTACCATAGTGCTTGTACATGTATGTCCTGCAGCAAAGATGAACATTGAGCATGGTAAATTGATACACCCCACCCCTCAGCTCACCATGAAATGAATGAAGGCGAGCCATGGGGAGGGGAACAACTCCAAGATGACACTACAGTAATTAATGAAACATTTCGTCATTCACTTCAACATGAAGGACATTACTCCTTTGCCTTTCTTTACTCCCGTCTTACTTTCAATATCCAAACAATTCATCACCACACACAAATAGCAAAACGTTAATTACAGTGCCCTGTGATTGAAAAGGGAATGGTTGAAATTAATTGGCAATTGCTCCATCCTTCAGTGCTTTTCATTTTATCATGTTACTTTTGCAGAACAAGAAATAAAATCAGAACAGGAAAAATTATTTTGTTTGTCAAGGATGAGTTACAGTTGCAAAAATTAATATGTGGCAGGAATAATTTTGCAAAATTTAATCTGTGGCAGGAATAATTTCCAAAAAAATTACTCATTTCATTTGAGCAATGTGTCTGATTAAATTCACTATTTCAGAAGAGTCGGTATCGTCCTCGTGTCTGCTCGTAAAAGCTTTGCACATTGCAAGACCCCTTGAAGTTGAATTCCCATAGCGGGCAGTATGCCCTGTGACCATAGCTCACTGTGCCTAAATCAATACATACTGCCCATAGACTATTGCTAACGAGCCGTACAGCGTACGTTGCCACAAATAAAAACCACACCCCTTCTCTGAAATGCATCAGGTTTCTGCTTTCAACACATACTGGATTTGTAGATGCTGAATTGGAGCGCTCCATTTGGTGCATCCGAGGGGTGTTTTTTGTGGTGATGATGACAGTGGATCCATTACACTCAGTTTATTTTAATGTTGGAGTTATGGAGGTTTATAATGAATTATGGGTTAGCCCAGACACCTTCAAGTTATGTTTTGATTTTTTGTGTTTGTTTGCTGTATTATGTTTGTCTTTCTGATACTAAATTTATTGGAGTTTTCATTGTTGGAAACCATTTTGGTAATTAGTTGCAAAAACTGCTAAATTGATAAAAAGGCTACCTGTTCATAGTGGCCACCTGTCTTTGGTTCATATGTCATGTGTATAATGCTAATGCAACCTTTATAAAGTGGCCACTACATACAAGTTTCACTGCAGAATGTTTTCCAAGAGACAGTGATTTTAAAATCTGAAACCTCGACTGGAGTAGGCTTCTTAAAAGAATAAGATGCATATATGTCTGTTAGTGCTCCCTTTAATATGCTACATGTACAACCATCATTGCTCATTTGTACCAGTCAGAATTCAGACATTTGTTTCCTAATCCTTGTAGGATCTGAGGGAAAGCTCCGAGTTTGTGGTGGTCGTTGAGGATTTTGATGCCAGTCACCCCCAGGAGATCTCAGTCCAACGAGGCCAGACAGTAGAGATACTAGAAAGATTGACGAGTCAGCCGGATTGGGCATTGGTTAGGGCGTTGTCTCCGGACCATGCAGGACCAGTACAGGGTCTGGTACCACTCAGCCACCTCATAGCACAGAATGCAGGTAAGTCTTGTGGACCCAGACTAGAACACAGACATAAAAATGCATAGACCATCAGTCGTGCATTCAAAACTGTGACTTGGAAAACTATGGGTAAATTATGACACAATTGGTTGCGCGTCTAACCGTACATGTTTAACCTGATTGTAGTTGTTCAACAATACGCGAATAACGTATCCTGTGTACTTATGCTAAAGTATCTAGTGCCTAGGCACCCTGGATTCCATTTTATTCATGTATTTTAACCCTAATACTACCAAATCGTCCAATCTGTACACCATTTTCCATAAGACCAAGGATTTAGGGTTAATACATCCTAAGATCTCAGGGTATTTCCACTCTGCTAAGCGCCGTTACAATCCCCTGAAGAAATACACGCAAATCTGTGAAGTTAGGCGTGTTAGTCATTTTGATGTAATTTAATAAATTTAAACAATTTCTATGCTTTCCAAAAATTGGATTGGGTTTTTGTTCTTCATGACTATCCCTTCCTACCAAAATTTCCGGCGACGTTTTTTTTTTTTAACTCCGCAGTTTTTCAAATTAATAACAGGGATGTGTGATGACAAAAGTGAATTGAACGGATTCCCTGTATGCTTTAAATAGCAGCCAATTACCGACGGGGACATGGCCAGCGCCTCCGGAGTATTACACTGTAAAAAAATAAAACGAAATGTTATTCATCGTAGTAATCAAAATAAAACAATTACTAATCTGCTGTGACCAGCGAGGGGATCGCGACGTTTCGACCGCAAAGCTGCAGGCCTTTATCAGGCGATGGTGTAGACAGTTCGGTGTCTCCTTAAGTAGTTCACCACGGGATCCACCAACGCAGGGCGGCGGGCCGTAATTGGTGACGCGGTGAAGAATTCTGTGAAAGGAAGCAAACAAAGGCAATGTTAGTCAACTGAAAATGCAACGCGTAACACGTCATGAAAAAACGCATAAGATACAAACAAAGCAAAAAAAAAAGCCAAAGTGACATGTCATGAAAGGATGAAGGGGGTAAAGGATGTACTGTGTAAACTTACATAGTGTATAATCCGCGTGCGTGTATTTAAACGCCCGCAATGTACTGCCAAGCATCCTGATTGGCCCAGAGCGGCGACAAGATTTCTGTCGCTTCTTTCACAGCAAAATGGGGACAATTTCAACAGGGCCTCGGGACGCACGAGTAGGGGAGTGCGTTAAAGAGGCACTGTTGCAAGAGAATGGAGTTAATGAGGCTGGATCCGCCACTGATGGACACATGATGCACACAAAATGGACTGAAAGAGCACTTCTTGCTTGAAATCTAAAACTCTTTGTCTGAAAATTTTCTCATTTCACATTATTCAGTTTTCCTAAACCATAATTAGGGCATAAGGGAATTTCTTAAAATTGAAATATTCATATAGTTTTTTCTATAACTGTTAGCTTAAAATTCCTTTACGAAATGGTAAATTTGCCCATAGTCTATGCATTTTGATGTCTGTGGTCTAGAGTGAGAGTGATTGTTTATCACTTAGCAACAGACATTAATGTTTTTTTGTCATTTTAAAGTATCTTGATTTATGTGACGAAAGTAATGAAACAGACTTTAGCTTTCACAAATCATGCATGAGACTCATAATTCCTCCTTGTTAGTTTAGATAAGTTGTTTGTGTCTTTATGTCATTGGTGGAATTTGATGGCAGAGTAGAATAGAAACCCCGTGTTGGGTTTATGTAAAGGATCACATTTCTTTCATTTGATTATTAAAACCAAGTATCGTGTGTCTTATTTCAAAATGAACATGTTATGACAAGAGTAATTGAGTCATGTGAGGAGAGATTGAAAAAAGATGGATGTGTTTTGGCTTAGCAATTAAAGTGACTTGTGTTTTCAGAATTTGACAACCAAACTTGGGATGAGAGAAAAATCATAAGGGCCTTATCAGGATTCGAACCCGAGACCTCTGACTCACCGGGCAGATGTTCTACCAGCTGAGCTATAAGGCACAGTTGGTATACTCCCTCAGTAATTTCAAGTGTTGATTGGGAGGTTACGTACCTACATGTACATGTCACTTTATCAAATTTACAATGAATTTTAAAAACAGTCTGTTGTCTCTTAATGTAAGTTGTGGGAGACAACACACCAATGTTTTTGCTATTTGTTTTTATTCACATGACTTTGACCAGTATACTGGATCAATGACCAATGCAATAAAATCTCAGCCAGAATATTTTGGAAATGTTGCAGATGCAGAAAATTTAGGGTCAATTTATTTGGGTCGACTAAAATATGCAGAACTCTTCTTTTTTCTTTTACTCTGACTCAAGAAACTTGCTGTTCATTTCCAGCCAAGAACGTTACTCATTCTGAGATGTAATAACGAAATGAAAAGAAATGAGTTGATTGTGTGCAGTGTGAGAAAAAACTTGGAACTAAATTATCCATCAACATTGCTTTGTTTTTAATAAATATTAAAATAACATTCATTTCCTTCCACATGAAAAGTCTCTAATTCTCCTATGGGATTGGCTTACCCAAAGGATGAGCATTGTAAAGGCCTTTCACAAAGGAAATTAATATTGATAAAGATAAAGTGTTAAAACTCGCAGGTTTTACCGTAGTTGTGAGATTTCCATGTACCAATCCAAGTGAAATGAGATGAAATAGTTGATTGAGCATTTACGTGAAGAGGACATTAATCTACTTGATGATGTCACAAGTACTGGCATTTCTGTGACGGTTCTTTACATCAAGTGTTCATTTAAGACCCGACCAGTGACCGGTTGGTACAACGGCTAATGACAGGTTACTAACCTGATTAGTGTGGAGTGGCCTCTCAGAATCTGTGTCGCCAGCGATGTGGGTCGTACTGGACTGTGGTCTGATAACGGGCTAATTAGTGTGCTTTATTTTAATATAATTTCTTTGATGAATTATTGCTTTTGTAAATTTGTTTGTGCATTTTGCATAAAAGTTTGCCATTTTTGTTGTCCTATTTTGTAGCAATATTTGTGTTCTACATGGATTACATGTGTAGTATAGATATTGTGTACATATTTTTGTTGGGGATGCAAGAGGGAGGTTGCATTGCTTTTGTAAGTCTTTAGTATGTCATACATCTGTTTAATACTGACGGGCATGATTTTGTTTCTTTACGAGCAAGAGGAAATGTTGCAAGAAAACCAGACAGAGTGTCCCGCTCCCAACCCCTCCCCCCCCCCCCCTCCCCCCCCCTTTATCGTGACACTTCTTCAGTTTATTTTGTTATAAGTACCAGGCCTCTGAGAACAATTACCCACATCATATAAACAGCATATAGACCTGTGAATCTTTCCTATTGATGTTATCTAAAACATGTCCAGAACAATTCAATAAACAAGTATTCTCTTCTAAACGCAAGTGCGGTTAAAACCCGCAGCTTGCTTTCCAGATTAAAAATGAAATGTAATTGTAAGATGTTGAAAAATACCTTGGTGTCCTCCTTACATTAGCAGAAAATATTATTAGGCCACTAATAAAATATGAAACCAAAACATCTTTTTGTAAATTGTATTAAATATTATACACTGATTATAAATTGCACAGGTACTTCTTTAAAAAAGTGTAACTTGAAAAATTCATTTTTACAAATGCATCAAAATGACACACTTTGGCTGCTTTAAAAAAAAGATAAATAAATAATTAATAATAATAATAATAATAACCGGTAATGGGTACCTACATGTAAGGAGACATTTTCATAGAAACGTGCACAAAACTTTAATGTCACTTATCTTTTTCTTTTTTTTACCTAAAGCTAACGAACTGGAATTTGAAACATTCATGGTTTGTGCCCTGATAACTCAGGTTTGTGCGCGCCCCAATAAGTCAGGTTTGCGCCTTAACATTTTTAATGAATTTTTGAAAATTAGGGAGACACCGAAAATGTCTTCCTAATTCCAAATGTCCCCCTAATACCGGTACCCTATTTTTACACTGTAGTCTAGCTAAGAAATGCACACTGTAGTCTAGCCAGTATGGGAATTTCCTTCATGAGCACACTATATTGCAAACCAGCCACCTCAAGTAATGTTTTAGCATAAATCTGACTATTGCCTCAAGTAACAAGGTTGCTCCGCTTTTTGTCCCCGATTCAGATCCATGGATGATATTATTTAGCCCCCTAGGAGCAAAGAGAAAACCACTGCATGGTATTTCTTGTTGACATTTATCGAAGGAGGTGTGAAGCATTCCAAGTAGAGCTAGATTCCTCCAGGTTACCGATGGTAAACTCGCTATGCTTGCGTGCCAGTGTCTCTAGCCAACGATTGGTTAAGATTAGCCCTGGGGGATTTCAAGTGATTTGTTCACATGCAGTCTATTACTTAGGAGATGACAATCAATGTGTAGAAATGTACACTGGTAAAGCTGAGCGTTCAGTGGAAGCCTGGATGCAGTTGGTGTTGTTCATTTGCAATGGCCCATTACCTGTTCATATTCAGGGCTACAGTCAAGTCTATCACCAGTCCAATGAAGTTATCAGCGAATTTAATCAAAAATATTACCGATGTATAAACCTTCATGAGAATCAGAGAATCTTGTTTTCAACGACGGCAACACAATTAATTTTGATGATAAACTCTGCAACTATGTGCAATGCCATATTTGAAATTTTGAAAGGGATGATGACGTCAACCATGCAACCAATGCATAGATGACGTTAAGATTGATGCCTTGTTTCCTGACTCCCATACGCTGTGAAGTACCGGTATGTAGAAATCTGTTGTGTCCTGACTCACGCCCTTTCAAGTCCGAGCGCCAAACTGCAAAAGATAGCGACTTACATGTACATGAAGCGTACAGAGTTAGGCAACCCTTTGCAAGTGTTGTCCCTTCCTATAAGAACCAAATACCAAGTCCAGTCAGACATTACAAAGGATGAACATGCAAAAAAATATTTTTTTTTCTTTGTGATGTAATTTGCACATGTAGCACTGTAAGGACATGCATGGCCTTGTGATAGACTTGCAGGGACTTATGATGGTTTTGTTAACACAATTTGTTTTATTCAAAATGTGCCATTTGGTTGCAACTGTCTAACAGATTTTCATCCTCAAAACTCAAAGTTAGTTTAATTTCAGTTGCAACTATTGCCTGATGACCATGTTCAAAGCAACCGTTTCATCAGGGGCTGTCCATAAGAATGGAAGGGGAGTGGGTCGTTCACTGCCAATGAGTAATGCCAATGTTAAAGTAAATGGATGACATCACAACCGCTGCCAAATTTTGCACTTCATGCATACGTACATGTACCTTATGGATGGCCCCTTCCATACTGTAGCCCATTCAGCGTAGTGCATGCTCCAGGCAGCTCAAATAACACTATTCATTCAATATGTGAAATGCAAGGATCTACAGGAGCTTTGGCATCTGGCCATTTGTTTGTATTTGCACTCATATTGCATATATATGGCTGTCGTGCAGTTATACAGCAATTCTAGTTTATAATAAGTCATTTTTAATATAGCGTTTTACATTAACGTTTCATAACACTTTACAAACTATTATTTACACTTAAACGCCACACAAGACACTATCTAGCAAGACGATGACACTATCTAGCAAGTCGATCTTTTACACACCTATAGACTTTCCAGAACAACTCGACTATCATGTGATAAGACTAGACTGCAGCCAGTCAATACTAGATTATGTACTATGGGAGATAGGGCTTTCTCTGCTATTGTCCCTAAAGTATGGAATGAACTAGATGTTTGCATTCGAGAAGCGGAGACTGTAAATCTTTTTAGAAGTAAACTTAAGACTTACTTTTTTAGGAAGGCTTTTGAATAACTTTTTAGTGGGTTTGTATCTGTGTTAAGTAGGATCATATTTAAATTTTAATTAAATTTGTATCTGTTTTTAAAGTTAAATTTCTCTCCTTTATCCCCATGTAAAGCGCCTTGAACATTTAAAAAAATAGATTTGGCGCTATATAAGTGTATTTATTATTATTATTATTATTAAGACACTATCTAGCAAGACACTATCTAACACTATCTAGCAAGACACTATCTAACACTATCTAGCAAGACACTATCTAACACTAGCTAGCAAGACACTCTCTAGCAAGACACTATGTAACACTATCTAGCAAGACACTATCTAACACTATCTAGTTCAATTTATAACAATGACCCTGTTACAAATATAAGAAATATATTTAAGTATAAATAAGTGATTATATTTTTAGGGATTATAACCCAGGGACCGCCGAGGTGAATTAATTTGATACAAATGTGGACTATTGCCATGATCGAGTTTGGGAAATCTGGATGCAGTGAAAAGCAACTTGGCTCTACCGGGATTCGAACTGCAGACCTTCTGCTTATATATATTTAAGGTTTTTAAAAATCCAGGGATGTCTAGGGTGAAAATGCCTATAAACAACGCCACCAAAAACTACATCTTTGAGTACAAAAATGGTGATATTTATTGTTCATACTCAACAATAAGAAGCTGTATCCTTAATCTGGTTACTTAAATTACCTCAAGTATCAGTTTACAGCATTGCTCCACACCCACACATTTATCCATTCATTCTTTTGTTTATTCTTCCTTTGATTCCTCCATTAAATCCTTTTGAAAGTGTGGGTGATATTTATGAATTGACTTGTATGTTTATATAATCAAGGATTTCTTTTTATTTGGTTTAATTATTTTTCAATTTTTTCCTCGTTTTTATTACCTATTTTTCTTATTCATCTCTAAAAAGTAACAGGAGAGGAAGCACCCCTGCAGTAGAGTGGAATAACCTACATTGTATGTCCTTGCCCAGTCAGTGGCACGATTCACTTCTGGTTTTAGGGGTTTTCTAACTGCATATCTTTTTCTCACTGTCTCCCCGATAAATTATTCCCATGTGACCATATGCTAAATGTTTTCCAATCCAAGTAGGCGCTCTCTCTCTCTCTCTGTTCAAGCAGCCAATGATATTTGTCGTATTGCAGCTCATTTGCATACTGTCCCACAAGCTTCCTTGTATGAATGCATCAGTCTAGAAAACTCCCGAGTCTGATCCAAGCTTTTTTCACGCGGCCGAGAGTGGAGACACTCTCTCGTCCCAGAGCAGTCAGTAATCGTTTGGAATATTTCCTACTTCCCCTTGCTTAGTGCCAGTGCTGATCAAAACTCATCGTTTCTCCATCTGCCTCTTGACGATTGGCAGACAATTTGTTAGTTCATTTTTTTCTTCAGTTTTTAGTCAAAGTAACACAGATTCCACGATTGTTCTGATACACCGTGAGTCAGACTCTTCAAAACCCAGGATTCTTCATTCAACTTGTGGCTCATTGCGTTCATTAGATCGAGGACGAGAGACTTGTCTTGTTTTCTGCCGGATGTCTGGACAATAAGGATTCATCATAACCATATTTCATTACCTGTGTGTGTTAGAGGCTTGCCGTTTGATCAGATTTGAACTCATTGTGCGTTCGACTAAAAGATCACAAAAATTTATGCTATTTATTTGTCATCAGTTTGTAAGTTTAGTCCAGGAACATAACGTTGTTAATCAACTGTTAACCAACTGTTAACCAACTGTTAACCAACTGTTAACCAATTGTTAATCAACTGTTACTGTCCAGAAATCTTCAGCTCTTTTATCAAGTGAATTTTCATCAAGTGATCTTTCATCAAGTAGTATACATCATCTCCTGTCTTGTTTGAAACCTCGGCTACATTTCTGCGAGGACATTACCTATGATCATATGAGACTTTTGTTCCCTGTCCTGTTGCCGAGTGTCAAAGGAACATTTTCACGGTTCATTAAATCCTGTCCATGGAGACGGCACCGTTCACCGCCGTTTTTCCATCATCGCTCTTGCCTCACTGCCTCTCACTTTGAGTTATTGCATCTTAGTATTCACTCCGTCTCCTGACAAACGCATAGTGTCTCATCGTTCGTCAAGAGTTCAATCTCTGTCTGTGAAGGCCCAAGGCAGGTTTTATCCTTCAAGCCATTTTCCGACAATTGAGCTTGCACTCGCCGGTAAGTTTCCCATTTTATAACTTGTCTGTGTTTTTCCCCTCAGTTCTCCCTTGTACAGAATGGATGTCCCCATATGATATGTGTAGGTAGGGATTTAAACCGACATGAAAACAAAATATGACCCTGGGCTAATACGAGGAGTAAATTAGCTTCTAATGAATAACAATCTGCTTCTGATGTAGCAAACGCCGAACAGTTTTGTACTAAGTCAGAACAGGGAAAATGAGAATTTATAATGCACTTAGTTTATCTGCATAGAATCCAGAAATCTGTGCCCTCGACTGCATACAAAAATACTTGTGTAAGGATTGGGCAGGCTGCATGACTAAACCTCTACAGTTTCGATTTTGTTTTCTTTTTAAATTTTTATAGTTATTTTGTTTTGCTTTAGTTTTTGTTTTTACTTGGTTTGGGGAAATACTGAAGAAATGTTAAATCAGATTGAAGGAACACAAATTCCTGTTTAAGAAATTAATGAGAACAAATGATTCTTAGAAAAGCTGTTGTATTTAAAGAACATTGATTAAATGAGTGTTAGCTGAAAAAGCTGCAGTCAAATTCTTTGTTATCATCAATGACTTTAAGTTAAGGTGCATAACATTCACGTGAATAGTCATTTTCCTCACCTTCCATATCTGTGATATGGGTTTGAATCTCATGCCAGCATGTGGAATACACATAGGTTTATAATCCCTAGTTAGGACTGTGACATGGTTGCAAACTTGACAGGAATTTGCTTCATCTTTTCAGCCTATTCCAAAACCCTCCTGATTTGTTAATGGCTGCAACAGTGCCAGATAAAATCCATGAACATTTGCAAATACCACAAAATAGTCATCAGAATGCAACGTATATTGTGTGCATTTCTTGCCAATGAGGGTATTCTTCTGAAACATTCACCTCTTTTTAGCCTGTGCATGTTACACAATGTTAATTGCAGCCTACAATACCCGTCTTTTCAAGTAATTATGCATTAGAGTTTATCGATTGTTCAAGCAACAGTATATCCATGGGGATGTTTTACTAAGAAGAATGGGTCTTCCGCCTTATAAATTACCCCCGCACAGCCCCCAACATTCCCTTTTTATCTTCATTTCCTGCTGCGCGTCACTCCGACGAGCGAATCAGTCAACGCTCAGCTCATGCATGGTTCCTTCTAGTTGCGCGTCGCATCACATGACCAAAGCTCACTTAGGTAAATTGGAAGATGCAGATTGCGAGGTTAAATCCCCTGTCCTCCCGGACCTTGATTTGAGCTTTAATCCCGGTAATGTTCCCTAATTTAATGTGTAGTCTAGTGAAGATTTTGTGTTGCAGTGTAGCGTATGTTCTGGACCTTAAATTACAATGGCTAAATCTGAGTGTAATTTATTTTAAACCTTCCATTCAAAACTCAAACAGAAAATTAGGAGACACAAACATTCTCAAAATGGTGTGTTCTAGATGACTTGGCAAAACTGTTTTGCTACAGAAACAGTTTTCAAGTATAAAATCTAAATTGTTGTGGAATTCTTAAACAACTGTTAGATTTACTTCAAATTTTTGACTGCATGAGAAGACATTTCTTTTACAGATAACACATTGCTTAATATTTAAAGCAGTAAGTGAAACCTCATGCACCATTTATTTCTAGTTAGCTATTTAAGTACTATCGTATGACATTTTTTGAATTTCTGAGGCCGCAATGTCTGATCTTCTATTTTGTTCTCCTTGCACGGGTTTTTCATAGAACATCACAGTGATAGAGGAATTTCAAATTGTCATCGAACACGAGGGTCCCAGTGCCAGGGTCGTAGTCGAGTCCATCACAAGTCTATCACAAGTCCATACATGTAGCTGATAAAATCACCAAGTCTGTGACAAGCCAAGAAGCAAAGGATGAACATGCACAAAAGAATGCCTTTGTTGGAGTTCATTTGAATACCTAGTGACTTGTGGTGGACTTGTGAAGGACTCGACTACAACCCTGCCCAAATGAAAAGATGCATGACATGATACAATTAGGCCGTCGGTGCTAATTTGAAATTTGTAAATTTGTCAGTGTAATTTAGCATATTGCAGAACAAATTATTTCCTCGCTGGCCACATCGTGAGACAGCAGATGAGTATTTGTCTAAATTCATTCCTGTCCAACAGTCTTAAAATCACAAGTTGGGTCTTAAGGTCCAGTTGATTTGCCAGCCCTTTCCATCGGGGAGTAGGAAAAAAAACATGACCAAGGGAAGGAGACAGAGGGGACACGCAGCAGCCTTGTGTGTGCATTATTGGTCTTAGGGGCTTTGATAATATTCCCCCAATTCTTGCATGCAATTCCAACCCGGACTTCCCTTGTTTGATGTGCCATTCAGGAAGCTACTTGAGAACGGCAGGTTAAATCGTGCCTGTCGTCAAGTACCAGGATCCGGACACGAAGAAGATTCAGAATATATTCATGAGGTTCATAGAAGCAAGGACGAAGGTTAAGACATAGAATAAAGGGGCAATAGGGGTAAAGTGTGAACTCCCACTCCTCCAAGATGGTACCGGTACCCTAAGGCAGAATTGGATGCTAAATGTGCTAACAAATTACAAATAACTAAAGGTACCTTAAGGCACAATTAGATGCTAAACTTGTTTAAAAATGCATAAAAATGTCTTAACTTTTATCAGCTTGGTGAAACGATGTACCCTTAAAGGTAGACCGGTAAACCGTAACAAATAGTTTTATCTCCCTGTGTGATTGAAAATATGCATGATTAAAACCAACCTGAGTAAAAGTCAGCTCCGTATTTTGTTTAACAATTGAGAAAACTGTCAAAAAAACTTTACAGTCACTTTGCCTAAAAACCACTTAGCCCTGAACCACTTTGCCCTGAACCACGGCCTGTGCACGAAGTGGTTTTTGAGGCGAAATGGCATTTTGGCAAAGTGGTGTTTGGGGTGACGTGGCTTTTGGGCGAAGTGGTCCAGGCCGAAGGGAATTTCCATCTCATGAGATGAAAATTAATTGTTTTACTAATTTCTTAGACTGTAGCACTTCAGACAGAACCATTTCAGGGGAAGTTTTCTACCGTCGTCATGTTTATATTGTGTTAGATATGTGTAAATCTGTGAACATTTCTGATTTTCGAAATACCAATCAGGTGTTCTACCTTTAAAAAAAAAAAAAATCACCAAGACTATTATTCACAAAAGGTAAAACAGTTTAAATGCATGTTTTAAGGCAAAATATATTAATCTTAAAATCTGTAAGAGACAGATAGAGGGGCATACCGGTGAAGCATGACCTCAATAATGGTACCCAAAGAAAGACAAAAACCTAGCCGCTGATGAATCTTGCATTGGATGTTAACTTTCTTATGCTGTGGATCGGTGATAGTATATCTCTCATAAATTAGCAGTGTTAAGCTGTGAAAGCAGGCTTGGTTTTTATGTACATGTCCTTGTGTGTGTTTGGTGAAGCTTAGAGAGATTTATCCATTACCATGGCAACCTAGGCAAGTCAGGCTGCTTGTGTAACAGGCATCTGTAGTATGGATTGAATGGAAGGAGAGGCTAGCCAAATCAGATTACTCCTGGCAAAGCTGTTTATTTGATTACATCAACAAGCCGTCTGCTTCAAACTGTGTGGCTCTCAAGTCAATTTCAGGTAATGTTGATGGGAATGGCAATTTAGTTACCATTGATTTGCAGCTGCCTTCAGTTAATTCCCACAAATCATCTCATTTCTGACACTTTGCATTTATTTGAACAATTAATTATTTAAACAGTGGTAGATGGGCGAACTGAATACGTAACGTGGATATTTTTCATCAGTCTTTACCCTAAGACAGTCAAACCTCGTTAATTATAATTTTTATTTTTATTTAATTATTGCAAATATATAGCGCCCATTTTATATGGATATGTTCACTTTGCGCTGCACATTATAATGGTTTTATAAAGCTAAGTGTCCACCTAACCAACGAAATACATACATACATGTAGGTGGGTGTGCATAATGAGAGGTCCTTTTGACTTTCCTTGTTAATGTTATAACATGATCCTTATATTATCAGAAATAAAGACAATGACAAACAAGGAATTGGGATGTAAAATTGTGAACATTATGAGCAGAATGTTGTATTACAATAAACTCTCATTATAGAGCGCTCTTCGATGGGACTAAACTAGTACAATCACTATATCCAATGCATATATAATGAATAGATTAACAGCCTGGACTTTAAAAAGCTGTATATCACGAGGTGTTACAACAAGAGTTTACTGTATTAGTGCTCTTATTATTCACCTCTAGACCCAAAACAAGGAGACAGAAAATTGTCTCAGCTTTTATCAGCCTGGTAATATAAGGTTGCCTAAAAATCACCTAGATTATTAGGCTACTCAAAAAGGTAAACAGTTTAACCACTTGTTTTATGGCAATAAATGGGCATTAATTGAAATATGAATCGGATAATCTGTTTAATAGACACAAATCACTTGGCCCTTTGTAGACTTTGGAAACCAGCTTGCAAGTACTTTGAGTCCAATTATTTACTTTATGGTTAATTATTAATATTTCCGAGTTCAATCCCCGTCCATTGCATTTGTTTTAGCTTTGATAAGTTATTTCCTGCTTTGAAATATTGCATTGTGGTATTGATTTGGTATCAGGTTTCTTGTTTTCCTTGTTGCAATGCTCCAGCTTCTGTGTAACCTGATCGCTTGGCTTAGAAACTAGAGGGCTCGGACTGTATCGCCTTCAAGACCCGTACTTTGCAGAAAATTGCAGGCTAGACGAGCGCTGTATGGTCTAGGTGACAGAGAACATTTACATTTGTTATTAAAATTTCCCTCTCTGGCAGTGAAGTGTTAAATTCTTCAAGACTGCTGTTTTCAATTCATTTCATTTTCCATGATACACAAGGTAGGGGCCTATCAGTATAGTAAAACATAGTTTTGTTTACATGTAATAACAGGTACATGTAATAGTAGAGACAAACAAACACACCTGTTGAAAATTTACAGAGAATCTTTATGGTAAATGTAGGATTATTGATCCCTTTTGTGCAAACATGAATTACAAAACATTGAGATCTTGCATAATTTCCAGCATTCAGAAAAAAATTCAAAATTAGTAGGTGATCTTTAGCAATTTTTGATTATTAAGTAATGGTTTTACGTGGTACTATGTATTGAATCTATCTCTTTTGGAGAAATGTGGCTCTGAAAAGAGCAGTCAGAACCACACTTCTCCAAAAGAGATAGATTCAATACATGGTGGCACGTAAACCCATTACTTAATGTTTTATTCACCATGCAAGCTCTCAAACCTTACCTAATTTTTGATTAGTGATACACATGTTTATTTGTGCAGGTAGCCTCAGCATGCATCGTAATGCACTGATTGGGCTGAGGTTGTTTTTCCCAGGTTTCGTCTTACTCCCACACACTCGGATTCTCCAGAATTCCATTTTTAGCTGTCTTACCTTGTCAAAAAAACTATCGGCATTGATCAACTCAAGAAACGTCTGTCAGTTCTGGGCTTATTTCAAGTTTGCATTTTAAATTGCAGAGCGTGTTCCTTAACAAAATGAACCAATTGAACTTAATTCAAATGAGTCTTTCTGAACTGACTAAAATTATTAAAAATGTGCTAAATTTAGGCTTGTATAGGTATTCAGGGCATAATTTACAGCAAAAAAAATGTATAGCAATTTTGCTATACACTTTTGATTTTGTGTAGCAGTTTGGAAAGTTTGTGTAGCAGTTTTGAAATGTTGTGTACTACTAGTAGGCCTACTACTAACCATCATCATAGAAATGTTAAATTAATGAGAAAAGAGCACTTATTCAGAATCAGACCGGTGTCTTTTGTGTCACAAATGACACGATACTTTTTCATAGCTGCCAACTATTAGTAGGCCTATTACGTAGTTATTACGAATTTATTAATAAATTACGAAAATACGAAATTGCTCTTGAAAGTTACGAATTTCAAAATTTTCGCCTTAATATTTGTTTTGACAACCGAATTCACGTAATTCGGATTGAGATCAACGCTGTACAGAGAAAAATAAAATAAGGAGCCACTGGCTCCTAAGGAAAAAAAGATGGGCGCCAGCATTTTTTTTTTTTCAACTTGTTTGTACACAAGGCAATTAGGGCCGAGTCAGTCTGGGGCCGAGTTTGTACACAAGGCAATGGGGGCCGAGTTGGTCTGGGGCCGAGTTTGTACACAAGGCAATTGGGGCCGAGTCAGTCTGGGGCCGAGTTTGTACACAAGGCAATGGGGGCTGAGTTGGTCTGGGACCGAGTTTGGGGCCGAGCCAGTCTGGGGCCGCAGTCGGATACCAGATGCGTGTATTGCTAGTATGCACGTATATTGCACACAAGCTTCGTTGGACACAATGCACACCCAAGCTGTGGCCGTGTGTTGCACGTGGCAAAATGGACAAATTAATGAAGTGATCGCGATGCGCAATCGTCGTTTGCATGCCGCACGTATATTTAAAAGAGCAGAACACTAGATTGTACCGCCCGTAAACATCACTGATGCCCACCTTGGGCGACTAAGGTGCGAATTTTGTGGTCGCCAATGGCGATAAGAATTTAATCACTGGTCGCATGTGAGCATTTTTAGGCGCCAATGCGACCATTTTAGTCGCACCGTACAGCGTTGATTGAGATCGATACTTTTTGTCATGTACTTTTGTTGATTTTATTGCAAAGTAACCGAAACATCGAAAAATACGGGAATCGATATTTTATTATCATGTACTTATGTTGGTATAATATGCTTGAAAACGTCTGGGAACCAGGTATATGTCGTAAACAAGTTTTTCGGTTAGTACAGTATCGATACTACTATTGCAGGGCACCAGCGTGTTGATTGATATACTGGTATGTGTATGGAAACCAGCGCGCGTGTGATCGCTATTCAAAATGGCGCCCAAAACATTTCGACGTTCGTAATTTTCATAGAACTATTTTTCAAACGTTCGCGCTCGCCAAATTGGGTTTATTACGAATTGGTTTATTACGAAGTTCAAACATATACTCGTCTGATGTTTTATTATAATTAATGCATCGCAATCATTGCTACACAAGGACAAAATTGCATCGCTATGGAGGGTCAAATGCATCGCAAATTGCGATGCGATACCGGATAAATTATGCCCTGGTATTTGACAACAGCTTTAAAAATCATTTTTCCAAAGATTCTACCTCAAACCTTAGATTTGAAGTTCCACATTGTGTGAAATGATATTTAAACATAATTAGTAAAAAAATGTTAAAATATACAGGTAGCTGAAAAGCATCATTGGCATACATGGTGAACCTTGGTTTGTGAAACAAATTAGGAAACAAATAATTTAATCAAATGTAGCAAAAAAACTAAACTTTTCATAATTTCCAAATGTCCCATTGTACAGTCAAATACTGCACACACACAAATCATTGTAACATCTGTAGTTGACAATGTGTTTTGACATAATTTTAGCATATTTTAATATATTTTCTCTGCCAATTTAACAGCCAACTATTCAATGAAACAACACGCTGCAGTGTAATGTGGTTCGCTGTCCTGTAGTTATTAAATGAGGAAACACCTGCCAGTGTTCCATGAATGAAATGTTAGATTTTTGGGGCAAAATCAGCAGAAAGTGCATGGTTGAATGCAAAAGGGTGTGAGTAATGGGATGACTCATCACATTCAATTTATTGTTCGCTCTTTCAAGGGAAGTTCTCAAATTTGCAACAAGACATTCAGCTTGTCTCTTATCTTTAATGTGAAGCAGCACACCACGTTCATCTTATATAATTTCCTATAAATTGGAATCGAAGGTAAAAACATTGAATGTGAAAATGCCAGATTCCTGACTTTTCTTGACCAGTTGCCTCTCTGCCATTCACCACTTGAACGGTCCCGTTTAAAATGAGGCTTTCCGGGCATACATCATATTTTACAATGAAAAAAAGTCCACGTCACAGCAAACGACGCGAGTGAGTCATTGTTCCTGCAAGGAAAGCCTCACTGTTTTGTCAATATGGCGGTTCCGTGCAAGTGGCGAATAGTAGAAATCATGCCATATTTAATACCTGGTATGTCACAACTTTCAGATTTGTAAATCATGACAAAAGTTCACTTTTAAAGATATATTTTCAGGAATGTTTATCTATTACAAATGGCATTTTCTCAATGTTTGATTAAATATGTGTGATAAAAACCAAACGTCGGCTCAAGACTTTGACTAGGGGGATTGGTTTTAAACTGTAAAACCAGATAGGGGTCTGGACATGATTAATTACCTAACTAACAAATGTAATACTTAGTTGCGTTTAGGCACACCCATTTTGTTCCATCCATGCTAAAACTTTTTGTCAGTATCTTTATTTAAATATTCCAGACTATAAGAAGCCCATGTGATGTGCTCTGGACCAATTGGAATGAGTAAACTGTCTTATACAGGGATGTGATTCTTCCGGTTTTTCCCGGAATTTGTTTTGTCTCCATGGTTTGTGACAAAGATTACTCTGGGAAAAACCAGAACAAATCACATCCCTGCTTATAGGTATCTATGAATATACATTGTATCCTAATGTTACATGGTGGCAAATCCTCTTGATGAAGGCTTGACTTGATGTACAAACATCCTTGACGATACCTGTTTGTTCTGATGTGTACATTGTGTAGTTCATTTCTGAGGGTTTCTACAACACCCACACAGATATAGAGTCATTGCCTTGTATAAAATGCTATTGCTACTGCAACACCCACATGTGAGCTCTTGGCTACTTGTAAAATAATGTCTAAATATCACAGGGTTAGCCTAAGGTATATACATTCATATAACAAGTTGATTTCAAAATCACAGGATGACCACACAACTCAAGAAAAGATAAGTCTAGAGTGGGGGTTGATAAATTACAATTTTAATTAGATTTAAATTGGAATTAACCACATTTTTCAGTACTTCGCAAAGAAAGAAAACGACAACAAATTTTCATCTTAATATGCAGTTTGATCCTTGAAAAAAAATTTGATCTGCATAATAAATAAAACTGTGGGTTTAGGTCACATCCTGACCTGTTTATGATGTATGTGCCTTTGGGCAAGGTACTTTGCCACAAATTGCCTCTCTCCACCCAGGAACAAATAGTAAGTGAGTCTTTCCACGGTAAAGGGAGCAATTTGGCAACACAGACCATAATTTCCAGAAAATACCTTTGTCTGGTCTCAAAATAAAAGAAATAAGTTTCAGTTGTTCTGAAGAGATAACTGTGTACAAATGTCCAATATACACTCATAACCGGGACGGCCTAAAATGTAACACAAGTATCCGTCCCGGTACACAGGGTTTTTTAAAAGGCATGTTGTCACACTATTTGTAACCCTTTTTGGGCCTAAGTTATCTCTTCAGAACAACTGAAACTTATTTCTTTTATTTTGAGACCAGACAAAGGTATTTTCTGGAAAATATGGTCTGTGTTACTAAAATAGTAATGTAACTTTTAAGTCAAAGCTTTTAACATGCCGATCCTTTCCATTTTGGTGTTGATCTTTTACTTGACAGTGACACAGGTAATTTTACGTAGTTATGATAGAAAATTTAATTTTGTATCAAATTTAATAAACGTAACAGTATCCATTGGCATCATGTGAAACACATTAGTTTTCAATTCCATAGCAGGAATGTCTTCCCTGCTATGTCACCTTAGGGTGGAAATGTAGAATGTCTGGCAATAATTGGGGCATGTCATGTAACAGGCAGAATAAAATGGGATCTGATACATGGAAATGTCATTAGTGCAAAGATATGTAAACTGACTCCTGTCAAATACTCGTCAATGCCTACCAGGTACAGACGTGCAGGTTTCTGTATTCAAATGGGGGACATTTAACAATAGGAACGGTAGGGTCCGCGATTGCCAAAGACGTCCGCGATTTAGAATCGTGTACAAAACTAATTAGAGCAGTCGCCAAAAAAAACCTGTCCAAACAAAATTTGGAACAATTGGACGTCCGCGGTGGGAAGTGGGTACAAGACTATACGTATACCAGCATAAAACACTCATTTCAGTATTTCAGTATTTCAGTATTTTCATCCAACACTATTGGTGTGTGGTTTGGGAAAATCCCACCTAACAGTTGTGTATATGAGAGTTTGACAAAGAGTGTGTTTTAATTATGGTTTGTTTTGCTCAAACCGACGCAACTTGATTAGCACCGTGCTTTCCTGAGACACTATAAGAAAAACTCAGTGTGCTCGGGTTGGAATCGAACCCACGACCTCCTGCATACCAGGCAGAGCGTGTTTGTACCAGGCAGAGCGTGTTTGTACCAGGCAGAGCGTGTTTGTATCTGCATCAGGCTGAATGCCTTTGGTGATGTGTTGAAACACCTTTAAATGCTGACGAAAAAAATGATATTTAATGGCCTGCATCGCTGTACTCTCCACTTTTTGCATATGTGACAGTTGAAATGATGCTCTAAAAAGCATTATCAGCTGTTTCCACTGTCAAGTACACGCCGCTGCAAGCAACAATAGAAACCTTCTCCAAGGCAGGTTTTATTTTGCCATTGTGTGCATTGTCAGAAAGCATTTCTAGCTATTTCTAGGCCGACTGAACTAGATAATGGTACCAATGCATTTCCAAAACTCTAATTGTCTGCCTGAGTAGAAACACGCTCATAACAACCCCAACATATAACCACTAGTCAAGTACTACATATTCATGTGGTATGTCTCCACTGGCTATTAACTATAGTGATTCCTGCCTCAGCTTGCCCTTTGCTCGGGATGAAGGTCTTAAGTCTGCCTGTAAGCGCTGCATTGAGGTTATTAAATGTACCAATTAATAAAGTAATTTCTTCCCTTCGTCTTAAAAAAGCGTGTCTAGATCACATTTTTTAACTCCCCATTTTTCCCATGGGTGGTGAGATTTTAATACCATATCATTTGTCATTTTTATTACTATTCTGAAAATCTATATATTTTCTAGGATATTGTGAAAAAAGTAGTGCAGTAATTACATACACAAACCTTTTTGCTTACACATCCAAATTGGAGATGGCAATTTTCCTGTTTTCTTCCCACGGATAGTATTTTGGGGAGATATTTATATCATGGTTAGGTTAGAACAAAATCCATTTTCTGCAAAAATCTAAACAAGCTCCTTTAAAGCGCTTTGTGCCTGCTTGTTCATCTTGCCATAACTGTCGTCATCTCTGTCCTTCACTGTCTGCCCACATCTCATATGGAAGATTCAAATACCAAATGGGTTAATTAAAACTCTCAGCATGTTTCAGTATGAGTGCACCTGTTAACAGAACATGGCTCAAGGTGAAAGTTTGATTTTGAAAACAATTACTTCATCTAAACTTAAAAACCATAAATTAGAGAAAAGATAAGAAAACTGTAAAATGTAAGATTTTTTAAGATAACGTACAAGATGTAGGAAATAAAAAAAGATATCATTCAAATTCTGTGTTTAAAAGAAAGACATAACATTTGGAGGTTTGTGCCAGAAACCCAATGAGACTAATATTGGGTACAAGTTAGTTACAGTAGTTTGTCGCAATGTTTATTAGTTTGAAAATTAAGAAGACCCAGTGTCATTTTGTCACCTAAAGGCAAACAAACCTTTGCCTGTGTCAAATCTTTTGTACCCTTGCCCATCTCAAAGGAACTCTATTGGATGGAAAAATTGTAAAACCTGTTTCATAAATGAGTTGCTAATAAGGTATTAATTTAGTAGAAGCAGTGAAATAGTTTAAGATTTTACCCAGTTATGTACTTAGAGGTGAGGCATCAACTCAGCAGATTACCTTACAAAAACCTTTCACACTTTAGGCATGTTTAACATCAATACCTTTTTTCCTTTTAAAGTTCTATCGTATCATTTAAGAATGAAATAAAATGCATATATTGGCCTTCTTAGAGAATTAAATAATAATTAAGGCCTTAACAATTCGTGGAAAACTGGAAAGGATGTTTGTCTAAATCCATGAAGTAAGACGTTTTTTATTTGTGGCAGTAGCGTATCATCATCGTCAGACTGTCTGCAATGCTTGCCATCTCTGAACGATGTCGTCAGTATTCCAAGAAACAGTAGCAGAGGGGGGTGTAATGTGCTGTTTCTTCTGATTAAGTGTGTCGTCAAGTTCCTTAAGACAGAGAAACTCTGAATGTGCAGGTCGAGGGGATTGAGCAGCAGGCGGGTGAATAAGGCTGCTTTGCACTAGAATTTGTTTAGCACACAATTTGCTTTGTAAAATGGGTTACCGGCCAAAATTGTGTGTAATGGAATTACGATTGGCTGGAAGCCCATTTGTAAACAGCTTTATGAAATTAGCCCTTGTTTGCTAGCTACTAATTGATCAACTTCTCCATTTTCTTGGAGCTGATTTCTTCCTGCATTCCTCGTCGTAACCTCTGCTTAACAGCCCAAATTGGGCGTCATGTTGCTCATTTTAGTACATCCACCCATTGAATTATCTGTGACATTTTTATAGATATTTGCGTTGTCTTTAGCATAAAGACTCATTAGATCAAGATGTGTTTATTTCTCTGGTCGCATTTTCCTCCTTAGTCATCCTACGTTCCTGCCCCCTTCCCTGACAAAGTAAACAATCAACGGGTGACTTCTTATAGTCAATCTTGCCTTCTCAGTTGTCTTGATGCATTTGGCTCGGTAGTTTGCTCAAGATGCTAGACATTCCTGAATGGAGACGGAATTGTTGCTCTTTAACTGTGCCCCAGTTCACAGCTAGCAGTTGTTCTGTGAAGAGTTGAATTCAGCTGGCTCGTTGCTTTTGGAGTACTCGGCAGTTCTACCAAGAGTGAACTTTCTCTAGGTACTGGGAAAAACATCAAAAAGATTATGCTGTAAGATTTCTGCAAGTTTTATTGATGTCAAGCTATTGCTGCGTTAACTGTGACCCAGTTCACAGTGAGCAGTACTTCTTGCTTTTGGAGTATTCGGTAGATCAGTGTGTAAATGGTTTGCAGTTTTGGAGATGTGGTTCTGAAAAGAATCACCGAGTGTAAACTCGACATTTCAAACATTGTGCTCAGGTTTTACTCTGCAGTTCTACCACACAAGAGAAACTGAAGTTGTTCAGGTGCTGATGTCTCTGGAAAAGACATCAAAAAGATTCTGTTGTTAGATACATGTATGTATCTGCAAGTTTAATTGATGTCAAACTTGACGCCACTTGCATTTCAAACAAGGCTTTAAGTGCCTATGTCATATTTTACATTGGACAAAAGTTAAAATCACGGCAACTGACATGGTAACGACGCGAGGGAGTCATTGTTCATGCAAGGAAAGCCTCACTGTTTTGCCAATATAGCGGCTCAGTGCAAGTCACTAAGAGAGAAGCTGTGAAGTTGCTTCAGTTGTTGTCTCTAGTGGTTTATTGGAAAAGACATCAACAAGATTATGTTGGATTGATGTCAAACTATTTGCCACATGCTGCAGCGACAAAAGTCGACGTTGCAGCAACTGACATAGTAACGGCATGAAAGAATCATTGTTCATGCAAGGAAAGTCTTGCTGTTTTGCCAATATGACGGTTCCGTGCAAGTAGCGAATTGGGATGCTTTGGATATATTGTGCCATGCTCTCTGGATTCGTCTAGGATGTTTAATCATGCATCATCCATCTTGGAAAGTAATACGTAGTGAACAGTCTAGCCCAATAATCAGCATTCTAACTCACGTCCCTGTTCAAGCTTGGTAATCCTCCATGTCGTCACAGTGTCCCAATGACTAGTGGAGTTTTGGGTCATTTATCCCTGAGGTTGATTGACTGTTGTACATGCGTAGCTTCAAGTTCCAATTTACTGAGTGGTTAGAATGATGAAGGCAAACATGCAACGTCTGTTGTTGTGTCTCGGTGCCTCAAATCGAGACTCTGGTAAGTTGTAATGTGTTATGCACGATGGCCTCTTTTTATACATGTATTTGTTTTTCCCCCCTTGAAGGTGGGTCATGTTTTGTGACATAACATATCTTCAAAACTATAGGCCCTGTCTGCATTGGACTTTTTTGAGGAAACTTACCGAGACGATGGGTACTTTCCCATTTTAAGTCTTATGCAGACAGCCCAGGACCTAATTCCTCTCAGTAACTTTTCCTGAGTCCAGTGGTTACTTTTCCTGGCCAACTTCTGCCCAGGAAAATTGATCAGAGAACTTTTCCTGAGATGCAAAGTCTTTTCCCGAGACGAAAAGTCCAATGCGGACACATCGAGTTGGTAAAAGTGCACTGGAAGCGTACGTCCAGGCCGTGGAGGTCAAACTGTGAAGGGACACTGCGCATGCTCTACCACGGTCACGGTAAACTTTTTCTGTGTCAAAAAGTCCAAATGCGGACAGCAGTAAAATTTAGCCATTTTTCATTTTTACCATCGTCTCGGGAAAACCTCCCAAAAAACAAGTCCAGTACAGACACGGCTTATTTCAGTGAGTATTCATTTCAGAAAGATAAGCATATGCCTTATTCAACTACATTAAAGTCACTTGCATTCAAGTATACCATACTTCAGACTTATTATCTACCATTTCCAGGTGAAACTTCTTTTTTTTACGAATTCCAGAAACAGGAGCATTAAATAACTAAATACAAAGATTGATAAACTGCCTTGTAGAAATTTCAGCCACATAGATGTATGCAAAAAAACCTTACTCAATATAATCAGTTGCAGTCAAGATGTATTAAAAGTTATGATGTTTTAATATCTTTTCTTTATTGCCGCCAACCCCAGAATCCTAATTGTGCCTACGTACATAGTTAATTTTAATGTTGTGATAACATCAACTAAACAATATATCAAATTTTGCTTCAAGAAAAGTGTTTCACAATGCGTGTTTCTCCTTTAAAAGATGTTCCAGTGAATCAGGCCTGCTTACTCAGGCATGAAAGTTTTCCCTCAATGGTTTATCCTTCATTTCCTCTATACATGCGCCTTAGTGTCTATCCAACAAATTGACTAGAATCCCTCCTGGGGCCAGTGATGGGATGGAAGTTGGCAACACAAGGTAACGGAAGATGCAAACTGAACCAGTAGGGCATATTACCTTTCAGTGAAACACTCCAAGCCTATCTACAGAATGCTGTCAAATGGTGCATAATATTGAAGAGGTAACAGTGGTAAGGGTTTTAATATAATGTGTAGTGGTTGGGTGATGTTGCTCACAGTTGCTGCAGCTTCTATTACCTGCCCAGTGAGTCAGTGGTTTCGGGTTCGAATTCCGAGTAAAGAAAGTTAAAATGTCTTAACTCTTAAGAAGTCTTAAATAAGACATCATAGATCATTTTGTCTTGCAGTACAGCATTTATGAGTCACAACTTGCATCTTAAGCTCACATTAAATTAAAGACACCTAACATGCCTAAATCCAGTTAAGACATATGATGTGTCCAAGACTTAAATCTGCATTCAGCATACATGTATGTACCTTTACATCCATATGTCTGCTGCACAATTTTCATGCTCATTTTTATATTATATTGAAACAGCTGTGGGTATTTTTAGACCAACTTCCAATTTTTGCAATCGCAATATGACCTGCGCTAAGTCATGTACAAAGTGTACATGTAGTTATTAACAGGAACGTGTGTGCTTGAGAGTTAATGATGTAAAAAGATCTCCGTTAGCCTTAAAATGATCGTCATTGATCGTCACTTGTGCATAGTGTTAATCTATTGTGCACCTGTCTCGCATAAATTGATAGAAATAGCTGTCTACATTATCAGTAGTTCCCCACTAAACATAGCGTTTTTGGTTAAATGTGGGCCACAGCAAATTAATATATTAATAAAGAATTGATTGATTGCATAGAACATGGATAACGTTTTGGGTTTCGTCACGGGAGACTGACAAAATTGATGGGCGACAGTCAAAATTACTTGTTGTTATCAAACCATAAATTTAGAAACAGATGGCCTGATGTGTGTGACTTTGCCAAAGCCAGAAAGTTTAGTTATATTTATATGGTAATTACATGTACTTACCATGCTAAATATTCCGCTTGTTACTTTGGTCACTTGTGGATCCATACAACATTTAGAGAAAAGTTGTGTTCTTGGGGAAAATACCACTGCCCCGATCATAGCTTATCAGCTGGTAGAGTGCCTGTCAAGTTTTTTGGGTTTGAATACTGATGAGGACCATATGTCATGTTTGGTTATTTCATTTCCATGGTGATGAGGGCACTACAGTAAACTCTCCTATTATTTACCCTCTGATGCAGAGCTCTTTCTGATCTAGACAATGTGCCCTCTGCCATCACAACAAATAAAAACATGCCCGGCATTATGCGCACGTATCATGTTTTACATAAATTTGGTTTAGGAATGAGTGTCGCATGTCAAATCGTCTCTGAATTTTGTGACCTTTGGCATTATTACCAAACCAAATTTATGCAAAACAGGATGCGTGCTTAATGACGAAAAATTTTCAACAGAGGGCCCTTTAGATAAACAAAGAGCACATCGTCTATAAAGCTCTGTTTTCTAGACGTGGTATACGGGTCATTCTATAAATTTGGGGTCCAATTTTTCTGTCCCCTGTTACGTCTGACATCTTGTAAAATGTTGTAGTTTGTAAATTCAGGACATATTCTTTAAATGCCTTCTATTTCAAGGAGTGATTACATAAAGTACAATTCATAAAAATATGTTTTGAAGGCATTTTTAATAATACTTGTATGGCAAATGGCAGTATGTCAGGTGTAACAGGGACAGGAAAATGTCACACGTTGGACCCCAAATTTATAGAATGACCCATATGCATTAGTTATTGCACTGTCTGGATTTAAGGCTCACATATACATGTAGTTCGGTTTCTTTGAAGACATGATAAAGAGAGTGTACTGTATATCAAATACTTCTGTACATTTGAAGATTAGAGGAAAACCTTCTCCCAGTTCTGGGTTGTTTGTTTACTTATTACATTCTCGCATGTATCAATTCGATTTTGCCAGACATTCTGACTTCCCATGCATGCACATCTTAAGTGAACATTAATACCACTGTGTCAAATAAACCAGTGCCAAAAATAAAAAAAATTTCTAGACTCTAGTGGGTGATAGCAAGAACAAGAAAGCATTTTAAAACCTCATTGTGAGGCCTTCAAATTAAAAATCTGAAGACCTCCACTGTACAGTAACTGTGTTGTTACTAGCGGTGATCGATGACATTTTGAGCTTGTCCAGAGAACAGGCAAAATAACCCAGAGCACATTGTGTGTAAGAAACGTTTGCGCTCATCAAAACAAACCATGGTCGATTTGAATGTGAATATTAATTAGTCCTTAGATAGAATGATGAAATGATTTCATGGATGAAAATATGTGTTCTCTGTGTCGATATTGTCAAAATGTTGTTTTTTTCCAAATCAGTTTGGGTGCGTATAAATAATTGTTTCTTCTTCAGATTACATATAGTGTGTTTTCAGGATGTTAGAAGTGTGTGAAGATTATAACTCTCACAAGCATTTTATGTCTGTCCACGGTACTTGAGAGACTGTGGAGCCAGGATCATATCTCTGTATAATGACTTATATCTACTCTCAAAATAAAAGAAATGTTTTAAGTTGTTCTAAAGAGATAATGTCAGCCTGAGGATGGTAATAAATAGTGTAAGTTAATAATAAAACGGCGACTTTTAAAGCACCACCTATCCATCAAAAACATTCCAAACTTCACAAGAAAGAAGTTACACTGTCAAATCAGAGAAGCTTAAGAATTATGCAAATGTTCTTGCTTTTGGAAACATTTAGCAGATTAGTGTATGGCGGCAAATGATAGTTAAGATTAAGTCAGATTACAGTTATTGCTTTCAGCATGGCTGGATGAAGGTAGTGTATTTAATGAAACAGTGCAACCAGAGCTTGTAATCAGGCAGCCAATAGCATTACAGCATACATGTACTTGCCCCACCCACTGTGCAGTGGTCCTTTGAATATGCGCATATCTAATGTGGGTCAAATGAGTGAATCTTTCCATCCAGTCCACACTCCACTAGGTGTATCATTGCTGACAATTTGTATGTTGAAGTATGCACTAGATTTCAGTTTGTGCTTATGCTGTTATTTAGCTGAAATTATTGTTTTTTGGATTGCTCCAACTTTGTGGATTACAATAATTGCAATAATAGAGTAAGTGAAATTTTATTTTTAGCTGTGTATACATACACATAAGTTTGATTAGTGTGGTTTAGTAACACCACATTCTCTTTGTTGAAGTTTTAGAATTCTCTTTTCTCTATTGCATCAAGTCTAGTTCTTCCTTTTTTTCAACTTCTTCAAGATGTCCTTTATTTGAAAAATCAGCATTTAGATTGTCTTTACATGAAATCTCATGTTCTATCTTGTGTTACTTATTCTTGGTGCAACTTATAACATTCAATTTAAAAAAAATAACTTCTGGTTTACAGAAACAAAGGTTTGACCATGCTTAAAAGCTGCAGATTTAGCACAAAAACTGTGCTGTTTCATACATGTATAATATGTACATGGCTGTTGTATATGTTTGGATATTGGGAAATGACTATCGGTACTTGGGGTTGTAAGGAGAATATGCGCATCTCAGAACCTGGAAGCCATTTGAAGGTTAACAGAACCTCTCCTGCCATTTTTCTTTCCCTTTCTGTAATTCTCTTTTTTGTGGTTGTGTGGAATTAGGTTGATTATGTAAATTACATGTGACATACTGAATCCAAGATGAATACATTCCAAGGTTGCATTGCAGAATTGTGCAGAATAGTTTGTGTTGATTGGCTATGCATAGAATGTTGCTAGAGTTAATGATGGCAAATGATTTAAATATTTGCAGAATGAGTGTAATGTGGACATGTAATGGAATCAATGTTGCTCTAAAGGCGTGTTCCCATTGGACTTCTTTTTCCGCGCCCTCGCGGGAACTTACCGCGACTCCCTGTAAACATTCCTTCCTGTAAATCTCCCGTGCGTTCCCACTTACCATATATTTTACATGACGCGAGCGGAAAATTTAGCTATTCGGCTGGCCATATGTGGTCAATTGAGGGCGTGGTTTACATAACCTTTGACCTAACAGGATGTTTGACATGCCATGCGATACACATATTGGCGCGAAATTATTAATTGTGTGCATGCTGCACGAAACCCAATCAAATTTTGAACAACTTCGATTAAACTTGCCATTATATTTGCGAAAAAAGGGCATGAAAAAAACACGTGCGTACGTACATACAGGGCCCGTACATAATAATCATAATTTTTTCGCGCAATGTGTGGTGGGATTGCACGATGCAGGAAGTGACGTCATCCATTTGGCATTTTACACAGCGGCTGCGGTAGTTCTACAGGGCGGCGCTGTTCCCATTGGACTTTTCGAGGGCCCTGTAAAACTCCCGCGGTTGAGCGGAAAGTTTCCGCGGCCTCTTTCACCCTGTACGTTTTACATCGTGGTCGCGGTAACTTTACAGGGACGCTAATTCTCCGTGCGTCCCCATTGGACTAAATTTTGTTACTCTCCCGCACAACCACGGGAGTTTAACCAAAAATAGTCCAATGGGAACACCACTTTAGAGTAGTTGTTTCCTTCTTGTCTTTACTTAAATTCACATGTCGTAATTCATTTGTACTATTTATAGAGAATTACTAAGATATATTTCAAAAATCTTTAAGAGCTACTTCATAGAAAAGAGTATATGTATATACATTTAAAAATTGCAATATTTTTAAAACCAAATTATGAAAAGTGGCTTTTGGAATACCAAAAATGAAGTATTAATATCCAAGTTGATTTTGAAGCTGAATGGTTGGCATTGCACAGATCTAAAAGCATCAATATCCAGGGGATGAAAAGCCTGAGGTAGAGGGAGTAAGTTTATATGGAAAGTAGATTACAATTGAGAATTGCTTGCAGAGAAACATTGTGCCTCATTTGGGTCTACACAGTACAGTGCATTGACCGATCTATCACGAACCACTGCTACAAATTACAGTTTGCACCGCCATCGGCCATGGGCTATTCAGACTGGAGATTTGGGTTTCCAGATCCAATTTGTTCATCAGAAATTTAAAAGAATAATCTAACCTCAACCCTCTCAACAAGCCTGGAGATATTGACTTGCTCTACTAATACTGAAGCGGTCATTCGTTTCTATACATACACATTGGCCAATATGTATTGGTCTTTCCATAGTAAGGGGCACATTTAACTAACAAGACCATATGAAGAGTTAAATTGCAAAATGCAATAAACACCATATCCCAAAAAATTAGATAATGGTCACTTTTGGTGTCAGTACATTTTCGATTGGTGGTCCAATATAGTTTATTGGCAAACTGTGTTATATCCCACAATAAATGTTTTACTTATTGGAATTTGCCATTGACTGTAATGCTTATTAGTTGTAACACAAAATGGCAGTTTTCTGAAAATGCCAAAAATGGATATATAGCATTTTGTGATGAAACTCTTCACATCTTCATACAGATTCCTTTATCGTACAGATTCCTTTATCGCACAGATACCATTATCATACAGATACCATTATCATACAGATACCATTATCATACAGATACCATTATAAGGCCTATGTGATTTTTCTCTCGTCCCAAGTTTGGTTGTTTCATTTTAATGGTGATCAGGCACCTTAACGAATATTGCATTAGATTGCCTTTATCTTGTATCAAAATAAAAATAAATAAATAAATAACTTCATGCCGTTCTGAGGAGATAACATAAGCCTGCCAATAGATAGTTTGACAACATACCTACAGAATTCCTACACAACAATGTTACAAAGCTTCTGGCAGTAATAGTTTCCAACTCTATTAAATGGCTATACCTTCTCTCCCTCTATAGCAATAAATATGCACTTTGATATAAAACAGTTGTATCTTGCTGGTTACACATGATTGGAATTCCAATGTGCATGTTTTGGTTTAGTTTGTGAAACTTTCCAGATTTCCCTTACAGGAGATCTACATGTACATGTACATGTACATGTATCGGCGTACCTAGAGTTCATCAGAATACACTGTGATGAGGGTGAACTCACATCTTGCAGAGATAGATTATGTTCATTACTGTTGAATCACGATTTTAGGTGCAAATCCGAGTACTTTTGGATCCTTCGGACAATCTGGGACATGTAGGATCTCCAAATGGTATCTGTTGTGTTGGTCGGGATGTATTTGAACAAGAGGACTTTATCCTAAATTTCATGTATATTTAGAGTGCAGCAGTGGATTTCAATATAATCGTCTTAACTCTAAGACACGTCATTTGTCTTAACTAAAATTAAGTCTTCTATGTTTTATCTGTCTCAACATACAAGTTACGACGCACTAATTTTTATTGCAAGACAAAATTACCAATGGTGTCTCAGTTAAATGACTTAAGAGATACCACACCTTAATTGACTTTATTGCAAACCACCCTACATGTACATGTAGGTATGTTAAACATAAAAGCTCAGGTTTGAATCTTAGTTCAGATTGTCTTTAGTCAATTTGAATTGAAAAATATTAAATTTAAAAGAAAGTACTTAATGTATTAGCTGCTGGATTGTTAAATGCTTTAGTTGTATTGATTGCAGGCAATTTGTTGCACCAAATCATGGATGTCGAGACAACTAAAGAGTTAGACCATGTGTTTACATTACCGTGTGCGTGTGTACATATACAGAGTAGCAACCATAAAACGAATCATGACAGTCCAATATACAGTAGGGGAATAATTTAAACACATCTTGGTTTAGCTGTGTACGTGGTAGCCAGTAATCTCGCAGCAACTAACCAAGGTTGGTTTGTCCTTGCAGTTGATTAATTAAACATTCTGTCAGTGTGAACCGTCCAGAAGTACAAATGCACAGTCCTGATGGGTGGTTGCAATGGAATTGATTAATAATGTACGCCCTTTATTTCCCCAGTTATTCCTCAGATTCATCATTCACAATCAGCGTCTATCAGCTGATTAATTTGAGTCAATGGGTGTAATGCTGCAGTCCGAGTTGGGTACCATTTGGTATGCTAAACAATATTACACAGACTGTTGGAAATTGCTTATTATATAACGCTCAAGTAGATCTCTGTGATTTGATTGGACGATAGCATGTCACTTGGCGTTAAATAATTTAACCATTTAATGCTACGTCACCAACCGTGCATTTTTGTTCCATACGATTTTTTCCATTGCATGGCGCGCTTGTTTCCACTGCACGGCATGCGGCCTATTTCCATTGCACGGCACCCGCAGTGCTTGCATTTTTACTGCAAACGCGTGTTTGTGTACGCGCATGACATTGCAAAGCGCTGAAGCAGACGTGTTTGCATAAGACGCACGGTGGTATAGATGAGTCGGATTCGGTCATTGTGATGTGAAGGATGTCAGGGACTGGAGTCTTTAGTACTTTTCATGTTCTCAGGCTGTCAGATGTTCTCCAATCAAATGACAATGATCTCTTTGGGCATTATATAAAACAAATAATAAATGTTTTTCATTCGTTCAATGGAACAAATATTTTCATTCGTTGAAAGATGGAATGATTCCATTTAACTCGCCTCCCCCTCATTGAATGGAACATTCCATTTTTCAACTCATGAAAATATTTGTACCATTGAACTCATAAACGTTCATTATTTGTATACTTACCAATGGGATGGGACCTGCAATGCACTATCAATTAGGTTACCTCACTGGGGCAATTCCACCATCATCACTAATGTCGTATTCTTAGAGTGACATGTAATTTTCATACAGCTCAATGGCCAAGCTTCAAATCTGACTACCAAAAGGACAGTGCCAATTTGTGCATTCTTAGGGCACTTGTGGTGTTTGCAAAGGGCACTTGCATTAGAAAATCTATGAGGAGTTTACAAAAGGGGCACCAAGGCGGAAACTGTGGAATTGCAGGCCATTGTTTTTTGGCCTTCCTGAAATTAAATGTGAACCTTGTTCACTATGTCTACTAAGAGACACACAGAGAACAACTGCAGACTTTGCTTCATTCATCATCAGGTCGTGGTGTATTTATGTTTCGTCTTAACACTGAAAGTCCTCCAAACTGTCTGAGCTCTCTCAAGAAGTAGGGCCTACATTGAACTCGTCTCTTTAAATGCATGGGGTCAGATTGTAATGCTAAATCAAATCATTTAGCAATTTAGGAAGGACTAAAACCAAGTACATGTAGTCACTGTCGCCATATCACCATCATTACAGGGACAGCTAGTTGCTCTTTCCCTTTGTTTTAACAGTATATCATGCATTCAAAATGTCTCTCTTTTGGGATATGTGTAGTTTTGAAATAGACTGCTTGCATGGTTTCTCGATGTTTTGGACAGCATGCTCTGTCCATCTCCAGGAGAATATGAGTTTCTTTAGTCTTGTTCCAGTACAACTGGAATTCCCCTCTAATAAAATATTAACCTGACGGGCAAGACAGGCAATTTGGATTATGGAAATCATGCTTGGATTTAGCATGGTTAAGGCTGATTGAATATTTCAGTATTAAATGTCTGTTTTTTCATTTATGATGACTTTTCATAGATTCTTCTGAAACAAGAAACTTTGACCCAACAGCAATATAATAAATCTGACACTACTGCTGTCACAGATGTTGCATACACATACAGTGGGATAATAATTGGCATACCAGACGTGTGCTGTACTGGCCAAGTAATTCCCTAAGAAAAGAAATCAGCTATATAGAGTAAACAGCCTTGCCCCTGCCAGTTCAGGAATGCACAGGTACATGTAGCTCTGGCTCTGTCAAACTTGATACTGGTTTGGCTAGTTGGTTAAGCTGTGGCTATTTTGGGCTCCTCAGCTGTTGTGTGTTAATTAATTGAAGGTTCAGCACCATACATCTGCAGTTGTGTTTATGGAAAATTAAGGCATGTTCTAGAGGCAGTCTAGTATTATTAGTTTAGTTGAAAGTGGAGTATCTTGGTTGTCCGACAGTCGTTGTAGACCATTTTTAGGACCAAAATCAGCTTAATTTTGATCCGTGTATGGAGGAGGGATGAAAAGTCTGGACATTACTAAAAGTAGTGAACACTACTGCTAAAGTTGTCTTTGCTGCTGCTGCCAAAGACAGGTATTACAAGCCATTCTAGCTGGAAATTGACCTCATAATTCAGGTACTTAGTATGGATTGATTTTGGGGCAGGAAAATCACTATAAGCCATGACGTTCCACTTTGTAGGCCCCTAACTGCTTTACTGTCACTTCTCTTCAAATTTGATTTCTATTTTTATTAGTTTGGAAGTTTTCCTTCATAAGATCCCTATGTTCAATCTACCGCATGGGATAAACTGAACCGGCTGCCTCTTAACCACCCATCCATGTTGTCCACATGGCTTCCTATTGCCAATACAATTTGCCAAGACCTTGTCCGTGGAAGTATTCCCTTATAAAAGCCATGTGTCCTCCTTCCTGCATTTGCCCCTCTTAATATGAAGAGATTATAATGTACCACAGGATATGAACTGAACCCATCCATGCTGTCCACATGGCTTCCTATTGCCAATACAATTTGCCCAGACCATGTCCATGGAAGTTTTTTTTTGTAAGAGCCCCGTGTTCTTCATTTGTACCCTTCTTATAAATAATATGAAGTGATTCCATTCTATAGGGCCTACCAAAGGAGATGAAGTCTCTCCCATCCATATGTTGACTGCATAGCTTCCTCTTGCCAATATGATTTGCCCAGACCATGTCCTGTTGCCAGGCGTCATGTCACTTAGCCGACACAAGTCATATTTGCGGAGACAGGCAAATATTGTCCAAGCCATTTATCGCACCGTCTCGGAACATCCTGTCTCGTAAATGCTTGTCGGATTACCCGTGTACTAATGTTGGTGCATGGTAAAAAACGATGAAGGGGATCATGATAATAAGCAGATACTGTTTAATTGGAGTACAGTGCTGGACTTCTGTAACGTACACCACTGTGACAACATTTTGCTGTTAAGTACCACTGAAATATTGTATAACCTTCAAGTATTTATAATACTTTGCCAGCGTAATTTGGTGGTGCCTAATCACCAGAAAAATGAGTCACAGTGGTATCACTCCCTTGGGATTCCCTAAGACCCTAATTTGTTTAGATTGTTGCATGGATGCATCACCATGGTAGAGCATCTGCCTAGTGTGCCAGAGGTCTCTGGTTCAAATCCCATTTTCAAATCCCATGTTCTGTTTAGATCCAGTGACTGTCATTATTGTACCATTTGGCCAAATTGAAACAAAGGAATTTAAGCCATCACACCAAGAATTGTGGTACAGAGTGGTACATGTATATTAAGTACATTTTCAGAACCACAATTTGACCTCTGAAGTCATTACATGTAAACTGTGTAACTTTTTATTCACTTTGGCTTGCATTGCACTTGAAATGAAGAAATATAAAAGAGGAAAATGAACTAGATGAAGTTGCCCTGTGAGTGAGGATGCTGGCCAAAGCGACAGGTGCATGGCCTATTTTATGACTATAAACCACCCCAAGACATGGTTTCCAATCAATGAAGATACCCTACATGTAGGTATTCCAATTGCATTCACAGGACCGAATGTATGTGTCTCGTGAATGGAGCACAAAATGTACCATTTAAAACGGGAATCGAAGCTTGAAATGTCAAAATATTTCAATTACATTTTGTTTTATTGAAAACCAAACACAACATACAAAGTACATGTACATGTACAGGGTGTATGTATTGTGGTTTTGAGGTACACCTGAGCTGCAATGTTGTATATTTTGGCAAAGGAAGGGTACAGTATTGTGTGCTTTTGGCTGATTGATGATATGATTATTCAGTATAATTTAATGCTCTAAACCCATGAGCTAATAATGTCTTTTAAAACTAGATGCATGGTTTGGTTGAAAACAAGTATCTGATGTGTGCTGTAAGGGAAGTGTTGAACTTGAATCTTATTTTTAGGCAAACTGAAAAAATTTATTAAAATTGTAGCTTTCTTTACAGAAAAATAACATAAGGAAGATTTTAAGGCGTTGCCAATGATTTTACATGAAACTTGATATGTTCTGAAAAAAGGTGGCAAACACAGTTTGAAGAATGAAATTCTTATTCTTGAAAGTGAATGCTGGCCCAAGCATTTCCTCCTTAACCACCCCCCCCCCCCCCCCACCCGCCCCCACCCACCATGCCTTCCTTGTATATGGAAACCTTACTCTCTAGCTCTCTTATTACAGACTTTCCCAATCTTATTCTTCTTATAATCATAAGAGAAATACATCTTTGCCTGAAGACATTCATGGAGACTTTATGTCGTTTTTAATCTTAGTGGTGCAAGTGAAAACAATCCCCTCATGCTTCTCTCATCCAGAGAGCATGTGATGATCTTTTCTTCGGTTCCCCTCGCTCCCATTTTCTCACTTTGTCCCGTTTTCCTTCTTCTCCTTCAGGCATGTTACTGTCGTGAATGTTTTGTAAAGGGGGGGAAGAGGTTTGCAGGAAGAGCAGCAAAAACTGGAGAAAGGTTTGCATTGAAAACTGATATGATTGTGAAATAGAGAAGGCTTATGAAAAACCTCAAGCATTGTTTCCAACCTAGTCCTAAAGAATAGAAATAGGATTGATGCCACATTTGAACAGTTGGGCTGAATTTGGACAAATTCGCTTCTTGAAATATGTTTCTTTGTACATGTTTTTTTTGTGGGAATTAAAAGACTTACATAAGTTTGTTGTTTTTAATACTCTTCATAGTTTTTTTTGGACAGTTTCACAAACAGTAGCCCCAAACGGGGACACCTTTCTACCTCAAAAAAGAAAATTAAAACAGAAATACATCTATGTGTCCTAAGGCAGACTTGTGTTGGCTACAGTTAGACCCATGCAGTAACTGGGGCATTTTGACTACTCCAGTTACTGGATGTAACCTAAAGTGTAGATGTAGCTCCAATATAACTAGACAATCGTTTTTACTTTAGGTATTGTTTGCTTTTTATAAATCTGTGTGTTTTAAATGGCATGTTTAACATATAATTTACAGTGAGCATTATGGAAAGAAAGTTGGCAAACAAAAGTAGGCCTATAGAGTTTAGTTAATAATTAAAATGTTCCCCATATCAATTCTGATATCACAGTCTCATTTAAAGCCCCAATACATCATTTGCAGTTACCAAAATTTTACTTCACGAGTTGACAAGAAAAGCTGACTAAAAGTGTTGATAGCAATGGTAACAAACACCACATGATTTTTTCCCCCATGTAAAATGATACCTTTGTGGGAGAAATTGCCAACTGAAGGTGCTTTTTATTCATGCACAAAAACTATGCATGGATTTTTCAGGTTTTCTTCAGCGGCAGTATTACTGCATCTATGTGGCTAACATTTCTACAAGGAAGTTTTATGAACATAAGCTTTTAGTTACTGGTGGAAATACATTGTAACGCTGTTTTTAAGAGTTTGCCAATCATGTACGGTACTCTATCTTTAACATGCTTATAAATAGAGTTGCTTTATCACAGAATGTGTGCAGTCTCTTAGAACAGTGCCCTCTACTGTTCAATGCTTGCCATCCCAATAGTGGAGTATAAAAATGTGGCATACTGCCCTCTGTTGACCAGTACTTGCCAGATTTAGTATGCGGAATGGCCAGCAGTATGCTAGTGTTGAGAGCTTGACATGCCTGGCTACACGCGGCTCTACAATATATTGGCAATTGGGATGATTATACAGTGACCTTTAAGAGAACGTTCTCTCATCATCTACGTTTGTAGCTTGCATTGCTGAAGAGCACCCACTGACCTCATAATAACATGGGGGATAGTCTGTCTATTTCCCCCTCCTCCCCCACTCTTGTTTATATTGCACCTCGTGATGAGGTCAACATCAATTTGCTTAAAACTGTTCTTTCGGGGTTGGGGTGGTTAAAGGCTTAATTTACCATCTAAACTTTGGATGAGAGAAAAATCGTAAGGGTCTTATCAGGATAAGGCCCTTACGATTTGTCCTTACAATGTTTCTCTCATCTCAAGTTTGGTTGTTTCATTTCAGTGGTGATTAGGCATATATCAGATGTCGGGTTCTTTACCATTTGAAAAATTAAACTTTTTACTGATTTCTTGAATAAGGGCATAGCATATCTAAAGAAGAATGTTGGTAAACTAGCCTGCAGGAATGTCAGCTACATAGATGCATCATACAATGCTTCAGAAACCTTTAATAGTCATGCATTTAATTTTGTATTAAGTGAATGCTAAACAAAGTTGTTAATTTGTTTTTTTACAGAAAGTACCATCTCGGACACAAATAAAATCATTTTGTGTTTGTTACCCTTGCTCTATATCAACACTTTCAGTAATTTTTGCAAATGATATAATTGGCCTTTAAGGAAAATGGGTAAGATTGTATCTGGAGAAGAAAAGGAAATTGATTTCAAATGTTTCCTGAAATGAGTTAATGTTTCCATCTGTCTTTTTCTTTGTGTGTGTGTTTTCTTGGCGGCATGTGACAAACATGGATGAATACCAGGCATACATCAAGCATGAATAATTGCCCAGGACACTGAATACTGATTCACCGTCCTCATTACATATTCACCCAACCTTGAACATGATCTTGGTCTAGAATTTCCCTGCTCTGATGAATAACGGATTCAAACGACCATCTCGAGCACATTGAAACCTTTCCAGAGGAAGAATCTAATTTAGTGTGCAGAAAGTTGATTTCATTACCCAGTCAAGGCTGTCCCTTTCTAATGAGTCAATACAGTGTTGTGTATTGTGTGATTCTGTTCCACTTCACTAACTGTATCAGTCGGTAATTGACTTATTTTTTCCATCTTATTAATTTATTTCTTGCATCCTTTTGTTTTGTATTATTTGTTCTAGTGTCTACACTATCTAATTAATAGAGAGTTTTTGTGCTCTCAGAACTCAAAATAAATGCATGTTTTTGTAAGAACATTTTTCAATAGAATGTTTGTAGCTTACATAAAACCAGATAGTATACATGATTGGTAAACTGTTACAAATAGTTTTACCCCCTTGTGTGATTGAAGATACAGTATGCATGATTAAAACCAACCTGAGCAAAAAACAGCTCCGTACTTCGTCTAACTTTTGAGAAAACAGTCAAAAAAGGGTTTGCAGTTATTTCGCCCCAAAACAACTTCGCCCTGAACCATTTCGCCCTGAACCACGGCCTGTGCACGAAGTGGTTTTGGGGCGAAGTGGTTTTGGGGTGAAGTGGCATTTGGGCGATGTAGTGTTTGGACGAAGTAATTTGGGGCGAAATGGCACTCGGACGAAGTGGTTTGGGGCGAAATGGCACTTGGGCGAAATGGTTTTGGGGCGAATTGAATTTTCGTCTCATGAGACGAAAACTAATTGTTTTACTCCTTTCTCAAAGACTATAGCACTTCAGACAAAACCATTTCAGGGGAAGTTTTCTACGGTCATCCTGTTTATATTGTGTTTATTTAGGCGTAAATCTGTGAACATTTCTGATTTTCGGGATTACCAATGATGTACCGGTATACTGCCTTTAAAGCAATCACATTGTCACCGTGTATCAGGTTTAGTAGGTGCTTTTTTGGTAATTATTGGCACATATGAATTTAAAAAAACACAACTCACCCCCTAACATGTCCGCGAGTGGAAAGGGTCTAAAATGTTGTGTGAATCAGGATTTGTTCTTGCATATTAAGTTACCGTGGCAAAGGCTGTAATATCTTGTGATCACATAATTAACTTCAAGGATTTATATAATATTGGATGACTTTGAGGGTGATATGATACCGCACGACTCATGAAATTTGGCTCGTTCGGTATTTTCATGACGAGTGCGGTATATTCTCATATCACCCGAAAAGACATCCAATATTATTATTGTTATATAAAATGAAGCTTTGTTTTGAAAGATTTCCACGAGATTTTTGTCTGTTTGGTGTTGAAAACGTCAGTTTACAAATGCATGCACTTTTGTTACTGTTGTACAGTATTTTTTGTTACTGTACTCTGGTGCGCGTTGCACACGCACGCAATCCGTTCCCTCGATCCATGACGCGCGCGTGTGTTCGTGGTGTGCCCAGCTTGCACGCACATCAAATCTGGGCTCTGTGCTGCACAGTAACAGAAACGCACGGTGTCCGCAAAAGCTTCATTTTATATAATAATAATTAATCTTGTTCAAACAAATGATGTGAAGAGGGTTAATTAGTCCAGACTATTTGCTGTTACAAACTTAACATATCTGAATACTTCTAAGGTAGCTTTTACATAATACAGCAGTGAAATATGTTGATGTACCGTACTGTATTAGTAACTCCTTTATTAGCCTTAAACTAGTTTTCACGCTTGTACAAAGAGTAGGAAGGGGGAGGGGGTCGAGGGCTGCGTATAGGTAGGACTTTACATGCACTGTAAAATGTTGACATTTCATGGTACCGACAGAAAAATATTGATAAGTAGTATTTTTGGGGGAGAGAGGGGGTCTTAAAAAAATACTACTCTCTGTAGAACTGTGAAAATGTTGACAACTTTGGACAGTCCCTTGTTGTGGAGAGATATTCAATATTTTGCATTGTAAATATCCACAAGTGCAAGTATCAAATTGTCTACACACATCCAATAGTGTTGAATACTAGTCTCATACTGTGGACATGCATTTAATATTCCTGATTACTAGGCAAGAGTCTGAATATCTTGAGTATGTTGCCCCGAGTAGCTGGCACGACCAGTGTTGGCCCCTGCATACATCTGAATTAATGAGAGACCCAAGCTATAGGGCCTGCCTGGTTGCATGCAGTTTGCTTCCGTCATGTTTTCCCCAGTTAGATGTGGGATAATATATGCCCTGCCTGGAGAGGCCCCACATGAGTTTTCATTGGTAATGTGGAACCAAAGCCAAGAAGGACTCCAGAGCTATAACATGCAAAAAGAAAAGAATACTCATTAAACTACCGACATGACTGCTAACTACCTAAAGACCTTGCTCGCAAGGATTAAATGTAACTTTTTTCTGAACTAAAAAATATTGTTCATGAGGGGAAAAAACAGTTCTTTTTAAATTTTTTATTTAAACAAATTTGCATTTTCAAACCCCAAGGCTCGCATATCTAAAGAACTTTGGTGTCCACCTTGGCAAGGAATTTTTTATTTAGATGCATTTTGTGACTAGTGATTTTTGCTGTCCTTAAGGAACACCATTCAGGAGCTGACATACTGCAAGTTATACATCTAGGTAACTTGTCAACTGTAGCTTTTAAGTTATCGAAAATGTATCTTCAAATTACAAAATGTCCTTGGTTTTCTAATGCTTTTGATTTCTTTATTTTACTATTGAGGTTATATCAAAATGTCATTTTCCACATGCATAACCTCTAGATATCACCACCCAAGCAGTTCCATGTATTTTATCTATCTGCATAATTAACATTAGACATGATAGGCTCATTTATTCAGCAAGACCTGGTTTGCATCATGTATACAGAGTACAAATCTTGGCAGCGTAAAGCAAGTCAATTGACATTATTCAGACACATTCAATCAGGGAAGGGGAAAATCAATAATCTGCCGTGCAAACCTCGTATGCCAAGCGTCTTTTGAAACGGTCTGATTAATACACGCCCACCTCAAATAGAGTCATATGACCACATTGCCATGGAAACATCCATGGTCGTGGATTTATACAATTTGACAGCGCTTGAGTGGGCACTAGGGATAGTTGATGCTTGGTTTCTAAAGTAGGTTAAGATATATGGCAAGTTTGAGGTATTTAGCTACATAATAATACTAGAGACGTTTATATCTCGCAAGCATCCACATATCCATGCTCAAGACACTCTTATTTTATTCCTGGTCATTGGGCCTTTAATAACATTCCTTAATTGAACGTCCCCAACTCTTTGAGGAGTATACATCCCCAGCTGCTTGTTAGATGCCCATCATCTTTCACTACCCTTTTAGGTACCCATAATTTCCTCCTAGGTGGAGAGAAGCAACTCAGCAAACACCATGTTTACACTCGTAACGGCAAAGGTGGATACATATATGTACCCGGCATTTGTATTGCGACCTTAAAACAGTTTCCGCATTTACACTACATGTACATCTCGATTCTGATTCAATTTGCCTTCTCCACTGTTTACAAACCGCAAAAGTCACCGCTAATTGTGACTGCAGCGCATGCGTGGATTCGTCGATTAAACCTACCACACAGCGGGCACCGCCCCAAGGATGCTCAAATTGCCGAATCTGTATTCGGGTAGCGTTTACACTACAAACGACCTTGACAATTGCCTACCTAAAAGGTGACTTGACTTGAAAAAGACCCGGGTCTGATCCGCCTTTTTCAATTCACCTATTGCGTTTACACTTAGCCCCTACCCGGCTTCAACTCGCCTTTTTGGAAATTGCGGAGTTCGATTCGGCAAAGGCGAATTGAGTGTAAACGGGCCTAAAATTGGAACCCACAACCTGCAGAATGAACCAAGGTCTTGGCCAAGGTACTCCATGTACCGTGATCACTTTGGCTAAAAACTACAACAATTACAGATAGTGGGAAATTTTAGAGAATCCTCTACATGTACTGCATACCGGTACTGTGTGATTGTGATGAAATGAGGCACGTGCCACCCGGTACACCCCTCCAACCCCCCCGCCCCCCTATAGTTACGCCACTGTCTAAAATTAAGTAAAAACCCATGTTCAAAATAAAAAAGGGACAGCAGTGTTTATCATTTCTGTATGAACTGAAGGAAACCTTTTTAATGATCATATTTTGCACAAAAGCACTTCATTGGTTACTAAATATTTATTTCACTGTGGTCCCAATTTACAAGAATCTGCCAAATTGAGCCAGTGTGACATTTTGGCATTCTCAAACCATAACACTATGTAAAAAAAAGTCTACTACTTTTATGGAAATGGAAATTTTGAAATCGCTTCATATGGTGATGTATATAGGATCCATACTAATTAGCATTAAATCAACCAGACAAAACCTCTTGAAGAGACTTCAAGTCTTGCCACCTCTTTTAACTTAATTCCCCCGCTGTCATAATAAACAAGAAGCTCACTAAATAACGTGGCTATATGGTATTGAATAATCTGACATTTGCCAGAACTGTAAAGGGCAAAGTCCCCATCACACGCTCCTTGTTGAAACCCCCTTTCCTTCCTTTACCAATCAAATTATAAATACTTTGATTTATTCTGCTATGATCTAATTTCAAGGTCGTGTCCTACATTTAGAAACCCCTTTACTGTGATTAACGATATTTATTTGGGTTTGTCTTGTTTAATCTGGTGATATTCATTATTTCAACCCTGTGTTTGTATTTCTAATGTTGAGTACATCTTACCAAGTGTTCAGCAGATGGGCCAGTTTTTATTGGTCTTGATCTAGGGTTAAGCCATCACATTCCATATACATAACTCATGTTTATATCCGTCTATCAGCACCATTCCCAGCTTACAACTTGCTAAAGGCAGATACTCTGCTATGTTTATGCATCTAGTGTGCTGTCTGTTTCCTCTGTAGTTCAAGTAGAGGATCCCAATAATTTGCCTTAGTTTAAAGGCTCATCGTAACCTTTAAAATGACCCAAAATGTTACCTCATGAGTTGACAAGAACAAAATTACTCAATGTGTTGATAGCAACAGTAACAAGATGGTCCTTTTTGTTGTAAGGAATTAACAACTGCAAGGTTTTTTTTTAGGCTAAAGTGTGTGCGCACACACATTTTTTTACCATTCGCTTAACATTGCTGCATTTACATTGTATGTTGATGAAATTTCTGCAGGCTAGTTTACCAACATTCATTGTTGGATATGTTATGCCCTTATTTCAGGAATCTATAAAACGTTTTATCTTGCAGATTACATATTGAGCCTTTAAGGCTCAGCTCCCAGCTTGAGTTAATCATATTTATTAGGAACCAATCTGGGCTATCTAACCTAGTTAACATTTATTAGCATTGCCCAGCTTAATCATGGGTTCAATGCATCGCCACTTATGAAGACAATCCCCCAGTGCAGTAGGATTGTGAGTATTAAGCATTCTCGGTATGTGTGCAGCCACACCGTGTAATAAAACGTGAGAGATTTATGCCTAATGGAATCAGACATGAGACGCTTCACCTTCCCTTTATCAAACCCACTCGGCCATCTCCACTTGCGCATAAATTAATCGATGCTAGGAAAGCTGTTTGGGGAGAAACAGAGGATGATACATAAACTCTGTTTATTGCTATACTCCGGCCTCACTGATGAGCTTGATCGTAGAGGGAGGGGGAGTCTATGCTTACAGCACCATTTAAAGGGCCCCTGAAATGCTCAATAACTTTATGCACAGTTTATGCTGCATATGAAGGATTACTTGTGTAAAAAGACAATACTACTGTTCATTTTGATGCCCCATGAATAAAAAGTGGCATTTTTTAACTTTGAAAATTTCTTTACATAAACTCACAGAAAGAGGGCGCTGTTTTAGGCATGTCACTTTAGGAACACACAGCAGAAAAGCAAAGACAAAACATAAGACTTCAAACTGGAATTGTGGAAAAATGCTGCAGTTTCCAGCCTTAGTTTTTTCATGGTTTGCAAAAGGCAACATGTAAAACAAACCTAAACCGTCATGGGTTACAAAAGTTTCAGCAAGTTGGAGAAAATTGTGGAAACTTTTGTGCACAGTTGAATGAGATTTTCCTATGTTTTCCTAATGTGACATCACCACTTTGCTCATGCATATGTAAATTTTCATTAGCATAAAAATAAAAAACCTTGATTTTAACCCCCTAAACAACCTCCAAGTAGGGTTTTTATGATTGTAAATTAATCAAAATTGAACTACATGTACACCAATATCCCTTATTTTGAGTAGTGTAATTCATATGCAGTTTTTAATTTAAAACAAAAAATCTTCTAGCTTGAACATTTTTTGATGTAGTGTCACTTTTTTGTGTGCACAGAATACAAGTACACATGTGTGTGATTTAAAGAAATGCATTCAGTCTAAAACCTCAATGTTCCAGTGACACCATCAAAATGAAGAGTATTAAAAGAGAACTTGTTGCAAGCATCACCTACATGTATGTATTCTATGGGCAGCTTAGACAACAAATGAACATGTTTCTTAGTGATTTGTTTGGATTCGGGGACAAAAACAAGGAACATTTCCTTGGAACGCAATAAATATCACATATAAAATACCATCAGAGTCATTATTATGACTATCCTATTGTGATCTTGTGTGATTTATCATTCAAAACGAGCGAGGCTCGTTGCCAGCGGAGGGAGTAACATCATTGACTGGATCAGCCTGCATAGTCAAGGGGAAAAACTGAGGACAGATGGTGGTATTATAATGCATACATGCTGCGGTGCATGTGTGTGTGTGTAGACGACTGATGCTGTACAAGCCTATAGGCTCCATCACGACGCTCAGTTATGCGTGTAGAGCATTTGCCACGGTAACTAATGAAAAAAAAAAAAATGAAGCACCCTTGCACTGCACGCCTTGGATGGAGGAGCTAGGAATCAGCAATATTTTTTTAAGGAAAACGGAGAAAATTGAGACATTGCCAATGTACTTCAATTCTGCTAGCTCTATGGATGCAGAAACATAGTGCTGCGCTTCATCTATTTTAGTCTGGTAATAGATAAAAATGGAAGGGAATACTCATAATAACCGGGGCACGAAGCTCAGACGTTCCTTCCGACGGATTCTCGGCAAGAAAGGTATGCTATCAATTTGTAATTTTGGCTGATTGTTTTTGTGATGATTGTTATAAGACAGTGAGGATGCTGTTATTATGTGTGGTATTAATTCTACAGTCTTGACATCATGTACATTGTGATGATGAATGCATTTTGCAGTGTACCTCAATCATTTTAATGACAGGTGCTTTGGCTCATCCTTATATTGTTGTGCCATTTTCCTAATTTCCCATCAACAGCACCTGTAATTTAATTCTAAGTAATTGTTGCACTTGAAGTAGTCTTCCGTTGCAGTTGATCTTCTACAAGTGAGGCTTGAAGAAAGTGTGTACATGTATGTTGGTAGAATATGGCTTGATTATGACTTGAGAGAATATTTGATTTCTTACAATATATTAAATGTTTTCCTTAAATTTAAATTGAATTCCTGCACTGTAAATAAGAACAATCCGTATAACCGTAATTCTTTTTATACAGTGAATCACCTACAGATACCTGAAGTTGGGTTTTTATTTCATTTTAATTTTGTTCTTCTAAATTGCAAATTAAGCAAAGAAAGTTTGGCTAATTAAGGATCTCAACTTGATGGTGCTCTGTGAAGGAAGTTGATAGGTTGCATTGGGAAGTCCTCCATTACCCTTTTCCCACTACAAACTGCTTAACCCGGGGATTTGCAATCCCAGGTTAAGCTTTTCGTTAACCCCGAGTTCTGTTCCCATTTGTTTCATTAACCTGAAAACCTTAAAACTGACGTGTGTCCACATTCATCCAGAAAGCTAAAATGAGATTTTCACTGAGATTTTTGACTTGGTTGAACCGACCTGGGCATACATGTAGGTTGGCTGATAAATGTAATAACTTCTGGACTTTTGGGGTTAAGTACCTGTCATAAAGCCTTCTGGGCTATGTGCACTAAGTACATGTACATCCTAGCACTAAAAAGGTTCTCAATGAGGGGCCTAATGATGGGCTGCCAGTCAGCCAGTCGGCTGTAAGCCCAGGATTGCCACAAAATGGGGATCATTCCTCAATTTAATCTGAAAACAATCTCTTGGACAATCTAAACGATGAAATAATGCAAAATAATTGTTCAGCATTGACACTGGCAGCCTTGTTTCAGATGTTGAGGCATTGTATTATCTCATGCATCTTATCACAAAGGAAAGCACTGAGACCATCGTTCTTGATGGCAATTTAAAATTACTTTAAAGGCACAAGCGCCAAATTCGTGCCTCGAAATATGCAGCTCCATAGCAAAGGCATGGAGCTGTGTATTTCGTGGCACGAATTTGGCGCGCGCATTGCTGACGAGCCTGTACCTTTAATAATAGCTTCTTGGTCCTTGCAAAGGGGAATTGGTCCCCCATCGGACAACAAGCATACAGGCCTGGGAGCTCAGTTAGCCCTCGGAGCATATTTCTATTCGTAAATATGCACAAGTATACAAGTAGGGGAGAGTGGGGTTAGTTGGAACAATTTTCACAAAATCGTCTATAAAACACTAACAGAATTGATTAAACATGGTCTCAACATTCAGGAGGGAAATTATTAATATCTTCCTTTTTCTCCCCCATTTCCACCTACTTCCATTTTTGGTTCCTCATTTTTGCCTGCCCCACCATCCCTCCCCACAACTCCGACCCCCCTACAACTCCGCCCCAACTTTGGTATGTTCCTGGTAATCCCTATTTTGTTTCCGAGCATTCTATTCCAGGCAGACATGATGCAACCAGCTTTGTTCACTCATCACAACCCCTCTTTCTGCATGACTCCCTTCCTTTGTGCTTACCTTAGCATTGTGTTTTAATGTGCTGTTTTCTGTATGTCCTAGTCATTTTGCCTTTCAGAAAGACTCTGCTAGAGTCGAAACATGAGGCCACTAATTTTACAGCGAGAATTTATTAAAGAAAAAAACAACTTCAAGCATACATATGTGGGCTACAAATGGAGCCTATAAAATTGGTTTCTCGTATAATCCACCTTGAACATGACCATGTCAGCTGTTCCGACTTACCCCAAGTATGGGGTAAGTTGAAACATGGTATGGGGTAAGTTGAAAAACTGAACTTTAACTTCTGTAATCAACCTAATTAGCAAGTCAGACACTTAAGCTGTAAATTGGGGCCCCTACATGTAATTAACCCTTTGAGGTACAGGATGTCATTAACAACTGCACAAAACAAGAGCACCAAAACAATGCATAGTTCCGACCTGTCAATCAACCGAACCCGCCGACCAATCACAACAGAGCTAGCGGATATCACCGACATAGGTCAAAGTGCACTGTCAAACAACAACATGATCACGCGATATGTTCTGCCGGCCCCATACAATTTGTACAGTGTTGTATGCGATGATCCGGATGAATTTTTGGTTTCAAGGCCGGTCGTTTCGTTGTTCAAAGGTACGAAAGCACGTATGTCATGATATGACATCCCTATATTACTGGCCCTTTACTCAGTGTGTTCTAAGATAACTGTCGACCCTGAAACATGAATACCTTTGAGTTTTCTCCAATGAATCTGTGCTTTCCGTTGAAAGTCCCATTGCTTTGTGCGTTGTGTGTCGCCATTTTGACGATAGCGTGTGAGCCATAGCAACAATATCCACGGGGGCGGGGCTAACTAGGCAAACTCGGAACTATGCATTATGCATCAAGCGGTTAAGATTGCTTTTTGCTCACATGTATAATGCAGTGAAACGTGTATACAGTGGCCACCCTTGGGACCGTAAAAAAACTGGCCACTATAAACAGGTGGCCTCTTTATAGAGGTTACTTAAGCATTATACAAATGGCATTTGGGACCAAAGATGGGTGGCCACTATAAACAAGATTAGAGGTAAAATATCTTACAATTGTTCGCCTTAAAATGTTTCCCCCTTGGGGAACCAAAAACAAAATGTATAGGCCGAGCTGTACAACTTTATAGATTATAAACAAGTGAACGGAAAAATGTTGTTCACCTTGTACAAAAGGTTGGAAAACAAACTAAAATGTCTAGATCCAAAAGGCACTACCTTCACCTATGGGTTAGTTGAAACATGTTCCAACTAACCCCCTCATTTTGTTCCAACTAAACCCACTGGCACGTTTGACATTTTCAAGCTTACTACGCAAAACAGGGACTACAATTTGACATTTCTTTAACCTCATTTTGTAGCTTTGTTAATGCAACATTTTTGAATGGTGAAACATTCCTTTCTCATTTGAATAGGATTGTCGCACAATATGGTTACTAATAGCAACATGTGAGTGGCAGGATTTCATCAAAATAACTACAGCCGTGGAAGAAAATGTCAATGTTTCAACATACCCTATGTTCCAACTAACCCCACACTCCCCTACATCATTGGTAGGCCTACTATATAGCTTGAAGCTGGCCAAAACAATTGTTCACTGGCTTCATGGTATTGACGTCAATTCCTGTGGAACACCTGGAGCAAAAGAGATTTTTACCTCAAAATATTCTGTTTTGACATTTTGGTTTCCCAGAATCAATTAAAATCATCTGTCACCTAACATATTGCACATGCACTTGTTCAGTCAATCAGTAAAATAATCTGCCATTGAAGTTGATCAATTATTAAATCAATTTAATTACAACAAAACAATGGCAAAGTCAGTTAGTCCCATTATCCTTACAGCAGCATCCCTAGCTTACAAGCAGTGTTTTCATTGTTTACCTTGCGGAAGTGTAAATGAACAAATGGCATTTTTCCTAAAAAATCATAATACATGTATGTAATGAAAATAGCAAAAAATTGCATGCAAACCTTTTTGCTATCCATACCATCTAAAGTTCCACCTTGCAACTAAACTGGCGACAAGTGTTAGTTTCACTGCCTCTAAGTTGTTTCTGCAAATTTTATATACCTACGTTGAGAAAGATTGAATTATTTCTTGGTAAGCATGCACTGAAAAATGTCTGCATTGGAATATTAAAGCAGTTTATTCCTTGTTATTTTATGCAGCGTGCCATCTGGCATGTAATAAAATGCCGTTTTTCAGGAAGCTGCTGCAATGTGCATGTGCAGTGCTGGTAGTCGAATACCGTACGTCATGGAATTCAATCAATGATGGGACGATTAAACTCACATTGAATGCCAAACGTTGAAGTCCTTTCCATGAAGGACTTGCAAGTAAAAATCTATCGAAACTGTTGAAAAAAATAACGAAATCGGCTGAGTCCAGTGTCTGGTCACTGGGGATGCTGTGCAAAGATCGAGCATGCAGACAAACATTGGCGGCTTCGACTCTGGACGCTTGCAGTTATTTTTAGTACACCAGACACGTCCAGTTTACGCACAACCCACGTCATACTGTAGACTGGCAATCCTCTTTGCTTGATATAGTTCAAGGGAAAAAATGGGGGGTGGGGGGAGGGGTGGACGGTGGTTGCTTGACAAGTTGTAGATTGTGGTGAATGTGCATACACGTATATCTGAGACCTTGCTATATGAGAAATATTACCTCTAGCACTTACTAACTGAGATGTCTTGTGCATAGTGTACATAATATGCTGTTTGACCATCTCATGCTATATATTTTGCAGGAGAAAAAGAAAAAAAAGTTGGCATGAAATTGACACTTCTAAGTTATCTTGTGCAGACACAGGACATAAATTCCCCATTTACTTGGTTCTGGATTTCATCCTGATAGAATTTTTACTAAATTAAATTGAATCAACCTTTTTCAAAATCCAAATGTGTGCAGCATGTGATACTCATGTTGGTCACACATTGGGCAGAAAAGTACAGCAGTAGTAATAGTACATATATCATAAAATTGTATTTGTCTGATAAATATCATTGTGGTGACTGTGGTTTCTTGGAAAATGATTTGGCATGTGGTCAAACTATGATTTCATAACTCCCTGAGCTTAATTCCTTCCTCCGTAATGCATACGTACATGTACAGCTGTGCACAAAATGTTCTCATACATTTTATTCACTAACCATCGACAGCATATACTTACTTATAGTAGTAGGAGTAGCGATGTATGAAATTCATTTTGCTTTTGTTTCAAATTAATTCAGCATCTTTGCAGAGAGAAGATGGAATAATTACTGTATCTTCCTCCCTTCATGGCAAGTCAAGCATACTCTATTCTAGAGGGGGTGTCAAGTGGATATCTTAGACACAGGACAGCCATCTGCCACTGCAATCAAAATGAAACCAAACCCAAGCCATTTAATTTTCTCTCGCTTTCTCCAAGAAAGCATATGTTATGTTATGGTGCATATCTTCAGTTATGCAAGAAGATGGATTGTATAAGACTGGGCTGCAGGATTCTGTTCCCTTGGGTGCCTGCAGGGAATATAAACTGTCATTTTGGACAGTTTGGTTAATGGTGTCTCTTGCCCTAAACACCCAAGGGAAAAATTAGTATTCTGCAGTTTTCTGCACACTGTACAATTTTCAGCACATGCATAATTTTGTAGCAAATTTCAGAACACAGAATGCAAAATATTATGATAATCTCTATTTTCCAAATTCTGGGAAATCTCTAAAAGCTTGTGCAGTGAATGTTAGACTTCAGAGTGTTTTACATATTTTGCTAGACTTCCAATTAAAAGTTTTGTTGAAAAAAAGTTAATAGTCTTCTGGAAAGTTATTTTTTCTACTTGGCCACTGAGTATCATGAATGAGTAGATTTGCACACTTAACTCAAGACATTGTTTAATTCTAAAGGTACTGTATATAGGTGGGTTCAATTCCTGGCCACATGGCACCTTGGGCAAAGCACTTACATTTGTAGCCTCCCCACCCCCAGTTCAAAGGGTCTGTACCAAACAGTTTACATGCCACAGATCACTATATAGTTCAAGTTTAAATGAGAACAGCCAGAAATGAAAGTTAAAGGCACAGGCTTGTCGGCAATGCGCGCGCGCCAAATTCGTGCCCCGAAATACGCAGCTCCATGCCTTTGCTATAGAGATGCGTATTTCATAGCACGAATTTTGCGCGCGCGCATTGCTGACGAGCATGTGCCTTTAAATCAAGACAACTGGTGTTAGTTTACTCTTACATGTACAATGTAACAAGGATCTGCTGCTTCCTGTTGACAGTTAGTGACCTGGATGAGTTTGATCAGCTCTGCAGTATCAACATTCACTGATGACAGGGCTCTTACTGTACATTCAGACAGGATGTACTTGACTTCCATTTTACAGATCATAACCCTACTATAGATACATATGTATAATTTATCATTTATTTACCCAAACCTTCATTGTGTGCCTAGTAGAAGGGCGTAATATGCGAGGGAGAACACTCAACCCTTTTAAGGCAATTTTCTTGAAAACTTATTTTTGGCACCAGAGCGCTTTCTTCTGCCAGGCACATGACGCCTTCAAGTTGTGCAAAGAGGTTAGGTTTAAATAGTCAGATATTTTTCTTCTGTTTTGAGAGAAGATAAAAACATTGTTAGGAACATATCTTGATTGACAAAATGGACTTTAAACCTGAGAAAAACCACATTTAATAGTCACGTTTGCTAGTAATTATAGCATTTAGATGACCGGAGATATTAACTTTTCACTAACCAACACACTTTTTCTACATCTATATCTATTTGTAAAACATTTTGTTACAGTGTGTGATCTTACTTGAACACTGAACAATTTCAGTAATGACCTATTTCTTTGTAAAAATTGTACGTATACAATGCACATTTAATAGTTTGTCAACTATAACAAATGACCAACATAACGAACCCTTTCTGTAATGTTTGTTAAAGTGAAGTGACTAATGAGATGTTACATGTCCTTGGACACTGAACAATTTTGGACCCCTGATTTTAGGAATGACCCATTACTGTGTTAATATAATTATACAATACTGTGTGATAATTATATTAATTGTAACAAATGTCCAACATAATGAACCCTTTCTGATGATTGAGAATCCCGTAATGTTTATTACAGTAAAGTGACATTGATGTGTTACATGTGTAGGTAATTGGTACATTAGTATCAATACGAGAGGTTGGGTGTACATGTACTTTTAGGGCAAAGTCTGTCAACCATAATGCACATGTAATGGGAACTGAACAATAGACTCAAACAACAGAACATGCAGCAGGTTGATTGCAATAAAGGACCCCCTTCAAGAGAAGTGCCTGGTAACCTGTGAGTTTGGCTGGCACTAATAAATCCAGTGGAACATTAATACACATTTGATAGTTTGTTAACTATAACAAATGACCAACATAACGAACCCTTTATGATTGAGAATCCCATAATGTTCATTACAGTAAAGTGACAATTATTGTGTTACATCTGTAGGTAATTAATACATTATATGTATTAATATGAAGGTTGGGTGTACTTTTAGGGCAAAGTCTGTCAACCATGGGATGCACCTGTAATGAGAACTGAACAATAGCTCATGCAGTAGGTTGAATGCAATAAAAGACCCCTACATCAAGAGATGTGCCTGGTAACCTGTGAGTTTATGTTTGGGCGGCACTATATTAAGTCCAATAGAACATGCCGTCAGTTGCTATTCACATGCATTATAAATAATTGTTTGTCTGATTTCATGTTCACTATTCCATACATGTAGCATGCTAATCTATACTTATAATAATTGCCATTATTAAAAACCTTTAAAATGGTATACAAAATTGGTGCTGTCACAAATAGAAGAAGTGGTTTCAACTGACCAATACAATCATGCCGTCCGAGATGAAAATAATTGAAAATTAATTTATTAAATTGTGTGTGAGCACATATTATTTTTTTACAAGGGCGCCCTTATGTGAACGAAACTAGGTCCCTGACTCCAGTGTTATTTTAGCTTCGTTGTCCATGCAGTATAGCTTGGGGAACAGGCTATATAGTACAATGGCTTTACATAACTTCTTGAAAGCATATAGCGTTTCTTTGTTATATCAGAATGGAGATGAGCTGACTTGTACTTTGGTTGATTTTTATCAGTTACATGGTGGGCTGCACACACCAGTCTGTTTGAGATCAGTATTGAGGCCTCAATATAAACACCACAACCCACTCCCACTCAAATCAAATTCCACAAATTGCCCTGTGTCATTTTGCATTGGATTTCAACCAAAGGCTGCTTCAGCTGTCATCAATATATCATGAGTGATGAAACGTCTTAGTTCAGGTCTGCCATTTTTTATTATCTTCAAGCAAACTTGAATCCGTCTTTCTGATTGGTGGATCCATGACAACAAAAGTGTGCATGACATTGTACTGTCTACGCCTTCCGGTTTTATTGTTACACTCTGCGTGATGCGCTCTGGTATACCAAACACACTGCATCCCCTACGCAGCTGCAAACTACATGACTGCAAATTCAAACTTGATGTGTGCGCGTTCGATGTGACTTATTATGCGAGTGATTCTCTGCATGTTCCACTTTTCGCCCACCCGGTGATTTGTGCATCAAGTTTGCTTGAAGATAAATTCATTATCCCACTCACATTCATGGTATATGTATATTGGGTGCAGATACACTACATTATGCCGTATTCCACTCGCACTCGTGGGATAACTATGGTAATAATAGCTGACCCACCCTCATCACATGCTGTCACACATACATGTATTGCAAACTAAAATGCTTCCATCAGCTTCAACAGCTTTTTTGTCTATAGAGAATATTGTCAGAAGAGTAAATTATCTTAATACTCCATCTGCAAACCTATGATTGTGGTTTTCAAAAGAGGCACACCTTTTCCCAGCCTTCTACTTAACAGTATCCATGTAGCTAATGTAAATTAACAGGGATTGTTTGCAAAACCCTGTGGAAGGCTAAGTAAAGCTTAACACCTAAAATGACGAGGCAAGGCTTGACGTACAGCAGCCCAGACCAGTGGTTTCCATGTGTACAAAAAGAGAAAAACTCAACTAAAATACATATTGAGCTGTGAAGTGTTTGCTGGCAGGGGTCACACCTGAATATCAGATAAATTAACATTTAAAGCAGGCTGGATATTCACATGAATGCCATTGATTTCCATGTCGCCAAAATTGAATGGCAGGTGATGTTCTGATTTGGGTCTTAATTATATTGAGTTTGACATATAAATAGCCAGTTTATAAAGGGTTATTGTAAGCATTATTGTTAAGGCACAATTAGACATTCATGTAACGTACGTGTATTGATTCTTAAAGCTGTTAATGTTTTTATGCTTTTTAGTGTTCTTATTTCCAATTTTTAACAGGAAAAAGCTTTTCCTTAGGATGTACCTGCCACACTGGTAGTAAAAGCTTTTTCTCACCTCACTACAACTTATTCCCCTCCATGCATATAGCCCCTTTCCTCTCCTCCCCCCCCCCCCCCCCCCCCCCAACCCCCCAAACAAATCCTTTTCATCATTGCGTTTCTTGTGATAGAGTTTTCCAGGTCATCTGCCCCAGAATACCACTTAAATTGCTAACCTCAGTCATTTTTAGTACAATTTGTGAGCTTGTAAAACAATTTTCGAGATTTTTATTTACTAAATTTGCAGTAAGACTACTCAGAATGTTCACTGGGGGAAAAATGAGTTGTAGGTAGCTGACTCCGCATGCTGAGGAACTGAATACCCAATCCACATAGTGGGCCAGACAGGATTCGAACCAGGGAGACGAATGAACAATAAGACGAGTGTAAATCTCACTGGGGTTACTGGGAATAAGCCCTATAATCTCTTTAAATAAGTAAGCATGTTGGGCAAAAAGAACATTGCCCTTAAGGCTGTTGAATTTCTTGAACCATTCCGCCAAGGCACTTTAAATTCTAAGAATTTGAAGTTCGTAGACCTGTTAAGTAGTCAGTCGTTTATTTAAGTTGGCATTTTATGCTTTGGTTCTAGACATTTTATGATCGTGAGCTTATACTAAACTCAGCGCAGTGATAACTGTTTTGATAAAGCGCTTATAAAATGATCCTTAATACCTTTTTAGCAGGAGTCTTCTGTGAAAGTCAGTTGTCAATGTGTGTATTGATAGCTGAATTATCAACTGTCATCAGTCTAGGGTTACAGATAAGGGAAGATTTCTGTAGAAGTTAAACTAGACTCGTGTGGCAAATAGTGAGTTAAACACTCTGAAACACATGTACTGTATGCTGTTTGCATGTAAAACTAAATTAGATTCAGGCTTTATCTCTCCTCCCATGTTTGTTTGTTTGTTTGTTTTTACCAAATAATGCATTTGTTACTTTGCTCAGTTGTGCACCTATGTAACACTGAGAGAAAAATTGGGTTTGTAGGAAAAACCTGAGGGAGTATACCACTGTGCCTCATACATGTAGCTAAGCTGGTAGAGCATCTGCCCGGAGAGTCAGAGGTCTTTGGTTCAAATCCTGATGAGGCCCACATGTGATTTTTTAATGTGAAACATTTTGTGCTCTTGGATTGGATGTACTTCACATTATTATTACATTCATACCAAGGATTCCTCAAAAGTACCCATTGCACTGTCACTCGCAAGCGTAAGGAAACCCATGAAGAATTAGAAATGGCCAGAGACACCGGGGAATCCCCTTGATCTTCACGAAAGAATGCTCTGGGATCTTTAAAGTGCGTTATCGATACCTAACACACTGGACCAACGGCTTTACATCCCTTCCGAAGGATGGAACAAGTATGGTTGAGTGCCTTGCTCAAAGGCACAGGTACCGCAGCGGGGGGGAGGTTTGAATCCGCAACCCCAAGTTTTCACCTATGATTGTGAGTCAACGACCCAAGCCACTCGGCCACGGTACCCCCTTATCACCTTGGTGTTTGCTAAGAGCACCTTTTTTCTAAAAAATCAAAATGAAATCTGTGGGAAGGATAGCACATGGACAACAGGGCTCAGGCCACACTGTTCGATAAAGAGATCTTGTTTTCCACCTGATATAAAGCTTGTTTAGTTGTCTGCTGTCATCTGTGGCAGAAAGTAATTGCTGTGATGAAAATGGGTCAGACGTGATTAATTAGACCTATAATAATAATAATGTTCTGCTTTTACAGCAGGGCTCTTAATAACCACTGAACTAAGTCCAGTAATTTAAATGCCGGTCAAGTGTCTTCTGTGCTGCACTAGACAGTGGTTCAGTTTTTTTTTTGTCATTTCCCCCAAATATTTTTTCCTGGCTGTATCTAGTAGAAATATCTTTAGCCTAGTAAAATGTTTGTCAATATGCCTGTGGTCTGGTGGATTTAAATTCAAGTCCTGTACAGTGTCTATAGAGCATTTTACACATAACTTCAATGTGCTTTATATTATTACCCCTGGTCATTGGGCTCAATAATGTCATTCCTAGTCTCAACTCCCCCAGGGAGCATGCAATTGGAGGATCAGTTGCTGATGTTGTGCACTCAACCATGTTTTCCCCATATAATATTTCTCTACACCTGAGAATGGTTACAAAGTGAATTTTGCCTTGGTCTATCTTTATGTTTTCTCTTTTTGAAGATCTCTGTGAGAGGATTAGAAATATTATTTTTGTTTGTGTGTTTGAGAACCTGTCATTCACTGGTGGGTTACTTTTTTCAACCTACTATAATTCACATATCCTAATCAGCACCTCTATACATATGGCTGTAAGTATCATGATAAATAGGGTACCAAAGTGTGATGTCATTGCCATGAAGTAATGGCTCCAGACATTGATCAGTTTGCTTAAACACCCATTGTAAATTAAGACATTTCATTCATTTTGCGAGCTGACAAAAGCTCCCAGTGTGCTTTGACTGTCTTTTCATGGAGAAGAATTTTGGTTTGCTTTTGTCCTGTTTATTGCATCCACGCAAGGATCATTTTTTTTAGTTGAGTGCAGAATCTGTCACTGACTAGCTTATTAATTAACACCATTTCTTAGCCCACATTGTCTAGTACACCTGTTCAGACCTCTGGCTCTTTTTCTGAAACATAATCCAGATATTTGCATGGTGAATTCGTGGAGGTAATGTGACTGGATTTTGTCTTGTTTTATAGCTCTTTCAAGGATCCTTCATTTTGTGGATGGAGTCTGTCACTGGCTAATTAATTGACACCATTTATTAGCCTGACTAGCTCCGAATTTATCCAGATTTGTGGTGGACTGTAATATAACTGTCTTAAGTCTAAGACACATCATATGCCATAACTACATTTAGGTGTCCTAAGTTGTGTGTGTCTCAAGATGCAAGTTGTGGCACAATTTTGTATTGCAAGACAAAATGATGTTTTAATAAAAGATGTCTTAACAGTTAAGACATCTTAACTTTCTTTATTGCAATCCACCCTACATGTAGATTGCAATTTAACTGTCCTATGTTTAAGACACATCATATGGCATATTCCTAAGTTGTGACACAAATATTTATTGCAAGACAAAATTAGTATGGTGTCTTAGTTAAGACATCTTAACTTTCCTGATTGCAATCCAACCTGTGCTACTGTCAATAGTGAGATTGGGCTAGATCATAATCCAGTATGATCATTTGGATCATGATAAATTCATATATGTAGATAATTTGATTCACTCTGGTCACTTTGGTTAAACACAAGGATATACCTGTGTGCAGTCGTTGCGATTGATATTGACTTGACCCCATTAGCTCATTACAATCCCATCAATGTCTGTATGCGAAGCCCATCCTATCATAGGCAGATGGGCATGGGGGAGGGGTGGCAGACATTGGAACAGCCCACTGAGTCTCATTGCAATGCTGCATCAGGGCTTGTGCATGTGTTAGTTTAGGCATTATGTATATTGCACTTGGAGGATTGGACAAATAAAAACACCATGCACGGCACATTTATGACAAGTAGAAATGTAATGCATTCAGCATACAAAGATCAATTAATTTCTTTCCAGCTAATTTTTGTTAAGTGTGCCAGTTATTATATCAGGGGTGTTTCAAAATAAAATAAAATTTCAAGTGCCAGTTATTTCACCGGTTTTTATGAAATGTCTTGTGTGTTGGGCTCTGCCAAGCTTAGGTGCACCCACAAATTTCATTCTGCAAAAGTCTTTTTGAAATTATGTACATATGTGTCCCATGCGTAATGCTTTTCGCGTCAACTAGAGAATGTCCCATGCATAACACAATTTTTTTTAATTTATCACTTTGATATCTATAATCTGAAAAGAATAATGACTCTGATGAAAAATACTTATAACATCGTCATTTCTCAGAAGGTATGGTGTACACTGGTTTGAAATCTGTAGAGATATGGTTGTTTAAAAAGTCCCAAAACATTTTGAAATTCTGGTTGAAAAATATTTTTTATGTTATTTTGAAACAACCCACCATCAAGTAAAAATGAATTAGATTATAATAAGACATTCTTCACAAGTAATACCGGCAGATAAAGCATCTTGGAGCTAAGATAGACAAATTCAAATTGACTCCCCTCCCCCACCCCAAGAAAACCTGTCCTTGATATGAAGACAATTATGTCTTTATCCAGATGAAGTGATATGGCAGCCTGTTACGTGTGTTACCTGATGCTAGATGTTGAAGTAACAAGTCATTTACATGTAGAGAGCCTGAGGGGCTAAATATGAGATTCAAATCAGATTTCAAACCTGGGATGATGACCTGCATCCATTTTTGAAGGGAAAAAAAAAGAGATTTTAATGCATATGAGACATTCACAAAAGCCAGTCTGTATGAAAGATGTTGCTGATGACATTTTCTTTGTACTTTTTTTTTCACCTTTCAGCACTGGCATTTTCTGTGTTGAGCTCAGTGTTTTGATATCAGAAAAACATTGGTAAATAAAGTTAAAATTTTCACGAAATATTCGTGAAAATAATTGAGCCTCGATTTCCTCATTGTTCTTATTACCTGAAATACCTTGGCTAAGGTTGCTAGATGAAATGCTGCTTTCAAAAAGGCTTAATAATTGACTATAGTTTGCAATCATGCAACTGTTGTTTCTTCAACCTTTGTAGCATTACCTCTATTTCATAAATGAACGGTGCTTTTTGTAGTTAAAGGTGGAATACATGATTGGTAAACTGTTAAAGGGGGCATTATTTCCACTCGTGATTAGAAGCCCAGGTTGATAAAATTGCCCTGTAGAAATTTCAGCCACATGGTTTTTGTGTTGAGTTGAACAGTACATAACAAGAAAACTACCTTTTGGTTGTTAATTTCTCACACAAAATATCATTTTGGACTGAAATAAAATCATGTGGTGTTTGGTACCACTCTTATTAACACTTTTAGGAAGGTTTTTCTTTTCAACTTGTGAAAAAAAAAAAATGGGGTCACTGCAAATGATGTGTTCTACCTTTAACCAGCCTCATTTGTGTGCTACATTGAGATTGATGGCAATATTTCTGCACGTATTGTCATCGCCTATCGTTCCCCGCCCCTAAGCTAAATAGCCGTGGGTCGTCAACCATCTATTATTCATTTAAACCAGCAGACAGCCCGTCTGTCCGGTCGGTCGGTTGGGATGGTGGTTAGGCAAGCAGGAATCCAGGCACAGGAATGGGGCGCGATCAAGACGGAATATTATGTCACGATCAAGTGGGTCTCTAACATGAATTGCGTCATTGGCTCGGCGCTGTGACGTCTTTTGGTTGAGAGTTTGTTAAATAAGAGCGCCATTAGGGGGCCTGGAGGGTGGGGAAACAAAGACTAGCACGGGGCCACATAAATGAAGACTTGAGACAAATTAACGTACAATGTAGAATGCCACCTATTGATTTGTGTGTTCTGTTCTAGATTAAGGTTAGGGATGGATACATACATGTGTACTACAGGATGTGATTTTTATCTTAGTCTTCTGTTGTCTTGCATGTCTGCCTCATGTCTGTCGAGATCTCATTTTTGAGCCCCCATTTTTCCCATGTGTGTTAATATTTTTATACCATAATATTTGTAATTTTTCTCATTACCAGTCTGAAATTTCGCACTCTCAATCCATATATTTTCAAGGATATCATCCAAAAACCACCGATGTTTTGTAAACTAATTTACCTGTTTTCTTCCCATGGACAGAGTACATGTATTTTAGGGAGGTATTTCATATTATTGTTATGTTAAAACGAAATCCATTTTTCTAAACATGCTTTTTTAATAGTCTAAATACCACAATCTTGCAATTAATAATAGTAATAAAAATAATAGCTCATTTTTATGTAGCACATTCCTTGTTTGTTGAAAACTATCAGGAACCACCTAAACACTAAGATACATAGGCAAGAGGTACATGTACCTTTTGCAGCCAAGCTAGAAACACCTTGGAGAATCCCCTTCTCTTTGGGAACAAATGCTGTGGGATCTCTAGAGTATTATACAACACACTGGATCTATGGCTTTACATCCTATCTGACAGATCCAGCAATGCATAGTTCCGAGATTGCCCAGTTAACCCCGCCCCTTAGATATTGTTGCTATGTGCTCACAAGCCATCGCAAAAAAATGGCGACATTAACGTACAAAGCAACGGCCGGGACTCGCGCGGCATGGAAAGCACAGATTCATTGGAGAGAACTCAAAAGTATTTATGTTTTAGGGTCGACAAGTACCGTAGCACACACTCAGCGAAGGGCTAGTAATGCAGGGATGACATATATTTCATAAAAATGCGCTTTCCTACCTTTGAACAGCGAATCGCCCGACATTGAAACCAAAATTCACCCGGTCACTGGCGCATACAACATACAAACTGTATGGGCAGAAAATCGCGTGATTTGTGTAATGATTGCATCACTTTGACCTATGTGGGCGCCGTCTGCTAGCTCTGTTTTGATTGGTCGCGGGTTCGGCTTGATTGACAGGTCGGAACTATGCATTGGGGTTAAGCTCAAAAACACAAGTAGGGGAGAGTGGGGTTAGTTGGAACATTTTTCACAAAATAGTCTATAAAACACTAACTAAATTTATTAAAGAAAAACCAACTATACCACTTTAAGCTTACATATTTGGGCTACAAATGGAGCCTATAAAATGTTTGGCCCCCCCGTTGATGGTTTCTCGTATAATCCACCTTGAACATGACCATGCCAGCTGTTCCGACTTACCCCACCTATGGGGTAAGTTGAAACACGGTATGTTGTAGTTTAAAAACTGTACTATAACTTCTGCAATCACTCTAATTACCAAGGCAGACACTTAAGCTGTAAATTGGGGCGCTAATTAACCATTTGGGGTACAGGGAGTCATTAACATTTGCACAAAACAAGAACACCAACACAATTTTATGCATCAAGTGGTTAATTGCCACCCTCTGGACCGTAAAAAAAACTATTAACAGGTGGCCTTTTTTATTGAGGTTACTTAAGCAAAATACAAATGGCATTTGGGACCAAAGATGAGTGGCCACTACATGTACATGTATAAACAGGTTTTACTGTACAACTGTTTTTAACTTTGTGACTTTAAATTGCTAAAATTAACAATAAAACATTATAATTTATTTAGATTATAAACTTTACATCTTCTTGAACTTTATCTTACATCCATTCCTCAGCCATACACTTCACAGATGCAAAATATGCATGTCCTATACATTTAAACTATATATAAGCCAAATAAATGTGTAATTAAATATAAGCCAAATAAATGTGTGATTAAAAGTAAAATATCTTACAATTTTTCGCCTTTAAATTTTCCCCTTTTAAAAAAGTGAACGGCAAAATGTTATCCCCCATGCACAAAATGTGAGAAAATAATTAAACTTCTATCCAAAGGGCACTACCTTCACCTATGGGTTAGTTGAAACATGTTTTAAAAAAACCCCTCATTTTGTTCCAACTAAACCCGCTGGCCTGTTTGACATTTGCAAGCTAACTACGCAAAACAGGGACTACAATTTGACTTTTCGTTAACCTTATTTTTAAGCTTTGTACTATACCTTAAAATTTTTGAGTGTTTAGGAATTTTAGTTAGATTCCAGAGGCTTGAGCTCATAAATCTCTGACTGTTGTGTATAAATAAAGGCCCTCCTCCTCCTAAATATGAGTGCCAGGCTTGTCAGATATACATGTACAGAGGTGGGCTTAGGTTGTTGGAGTTTGTATCTCGTTTACTTTGCCACAACGCTGACAAGACCAATAAACAGGGCAATAATCATTTAGATCATGGTATTTTCAAGCATCCAGCTGAAGCTTTTGGGCACTTGTTTCAAGAAAGGAATTGTGATTGGAAAATGAGGTATTCAACTATATATAATTCAATTGATGCAGAACTGGAATCCACCTCAAAATTCCCCTTCATTTTGGAAACACAGTGACCTCTTTTACCAGGTGTATGCTTCAACTAGTAATGTATTACCATTTTTAAAATGTATGCAAGAGATTAAATGTAACATGTGTTACCTAAAGTGTCTTATGCCCAGCAGAAGAGCGTAATGAAAACATAAGTCAAACAAAATGTAGAAAGATGAAACATTGATAACTGAATTTCTTTCTTGACAAAATAAGACTTGAAACTGCTCAGTAAATAATATGACACATTTCTAAGAATTTAAGGGGAAGTGGAGTACAGAATCTCCTGTGGTTATAGGGTAGTGACTGAGATGGAAATGGGAGGAAATGAAGAAGTCAGTGGTGTTGAGAATGATTGAATGTGATAATGAATGGTAAACATGTAACGCAAATTGGTACTGCCTCCACCTTATGCACCCCTCACTCATGCCCTTCTCCCTATCATCATCCACCCACTCCCATTAATATTCTCCTCCTTCTTGCCCCCTCCAAAAATTAATTTTGGCCTACAATTTGATATCTGTGCAGATTTGATATCTGTGCAGAGCATAAAAAGAAACCTCATGGAGATTTTGTGAACCCATAATAAGGAACTTCCTTTATTTTGTCATCAGGAGTTCTCCCAAGGAGACGGCTTGTACATAAATCTGCACAAAAATCTGTCAATTAAACCCAATTGATTTCTGTCTGTTTATCTCTCATCTGGGCCAGTGTTTAATGCTGATTTCCCATTGTTTTTTGTTGCGTATTTTCAGAACTAGAGGCGGGATCTGGAAACAGTACTCTACCAATCAACAACAACGACCATCCCATCCCAAAACGGAAAGGAAGCATCAAGTAAGTCACACATTTCCTTCATTATTGTAAAAACAAGTCTTTCACAAGTATGGTAACCAAATCATAAATGAGTCTTTCCATGGTAAAGGGGGCATTTTGGCAACACAGACCATATTTCCAGAAAAGACCTTTGTCTGGTCTTAAAAGGAAATAATTAAGTTTCAATTGTTCCGAAGAGATAACTTAGGCCCAAAAATGGTTGCAAATAGTGTGACAACATGCCTTTCTGAAAACACTGTGTACAAATTTCCAATATACGCTCGTAACTAACAGGGACGGCCTAAAATGTAAAAGTGTCCGTCCGTACACAGGGTTTTTAGAAAGGCATGTTATCACACTATTTGTAACCTTTTTGGGCATAAGTTATCTCTTCAGAACAACTTAAACTTATTTCTTTTATTTTGAGACAAGATAAAGGTATTTCCTCGAAAATGTGGTTTGTGTTGCCAAAATGCCCCCTTTACTGTGGAAAGACCCAAATCCAAGAGCAAAATTGATTGTCGGCTAGATTTACACAGCCTTTCTTGTGCGTAAATTAGATCATAAACTGGTTTGTTAAAGCTGATTTCTTGATTTGTTCATAAAAACTTGGGGACATATTAACTGTGACTTATGACTGTTTTTGTCCTTTCTTAAACCATGTATCGCCAAAAAGCTTAGCAAATTCTGCCTGTTAACCCTAACTGGATTTTGTCTGAACTACATGTAAACTCAATTTTCATTGTCTTTACATATTCCATAAAACTAAGTTTCCTCATTATACGTTATGCCTTCACTTCTCAGTAGCAAACTTAGATTCATTAAATTGCTGAAACACTACAGAAAACAAACGGAATGTTCCCCCCTGAGTCCTGTATTATTTATGTTTAAATGAGGCTATAAATCAGCTACTGTTTCTCATGAAACTAGGCAATGAAATTCAAAGTAATTATGTTTTTTTTTTATGTTCAGTCTCCAGTCATTATTATAATACTCACTTTTGCACTATGGAGACTGTGATGACGTTAGCTTATACAACCCTGATATGATTCCTTCAATGTGGTGGGCTGATGGAGTCAGTACGTCACTCATCTGCATTGAGCTCATACCCAGCCTTACGGTTGAAAGGCTTTAACCAATAGATCCGTCTTTGCTACTTTGCTTTGACATTATTATCGTTCTGCCCTTTATCAAATTCAGGAGGATCCTGGGTATTAGCATCCCAAAGGAGATTCCAAAATATATACAAATCAAAATTGGGATTTGTGATGGAGAAACGTCATAATTTTGAAGAATATACATATTTCGTGGAAGTTCTGAACCCACTGCTGTCTGCTTTGTGGGTGAAATTCATTTCAGTTGGGATTATGGGAATTTCCTAAGCTGTAGTTTCCTGTAACTCGGGGCTTTCAAGGTCTTTTTGACATGTGCCTTTGCATAGAATAAATACTAGTGCCAACTTCCTTTGCTGGTACATATGGGGATAGTATAGAAATAGGATGTGGTCTAGTGTGAACTCTGTAATATAAATGCAGGGACCATACATAGATCCTGCATTGTAGATAGAGCAAATGTACTGAATTTGGTTTGGAATTTTGTCAGTAATAAATGTATCACCAGTAACATGTGACCATAGAGTAGTAAAAGATCTGTCCTAAGGCTGGTCAAAAAGGAAATAAACAATATTTCACCTTAAAAAAACTGTCTGTAACTCGAACTTGCTGCATGTTTTGACTTTTGTCTCCGATTGAGGGTGAAGGCCTTTCAATCAACAAATTGTGGAAATAAGCAGTATTCAACCTCCAAAGAACTGCTTGTAAAACTGTCTCTGATTGTGAGAGGAACCTGAGAGTAAGACTCTCTCTGATTGTGGCTGGAAGCTTGAGCTGTTACATTCTTCAATCCACAAATTCTTGAGTTGATTTCTGTCTTGCCGCCATGTTTAGGAAGTGGCTAACGAGCCCCGTCAGGAAACTCAGTACCAAACAGCTGGAGCGGATAGATGGTCCGAGGGGTAGAAAACCCATCGACGATTTGAGTGTTAAGGTAAGTCTCAACATTTGATGTTTGATGCTCTATGCTTAGGGTGGATTCACACCGAGCCTTTCTGTGCGTAAATGTAACACGCACGTCGCTTTTAGAAAAAGCGGTGTGGAGGGAATGTTTTAATTGAAACGATACACTAAAAACCACAGAGTCAACTTGGGCAAAAAGTGTTTTGAAGTGCATCGTTTCACTCCAAATTCCCTCCACACTGCTTTTTCTCAAAGTGACGCGTGTTACATTTACATTTACATGCGAAAAGGCTCAGTGTGAATCCACTCTTTGTAGTAATCCTGTTTAAAGGCCCATTCCATAATTTGCGATGACCAAAATTTTACTTCAGGTTGTCAAGAACTTGCTCAAAATGTTAAAGTGGTAACAAACACCACATGAATTTATTTTTGTCCAAGATGATACTGTACTTTCTATCAGAAATTAAGAATGTGGTTTTTAAAAAAATCTGTGTGCCCACACATTTCTTTACCATTCAACTGTGCATGGATTTTAAAGGTTTTCTGAAGCATTGATGCTATAGCTGAAATTTCTGCAGGCTAGTTTACCAACATTCTTCTTTGGATATGTTATGCCCTTATTCCAGGAATCCATAAAAAGGTTCATGTTGCAAATGGTTCATTGGCCTTTAATGTCAGTTTATGTTTTCAACAGGTGTCGTAAATGGTGTGAGCAAAATGTTTTTCTGTACTTGACATAGCAACAGTCAATTCGACCAAATGGGGTAGTCTAGTGCACTAAACTTGAGTTGTGCCAAGTGGCTTGAATGTGGATTCCAATATGATATGGTTTGATGAATATGGTTGTGATATAGGTCTGTAACAAAGGCACTTGACAGTTAAGCGCTTCCTACACTTCTTCTGTCTAGGCTCAGGGGAGTTAAACAAGAGTACAGTTGTTTTGATGTCTTGCCGTGATCATTCCCAGCCCAGTTTGTATTGTAAAGAAAGTCCTGTAAAATCTTTCCTCCATTTGAGGGGTTTAATTGTCTCGATGTGATTAGCAGAGAATTCAGAGGACTTCTTGTACATGGTGATGGTTGACTTGGTTTTAAAGCTTGGGTAATGTACCTGTTGCTGCTATGAAAAAAGGGGCTGGCAAAAACCATGCCATGGCCCACTTTGTTGCAGGATAATCAAGTGGAAACTGCATACATTGACAATACACAAGCAGCTTTGAGACCATGTGTACATCTGTTGTGCATCTTCTGTCTCTGAGAGACTTGCGTCATAGTCTTTGACAGTAGCACACTCACAAGTTACTGCCAAGAATGCGAATGACGTTAGAATGGATTCAAATCCATGACACTGTACCGTGTAGATAGACAAATTGCATTCCGTGTTGGCATAGGAGCGTGGTCGTACAGAGACCAGTACGTACAGATTGCGGCTTTAGATTAAACTCGGCAAGGTTTACACAAGGTATTCTGGTGATATTCGCACTGGTATCAGTTGGAATATCTAGTAGTATGGCTGATTTGACATGATTCATGCAGGAAATAATGGTAAATCAAGGTTTTATTGTTGATTTAGATTACAAATGGTGTGTTTCCATACTAACCTAAAATTCTGGGTTGACTCGGAAAAACTCTGAAACGATGTCTGTGGAAACACACCAGATACAGATATTCAATAAACAGATCCGATTCTAGTACCCAAAATCTGATTATAGCACCTATCTCCAGAGGTAAGATCGGCATTTCGGCTCTGTGGAAACACGTCGGTACAATAAACCGATAAAATCGGTGAAAGTTGTATTTAACCATTGCACTGGGCCAACTTTCCGGACATCCGGTAGCAACCACATGCTTGTGTTGAATCGGTTACAAACCAATATTCCGCCCTCTGTGGAAAAGTGATGTGTCAGTGTTAGCACGGTATTTTATTCTGGGTTCAAACAATTCTGGGTGTATAGTGGATTGTTCTGTGGAAACACACCGATACATTGAGTCAATATTATGTTTACAGGTGTGCAATTTTGCCACTGAATGAAGAGGACATTTTGTGTGTCCATTGTGACAGGTACTAGTGGTAAGAGCACTTGCAACAAAAGAGTCTTATGGGAAGATTCCAAAAGAGTATTGGAGTTTCCATTTAAGGTTACATGTGTACAGTAGGTACCGGTATGACATGTGGCTGTTGATCTTGGTAATGAACTAGCTATACACCCAAATATTCAGACCAATACTACATGTAGTTTGAGGTAATTAAAAAGTAATTTATCTTCTCCAATTAATTAACCACAACTCTGACTTCTGAATTTCCTTGAATTTTATTTATTTATTTATTTATTTATTATTATTTTTTAATTCATAAACTTCATGGGTGTTAGTAATGGGCCCACAGGCTAGAGTTGTCTGCATGTAATATTTGAGTCAAAAATTAGTCTAGTTATAGGTACGCTGTGAAGTATAATAGCAGAAATATAGTTGTCGTTTCTTTAAAAAAAATGCCTAGAGTTTGTGTCAGATGTATGTAAGTTGTTGCCTTAACAAAGCTTACAATTTGACATTTTAAGATAAAATATCTAGGCCCTTTAGCAATTTGTAGCAAATATTGCATTGTGACAGAATACCTCTCATCCAAGTCTCCATCAACACGTTGGGGAAAAACACAGGCTTTACAATTTACTTTGTTTGGCTTTTCATTTGTTTCTGTATTGCTACAATATTTTATTATCTTGACCCACATCTCACAGGAACATGTGCATATAATGAGAAAAACCTGTTTTGAAGAGACAAAGATTTATCTGTGATGTAGAAATAATTTCTACCAGACTTGCAGATTTCATCCACTATCATTGATAAGAGAAAGTCAAAATGGAATCTTTTAGAATGCATCTCTAGCTAGCTTAGTTCTTCATCCAGGAGACAACCATTCGTGATTAAGGTTAGAAACTTAAATGATGATCATCTGGTCAAAATAAATCCATCTTCAAATAAGGAATTAAAATAACCAAATATGGGATGAAAGAAAAATCATGTGGTCCTCATTGGAATTCGTATAAATAATACAATTCAACAGCAAGTCGGATAACACTGTAACAAAAATAATATAAATCCTTTTTAAAAAATTCCAATTATCACTCATTCAAAAAGTGAACTGCTTTCACTGTTTTAACATCGACTTGAGTTCATCATTCCAGTTTTTTTGTAACATGTTGGTAGATACTTAACAAGCCGAATGGCTTGTTACAGTTTGTACAGGGAGTGACTGCATGTAGGACAATTGCAAGATGAAATGCCTGTCCACCATATGTTCAAGCAATTAGTTATTGTTTCCTCAACGATTTGACAGTACATGTACATGTACCCATTTACACACCTGGAGAGAAATAGTGGGGCATTTCCTAAAAGTCCAATGTGCTATCCCTATCATTCCCCATCCAATTCTATCTGCACCCCCCCCCCCGCCCCCCCAAACCCCCCCTGCCTCGAGCCTCTGCCCCCATCTGTCCACCATCCTACCCTGCCTCCAACACTAGTTTCTTATGAAAAAGAATGCTGTACCCATAACTTTCTTCATTCAAAATTTTTGCAGCTCCAATAAAGATAACTTTGGAAAGTTTGTCATCTTAGAAATATGAAAGAGCTATTAAAGTGTTTGCAGTTTTTCTTTCAAGCTCGATGTCTTTGATTGATCTTAGATGCGCACGTTATAAAGCATCTGTTTTATTTAACTACTGGTAGAGTGAATTCTTAGAACAGCTGGCATTACATGATCATGTCAGTGCACTCTTTGTGTCTGTTTTTAGCAACAGTCTGGCAACTACATTATTTTTCCTTAAAAATAATCTTGGGTTTTCTGGGAAACAAATGACCCCAAAGGACAGGACTCTAAAGCATTTGTGACGGGCTCTAGGAAAATGAGTCACAAGTCGCGCTGGCTAGTATTCTTTTTGCGACCATAAAAAGAAATCCGCGGCAAATCCACGCTCAATAAAATACCAAAACACAATGAAAATTCCTGGCGGTGCCCAGATACCGCCTGGAATGTCTGTGTTATGCCTGGAATTTCTTTTGTGTTTAGGTATTTTAATGAGCGTAGAAATGCCACAGATTTCTTTTTATGGTCGCAAAAAGAATACTAGCCAGCGCGACTTGTGACTCATTTTCCTAGAGCCCGTCACATTTACCACTGTCCCTGGCAAACTACTTAAAACTGTGTTTGGGCTCAAGATAAAAGTATGTTTTTATGCATTGGAAAAGACAAATTGGATGAGCTCTTGGGAGCAAAGCCATTGGAGGAACAGAACCATTTTCATTGGCAAATTATGGTCAGAAACTTGTCATATGAAGAGTGTTACAGAAATGATGGATCCAATACAGGCATAGCTGGGCTAAGCTGGTGTACACGGCCGCTCCCAAGGGAAACGAATGGATGTCGCCCTCTGTTGACTAAATCCGTCTAACATAGTCGGGTACTTTGTTTACGCGCAGTTAGTACGGCTTTTCGCGTAGGGAGTACAGGTGCCCCACTCGGTACCGATCAAAACAAAAAGACGGTGAATACCCGTCGCGCACTTGCGTTTGTGGTTTTTAAAATCCTTTTTATGTTCAACCGGCCGGAAGAGACATCGTCATGAATTTTAAAAGGAAATTTTGGAGGTGGAAGTGAACGTGTAAAGTGGTAGTAAAATTTAAAAAAAAACAAAAAAAAAAAATGGAGGAATAGAGATCATCAGGCCCGACGTTTTTATTAGGTTTTTCCTTCTTATGTACGTTGCCCATTGAATAAAAAAATGGATAATAATGTTCCTGGATTGCTGAAGCTATCATTATCTTAACATTTGTTAGGATATTGCTAAAACAATGATCTACGAAAGAGTTATGGAAGAAACAAGTACAATTTACAATAATCAAATTTCTGAATACGGAAAGAATTGTTCTTTATGTTCACGTGCAATAGTTGTTGTACAGTACTGTACACTGTATTAAAGTCTACATTAACAAAACTTAAACATCCCACAACATTTTCAAGGTAGAAAGAATTATAATTATGGGAATAAGCAGGAGTCATATTGCACAATTTGTGTGTAGAGGATTTAGGATGTAGAATTTTCTCCAGTTCATCAGGAGTTATTTTGTGCGTAAAATTTAACAAATCTCGTTCTTTTAATTCTGTGTGTATGTGACTGGACAAAATGAAAAAGGAAGCAATATATGTACAGTAACAAGTCACAACAACAAAGTCGAATGCAATTGCAATGGATCAACATGTAATATCAGATATTGGTATTCATCACACGTTTCCTGCTTCCGTGTATATATACATGCCTCTGTTAGAACAGTGTGTGCCATGCCACAGACGTGACGTCATGGCAACAAGGCCACGTACAGTACAACCCTCTTGCCTGATGTAAGCGTAATTCTGCCACGCGCCATCGCAGCATAATAAATCTTAGAGGGAAGTAGTGTTTCTTGTTACCGGCTCTCTGCTGCGTATGTGTGCTACTTGGAATGTGTCTGAAATTGTGTAACTGAAGGTCATGATGACACCATGAGCTAGGCTTTGTTGTCAAAAGGGAAATGTACAACATGGAAAGAGGAAATATTGGAAATACTGCCAGTTGTTAAAAGTAGACTATAGGTTTTACAATAGTCCCATGCTTGCCAATATCACATACACCAGCATCGTACATGTGATGAACATTGTTTAGGGGCGAAGCCCAGTAGATATGCTTCAACTCTGAGATGACTATTTAATTTGGGTTGAATTTTACTCAATCAAGGGTTTTTAATAATTGGTTTTGACTTGTGAAACTGCATTGTTAAATATAGACCTTCAGCAAAACTTTGTTGTTGAATATTTACAGAAAATCCAAGGTTTGATTTCCAATATACGCTCGTAACCAGGACAGACACTGGTTTTACATTTTAAGCCGTCCCGGGTACGAGCGTATATTGGAAATTTGTACACAGGGTTTTTAGAAAGGCATGTTGTCACACTATTTGGAACCCTTTTTGGGCCTAAGTTATCTCTTCAGAACAACTGAAACTTATTTCTTTGATTTTGAGACCAGACAAAGGTATTTTCTGGAAAATATGGTCTGTGTTGCCAAAATGCCCCCTTTAGGGGGCCGTCCATAAAGTACTGTACGCATATTTTGTGACGTCACCCATATGCTTTAACGTTGGGTGTACGCATTGGTACCAATCCCCCCTCTGTGCGTACGTACTTTATGGATAGCCCCTTACCGTGGAACGACTCGATTACATGTAGTATTCTCAGAATGAAGTGGAAGGGAATTCATTTGTCGTGTTGGCATGTTACAAATGGAAGGTTTTTTTCTTGTCTGTTTAATTGGTATCAACATGCTGTTTCCTCTTTATGTGTACCTCTTTTATTGGATGGGTTGTTTACAGTGTAGACCAGAAAATTCAGGTCCCCACCAGGCCTCACTTGTGCTGGTGCTGATGCTGATGTGACATCATCGGTTGTCGGGACAACCATCCTGTATCTAATTGGCCTCGGGAGTATTGCCATTGGACGGCTGGCATGTACTGTGGCATGTTGCATCTTGGTGTGAATGTGTCTTGAGTTGGGGGGATATCTGGTGGTGGTGACTGAGATATACAAAACAAATAGACTTGAGTTTCCCCTAGTGTTAGAGAGACTTGGGACTTATCTACAGATCATTGTACACTACTCTAGTTGCTTACTTATAACAAAAGAAATCTTAAAGCCAGACAATGTGCTGAAACCGTTTTGTCTCTGTTAAAGGAAGAGAAAACACTCACAGAACGCTGCTAATTAGTTCTCCAAAATATTGGCAGCATAGCAAAATTTATTTATTTTCAAGCCGGATCCATTCCGAAAAATCATGTTTAATTGGTGTCTAAATAGGCTTTATGTAAGTTCACAGATGTCTATTTGGAGTTTCCACAATACAACAGGATAATGTACATGTCAGCAGTCTATTCTTAGAAACAAGTTTCTTTTTGTAGTTGACATAAACCGCATAACAGGTTTGCTTTAGCCATCATCCGTTATAGCTGGATAGAATGTCGCGGGACACTGAGAAGGGTTGTTTTCAAGGCTAGGAATCAAAATGATCCAACTTTATCCTTAAAATGGAAATAAAAGCCTCCTGCTTGTCATCATTGGTATATTGGTTGAGGTGTTAATTTGCCTAGGTGTTGAAAACATGAAGGGTACATGTAGCTAGCACCTTGAACTAGCTGGAGTACTATTGTGATTTGCTTATTTCTAGCTGGAAAATGTATGATGACAAACATAAATGCTAATGCAAAGCTTAACTTAATGTGTCTGAGCAGCAGAAAAAATAGGCTGTGTAGATTTTCATCATCTGAATTTTTTGGACAAGGTTATCATCACCGTTTTGTGTTAACTAACTGCATTTAAACTTGTTGCACTAATGAACTAGGCTTACTGTTATTACTTTGATCACATACACTACACCTCTTCCAGGTATAAACTACTCCCAACCGCTCCCAATCCAAACCCCACCCCATCCAAACCCCACCCCATCCAAACCCCACCCTATCCAAACCCCACCCTATCCAAACCCCACCCTATCCAAACCCCACCCTATCCAAACCCCACCCTATCCAAACCTTACATCTTCTGTTCACATATAACTCTACGCGTCATCTTCTGTTCACATATAACTCTACGCGTCTGAGGATAATAGACGGATCCAGAAAACAAATTCTACATGTGGCTAGCAGATTGTGCTTGGCCAGTAAAGTGAATGAAAGATTCACTGATGATTTTGAATGCCTAAAGGCACGTCTACACAAGCCAACATTGTCTGACAATGTCGGCTGGCCAAAAGTTGAGTGGTGTGGACACCACTCCAGACAACATCCAACATTATCCAACCTGTTGGACCATGGACCCATTGCCAAACTTTGTTAAATATTTTAGGATGAAACAGGCCGATAGCAGAGTAGAACGTATGTCACGTAAAGGCAGCAGCCAACCAACCGCAGTCAAAATATTCCAACTCCATGTTGGTCCTTGTTGGCCATTAATGTTGGCTCCTGTAGATGGGCCATCATATATTAGCTAGACGGGCCACCATTGTTTGTAATAGGGGCTTTATGGGTCACTCTTTGGGGATGCTGCTATTAATAAGGATGAAACCGTGCAAAAAGTTTGCTTTCATTTTCAAAGTTGAGACTTTTGCTGTTTTGCTACATGTAAGCTCATATTGTAAATGTGTGTATAGTGCCGTTTAGTTTTATATTGAGGTCCTAATTAGATACCAAGCAACAAATGAAAAAGGAAAATGTATTTAAAAGCCGTGAGCTGATAATTTCCACTCTAAGATTGGCTGCATTTATTTCAATCAAAAGTGGAGATGTATTTGCGTTTCTTTTGTTGCTTGACATTTGTATACTTTAGTAACATGCTTACATGTATATGCATAATCCTTGTGGCTTCAATTAACTTTGTGCCCAATCTGTTGTAGTGCTAACCCAATTTGCCTATCTTGCCCCTCCCATAGCAACAAATTGGTGATGAAACTCACGATGAGGAGGACGCTCTAAAAGAAGACCCGCCCCTTGCCGCTGGAGAAGATTTGTTGGAAGACGTGAGTGGGCCCAGCCGTCGCACACATGTACATAATGCACTATTTCTTATTCATTAATGTTATCCCTTCATCACCCTAAATAGCCTGTTAGTGGATGGAGTCTACTTGTCTGCATGTCTTAGGTTTGCATGTTCAAAACTCCTAAATACATGGATGCTAAGAAAAAAATTGTCAGAATTCAACAAAATCCATTGCAAAATGTTTTTTTATCAATTGCCCTTGTAACCATAGATCCCGGTACATGTATGTCAGCAATTATAAAGTAGCTGTGCTCCATGTATTTTATCAATGTGGTATTTGAGGTTTGCACATCACATAATTAGTTAATAAAACAAGAATTAATGTTCCTTTGGTAGAAGAAATCTGAATAAAAAGCAAAAATGAACAAGATGGCACAACATTTTGAAAGGGAGGTCAATATTTTAACAGGACAGCCTCATTTTTAACAGGGTGGATCTCCCTGCTTAAAGTGGAATATTTTAGAGAACACTGCTCTAATAATGTTCTAGACAAAAACATGTTTGTTCTGCTCTTCATTCAGACTTGCTCCACATGTCCAAAGCTACTGATCAGTCCTCTTTGACTCATTCATCTTAAGATCCCTGAGACAATTTCTCTTTGTTTCTGAGAAGATTTACGGTGCATTGAACACAATCAAATCTGTCACATCATAAAATTTTCATCTCTTCTTGTATTGGCCCGTCTCGAAGGTAGAGCTGGACAGTTAAATGTCAGGGTTGAGACGCTGTCTTTCATCGATAGCATTTCTCTGTGTTGCATGTCTTTTTTGTGATACTTTGCCCTTTGTTATGCATGCTTGAGCAACACTTGGTTGTCAAGGAGTTTCCTTAAAGATTGTTACCCTGTCTGGTTCTTGTCTGAAATACTCACATCAGCTTTCATACATTTTACGTCTTTTTCAACTGTCAAGTGACAATAGGCATTTGTATTTTAAATAAAGTGAGTAATGTGGACTGCTTAGTTGTAAGATTGTCTTGTGAAGTTACTTACCTTACACATTTTTACGGGGAAAACACCAAGTTTTTTAGCTGGATATGGACCTTTCCCGCAAACACTTTTATACATGTATTCTGTCAAAAAAATACCTCAGGCCCCAAAAGAATAACGGGTAGTGTAAAACCTTTCTAATAAGCCCTGTACAAATTTTCAATTAACTTATGTAACAAGGACAGACGATTGGGGGATATCTTGGTTTGTCCTGCATATGGGGAAATCTGTACAGGGAGGTTTTAAAGAGGTGTGTTGTCAGACTGTTTAGAAACTTAAGTTAGCTTTTTGCAACAAGTCAAATTTATTTGTTTTTGAGAGAGAGACAAAGCAAAAGCATTTGTTAGAAAATTGAATAGTATTTTGATTGGCCATATTGGCTCTAGACCTGAGAAGGATTCATGTAAGCATCTTCTTGCACCATCTCCTTTAACCCCAAGCACAATTTAATCACTATCTCTTTTGGTGTAGCACTACTTTCTGTGCCTTCTACCTTTGTGATCCAAGTCAATGTGTGGATTAAGTTGTTAATCACAATGCGCCTCACACCTCCCCTTCCCCCCACTGTTTGTTTGTTCGTTCCAGTATGTACCATGGCTAAGCGGTTTGGTGCATTGAACTCAAGAGCGTTCCTAATTCCACGGTTGTGGGTTCGATTCCCGGCCGCGACCCTGGTGCCTGTGCCCTTTGTCAAGGCACTTTGCCATAAGTTTCCTCTCTCCACCCAGGAGTAAACTGGGACCTGCAAGGGTAGCAGCCTTTGAGCGCTTGTGTCAGGTTGCCAGGGCTGCATACTCCCTAGAGAGTTGTGCCCAATGACCAGGGTAATAATGTTGTAAAGGCCATGAGTGTCCTGCAGGATAGATATGTGGGCTATATAAGATGCCATTATTATTATTGTTATTATTATTATTAATATTATAATTAATATTATTATTATTATTATTACTACCTGCAGGAGCGTGTGTCTGCAGTAAGCCAACAGGACGTCCTTGCACCCCCTACCACGGTCCCCCCAGAATCACCGGTCGATGACGAGGACAATCTGGAACCCATTGAGGCGGTACCATTGCCCCCACCAATGGAGCTACAGAATCACACCACACTGATAAGTCGCACAACCTCCTTAGATAAAGAGGAAAGCAGAGAGGTAAGGTTGACTGCCAAAATTCAGACTTGGTTTTTTTGCCAGTAAGTTGGACTAATTTCCCCTTTGCAAGGACCACTGACCTTACGATAAGAAGCTAGAATGTCACGGAGAAAAACAATCATAAAATACACACCAAAACAATGATTGGCAGACCTCCGGCTCTAAAATGGGGAAGTACAAGCCTGCAAAATGGCTGGTTCTATACACCAATCCGAGAGCCGAGGACCTGTTCTCTGTACGTCTGCCATAACAGGAGGCGCGTTGTGCAATATTTAATTTTAACAGCAACACAAGAACGCGCAGGGAAGGAGTTCTTAGTTACCGGATTCGTGTATAAATCCCAGATTCATGACTGTAGTATCTCTTGGGGACATTCCATAAATGTAACGGGACACAAGGACCTATATATGTTAAACGTTTCAGCAATCAGAAACCTGTTGCTGACATTTTATGAATTTGACCATGATGACCTTCAAGTGATGAAGCTCAAACCTTACCATTGGTTGTGAATCATTAATTTTATGGTGATGTTAGACTTATTTTGCAGAGTGGGTCAGATGTATACATCTGTTTACTCACATCGCGGTTTGGAGAATGCTCACAGTAAGGAAAAAGCAAATCCATGCTTTTTTAATTTAAAAATAATTTTAGGTTTTTAACTAATTTTAACTCTTTATGTTATGAACTTAAAAACCTGGGGCCAATTTCATGGCGCTGTTTAGCAGCCGATTTTGTGCTAACGGAGGCTCCTGAGACCGTAACCTTAAGCACTGTTAAAGATCTGCTAACTTCAGAGGCAAAATTTACTAAACACTAGTGATGCAACAATGCCCATTTCCAAGCACGTGCATGCTTAGCGTGCCACGGTTGACGTTATCACAACTTTTCTGCTACAGTAAGCACACATTTTCAGCTCGCGCTTAAGCAGCACCATGAAATTGGCCCCATGTGTTATTCTCCCCTTCATGTCTCTTCTGTCCATTTCTCTGTCATACAGCCATTTCTCTCCCCTGGCCTCCCCACATCTGATGGGGCTGGTTCGGGGCTGGACCCCGTCTCTGAAATTGACCAGATAGTTAGCCAGAAAACGGTATGTACACATCACATTGTGATGGTACATGGAATGCAAGATGCAGTGTTGTGGTGCTCATTGGAGTGATTATTTTATTTTGGCATTCCTTTTGGAGAAAGCTTTGATTGGAGCCATTTTCGTTTGTTTTGGTATTTGTGGCGTTTGTGGCATTTCTGTCTGTTTGCTTTTGGTATTTGTGTACCAGCGTTGGACTTGTTTTGCAAGTAATGATGAATGTTTTATGTTGGTGTTGAATTTTCCTTTTCATGCAAAATGTGTATTGCTTATACTGCTTTTAAGCTTGGATGGTTGTTTGTTGGATGTTTCCAATAAATCTTGCTTAATATTTGAGGATAATTGTAAAATGAGGGGAAAAAAGAGAACTCATGTGGTCCTTGTTTGAATTTGAAACATGAAACACATTTGGTGGGTAATTTAAAGCTATGAAGCACTCGCGGTATAAGGCATTGTGTTAAAGAAGAAAACGAATGCAGCATTTCAGGCAGGTCAGTTTTTAATATCAAGAAGCTCTTTAACATTCGCCTGATAGCATTTACAGGGGACTTGGATTATGACAAGTAGCCAAGCCTATTCAACCCCCTTAGGAAGCCATGTACTTAGTGTGACTGGTAATCCTTTGAATAAATGGATTATGATCTATGAGAAGACTCTATAAGGTGTCAAGTGCATCTTTCCTCACATTCTCAAGTATCTGATACGCCTCCTAATAATGGCAAGACGATAATAAAGCTGTGCTCTTTCTTTCTTTAGGTTTGTATTTTTGTTTGCTTGTGTTTGTATGTGTTGACAAATCAAATATGTTATTAATTTAATCATGCTCAAAAACATTATTTGCATGTCTTTCACGGTTAAAATAATTCAGTCGAATCTCAGATGCAGTAGAGAATGTTTGACACTAGATTTTAACCCCAGCCACTGGCTTAAGCTTGGGTGTTGCTAGACTTTTCAGAGTGGGGCAGCTTGCACATCACAAAGTGGCTTTAATCTCAAGTCCTCTTGGGGAGCAAAAAGGAAGCATGACACTTTCTTGGGGGAGGGGTGAAAAGTGCCCCCAAATTACGTTGTCAAGATGGTGGCGCCCACAGTCCCAGCAGTCGTAGCGTTGCCATTGATTGTGTATCGCCAGCGATAAGGGAGAAAACCACGAAAGGTGCCATTTATTTGTTATTTTCAAAACTGAAATCCATCGTCTGTCATCTATCATGTCGCGTGCGCCATTTTGAAATGACTTGTGAACATCACGATGCGCGAACAAAACAAGTTTATTTGCCAACGTTGGTGGGGCACAATGCATTCTACTTGAAATTGTTGGCCAATGTTGACAACGTTTGCAAACGTTCGCTATACATGTGTAACGCAGTCCTGACAAACAATTTGAATTGAGAAATTGAGCATTGTTCAGTGATTTGTTTGGACTTGTTATGCTTGATATCTTAGGGGAATGAAAAAGATGTTGATGCAACGACCGAGGTTGCCAAGACCAATGGAGAAGCAACAGAAGGCGGTCAGGATGAGCAGCCTGGGCAGGAGGTCGAGGACGAGGAAGAGACAGCTAAAGGTGACTTGAGTCTTGGTGACTTGGAGCAAATTACGTCACCAGCATCGGATGATGAAGGAGATCAAGAGGCGCAACAAGAAGAAGCAAAGAAAGATGCTGCTCTACAAAAAAGATCGTAAGTCATGTTGCAACAAGAAGCATTTCCTTTTTTTATTATGACCTCAATGTTCAGCAGCCGATATCCCGACACCGTGCCTGGCTTGCACAACTTTTGAAAATGGCATAGATTGTGAAACTATCGCTAGATTGTTGCATAGGCTCCTTGGTAATAGATTGACGTGAAAGGATGGTTCAATTGTGTCCCCTGAATCTGTTCTATAAAATGAAAGGTGCTACTATTTGTGTGTTCCAATCTTCGTCTTGACAAGATTTGGAATGCATAAATAGCCTGGCACCTTTCCAACCAGCAGTTTGCATTCTATGAACTGACTCAGGGGATGCAACTGAACAGACCTTCCTTGTGAATAGGAAACATTTAGGGCGTGTTTGTTTCGGACGGATCCAGATTCAGATCCGCGCAGATCCAAGGTGAACTCGTTCACTTCGCGCACATCCTGATCGAGATCTGTAATCTGTGGAATCCTTCTCGAGAGATGGTTCAGCGCTAGACCCAAAATGGCGATGTAAACATTGCGGAGATTTTGTGTGAGTAAAACCGTGTCGTTTCGGTTTTCAGAGGCAACACACGATACAAACAAATTTAGAATGCTTGTTTATTTACGACGAATGCCGTGGGAGAAATTTGGAACAGAATTTTGACAAATTTGGTAAATAAATTGCAATTCACATGATGTGAGATCCGAGTTGAGAGCGGTTTCGTTTGTTTCTGCGCGGTAAAACAGATCGGGATCTGGATTCGGATCTGTCATGAAACAAACACGCCCTTAAACATGGGATAAAAGAAGATATGTTTTTATCGGGATTTGAACCTGAGACACCTAATTCTTCCGGAAGATGCTCTACCAGCCAAGCTATTATGTACACTTGGCGAAACTTCTGTGTATTATTGTAACCTTACTTTCAAATGTTCAGGTGAAATTCTTTGGTTAAGACACTTCTCTTCTTTCAGTGCACATGAGCAGACACTCTTATATTTTGCTAACAATTTTGTTGTCTCTTTTCTGTTCATTTTATCATTTGCCTTTTTTTTGCTCCATCATCTGTTTGTCCCTTCTTTGTATGAATGCAATAAAACCTCTTTTGTTTGTCTTTTCATTCCAGGTATATCATGGCTGAAATTCAAGAAACAGAGAAGGACTATGTGAAGGATCTTGGTAAACTGGTTGAGGTGAGATAGCAGCTTTCTTCACATTCACTTTATTCAGGAGGATTTTGTTTCCCCTGCTGCCCACAGTTCTGGAAAAATATGAACATGCTCTTTTAACAACATAATTTCTCTTGACTGATCTTCAGGCTATTTTATAGACAACAATAACAGCAGGCAGTTAAAAACATGCCTTAATTGCAGAGCAAAACGTTCTTAAGATAGTGCCACAACAATAGTCGTCTTAAACTTGTCTGGAAAACAAAGAATGGAGAACAGAAAAGAGATACCAGGTATTCTTTTCCTTAAGGTTCTGAGGTTCATTTCACAAACGTCCTAAGATCCATCTTAGGGGTCAACTCCTATCGCTAAGATCTTTTCTACTAAGTCCTATTTTTGTGAAATGAACCCCACAAATCCTTTAGGGAATCCCACAGAAATGAGCTAAAACAAAAGATAAACGGTAGACTATCCATGATTGCATATATTTACACATATGTGTATGTTTGCTTATTACTCCTTGCAGGAATACATCGTACATCTTAAAGATGAGAATGTGCAGAAACCAGAAGGTCTTGAAGAAGGCAAAGTCAAGATAGTATTTGGCAACATCAATCAGATATACGAGTGGCATAAAGAGTAAGAGAAGCCTCTAGTTGTTCTCTTAAGCAATCTGTCTATGAGTGTGTTTATACTGAGCATGATTACCGTTTGGAAAGTGCTTGGTAACATCCATTCAGTACAAACGGCTTTGGGAGACGTGGGGCGGATTGCAATAAGCGGTCTAAGACCGGTCTATAGGCTTAGCCGGCTAACGCGGCGTCCACTAAGACCGGTCTATAATTATAGCCCGCTTGCAATATCGTTGTCCTAAAGTTAGACGAGTCTTAAAATTTAAGCCCGCGGCGAGCAGGCTATAATTTTTGGACACCGCGCTACATCTCGTAATATTGCATGAAAAAAGACGAACAAAACGCACATTGTGCCAATTAGAGCCCCTTTTAGTGCTATTTGATAACTTTCGCGGTCAGTTTCTCTGCAAAACCTGCACCACACACTCGTCATCATGAGGCTTTTTGAGGACATTTGTTTGGCTTGAAATTACGCAAGTATAGCCGGCTGCGCCACTTCCATTAAAGATGTGCGTGTTTTCCGTTGGCGCAGCCGTACTTCAGTTAGACTGGTTTATAGCAATGGCTAAACCATCGACTAAGCCAAGACTGGCTAAGTTGCATAGCCGGCTATAAAAGACCGGTCTTAGACCAGTGGCTAAGTCGATTTTATTGCAATCCGCCCGTGGTGGTCTAGTGGATAGCGTCTTGGACTTTCGGTCGAGAGGTCCATGGTTCGAAACCCGGCCATTGCAACGCATTGTGTCTTTGGACAAGACACTTCACTCCACGTTGTCTCTCTCCACCCAGGTGTATAAATGGGTACCAGTAAATACGGTTGGGGAAACCCAACTAGTTGCTGGGGGTAGACCTGTGATAGACTGGCATCCCATCCAGGAGGAGTACATGTACATGTAGCATTGCTCCTAGTCACTCCATGCCACGGAAACCGGGGATGAGTACAGGCCGTATAAGCCAATATTGGCTCAAACAGCTTTGAACGGTGCAGGTTTTTGCCGATGCGCTCAATAATATTTTGGCAGTAGAAACAGCCGATAAGGCTTCCTGATGGTGCGCATCATTCAAACTACTGTGTGCGTGTTTAGCTAATTCTGTTGGACAATCTGGTCAATTGTTGTCTGTTGTGTAAAATAAATTGAATTCATGAACCATCCTCCTTGAATAACTATACTAATGGTTGGCTTCCTTCACAGGACATTTTCAATTGAAATTTTAAAGTGTGAAGAGCACCCTGAAAACCTTGGCGGCTTGTTTAAGAAATATGTGAGTATCATGGCTTGTTGGCCTAGCTTTGGTGTTAATTGTTTAAGGTGGACACAATAGGAGGATGTGCACACGATAGCGCGTGTAATCTCCCGTTGTTTTGAGAGAATCACTGTGGGGCCATCCATAAAGTACGTACACCAGTTTGCCGACTTTTTAATCCCCCCTCGCCTCCCCCTCCCCCTCCTCCTCCCCCCCTCCTCCCCCCTCTCCTCCCTCCCCCTCCTCCTCCGTGCGTACATACTTTATGGATGGCCTCTGTTCCCACTGCACATTTTCTTGATTGCGCTACGCGTATGTCATTGTGATGCACACAATGGACAATTTAAACACGGGCCAAACTATTTTTCCTGCAAGCCTTGCTTTGGTTACGTTCATTTTAATAAAGGAAAAGGGAAGATGGCCGCACCGTGATAAAGGTCTATAACTTGGCACCTATGGGATCGGAATCAGTTCCCAAAATATTGGAATAGCCCAAGTATACAAGCAGTCTGCTGAGTTGAACTGTACACTAAACCGGCTAAAGTGCACTCGGTAGATTAAACTCTTTAGAAGAGTGCATACAAATTACTTGAAGGAATTTCAATGGTTTGACGAATTATTGGTTGCTAGATAGATTTGTGTATAATTACCAGCTCCCAAAATAAACAGTTGTTCAGTATGATTACGCCAGTCAAAAGATAAATCCCAGAAAATATTACATACAGTAGGTAAATGATCATTGTATGTATTGGCTGGGGCTGGAACCTGATACAATATTATTAGATTATTGTTGTCTTTTTGTCACAGGAGCGGAGGTTACAAATGTACGTTGTTTACTGCCAGAATAAGCCAAAGTCGGAATTCATCGTCTCAGAACATGAAACCTTTTTTGAAGTAAGTTCTTTGAAACCTTTTTTTTTCATTTCAAACTAATTGGAAATGGTTGTTTGGAGGCAGTGATAATACATATTGAAGCCAAGTTAATTTTCCCTATAATTTGTATCTTACAGCGTCCGACCCGAGATCACTTTGCTAAATAAATTTCTAGAGATTTAAATTGTTGGACTTTTTACATGTGTGTGCAGTTCAAGACAGTTGTGACTTTTATTGATCATCCTTACATATTTATATCTGTACAGTTGACTATTGGCATTTTGTTGTGTTCAAGCTCAAATAAGCTATTCATCAAGTTATTACTTTTTTATTATTATTATTATTTTATAACAGAAATGTCCATCCCAATACAACAAGCCTGTGCCCCGTCAGGGACAATATTCCCACCCTGAAATCTTTGCATGTAATGACACGTGTATCCTTAAACTTTGCAGGAACTTAGAGTGAAACTGGGCCACAAGCTAGCGTTAGCTGATCTCCTAATCAAACCAGTCCAGCGAATTATGAAATACCAGCTCCTTCTAAAGGTAACATCACCATCTTCCCTCCTTGTCCCTTTTTATCCATCCCTTGCTTCCATGGTGAAAGGGTTTCTTAATATACTGAAACATTGCTTTTTCAAATGTTGATAAAACCTCAACAGAAATATGTTCTTTCTTTGTCATTTTGAGTGTGCTTAATTTGACACGTTGCACCATTACACTGAAAGTTGACCCAAATGCCCATCTGAATATGCTATTTTCAAAATGAAGCTTCCAGATTCAAGGGACATGCGGTTCAGTATATATTGCAAATTATACTGAAAGATATAAAATATACTGAAAGATGTAAAATGATTTATTGGTCAGTAGCAAAACTGACTGCACCAGTATAGTAGCTATAATAAATTATTATGCTTTTGGTAAACTGGTGACAATAGACACAACTTTCCTAAGAAAAGAACTGAAGGAATTTATGTAGCCTCAAGTTCGATAATGTGTTTGTCACATCCGCAAACATCAGCTAAGAATGAAAATAGCAAGAACATTTTTACTTGACTGTTGATTTCTATCCATCTCAGGATTTTCTGAAGCAAACTAAGAAAGCTGGCCTTGATGCAGTAACGTTAGAGGTACGTTTCACATTCAACTTTAAAGTTTTTTGTTCTTTCATTTCTAATTGTGTTGCTGTTTAGAATTTTAAAAATACATGAATTTATGAATCAGGGTGATTGGGCTATTTCACAAGATTAAGCAAAGCAAAGAAAAGTACATACTGTTTTTAAATGGTATGAGAGAAAAATCATATGATCCTCATTAAGTTTCAAACCTGTGACCTCTGACACACTGGGCAGATGCTCTACGGCTATGAGGCACAGTAAGATTCTCTAAGGTATTTCTCAAGAACATAACTTTTCTTTCGGTGTTGCATACTCAGCTGGTAAAGGTGTTGTTCGATTCGGGCCATATACTGCTTGTAAACATGTATATGCTCAGGGTAACCATTCTCTAAAGCCCGGTATTGTCACAATATAAGGGGGACACTGTGTCGCTATTATCATAGAATGATTCTTGTGGAAAGGTGCCTTCATTTGACTTTGCAGGTGCACTGCTAAATTAGCATTTTCATGACTGTGTTTAGTATTCACTAGGACTCACAAGACTCACTGTGATTTTATGTAATTTTCAGACGGCAGTGCAGATAATGTGCGTCGTTCCCAAGCGAGCTAACGACATGATGGCTATCAGCAGATTACAAGGATTTGATGTAAGTTTGTGATGTATTTATATGCACCAATCAATTGCTTCCCCCACCCCTCAGAGAGAGAGAGAGACAAGGCACTCATTCTTTCATCCCCCTTTAAAAGAAAAATCCTAGATTTTGCCTTTGCATGATTTGTATTTGCATATATGGATAAATGTGAGCCACTCTGCAAAAGTGAGTCGCATGTTGACACATTTTTGCGACCATGACTAGAATTATGTTTCTGAAGTAATTGTTCAAGCAATGGTCAAGTTTGAGGTTCAGCACTCAAAGGTCATCATTGGTCAAAGTTAAAATGTCAGCAACAGGTTTGTGGTTATGGTTGCGAAAACTTGGCCCGTGCAATATCAGACTCGTTTTTGCTGATAGAGCATAAGGAAAGCTACCTCCATTGTGTTAAATTTCTTTGTTAAGCTGTCTTTTTTAATCTGTCTTCTCTCGAGTAAACCTTCGTCCAGTTCCTTGCCTGTAGTGTGTACCTTGGTTTGTTTTTCCCTTGGCCACACGTTTGGCTGTCAAGTTTACTCAGGGAAATTTGGTCAATACACATATAAGTGTACAAGCACCTGCAGTTGGATTTCCCGTAACACACACAATGAATAATTGATGAGAAGAAACCAACTGTTTAAATTTAATTCATTTCCACAAAATTAAAGTATAGTACATGTAGTAAATTCAAACCATAAGGCGGTGCTGTATGAGTTAAGCCTGTTTCATGCGAACGCAAAATTGACATCGCAGCAAAGTTTGTATGCAGTGAATTCACAGAAAGTTGAGCTAGTTTCAACTACATGTACATCAGATTCACATTCGCATGAAGTATGAAGCAGACTTTACCATAATTAGGTTGACTACTACTTATTAATACATACACATGTACCACTTGTTACATAGCACATGCTCTTTGTTTATAACTCCACTAATGAAACTTACACAGCAATATTCATGTTTTGCATAAATTTGGCGAGTCCAAGGGTCAAATACCGATCTATTGAGGGTAAGCTGTTACGGCAAGTCACGCTAAGCATCACAGAGAACATCAGTGATATGATGCTGTTTGAATGCGACAAACATTTCATGTTCACCATGTTATTTTGTGGTTTTTGGGGTAAGATTACTGCGCAGGGTAAGCTGTTAAGACAAGGCACGCTAATCATCACAAAGAACATCAGTAACATCAAGGAATGTTGTTTGAATGTGACAAACATTTCATGTTCATCATGTTTTGTGGTTTTAGGGTAAGATTAGCGCCCAGGGTAAGCTGTTACGACAAGGCACGCTAAGCATCACAGAGAACATCAGTAACATGAAGTTCAAGGAACGTCGTGTCTTCATGTTTGAGCAGATTATTATCTTCAGTGAACCGCTGGAGAAAAAGAAGGGAAGCTTTAATAACCCTGGCTACATCTTCAAGAAAAGCATGAAGGTAATTTTAAGTCTTTGTAGTTTAATTTTAAATTTTTGTAAAGAACATTTCATGTCTGGTGACATCTCGATGCGCTTTGCCTAAAAATCAGCATACAAGGCAGGCGGCGCTATCGGCAGCCAAGCGGCCAAGCCCAAGACACCAGGGAGAATCCCCTTCTCTGGGGGATGTTTTGGGATCCTTAAGTGTATTACACAGCACATTGGACCTACGGCTTTACATCCCATCCGAAGGATCGAGCAATTGGGGTTAAGTGCCTTGCTCAAAAGCGAAAGGTACTGCAAGTGGTTTCGAACACACAACCTTAGGGTGTGGGCTGACGTGTGTTTCGAACACACAACCTTAGGGTGTGGACTGACGTGTAATTTCCTCGTGACTGTGTTGAATTTGATTTTGGTATATTTTGAAAGCTGAATCCAGCACACCTAATGAACTTTGTAATTTGTACCACGAGTGAAGTCGCAACTCTGACCTGATCTGTCAACTCTGACCTGATCTGTCAACTCGCCTCTCGCCTCAGGCAAATTGCCCCCTGGGTCATATAGCGCCTGTACTATTTAAATGATCATGGTGATTAACTAAACCTATAAGGACTCCTCCCCTTTACGTCCACCATATCAAGGGGCCATTCAGTGCCATGAACTTTGCGTTTTGTGTTAAAAAGCTGTTACAATTTGCACGTTTATTGTGAGCGTGTGAAGCCTGTGTTACGCTAAGGGGCGTGTTGCGCTCATTATGGATGCACGCTGTTCATTTTAAAAACAACACAGAACACACAGTTAATGGCACTGGATGTCCCCTCGCTATGGCAGACGTACAGTTAATGGCACTGGATGTCCCCTCGCTATGGCAGACGTACAGTTAATGGCACTGGATGTCCCCTCGCTATGGCAGACGTACAGTTAATGGCACTGGATGTCCCTCGCTATAGCAGACGTACAGTTAATGGCACTGGATGTCCCCTCGCTATGGCAGACGTACAGTTAATGGCACTGGATGTCCCCTCGCTATGGCAGACGTACAGTTAATGGCACTGGATGTCCCCTCGCTATGGCAGACGTACAGTTAATGGCACTGGATGTCCCCTCGCTATGGCAGACGTACAGTTAATGGCACTGGATGTCCCCTCGCTATGGCAGACGTACAGGGAAGGATTCCTTACCTAAATATTCGTCTATTGAGCTCATGCCAATGACGTCATTTTGGGAGTAAAACAATGCCGAGTCGTTGTGGCAGCAATGTGCGTGCGCGTTGTGTGTGTCCATAGCGCGCGTAACGCGCTATGATAAGGCTCCCATTGGTGAACTAAACTGCGTTACGCCCACCAGAGACACACACAACGCGCACGCACATTGCTTCCACAATGACTCAGTATTATTTGACTCCGAAAATGGCATATTCGCACGTGTTCGAAAGGGGTCAATAGTCACATGTCTTGCATAAGTTGCAAGTAGCTTAAAATATTGAATGTGCATGACAATTTCAGGTGAACACGCTCTCCATCCAAGATATGGAGGATGAGTCACTACAGTTCCGGTTGATTGAACGAGGAGGCGAAAAGTTTATCATTCAGACTCAAACACCGGTCGAGAAGAATACCTGGTTCCAAGAAATACGAGACTTGCTCAATCAGCAACAAGACTTTCTCAGAGGTTAGTTGAAACCTTTCTCCAAACTACATATAGGCAAGGATTTTGTGCCTTCTGATTGGTACATTGGAGATGAATATTCATGCTCTCTTTAGGCCTATAGCGCCTTCAATGGATTGTTTAAATTGGAAAATTAGAAGAGTGAATTTCTTGATAGTCCAGTGGTAAAGCATATGACCGTCGAGCAAAAAGACCCTAGTACAACATTTGCTGTGGTTATACCATATATCTTGAGTAGTTGGAGAGAAAATTTAAAAAACTGTTTTAGTCGAGTTTGAAGAATGTGCATTAGTGTGCTCCCCCAATCAGAAAGCAAGAGAGTATGTTGTTAAGAAATCGCCACTTAGTTATGCAATGGACCAGAATAAACTGGAGACATGCATGTTACAGAGGTACAACGACCAACTGTATCAGTTTGCCACTCACACCCGGTACCCAGTTTCTTATGGTTTGTTTTGTCCATTTGGTATCTGTAGTGTCTTGAGTTATGTCTTCTTGTCTTTGTTTTAATCCTCCTCACAGCACTGCAGTCACCAATTCAGTATCAGAAGGGTCTTGATACAACTGACAAAAAGGGGTAAGATTCGGTCTGTAACTAATTCACTACAGTCTGTGATGTAATTAGTCTAAGGCCAGTGAGCCTATGCTATGGCAGTGGCTTTCTGGCTACAGCTCTACTTTAAGAGAATATTATAGCCGTGTATTAAAGTGGTACTCCATGACGTCACTTGTTTACATCTAGCACGCCCTCTGTTGCTTACACTGCAAAAAATGTGGTGTTAAAATCTACACCACTGGTGTAAAATTTGATTCTTCCTTGGTATCCATTTTGGGCAAGGATTTGGGTGTTAAGTAACACCAATTTGGGAAGCAATATTTTTTAACACCAAGAAGAGTGTTAAACTTTAACACCCACATCCGGTGTCAACATATTCTTTTTGGTGTTATTTTTGGGCAAGAATTTTGGTGTTAATTGACACCTAAATGTGGAATTAAATTGTAACACATACAGAATCAAAAGCCGACACCAATTGGTGTAAAATGGGGGCCCCACTTTAAAATAAAACACGCACTGCAAAACCTCTGGTGTTAAATTTAACACCAGCATTTGGTGTTAAAATTTGTTCACACTGATCTGTTCGTGATGGAACAATAATGGATTTTGCAAAATACCATTGTTTTCATCATGTTTATTCATGATTTCTTCACATCCCCCTAGCCCTAAGGCCTAGGAGTAAAGATGATATCATAGAGAAAATAAATTCTGATAGTCTAGCAAGTACAACGTGATAAATACAGTTTGTATGCTCAAACGCGGGAAAATGATAAGAAACGCCTGTAGCCAATCAAATAGCTGGATTTCTGCGCATGCTCTCTTAGCATTATTTTTTAACACCAAAAAATGTTTCTTGCAGTAAACACGTGACCGACATCCCATAATTTTCTCGAGATCAACCAATGGGATTACAATACTAAGCGTCATGCATTGTTATCATGCGCAGTTTATCAAGTTTAACCAGTTGTAGTTAATAGAGATATTCCTTTTTCCATCAGACCAGAGCAACCGCCCCCTCCTAAGACCTCCACAGCTAGCAGCATGTTCTCCAAACTACGCAAGTCCAATTCCCAGACCAGCGACCAGCCAGCATCATCCCTCCAAAAGCAACATGCTCTCTTCAGCAGTCTCAAGAGCCATCGTAAGAATCAAACAGCGCCCGCTGCGATCTCACTTGCTGAGCTCAAAGACAAGGAGAAAGCTGCTAAGAAGAAACCGCTAAGCGGACAACCAGAGGAACCAACGTCCCCTCTCGCTCCGCCGCAACTATCAGAGGAGAAAACACCGGAGAAAGATGGACTCAAAACACAGAACCACAAGAACTCGTGCGAGAAGGAAAATCAGCAGAGCGGCTCACCGTCTCTCAGGAAGAAGTTCTTTGATGGTTTGTTTCACTCGTTCCGGCCAAGTAAGTCCAGAGATACGTCTCCGATGGGTTCCAAGGAGAGTCTGAAAGGGGGTAAGGAAACAGGGTCATCTAAGGAAAGCATAGACAAGAACAGTAACAAATCATCACCGTTGTCAAGTAACGTCGATTTGGTGGATCCGACACCGGTAGACCAGGAATCCGATGCACAGAGGAACTCTAAGAGTCCACTTAAACGAACTCAGAGTGCTCGGGATTCCATACCTTCAAAGTCTAACCAAGGAGGATCCACGGGGTCATTGACCTTACCTAAGAGTGGTTCACCAACGCCTCCGTTGGATACAACGCCAAGTCCTGTTGGGCTGACGGCTTCCCCACCGACACGGGACGGGATTTCACCTCGCTCTAAGCGAGCGTCCACAGGGTCGATTCAGAAGGACCAGGAGTTGGTCTCGAGCGACAACAGGAAAGTCTCTTTAGACTCGTCATCGTATCAGAATAAAAATGCAGTAGAAAACAGAGCAATGGAGGCTAGTGGAGTTACACAGAACCGACTCAGCTATACGTCGGTATCGAGTGCTGAAGGAGATGATACCTTTGTAAGTTCATTATCCCACGTACAGTAAACTCTCATTATAGCGCTCTTCAAGGAACTAAAATATTGGAGGGCGATAACCAATGCATACTCAATGAAGAAAGTGACATTCGGGATTTAGAAGATAATAATAATGATCATGGCATCATATATAGCGCACATATCTATCTTGAAGGATACTCATGGCACTTTACAACATTATTACCCTGGTCATTGGGCACAACTCTCTGGGGAGTATGCAGCCCCAGCAGCCTGACACAAGCGCTCAAAGGCTGTAACCCTTGCAGCTACCCATTTACTCCTGGGTAGAGAGAGGCAACTTATGGCAAAGTGCCTTGCCCAAGGACACACACACCATGGTCACGGCTGGGAATCAACCCACGACCGTGGAATTAGGCCTGTTCTTAATGCATCAAACCGCTCAGCCATATGGCCAAGACGTTTTATGTCTTCAGAGTAAATGTCTCTGTCTCCTTTGTTAGTCCGTCTGTTGTGCGTTTGTTGCTTGCATGTGTTGTCCCTCTGGGTGGTCGTCATATTTGTTTGTGTGTATGTCAAGTTTTCAAGTCTTAATGTTGTTCTTAGGGTGTGTTTTTGTCATGGCTGTCATGTGGTTTGTATTTATTGATGATTTATTTAAGTTGTTTTTGCATACTTTTTAGATTTTAGATTTTTATTGTGCATTTTTTCAAATGTTCTTAAAATGTTAAATTGGTTTTAAATTATCTGTAATTTATGTAAAGCGCCTTGGGCGTCAGCTTTTGACGGAGATTGCGCTATATAAAAATGCATTATTATTATTATTATTATGTCAGGAGGAACATTATAGCAGGTGGCTTTATAACAAGAGTTTACTGTATTCAACATATAAGATAGTTTTTGATGCCAAAAGTGTCTCAAAAGTCTCCCATTAAAAAGAAACCACTTCTCCCTTTCAACAGGTTAAGTCCAGCTGAAAATAATATTCTGACAAAATTCAGAAGGCAGGTGCATGGTAAAAACAATTGATTTTTTAAACCTCATCCAGCTTCGATGATTGTCAAAAAACCTAAAACATTTGCCCAAAGATGTTCATGCGATGTTTAAACGATTGTAACTTTTTAAGTAAATGGCGTATTCACATGGGGTTTTCAATAATATGGAGTTAGAAAATCACTATTAAAGACGCAGGCTCGTCAATACACCACAAACAAATTCGTGCCACGAATTTGACTGCGCTCCATACCTTGCCCGAGTAGGGCAGCTACGCTTACAATCCCAGAGGGTAAGGCTCATTATTTATGCGAGCTCGCCACAGTGTGTTCATGCATTGCTAGGATAATCGAATCACGCGCACTGGGTTGTGTGTTGTACCAAAGATGTTTGTACCAAAGATGTCCCATATACGGTCATTTCAACCATCTATATGACACCCTCTTGAAGCAAATGTGACCATATCTGTAATATAATGTGAATATGGCTGAAACTAAATGTCATGAATTTACAAAGGGTGTGTTTTCGAAAGGATCCTATTTGCACCATGGCCCTACACCCTCTGGGACCGTAAGAGCGGATGCCAGGACAAGGTGTGGAGCGCGGTGAAATTCGTAGCACGAATTTGTCTGTCGCGCATTGACGAGCCTCCGTCTTTAATTTCATTGGATTTTGATTTGTCCACCTTTTCCAAATCTTGGCCCACATTTTAAAAACAAGAAATCTGACAGATTTTGCTTAATCACATCACAACTGTTTAATTTCACTCCTTCATTTTACTCTTCAGAATCATATTCTGTTTCATATGACATTAATCTAAACCCCCCTCTTCCCATTCTTACAACAGGTTGAGTCCAGCTGTATGTCTCCCATCGTCACCAACTACACGGCCGTAAAGGAAGATGAGATCACAGTCTCCAAGGGTGACGTGGTTCAGATCCTCGCTGCAAATCAACACAACATGTTCCTGGTTCATCGAGCGTCATCGGAACAATCACCAGCAGCGGAAGGCTGGTTGCCTGGCCACATCCTAGGCAATACCAAGGATCTACTAGCAGGGGACCAGACTATGGCTGCTTATCCCACTGCTGATACCAGCCAGACTACCCCGAAGTAAGCCAACTCCAATCCTCTTTGTGTTTGATAACTTTATCCTTGAGCAAATTTGATTGATGTCTAGAGTTGACCGCTGGTTAAACATCATCCTGGCAAAACACATGCGTACTAACGTTCAAGTGCAAGGCTGCGTTCGAATGTGTACTCGTATTAACACGAGTACGTCTGTATTTTCCTATGGGCAGTATTTTTTGTGCAGTGATGGCAAGAGAGAACCATCTTGACTGATGGCCATTTGCGCATGCGGACTGCACACTTGCCGTTCGCGTAATGTCACCCGAGTGTAGTGCATACGCATTACTCTGGAGTAGTGAGAACTGTACGCTCAAACGCGCCAAAATGCCTTTGGTTAGTCAACTGGTTCCATGCAAAACACTGCATCAATTCAATACCCGATGGGTACCAGCGAGACCGTGCCCTCTAGGCTGGTTCCAAATGGTCGACCAGACACAACTAACCATCGTTTACTAGACTGCGTTCGGTTGAGAATGGTCAAACTATGGTTAACTGTAGTCGTGAATCAAACTTGCCCCTGTGTTGGTTTTTAGCATTTTCTTGGCTTTCCATTTTTCGCTCATACCACCTCAACTCTGAGCAGTTCTGTTTATTTCAAAAATAAAGCAAAGAGCCGATGATTGGGTCAGGAAAGAAACAGGTGGATGAAATGTTAATGTAGTTTTGGGGAGTGCTGTTGGAACTGATCCAGGACTACTAATAATGGCTTTGGCTTGGAGTGGAATGTTATGGATTTCGTCTATCTCGGCCAATTTCATAAAGCTGTTTAGCAGAATAAAATGCTTAATCCAAAATTTGTTTGCCTTGTAAAAATTTGTTAATAGCCAACATTTCATGCCAACTTGTGTTATTAGAAAGACTTGCAGAACACCAATCACTTGTAATACACATCACAAAAGATTTGGACTGCTGACCCATTTTTTTATAAAGCAAACAAGTTTCGAATAAACAACTTTTTCTGCTAAACAGCTTTGTGAAATTGTCCCCTGGGTGAGCTAATTAGTCTTACAGGAAGGTCAAAGAGTGATTAACATAAAGAGTCAATTCTCTTCCTCTTTAACACATTGACTGCCAAGCATAGTTTCACAGGGCGTTCTCTTTATACTCGTATATATACCGGATTCTGCCACTACGAGTATACCGGTACTTGTAGTGGCAGAATCCAGTACAGTGTTACTACCAGTATACTCGTAGTCGGCAGTCAACGTGTTAAACTCAAAGAAGGGAAGGCAATCTAACTTTGAAGCAGCAAGGCTCATGATTTGTTTATTGGAAGCATTGCCTACCTACATTTGATTTTTCTGAGAATTTGACGGCATAAACTGAATGACACAGCACTTTGTATAAATGAATTTTTAAAATCACAACATCAAAAAAGCTTTCAAAAATCTTTCATACTAGAAAGTTGCAATATTGCATTAGCAAATTGTTTCTTTTCCATTTTGTGTTTGTTGTTTTTAATCTTTTTATAATGAACAAAACTTCATGCACCATAGTCAGTTTGCTAGCTGCTGGTAGCAAGCTCCTTATTAGGTAGTGTGATGAGTGATGCTCCTTCAAATTTGTCCTGGAGTCGATTTCACAAAGAAATATTTGCAACGTAGTAATAACTGGTGAACCCATGGCAAATGTTACAACTACCAAATAGCCAAACTTGGGACGAGAGAAAAATCATAAAGGCCTTATCGGGATTCGAACCCGAGTCCTCTACCAGCTGAGCTATGAGGCACAGTGGTATACTCGCTCAGGTTTTCTCTACGACGTCTGACACATCGGGCAGACGCTCTACCAGCTGAGCTATGAGGCACAGTGGTGTACTCTCTCAGGTTTTCCTTAAGACGTCTGACACACCGGGCAGATGCTCTACCAGCTGAGCTATGAGGCACAGTGGTATATTCTCTCAGGTTTCCCAAGACTTCTGACTCTCTCCAGGCAGATGCTCTACCACCAGCTGAGCTATGAGGCACAGTGGTATACTCCCTCAGGTTTTCCCTAAGACGTCTGACAGACCGGGCAGATGCTCTACTAGCTGAGCTATGAGGCACAGTGGTAAACTGCCTAAGGCCGGGTTTCCCCAGTGTTGCATGGAAGCACAACCGGCTACCAAATAGGTATTCGCAACTTTGTGAAGGGTTCTGCCCAAAGATTGTATAGTGCTGCATAGCAGTTTTGCCCACAACCTGCAATGTCTACTTGTCGCAAGTGTTTTGTGAAATATTACTATAAAAACCTGTCATAGACTTGCACAGACTTTTGACAAGCCTTTGTGAAATCGACCTCTGTCCAGGTTCTAAACTGGTGTTCAGCTTCCTTCTAGTTCCCACTAAATTTAAGAACTAATCCTTAACAACTTCAACAACGCATAGCTACTGGTGTTTCACTGTAGTCTACATGTAGATGAATGTTCAACATAAAACCAATTCACTAGACAATATTTTTCTCTCAATTTGATAAATCAATAATTTCATCATGTACCCATGATAATTGTTCCTTTTTAGGCAGGAAAATGGCATTTCATTTTAATCATTTGTCATTCCGAATGGTGTCATTGTCATAACTTAACATTGTTTATTTGAAATACAACATTTTGCTTCAATTCACTGATTTCGGGATTGACATTTTTTTAATTTCATGCTGACATTTTGTCCTACGGTATTTATTTTACAAAATGCACCAATAATATATATTTTGAAAATGGTTTGAAAATGTTCACACCAACCAAATATATCTGGCTGAGGAATAAATTACACATACATGGATTTTTTTAAGTAGAACAATAATCTTAATGAATATGAACTATTGCAAACTTGTTGGAAGGACCAAAAACGCAAATGAACTGATGCAAAATTCCCAAATTCAAACAAAAATCAGCAGCCAAAATTCAAGGTATGGATAAAATGCCCATTTTGTGGACTATTTTTCTTTTCAGAGGAAAATTATTAATAAATCGTGTTTTTTTTGGTGAACAAAATTTCTTGTTCGAAGGAAAATTATCCCTTTTTTTTAATGAAACAGGACTGATGTTCTAAGAACCCATTTATTGATTGATACAGGGTATGAAGAACCAACTGCAGCTTTAAATTTATGTCTTTGTATTATGTTGTATTTGTGCAGTCTCCAAATAAATATTTAAGCTTTGGCAAATGCAGCATGGGAATACATACCGTACAATACCCCAAGTTCCACATTGTGTGATAGGGCCAGTGTTGTAGTGACAGCTCATTTGGTCTTAATTCTCAAGTTGCAAACTTTTCAGATAAACTCAACTGCTTCCAGTTGCAACAGAGTTCTGAGACTGTTGCCCTTTGATATTAAAACTCATGAGTTGCACATTATGGGTCGACGTGAGTTTAACCAGAAAACGCCAGTGGATCCAGGCTTAATAAAATGAGAAAAGACAATGGGTAGTCTTGGCAGTACCTAGGTACCGCCTGGAATGTTTAGGTACCACTCAAAATATCCATTGTATTTTGATATGTTAATGAGCCTGGATTAGCCGCTCATTTAAATAGAACTGGTCACAAAAAAAATGTACATCAAACTCATTTGCCAGAACGGGCCACATCAGGGCGTTCAATAGACCTTTATCACCGTGCGGCCATCTTCCCTTTTTCCCTATTAAAATGAACGTAACCAAAGCGAGGCTTGCCAAAATAAAATAGTTGGGCCCCGTGTTGAAAATGTTCACTGTGTTCATCACAATGACATAAGCGCTGTGCAATCAAGAAAACGCGCAGCGCGGACAGTGATTCTCTCAAAACAACAACGGAAGACTGCATGCGCTATCGCGCAGATACGCACACGCACTGATCATGCCCGACACGTACATGTACTATGCAGTGGGGAACAAGACAAAGATGGATGCACTGTGATAAAGGTCTATAGCACAATACGTACGCCGGTATTGGGTATTTTCTTATACCTTCACCGTTGAAGGTATTGTCGGTATGCATACAATGTACATGATCTTTGCTGCTGGACTGCAACCTGTTCTTAAACTCAACTGTATGCAAAACTCCACATAAAAGACAGTCTTTCTTAATATAAGCAAATGAGTTCCCAATTTCACAGTGCAGATATCACCATTCTCTCACAAATGATTTTTTTCTCCAGAATTTTGTGTTTTAAAGTAAAATTGACCATTTTAAACTGATACTGTTTATTGACAGTTGTTTTGTAAATGAACATGATGAAGTGTTGAGGAAGGAATACAATTTGGAAATTGGAAAACGTAACAGTAACGGTACCACGTGCAACATAACATAGTAGCTGTATTAATAAGATAAATAATATTTAAAGTACATGTAGTCTTTCATAAATTACAACACGGCTGATGTGCAATTTTGGCCAGAAAAAAGAAGATATCAGGAAAAAATGTACTTGTAAAATAGTAAAATTGTCAAATGTACTGTACAACTCAAATTAAAACACTGGTGCAAAGGTGGTGTTATAGAATCCTACAAACTATTAGTTCAGACCTTGGTAACTTGGTCAGGGGTTTATAACACAAACAATTCACTAGTGATGTTTAAGAAAAACCACCTGATATATAGGAAAATGTGTATTCTTGGACCTGTGTATTTTTACAGCGTGTCACAGTTTGCTATCTATCTAATTACATTTAGTCTTTGATGTGAGTGTTGTGGAGATCTGTCAGTGTGCTACTATACATCTGTCTACTTTTTGCAATGGTATGTAAATGTAAATAATCTGTTTAGTGCGCATATCAAAATTTGGATGATGCTGCGATATTATGAAACAGATTTTGGATGTACAAAGGTTAATGAGAGTCTTAGAAGGCCAATGTTAAATAATTGATACTTTTCATCGTGTTGGTTTGTTTGAGAGTTAAGTCTGAATTCACACTGAGCCTTTTCGGGCAAAAGTTGGAAAGAATTCTGCGAATAATGGCTTATAATAACCTAATAACCGCCAAATCATGTTAACATTTTAAAGGAAATTGATTTTATGAGTGATAAACATTCAACAATTTCCTGCCATATTCCATAGACTTAACATATGGCGTCTCAGTGGCGACCAGTGAACAGAATTCATATCCAAAAATTTAACACACTTATCTTTGAGAAAAGGCAGTGTTGAGGGAGTTTGGAGTGAAATGAGACACAGTTGACTCTGTGGTATTCAGTGAGTTGTTTTACCCCGAATTCCCTCCACACATCTTTTTCTTAAAGCGACACACATTTTATTAACGAACAATAGGCCCAGTGTGAATGCAACTGTTACAGTTCTGAGAGACGTGTGGTGTGTGTGTCCTGTGTGTGGTAACGTGATGAGGGAGTCTTGTGCTTGAGTAAGAGTGGAGTTGAGAGTTGGTGAGAAAATTGAAAGTACTAAAAGAGTATCATATTGAAAAACTTCTAATCCCTAGCCTTTCTCATATACATAGTTCTTGTGTCCTGAAAAACAGTACTTTATCACTGTCATTGTAAATAGATGTACAAAAACTGGACTGATGATGGAGTCGGAGCCGTAGAAGCTGGACCATTTAAGTATTGTGAGGAAAAACAAACTGGGCATTTTCAGGGTAACTGACGTTACATGTAACGTCAGTTACCGTGAATACCCTTATATTAACTCAGCAAGGTACATGTAACGTGTCATAGGATTCAGTATACACCCGTATGCCCTGTATGTAGCTTGCTGGGTCATCACTTAAAGGGGAATTGTTATGGTAACAGACGTTACATGTATTGTTGCTAACCGTGAAAATGCCCATTCAATGATACTATAGCTGAATGATCCATGCATCTTGGTTATTGGACCCCTCTCATCAGACACCAAGTCTATTTGAGAAAGTGTTCCTTTTTCTATTTATAAATCCTCTTTTAAAAGGGGAATATCTGTGTGTTGCTGGCTACATGTAGTTAAGAAGACTTTAAGGTGAAATTGTGAGATAGAAGGAGATGTCTTTGTATCGTTATTTGTTAATTGCGATGTATTTACTGTCATGAAATGAGACAGAATTTTTTATTTATATGTACATAGTTGGACAAGAGGTGCTGTGTCATTTCTTGGTAACAAGCAAAGCTGGCGTGAGTGACGATATAATGCATGTTCTTGCCAGATTTTGGCAACTTTATCGACAATCAGTGACTCTGGCTGCATTGTGGAATATTTGCATAATTTATGCATAATGTTTGCATAATTTATGCAAAACAATGACTCATTTGAGAATGTAGATATGCAAATATGGTGAAAACTAATTTTAAATACATTTGAAAACCTATTTAAATTTCTAAGTGGCACATTGTCGGAAGTACAAGCTTACTTTTTAGAATTTGTCCATAATGCTTGTCTGGTGGGTATCGGCCTGACACTTGCTCGGGATGCCTTGCAGAAATTTCTTTTTAAACTTAATGATATTCTAGCTGCTGCTACACATGCAACTGAAAAAAAAGGTTTGTGAAATGTGTATTTGTACAGTACTTAGATTGAAACACTCGGTACACAAATATAGTAATTAATGTGAAATAAGTGTTTATGTTAGCAACCCAAATGTGTGACGGTGTATAAAAATGTTGAGAGAAGTGGCAGAGCAGGTTCATCAAAAACCTCAGAATTATTGAAAATGTAATCTATTATGTAACTATTACTATTGTTATTATTAATATCGTTGAAAACCTACTATTGAAGTCAGTGTAAATGCTTATTATTACTTCTACAAGGATTAATCTAGAGCATGTGAGGTACAAACATTTGGCCAATGCTAAATGGCAAGGAAAATAAATAGTCTTAAGGACAATGAAAAGTGAAGTCTGTTGTCATGTTTATCGGTAATGTGGCTATGGCATGAAATTACACACGACTCAGTGGTAGCCGGCTAAACCCCATTATTTTCATGCAAGTGAGCTAGTTTGCAGGTATTCTATATAACGTCATTTAAAAGCATATACACAATTGTGTATCCTTTCACTCAGAAATTGTAAATCGTGCAAATTGTATTTTGTTTGTGTACATACAGAAACACAAACAATGCACACATTTTGTTTGTCACAACACATGCATTGATTTAGTGCACATCATGTGGCAGATTGGACCCCATTCATTGTCTCCATTGTATCTTAATATCCAATGAATTATATTTGAAGAAAGACTACATCTTCTAAGAAGCAATCCTGTTGAAAGGCCTTCTCAAGGTTGCTCAAGTGGGCCTACAAAGTGCGTAAGGTTTCATGAAATCGGCTGCTGATTAACTAAGCTCATGGCCTTCCTATTGGCAATGCTGTTGGAATGTCGCACACTCAAAGAAGCAACCAAGCTTAAAAGCCTTTCTTTCCAGGATTGGGGTCCTTGTTGGACACGTGCTCCTCTATAGGAGAAACACATGTCCAAGGAGGACCTCTATGGTGACCTTCCAGTGACCTTCCAGTCTCAACGAAGGTGAGGGAGAGAAGAGCCAGATTAGCCGGTCATTGCGTGTGACACCCAGAACCGGCAGCCTGTGGAACTGCGTGCAGAGGAAGAGGCTGTGTGACCTAGAGCTGATGTGTGACCTAGAGCTGATGCTGGCGTGGAGACCACTGGAGAATGGAAAGGTTGCATGCTTGATAAGGAAGACTGGCAGAAGAGATCCAGAATGGTCTGTGTTGCTGGCACACCTATTGTAGGCCCGTCCAACATGTGTCTGACGGCCGACCGAAAGTTGGATGGTGTGCACGCCACTCCAGACAATGTCCAACATCATCTAACAAGTTGGTCCATGTTTGAACATGTAGCTGTCGCCTGACTTGTTGAAAGAAACAAACCAACAGCAGAGTAGAACGCCTGTCACGCGAGGGCAGCAACCAACTGCAGTTGTGATATTTTGGATATGTTGGATCATGTGGTCGAGCGCATCCATGTAACGCCCAACAAATTCCAACTTTGTGTTGGACCTTGTTGACTTACAAATGTTGGCTCGTGCAGACGGGCCTTGCTTGGAGTTTGTTGTGTGGACACAGGACTATTTCTGACCTACCGTATGGTACACGGTTACATGTTAGAAATTACACGTATAACCGTTTTGTAATCAAAACGGTCAGTGTTTTTGATACATGTATGTATAACCCTGATTCAAGAATTTATTCCATGCTGCTGTAAGAGAGTGTACATTCTGGTAAGGTACCCAATTTATATTCCTTTCTTACAGTAGATGTAGTAAAATGTCTGTACTCTGTTTAGTTTTGCAAATTCAGTTGCTTTGCTAGTAGATGTGCTTTGTGTATTGGCTGCAATTAATGTATTTAAACACCCTTTGCATTGCCTGCTTAACTGTGGTGGTATTTGTTCTAACTTGTCTGTGTGTTCTACTAATATTCATACCTAACTTTCTAATGATGTTAATGTTTTGTGTTGCAATGGTTTTGTTGGTTCACTAGAGCCAAATCCTTTAATTGTGCAAAATGCTTAATTTTAGTGCACACAAATATTTTGTTATTGCAAACCAATATTTCAGCAGTACACTTGAGATATTGGAAATGTTTCTTATTTGATCCTACAGTATTACCCTGAACATTATGTTACCCTTAAATGTCAATGAGCAAGTACCCAAAAAACTTCTTGGTGTTTCACAGGTCCTTGTCGGAGGTTCTAGGCTGTCGGGGGTTGAAGTGTGGGTGATGATGTTGTTTTCTTTAATCTTTTATTTGGCTGTTTGATAGTATTATTTGAATTGTTTGACTGCCTGTTATCAGGGGAAATGATAACGCCCTTAATTATCCAAGCACCACATACACTCACCTCCATCACCATTGCACCATTTTCATTTTGATTTAACGAACACAACATCTTGTATGGTGCCTGATCACCATTGAAATGAAACAACCCAACTTGGGATGAGAGAAAATAGTAAGGGCCTTTTGATTTAAACATTTATAACAAATTTCATTTTAACTTCATTTCATTCATTTTTTAACTCACTTCTCATCGATCATCCATACAACATTCCATAGTCCATGTTTCACTGGTAAAACGGAGTCCGTATTGGTGGGAATGTGAACCTGTTGGGTCCCTGTAATTAACCCCAATTCATCAACCTTTGATCTTCAATGGAAAACTATGATTTTAAGGGGAAGAAAGGTTGTGATTTTTCCATTTTTATAATGGTGGAAAAGCTGGAAAATCTTAAGGGAATGTACTTATGTGATGTTCGTTCCAAATGTGCCAGTTTTGTGCATTATCTTTGTACCCCAAAGCACTCATGGGCATATACTAAAGGTTAATGGCAATCATTGCATTTCAGCAGTGACCTGTATCATCAAACACCTCAAGTCCAAATTAGGTGGGCAGGGGTGGGATAGTACTCTAGTAGATAAAACTTCAGACCCTTGTGCTAAGGGGTTGGTGTTTTCAGGCCTGGTCACTGCCACCATGTTGTGTTCTTAGACAAGACACTTTACTTCACGTTAATGCCTGCAATAGATTGGCATCCTATCTTGTGCGAGGAACACTACTCCCAGTCATTACATGGCAATAACAGTTTCGATCACATTCACAATGAATTCTTCAAAGAAAATGTTTGTCAATCTAACACAGACTAACTCCCCCCATTTACTTTCATGCATAGCATGGGGTAATGAATACGGAGAGTTCCTGACACATACAAATTATTCAACACAAAGACATTATGAAAACCACTCAGCATAAGTATTTGAGGGCAGCTTAACCACCAACAAAAAGAATTGGGGGGACAATTTAGAGGGACTGTACTAGGAAGTTGTGAAGTTAAGACCCAATTCAACTGGACACTCTTGAGCAAGTTTGATTCACGACTAGTGTTAACACACATGTGCACTAACACCCAAGTGTGAACGCATTTGGTTAGTCAACTGGTTCTGTGCAAAATGCTGCATCAATGCCTGATGGGAACCAGTGACACCCATGCCCTGTGGGCTAGGTCCAAATGGTCGATCAGACACAATTAACCATTGTTGACTAGACTGCGTTAAGTTGGATATAGTCAAACTATAGTTTACTGTAGTCATGAGGTAAGACCTGTTGCAATTCTACAATGCCACAGATCGATGTTTAGTTGCTGCTAGAACGACAGCAGTCATGGGTTAGGATGTGATGCTCTTGTCTCTCTAAAAAAAAAGTGCTTCAAACTTAACAATTGTGTGCAATTTATTTGTACAGTTTTTATTACTATAGCTTTGATTTTAAAGATAATTTTGCACTGATATGTTTTGCTTGCAGGAAAACATCTTCATGGCATGAGGCATTTAGAATTCGTCGTTCAGGTCATAAGTCAGATCATAAGCACCCATCACCAAGAAATCGGGGCCGATCAGGTTCAGATGGTAGCAATGATAGCAGTAGAAGGAGCCGAGAGAGGGTTACACAGGGGTCCAATATAGCTGCCAAGGTAAGGATGCATTCTTACGGAGTATTTTCATGTGTTAACACACGTAAATTTGGCGTGTGTCGCTTCGCAAAAACTTGCTCCATCCTTCGGAAGGGATGTACACTGTAAAGCCTTTGGTCCAGTGTGTTGTGTAACGCACTCGACCCTTTAGTGTTTCAAAACAATCTTTATTAAAGGGTTAAAAGATCCAAGAGCACTCTTTCGTGAAGAGTAAGGGGATTCCCCAGTTTCTCTGGCCATAGGCTGCTAATGACGCCATCCATCTATGTATCTCGGTGTTTAGTTGGAAGACAATGTTATATAAGTCCAATATTAATTAGTTTAATGTTACTGACTGATTGGATAATGTTATCACATTAGTGCTTCAAACAGTGCTTGTAGCTTATGTCTATCATTTTTGTTTCTGTTTTTGCAGATCTTGTATCCTCATTTTGTGTATGAAGGTAATTATAAATCAGTTTTCTTATTCCTGTAGTTTGTCACGTACATGTATGTCATAACTCAGTTTGTGTCTTAAAATTTATATGTCTTATATGGATACGAAATGGTAGATCAGCCGTGTTAGCTTCGAAATAACTCGTGGCAACAACTACTTCAAGTTCAACAACTACTTAATCAGGTGCAGCTGATGCAATAGTTTTTGCTCATGCACCATTTATTGTTTAGTTTGCGTTTAAGTGCTACTGTATGTATTACTATCTGTGTTATGGATACAAGTTGTGACACACTAGGTTTTTACAGGAAGACAAAACAGCTTCTGACGTCTTAGTTAACCCTTTAGTGCACAGGCGGTCGCTAGCGACCGCCTAATAACTATAGAGTTCCAAAACAATCTGTGTAACAAAGTGTTAGTTGTCTTTATTGCAATCCACCCCAGGGCTTCTTATCAGATATTTTATGCATATATTTCCTGATATTCCATCAGCTGCTCCTGAGTTTACCTCCCCATTGACCAATCAGACAGTCAACGAGGGCGATGACCTCACGTTGACCTGTCATGTATCTGGCAAACCCACACCCACCATCTCATGGGAGGGGCCTCCCACCCTGACACCCCTCAGAGCCGACCATCGAGTTCACATGGTGGAGAGAGATGGTGGAATAGTACGGTTGGAGATTGCTGACGTTAGACAAGAAGACAAGGGGAAATACACCTGCACTGCTAGCAACACGTTGGGCTCTCAGTCTAGTAGTGCTTGGGTTGCAGTTAGAGGTGGGGACAACAAGATAATACCCAATAGAAATAAAGAGAAATACACCTGCACTGCTAGCAACACGTTGGGCTCTCAGTCTAGTAGTGCTTGGGTTGCAGTCAGAGCTGGGGACAACAAGATTATACCCAAAATGGCAGAATCCATAATTTCAAGGTATCACTGCAATTGCCTGCCTGTGGCCACCTAGAAGGTTCATCAGTACGGCAATAAAGCGCAAAAGAACAGAAAGACATTCTCAGTTTTAGAGGTGGTTGAAAAATCCCACACAAAAACCCACAAAAAACCCACAAAATCAAGCAGAGACTGACCCGGGAGGGATTCGAACCAGGGTCACAGAGGTGGAAGGCGAGCAAAGTACCACTACATGATTCCCAAATAATATCTTATTGAGGTTGCTGGGTGTAAGAGGTTGCTTTAGGGCATCAGGCTGACATATCTGTATTAAATTCATTCAGGTAAAAATTGAGAAGTTGAGAATTGATATTTTTCTTTAAAAAGACTTATCAAGTGTCAGTAAGTGTAAATTTGATTTTTAAACTCACAAATTTAAGAGTGGACAAAATCTAAGAATTTTTTCAGAAAAACACTTTATTTATTTTTTTATTTTTTAGCCAGTTTCATATGTTTTGTACACAAGCCAGGGGCCAATTTCATAGAGCTGCTCAAGCATGAAAAATTGCTTAAGCATGAAAAACGTTGCTTGATAAAGTGAGGTTACCAGCAAAATGTTCATGTGATTGTCATGGTAATGAAACAGTCCTGTAACACTGGTCATACCACAATTGCTATCACATGAAAATTTTGCTGGTAACCTCATTTTATCAAGCAAGGTTTTTCATGCTTAAGCAATTTTTCATGCTTAATCAGCTCTATGAAATTGGCCCCTGAACTATTAAATTCCTTCCTTCATTTAAACTGATTTCCCAGGTAAACCCCAACCACCAAGTAATCTGGTCATTGAAGACGTCCGTGCCACATCTTTAGTCATTCGATGGGAGGAGCCTTCACAAACGTGGAACAGTCCAGTCATTGCTTACACAGTAGAATGTGCAGTACTAGGTAAGCCCAGTTTTTATTAAACCGGGTTCCAGGTCTTTATTCAGATCACAAGCTACAGAAGTGAACTGCAACAACGGCATTTTAAAAGAGTGATCAATTTATCATCCTTTATTTGTGATTTCATTGTTGTCAGAGTTGTGAAGGTGAGCAATTTAGAAAACAAAATATGAAACTTTTGCCAAAAAGCAGTTATTGTAAGTTGTGTTGTGTAATGTTTCCAGTGAAACGGTACCAAACATTAATTTCATGTGGTCAAGTTTTTCGACCACCTGTAAATCCACCTGTAACAGTTTGATACTAAATCCCATTTTCTTTGTATTTTTCAACAGGCAGGAAAACCCTAAAGTGGGAGATAGCAGCTGCGTTTGTCACTGACCTATATTTCCGGGTTGATGACCTCAGCCCAGGGTCAAGCTATTACTTCCGAGTCAGCGCTAACAATGATGTTGGTATCAGTCTTCCCAGCGAAGCTTGTGAAGCAGGGACTTTGTCATCTGATTTGGGTAAATTCCAGGAGACTCCAAAAGAATGCCAATTTATAGCTCCTTGTGTCTTTTTTTAACATTGCTGTCCAGTCACAAGTCTTTCTTCTGAGTTTGTATAGGTTAAATTCCCAGCTTGGGCACTTGTGTTCTTGGGCAAGATACTTCACCATGCTTTTTACTTGTCCCAACCTTTTTACTTGCTTCTTACTGGAAAGTGACCTCTACCTTATTAAAATAAGACAGAGACATTGGTCATGTTTTAGTGCAAGGGGTTTTTGGCTTTCCCATACCTTGATGAGTTGCAAGTGGGCTTTGTAGTGTGACTTGTCCGAAACCAAAGTGATTGATTCAGGCTACTGCACATCGCCAATACATTTGCTTGGTACACCCAATCCATCCTGTCACTGACAAGAGCCATTTTTCAGTTTTCCTAATCAGTAAGTTCAGAAAAGAAGAAACAAATACACATCAGATATTTGATGTTAATACTTATCTTTCATTTGCGTGATCAAGTTTAAAGGGACACACCGGCTTTTTTGGGCTCGAAATAGACCCATACATTATTCTGAAGCGCTTTCCAGAGTAAATTAAATATATTCTGAAAAGACGCCGTCAAATTTGGCTGTTTTTTAGCATTTTTCAAAAATTAAAGGTCACGTGACTTCGGAACCAGTTTTGGGTTCCGAATAGTCACGTGGGCTTGTGAGTTAGTAGTATTTCCAGCCGTATAAACCAGAGCGAAGTGCGAGTTGCTTTTGTAATTCACGGTTGGTTTGTCTTCTTGTTGGAAAATAATGTCCTACGAACACTATGTACATTGTACATACCGTATTTTCCAATATGTACACAAATCTGCCAACAGATTTCATAAGAAGGGTTTTTGGGTGTTATGGATGAGAGAATCTCTCAGATTTTCGTGTCTTTGCTTCGCATTCGCGACGATAAATAATATCCGAAGAAAAAAACAGCATATGCCTATTGAGGGCGCTAAAGACACCAAAACGTTGAGTTCGATGTGCTTCCTCGAGTCAGTGCTGACCTGAGGGATCATGCAAGGCGTGATGAGTCAGGGAAAACAAGGAATCGAGGTTAAACATGTGTCGACCCATATCGAATGCCACGTTTATTTACAAACACATGATACATAATACATCGCGGAACGGCTGGTATATAGCCCAACATTTGTCTCTTTTGTTAATTTTAAACATTTCTAGTTATTATTACCTGACTTTTTGATAATTTGTTTTCACAACGACCATCAAAATATTATTGTCAAGGATGCTAGATTGCTACATTATGTAAACAGTAAGCCGGTGCGTCCCTTTAATTGTACTTTATTAATTGATTTTTATTTTCTCTGAAGACACTGACCTCGTTGAGGGTTCAGGATCATTGTGGCAGCATGGTTTCTCTACCACATTCAATGTTGTAGGAGAATTGGGACGGTGAGTCTCATGTACCTTATTCATAACTTTCTTCAATGTCTATTCTGAAAATAGAATTAAGTAATGACAAAGACATGCTAAAGCACTTTTCGACTTGCACTCATCTGAACAAAATGCAAGAATGGCATCATGATGCTATCGACAATAGTTTAATTTCTATTCTTTTAATATCCTTCAGTTTTAACACACATCCATATTTTGACACACCAGTGCTGTCGATACTTGATTGATAGTCCTCAAACAGGCCATTGTTCTTGCATGATCTTGATGATTTATGCAAGCATATAGATTTCCTTGTTTTTTTATTCTTATTTTGTATGATCTCCTATAAAAGGAATCAGGTTGCCATGATTAGGTGACTCAATTAAGTCATTGCTTTGTGGGTTGCCATGATTAGGTGACTCAATTAAGTCATTGCTTTGTGGGTTGCCATGATTAGGTGACTCGATTAAGTCATTGCTTTGTGGGTTGCCATGATTAGGTGACTCGATTAAGTCATTGCTTTGTGGGTTGCCATGATTAGGTGACTCAATTAAGTCATTGCTTTGTGGGTTGCCATGATTAGGTGACTCAATTAAGTCATTGCTTTGTGGGTTGCCATGATTAGGTGACTCAATTAAGTCATTGCTTTGTGGGTTGCCATGATTAGGTGACTCAATTAAGCCATTGCTTTGTGGGTTGATATGATTAGGTGACTCAATTAAGTCATTGCTTTGTGGGTTGCCATGATTAGGTGACTCAATTAAGTCATTGCTTTGTGGGTTGCCATGATTAGGTGACTCAATTAAGTCATTGCTTTGTGGGTTGCCATGATTAGGTGACTCAATTAAGTCATTGCTTTGTGGGTTGCCATGATTAGGTGACTCAATTAAGTCATTGCTTTGTGGCCATAAAGTGTTAGAGGATAGGATGAAATTCTCAGTTTTATGATTCAAATTGATGCCATTCTGGTCTGTAATCCACTGAACTTAAAGTAGCCTATCTTGTTTCCTCAATTTTCTCTTGCAGGGGAAGGTTCTCAGTGGTCAAAATGTGTTGCAACAAGCAAACCCAGAGGGATGTAGCCGCAAAGTGTATCAGCAAAAAGCTGCGAAGTGAAGAGCTGATTGAGAATGAAGTGGCTGTTCTGAGAACCATCAGTCACCCCTCTGTATACAGCCTACATGAATGCTACCAGAAACAGCAACATTTCATTCTCATTCTGGATCTGTACGTTTCTTTCGCTTCATTTGTATTTTTTTCTTATGGAAAACTCCCTCCTATTGTTAGAGTGTTTTTTTTTAGAAAACCAATTTTAATTTTTGAATTGGGTTATCAACCTGATTGAACCTGCATGGGATGAGCTTACCACTGTATCCATGTGCCTACTACATGTAGGCAGCCCTACTACATGTATGCAGCCCTACTACATGTATGCAGCCCTACTACATGTATGCAGCCCTACTACATGTATGCAGCCCTACTACATGTATGCAGCCCTACTACATGTATGCAGGAGCTCAGGGAGGCACTTCACACAGAGTGGCGCACCCTGCCTCAGTGGCTCTCACAGATGAGCCTTTTATCTGTTAGCCTTTTTGATCTCCAAGTCTAAGTATAAATTGCATTTCTTTTTCCTTTTTTTCCTTTTTTTTTAAGCGTAAACTTGGACTCGAACCTCATGCAGAACAGATTCTTCAGAAAATGACTAATTTTGTGAGTCCTGACATGGATAAAAACCCTCCTGGATTGTCAATTAACAACCTTGGGATTTGTTAGATGTGTTTGGAGTCACGGCATGAACCTGTTTTCCCAGATGTCTTCCCCAAAATCCGGGAGGGTTGGCAGCTCTGCTTATGTTACTCTTACTTCAAAAATAAAGTACTTTGGACTTTGAGTGTACTTATAAATATTCAAATAACGTCTAAGAAAGTCGGACACTTTCAACAAACAATTATTAAGCTCATATTGTCTGATTTGCAAACAGGATTCCCAACGGTAGACTGTTTGAGCATTTGATCAGTCTTCCCGTTGTGACAGAGCAACACATTGCAGCTTACGTGTGTCAGATTCTGGAAGTCTTGGTTTACCTACACGGATGTAGTATTGCACATCTGGACATAAAGGTACCTGTGATCAAAATCTTTATCGTGCAACAGATGTACTTTTTTTCCCCAAACCTAAAATAATAATAATAATAATACACACTTGTATAGCGCCATCTATCTAGATAAATCTATTCTGAGGCGCTTAAGGAAAGAAAGAGCAAATACAATGTACTGAAATAATGAGTAATTAATAAGATGAAGCTGGGAATGCATTGTTGGTGTAACAGTTCTTGAAAAGAAAGGTCTTCAAATGTGATTTAAAAGTGTCGAGACTGCTAAGTGATCTAAGTTCTAGTGGTAGATTGTTCCAGAGTGTCGGTGCGCAGGAGGAGAAAGCTCTATTTCCATACGTCTTGTAGGTTCGGGAAATTTCTAAGAGGTGCTTGTTGGAAGATCGAAGACTGCGTTGAGGGATGTAAGGGGTAATGAGGTCCTGTAGATAGGTTGGTGCCAGGTCGTGTACTGCCTTCCATGTTAACAAGAGGATTTTAAATTGAATACGTTCCCGAACAGGCAACCAGTGGAGTGACCATTTTAGGGCGCAAGGGGGTGGGGGCATTAGGGGGTGGGGCATAAGGAGGTGGGGCATAAGAAAGTGGGGACATTAGGGGGTGGGACATAAGGAGGTGGGGCATGACACTTCCATGGCAATGCTACTGAAGGCAGTTACAGCTTTCTCAAACTCAGTCCCTGAAATGATATATTTTATAAATGAAATCTATGCCGTGCAACTACTCGATTTATTTACAGTCATAAAAACCCTACTTGGAAGTTGTTTTAGGGGTAATTAAAATCAAGATTTTTTTTTTTATGATAATGAAAATTTACATATTAATGAGCAAAGTTGTGATGTTACATTGGGAAAACACAGGAAAATCTGTTGTAAACCATGAATAAACTAAGGCTGGAAACTGCAGCAATTTTCCACAATTCCAGTTTAGACTTATGTTTATTTTTCTGCTGTGTGTTCCTAAAGTGACATGCCCCAAACAGCGCCCTCTTTCTGTGAGTGTCTACAAAGAAATGTTCAAAGTTAAAAAACACCACCTTTTATTCATGGGGCATCAAAATGAAGTAGTATTGTCCTTCTAAACAAGCGATCCTTCATAGGCAGCAAAAACTGTGCATTCGTTTATGTATCATTTTAGGGCCGTTTAAAAAATAATTAATTCTCCCAATCAAGAATCATTAACCAAATAATGTCCCTCATGAAGATTTTTATTCCCACATTGACAGTAGTTTGTTCACTCCCCACAGCCTGAGAACTTTATGGTTGACATGAGCACCGTTACTCCAATGGTTAAACTGATTGATTTTGGTGATGCGACGTACATCAGTGAGACTCCATACATACACGCACTGCTGGGCAGCCCTGAGTTCTCACCACCAGAGATTGTTAACAGGGTCAATGCAAGTCTCAAATCAGACATTTGGTAAGATTCACATTATGTTTTGTATACGGAGCAACAAAAGAAACGCAACAAAGAAAATGTTATTTGTAATTAAACTAACATTGAAATATTCGCTTAACAGCTTCATTGTGCATGACTGCATTAAACATCAGTGTGCTGAAAACTTTCACTCTCGAAGTGACTGCTTTTTTTTCAATCAAAAAGTGGAAAAAAATTACGTTTCTTTTGTTGCTTGATATAGTTGGGGCTTGAGACACAAATGATAAACATGGAGTACCATAGCCGAGTGGCTTGTACTCAAGACCAGGTTTGAATCTAATACTAGGGGTGTGGGTTTGAGTTTGGCTTGTACGTGGTGCAGTGCCCTTGGGCAAGGCACTTTGCCATAAATTGCCTGTCTATCTTCAAGCACCCAGGAGTAAATGGGAATGTGAGGGCAGTGAATGTGATGTGCATTATAAGCCCATGAGTGCTAAACCTGCAGCCGAAGCTGTATACTCCCCAGGGAGTCGAGGTTTAAGGAATGATATAGTTGAGCCCTATGACCAGGGATGATGATAAATGATATCAGTGCCCCGAGTACCTTGCATAGTATATAAGACTCTAGCATTATTGCTAGTGTTGGTGACAGCATACTAGCGCTTAACCAGCAGCCGGGGCTGTATACTCCCCAGGGAGTCGAGGTTTAAGGAATGATATAGTTGAGCCCTATGACCAGGGATGATGATAAATGATATCAGTGCCCCGAGTACCTTGCATAGTATATAAGACTCTAGCATTATTTCTAGTGTTGGTGACAGCATACTAGCGCTTAACCAGCAGCCGGGGCTGTATACTCCCCAGGGAGTCGAGGTTTAAGGAATGATATAGTTGAGCCCTATGACCAGGGATGATGATAAATGATATCAGTGCCCCGAGTACCTTGCATAGTATATCAGACTCTAGCATTATTTCTAGTGTTGGTGACAGCATACTAGCGCTTAACCAGCAGCTGGAGCTGTATACTCCCCAGGGAGTCGAGGTTTAAGGAATGATATAATTGAGCCCTATGACCAGGGATGATGATAAATGATATCAGTGCCCCGAGTACCTTGCATAGTATATAAGACTCTAGCATTATTGCTAGTGTTGGTGACAGCATACTAGCGCTTAACCAGCAGCCGGGGCTGTATACTCCCCAGGGAGTCGAGGTTTAAGGAATGATATAATTGAGCCCTATGACCAGGGATGATGATAAATGATATCAGTGCCCCGAGTACCTTGCATAGTATATAAGACTCTAGCATTATTGCTAGTGTTGGTGACAGCATACTAGCGCTTAACCAGCAGCCGGGGCTGTATACTCCCCAGGGAGTCGAGGTTTAAGGAATGATATAGTTGAGCCCTATGACCAGGGATGATGATAAATGATATCAGTGCCCCGAGTACCTTGCATAGTATATAAGACTCTAGCATTATTTCTAGTGTTGGTGACAGCATACTAGCGCTTAACCAGCAGCTGGAGCTGTATACTCCCCAGGGAGTCGAGGTTTAAGGAATGATATAGTTGAGCCCTATGACCAGGGATGATGATAAATGATATCAGTGCCCCGAGTACCTTGCATAGTATATAAGATTACTACACCTCATACATATTCATAAGCAAATTGGAGCGCGTCATTGGCCGATTCAGCCGCGCGATTGGGAAGTAAAAATGCTACGCGCCCAAGTGACGTCAGCCCGGTCAGTATCCAACTGGCTGCCGTGCGGTAGTTTTTTCTGGTAGCACCAAAAATTCCCTCTGGGACCCGCCTCGTAAAAAATGTATTGGAATCTTCACGGAACCAGACTAATTCAACTATATTGCCATGGTACGGACCTCTGCAGCTCATAAACAACAATGGCAACATTTATGAGTTTGGATTACAAAAAAATAATTGTTTGTTGTCATTGTATACTGGCCTTGAATCTGTTATTTTGTCAATTTGCTCATGAACATTTCTGAGGTGTAGTAAAACAAATACAGCATGGTTTATTTCTGGAAAGTAGTGGGAATTACTGGTCCCTTGGTGTAGGTCAGCTTGACTACCTCCCTCCGCTTCGCGTTGTGAGGTAGTCAAGCTGACCTACACCTCGGGACCAGTAATTCCCACTACTTCCCCTCAAACCATGCTGTATTTGTATACTCTAGCATTATTTCTAGTGTTGGTGACAGCATACTAGCGCTTAACCAGCAGCCGGGGCTGTATACTCCCCAGGGAGTCGAGGTTTAAGGAATGATATAGTTGAGCCCAATGGTCAGGGATGATGATAAATGCTATCAGCACCCTCAGCATTTAAGCAAACATACCGGTATCCTTATTCCCACTTGCAGGAGTGTTGGTGTTCTGGCATATGTTCTGTAAGTACCATGCTGCTTTTCTTGTATTTAATACAAATTGTAAAATTTCATTTTCTGCCCCTTTCCCCGAAAGTCCATCCTCTTAAAACAGTGCCCCTTTAACGCACTCCCCGATCGTGCGTACCGAGGCCCTGTTGAAACCGGCCCCATTTCACTGGGGAACAAACGACAGAAATATTGTCGCCGCCTCTGGACCAATCAGGAAACTTGGCAGTACATTGAAGGCATTCAAATGTAACGCTCGCAGTGCATGCAGTGTGCTCGGTACTGCTGGCCGTTGTCTGCGTTGGCGATTGGCTGCTATTTAAAGCGTCAGCATGCATCTCTGTTATTAATTTGAAAAGCTGCGGGGTAAATAATAATTTTTGTAGGAATGGGACAGTTGTAAGTAACAGAACCCAATACAATTTCTGGAAAGTATAGCAATTGTTTGTTTTCGGCATAACATGACCAAATTGATTAAATTACATAAAAAATGTCTCTGGCGTGTGTTTGCTAGACGCAACAGCCGTGTCACTTCGCAGATTTGCGTGGATTTCCTCAGGGTATTGTAACGTCGCTTCGCAGAGTGGAAATTCCCTGAGATCTCAGGATGCGAAAGTCCTGTTTTTACACTGGGATGCCAAAAACCTACCAGATGAGCTACATGTACCAGATTTCAAGTGTGCACAAATAGTGGTAGAGGCAATTGTTTTTCTTAAAAGCCGAGGCCCCAATTTATACTACAAATACATTAGTGTACCGGGCAACAAAAGAAACACAAATGTTCAGTTTAATCAAAACTTGAACATTTCTTTTGTAATTAAATTACACGAAATAATTCATATAACAGCTTCATTATGCATGACTGTATAAAGCTTTTGTGTGCTGAAAATTCCCACTCTCAAATTGACTGCGTTTTTCAACCAAAGCGTTGAGAATGTTTTTTTGCATTACTTCTATTGGTATTTGTCCTTTTTCACTAAAAAAGACTTTGTTCTCAACAAAAGTGAATAAATGAATACCAAATAGACTTAAAGGCCCACTGTATTATTTGCAATGACCCCAAAAGTTAATCAATGAGTTGACAGGGAAATCTTTCTCAAAGTAAAGATTGAATTGGTAGTAACTATCCAATGAAATGTTTATGCCCGAGATGATATAATTTTACCTGAAAATAGTCCATGAGGATGAAATTATTTAGATCGTTTGCAAACGATTTACTTAGTTAATTCTCATCTGGGCGGTACGAAATGGGCGCTGTGTACTGCGTGTGTGCTGTTCCAGCACAATGCATTTTTAAACTCTGGGTCGCGTGCACACGTTCGCAGTATGATGCACGCTACAGAGTGCATGATGCGAGCCACAGAGTACGCAACCGACTATTTTTGGGAAAACGTGGTACATTTGACAGAGCTGAAATTTCTTTGGATGAGTTTGTTGATGTCTTTCTTTTGATTTATAATGGTTTTATTCCCAGAATTGCTCAAAAACAGATCATCTATAGGCCTTTAAATGAATTTAGGTATGGAGAGAACCAATCCTGAGAATGTGACATGTACTCTTACAGATGAACCATTCTTCTTGCAGATTGAGTGGCGTTTCACCATTTCTGGATGAGACAGTTGAGGAGACGTGTCTTAACATCACAAGGGTCGATTACTCCTTCCCTGAGGATTTCTTTAAGACTGTCAGCAGACAAGCCAAGGTTTTCCTGACTAAACTCCTCAAGGAGAATGCTAGGTTAGTTACAAGCATCATTGAGAATGCATTCTCCTCAAGGAGAATGCTAGGTTAGTTACAAGCATCAATGAGAATGCATCCTCCTCAAGGAGAATGCTAGGTTAGTTACAAGCATCAATGAGAATGCATTCTCCTCAAGGAGAATGCTAGGTTAGTTCTGGCGTCAATGAGAATGCATTCTCCTCAAGGAGAATGCTAGGTTAGTTACAAGCAACAATGAGAATGCATTCTCCTCAAGGAGAATGCTAGGTTAGTTCTGGCGTCAATGAGAATGCATTCTCCTCAAGGAGAATGCTAGGTTAGTTACAAGCAACAATGAGAATGCATTCTCCTCAAGGAGAATGCTAGGTTAGTTACAAGCATCAATGAGAATGCATTCTCCTCAAGGAGAATGCTAGGTTAGTTACAAGCATCAATGAGAATGCATTCTTCTCAAGGAGAATGCTAGGTTAGTTACAAGCAACAATGTAGACTTTTCGACCTTCATACAACTGTCAAACTGAGCCAAGAAAGTTTGGTTGAATCGAGACTTCAACCTGAGCATCCAGTTTAACGTACCACATCTTGATTTACTCAGGAAGCATGTTTCTACGACAGGCATGGGCATTCCTGGCATTGAACACTTTTTGTTGATGCATTGAGCAATGCCTTTACCTTTACCTTGGCTATTTCTACTGCACACATAGTCTAGGGGGTGGTGGGGGGGGAGCGGGATTTTTAAAGAAATGTGTGGGATTTTCTCATGATTTTCTTGTGACTTTAAACCTTTCAAAGTTTTCTAGCTATGTTAAATAGAGGAGCTAGAACATGTGTGGAATTTTTATACCCTGATACGTAGTGAGAGCCAAACGGAAAAAAATACCGTGATGTACCTTCGGCAGTTAAGACTCCGTATGGCCTACACTAAGTCTTTAGGGCATGACATAAAAATCTGGTGTTTTCAAACAAATTTTTTTATCGGTGGTAAAATCATATTTCTTCCAAATTTAATTTTATCATGTCGATCGTGTAAAAATAGCCATTATGCACGGTTAGCCCTACGGGACTAAAATTTTCTCATTCCAAATCTAGCAATTAAGGATTTGTCTTCTTATGACAGTGCTATAGTGCTGGTTTTTGGAAAAAATAACAACGTCTAGGGCCTAGACTACTGCACACATAATACTGGTATTTGTAATGGCAAGTCTTACTAAAAAACATTACTGGCTGTTTCTTTTCAAAAAATACCGATGTGCCCATCAGCAAAAAAACGTCTCTAAGCAGGTTTTAATTTCTCGTTGCTACCGGACGGATAAAGGTACCAAGGTGTTTCTGAAACAATAATCGTGCTCGGCAGAAAAACAGCCAATCAGTTTTATACCAGTGACACTATCTTCTCCTGAAGACGAACATAGTACACTGTTTGAATTTGCTTGTGTTTAGTGACAGGCCATCTGCGGAGGATTGCCTGAGGCATGATTGGTTGCTATCAGTCAACAGCGGGGACTCTCCCATGCAGACACCAACACTGCAACTAGATACATCGAGACTGGTGGACTTCATTGAAAGGAGAAAAACACAGGTCAGCTGGACAAATGCTTGTTTGAAAAGATCCTTTGCACGGGTGGCCGGCTATGACAGGGGACAGTCACATTGTCACCGTGCGTCATACATGAGTAGGTACTTTGTGGATCTACTGTTACATCATTTAAATATGAAAACCTGCCCCTGTCATGGCCATAGGTGCAAAGGGTCTATTATACATATACTCCACCCCCCCCCCCCCCCCCCCCCCACCCAAAAGAAATGCAATTTTCCTAAAACATCAATTCTTGATGAGAACATACGTTTGTTAAATAACAAGGCACTGATCGACCAATCACTTTGGAATCGCTTTCAAGACTGTTCTGCTTCAGTGATTTTGTCCTAGTTCAAGTGGGCCTGTTATCAGAACACAGCAGTCAAATGTGACATTTCCTGTTTCTGGGATCTACTGTTTGTACCAATCAAGTCAAATCAGTCTGAAGAAGGCCCGGACAGTTTTCGAAATTTCACATTAAATTTTAATATTTCATGCTCCATATTAGTAAACAAAATTATACGAATGTGAAGTTGGTAAAAATGTTACAATTTCTTGCTGATACTTAGCACTGTGTGTTTGCCATACAATGTGTTATACATTAATATTGTTAATTTTGATTGGTAATTTGACATTTTTCTTGCTCATTTAAGAATGACATCATGCCAGTGATGCCAGTTGCAGGATACCACAAGATGAGTAAAACGTCTACAGTTTGAGGCAGTATATCTCGCCAACCAATCAGGCCATGCACACCTGTCATAAAGTACCAAGGTGTGCCCTGGTTGAGCCTGTGTCCACACACCCATCAATCAGGTCCCCCACCTGTCATAAAGTACCAAGGTGTGCCCTGGTTGAGCCTGTGTCCACACACCCATCAATCAGGCCCCCCACCTGTCATAAAGTACCAAGGTGTGCCCTGGTTGAGCCCGTGTACGCACACCCACCAATATAATCGCCGTGTGTTTTATCAGACATAAGACATTGGTGCATATGTCCTTTGGTAAGGCACTTTGCCATAAATTGCCTCTATCTACTCATGGGAGAGTAGAAAATTTGTTTGCTGTTCAGCCCGGGGGCATCTTACTGCTAGACAGGGCTATTTATTTCCCAAGGACCTGAGGTTAAGTATAGAAACAATTTAATTTACTTGTTTTGTAATTACCCTCTCAAACAAATTCTGAATGATTATATTTAAGCTTGTTATCAAGATGGTAATGGTAGTAATCATCCTGTGAAATTATTTCGTCTGAATTGCCCCCATTCATGAGAAAAATTACAAAACTATTTGAATCTCCAAAGATCGCCTGTATTATTTTTGGAGCCATTCATTATTTTATGCACAAAAACCGTACTTGGATTTTTCAGGATTTCTGAATTTGTTTACTGATCTCTACCTCTTTTGCTTTTTCCCTAGCAGTTACATAATAAAAATCGATAAGACTGTGCAAATTTCCATTTTAAAGTAATGTTTTTCCCAACTTAATGACTTTCTCTTTTGGCATCAAATGGAATAAAATTTGTCAAATTGAACCAAATCTGTCTTTGACAGACATTTAAAATTACTGTAAAATGTAGGTTTGTAAAATCCAAAGTTACCTCTTATTTTTTTTCTGTTAGAGGGTGGAGGGGCGGGGTGTTTTTTGTTTTGAGGACAATTCCACATGTTCAATTGATTAAGCTATATTGAAACAATTAATGCGCGTTACGATCTACATGTACTATCAAAATTAAAGATCATCATGTATTTCCAATGGAATGCACTTTTGGCAAACAAGTTGTCATATGGTTTTATTAATATTACGTAAGTACATGTATGTATTCATCTGGTTGCTGAATGACAATCCACAAAAGTAAGAATTTCAATCTGAAGGGTCGTTACTTGTTACTCGTTACTTATAGCCAACGGGGGTAGTATTTGTTGTGACTGCATTGCTATTATTTATTTATTTATATAAGCCTACTGAAAGTGACCCAATTTTGCAATAATTCATGTAAAACGTCATAATATCAAAGAATTGTACATTTGTACAATCAAGTATGCAATGTTTCAATTTCTATCAAGTTGGTGAAGTTCATCACAATTGTATATATATATATACCCGACTTAGTCTATATGTAGTGTTAATTTATATGAATGCTAACAATGTCTTAAAGGCAAGTCTCGTCAGCAATGCGCGCCAAAGGCATGGAGCTGCGTATTTCGTGGCACGAATTTAACCTCACGCGCTCATTGACGAGCCTCTGCCTTTAATAACCGAGAGTAAACAACAAATCCTTTGTCTTGTTTTTATTGTTAAATGGCCTCAGAGATACATTTTACTGTACAGCATATGATATAGCAGCACGCATGGCTGTGGTTATTAAGAATACATGCAAAAAATAGTATCTTTACTGATTATAGAGCTTCTGATGCTAGATATGTTTAAAATAATGTTTTTATAAATACATTGCGCTGATATCCTCTATTCTGAAATGCGCATCAAATAATTTTAGCAAACCAGCATTATTTCTACTAAGTATAGAATGTCACCCTGTACACATGTACTTCAGACAGTGTTTTAAAAAGTACCTTTCCTTCACCAAATGAATTGATGTGGTAATATTTCTTATTTTGTCTTTCGTTGGGATTTTATAAATCAGTGTTGTGGTCGAGTACTTTTTGTGTACTCGAATGAAATGTCTGATATAAGTTATGATTACACAGACAATGTCAAACTCGCTGTATATTAAGAACAGTACTACAATTATACTTGGTTTAATAATAATAATGATGAGATTTATATAGCGCACATATCCACCCTGCAGGGTGCTCAAGGCGCTGTTACCATTATTACCGCTGCCATCAGGGAATCACCAGAACCATTTCGCTTCAACTAGGTGGCTGCTGGTCATGCGCACAACACTATCAGCAGTTAGATTGTGGCATTCCCCTTAACAGCTTCCCCTATATCGCTTGGGTTTACGAGGCAACTGGGATTAAGTGCCTTGCCCAGGGACACAGACACGTTGGTCGAAGTGGGGTTCGAACCCCCAACCTCTGATTGGGAGTCCCGCTTCATACCCACTAGACCACACGCGCTCCGGTGTGAAGATAATCACTTTATTTTCATGTTTAAAAACACTTAAGGCCTTTGAAATACTGAAAGTCTCGAGTATTTTCAGCATTTCAAAGACCATATATAGAAGTAATTGTAAAAGCCAACTGGAGTGATTACCTTCAAACCAAGTATAACTGAAGTCCAGTTCTTAATGTGCAGCGAGTTTAACATTGTCTGTGTAATCATCATAACTTATATTAGACAACATTTCCTTTGAGTACTCGAAAAGTGCTCGACTACAACACTGTTATAATTACATGTACTCCCCTTTGGAATTGATGCATGCCTGTTTAAATTTCCAGTACTGCCGTTTTCTCCAATGAATTGTAATAAAACACCTGATGATGAGATGCAATCGTTATCGTTATAGATACTGGTATTGCAATACATCTAAGATACAATAGTATATATTATTTGCCTTAGGTGGGGGGAGGAGGGAAGATCTTTGATATTAACATCGCGTGAAGTCACTATATGGGTATTAACCTAAAGGAGCGTGACCAGATTTTTCCAAAAATAGATTGCTCTAACCTAGCAATCATATAAAATACTTTCCCAAAATACTTTATGGATATGTAACCGGATAAATTAGTTTACAAAACATCGGTGGTTTTTTTACGATATCCTTAAAAATATACGGATTCAGAACGCACAATTTCAGAATGGTAATGAGAAATATATCACACATGATATTGTATCAAAATCTCAAAACCCATGCGTAAAATGTGATCTGGTCACGCTCCTATCTAGGGCGTGTTTGTTTCATGACAGATCCGAATCCAGATCCCGATCTGTTTTACCGCGCAGAAACAAACGAAACCGCTCTCAACTCGGATCTCAAATCACGTGAATTGCAAATTTCTGTTCCAAATTTCTCCCACAACATTTGTCGTAAATAAACAAGCATTCTAAATTTGTTTGTATCGTGTGTTGCCTCTGAAAACCGAAACGACACGGTTTTACTCGCACAAATTTAATCTCCGCGATGTTTACGTCGCCAATTTGGATCTAGCGCTGAACCATCTCTCGAGAAGGATTCCACAGATCACAGATCTCGATCAGGATGTGCGCGAAGTGAACAAGTTTACCTTGGAATCTGCGCGGATTTGAATCTGGGCTGCGTTCCAAACACGCGAACGTTGCCAACGTTCGCCACTGGTTACAATGCTTTTGTGCACTCGTCTATAGAAAGCCGGGTACCGGTTGTTGGCGAACGATGAAAACGTTTGCAATGTTCGCGTGTTTGGAACGCAGCCCTGGATCCGTCCGAAACAAACACGCCCTTAAATAACCGATTCTGCGCACAGTAATTTCCAGTAATTAAAATGCACGTTGGCTTCAGTTAATCAACAGAGTCCCATTTTGTTCTGGACATGCTAAAACACTTGCCCCCATCAAAGCATTACGAATGTTTTGCGGCAGATGCCAAGGAGATGTCACTTTGCCTCTATCAGCTCCTGGTTACTGGATTCGTAATTAAGAAGCCCCAGTCATGATCTTGTTAACTTTATGGAGACGTCATTTAAAATAGCGTGGTCATCCCAAGTTGTTCCTTGGGATCATATTAGCTATATCAGTTGAATTCAGTAGATACAACTATGTCGGAAGCAGCACATGAAGAAAGGGGCGTGGCCATCTTTAAAGGGGCGTGGTAATTTTCGGGTATTTCGTCCCGGAAAGCGAATTTGGCACACATCCCACGTTGTTCCTTTGGGTCAAATTAGTTGAGAAATCCTCTCCTAAATGAAGTGCATACAAAACTGTCACAGGTCCTAGACTATCATCAAAGTCTTCTGTTTGAGTGAGCCTTGGGAGAAGCGCGTGTCGTCTAGTGGGTATGAAGCGGGGCTCACAATCGGCAGGTTGTGGGTTCAAGCCCCACTATGGCCAACGTGTTTGTGTCCCTGGGCAAGACACTCAATCCTGATTGCCTCGACCCATGCAATAATTAGGGAGCTATAAGGGCAGCACGCCCTAGACGAAGCGAGATGATTCGCAGCAATAATATTAGCAACAGCGCTTTCATCCTCCGGTATTTGTCACAGCCGGGAAGGAATATACACAAAACTGTTCTTTTACGTATATTTCAATTTGTACAATTATTTATTCAATAAATCGAAGGAAATTTAGGAAAACTAAAACTTGTCTGATGATGTCAGTTTGCGTTTAATCATATAGCATTCTAAAATTGGGACGTACGTTTGCTTCGACAACGCCGCCCGCATACGCGCAATTAACAATATTGCGCTATTCCATACTGCACAAAAAGTTCCGTTTTAGTCTTAGAGCAAATTACACCAAAATGTCTCCAACTATGGTCGTTTCTAACTATAATATTTCTTGCTCCAAAATAATTGTTTTATGTCAATTATCAACTATTCTTATTTCATTGCCACGTTCTAACTTAACTGTAGATTGAAACTAGAGCTTATGTGCTTCACGAATTTCGGATTCACGAGCTTCAATTCAATAGAGGGCGCATTCCATATGCTATTTGTGTCGCGCTGCGCTTTGGCCGTCGATCCAGTCTAAGCTCGCTGACAAGTGTCAGAATTTGTGCTTTTTTAGCGTCGGTTTGTTAATATTGCTATAGAATTAGAAGTGTATCCTTGGAGAAAAGTGTATCCTAAATTCGGCTAATGCCCTAGCTAAGATAATCTCAGCTCTTGCTCCATGCTTTATCCCAATGAAAAATGATAAAGCAAGAGCTGATATTATTTTTCTTAGCTAGGCCTATAAACATGATAAAGCGGGCCTCCCACTGTGCGATTTTTGCTACGAAATTCCTACGAATTGGTACGATTACCAGAGACTGTCCATAGACTCTACACACAATCGTACCCAATCGTAGCTAATCGTAGGAAATTCATGGCAAAAATCGCACAGTGGGAGACCCGCTTAAGACGATTCGGGATATTCGTAGCGTAAGTGAAAGCGGGGCATAAGCAGAAGGTCAGCTTCCCCACGTACGTTCGCACAATTTGCAGTTGCTAGGCAAGTGGAATTGCGTGGCACCATGGTACAGGCAGCTTTCCCTGGAATTTAACGTTGGTTCCTGCTTAAAATCCCAGCATATTTTCGTCAAATTTGATGTACATGGTTTTTACTTCTAGACCTTCCGTTCCTGTAAATGAAGACGTCAAGTATATATGGACATAAATTCGACGTCCATTAACTGATTAAGAGGTAAAATAGCTCAAAAAATTAAGTTAACTTCAACTATGTGCGAAAGTTCACCACAAAATAATTGTTTGACGTCAGATTTATATTTGAGATTTGTGTCTGAAATGGATTGCGTTCACTTTCCTGTGCCGTGTCGCAGTGGCGCGGCGGGGAATGGCCCAAGCAATTCCCGTCAAGTCGGGACCGAGTTGACCTGGGACCAAGTTGACCTGCACCAACAAAAAAACAACTTTGAGCAGGACAACTTGAGCCCAAGACAACCCGTACCCCTTTTATCATTTTGTTCTAACCATGCTAACATTAATAAAATGACTATGGTATTTTGACTTTCTAAACTGCACATCTGTTTGAATGGGACGAATACAGGGGCTAATTTTATGGCGCTATTTAGCACAAAATATTGCTTTGTACATGTAAAATGGGTTACCAGCCAAACTTGTATGTCAAATTGTGTTTTTAGAAACGGTAGCAAAATATTAGTAAATACACATCACATACGATTTTGGCTGGCAACCCATTTTTGCAATATAAAGCAAATCAATTCTGTGCTAAACAACATTTTGTGCTTAATGCCCTGTACGCCATGAAATTGGCCCCGGGCATCACCCATAGTTCAAAAGTAACACGTAAATTGCTAATTGAAATATTTATTCTTGGTTACTCAGCTCAAGATGGGTGATCCAGCTAATGTCATCCCCATTGTGGACTTCAGCGCTTACCGACTTTCCCTGGATAGGCCAGATAAAGCTAGTGATGAATTCGAGGACCTTGTCCACAGTATTTACCGGGCATTGACAACTACTGGGTTCTTCTATGTTGTCAATGCTGATTTCCCACAAGAAAAGGTTGGTTGGTTCATTTTTGTTGTGTAGCTCAGTAGAACCTTTGCACAGCAGACATCTTGGGGACAATCACTTTGTCAGTTTTTGTCATGCATGAGTAGGTGCATTTTTCACATCATTTAGAAAACCTGCCTCATAACGTGGCATCAAGATCAAGATCAAGATGCATTCTTTTGATTTCTGGGAGTGCAGGATTTGGCATTAACCAAGGTCAATGGACCTTATCGCAGATAGCCAAAAACAGGCACCGCGCAAAGGACTGTGGGTAAAAAAGTTGGTAACGTATTTACGTGTGCAAATGGCGATCGCGAACGAGTGAACCAAACGAACACAGCCTGTTTTTTTTCCCCTGACACAATACACGTACACGGTTTTCTTTTCTCCACGACTACAAATTGCATGGTCAATGCCATGTTTCGTGGATTTATCCGACTTTTACTTCATGCAAAGTTTTCTCCAGTCTTTCTTGAATTCTGCGATTTTTTTGAATTCGTCTTCGGACGAATATTGCACATTGCATGTTATGTTGATAAACATCAAAATTTAGGTGACAAAAATCCCCACCCTCGGGTGCAAAACATGCACGCCTTGCTATTTATGCACAGATATTTGTACTTCAATGGGTACCCTGGGGCACGAAAAACGTGACCAAACCCCCACCTGTGGGGAGGGGGAGGGGGAGGGGGAGGGGGAATCCAATTGATAGGTGCATCAGCAACAAACTTAAGTTGACCATGCGGGTGCCTCTCCATCAGGCAAATTGGCCTCAATGCTCTTTGGAATCCGCGTAGGCATGACCTGATGAGGTCAATTTCACAAAGCGCTACGATCCTTTGTACAGGGATGTGATTTGTTCCGGTTTTTCACGGAATAATCTTTGTCACAAACCAAAAAAAGTTCCGGGAAAAACCCGAACAATCACATCCCTGTTCGTAACTCGAGATGCATGTTACGGTGGTTTACTAATGCAGCGCAACTGGTGTTACGAAGGATCGTAGCTCTTCGTGAAATTGGCCCCTGCCCTAATTATTATTTTATTTTATTTTATTTAACTTCAGTTATCAAGGATAACCCTCCCATCTCAGTAGAGCTGAATTTAAAAGAGCCCCTTATTTTTATAACATCAAGTCCTTTGAGTGCCTCAGGATTAAAGGCACAGGCTCGTCAGCAATGCGCGCCCGCCAAATGTGTGCCACGCAATACGCAGCTCCATAGCAAAGGCATGGAGCTGCGTGTTTCGAGCACGAATTTGGCGGGCGCGCATTGCTGACGAGAAGGCACACACACATAAATATATTGCCAATGAAAAGTACATTTTTGTTTGGTGAAAGTTGGTAAAAGCCTAGTAAAAATGATGTTGGTTCTAAAAACAATGTTGCCAACTTTTTCCCACTCTTTTTCTATTCCAACTTGTATGAAATGAGCAGTGTTTAGGTGAAGTGGTAAAATTTAGTAAAACAAAAATATAATTTAGCCTTTCTCACCAGTGAAATTCACTTCTATTTGTGGAACACGCTATAAAAAAGGAAATTATCATTGATCAACTTTCAATTTGCCCTTTCACTTTCACTGTGCGTCCATCTTTGTCTTGTTCCCCATAGTACGTGTGTCGAGCACGATCAGTGCATCTGCGTGACCACGCGATAGCGCGTGTAATCCACTGTTGTTTAGAGAGAATCCCTGTCCACGCTGCGCGTTTTCTTTTTCCTGCAAGCCTCGATTAATATGTTTATTTCATTAGGGGAAAAGGGAAGATGGCTGCACCGTGATAAAGTTCTGTTCTCATTTCTGTGCAGGTTGATCAGATATGGAAAGTGTCTAAAAACTTGTTCAGTTTGCCTGTCGATGTCAAGAATAAACACGCTCGCAACCCTGATGAGAACCATGGCTATGTACGCATGGAACGAGAAAAGTAAGAAAGTTTAGAAATTTAAATTTCAAAAATGTATATGATGTTATACAATGATAATGTGATGAAACACAACTTTATAAGATTGGACCAATGTACACACTGTACATGGGTGTAATGGATACACAGCTGTGCTCATGATTGAAAGGTTGTTGGTTCGAGCACTCACTAGTGCCTATGTGTCCATGGGCAAGATCCTTGACCTCGAATTGCCTCATCAACCCAAGCAGAGATGCCAACATCTACGATTTAGTCGTAGTCTGTACTATTGTTTCAGCCAGTGATGATCAGTGTTGTGACATAATTCTAGAATGCATAGCTTCACATGTGGGATTTAAATAGGGATTGGGTCTCGAGTTATAAAATTTCGTGTCCAAAGCGGGTGCTCCGTGGCAAACTACGCTTTTTCAAATTGCGATGTTGGCATCTCTGCCTGAGCAATATTTGAGGAGCTATTGGGGGGAATGCCACAATCTAACTGCTGATAGGGTTGTGTACCTTGGCCAGGCAGCCACCTTGTTGAAGCAAAATGGTTCTGGTGACTCCCTGATGTCAGTGATAATAGGGACGTTTAGATGCACTTAAAAATGCGAACACGAACGCAAAATGCTTTGAGCACTTGGTAGTTACTTTCAAGAATTTTTTGAAGAGACGAAAACAATTTCACAAATGTGACCTTCGTGGCAAGATAACTCTTTTGTCATGACCAATATTCGAACCTGATTTCTGAGACCTAAAGCCATTTTGTGTTCATATTTGCGTTTTATGTACATATAAACCTTCCTAATAGTAATAATGGCAAAAGCGCCAGGAGTATCCTGCAGAACAGTATATGCGCTATACAAGAATCCACTATTATTATTATTATTATTTTTAATTAGATGTCCTTTCTTCCTTTTGCAGTCTCAATCCTGAACGTCCCCATGGTGACCTCAAGGAGCTTTTTAACTATCATCCAATGACAGCAAATGATGTAAGTCTTCAAGCTTTATATAGATTATACTTTTTTGAGGTAGTTAATCATTTACTTTTCGTGCAGGGTTCTCCACTATCTGTTTCCTCCGGGTTTGCTGCCCGGACAAAATCATCAGTCATTACTGTTGGCACTCGACATAAATCATTAATTTTCTCCCTCTAAAAACATTTCAGAAGTGCAGCCGAGTCATTCCAAAATTAGGTGCAAAGTAAACCTGATTCGCTGGCCACTGGTGTCATTATCATTCATTTACCATGCATATCTTATATCTATCACATTAACGACCCACTCCACGGCTGATAACGGCCGTGACAGTTGCGTGCATCTGTTTTGAACAGTGCCCTTACATGTATGTAGTCAAAATACCAATATGCCAGTCATTGCATGTTGCCTTGTTCCACAGCGTTGGCCTACAGAGTCAGAATGTCCCAATTTCAAGTCTGTCCTGATGGACTTCTGGGAACCTTGTCTCAAGTTACATCATAGAATCCTCGAGGTCATGGGTCATGGTCTTCAACTTAAGGTATATGTTCAGGTTAATTACATTTTATTACATTTTAATTCATAATGATTATTTAGCAATAGACCTTTTGTATCAATGGCCATGTTGGGGGAATGTTTGTCTTAAAGGTAGAACACATGATTGGTAAATTGTTAATAGGGGCGTTATTTCCACTCGTGATTAAAAGCCCCTGTTGATAAAACTGCCCAATAGGAGCAGTACAACTTCTTAAAACTCGAATAATCCATGCATTGTTTTTGTGTTGAGTTGAATGAAAAAAAAGTCTTTTGCTAAAGACGTTTTAGAAAACCACCTTCAGTTGTTAAAATACCATTTTGGACTAAAATAAAATCATGTGGTGTTTGACAACCTCTCCCCCCCCCCCCCAGAAATACTACTTTTTAGTATCAATTTTGTTTTTGTAAGTACCGTGAAATGCCAGCATTTTACTATTCAAGTGAAGTCTACGCAGCCCTGGAACCACCCCTCCCCCCTCTGATTGGGAGTCCCGCTTCATACCCACTAGACCACACGCGCTCCGACAATGCTCTCCGACATGCTCTCTTTGTGTTCACAATCTTGCAAAGATGTATGTGACTTGTTCAAAGTGATGAAACGTACAGCACAAGATGCATGGTTCATTCAATGGACCCCTCCCCCTCCCCCACCTCCCACCACCATCCCCAGTCAATGGCAGATAAATGAGGAGTCCCAAGCTCTCGTATTAGTGTATACGAAGTGTTCCTACTCCCTCCCTCTCCGATCCCCCACATCGGACTAATCAAAAAGAAAACATAACATGTAATGCATAGTTCCGAGTTTGCCTAGTTAGCCCTGCCCCCTTGGATATTGTTGCTATGGCTCACACGCTATAGTCAAAATGGCGACACACTCCACAAAGCAATGGGACTTTCAACGGATTCATTGGAGAAAACTCAAAGGTATTCATAGACTTGAGATCAAGTCTCCAGACATATAATCCCCACACGCAACAGTCGTTGTTATGAATAGTACCTGTCTAGAGACTTGAGAAACCTGTATTCGCGCCAATATTAATGCATTCATGGCGCGTAATATATAATCACGCAGTTGCCATAGAACAAGTCAGAGGAGTAACATGAATATTAATGTCGTCGTGCGTTTCGACCAATCAGCTCTCTACGTCCAATTCTGGTAGCAAACTCCATAGACCGTGTACAAAACGGAAACAGGTTTCTCAAGTCTGTAACTAGAGGTCTATTAGACTTGTTCCCAGTCCATTCGCGACTACGCTGCTGCGGTTTACGAAACAACCGGTCTAGTTACAGACTTGACATCAAGTCTAAGGTATTCATGTTTCAGGGTCGACAGTTATCTTAGAACACACCGAGTAAAGGGCCAGTAATACAGGGATGTCATATCATGACATACGTGCTTGAACAACGAAACGACAGGCCTTGAAACCAAAAATTCACCCGGATCATGGCATACAACACTGTACAAATTGTATGGGGCAGAACATTGCGTGATGTTGTTGTGAGAGAGTGCACTTTGACCTATGTGGGTGATGTCTGCTAGCTCTGTTGTGATTGGTCGGCAGGTTCGGTTGATTGACAGGTCGGAACTATGCATTGGCGGTTCTTCCGCTGTTGGATATTGCGAATAAATAAATAAATAATGTTGTCAATAATTTTGATTATTTTGCCCATTATTTTAGGATCCTTTGCTTTTTGTCAAGCATCATGTCAAGTCATATGAGAACAGCGGAACCACTCTCCGCACGCTGTACTACCCTGCCCTAACGGGCGTGACTCCGAAGGAAAACCAAGTTCGTTGTGGGGAACACTCTGATTATGGCGGTATCACACTTTTATTTCAAGAACGTCCAGGATTGGAGGTTAGTTTCCAAAACTTGCTGTAAGCAATCTTATTTAGTGCATTATTTAAGGAGTGTGTCCTTTTCCCATTTCCCATGGATGTTGATGTTTTGACACCATATCATTTGTCAAATTTTTCTGATGACCATTCTGAAATATCGTGCTCTTAATCCTGGAATTTTCGGGCGTCGCGGCTTATACCCCGGGCGGCTTATATTCCGAAAATTACGGTAGTTTTCAAGAGTATCGTTAAAAAATTTCGTCAAGAATATCGTTGCCGTTTCCTTCAAATCCCCAAGGTGCGCACTCGCAAAGGTGACTACATTCAAGCTCAGAGAGTTGAGGGCGGTATTCTTGTCAATGTTGGTGACTTGATGCAGAGATGGACGGCGGACAAGTACTTGGCGGTGGTAAGTACACTCTTCTACAGAATTTCAACATTTTTGCAAAGGTAATTTTTCTGGTTAATAATAATAATAGGCAGTTTTTTTATAGCGCATTTCAGATATGACGGATCCATCAATGCGCTTTCTGCATTATTAACCCTGGTCATTGGGCTCAGTAATATCATTCTTTAATCCTTCTCAGCTCCCTGGGGAGTATACAGCCCCGGCTGCCATAGGCGCTCAATGGGAGATGAGTGATGCTCGAGGCTACTGGCTCGGTGAAATAAAGATGGCAGATGTGTTTGCCATGCCTACATGCAGATGTATGCTTGAGACCATCTGCAGTGTGCTATAAGTATTCTCTAGTTCACCAGTTGATGAAGGGGGCCGTGAGGTTGTTGGATTGAGGAACTGGCTGCACCTAAATATAAAGATCATGTTTGACATAGTTCACAGATCATCAGCTTATTCTGCAATGAGCATAGCTCTTGTAGGTTACTTGGAACTGTCCAAGTGAGATCATAAATAAGTATGCATGATTGAGGAATGTCCGGTTGGGTATGCTGATTTCCATACTAGAGGCTCCACCCAATCGTCCAATTGGCCGTGATACATGGTTTTGTTTTCAGCTCGCCTTCATCCTCTTGCTGTCAGTGGTCATTTTGGCACAATTTCAATCATTATTATTATTACCACAACTATTTTAAACTGATATGGCTATTTTTGTATTTCCTCTTCAGAAGCATCGTGTGCTTCTTGCCACCTCACCCGAGGAAGCCGCAGAGCCCCGTCAGTCTGTCGCTTTCTTTGGACATCCTGACTATGACGCAATGATTGAATGCACTGATGGAAGCAACAAGTACCCACCGATCAACAGCCTGGATTACATCAACATGAGATTTGGACTGACATACTAACACAATCAGCCACTCATTAGCATAATGCCTTCATCTGACATCCTGATGGTGATGGCGTGGTTGAATGATTTAATGTAATGATGGAAGCAACCACTGAAGGAAGTACCCACCGATCAACAGCTTTTTATTTTATTTCGCAAGTCATGATTACCAGTTTAAAATGTTACATCTTCAATATGTTCACTGTGAATAATGTTCAACCTGATCGTAATAACCATTTGAAGATAACGGTGGCTTTTATTGATTGAGACATACGTGTATTTTTAGAAGAGGTCAGACAGTCTAATTGGTTTCCAAAATGTAGATGTGTGAATGCGTAATGCATACCCTTACATGCGACAAGAAGTCTGATTATTGCCTTGTTTTTACAGTAATTAAAATCTAATTAGCTTGAACACTTTTAAAATAGCCATATACTGCTTTTTCTCTAACATTTCTTTGCTGGTGCTTTCATGATTTTTATATTTTATATGTTTAATTACTTTGCTAAATTGTTATTCTAATTGGTTTTATAGGCAGAAAACTGTTTCTTTATCATGCTGTTCCCAAATGATTTACATGTTTTCGCAAGGTTTCTCCCAATTTAATGCTGCAGTAGCTTTAGTATACATAACCACAGCCACAACCCTGCAGACAGTACATGCGGAGCTTCACAATGGCACTAAAATTAACTACGGAAACCTTGTAAAGTTGCTTAGCTATTAGGTACAGTTACGTGTCTTCACAAATGGCTAAAACTATAGGTGTAATGAACATTAGCTTGGTGAAACAGCATGTTCCACTAATGGTTTCTTTGCTGTTCAAAAAGCTTGTGGTACGTTTTAAAGCAAGAATTTCATCACCGAGTATATGGAGTTGTATTTTAGTGTTTGCAGGGGGCACTTCCACTGGAAAATCAAAACATCTGTGGGGGCATCACAAAAGGACAGCAAGGCCAATAACAGGTCATGGCCAACTATCTTTGTCGTTACATATTTCTAACTAAATGGATAGCTTATCTACATGCTGATGATTATACATGTTTGTTTTTGATTGTCTGAAGCCATTTATAAAAATTATGTAATACTCAGTGTTTTGACGTTGTATGCGTAGTTAATGTAATTGCGGGAAAGTTTTATTTTTTTATGAAAATATTTCATTTCGAAATGTTGTGGTTTTATTTTCTTGTCGCAAATTAGGCATGTTATGTGTGTTTTCTATCCATTTATTATTATTTTTATGAAGTAGGTAGCAATAAATTGGGCATATATTTCATGCATAATAAAGTACATCTCATTGCATAGCTTATTTTAAATTATCTTCAAGCAAACCTGAATCCGTGGTTCTGATTGGTGGATCCATGGCAACCAACAGTGCGGTAATGTTACATATATACCTCTTCAGATTGTCATATTGCACTCTGCGTAATGTGCCATGGTATTCCAAGATAACCGTGTCCCTACTCTGCAGGTGGATTGCAGACTAAAGACGGTTATATTGCAATCCACCCCTGTCCTGTTCGCAACAGTTTTGTCGTAATTTGCCAAATTATATATGTATATAAATGCAGCTTTCGATGTGCATGTGACAAAGACCAATCGAAATGCACAGGAAAGCACCATTAAAAATAAAATGTGACGTCATTATGCTTCAGGTCTATTTAATCAGTTGTTCTTGGACCCACGCCAACGAAAACATCCTTTGGCTCGAGCATGGTCATCTTTCCAAATGTCAGTGGAATCTGTAAATGAAACAAATTATAAAATGCATAAAATGCGAAACTTTCATGTCATCAGGCTTGAACTGGGTTTTTCCTTCAATTTCAGGGTTTTCCATGCTCTTTATCTGAACCACAAAAGAAACGTCGCTGGATAATGATAGCTTCATTTTGAAAATATAGCATACAATTCAGCTGGGCATTTGGGTGAACTTTCGGTGTAATGGTACAACATTATCAAATTAAGCACGCTCAAAATGACAAAGAAACATTTGAAAAGGCAATGTTTCTTTTACAGTTAAGTATATTACGACCGGTCCTCGATCGCACGTTTATGTTCTTTCTCAAGGATGTAGAGTACATATGTACATGTACATTAACAAGGGAAATACAAATAATTGTCCTCAATTGTAATGGTAAAACATGTCTGTGTATACCTACCGGCGTTTGAGGACAAGCTTTGAAGCGGTATTTGTGGAGAACTCTTGTGAGGAATATTTTCCCGATAAGCAGGGTGAATTTGAGTGCGATGCAGTTTCGTGGACCAACACCAAACACAATGAACCCGATGGGGTTGATTTTATCCTTATTTTCAGGGCTGAACCTGGGTTAATAACAAAAACAAAATACACAATCTTGCAGCGTGGTAAGCAGAATAGACCGTATCGAGTAGCCGCCATCTTGTAGGGCAGTTTCTTTGTTCCTTGAGGACATACTTGGTTGCACATTTTGTACTTACATTGTCATATGCAGCACGATATGTGGCAAACGGCCCTGCCCCCTACCATTGTTCCCCTATTGTGTCTCAAACATCCAAGGAATTTCCAAGGAATTCCTTTCAGTTTTTAGGGGGAGGGGGTGCGTTAGCAAAAGGGAAGTGTTTTGAGGTATAGGGGCGTTAGCTAGGGGGAGAGTCCCTCTGCCACATATCGTGCTGGGTATATACATTGTTGATAAATGTCAATACATGTATAAAAAGTTGCCCCACAAGATGGTGTTCGATATGGTCTATACATGTACACTGGAGAAAAAAATCTGTATTTTTACGCTTGTTAACGGAATTCGCTTGGTTTATTTCGATAAATTTTGCAAGTAGTGTCGGAGAATCTGTATTTGTATAATGAAAACTTCTGGAAATTTTACTGCCAGAACCCCTTTTAAGTTTTTATATATTTTTTCTTTCAAAATTCTATGTAGGCCTATGTATACATGTACATGTATTTTACAGTGTAAAAAGTGTTTTACCTCTCGGGGTCAAATTTTTCAGGATCTGGCCAGACTTCTTCATCGTGATGGATGGGATAAAACGGAATGTGAAGATGCATTCTATTCTTGAAAGTGTAGTTGCCATACGTCACAGTTTCGTTGCAAATACGGTCAGTTCTGTTGGAAAATTGAAACAGAGTATAGCAAGCAGTCATGTGGATTTGGCAAAGGTTAACACACAATAGGCCTTTTGCATGGTCGGCCACGAGAGGGTGCATTCACATTCTTATGCACGATTAGGCACTTTGTGGATCTATTGTAAAATCATTTAAATATGGAAACCTTCCCTCGTAATGGCCACCGGTGCAAAGGATCCAATGTGGTGGTGAACTTACGATATTTCAGGTGGAAGAAAGCGCAGAGACTCCATAAGCACCATTTCAGTGTACGTCAGTTTGGCCATGGCGTCGTAAGTAATATCTCCAGGATTGGGTGCAATCTCGTCCATTTCGGCAATGAGTTTGTCCTGTATTTCAGGATGCAGTGCGAGCAAGTAAGCTGTGCAGACCAGAAATGTGGAAGTTGCTTCATTGCCGCCGGCAAGTAAGAGGACATTCTGTATGTGTGGGGGAAGACACAAAGAAAAATAAGCCGGCCTCCGACTGTGCAATTTGTGTACGGAGTACCATGGCCGAGCGGTTTGGTGCGTTGAACCCAAAAGCGTACCCTTGGGCAGGGCACTTTACCATAAGTTGCCTCTCTCCACCCAAGAGTAAATACATGACTAAAGCATGAAACTTTCAGAGCAAGGTGTACATGCATGCCTTGAGGATAAATTTTAGACGTGAAGGCAATTTGGATCTGACCTCAGTTTGCCCGGAGGTCATTGACTTTTTACCTAGTTAGCATATTTTAGCTTTATTTTGACCCGTTACAGGAACATGGCGCCTCCAAAACTTGGGCTAAATATTGCTAAATGATGAATAGAGTTGGTGGAAAATCTAAGCTGTTCAAAACATATCAACTTGCATGCAAATATAATGTCAATGAATTCACATTATGTATTATACGTGTCACTGAAATTGACAAATGTGGGTTATCCTAGTAAAATCTAGAAATTACAAACTATGCTGTTTTATTTTTTATTTAAATATTATGTTCTACATGTATAATAGCAGGTCAAAGATATATGCAAATTTTTGCAGATCATACTTTGGGGTTTATCTTTTGTTTTTATGGCATATGTTATTATAGATATATGAATACATGCATATGAGCTAATGTTGGCCGTGATCCAGTAATAGAGAAGTCTAAAATGGAAACTCAATGGTATTTATCTTGTAGGATCTTAAATATATACGTCATTGACCCGAGTATTGACCCGGCTGTATTTATCTCAACTCGGAAGATTATAACTTAGTCAACCAACCGTAGGCATATATGTAGTTAGAGGACATGGAAAAAGTGCATGTCTTCAAACAAAAAGCTTTCTCAAATGGGGCAAATCTTAAAGGGCCCCTGAAATGCTCAATAACTTTATGCACAGTTTTTGCTACATATGAAGGATTACTTGTGTAGAAAGACAATACTACTGTTCATTTTGATGCCCATTGAATAAAAAGTGTAATTTTTCAACTTTGAAAATTTCTTCACATAAACTCACAGACAGAGGGCGCTGTTTGGGGCATGTCAATTTAGGAACACACAGCAGAAAAGCAAAGAAAAAACAAGAGTTCAAACTGGAATTGTGGAAAAATGCTGCAGTTTCCAGCCTTAGTTTTTTTTCATGGTTTGCAACAGGCAACATGTAAAACAAACCTAAACCCTCATGGGTTACAAAAGTTTCAGCAAGTTAGAGAAAATTGTGGAAACTTTTGTGCACAGTTGAATGAGATTTTCCTGTGTTTTCCTAAAGTGACATCACCACTTTGTCATGCATATGTACATTTTAATTAGCATAAAAATCAAGAACCTTGATTTTAACCCCTAAACAACTTTCAAGTAGGGTTTTTATGATTGTAAATTAATGGACTAGTTCCATAGCACAGATTTCATTGATAAAAACACCATTTCAGGGGCCCTAGGCTCGTCAGCAATGCGCGCGCGCCAAATTCGTGCCACGAAATACGCAGGTCCGTGCCTTTGCTATGTCTTTAAACAAACAATTGACAGACACGCAGTACGCTTTGCTAGAGCGACCTGCACCACTGTCACAGTGCGTGAAAAAGGCAACTTTCGACCAATGAGAAGCCAAGAGAGGACAATGTATATCTGTCTAGTCTGGCGCAAACGTTGTACTGAGTGCTGTGGTGTAAAAATCGCCACTTTTGTGTGCTGTCTTTCATTGATGCTGCATCAAAAATATCCCACTATACCCAGCCACTCCCACCTTTGATAATACACATGTAGTGTATGTCAATATTTGAATGTTGTGTTTGGATTAAATTTGATAATCATTGCTAATGTGTGGCAGAAATTTGCATAGAAGCGACGTACAGTTTCAAAAGATGTTAACCAAGATCTGTATGAAACCCGATTTAAGTAATTGAGGCCATACTCAGTGTTAATTTTAATGTTTTGGCAACACACAGTACGAACCTGATAGGGGCATGGGTCTGTGTACACAGGAGTTTATGGGGTACTTGCATTCCTACTGTATGTGCCAGCGGTGAACAGGCGACAAGCATACCAAGGACTGTCGGCAAGCATGCCAAGACTGTAGTATACAGCACACCATTGTACTTTTAGGGCAAATGTACCCTTAATATTGTGGCAAGTATGCCAAGGGCTTTGTGCCAAGCATGCCAATACTGTTTGAGGCGAACGTGCTTTCTTTTGTGGCAACTATATGCCGGGCTTGTCAAGTTCTTCTGGGACAAGCGTACTCTCTCTTTTGTGACTAATATGCCATTAAAGTAATCTGGGGCAAGTGTGCCAAGGGCTTTATTTTAGTAAGTGTGCTATTTACTCGTGGGGCAAGCGTGCCCTCTTTTGTGGCAAGCGTGCCAAGTAATCTTTAGGCAAGCCACTACAGTATACCACTTTTAGGGCTTTGTTTATGGCAAGCGTGCCAAATACTTTTGAAGCAAGCATGCACACTCTTTTGTTATTCAGTTTCCCTTAGGTCGCTTTGTATATGATTTTGCATAAACTTGCATATATTTTTGACATTACATTATAGAATGCATTTATATTTAAATACACAATAAAATAACAGTTTATTTTTACCTTCTTGAATTTGGTATCAATTTCAGTGATGTAAAATGTGTATAATACATAGGCATATAGAGAGCCTAATGTGAATTCATTTACATGTATTTACATATTTTTGCATATATTTTGCACGCAATCGGCAATTTGCATTCTACATAACCGATTCAATATTTAACCGCATGAATATGGTCTATGGACAGCGGTCCAATCAGGCAAATGGGGGAAATCGGTTAACAAAAATTTCAGGTAAGTACTTACCACGGCCAGAAACTCTTTGTATGACATCTTCTTGGGTTGATTGGCGGAATCTTTAACAACATCGACCTGTTTCTTAAGTTGACCAGGGAATTCCGTACTCCTCGCGTACATCTCTAACATGGTAAGGTACTGTGGTGAACAAAATCCAACATTTTGCATTTCTCCTTTATGCACCTATCAATTATGTATAACGCACCCTCGGACCCCCGAGAAAGGTGCGTCATGTTGCGGAATATGCAGTGCATATGTTGATTTAAAGTTGTACTGTCCGATTTCAGGCTAGTTGGAGCGTCAACATTTATTTTAAGTTTTTTATATTTTTTGTTACAGAGAAACGTAAGCTTTCTAAATTCGCCTGCTTGTGTGAATTATTATTTTTTAATCCTTTCACCCAAACACGGACAGTAAACTTTAATCTCAAAAATTAACCTACCAATTCTAACACCTTAAAGGCAGTACACAATGATTGGTATCTCAAAGAATCAGAAATGTTCACAGATTTACACATAACTTACACGATATAAACATGATGACGGCAGAAAACCTTCCCTTAAATGGTTTTGTCTGAAGTGCTACAGTCTTTGAGAAATGAGCAAACCAACTATTTTTCGTCTTGCTTCAAAACCATTTCGCCCTGAACCACTTTGCCCAAGTGCCATTTCGCCCCCAAACCACTTCGCCCCCAAACCACTTCGTCCAAACACTACTTCGCCCAAAAGTCACTTTACCCAAAAACAACTTCGTGCATATAGTCCATGGTTCAGGGCGAAATGACTGCACACCCTTTTTTGACTATTTTCTCAGAAGTTAGACCACACGGAGCTGGTTTTTGCTCAGGTTGGTTTTTATCATGAATATTTTCAATCACACAAGGGGATAAAACAATTGTAACAGTTTACCAATCATGTATACTATCTTTAATGATGTACATGCCTGATTTGGAGTAGGCTATGATGCACTGAAAATAACATAATTAACTTGGGCGGAAAGTCTTTGTAAATCTGTAATTTCCAGTGCTTCGTTACTCCAAAATCTCTTTCTCTAAAGGCGACTCGCGTGAAATGTTTATTTTATTTTTTTAAATTTGATTTTTTAAGCAAAGCGGTTTTACCGTGGAGCCACTCTCGTCCACACGGCTCTGAATCAGTCCTTCTCCTGCGATAGCATGTTGAATTGATTTTGTGAAGTAATTAATAGCTTCAGTGGAGAAGATGTTTGCACCAAGAAGTTTGAATATCGGAGCCAGGGATGGAAACAGAACTATCAGGAATAAAAGGGACAAAAAGTCACGTAAAGTCGTGATCGGCAGGCGTTTCTATAATCTAATCAGGTATTATAATTCATCTTCGGGTGCCATTTGTTATCTGAAACATACATTACCGTTAGTAGAATTCAAACATTCATCGCACTAAAGCGGGCCTCCCACTGTGCGATTTTTGCCAAGAATTTCCAACGATTAGGTACGATTACCGGAGACTGTCTGTAGACTCTATACACAAATCGTACCAAATCGTAGCTAATCGTTGGAAATTTGTGGCAAAAATCGCTACACACAATCGTACTTAATCGTAGCTAATCGTACTTAATCGTATAGGTAATTGTAGGAAATTCGTGGCAAAAATCGCACAGTAGGAGGCCCGCTTTACGTGGGGGAAAACTCCAGTGAAGGAGTCTGTGACTTTCTCGTTGGTATATTTTTTTGTGGAGGACTTGTCCAAAGAATTAATTGGTGAAAGTGCAGCGGCGTCGCCAAGGTGAGGGGCGCCCGGGAGAGCATCCCGTCCCCTTGCGTTCCCTTCCCCTTGCGTTCCCTTCCCCAAATGAGTCTGATGGTTAGGTTTGCACATCTGTGTGTGTAAACTGCTTTGTGTGACCCCTTCCAACATGTTGTGTCACCCCTTGCCCCTCCCCATCTCCATTTTGAAAAGTCTGGCGACGACAATATAGTCCACACTTACTTGGTATGACCGTCATTATTGTTGGATTGAATGGATGCTCACAATGCTTGACAAACGGATGATCAAGATCTTTCTGACATTGGATGTCAAGACCAAGAATCACGGCTGCAATAATCTGAACGAAGAATCCTAAAAACGTCCTGTGTGCACAAAAGATTTGTTATGGGTAAATACATTTGTAACTTCGGTGACATATCAAAAATATCCTGCTACATGTATGTATTAAAGGTAATTATTCTCGATGGAAATCCAAGCTGCATCATTTGCAATAAAATGTATTAAAAGATATACTTCCTGATAGGCCCGAGATTGGGGGATTGCGGACTATACAAAAAGTTTTAAAGTTTATGCAAGGTTTGAAAACAGTCCCAAAGTGTGTCGTTTGGTCTACAAAGCGACAACAATTCGCTTTGGGGTTACGGGGACTAATTAAACCTTGTGCGCAAAGGCTCTTGAGATTGGATGAAACACATTGTCGGTGAAGTGTGCGTAAACCTGTGAGGTGGAGGCCAAATTGGTAACTTTTCATGAAAACCAAAAAGACTTCAGTCTCAGACTTTGTATGTTAGTTATAGGATCACTTTTTCAGCGGTACGCGCAGTGCAACCAGCGCCATGCCATTCGGGCCAGGGGAGAATCGCATTACACGCGCCGCTCCGTATCCGTGTATACTTCTACTAAGTTTTCCATCGGATGATTGCATTTCACGTGTCGCTGCTCACCGTGTATACCGTGTATACTGAAGGTTATGTTCCATAGATGTCCTTTCTTCTCCACCTTTACTTACTTTTTGCAGTAGATTGGTTGGTTCGTGTCTTGAGCTTTCTGTAGATTGTCTAGGAGAGGGTCACAGCAGTCATTCATTGCCGGCACCATCTGCGTCAGGTTGGCAATGCCAAGCGAAAAAAAACCGTTGTGGAATCATTGTTTTAGGAGGTCTGGTGTTGAACACAAATTGTGTTTACTCGGTGTCATTGAGAGTTTTCTCCCGCTAATTAAAATACATAGATTTACGTTCCTGCGGGCAGCAAAGCACGTATACACTAGGTGATACACCATTAAAGGAAGGGACAACACTTGTTTAAAGTTATCGACGAATTTAATTTAAAAATATTACCGATGTATTGCCCGGTGCATAATCCTTTATGAGAATCAGATAATATTGTTTTCAACGTTGGCAACACAATTATTTAGATGATAATCTTTGCATCTAGCGCCATATTTGAAATGGAAAGGGATCGATGATGACGTCAAGCATGCAAGATTGATTGACGAAGCGTATAGAGTTAGGCGACTCTTTACAAGTTCCCCTTCCTTTAAGCCATACGCAATGCATAGTTCCGAGTTTGCCCAGTTAACTCCGTCCCCTTGGATACTGTTGCTATGCCTCACACACTATCCCTCAAAATGTCCACACACACTGCACAAACCAATGGGACTTTCAACAGAAAACACAGATTCATTGGAGAAAACTCAAAGGTATTCATGTTTCAGGGTCAACAGTTAACTTAGAACACACTGAGTAAAGGGCCAGTAATACAGGGATGTCATATCATCATGAAATACATGCTTTCTTACCTTTGAACAGCGAATCGTCCGGCCTTGAAACCAAAAATTTACCCGGATCACCGCATACAACACTGTACAAACTGTATGTTGTTGTTTGTTGTGAGGCAATGCAATTTGACCTATGTGGGCGATGTCTGCTAGCTCTGTTGTGATTGGTCGGTGGGTTCGGCTTGATTGACAAAATTTCTTGTTTATTATTTTGGATAGTATTTTGTGGAGGTATTTTATATCATACATGTAGGTTAAAATGAAGTCCATTTTTCTGAACACCACCTTTAATAAGTGCGTGTATCTAGTTATATTAATTTGCTCTTCATATTAATAATACATTATAAAGCAATGTTTTTGTGTTCTTTCTCACTTTTCTGGTGGGAGTATACAGTACCTGTCTGAGTTTACTTGCTGTGAAGGCTGGTGAAATGATAGCTCTAATATCCCTCCATCTCTGACCCTTCATGTATAACATGGTGCTATCAAGAGGAAACCCAATGGCTGGAGGTTCCTGGTAAAACAAAGTTTGGGTAAGAATTGAGAAGTTGATCAGACTTTGTTTTCTTTAAAATGACTCATAGCAGGTAAGCGCAGGTTTGATGGAAAAACCAAAAGGTTTGCGTGAGAAAAATTTGAGATATTGTGAGGAAACACTTAGAAATTGTTTTCAGTGTGTCTCATATTTTGCGCACAGTGTCTATATATGAGATAACATTATTGATTATGATTTATGAAAATGGAAATAGCCAATATATTCATTGAAATCGACAGGAACATTAAAAACTTGTCACGGCATACTTTAAATTATAGGAAAAAATTTCGACTTTAAGGTCTGAGAGGAGCCCACACGATGTTATGACATTGTTGCGTTATGCCGGCCGTACACCTTGCGTTCAGACTCCGTTCTGATTGCACAGACACGCCAAATTTCGAGCATGCTCGAAATTCTGCGATTGCGTTGCGACGGACACGTACACAAAATCGTTACCACGTCGCCATCGGAACGCATCGCAAAACCCGTACACCTTGTGATGCGACTGCACAACATACGCTATTGTGAACGGATCACGGACGAAACGCAAGGTGTACGGCCAGCTTTATGTGTGCTCACCTCCGATCTTATAAGAAATGCATCTATCATTAAATTCATGACTTACGTAGTGTTCGGGGAATTTGTGGAATTCTGTCACAAGTATTTTTTTCAACAGCTTTACATCAGACACATAGAGAATTGGATATTGGAATCTGTATATCCTGCAGGAGGTAAAAATGAAACATCATTAACAGAATAAATAAGTATTAGGGCCTACATGCATAGGTTTTCTCGCTCAGTTTTAACTAAAGTGCCACGTAAGTTTCAGATGCATTTGTTTGAGCGCAAATTTGAATGCAATTTGGGATCATCCTTCAATTATTCAAAGAGAGCATTCAATTTTGGGAAAATTCCGCACGCAAAGTTAAAATACGCGCAGTGACGCAAATTCTAAGCTGGATGTTTTAGCAAACAAATGTGAATGTCTTTAAACGAAATTGAATATTAACGTGAAAATAAATAAGAACCAGAGAAATCGCGTCCTTATCAAAATCACTTGAACACGTACTTCCACAAACGAATTCGAATGCATTTTCTGATGAATTTTAGCAAGAAATCCTATATATAAATAAACGAAATGTCGTATGCACTTTTGTACAATTTGCTCTTGGCAAGAAGCCGCCATATTGGCGTTGGCCTTTACGCGTAATGTATGACGTTTGCATGCAGAGCATGGCGGGACACGAAAATAGACACTTACTGAAGAATGACCCATTATCACTATAATGAGATCTATAAGATATAATTTTAGAAGCTGTCGAATTGATCTTGTGCTACGTCCATTGTATGGATGCCGCCAGGATTTATTTCAATGTGAGCATGACGGAAATTAAGTAAATCTTACCCGACCACTTTACCATACTTTTTGACACATTCCTCTGCATACAGATTTGGACCTTTCTGGATAAAACGGCAAAATTATTAGGGTTTTAGAATTTAATACCCAAAGGTATATGGTGTCGAACTTTGATCTGGTATATGCAAATATTTGCAACTTTTTGAAAACAAAAAGTTGACCAAGTTCGTTGTGCACGGTTAGTGATCACGACTACATTTAGATAAACCCCAAAATCTTTACATTTCGCTCGTTGTCAATATTGACAACAAAACTATACAATGAAAAGATTTATGTAAATGCCACAAGTATGCACACATACCGCGCGATGACGCAAAAATCGTCGTATTGCCTGTAACCGTGTGTGACCGAAACCTCACTGTTTGGAGGAATGCGTAATGCTTGTATTTTTAAAGGTCGTCTATATATCATAAAAACAACAACAACAACATCAACAACTTTCCGCAATAAAGTTTTAATGCAGGTGGGAGGGCGGAACAAAACTGCAAATTTTTAACCACGTATAAAAAAATATTGACAAAAACTGTTGACAAGTATACGTATATTATGTATTAGACAGTTTCGGCATCTCAGTTTAATGGTACGTGTTCGCAGACGTATCCGTGTGACATAACACTAATTTGGTGTAAACAAGTCGAGGTTAATTTTATACGTACCGTTCCCGTGTCTAACGGCTCCCATACGTTGTCCTACGTGTGGCTGATCCGCATCACGTACGAGGAGACCGCATAAAGTGATGACGTCAAAGCTGAAAATGGTACGGATACGTATACGCGCGCGGATTTTGAGCTTGCCGAAACTGTCTATTAGAACACGTGCAAATACGCCATTGCAAACTAATAAGTGGCGCGCGCAAGGCACTGCTAAATAATTTTTTAGGAGTGTAAAGGCGCGTTCACACTATCGCGGAAAAATCACACTGTTCCATTGGTTTGTACACAAACTGGTTTGCCGCTTGTGCGCGGCCTATCGCGACTCGCAAAACTTTTGAGCTGGGTCAAAGTTCAAATCTGTTGAACTTTGACCGCGGTGCGCTGACCTTTCCAGCGCGCAGCCAATGAGGTATCAGAGAAGCCCCAAGTTACCAGAGTGGAATTTTCTATTTTGGAATAATCGGCGATTGGGAGCTCATGCAATGCGGTGAGCGCAGCGCGAGAGTGTGAATTTTCCGCGATAGTGTGAACGCGCCTTAAGTCATTGTGGAAGCAAGGGGCGTGCGGTTTAATTAACCAATGGGAGCCTTAAAGGCCCTGTAGATGATCTGTTTTTGAGCGATTCCGCGAATAAAACTATTATAAATCAAAAGAAAGACATCAACAAACTCATCCGAAGAAATTTCAGCTTTGTCAAATGTACCACGTTTAAAAAAAACATGAAAATCCGTATGCGTTTCCCTGGTCTTGGCGGCGTGTTTCAAATATTCGTTCTCAGTTGATCGGGTACAGTGTACTACAATGTAGGCCTATGTGGCTTGCGTCATGCACTCTGTGGTGCACATCATACTGCGTGTGCGCGCGATCCATAAAAATGCATCGCGTTGGAACACGCAGTACACAGCTGCGCCCATGCATTTTGGACCGCGTAGATGCGAACCAAAAATAAGTAAATCGTTTGCAAACGATCTAAATAATTTCATCTTTACGTATTATTTTCTGGTAAAATTATATCATTTTGAGCGGAAACCTTTCATTAGGTAGTTGCTATTAATTAAATCTTTACTTTCAGAACTTTTCTCCTGTAAACTTGTCGATTACTTTTTGGGGTCATTGCAAATGATCCACTGGGCCTTTAAGGGGCGTTCACACTATCGCGGAAAATTCACACTTTCGCGCTGCGCTCACCGCATTGCATGAGTTCCTAATCGCCGATTATTCCAAAATAGAAAATTCCACTCTGGTAACTTGGGGCTTCTCTGATACCTCACTGGCTGCGCGTTGGAAAGGTCAGCGCATCGCGGTCAAAGTTCAACAAATTTGAACTTTGACCCAGCTCAAAACGTTTTGCGCGTCGCGATATGCCGCGCACAAGCGGCAAACCAGTTTGTGTACAAACCAATGGAACAGTGTGATTTTTCCGCGATAGTGTGAACGCGCCTATAGCATTGCACGTTACGCATGATATGGACACACACACAACGCGCACGCACATTGCTTCCACAACGACGCGGTATTATTTGACTCCCAAAATGACGTCATTGGCACGAGCTCAGTAGACCTATCGTGGAAATTGCCATCAAGTTTTAAGTCATGCTTACTTTTAACCAATCAATGGCGTTGCCCACAATGGGGTAATATGGAACAACGGGAATCCCAGCTCTTTGGAAATACTGATGACACCACCAGTCATAACTGTAACAAAAAGCACAACAAAATTGAATCTGTTTATGTTAACGTGGAAAAGACGCAACTGTGTGTACACCAGCAGATACCGTTTCCGTTCATTTGAATGCACTTTATTAATAAACAGTATTATTTATTAAGGGAGTAGACTTAGGCTATATAGGCCTACGCTGCAAGCTTTGCCAACGTTGTTGAACAGATTTGGATAAATCTTTGCATTGACGAATAATCCACAATTTGTTCATTTAACATTTTGGTATTTTATCATCAAATCAGCAGGAAAATCACTGCTGCAACCAAAATGCAGATTGGTATCGAAGGCAGTATATACGTGAAAGCAAAAATCTTATACTCAAGCTTATTATAGCGAAATCTCGGACGCGATTCTGAACTACAATCCTGGCCAAAACTTGCTGTTGTTGTTATTTGTTTAATTTTTTTCCGCGGTCTGTGCTCCAGTGCGAGCTTACAACATTGATCGGGGGATCGGGCGATCGGGGGAGCTGGCCCAACGTACCATTTTGGCCAGGATTGTAGGTATAAAGGCGAGGAAAGTATATACCACCACACAAACCTGCAGATACCCTGGATTTAGTGCACTTCAAAGTGGTTGTTACTTTCTAAATGCATGCATGCATGCATGCACATCCCCTTCGATCACATGTGTACCGACTGTTGAAAGGAACTTTTTTTCTGTACAAATTCCTGTGACTAAAGGGGATATATACATTAAAGAATAAATTGGTTTTGGATTTGGTATGGTATTGCTTATAGGTGATCAATAGCAGTTGAGGATAACACATTGTATACTGGATATTCTGAGTGGATAAAGCCGGCCTCAACCCTTTTTACAGTAGACTTATATACCGGTATTGTATTTATAAAGAGAACACAAATACTTACACAAGGAAGATAAAAATTGCGCCGATGACAAGGGCCCAAGTGACAGAGAAGTAATCCCCAAGCACCCACACCGCCATTTTGCCTCAGTGCAGTGATAACAGATTGCCCTTCATACCATCAGGACGGCGAGCAAGTGTGGCCATTTGACTTTGTAATAATCTGAAAAAGTCTATTTTGGGAGATATATATTTATTTTGGGCATGGTTTTATTATCTTCCACAATTAAGAAATGGACTGAATACTTTTGAATATTTGACTGCGTACAAACCCGAGCAAACAATGTTACAAAGGTCGATGACTCATTATTTTGTACCGTATAAACGTTTGCGCCACTAAACCCCCCAGGTAACATTCACATGGGGCCCATATGGGCAAGTATATGGGTCCCATATGGGTCCCGTATGCGATATTTTGTTCCGTACCGCTGTTTAGCGAACATTGCTTCTGATTGGTTTAACCCCTATGCATATGTTGCATACTGATGTGTTTTGTCGATAACTACCTCAACATAACCCCACACCATACCACACTCTTTCCTCAATTAATAGTAAAACAAATTTAATACGAGATTCGATAGGAGATTCGAACCTGCAATCTCTCGATTGATAGCACTACGTCTTAACCACTAGACTAACATTCATTTACAATGCACCAATCAATGAAGCCCCATAGCGAATATGTGGTACGGAAAAAAAATATCGCGTCCCGTATGGGCTGCACCCAAGGCCCATGGGGTCCATATGCCATGGGTCAACCCTTGTTCTCCTGCCCAGATCATTCCCACATGGGACCCACATTGACATTGTGGCCGCAGGCCGCGCGCCGCCACAATGTCACCCCACCTTGGACCAGTTTATTTGCACATGGAGAAAAGGTTTTTACTCCCTTCGTTGTTTGCACCGTTTTGGGGGCTAATATATAGGGATTATACATGTATACTTACCAATTAACAGGAAACAATTTTCACACATATAGGCATACATTAGATCTGACGTGACAGAGTGACTGCAATAAAAAATAAGCGATTGTAGCTGAATGCATTACAAATTTAATTTTTTTCTCTGAACGAATTTTTAAAGCATTTACTTAATTTATTTTAACGAAAAAACATCATATTTTGTATTTTAGACATCGACAAACCTGTGAAAAAACGCCTTGCCCCTGTCTTACTTCCCGTGTTCGATCTGTGGCCGGGTGCGGTGCGTGCAGCGCGCCATCTGGACATGTGCCTGTCAAGTTTCTTTGCTTCTGTCTCGGATGACTTTCTGAGATAGAGAAAACACCAAAAAAAAAAATATATATTGGAAAGGCCACCAGTCCGGATGGCACACTTTGCGATGTGCGTTGCAGACCGAGTACGGGAGGTCAGACTTGGGCAAGTCCACGCCTTGAATTTTTGGCGGACCGCCAATAAATCGAAATATTGGCAGTAATTGTTCGATAACTAAACGTTGGTCGATTTTTTTGCGTCGATGTCTCATTTTAAAGCGAATAACTTTTATGTTTCTAAAAAATATCAATTCAAATTTTGTGAGGTGCCACACCCAAAACGCATGGACTGTATATCTTTAAGGAATTCTTCAGAATGAGGGATAGGGCCAAAGGCCATTTGGCTAGGGTCAAGATATGATGGCCTATCCCGATTGAGTGATATATAACACTTTCGAGTTATAGACTTGCTATCGCGGAAAAATCACACTTTCGCGCTGCGCTCACCGCATTGCACTCATGAGCTCCCAATCGCCGATTATTCCAAAATAGAACTGAAATTCCACTCTGGTAACTTAGGGCTTCTCTGATACCTCATTGGCTGCGCGTTGGAAAGGTCAGCGCACCGCGGTCAAAGTTCAACAAATTTGAACTTTGACCCAGCTCAAAACGTTTTGCGCGTCGCGATAGGCCGCGCACAATTGCGGCAAACCAGTTTGTGTACAAACCAATGGAACAGTGTGATTTTTCCGCGATAGTGTGAACGCGCCTTTACACTCCTAAAAAATTATTTAGCAGTGCCTTGCGCGCGCCACTTATTAGTTTGCAATGGCGCGCGCAAAGCACTGCTAAAGGAGTGTACAAGGGCGTGTTTGTTTCACGACAGATCCGAATCCAGATCCCGAGTTATTTTACGCACAGAAACAACTGGACTGCGTTCCAAACACGCGAACGTTGCTAGTCTTGGCCCAAGACTACTCTAGTCGATATTGGTTTGTGTACGCGTTGGCCATTCCCAGTAGTGGGCCCTCTTGCAGCACTAACTGGCCAGCCCTTTGCTCACTAGAGTAGTCTTGGGAATTTCTCCCGGAAGTTCAGCATTGGGGGCGGTACCGTTTTATGTAAATAGCTGCAGAGGGTTTTATGATGGCACACAAGGGACATGGCATACCACAGGTATCTTTGCAAATATTTGCAATGTCGCAATTATCTTCATAAACAAATGTATTTTGCGATGTCATACGCCTTTGCAAACATGTTTGTAAATATATTCGCAAACATTTGCCAAGAAACCTATGCCACCGAAAATATTAGCAACGATAAAACGGTCATGTTCGATGATTCTTGTAAGCCGCCTTATATTTTTCAAACCATTCGAAGCGCGTGCACGCGGTGTATTTGGGTCACGCTCTGCGGTCGACGCGCTGTATTTGGGTCGCTCGCTGCATTCCCACGCTCTGCTGTATTTGGGTCACTCGCTGATTGGTTCCCTAGGAAAGCCTAGGCAAAAACAAAGAAAAAGTTAAAACTTCCGGGAGAAATTCCCAAGACTACTCTAGTGAGCAAAGACTGGTCCGTTAGTGCTGCAAGAGGGCGCACTATATGGCCAACGCCTACACAAACCAATGTCGACTAGAGTAGTCTTGGGCCAAGACTAGAACGTTGCCAACGTTCACCACTGCAGGTTACAGTACTTTTGTGCACTCGTCTATGAAAAGCCGGGTACCAGTTCTTGGCGAACGATGAAAACGTTTGCAATGTTCGCGTGTTTGGAACGCAGCCCAGCTCTCGGCTAGGAATTCAGGTCACGTGAATTGGATCTGCGCAGATCTGAATCTGGATCCGTCCGAAACAAACACGCCCCTAGACTATATGCGCGCGCGCCAAATTCGTCCCACGAATATTACGCAGCTCCATGCCTTTGCTATGGAGCTGCGTATTTCGTGGCACGAATTTGGCGCACTCGCATTGCTGACGAGCCTATGCCTTTTAACGATAAACAGCGTATGAAGCCCCATTAGTGTTTGCAAAAACCGTGGTGTTAAATTAACACCAGTGGTGTTGTCTTATATAGATACCAAGCCTGGTGTTAAGTTTGAACACCACAATCATTAGTTTTAACATGATCCAGGGTGTTAAAAATAATGCATTTATTCCAAGTGTGGAAATAAAACTAATACCTATGGTGTGAAATGTTAACGCCAGGCTCGGTAAATAAAACACCACTGGTGTTAATTTAACACCACATTCAATCCCATATAGCGCCCTCTGTAGGCGCTGGCTCTCTGCAAGTAAAGTACAGTGACGACGAAAGAGAAAAGATGGCGCAGATTTCTTCCCCAGATTCTCCCACTAAATTAGCAATAGATGATGAATATGATATAATGCAGTACTATGTTGTTGATGGGGTTAGATTGCCGCCATTTTGCAGGGGAAAGATGCAAGATGTTTCCAGCTTCCCGGTTAGAAAAGACGACGTTTGGATTGTTAGTTACCCGCGTGCAGGTACGGTAGGCCTACGTACGTAGTCAGGTAGTCATGGTAGTACTACCTACGTACCCCTAGAACTATGGGGGATATAGTATCCCCCATAGGTTATGTTGTTTTTTTCCAATATGGCGGCGCCTGAACTTTAAGATCGGACCGATACGGTTTAAGCTAGCGCAATAATCCGCTCCCCAATCGCCACCAAACTCCGTCTGATAGTTCTTGAGACACTCACCTTGATTCTCCGAAAATAATGTTGGGAAATGAACGGTAACATGTGCGATGCATCCACATGCATTTTACCGAATGCCTCAATCATGCATGTGGATGCATCGCACATGTTCCCGTTCATTTCCCAACATTATTTTCGGAGAATTTAGTGGACAAATGGTACCGAAATTCCGTAGACACACGCAAGGTGAGTGTCTCAAGAACTATCAGACGGAGTTTGGTGGCGATTGGGGAGCGGATTATTGCGCTAGCCTAAACCGTATCGGTCCGATCTTAAAAGTTCAGGCGCCGCCATATTGGAAAAAAACAACATAACCTATGGGGGATACTATATCCCCCATAGTTCTAGGGGTACTACCTACGTAGTAAATAGTTGGCAAATCATCCCACGGGAAAACATCACACCAACTTGTTGTGCATCTCATATGAGGAAGCGTCAAATTATATCACCCTGGAATTATCTTTTAGCATGAAAACTTTTATGAAGTTCCTTCTTGAATGAGTCTAATGATGGTGCTGATACTGCAGTACGGACTTGGAAAAAAAATTTCACATTATTTACAGATTATTTTCTGTAAATTCCAAAACAACATTCATCGCATAAATTGAGCAAGCGGTAGCCGAGATATACATCTTAGAAATAGGCCGTTTTGCCGCGAAATCATGTGTGTAAACTGATTAGGAGAGAGCTGGAAGAATGCGATGCAGTATGAAGTGCCCCCACATGATATATTGCGCCAAGCCAGCGAAGAATTCCTCAACTTCAAGTCTGATCAGTCTACTTACTCTTAGTTCAACACGCTATCTCGTTATCTGCTAAGGCCATGAGAATGAAAGTTATAGATTTGCGTCCGGGCATTTTTGAAATGACATGAGGCTTTTTTCATTATTCATTATTCATTATTTTCTCGTACTAGCTTCTTCAACGATGTAATTGCAATATGTATGTAGTTATTAATGCTAGTGATGCGAATACCATGTGTACTGCATGCTTATACATACCCCTAGTTCGTGGAGACGATAGCGGAACGAACCTCTCATAGTTCTAAAAAACAGCGTCCGTCCAAAATTCTCAAAATACCAGATGCGCCAGTTCAATAAATGTAGCGCCTGGACAAAATCGTCGAGCGTGCGCCCGAGCAACAGAATCACGACGTACATGTACACATGCACGCGCACAAGCCACAGTTTCAATGCGCTATTGACCCCTTTCGAACACGTGCGAATATGCCATTTTGGGAGTCAAATAATGCTGAGTCATTGTGGAAGCAATGTGCATGCGCGTTGTGTGTCTCTCTGGTGGGCGTAACGCGGTTTAGTTCACCAATGGGAGCCTCATCATAGCGTGTTTACTCCCAAATTACGTCATTGGCACGAGCTCAATAGGGCTAGGGCTGCTTTCGAGCGCGACACCAGGGGATCCTTAGTGTTCCCTGGTGCGCGTTCGAAAGGCACAAACTGCATGTGTGTGACGTAACGTTACCAGCGCCTGGGAGCTGGTGGGAGCACCAGGGCGCTCGAAAGCAGCCCAACAAGTCGATCTTTTTGTATAAATAGTGTGCAGCGACTGGTACCCAGAAGTCGGCTATTTCGTAACGGCATTTCGCATGCATTTTTCTCTGTGTCGCAGGGCATCCTGACTACATTTTTAGTCGATGAACGGGACCTTGTCTACTAGTAAAATGCGTGAATATAACCTTCTACCATTGTTTGATGATTTGAAACTTGAAAATTCGTGATGCAGTCTTTTTTGTAAAAATAATGAAAATTTTTGAAAATAATTAAATTTTTCGGCGGTAGCTTTTAGAGCATGCGGGCGGTGGACGCAAATCTATCATTTTCATTCTCATGGCCTAAACTAAAACTTTGTCACGAAAGCCTATGCAGCAGGAGTACAGCACACGTGGGGGCGCGCAACGTCATTGTCAATGTGTAATTATTTATAGCACACATTTACGCCTGGAATGAAAACTACGCACTCGACGACGCTCACAAAGAGGAACTGATGATCATTTTTGTGTGCTAAAACAAACAAACAAAGTGCATGTTTTTTACACTGAAATTTTGCACAAACACAGACAACAATCTCCCTAAACTGTTGCTGGTTTCACAAGTCAGTTTCGCAACACAAACTGCCCTTTTTGGACTAGAAATCTCAGCGTCAAAGAAACATCTTGCTGTGTTCCAATTTAAATATTAAAAAAAATCGTTTTAAAAATAAATATCGTCAGAAAGTATTCTTTATTTTCAGTATCTATTAAAAAAGTTTGAATTGAACAATGTTGTAATAATTTACAGCGCATTTCTTATGATGCGCCACTTCGCATACGGCAGAAATCCACTGTGAAACTGGACCAGTATTCGTGTACCCAGTGCCCGTGTGATGACGTCACAGATTTCCAAGTCCCTAACTCCCTCCCCCACTCCCCTCCCCTCCCCTCACTCCCCTCCCCTCCCCTCACTCCCCTCCCCTCCCCTGTTTGTTTGTATTGACTGTGATCATATGTATGTGAACACTGTGACCAATGAAGCTGGATTTGTTAAATGGTTGTAAACATTTTATTTCTTTTGTTCGTATACATTGAACAAAGATTTTAAGGAAATTACCTTCTAGAATCAACAGATAATGTAATTTTAAGACATACTTCCCACTTGCACTTTCGTCGCAAATGTTGCTCTTCTGTGGAAAAATCACATTTTCTCCTTCAAAAATTGCCTTCAGTTAGTGCACAAGATAACCATTCACGCGTGTGCACAGCGCCCTCTGTTGTCGTGCTTATGCACGGACCGCTCGCCGCGTCATTTTGTGCATTACTTTATGCAGTAATGTTATCATTTATTTATCTCAGAAATGCAATATTTGCGACAGAAGTGCAAGTAGGAAGTATATCTTAGAATTGGATGATCTGTTGATTCCTGGGAGTAATTTAATTCAAATCTTAGTTCAATCATGGAGGAAGGTTCAATGTATACAAAAAAATACCTTTCTTTTTATTTTCAGATTCCGCTGTGAATGTTAAAGTGACATCGTGTGTGTATATTTACCCCTCCTAGTACTGTCAAGTGTATGTACTCGTGACGTAAAATTGCATGCAAACGCATACTATTTAGTGGTAATTGGATTTTCTTAATTTTGTTTATGTACTAGTGCAAAAGTAACTAATAAATACATGTAGTTGAATGTTCACTAAAAAAAATACATATGTACATATAGTGTGTATAGTAATTTTAAATTAGACAGTGGTCTTAACTTTTTGACCCCTAACATTAATAGACTGCCAAAGTAAATACGTCATCTTTTGTTAATTGCTTAGGCAATGGCTCTACACTAAAAATCACTGAACCGTGTCCCTGTGCTTTTGCAATAGTACTTTTTGTGTTAGTCATGATGTTTAGAGCCAATTACCACGGCAGTCTATAGACCTTATGCTAGGCGGCCATGACAGAGGGCAGGTTTTCATATTCAAATGATGTGACAATAGACCCACAAAGTGCCTACTCGTGCATGACGCACTGTGACAATGTGACTGCCCTCTATCATGGCCGCCGTGCATAAGGTCTATTATCAAATTGAATAATGTGCTTGGATGAAAACTTCTTACATTGTAGAGCATCAATAGACCATGTAAGTCTTGTGGGTCACACTTCTTGGGATCAGTCAGGGAAAAGCTATGGGGTTTTAACATTGTGACAATCTTCTTTGAATGACCACTTTACTGTACCGCATTTGTAAGCGCCCAGATGCCATTAAATGGAAAAGGCATTATAAATTCTATCGAATCAATAAATAAAATGATGAAAATGTTGCCTCAGCTTGTCACAAACAAATAAAAATGTTTGACCTTTAGTTTCCGGTTTGGGTCATTCCGTGTCAATTCAACGAGCTTTTGGTCCCGACCATCACGGATTGAAATGAAATTTGGTGTGCTGATTGGACTCCTTGAGAAACCCTCGGTTTCGGTCAATTAATTTTTGAGATACGGATCAACGAACTTTTGACTAATTAGCATGACCTGCTATGTTTGGACAGTTATATCTCTAAAAGTAATATAACTCTGCGCTGCGATAAACTCTGCACTCTGCGCTCTGCCCTGTAGAAAATATTTATTTATGGATTTGGTAAATAAATAAATAAATAAATAAAAGGATGAGAGATGTAAAATGTTATCAGTCAGTAGCATGTATGAAACTCATGCGCTTTGGCACGTATACGAGGTCCCGGGAAGTCGAATCTCACAGCGTACTGCAAGTTCTGGAGGTCAACTTACCGGTACATGGTCTATTTGTGAGAACCTGAGCCACTGATTGAATATAATGTATTGGTCAGCACTTGACCAACTGTGCTATTTATTTTTTAACCATTGTTAGGAGTGTGGCTACAGGATCTCATCTATCTAATTCTTGAAGGAGGTGATGTAAGTAAAACAGACCTCAGTCTTGAAGCAGTAGAGGATGCCATTCCATTCCTTGAAGCACCAAGTCCAGGGCTAGAAATCTTAAAAAGTCTACCATCGCCTCGTTACATCAAATCACATCTACCCTATGGACTGCTACCAGAGGGAGTCAGGAACAAGACGTGCAAAGTAATGGTCGTAAATAATTTTAAAGTGTTTATTCTTTGATAGTGGAAGACCACTGCCAGCTGAGTTAGTATTTTTGATTTAAATAAGCATGCAGCGTAGTGCTTTACAAATGGCGTTGTTTACATGGACCATGTTTTATAATATGTTGTGGGATGCAATCATTTAATAATCCGTTTCGGTTGCAGCATACCGAATAATCAGGGGCGGATCCAGGAATTTTTCCAGGAGGGGGTTTTGCCACCAGGAAGGGGTTTTGCCAATCAGATTTTTATGTCAGCTTGTTTCGGACAGACGGACACGCAAAAAATGCATTACATTATATTTTTTGGTGTCGGAGCAGGGGGGGGGGGGGGGGGGGGGGGGTTTGACCCCCAAACCCCCCCCCCTCTGGATCCGCGCCTGCCGATGTTGGTGTGTGGTGACCAGACACAGCTCCTCAAACACGGGGTTAAAAAACAAAACAAAAATGTGCATTGTAATCATTTCAATAGTTGAATTCAAGAAAAGTGTACAGCTGTGTTGAAGAGAAGTATACATGTTGTTTTATGCACCTTTGATGTTGTTGTACTGTTGTCAATAGGTGATCTACGTAACCAGAAATCCAAAGGATGTGATGTGTTCATTCTATGATTTCCACCGGACGGTTCGTATGGTGCATTACAAGGGCACATTTCAGCAGTTTTTCTATCGCTTCATCAATAATAAATGTAAGTTTTGTCCTACATAATCGTTTTCCTAAAACTAAAGAAAATAAGCTCTGTTTGTCATAACAGATGTGTAGACTAGACCCTTTGCACAGGCGGCCATGACAGGGTACAGATTGTCATATTTAAATGATGTGACAATAGATCCACAAAGAGCCTTCTCATGCATGACGCATGGTGACAATAGGACTGCCCCTGTCATGGTCGTCCGTGCAGAGGGTCTATAACCATGGTTGCAGTTAAGTCCATAAGTATGATAATAAAATCACGAGCATGTCGCGAGCCTGTTGTGAGATTGTCACCAGCCCGTTGCAAAGCCGTCGTGAGCCGCATTGCGATCCGGGCATCACAAGCAGAGCGTCATAAGTTGCACATCGCAAGCGGGTTGTTGCAAGCCCTGTTGTGAGCCTTTCCAACCATTTGTTAACCATTTTTCTTTATTTTTGCTTGTGTGCTTGCTAGTGGGGTATGGATCTTACTTCAGACATGTCTTAGACTGGTGGCAGCAAAGAAAAGATGAGAATTTGCTCTTCCTAAAATATGAAGATGTTCGACAGGTATGTATAATAGCTGTCAAGTTACATGAAATATACAGTAGGTGAAGGTAATCTGCAAGAACTATATGTTGCTGTTGTTTTTTTGGTGTCGAAACAAGATTTCACAAAAGTGACTGTGGCGCTATACAAGAAGGTAATCCAGAGTTGTTTTGACCAGAGTATACACTGTACGTTTTCCAGTAAAAAGCATGGTAGCATCTTAAAGCAGGAGGTATGTGCTTTCCAATGATACCTTTGTTTCTCCCTAGGGTCATGCATCACTGAGCACCACTGTCTTGAAATTGATGTGCAAAATGCGGGTTGGTTCACTTTCATGTTAAAATCGAACAGAATTTACCAACAAAATTGAACAAAAATGACAGTCTTATTCAGTGATTGGATTGTATTCAATGACACTTCCCAACACAGGTTTCTAATTTATTTTGTTTAATTCCACACCACCACAGGTTTCATAGGTTGCCTGATTAATCAGCTTACAGCCCGGTTCATACTTTATGTGAATTTGATGTCACAGTGAAATTTTCACACTACAAATTTGCAGAAAGCCATTTCAAATATTTTCTGTGAAATGTTTTAAGTCAGATTCACATTCTTGTTTGTTTTCACGTGAAGTAAGACCCAACCATGCTTGAGAAAGGCTGGTTTTGACTGCCCAAAAAGTTTCCAATTTGCCAAATTTAGGGTTAGTTTTGTGATTGTACCTCAGGATATTGAATCAAGTGTCCAGCAGTTGGCCAATTTCTTGGAGCGCCCTCTATCCCAAGAAGCAATGAAGCGCATTTGTATGCATTTTGATGAGGAGGTTGCCTATACCCGCAAAGGTAAGATAAAAGGAATGAGCAAATACCAAGCAGATTGCTGCGTAATGAATACATTAAACTCAGATTTGGATAACTTTGAACCTCCAGTAATAACTGGAACTAACTCCAACTACATGTATTTGAAATTTTCATCGGAAGTCATCTACAAAACTGCAAAAGATGTTGGAATGATTCATAACCAAAAAGTCAAAATGAAATGATTTGTGGTGGTTTCCATAGTTTAAAGCTTGTACAGTACCTTGGCATTATGAACAATTGTTTTTGGCCAAAAAGTGTACATTCCCTCATCATTGGCCAGTTGGCTGCCAGTATAGATATCCTGGCATTCAATTGTTAAATTGGAAAACACATGTAGGTTCATGTAGGCAGTATATTAATGATATACTCAGCCACTTACATGTGTACATACCTTCAATGGTGAAGGTATAAAAAGAAACTGCACAAGGCTTATGTACATGTATTATGTTATGGACGTGCCTCGGTATTATATTCAATTCTTGAAAAGTGGAAAAGTCATTTACAGTTGAAGGAGTGTGTTCAGATCACATTCATGAGTTTAAGACTCCCCATTTTTTCCATGGGCGATGAGATTTATCCGTTCCATAAAGCAATGCAGTAATTACACAAGCCTTTTTACTTCCATAAACAAATTGGAGATTAGAAATTTCATGTTTTCTTCCAACGGATAGTATTTTTGGGAGGTATCTTGTATGATTCTTGTGTTGAACTACAGATGTACGACCAGGTTGGAATCTACATTGGTGTACTAATAAGACAAAAGTTTGTTTTCCCTTTTTAAACATATTGCAATCTTGTAAGTTTTGTCTAATAAAGATGTCCTTTCTATGTCAGAGGATCGTGTTGGCCACTGGAAGTATTACTTCACTGTTCACATGAATGAGAAGTTTGACAAGTTACTTCCAGAGAGACTTCCGGCCAGCACAGGTCTCAACTTCCAGTTCATGATGTAAGCTCCACCAGGCTGCCAATATCCTGTGAGGTGATTGACGGGTGTGATTATATGATCTTTATTATCGTACCCTGCGCAAGAGACCACTGTGATTTTATTTTCTGCATCTCGTGTTTTTGCAGCTAGAGGCAAAAAGATCTGTTTTCCAAAGAAAACAAAAATGTAAATGGGTGCAAAAATGTTTGTATACTACAAAAAAACCCATCCTAACTTATTCTGTATTGCTAAAAACATCCTTAAATTGATTGTATTTAACTTTCTTAAATTCATGTACATCTTAAATTTTATAGCAAGTGCATAATTTATGGAAAGGTGTTTTTAAGAATTAATAATTAGTCTGGTAACGTTACTCAGTCTGTATGTTTCGTAGTAGTGGATGCGTTGTAATAAGACCACTTGCGAGCAGTCGACGGCATCTCAGAAACTAGTCTGGTAACGTAATGTTTCGAATAAACTACTCAAAGAAAGTTTGGAAAGTCAAGTTTGACTGACGATTTCTCTCTTGTTACTCTCTTGTTTCTCTCTTGTTACTGCAATGCATTGCTATTGTCAAAAATTGCATTGACACATTCCCAATCCTCCAAGCAAAAGGGGAATGCACTGCATGACAATAGCAGTGAATTTTGTGACATTTCACTTTCCACCCACCCCTGTATTCCGCTATTCTGCACATCCCCTAATTGATTAATCATAACAAATGACACATCACTGTAAAGAGGAATAACAGGGCTTTCCAATGATGCCAAATTCAAGGGAAATGATTTAGTAACAAGAGAGAAATCGTCAGTCAAACCTGACTTTCCGAGTTTAGTAGGTGCATGGTAATCACGACCACATGCGAGCAGACGGCGGTGTCTGAAAAACTCTAAATCAGGTGCTCCCTTAAGAAAAACGCTGTGATTTCTATGAGAATGGTCGAATTTTGGGATTTCATTTGACAATACAAGAAGAATACATGTTTTAACTACAACATTAAGTGAAAAAAATCTAAGATATATTTTCCTTTGTGGTTTTTGGCATGGACATTATCTCCATATTCGATATTTATATAATACTGTTTTGTCTTCCATTTGCAAGCCAAAGTAAACCACCTCAAGGTAAAATTTGCAATTGGTAGGAGTTGGCGGATAGTCCTTCATAATAGACACGGCCAGAATTTTAAAAGTAATGTCGGTCATTCATTCTTGTATAATCGAATGATAAACGGTCAATGACTGGGAAATGAACAAAATCAAAGCAAATGGAAATTGACAAAATGATATAAAACAACAATTTTCTATACCACATTGTGCTATTTTATCCACACAAGCAAAAATTAATAATTATTACAAACCAATTTTCAGGAAGGAATAACAGCAGGGCAGTTGTTTGACCACTTACTAAACAAAAATCCCCGAAATGTGAAAAAAAACATGTCTATGTCAAATTATACAAATAGAATATGCAACGTGTGTGCTTGTACAAAGTAAAAGCAATTGTCCCATTTTTGTTTCTCAAACATTAAATTATAAAGGTCTTTCATATTAAAAGCATTTGCAAGGAACTACATGTTATTGCGATTTGTTGGCACATGTCAAATAAGTGAATTATTATCACCCACCTATGTATCTCGATGTTTAGGTGGAGTGTATGTATTAGCTTCGTAAAACCCATTATAATGTGCAGCGCATGTGAACATATCCATATATAATGTGTGCTATATAAATGTAATCATGATAATCCACTATAAATACTGTATTGGCTTAAAGTATTTTGCTCAATTCATTGTTTTTTTTATTTTGTAAACTCCCCAATAATGTCTGCTGCAAAATATGCTGGTTAATTTACATTTAGTTTACATTAACTTGGAAGCAAGTGGTGCTAATTGTGATGTGTGTATTGGGTAAATAATAATTAAAAAAGTAAAAGCAACATTACTGTATACAGTAAGAGCTGAAAGTTGTGTTTTCGGCCACCAATGAAGTACACTAGAAATATCTGATTATCTTGGCTCCAAGTTTTTAAAAATGTGCAATGTTTGCCTGGTTCTTTTTTAAATAAATTCAAAGTACAAACCATTCGAGTAAAATGTTGTCAGTGTGCCATAAGTATTTGTTTATAAGACGGGAGTAAACCAACCCACTAATTAGACGTTATTGGGCCAAAATGTCAATTTGTGAAATGTTGATATCCCCAGAGTGTCATAAATTGTATGTTTTTACTTGACCTCTCATTTGTGGGTTGTTTTGTTACTGATAACTCATTGGAAAGCAAACTGTGTAAAATTAGTCCTATTTTATTCAAATTTTATTAATGAATATATACATGTACCAGTAGTTATAAATGGTTGGGAAGATCGGACTGTCTTTCGTGAATTAAGGAAATTATGTTCAAAATGTCAGATGTGCAATTAAACATTTCACCGTGAAACTGATTATGTGATTCCATTAGTTTCTTTGTTTTATTACCAGCCGAAATTATCCAAATTATGACACTGCGCTTATGTGGATTTTGTTCCTGGGAAAGCTCGCATGTGATTGAATTTTTAGTATGGTGCCTAATCATCACATGTTTATGTAAAAATGAACTGTGACATCATCAGGTGTTGAGACATTTAAATTTCCATACTGAAGCAAAAACAATACCATGTTCACGGTGGGAGAGAATGGCATAAAGCAGCTAGACTGTTTGTTGCTAGGCATTGGCTTGTACCACGTTACAATAATGGCATAGTACATATATCTGGACTTTCTAAACTGCACCTCCATTTGAAAATGAAAAACTCTGGGGCGCCAGTCATAATGGCAAAGTTACCTGCAAAAGCTAATTTGGACATGGCTCATGTAAAGATTGTCAACTTAAATTTAGTTTTTAAAATTTCCAGCTGATGCTTATGTTACAAATAAAAGAAAATGTTTTAATGAATGTGTACCAAACAAAAATGTATGTTCGAGCATATTACATTTTTGTATGTGAATGGATGTTGCGTCTGGTATGACGACTAGTCGCTGCAAGTGCAGTCGGTGCCTAGCAACCACTCAATCAACTAATTGACCACGTGATTTCAATGGCAACTTGTTGTTTGGCTGGTTCCCTCATATTCAACGTATAATTTTCTTACTATGCTGTGTGTACAAAGTACCAGTTAAAATTTAGTATTAACTTTCGGACTTTCGCGCATCACGAAGTTGGACCGCAAAAGTAGATGGAGTAGAGTCTGTGGAGATGGTTTAAAAATCGCTTTTTGGCAACTTAAGCATCGGATCACTTGGAGGTAGGTAGCCTGCCAACTTTTCATGTTTTTAGTTAGTTATACAGGCCCAGGGAAACGGGTCAACTCGTACTCGTACGCGAGCCAACTCGGGTGTGTTAATTGAAACTCGGAGCCGACGGAGGTATAATTTTTTTGTGACCGTGTAGTACATGCTACAACCTACCTCCGGCTTGTTATTGTAATACCCCATAGCTCCGGAGCCACCGTCAACGCACCAACTACACGTTAGCAAAAAAAATACCTCATGGTACTCTGATCTCTGGGTTTTATATTTCCCTTTTGTTGTGCGTATTGACATGATTGAGACCTGAATTGGCATTTTTTCATGTGTGTGGGACCGACCGGAATTTCAGCGTATCGGACCGATACGCACGTTTGTGTGTGGAAAGAACCGTGCCGTAAGCCGTCGCGGTACGTTAGTCTGGTCCGTTTTCCATTTTCCTTTTTTCATTTCTCACTAACATTTACAAAAACATATGGAAGTCATGAAAGTGCAAAAATAAGGACAAGATGTTGAAAAAAATGTGTCGCAAATTGCATCGCTAAATCAATAACAAAACTGCGATGCACTTTGAAAAGTGGCATCGCAAATTGTCAAAAACGCGATGCGATACAGGGGAAATCGTTCACTGTAACATATTCATTCATTTCATTCAATGGTTTATTTCAATTACAATGACCAATAGCCTAGAATGGCGATTATTTAGACGTGACATGCTCTGAGCTATAAATGTAATTGTATTGCTGAACAAAACATCTTATGAGAAGTCGGATATCCAAAGCCCATTATGAGACCGGCTATAGATCTGCACTGGCTATAGTACTGTAATAGGTCTAGTCGTTGTAAGGAAGAAATAGTGATGTCCGACTTTTACCGCATGTGTTATTATAACAACTAATACGTGTACAATGTACCTACATGTATACAGTGTTTTCAGGACTCCCATTGAAGAATGGCAAGTTCACTCATCATTGGACCAGGTGTTGGGGATATCCATCCTGCATCAGGTGGACTAATGTTTGCACCAAGAGACATTCTAAAGACGGCTAATGGACGACGCACACCGCTTAACAGGGCATCTAGGGGCTCATATGAATACGGCCGAATCGAAGATAGAGAGCCCTCTAGGGGTAAGTCATTTAAACAAGGGGCGGATTGCAATATCTTAGCTCAATCTGTGTGCTAAGATTAAACTTACCGGTAGCAGTCTTAATTTGAGAGTATCGCAAAAGCATGGTCTAAATACTTAAAATAGCCTGCTCAGAGAAGGGTAAGTCTCTGGGTCTTAATTCAAGTCACAAGCTATTCAAATGAACATACAATGTAGCAATTTTTTGGTGCGTTTTCATCTTTTGCTTCTTGTTATATACTGTGATTTTATCAGCTATGGACTTGTGATGTAGCTTACATGTAGCTCAGAGGCAGGCTATAAACGGTCTTTTACATCAGGCATTGTGACGAGAACTTGTTTTTAGATCAGACTTACTCCACTGGACTATAAATAGCATAGAAGAATAAACATTTTGCTCTTTTCTGGTAAATTTGATGCAGCTTCATCGGTCCGAGTATCACCAGTTGCTCTTGCGCCTAATCACCAGCTCAGTATCATTGAAGTGGAGCAGATTATTCGAGATAAAGTCCGACACAACTATCATAACCTCAAACAGGTACTGTTATGTGAATTAATCCCTCTTATATGATTATCTGTATTTGTCTGTCTTTGTTTCTACAAATCAAATGGGATAAGATACAAATCAAATGGTGTTTGTTGGCAATCTGGGGAGATGCTCTACCAGCCAAGCTGAGGTACAGTACTGTGTAAACTTGCATTATCATGCACGACTGAGCAAAGTAATAAATGCACTATATTTGGTATGTGCCTAATAAACTCCATCAAAATGAAATACCCAAACATGGGATCAGAAGCAGATCACTTGGTCCTCATCGACAGTGTACATTAAGTGCCTCATTGCCATTATACATGCCCTTTATTTCTGAGTATGACACTAAACCATAGTTATAGCAAGTCATGGTGAGTGTAACAGTAGTGTTTTGGTCAAGTACAATGTACATTTTGAGGACATTTTGTTGATCATACTGACTGATTGATTCTTTGCTTGAGGAGTAATTGCCTACAATTAAGAATAACGATATTTGTGGCCGACTTTGTACTAAATGGTGTGGTTGTAATATTTACTCAACAAAATAAAACCCAAGTGAAGTAGTAACTTAAAGTAATAATAATAAATGAAGTTTTGTACCCCTTGAATTAATTGTGTTTGAATATTTTGTTTGATTTTAGGCATGTCAAAACTATGACATCGACCAAAGTCTAACCATCACCAAGGGTGAATTACGACGAGTCCTTGATTCATACTGCCATCCCCTGACCAGAGAGCAGTTTGATGCTGTGATTGCTAAAGTACCAATCAGTGCCAACAGGACCATCAATTACTGCACATTCCTTGATAAGTTCATCAGTAGTGGAGAGGGGTCCAGGGAATCTTGGAAAATGACCTCGGGTCATAGGTCAGTCATATTCAAATACACTTTGTAACAAAGTTTTACTTGCACTGTCAATAGCAATTTTATTTGTGTAGTTACTCTGTGGATTAGCACTGCATTGTTTTGCTATTGCAGGAGTCTGTACGTGGTACGTCCGCGCGACACCAGTAGAAAATCAGAAGGACCACTAGACCAAAAACACTAGTCCGATATGGGCCAGCTAGTGATCACATTCCCCAATCACTACCAATGTATCCAATCCTTGGTAGACACTTTATACCCAATGCAAAGAATTTCTGGTTGCTAAAGATCTTGGGATCACTGCAATACTTTCTCTGATTTCTCCCGACATGCCTCAATCATCTTACACACCAGAAAAATGAAATAGCCACACATGGGATCGGAAAACAATCCCATCCATCTTTTACCCAATAATTCCCCGGGGATTCTAGGCCGCATTTTTTCGAGGATATCGTCGAAAAACCACAAAATTGTTTAAAACTAATTTATCGAGAGTGGACCATGTAGACAGCAGGCCTGTTGAACACACCGCCACATATGCGTCCGCATATGCGTCCTGCATTTCTTGTCCCTCATACAGTTTGTCCCTAGTACCGGCCCCGGCTTCATTTACGTGAATTAATACACAGCGCGCGCTATCGCGCCCTGACTAAGTGGCATATTTTGTGACTCTTGGTGACGTGCTGTACAGTTTTTCGGCTCCACAATCTTGGTCGGGTTCCTGCATGTAGGAGCTCAGCACACGGTTACACAGTATATGAATAAGCACCAGTCTCTCCGCATGTCCACCATTTGTCAATGTCAGTTTAAAAATGTACTGATCCTATACCGGTATGAGTTTGGATATTTTGCATGGAGGTTTCAATGCGAGTAGAAATTATGTTATACTATGAAATAATAGTCGGAAAAGCAAACTTGTCTATTTCGATTTCTGGGTATGGAAGCGAAAGAGCGCTCTTTCGGGTTGTGTCACTATTGTGTCACTATTTTGGTTGAAGTACTCTCAATTTTCACCCTAATATTTGTAATGTCTTTTTTGTTTTCTTGTCATGAATAATATTTTTGGGAGGTATTTTATTTGATTGTTGAGTTAGATTTAAATCAAATTTCCAGAAAATCTGGATGCGCTCCTTTAAGTGGGCATGGGTGGGGGAGGATGTGTTGCAGTTTTAAAAAACACCGGCGGACCACCAAACTTTCAGCAGGACCAGAACAATTCTCTTAAACATTTTTAGTCTGCTTTGGGTTCCTGAAACATACCGAACAAAAGTGGCAAAAGCATGTTTGTCGTTTGCACAGGTACAGCTACACAAAATCCCCACAGGACATGGGCATTGACGTCTTAGAGCGTCAGCTTAGAGAGAAAGTGGCAGGCAACCTGAAGAATTTCCTGAAAGGTCTACAGCTGTTTGATTACAACCGAGATGGCAAGATTCAGAAACATGAACTGCGTAAAGTGATTGAGAACTACTGCTTCAGAATGTCGGATGAACAGTATGACAGGTTAGAACCATTGTCTTATGTAATACTGTCAAACTTGTCTATAGACGGTATGCTCTTTGTTTACATTTGAAGCCAAATCTTGCCTGCCGTTGTACACACACATCATGCTTTGCATGTGACGATCGCGCATGTTATATGTTCGAATACAAAACACGCTACACGCGCACGCATTCCAAAAAGACCCAAACCGGTTCTACGGTGATTTGTGCCATTCAATAACACCTTGTTTCTTATATAGCTTTTAATGGAAATCTGTACCCGCGATTCATTATCCAAATTTGTGCAAAACACGATGCATATGCACAACGATGAGCATATTTTGGTTTGCTGTGACGCCAGATAGATGGCACATCGTTTATAGTGGCCACTGGCTAAAGAGGCCACCTCGTTGTATAGTGCCCCAGCCTTTGGTTCCAAATGTACAATGCTAATTAATGTAACATGAACTGCATATGATTAATATTGAGAACTACTGCTTCAGAATGTCTGATGAACAATATAAAAACAAAAGTAAAAGCTAAGTACTACATGTACATCTAAATCAATGTTTCCATTTTGGATAAAGCTGTTGTGATGTATGGTAGAATAAAAAAAATCAGGTCCTTGCATGGTTGCAAAATGGGCTTCTTCCATGTTTTGTGTAAAATGAGAATCTCTGCACACATGTATTGTGTTTGATATTCATAAATACCTTGGATAGTTTCTGCATCCTCATTGGCTGAGAGCACGTCACACGGCCAGTCTTAAATGGACGATAAAGACCGGCCGGACACTTCTTGCCTTTACTTGCCTGCGCCCAAGTCAGCGCGCATGGAACACACACAGCACACAGAAACTGCACGTGCCCGAAAGCAAAATGTGCAAAGTACCCTGTTGTGTGCGTGCGCGTACAACACGCCTGCATTACGCGTAACGCACGATCGAACAAAAACAACTCAACGCACAGCCAGCAGTTTGGACGAACAAATGCATACAAAAATACAATGTAAAGTATGGCAAAACGGCAAGCAAATTTTGGTGAGTTTTATACTGTGGAGGCATGGTGGCCTGGTGGATAGCGCGAGAAGTCTGGTCATTGCACCGCGTTGTCCTTGGACAAGACACCTAACATTGTCTCTTTCCACCCAGATGTATAAATGGGTACCAGCAAATACGGTTACGGAAACCAACTAATTGCTGGGAGTAGACCTGCGATGGACTGGCATCCCATCCAGGAGGAGTAGCAATGCTCCTAGTCACTCCATGCCACAGAAACTGGCGATGAGTACCGGCCGTATGACCCAGTATGGGCTCGTGAATGACTTTACCTTACTGATTTACACAAAAAGGTATTTATGAATGGGAATACTACGGCACAGGCCATTATTACTCATGTTTAAGACTGGCCAAACCCACTTTTATTCTCTTATTTTACAATGGATATGTCTGCATCATAGCAACCGAATTATTTTTTGAATATGCATGAACAACATGTGTCGTCACACACACACAGATTATGGTCGCGCTATGATTTCCACCACAACGGAGTTGTAAACTACAAAGATTTTCTTCAACGACTTGGAGTCAATGTCAAACGTCACGATCTAATGTTCCCAGAAAGTACCAAGCCATGTGAGTATGAACTGGTCAGCAACTTTAATATGTTATTAATTTGAAAAAGGATTTTTAGAGAAAAAGTAATTTGGAGTGAAATGGCAGAAACAATTTCCACCCAAGTTGATACTGTGATTTTCAGTGCATCATTTCACTCCCAGTGCTCTCCATGCCGCTTTTGCACAAATCAATGCATATCACATTAACGCGCAAAAAGGCTCAGTGTGAATTAATGCACTCTTGAAGGTAGAACACATGATTGGTAAATTGTTAAAAGGAGCGTTATTTTCACTCGTGAATAGAAGCCCATGTTGATAAAACTGCCCTGTAGAAATTTTAGAAATAAATACATCTGCACCACTACCATCATCACTCAAAATGGTAAACAGGACTACCCGAACCATTGCAAGGTGTGCAAGCTATGTTTCTAAATACTGCATGCACGTGAGGAATTCCACAAATTAAAGACTGTTACAAAAATGGTGACAACGCAAGTTTAAGCGCACCAGTTTTAACACATGGTTGCATAATGTTGCATTTGAACTTCTGACCTCAACTGTAGGTGCAGTAATACTTATACAAACTTTTAAAAAACCATGCATGGTTTTTGTGTTGAGTTTTATGGTAAAAAAGTTTATTTCTTACTCAAAACACCATTTTGGACTGAAATAAAATCATGTGGTGTTTGGTACCATTGTTATTAACACTTTTTGTAAGGTTTTTCTAGTAAACTCAAAAAAAAAAAAATTGGGGTCACTGCAAATGATGTACTCTACCGGTACCTTTAAGGATTATGGAGAAGTCGTGTGGATTCAGACACACTGCATTGACCTGTATTACATGAACATCTTCAAGCAGACTTGAAACACACCTTCCTTCAAATTGAAGCCCCAAGCCCTTGCCTGTTTTGGTTTCTGTCACTAGCTGTGTGTGCTTTATTTCCCAGTATCATTGTCTGAGAAGGATCAGAACAGATGATTCAATCTGAGGGAATGACCTCCTTTCAAATTGATCACTCTCAAATGATGTCACTTCTTACAAAATCAGTGCCACGTGCATCCGGATCTTCTTTGGAACACTTTCCATGATGTGGCGTTTAATACGCAGTAGCAGTTTTTCCTCCAAGTACAATGATGGCATCTGTGAGAGTGGTCAATTAAAGCCCCAAGCCCCTGCCTGTTTGTGTTGATGTGACTATACTAGCTCCTTGATTTATTCCTACCAGTATCATTATCAAGTCTACGCATTGGCAATCTCGAGGGTCCGAGGTAATAATAACCTTTCAAATTGAAGCCCCAAGCCCCTTGCCTGTTTTTGTTACTGTTATCTCTTTGCTTTATTCGTACATATACTAGTATCATTATCTGAGAAAGATCAGAACAGAGCTAAACAGGTGGAAGTATTGGCAGTCTTCAATAGATCAGATGACTCCGTTCGAGGAATGACCTTCCTTCAAATTGAGGCAGAGCTGCGCAAAAGGGTAATGATAATTTTCGTTTTGTATCAATTCACTTGAATAGACCTGTACCTTGATGAGTGCCATTTGTGATTAGTGCCATTTTGTGTGCCGGTATCTTTTCATGTATAGCCTTGGAGCTATACTGTGTCCATGCCGCACTGTCATGTCTTGTTCACTACTGGGATTAGTTCCAAGACGATTTTGTAAAGTGCATGCGTAGACCTCTATCACGGTGCGTCAATCTTTGTCTAATTGTTCCCCATAGTACGTGTCAGCACGATCAGCGCGTCGGCGAGACCGTGCGATAGTGCGTGTACCGTTTTGAGAAAATCACTGTTTGCGTGGAGCGAAGCTAGCACACAATGAACATTTTCAACACGGGACCAAACTATTTTTCTGCAAGCCTTGCTTTGATTACGTTAATTTGAATAGGGAAAAGGGAAGATGGCAGCACTATGATAAAGGTCTATAGTAGACTAATACCAAATTTTTGTTCACTATGTTTGACCTGCATGTGTATCCCCACATGCGTGCAGGGTATGCTTAGTACTGGTGTGGGTGCTGGTATAATGGTGGTGGATGGACCAATGGAAAATAAACTCGCAGTCATAAGTACATTGTTTTATTTTTCCACTGTTTAGCCCCAAGCATATTATTGTCATCATTCACATTTAATATTTTTATAAGAATTTATGTTTTTTAACACAGTTAAAAGAAAATTACATCAACCTGAAGAAAATGTTCCTGACGTTTGACACAAGACAAGATGGTTTTGTTTCCTTGGAGGAGCTGAAGAGTATTCTGGTGCACTTCACTCTGCCTATGTCAGATCAACTGTTTGCTCAGCTTATGGATCGGTAAGCAATAAGGGAAAGATAGGTATATTCAATACAGGAATTATTGGTTAACAAACCCCACACAAACAATGTCAGATCAGGTGTTTGCTTAGCTCATGGATCGGTAAGCAATACAGGAACTATCGCTTAGCAAACCTCATGCGGACAAAGTCAGGTCAGTTGTTTGCTCAACTCATGAATATGTAAGCAAATTCAGGTTACAAATTGGTCACAACCATGTGATTAATTTTGGCTGAAAAGCCAATAAACATTGCCCAATGCAGGGCTTGACATTAACGGTTGTCCGACTGTCCGGGACAGGTAAAATTTCCAAAACATGCCAGTCGGACAGGTAAAAACACTGCCGTGCCTGTCCGATGGACAGGTGAAAATATACTGACTAAAAGCCCACCTTCCACATTTCTTGGCTGTATATCGATCCCGACCTGCATTTCGTGCAGTTTGAATATACCGCAAAATGTTTTTCAGGTTCATCAATCGCGTGGCTGAACAGGCGGCATGCAACGAACAAAAATTGTCCGCATGTGCATGCATCACCATTTTTCACATACGTTTACTAAATGTATGTATGTACTTCGTTTAGCGGATTTTTTACCCTCGAATGGGGGATCGTATACCTTGTTCGAGGGCTATCAGCACTGGGACCAGTTTTTTTGCATGTGTGTTCATATTGACAAAGTACCAGCGATGAGTTCTTCGGATATTCTTTGTGCATAGTTGTGATGTTTTCGAAATGACGGCTTCAGTTTCGTTTCGGTTTCTTATTTTTTATACACGTCTTTTTGCTACTGCGTGTTTCTGGTTCAAACACAACCTTAAAATTCCACGTTAGAACAAATCCGATGCATTCCTTTGTGGAGTTTTATTTCATTTCTGTACAATACCTCCTTGGACAGGTAAAACATTTTGTCGGACAGGTATAATCTTATCTCTACCTGTCCTGTGCACATGAAAAGTTAAGCCCTGCCCAACTTCAAAGTCAACTGCCTCAAACAATTTGTATTGTTCAGACAACATGCTGACTTTAGTTCAGATGAAAATAATCTGTATGTCTGTATTGAAAATAACTCGGTCTTCATCATTTATTGTAAGCTTATTCCTAACTTGTTTTTCTGTGTTTTCTTTTGTGCAGGTTTGGGTTAAAAGCAAGTCATAAAATTCCATGGGAACACTTCCTTGACAAATTCCAGAATGCTAGAATTGAAGGAAATGGGCAGACAATTCCCATCAAACCTAACCACAGGTTGGTTGATGTTTATTCATCTGTTTGAAATGAATTGAGCCTACAAGTGGATTTGAGAAAACTTTCAGCCCACTGGATAATTTATCATGTTACTCTTAGTCAAAAGTAGCTTCGCTCCAACACAGATAAGCAAAGAAAACATTTACACCTTCGATTGCAAATATCATGATTTTTGATGGCCTACATGTATGTGCTGATAAGTGCGTACCCTGTGCACTTGGTCCTCATACATCTCGACTGAAGTTACAAATTCTTGTATCGTGTTAATAGCTAGGTTAATGCTTACTGGGGGGAAAGACTTAACTTTGTCCTTTCATAGTTGAAGAGTTCACATTTTGATATACACATACGTGTATATGTCACTTCGAGATGACTTGAGAATTCTTTTGTGTGAAACTTTGACAATTGCTACATGTAGTTTTGTCCCCTGAATTGTGGTATTTTGCCTGTAAAACACCTTGATGTAAGGGGCTGCTGGACTATAGTACGTAGCACTAAGCGCATACCAGGTTTGTAATCAAATCCATCGCAAGCCCTCATAAATCTTAACAAGTCCATTACAAGTCCCTGGGTCTTAAAGACACAGGCTCGTCAGCAATGCGCGCGCGCCCCAAATTCGTGTCACAAAATATGCAGCTCCATGCCTTTGCTATGCAGCTGCGTATTTCGTGGCACGCGCGCGCGCGCGCATTGCTGACGAGCCTGTGCCTTTAATTCAAGTCACAATTAGCTATTCAAATGAACTCCAACAAAGGCATTCTTTTGTGTGTGTTCATCCTTTGCTTCTTGTTACTGGACTTGTGCAGGACTTGTCACAGACTTGTGATTTTATCTGCTCTGGACATGTGATAGACTCGACTACAACCCTGGCACATACATAGTACTAATGCACCAACTCATGAAAATATATTTTGTGTTCATATTTTCACTAGAGTAAACCCAATTAGAGAAGGTGATGGTGAAATGGAGGTTGAAGACATCCTGAAACTGTTGCACAAGCATGTGACCAATATGTACTCATCTATCAAGGAAGCTTTCCTAGCATTTGATCAGGTATGCCCATACTTGCCCCTGACTCGCCATAAGCATGTGACCAATATGTACTCATCTATCAAGGAAGCTTTCCTAGCATTTGATCAGGTATGCCCATACTTGCCCCTGACTCGCCATAAGCATGTGACCAATATGTACTCATCTATCAAGGAAGCTTTCCTAGCATTTGATCAGGTATGCCCATACTCGCCACAAACATGTACTAATCTATCAAGGAAGCTTTCCTAGCATTTGATCAGGTATGCCCATACTTGCCCCTGACTCGCCATAAGCATGTGACCAATATGTACTCATCTATCAAGGAAGCTTTCCTAGCATTTGATCAGGTATGCCCATACTTGCCCCTGACTCGCCATAAGCATGTGACCAATATGTACCGGTACTCCTCTATCAAGGAAGCTTTCCTAGCATTTGATCAGGTATGCCCATACTTGCCCCTGACTCGCCACAAGCATGTACTAATCTATCAAGGAAGCTTTCCTAGCATTTGATCAGGTATGCCCATACTCGCCCCTGACTCGCCATAAGCATGTGACCAATATGTACTCATCTATCAAGGAAGCTTTCCTAGCATTTGATCAGGTATGCCCATACTCGCCCCTGACTCACCATAAGCATGTGACCAATATGTACTCATCTATCAAGGAAGCTTTCCTAGCATTTGATCAGGTATGCCCATACTCGCCCCTGACTCACCATAAGCATGTGACCAATATGTACTCCTCTATCAAGGAAGCTTTCCTAGCATTTGATCAGGTATGCCCATACTCGCCCCTGACTCGCCATAAGCATGTGACCAATATGTACTCATCTATCAAGGAAGCTTTCCTAGCATTTGATCAGGTATGCCCATACTTGCCCCTGACTCGCCACAAGCATGTACTAATCTATCAAGGAAGCTTTCCTAGCATTTGATCAGGTATGCCCATACTCGCCCCTGACTCGCCATAAGCATGTGACCAATATGTACTCATCTATCAAGGAAGCTTTCCTAGCATTTGATCAGGTATGCCCATACTCGCCCCTGACTCACCATAAGCATGTGACCAATATGTACTCCTCTATCAAGGAAGCTTTCCTAGCATTTGATCAGGTATGCCCATACTCGCTGATCGACTCATCATGCAGATAGACATAGCTTCATGATATGATTATTTAATTTCCATTTTTTCCCCTTGTTTTTGTTAGAATCGTGATGGGAAAGTGACCAGGAAGGAACTCAGGAAGATTCTGGACAAGTTTACCATTCGTCTGAGTCATAAACAGTTTCAAGAAGTTGTGTCCAAGCTCGGCTCCGACAACAATAACGTCATAGATTACCATAAATTCCTGGATTTATTTGAAGTCAGAGAAACAAAGGTATTCATATTTGTTTGTCAAAATCTAATAATACTAATAATAGGGAGTTCTTATAGCGCATTTCAGATCCGCCGGATCTCTCGATGCGCTTTCTGCATTATTACCCCTGGTCATTGGGCTCAGTAATATCATTCCTTAATCCCTCTCAGCTCCCTGAGGAGTATACAGTCCCGTGCTGCTTATGCGCACAGGGACTAATAAAACACATCAGCTTTCACTACCCTCACAGGTACCCATTTCCTCCTGGGTGGAGAGAGGCAATTCGTGCCAAAGTGCCTTGCCCAAGGGCACACGCACCATGGACAAGCAGGGGTAGGATTCAAACCCACGATGTGTAGATTTACCATAGTCTTGGATTCAACATGCTACACCGCTTGGCCATGCTGCCGAGCGATGTACTTCAATATCTATACTAGATAGTTTCAATCTTTGTAAGGTAATATCAGTTCCAATAATTCTCCTGTGAGCTTCAGTTACGGTAACCAGAATTGCTCCTATCCTAGCAAAAACTAAATCAAAACTAAGCAGGAAGCACATCTTGAATATTTTATGGCTATCCCTAGATAGCACGTGTAGAGTGTGCTATAAGTTGCTACAAACTGTGTTACCAGTGAAACCAAATATCTCAAACACGAAATACAAGTTTTGGTGTCGCATAACAAAAGTCTAAAGAAATTGTAGTGCATTCACACTGAGCCTTTTCGCCCATAAGTGCGACGCGCGTCGCTTTGAGAAAAAGCGGTGTGAAGGGAATTTGGAGCGAAACGCTGCACTTGAAACTTCAGAATAAACTTGGCCGAAAAAAGTGTTTGTAATTCTTTGATTTTTAGTTCTCTGTTTCACTCCAAATTCCCTCCACACCGCTGCGCAAAAATCCTCAGTGTGAATCCACCCTAACAAATCGATTAATGAGTGCAGCAATGCTATTTCCATTCAATATTGAACTCGACCAGGAGGGCCATAAATGGCTAGATTCAGAGCATCATTGGAATGACCGAGCCCCAGCTAGCCTGGCCTGGTCAACTGTTGAAGAGATTCTTCGTGAGAAGATTGAAGAATATTGGAAAAGCATCAGCACGGCATTCCGCTTTGCCGATCCCGAAGGAACGGGAGCTATTGGCTTCAAGAGTCTTAAGAAGATCCTGAATCGATATGTTGTACCTGTCTCGGATGAACACTTTGATGTGTGAGTTGTACTTTATCCTCAGGCTGTCATAATTTTCCTTTTAAAATTCCACATGATTCTATGAAAGTAAACAATTTCTCTGCCTGGCATCTAGTATTGACCTTTATCACGGTGCGTCCATCTTTGTCTTGTTCCCCATAGTACATGTCGGGCACGATCAGTGCGTCTGCGCGATAGCGCATGTAATTTACCGTTGTTGTTTTGAAAGAATCACTGTCCACGCTTTGTCATTGTGATGCACACAATGAACAATTTAAACACAGGACCAAACCATTTTCCCTGCAAGCCTTGCTTTGGTTACATTCAATTGAATAGGGAAATAAGGATGCTCATTGTGATTAAATTAGAATGATTACACACTTGGCAAACCACTACATGTACTTCCAAACTTCCTGCATCATGTTAAATTGGCAATACAAGAAATGACCCAGAAAGTGTCATACCGGGTTTAAAAGCCCAGATTATGGCCAGGTACATGTAATCACATCATCAGAGAGTTTGGAGCAAATGCAGTATATCACACAACACAAAAGTGACCTTAATGTGCATGCTTCGTTGTCTTTCCCAGACTGTACTTTCCTTTATAGAACAGTCTATTATTATTATTTCTTTCTGGTATTCATACCAAGGATTCCTCTAAAGTGCCCATTGCACTGTCACTCGCAAGCGTGAGGAAACCCATGAAGAATTAGAAATTAAATATGGCCAGAGACACCGGGGAATTAATCCCCTTGCTCTTCACGAAAGAATGCTCTGGGATCATTAAAGTGTGTTACCGTTACCTAACACACTGGACCAACGGCTTTACATCCCTTCTGAAGGATGGATCAAGTGTGGTTGAGTGCCTTGCTCAAGGGCACAGGTACCACAGCCGGGGGGAGATTCGAACCCGCAACCCCAAGTTTTCACCTATGATTGCGAGTCAATGACCCAAGCCATTCGGCCACGGTACCCCGCATGCTACAGTACTTGTATAAAAGGCCCTGTAGATGATCTGTTTTTGAGCGATTCTGCGAATAAAACCATTATAAATCAAAAGAAAGACATCAACAAACTCATCCGAAGAAATTTAAGCTTTGTCAAATGTACCACGTTTAAAAAAACATGAAAATCAATATATATGCATTTTCCTGGTCTTGGCGGGGTGTTTCAAATATTCGTTCTCAGTTGATCGGGTACTATGTGGCTTGCGTCATGCACTCTGTGGCGCACATCATATACTGCGTGTGCGCGCGATCCATAAAAATGCATCGCGTTGGAACACGCACACGCAGTACACAGCGCCCATGCATTTTGGACCGTGTAGATGCGAACATAAAATAAGTAAATCGTTTGCAAACGATCTAAATAATTTCATCTTTACGGATTTTTTTCTGGTAAAATTATATCATTTTGAGCCTTTTATTGGGTAGTTGCTATTAATTCAATCTTTACTTTCAGAACTTTCCCTGTAAACTCGTCGGTTACTTTTTTTTGCAAATGATACACTGGGCCTTTAAGAGTTTTTAGAGAGTATAAATTTATGATTTCATCATTTGAACTTGCAGGTTATGGAAGCAGTGTGAGGAGTCTCCAGATGGTAAAATCAGATTTGCTGAGTTTTTGGACAAACTTGGAGTTGATGTGTCGCCTGGTGACTTGGTTGGTACGAGCACTCAGATACAGGTTGTGAGTGATTTGAATGAACAACAGAGGCAAGCAGACTTGGATATGAGGTAAATTCATATCATACTGGCTTAGCATGAATGCTTGTCACCCTGTGTTAAAGGCCCTGTAGATGATCTGTTTTTGAGCGATTCTGCGAATAAAACCATTATAAATCAAAAGAAAGACATCAACAAACTCATCCGAAGAAATTTCAACTTTGTCAAATGTACCACGTTTAAAAAAACCATGAAAATCCATATGCATTTTCCTGGTCTTGGCGGGGTGTTTCAAATATTCGTTCTCAGTTGATCGGGTACTATGGCTTGCGTCATGCACTCTGTGGCGCACATACTGCGTGTGCGCGCGATCCATAAAAATGCATCGCGTTGGAACACGCACACGGAGTACACAGCGCCCATGCATTTTGGACCGCGTAGATGCGAACCAAAATTAAGTAAATCGTTTGCAAACGATCTAAATAATTTCATCTTTACGGATTATTTTCTGGTAAAGTTATAACATTTTGAGCGAACACCTTTCATTGGATAGTTGCTATTAATTCAATCTTTACTTTCAGAACTTTTCCCCTGTAAACTCGTCGATTACTTTTTGGGGTCATTGCAAATGATCCACTGGGCCTTTAATGTTGGTTGGTACGAACACTCAGATACAGGTTGTGAGTGATTTTAATGAACAACAGAGGCTAGCAGACTTGGATATGAGGTAAATTCATATCATACTGGCTTAGCATTGAATGCTTGTCACCCTGTGTTAATGTTGGTTGGTACTAGCACTTAGATACAGGGGTTAGTGTGATATTAACTACGTGGGGTGGATGGTGTCATTGTAGACTTTGATTTAAAGTCTGCATTTAAGTCTTTGATTTAAAAAATGCATTGCATGTTTCCACAATTGAGTTGGACGTATATGGCCGAACAGCTGACGAAGAAGCAACCTACACCCAGAGTGCGAAACGTTCACACAGGGAATGCTCAACGTATACATGGCGTATTGATCACTACGTTGTCACACGCTAAAAATTTTGAACATGCCAAAACAAATTCTAGACCCCCAGCGCACCTCTACGAACCGCTAACGAATGACAACTTACACGAACGTACACCCAAATTTCACAAAACATCGGGCACACGTTAGCTCTATTCTCAACAGTGTGACAGCGCCTTTATTTTTGCAGAGCTGTGGTAGATTTCACAAAGACTTGTGACGCGTCGCAAGTACCCAAATCCATTGCAATTTACCGAACCCGTGGCAAAGTTAGTTAAGTTACAAAGGGTTCGGCAAGTTGCGATGGATTTGGGTATTGCGATATGTCTTTGTGAAATTGACCCTACATGTACCGTAGGTCACACACACATGTATGACTTGTTGGGTTGCTTGTTGAGTTATGCATAGATTTCCACAAAATTCAGTTGACAAGGAACTCCAGCAATAAACCAGCTACATCAGTATCAGTCATTTTCCTTGTGTTTGTCTGTAATTATTTTGTTGTCTCCTCAGACTAACTAACATGCAGCTGAATGCTTTAGAGAGCACAAGTCAAATGTCAGCTGACGAGGTTTTGGTCAAACTGAAGGACAGAATGGCTCAGAAATCGGGACACATCAGGGAAAACTTCTTGCGCTACTGCAGAAACAGAAAAGGCAAAGTGCACAAGAAGGAATTTAGGGAGGTATGTTTGGTATTTACTTTAGGAAATAATTTCTTCATCAGAATGTTACATTCTAAAACTCTAAAAGCCAGTTCAGAAACGGATGGCTCAAAAATCGGGAGACATCAGGGAAAACTTGCTACGCTACTGCAGAAACAGGAGAGGCAAAGTGTTCCGGTACCCTGTGGAGACCTGGGTATAATTCTCGTTTAAATGGGAGCGTTTTGAAATTTGCTTTCGACCCTCTAACCTGTTTGTACATGGGAACAAAGGGATGTCTCCACAAAAATACAAATACCAGTATGTTTGCACAAGAATGAATTTAGGGAGGTAGGTTTGGTGTTGCGACTCGATGAAATAACATTCTACTCTAGAAACGGAAGATTTTCTGTATTGGCTTTCCATAACCAACAGACTTATCAATGACATACACAACTATCATAATTCTCTTTCAAATATGTGTATTTATACATAATTAATAAAACCAGCAAACCCACTAGTTCTAAATGTATTCCAAGGAACAGGAAACTGAAATACTCCAAAAGCAACATCACCTATTATGCCAACTCCTGTGCCACCTTCAACATCATACTTTCTGGTGACATTGAATCAAACCCTGGTCCTGAACAGTCTGGGTCAAATTCTTCTGACACAAGAAATGATTCATGTAGCCCTAGTTACTTAAACATCTATTCTCATAATGTAAGAAGCCTAAAAAATAAACTTGACACTTTTCACAGCACCTTCACTGCCCATCTTAACCCTTTTGGCGTCTTCAACTGTTTTGCCCTGACAGAAACCTGGCTCAATGCAGATGTCTCCGACTCAGAGATAGCCATCCCCAACTACACAATATTTCGCAGGGACAGAAGTGGCGGCCGTGGTGGTGGAGTCCTTTTGGGTTGCCACAATTCCTTGGAATGCCGCAGACTACACGAGTTTGAACGACCAAACCTTGAACTTATGTGGGTGGAAGTTCGACTCTCACAGCGCAACAGGGCCATATTGGGAGTTTTTTACAGACCCCCAAATGCAGGTCTCCAACCACTTGAAGCCCTTTCGGACTCATTGACAGCCGTTTCTGACCACTACCGCACAATCTGTGTTGTCGGTGATTTTAACTTGCCAACATTACGATGGAGCCCTGACACAAGTCTTCCAACATCAAGTGGTTCCACCATTGACGATGCTTTTGTTGACCTGATGACCACACACGATCTGCAACAATCCAACCTTGATACGACTAGAGGCACCAACATCTTGGACCTAGTCCTTCACTCCAAACATTTAAACGTCTCATCCAGAACTGGGGACGACCTCTTCAGGTCCGACCACAATTCAGTCAGAGTCAATTTCAGTCTTGGTACTCGGACTAAGTTCAACCCCACAACCCGACCAGTCTACAACTTCCGGAAAGCTGACTTGAACGACCTAAGAACAACTCTGCAGTGCATACCGTGGAACATCTTAGATGCTACAAGTAGCTGTGACGAGGCAACATCACTCTTCTATGATCTAGTAGAAGCTGCTCTAGTGGACATCGTCCCCGTAGTTCATCCTCGTCGCCGATGCCCTGCATGGTTTGATGGGGAAGTCAGGCAGGCCATGAAATCCAAGGAGCAAGCGTTTCGGAGGAAGAAATCCAACCCATCTGTACTAAATCAAGAATTATTCAAAGAAGCCAGAACTCTATTTAAGCGTCTTGTAAGGACTAAGTATGCCAGCTATTTAGCTTCTCTTGCCAAAGACATCGGGAACAATCCCAAACGCTTTTGGGGTTTTATTAAAACCCGATCCCGACAACACACACTGCCCTCAGTCCTCCAGAATGAAGCGTCCGGAACTGAAGCATCTGATCCAGCTGGAAAAGCCGAGCTGCTTATGGAATACTTCCAGTCTGTGTATTTACCAGATCCCGACCAATCCAGTGACAAGCCAGCCCTTCACACCCACAACTTGGACACAATGCCAGCAGTTCAAATAAGTGACTCTGATGTCTTTCGTAAGCTCTTTGATATTAAAGTGTCTAAAGCCAGAGGGCCGGATAACATATCAGGTTCCTTGCTGAAGTCCTATGCTGATATTTTTTGTGGTCCACTGGCAAATCTATTTCGAATGGCTCTTCGTTCTGGTGCCTACCCGTCTCAATGGAAGGTTGCCAATTTAGTTGCCATTCACAAATCCGGTAAAAAACAAATGTAGCTAACTATAGACCTATTTCACTGCTTCCTCATGTGTCAAAGGTCTTTGAGAAAATTTTGTGTGAGCAGATTGTGCAACATGTCCAACCAGCCATCTCTGAGCAACAGCATGGATTTGTCCCAGGCAGAGATTGCTCCACCAATCTGACATCATTACTCCAGGAGGCATACCATGCTGTTGATCAGGGGCGGCAGTTGGATGTTGTCTACACAGACTTCTCAAAGGCTTTTGACCGTGTTTCTCATGACCTACTCTTGTACAAATTAACTTCATATAATCTCCATCCTAATGTCTTAGTGCTGCTTCGTAACTATTTATCCAACAGAAAACACAGAGTAGTTGTAGATGGACAGTGTTCCTCATGGAATTCGGTCCCTTCTGGTATTCCACAGGGTTCAATCCTTGGCCCTCTACTTTTCAACCTGTTTGTTAATGATATTCCCCAGCATTTAAGTAGTAATTGTTTAATGTTTGCCGATGACCTGAAAATCTCCCGTCAAATTTCTTGTTCAACTGACACTGCCAACTTACAGCATGATCTAGATAGGCTTTATTCTTGGTCTTTAGCCTGGCGACTGTTTATCAATATCAACAAGTGTGGTTTTATATCTTTGACTCTCAAAAGGAAGCCGATTAGTTCTAATTACCATATAAATAATAACGTTCTTAAACAGGTGACCGTTCAGAAGGATCTTGGTGTTTTCATTGACTCGCGGCTTAGTTTTGTTCCTAATGTAGATCATGTCATCAAGAAGGCCAACCGCATCTCAGGTTTAATATGGCGTAATTTTAGATCGATTAAGGATGAGCGCACACTTCGTACCTTGTATTGTACCCTTGTTAGACCGCACCTTGAATATTGTACTGTAACATTTAATTCCATTTCATCTTATCAGGCTTCCCGTATTGAAAGAGTTCAGCGTCGTTTCCTTTATTTCATGTTTAAGAATCTTAACAGTAGGTTATGTAACCTTGATTATCTTGAATTGTGTGACCTGTACAAACTCTCTCCTCTCTCTGTTAGAAGATCTGTTAATGACTGTTTATTTCTCTACAAACACTTCCACAACCTTTTTAATATTACCGATGCTAATCCATTCAGTTTACATGTACCCATACGGCGGACAAGGCTTGCCAACGAACACGTCTTACATGTCCCACGGAGTCGCGTTGAGGTTACAAAACGTGGCTTTGTTTCCAGAATTTCTTCCACCTACAACGGACTCCATGGAAAATGTGATGTGTTCGGTGTCGCAAGCCTTGGAAGTTTCCGGAACCAGATTTACCGTGCCATTGCAACTAACGCAGTCTGATTTGCTTTGTGTTTAACTTATTGCCGTGTTTCTTGTACATGTATATATATATATTTTTGTTTGTTGTTTTGTTTTGTTGTATTGTTTTGTTGTATTGTTTGTTTTGTTTTTGTTTTTGTTTTTGTTGGTGTGTTTGTTTGTTTGTTTTGTTTTTTTTGTTTTGTTTTTTTTTAAAGCAGACTTTGTATATTATTGAATTTAATTAATTTGTTCACATGTTTTATTTAATCTATTTATTTCATAGCATTTTTAAAATTATTTCATAGCATTATTTTTTTTTTTATGCCGTCCTGTAATTGGCGACTCGATCGCTGTTGGATTTGGTTGGTAAATAAATAAATAAATAAAGTCACTTTTTAAGTGGTCAGATTTTGACATTCTTTTAGCATGTACATGACAGACAGTCATTCCTACTGTGTGTTTGCATTTTAGTGGTCTTAAATCTGCACATTGTGAAGTCTTTTGATGTGTGTGTGACTCATAGATAATTTTGGTGTTCCACGAAGAAAATGCTATTTTAGGTTTTAACAGAAACAAAGGAGAACAAAAGTAAAGCCTACGTACGATAGTGGTAAAAAAAATCTAAAAAATCTTTTATTTAGTGTGTGTTTGATAGTGAAGTAGTTAATAATGAAACTTGTAACCTTTCTGCAGGTTGTGAAGTCCTTTGGCATGTACATGACAGATGAACAGTTCAACCATCTATGTGAGGTTATTGGGTTCAATCGAGGCCCTCTGACCTACTCGGACTTTGTTGACCAGTTTGAGGATCGTCGGGCCGGAGGGCCAGGGGACGAGATCCAACGAGTGCCAAACCATCGCTACACTCACCTTAAGACAAACAATATAACGGCAGAGGAGGTGGAGAATCAGCTTTTGGATAAAATGACGCAGGCGTTTGGGGTATGTAAGATGACCTTTTTATGCAAGCACCTCGATCCCGCCCCCATTGCAAGGCCTATAGGGTTACCAATCAGTTATAGAGAAATCAGCCCCCTCACACTGAAGTAAGACCGGATTTACCAGTCTCTTTACAATGTGAATGGGGCTGGGAGGGGTAACTAGTTTGCCCCGAGACAACCAAGTTGCCTCTGCACATAAACCTAACCCTGATTAACCTTTGGGTTATGTGTATCCACCTCATCGCCATACAGCTAATTCTTGGATGTAAAGTTTAAAAATTCATTTCATATAGCCATTACTTGGATGGTAGTTGTTTTAACCCTTTAGACAACATGACAGCCACGAGTGGTCTGAAGCCTAATTCATTTCATATAGCCATTACTTGGATGGTAGTTGTTTTAACCCTTTAGACAACATGACAGCCACGAGTGGTCGGAAGCCTAATGCCGATGGCAGCCATAAGCTGCCACCAGCCTCACAATGTTTGAATATGTCACATCTACAAGCTGTACTCAACATGCCAATGTTTGTAATTAATTTGGTTGTGTAGTTTAAGGTCTTCAGCTTTTAATTGAGGTACCACTATGCCTCATGTATGGATGTAGGGATTTTCCTTTTTTTTTAACCAGTGTTTTCCCATTTTCATGGCATGATGACTCTAATCCTATAACTGCATGAGTACAAATGGAAAGTGGTTCATGTAGCCCCTGCCCAATTAATCAGGCTTCTGTAACATAGAATTACACCAGCATATCCAAGTGTCGTACCACACACCCACATTTTGTGAATCTAAATTGTATTGAAATACCAAGTTTTACTTCCCAACAGAGCCTGCGTGCCGCATTCTACAAGCTGGATGACAATCATGATGGGCTGGTTGAGCAAGATGACCTCCGTCGTCTGATGGACATGCTGATGTTCACCATCTCAGATGAAGAATTCAAGAAACTAATGAACAAGCTGGCGATCAGTAGAAAGACGAGGCTGAATTACCAAGACTTCTTAGAAAGATTCCAGGTGGTTGATGCACCAGGAAGCCACAAATGGCTGGATTCAGATCACAGGTACATTGTTAGGAACTGAGACTTTCCAGAGAGATTCCAGGTGGTTGATGCACCAGGAAGCCAAACGTGGCTGGATTCCGATCACAGGTACATGGTTAGAAATGTGACTTTCCAGAGAGATTCCAGGTGGTTGATGCACCAGGAAGCCATATGTGGCTGGATTCCGATCACAGGTACATGGTTAGAAACTGAGACTTTCCAGAGAGATTCCAGGTGGTTAATGTACTAGGAAGCCATACGTGGCTGGATTCCGATCACAGGTACATGGTTAGAAATGTGACTTTCCAGAGAGATTCCAGGTGGTTGATGCACCAGGAAGCCATATGTGGCTGGATTCCGATCACAGGTACATGGTTAGAAACTGAGACTTTCCAGAGAGATTCCAGGTGGTTGATGCACCAGGAAGCCATACGTGGCTGGATTCCGATCACAGGTACAGGTTAGAAACTGAGACTTTCCTGAGAGATTCCAGGTGATTGATGCACCAGGAAGCCATACGTGGCTGGATTCCGATCACAGGTACATGGTTAGAAACTGAGACTTTCCAGAGAGATTCCAGGTGGTTGATGCACCAGGAAGCCATACGTGGCTGGATTCCGATCACAGGTACAGGTTAGAAACTGAGACTTTCCTGAGAGATTCCAGGTGATTGATGCACCAGGAAGCCATACGTGGCTGGATTCCGATCACAGGTACAGGTTAGGAACCGAGACTTTCCTGAGAGATTCCAGGTGGTTGATGCACCAGGAAGCCATACGTATTCTTTCAGACTTTTATTTCCAGTTGCAAGAGAGTTTATTAATTTTATTCCCAGATAACTTTGGTCAGATATTAAACAAATGAAACATTTTGGTATCTGATTAGCTAAGGATTAAGAAAACCGTCTTTATTTGTTTTGAAAAGGGTGTGGAGGAGTGTTGGAATATGATAGACTTTTATTACGGTGCGACTATCTTCCCTTCTCTTATTACAATATTATTATAATCAACGTAACCAAAGCCAGGCTTGAAGGAAAAATAGTTTGCTCCCGTTTTGAAATTGTGTGCGCAGCACGATCAAGAAAACGTGCAGCACAAAGAGTGATTCTCTCGAAACAACATACCAGTTACACGCGCTATCATGCAGACGCACTGATCGTGCTTTTGGGCACGTACTATGGGGAACAAGACAAAGATGGACGCACCTTGATATTAAAATGTTGATTGGGTCAGATAAGTTGTGCTTTAAAATTGTTCATTATCATTTGTCTTCTTACTTGTGGTTTTGCCAACAGATTCAATAAGACCATTGACCCTATCCAACTAGCGGCTGACCAAGTTCATGACATTCTAGTGACCAAAGCTCAGCGACAGTATCAAGACCTCGCCAAGGCCTTCAGGTCTATTGACAAGAATGGAAACGGTGTCATCACTAAAAAGGAACTCCGGGATCTGCTCTACACATTCATGCTTCCAATGACCAAAGACGAATTCGAGCTCCTGTGGAAAAAGTAGGCAGATGTTTGTTTTCATAAATGTTGAAAAAATTACCCAAAGTGGTATTCAGTTTTCTTACTAAAAACAAGTCAAGATTATTATTATTATTTATTTCTGGTATTCATACCAAGTGTAAGTGCCATTTCTCGACCGTCCAAGCTATGTAGCGCCCTCTCTCGTTTTTGTGGTGCTAGTATTGGGCGCTTCGACATTCAGTAAGTTGACCGTTGCCTAGGAAGGTTCACAAGTTTTTAACCGCGTCATCGCGTCATTAACATCAAGTTTACCATTGGAATCACGCCTTTGTTATTATTGGGACATCAATTAAAGTTATAAGAAGTGTTCATCGGAGTCGTGAGTAACAAGTTATTGACTACAGAAAGTGGATACGAGTTAAAACGGACAAATTTTGGTACCAGTAACGCGTCAGCTTGAACAGAGTATTGGGCTCTACATTAGTTAAAAACTTCGAGAAATAATCGTCGTAAAATCCACATTTTGAGAGTCATCGTGTACAAGATACTTTGACCTATGTAGGCTATAAACCAAGGAAGGGACAAGCCCGAAGTGGATGGTAACGTAGAACAGTGATTGAGCAACATTTTGAAGGTTTTTTGTTGTAATTTTCCAGAACTCCTACGTAAAATTCGCGCGCAATTTTGCGCCCAATTTCGCGCCCAACTGTACGCGATTCTCGCCCAACCGCCACGCCCAATTTTTCAATGGATTATAGAGGGCGCTGTTCATGTTACAGGCTGCGCCGTACGCGCACCGTAACTGAGTGAATTAGAGGTAGAAAACGTGAGAATTAGAGATATTTACAGTACTGTTGAAGCACAAAACAAAGAAAGATGAATGAATTGAAAGATAGTTTGGAAAGTTTGTCTCGATCAGCGTCGTCAAAGGGCAGCAAAATATCATCCAAGACTGATTTAAGTGCTCATACAGATGCAGAATTTAAGAGAGCAAAACTCAAATGCCAACAAAGGGCACTTGAAAAGAAACAGAAGCTTGAAGAAAAGGAATTAAAGCTACGACAAGAAAAGGAACGTCTTAACATAGACACAGAAATAGAAATCGAAGAGACAAAACTGGCCTTTTTCGAGAAAATGGAAAAGGATTCGCTCAAGACACGCGCATCTCTTGATCTTCGTGACAATGAAAAGAGGCCAATCGATGCAGTAAAAGACTGGTTAACAGAACATGAAGAAATAGGCCCACCGCAACTTACCCCTCATTTTGAAACACAGTTTCATAGAGAACTGAAAGAGCAGGAATCTCATTTGTTGAGGCCTAACCAGTTGTTTCTTGAAGAAGCAATAAAGCCACCCGACCAGTTTAAAGACACGCGTCAAGAAAAATCACAAGTTGGCCAAGGCCAAAATGGAAGAAACCTAAATGAAGGCGATACAACGAGCACCACGGGTATGCTAAACGTTATGAAGCAACAAGGCGATCTAACTAAGCTGCTCTTGGAGGCACAGGTAAAATCTACTTTGCCACGCAGAACCATACCAGTGTACGACGGCAACCCCTTGGATTATGCAAGTTGGATGACTGCATTTCAACACGGGATTGAAGAAAAAACTACGAATGACAGAGAAAGGCTCTATTTTCTGGAGCAGTACACTACAGGTGCACCCAAGGCTCTAGTTCGTAGTTGCATGCAACAACCGCCAGACAAAGGTTATCAGCAGGCCAAAGAGCTGTTGAAAAAGAAGTATGGCAACAAGTATCGTATAAACGAAGAAATGATGCGAAAAGCAAGAGAATGGCCCGAAATGAAGCACAACGACTCAACAGCATTGGAGAAATTATCCTTGTTTCTCCATGAATGCGCAAACACCGTGACTTCACTGGATATCAAAAGCGAGTTAGACTATGCTGCTAACATCAAGACACTGGTAAATAAATTACCATACAACTTAAGAGACAAGTGGAGACACAAGGTGGACTACATAGAGGAAGTACAGCAAAGAAGCACCAGTTTCAAGGACTTGGTGGAATTTGTAGACAGACAAGCAAGAGTCGCATCAAATCCAGTGTATGGAGAAATCACTACAGTGAAAGATGACAAGAAGGGATACGACTATCAAAAAGAATTCAAGAAAAGGACCAAGAGCTCTAGCTTTGCAACAAACGTCGCTTCACCGCAAAGGCAGACGTCACAAGGTAAAACGTCTTTCAGTGATGGCACTCCCGACGCATGCTTGTTCTGCAGTGGAAAAAACCATTCCATAGCATTATGCCGAAAACTTGATGCCAAGAAAAACAACGAAAAAATTGAGTTTATGAAGTCAAAGGGTCTTTGTTTTGGCTGCCTGAAGAAAGGTAATCACATCAGTAAAGACTGCACCAGAAGACTGACATGTAATAAGTGTGGACTGCAGCACCCAACAGTTCTCCATCGTGACGGCGAGGAAAGTAAAAATGTTTCTTCGCAAATGGCAACGCCTGATAAGTCAAATGAAGCCACTAAAACAACTACAAGTAATGCTAGTCGTAATGTTACTGGGGCCGGTGACGGTGAATACCGACCAGCAGTCATACCAGTCTTGGTCCATGCAAAGGAATCTGGAAAGACTGTGAAAACGTATGCCTTTCTCGACGAAGGAAGTGACTCGGTATTCTGCTCAGAGAAACTTCGCAAACAATTGAATACGAAAGGTCGTAAATCAAGGCTCTGCATCCAGACAATAACGGAAAGCAAACTGGTAGAAAGTTTTGCAGTAGGCGGCCTAGAAGTATCCGACATGGAGCAAAGAACCGCGGTTCCTTTACCGGAAGCATATACACAAGATGCAATACCAGCATCAAAGGAAGATGCCGTAGTGATGGCAGACATCGAAGAATGGCCATATCTCTCGGAAGAAATCCAAATACAAGAAGGGTTAGAAGACGATGAAGAAGTTCACGTCGGCCTGCTCATTGGCAACAACGTTCCTAAGCTCCTGGAACCAATAAAGGTCATCAACAGCCAGAATGATGGACCTTACGCATGCCAAACTTTGCTAGGATGGGCAGTTCATGGACTACCAAAGAAGCAGTCTACATCGACAAGCAACACTCGTAAAGTATCATCGCACAGAATCATGGTCGCTGATATTGAACGACAGCTACACCAGATGTACAACCAAGACTTTAACGAAAAAGTCATCAACGATGAACCCCAGAAGTCAGTGGAAGACAGGAAATTCTTGCAACTCGTTAAAGAAACTGTGAAGTTTGAGGATGGTCACTATACAATCGGACTTCCTAGAAAGAATCCGGAAGTAAAGATGCCGGATAATAGACCCCTAGCTGAGGTACGAGCAGCTCATTTAAAGCGGAAGCTGAACAAAAACAAGGTGTTCTACGAGGAGTACAAAAGCTTCATGGCGGATATGATGGAGAATGGGTATGCCGAAAAGGTACAACTCAAGGAGCAAAGTCCTGACGATGGCCGTAAATGGTACCTGCCTCATCACGGAGTATATCATCCGCAAAAGCAAAAGCTGAGAGTAGTGTTCGACTGCGCGGCGAGGTATCATGGTACGTCGCTTAACGACCAACTCCTACAGGGGCCGGATTTGACAAATTCACTGATTGGCGTCCTTACAAGGTTCAGACAGGAACCTGTTGCGATCATGGCCGACATCAAGTCCATGTTTTACCAAGTGAGAGTTCCAGAGGCTGATGCTGACCTGATGCGGTTTTTGTGGTGGCCCGAGGGCGACTTAAGCCAGCCATTACGGGAATACAGAATGGTTGTACACACATTCGGTGCAACCTCGTCTCCGTCATGTGCAAATTACGCATTGAGGAAAACGGCCGAAGATAACAGAGACACGCATGGATCCAGGGTTACCAACACAATCTACGACAATTTCTACGTGGATGATTGTCTGTGTTCAGAACCAACAGAAGAAGAGGCAGTGTCCCTGGCTAATGATCTGCAGAAGGTTTGCGCCAGTGGGGGATTCCATCTCACGAAGTGGATAAGCAACAGACGAGAAGTTATGAAGAGTATTCCAGAAGCTGAAAGAGCTAAGCAAGTTAAAAGCCTAGACTTAAATCAAGACCTACCAGTGGAAAAGGCACTTGGAATGCTGTGGTCTGTGGAAAATGATTCCTTTGGGTACAAGATTGACCTGAAGAATAAGCCCTCGACAAGGAGAGGAATTTTGTCGACAGTAAGTTCTGTCTATGATCCTCTTGGATTCATAGCACCCGTCATCTTGCCAGCCAAACAAATACTACAAGACTTGTGCAGACAGCAATGCGGATGGGATGACCAGATTTCTGATCACAACCTGATCCAGTGGCAGAAGTGGACTTCGGACCTACCCAAGTTATCCAAATTTGAGGTAGAAAGATGCATCAAGCCTGAGAATTACGGGGAACCTGAAAGAGTTCAAATTCACCACTTTTGCGATGCTAGTGAGATTGGCTATGGCACAGTCAGCTACATACGTATACAGAATGACCATGGAATCCACTGCTCGTTCTTGACAAGCAAATCAAGAGTAACACCCATCAAGCAGGTCTCCATACCAAGACTCGAGCTTACTGCCGCAACTGTTGCAGTACGAGTAAACGCTATGTTGCATAAAGAATTGAGGATCAAAGTCGATGACGTTCACTACTGGACAGATAGCACGTCCGTACTGTGCTATATCGAGAGCACAACTGCACGATTTCAGACATTCGTAGCAAACCGAGTCAACATCATCCGTGAAGGTTCCACACCGGATCAGTGGCATTACATCAAATCAGCAGACAATCCTGCCGATGACAGTTCTAGAGGGCTTTCCGTAGAAGCATTTTTGAGCTGCGAAAGATGGCTGAGAGGTCCGCAATTTTTGTGGAAACCAGAACATGAATGGCCTGTTAGCGAGATAGAGAAGTCACAACTCAGATGCTCGAACACAGATCCAGAAGTCAAGGTAGCAGCGAGCAGAGTGCAGAAGGAAGAGACGGTTGTACAAGACACCGTGGACAAACTTCTGAGCCATTACTCAAGTTGGTACAAACTAAAGAAAGCCGTTGGATGGATCCTCAAAGTGAAACAGAAGCTCTTGTTACAAATCAAGAGACAGAAGTCGACAGAAGGTGACAATCAGGCAGGGATGAAGCATAGAGACGCTAGTACTCCCGAGATACAAGATAATCACACTGCTGAAGTAAAGAAAGCCATAGACAGCCATGAGCCAGGAGGTAAACAGAATAGGATGCAAGCCAGTAGCATTCACCCTCTTACTCTGGACGAAATGCGTGCAGCAGAGAGAGCAGTGATAGTACATGTCCAAAGAAAGGCATTCCCACAAGAGTTCAACTCTCTGAAGGACTTGCAAGCAGATCAAAGCAATGCTAATGGTGACACAGTTGGCCAAAGAAGACAAAACACTTGTGTCAAGAAAACTAGCCACATATTCAGACTTCAACCATTTAAGAAAGATGGCGTACTGAGAGTGGGTGGACGCTTAGCCAAAGCAGCGTTACCAGAAGAAACCAAGTTTCCTGCAATCTTGCCAAAAGAGTCACCCATCACAGAGCTGATCATGCGTGATACGCATCAGGCTACTGGCCACAGTGGAAGAAACCACATGTTGGCTTTCGTTCGGAAGAAATACTGGGTGATAAATGCAAATACAGCAGCCAGAAGGATTATCAGTAAGTGCGTGACATGCCGGAGACAGAAGGGTAAAGTTGGAGAGCAGCAGATGGCCGATCTACCAGAAGACCGTGTGACACCCGATGAACCTCCCTTCACCCATGTGGGCATGGATTATTTTGGGCCCTTTGAAATAAAGAGAGGAAGGTCTTTGGTGAAAAGATATGGCGTGGTATTCACGTGCCTAGCAACCAGAGCCATTCATCTAGAGAAGGCAGATTCTCTAGACACAGACAGCTGCATCAATGCAATCAGAAGATTCGTGGCCAGACGAGGTCAAGTTCAGAGCCTCAGGTCCGACAACGGCACAAACTTAGTTGGAGCTGAAAGAGAGCTAAAGGCCGAAATACAAAGATGGAACCAGGCAAAAATCCACAGCTGCCTGTTGCAGAAGAACATCGAGTGGAAGTTCAATCCACCGGCAGCCTCTCATTTTGGCGGAATATGGGAGCGCCAAATTAGAACAGTGAGAAAGGTCATGACATCGACCATTAAGGAACAGACACTAACTGATGAAAGTTTGTGCACTTTCCTGTGTGAAGTAGAGGCTATTATAAATAGCAGACCAATCACAACAGCGCAGAGCGACCCTGACGACCTTGAGCCACTCACACCCAATCACCTGATACTTCTGAAAGGCAAACCAAATCTCCCACCAGTCGTTGCAGAAGAGACTGGTCCATACGCAAGGCGGAGATGGAAACAAGTTCAGTATCTTGCAGACGTGTTTTGGAAGCGTTGGACAAAAGAGTATTTGTTGCAACTGCAAGAAAGACAAAAGTGGGTTCGACCAAGGGATAACTTCAAAACAGGAGACGTAGTTCTCGTCGTAGACGGCTCACAACCGAGAAACACCTGGACCATGGGAAGGGTGATAAACACAATGCCAGACAAAATGGGACTTGTGCGTCAAGTACAAATACGTACAAAGTCATCCGTGTTGACAAGACCAATTCACAAGCTGTGTCTGCTGCTGGAAGCAGTTGAATAAAACCAGGCTGATCTTCGGTACGCGGCATATCGTTAATGTCGAGGAGGATAAATCGGGGAGCTTGGATACATTCAAAGCAACCTGTGAGATATAGTTGCCGTAAATGCAAAGAACTGTTGCACATGTTACAATAAAGTGGAGTTGGCTAACTGTGTTGCAGTGTTCCTGGGCGAGTCGAGGCGCCATAACCTCTTTCGGTCGGGTCGTGTCTACGGGAAGGAAATGTTCCTAGACTACAGTTGCCAAACTACCACTTAAATTGTTGCAATGTGCACCCCTACAAACTGAAGGATGGAGCCTACGTGGAACCAGTTTGATGTTTTACCCGAGCCGAGGAGCAGCGAGTGATCCAGATGTGGCGACTAGAAGGTCTATCTAGACCTAGAGGCGGCAGTGACTTGTCCGAGTTGAGTTCATGCCAATCTGCACGTGTACAAGAACAGTGAGACAGTTGATAATAAGCGAACTTGATGATTCATTTGACCTTGAAATCTGCGAGTTATGATTGTGTGGCAAATGCTGCTAAGGTCGAATGTCGCGTACTTAATTTTTGACCAAGTTCATATTTTGGATTTTGTTACTTTTTTGAGAAAGTTGTTATCGCCAGCAAGGAATTAGTTTGTGGTTAAAATCTTCATTGCTTAAAAAATTAACCTTGTTGAAGTGTTGTTTAACAAATCGTCTTCCTTGCACAGCTAATCTTAATGTCACACACCCATTGTTTGGTAAATCCTACATGCCATTGTGATATTTTATCTCGAACATTTCGCAATCTGTAGTGCATGATTATGAAGTGAATTAGTTTGATCGGACTAGATCTATACTTAAACTTTTAACTCGTTTAGGCTTTAAGAGTGATAACGGACACAGAAGCTGAAAATGAGTGCACAGGAATCAAATCAATTTACCGTTTTTAAATTTTATTGAAGTCAATTCAAGTACATGTACACAAGTTATTGGACATTAATATTTCAGACATGGCTTAATTCACCCATGTCTTGCCTATAGGCCTACTAGGAAACATTCACAAGATTGTGTCAAGTACTTATTGTTTAAATTGTTGTTTAAAGAGGTTGCGCACCTTATAATAAGACTGAACTTTTGGTGTTAAAATTCAAATGTTTTAGTTAAAGGTAATGCTAGGTGCATTTTATTTGAAAATGACACTTAAAATTTGTTAAAATAATTGTAACGTAACTACTCAAGACAATTAGGGGCCGGGATGTAAGTGCCATTTCTCGACCGTCCAAGCTATGTAGCGCCCTCTCTCGTTTTTGTGGTGCTAGTATTGGGCGCTTCGACATTCAGTAAGTTGACCGTTGCCTAGGAAGGTTCACAAGTTTTTAACCGCGTCATCGCGTCATTAACATCAAGTTTACCATTGGAATCACGCCTTTGTTATTATTGGGACATCAATTAAAGTTATAAGAAGTGTTCATCGGAGTCGTGAGTAACAAGTTATTGACTACAGAAAGTGGATACGAGTTAAAACGGACAAATTTTGGTACCAGTAACGCGTCAGCTTGAACAGAGTATTGGGCTCTACACCAAGGATTCCTCAATAGTGCTCATTGCACTGTCACTCGCAAGCGTGAGGAAACCCATAAAAAATTCGAATTAGAAATGGCCAGAGCGACGGGGAATCCCCTTGCTCTTCACGAAAGAATGCTCTGGGATCTTTAGAATGCGTTACCATTACCTAACACACTGGACCAACGGCTTTACATCCCTTCCGAAGGACGGAACAAGTGTGATTAAGTGCCTTGCTCAATGAGCACAAGTGCCACAACCCGTCACCGCCTGGAATTGAAACCACATTCTAGTACTGGCACAGGAACTTGAGTTCGACGCACTAGACCGCTCGGCCATAACACCCCATGATAGATAGATAGATAGATACTGAAATTTAAAACATATTATATAAGCATGAAGGGGCGTTCACACTATCGCGGAAAAATGGCTTTGCGCGTGCCTAATGTAATAACAATTTAATGGTTGACACTTGTATAGCGCACATGTCTACCCTAGGGATACTTCTGGTGCTGTTGCCATTTACATTATCGCTGCCATCAGGAAATCACCAGAACCGTTTCGTTTCAAACCTGGGGTCAAAGTTCAAATTCATTGAACTTTGACAGCGGTGCGCTGATGACCTTTCCAACATGCAGCCAATGAGGTATCAGAGAAGCCCCAAGTTACCAGAGTGGAATTTTCTATTTTGGAAAGATTGGCAATTGGGAGCTAGCTTATGCAACACGGCAAGCGCGGCATACAAGCGTGTTTTTCCGCGATACTTGAACTCTTCTTGCGACAAGCAAAATTGACATTTATTGTACATGCATGTTTTTTAAACATTCTTCTGAAATATAATATTTAAAACAAGTTACTAGTATGTCATTACTAACATACCGTCTCGACAGTGCAAGCGTAAGACATTGGTATAAGAGATAATGAAGACTGGTATAAATTGTTTGCTTCATCAGGTATGATTCCAGCTGCAAGGGCTACATTGATCATCAGCACTTTCTACGATTGATGGGCAAGTCGTTTGCCCCAGGTGATGATGCGGGAGTCAGTAGGAGAATTGCTGAAGATTCTTATGAAACACTGGAGAATCATCACTTTAATCAGATGGATAAACAGTACGTACATGTACACATAAATTAACCTGCCTTACTAGTATCATAATAAAGATGGTACCGTACAAACCTGTGTTTAAAGGAGCGTGTTTACAAAAATGGATTTTGTTTTGACCTAACAATCATATAAAATAGCGCCCCAAAATAATATCGATAGGAAGAAAACAAGAAATTTTGTATCTAAAATTTGGATGTGGAAGCAAAAAGGGTTGTGGAATTACTGCACTGCTTTATATAAAACCAGATAAATTAGTTTACAAAACATCGGTGGCTTTTTGACGATATACTTGAAAATATACGGATTTACAGTGCAAAATTTCAGAATGGTAATGAAAAAAAAAAGACAATTGACATGGCATTAAAATCTCAACACCCATGAGAAAAATGGGTTTGTAAAAAATGTGATCTGGACACGCTCCTAGGCTCCATGTCTTTCATTGTCACATCATTCTTTGTCATTTGACAGAATGACCATCACAATGAACCAAGCCTCAAATGCTACCTTCATCTCAGCCAGCCAGCTGGAGCAAGCCTTGAAGGACCGTTTCCGAGATCGCTATGCCTCCTTCCAACAAGCCTTCAGTGAGCTGGACCTTAGTAAGACAGGCTACATCACAGTCAAGGAACTCAAGAAGGTTTTACTGGATCACAACTACCTTGTGGATGATGACACATTTGCTGAATTTCTACGGAGGTTAGTGTTTGATGTTCAAGAGCTTTTTTTGTGTGTACTAAACCACTTGATGCCGGTGGATGTGTTAACACATACTGGCAATGTATAGTCACAGGGGCAGTTGACTCCGAGGATGTGTAAACACATACTGGCAATGTATAGTCACAGGGGCAGTTGACTCCGAGGATGTGTAAACACATACTGGCAATGTATAGTCACGGGGGCAGTTGACTCCGAGGATGTGTAAACACATACTGGCAATGTATAGTCACAGGGGCAGTTGACTCCGAGGATGTGTAAACACATACTGGCAATGTATAGTCACAGGGGCAGTTGACTCCGAGGATGTGTAAACACATACTGGCAATGTATAGTCACAGGGGTAGTTGACTCCGAGGATGTGTAAACACATACTGGCAATGTATAGTCACAGGGGCAGTTGACTCCGAGGATGTGTAAACACATACTGGCAATGTATAGTCACAGGGGCAGTTGACTCCGAGGATGTGTAAACACATACTGGCAATGTATAGTCACAGGGGCAGTTGACTCCGAGGATGTGTAAACACATACTGGCAATGTATAGTCACAGGGGCAGTTGACTCCGAGGATGTGTAAACACATACTGGCAATGTATAGTCACAGGGGTAGTTGACTCCGAGGATGTGTAAACACATACTGGCAATGTATAGTCACAGGGGCAGTTGACTCCGAGGATGTGTAAACACATACTGGCAATGTATAGTCACGGGGGCAGTTGACTCCGAGGATGTGTAAACACATACTGGCAATGTATAGTCACAGGGGCAGTTGACTCCGAGGATGTGTAAACACATACTGGCAATGTATAGTCACAGGGGCAGTTGACTCCGAGTGTTGCAAATTATGATCTTTTTGGTGAGAAGATTCATACAATGAGTGTGGAAATGACTCAAGAGTCAATATTTGTGGTGCTTGACCTGTTCTTAAAGGGACACACCGGCTTTGTTGGGCTATTTTGGGCTCGAAATAGACCCATACATTATTCGGAAGCGCTTTCCAGAGTAAACTAGATATATCCTGAAAAGATTCCGTCAAATTGGGCCGTTTTTTAGCATTTTTCAAAAAATCAAGGTCACGTGACTTTTTGGAACCAGATTCTGGTTTCGAAAAGTCACGTGGTCTTGTGACTTAGTTGTATTTCCAGCCGTACAAACCAGCGCGAAGTGCGAGTTGCTTTTGTCATTCGCGGTTGGTTTCTCTTCTTGTTAGAAAATAATACGAACACTATGTACATATCGTATTTTCGAATTTGTACACAAATCTGCAAACAGATTTCTTAAGAAGGGTTTCTGGGTGTTGATATGGACGAGAGAATCTCTCAGATATTCGTGTCTTCGCTTCGCATTCGCGGCGATAAATAATATCCGAAGAAAAACAAAACAGCATAGGCCTATTGAGGGCGCTACAGACACCAAAACGTTGCGTTCGAGTTGCTTCCTCGAGTCAGCGCTGACCTCAGGGATCATGCAAGGCGTGATGAGTCAGGGAAAACAAGGAATCGAGGTTAAACACGTGTCGACCCATATCGAACGCCACCTTTATTTACAAACACATCATACATAATACATAATACGGCTGGTAAAGCGTATAGCCCAACATTTGTCTCTTTTGTTAATTTGAAACATTTCTAGTTAATTACGTGACATTTTTATAATTGTTTTTCACAACGACCATCGAAAATTATTGTCAAGGATGCTAGATTGGTACATTATGTAAACAGTAAGCCGGTGTGTCCCTTTAACTGTTGGCCAGTCACATTTGCCTTTAAAAAAATACATGGTATTTTTTTGCCAAAAATAATGCCGCGTCAACTGGTCAAGCCTGTTTATTCATCCCTTCAAACATAGATGACCATTTTGGAAATGACCAGGATATTTGCTTTCTTGGTTTCAGAAACCTGTGCAATATGTTAATTAGGGTTTGTTTTGCCCTTACCCGACGTAATTAGTAACACTGTATACTCAGTGCTTTCCCGAGACACTATGAAAAACTTCATAGCGAGCTCGGGAAAGCACCGAGTATATAGTGTTAAAAATTACGTCGGGTAAGGGCAAAACAAACCCTAATTAACACCAGTAATTTGTTGACTTAGAATCGGTCTGAAGTCCGACAAGGGCAAGTTATCTTATGGTCAGTTCCTGGATGCATTTGACGAGGCACGAGAAGCTCGTTATAGGCAGAAGAACCATCCTGTGATCCGTCAAGAATCTTTCCCTCAACTGCCACCTGATAGAGCCATCAAGAAGTTAAAGAGGATGGTCTCAACACAAGTTTCTGTACTGAAAGCTGTGAGTTTCTATTGATTGTACACTACTTACAATAAGTTAGGGATATCTTGGGATGTACGCAGATATTTTATTGAGGGTATGCATTCTGCTTGAATGATTAGACAATTGTATCTGCATGACGGACACACCTTGTCACAGAAATAGGTGAAAACAGTCATTTGAAGAAAAATAATTGACAATGTACCAATATCCCTAACTTAGTGTGAGTAGTGTACAGAATACTCTTGTAAAAGCACTCTTTGTGGGATTAAACTATGTATCTGCAGAGTGCTATAACCAAGCATCCACATCATGCACAGTATGCATGCTGGGAAAAAGAGTTTCGTATCAAGAAAAGCTTCATGTCAGATTAACATAGCTTATATACACTCATGGAAAAAAGAAACGCACCACTTACTACAGTTTCAATATTTTATTAATAGTGATCCTGTGTTCTATTTTTGGCCAACAATAACTTATGTAAAGGTGTTGTCGGTATAAAAAAAAAAAACGCATGTTATAAATGCACTAACATTGAAACAACTAACAAAATAACAAGGTACCCTGAAACTTCAGTTTTCATCAAATGCATGGACAGTTAATACTGAGTGTGTCCACCGTTTAGCTGCCAAAACTGCAGTTATCCTATGCCTCAAGTTCCATGGCAAAAATAATGAGTGTATATTCATAAACAGGAGTGACAGATATTCGTCTTTGCAGGGAAATCTTTTCCAACTGATCATATGGTATTCTGATCATAACATATTCCATGCAGCAGACATAAGCCATCATATTAACACATTTCCAATTAGCACTAGAAGCCTCATTTCAGATGCTGTGCATATTCCATGCAGCAGACATAAGCCATCATATTAACACATTTCCAATTAGCACTAGAAGCCTCATTTCAGATGCTGTGCATATTCCATGCAGCAGACATAAGCCATCATATTAACACATTTCCAATTAGCACTAGAAGCCTCATTTCAGATGCTGTGCATATTCCATGCAGCAGACATAAGCCATCATATTAACACATTTCCAATTAGCACTAGAAGCCTCATTTCAGATGCTGTGCCATTGTATTATGTCACGAGTCTTTTCATTTGCAAATAAAAGAAAGTACTGAGACCCTCGTTATTTTGCTGGCAATTTTAAATTCCTCTATACTAAAAAGACTGTCTTTTTCTTACTTTTTGTAATTGTTGCAGGCATTTGGTGCTTTTGACAAAGAAAAAGCAGGACGTATTACTACTCAACAACTTCGTAGAGTTTTGGATAATTTCTGCTTCAAGCTCACGGACAAGCAGTTCAAGTATCTCCTATCTAAACTCCGTGTCTACTCAGATTTGACTCTCAGCTACATGGCGTTCTTGGAAGAATACTCATCCAATGAAAACGAGGTTATTACGCTGTCTTGAGTCTTGGCTTTCATATCCAGAGGCCATCTGCCTTTAATTTATTTGTTTCCAACAGATTATTTTGTTCTTAGACTTTAGGTTTCATTAGTGTCTCATCACACTGTAACAAAAGACTACTAAACTGTGACGTCAGTTGCCATGGTAAGTGGGTCTAAACATTCGCTGGTAATCTCAAACTTCTATTGCTAAAGTGCAGCAAAACTGGTTCACTGGTTTTAGTGTAGACCCAGAAACCTTGGCAGCACACACAGAGTGACGTTTTCAATTTAGTGGTCTATTTGGAAGAAGATATTGCTGTACTGTGCATGTAAGCATTTTTGTCATTAATTTTATTCAAGTCACTATAGTCATAGTGATCTCTTTTTGTTCTCCCTCTGGAAATGCCAGATTAACAACAGTTGGTTTGATTCCTTGAGCAAGGAAGAAGAAGAAACAACAGCCAGATCACCACCCCTCTACACCCTGGAGGACCTTCAGAAGGATTTAAAGGAGACAGTGTCGGCTCGCTTCTACCGTTTTGCTGAGAGATTTGCAGAGCTGGACTATGCTAAGATTGGTGTAGTGTGCAAGGAAGACTTTAAGATGATCATGGATGAGATTGCATTCAGGATCAATCCAGATCAAGTGAGTTATTAGAGAGGTTTTGCACTGTTACACATACCGGTATGGACAGGGATATGATAATGGTAATCGTTCGCGTTGATGCGCACACTGAAGTGGGTTTTGCACTGTATGACTGTACGTGTGCATTTATCTGCTAAGTCTACTCTGCGCTTGGCTCCGTTTTCAGCACATTTTCCTCTCTTTTACATGGCATGACTCACTAAATTCGATCTGTGTTCACAAAATATACATCAAAAAGGAACAAAATGCATACAATTTATTAATCCATCACAGATAAAGTGAAAAATCTGCATTATACCGGTATCTGTTTTTATGCTACGCGTGTAGAGGCCAATAACTGTAGTAAACGTATATGAAAACATCTGTACTACGGTTACATGTCACAAGAAGCCATAAAGTCATGATGTATACATATTGGTTTCCGTGACAGTGCGAAACCTCTATTTACACATGTATCTCTTTATACCCCACCCGATTTACAATAAGTTAGGGATTTTTTTCTCAACTGACTGTTTTCAATTATTCCTGTGACAAAGAGTGTCTATCATGCAGATGTATGCAAAATCATTCAAGCGGAATGCATACCTTCAATAAAATACCTGCATAATTCCCAACAATATTCTAACTTATTGTGAGTTGTGTATTTAGTATTTTGCCATGTTTTGAAGGAAAAAGGCTGCATTTGTTTCCCAGGGCAGCCATGTTTGTGCTGAAAACAAATTCATACAAATGAATACAAGTCTGTTGCACATGACAATATCATTTAGTCACAAATTTCAGTTCAATTTGCAACAGTTTTATTTACCTTTCTGTAATTTTTAGTTTGAGATTTTGTGGAACTCCCTACCCATCAATGAATTTGGCAACGTAGAATATCGGCAATTTCTGAAGCAGTACACAATGGCTAATGTTGACGTTTCTAAACTGGATTGCCTCTCTGTATTGCCAAGAGCTACGTCAATCCATCCAAATAGACAAATCTACACCAGCCCGCCTGCTAGAACAGCCACCAAAATGGTAAGTTGTGCTCATGAATCAACATGTTTGAGCCTTAACACTGAATTCACACTGAGCCTCTTTATAGGCATTACAGGCATAAACTTTGTAATAAAAAATCAGTAGTTTCTTGTTTACATGTGAACTTCATGAGACAATAATTTGACTGCTCATGCTTGCTCAGAGCCAACTTTTACAGATGCATGTCTGTATTATGTTTTGCCCTGTATACACTCGAACAGACCTGGCATTTTTAATGCAACCGCAAAACTGAAAATTTTCCACATTTTAATACACTACACCTTGATTCGGCTTCAACCCGCCTTCAGAAACTGTAAAAGTCACCACTATTTTTGACCGCAGCGCATATGTGAGCTGCATATGTTGCAGAACTGACATCAGATTTATCAATTAAACCTACTACACAGCGGGCACAGCCGCAAGGACGTTTTTGCGTTTTTACGTTTTTACTAAAGCGAACTTGACAATTGCGGGGTTCAACCCTACTCAAAAGGGGACTTGAAAAGGGCGAATCGGGCCCTTTTCAATTCACCTTTTGTGTTTACACTTAGTGGCTACAATTTGGCTTCAACTTTCCTTTTTGGAAGTAGCCGAGTTCGATTCGGCAAAGGTGAATCGAGTGTAAACGGGCCTTTTGATTTGTCAGTTCAACAGGCTAGCCGGTTATTCTGGTCTGACCACTCCTCTGGTCAATGCTGAGAATGCAGAGCACAAACTCAAGAATCAGATGGGCAAACAATGGAAGGGACTCCATCGACTCTGCCGTTATAAAGATCCACAAAACACTGGACAGATTGATGTACAAGACTTCAAAGGTAAGGCTCAATCCAATTCATTTCTTGTAATAGTGCAATATATACAACCACTGTACTTCTGTTTCAGTTGATCAAATCAAGCAACTTGGTGAATTACACTTGGTATAAAAATGTCATGAGTTGACAGACCTCGTTCAAAGTGCTAATGGCTATGATAACACGTATTGAGTATATTGAATATTGACCATCTTTATTTTCTGTCGGTACATTATTTCTGGTTTTGTGATAATTCTTTCATTCAGGTATTGTCAACAGCCTTGGAATTTCTTTGTCTGCCAGAGAGTTTGATGAAATTACCACAAAATATGATTTGAAGCAAAATGGAAAGTAAGTTAAGAAGCTTTCTGTCAACTTTCTGTTGCAAAATGAGGGCAATCTTTGCCACTTAAAAAATCTACCAGTCATGATTAAAGCAAGAACACTGTGTTCCATACAGTACAGTGCATTTAGTATATTTTCATGTCAGAATACAGAACTTGTATATTTTGGAAAGAATGTACACAATTATTTCCTCAATCCCTAACGTTTATCATTGTTTGCGTGACAAAATCATCATCCCTGGGGCAAAATTTAGGTGACAAAATTCCCACCCACGGCTGCAAAACATGGACGTCTTGCTATTACATGCACTGACTTTTTCAGTGTCAAAATTGCCACCCTACAGCATGACAAATGTGACCAAACATCCACCTAAAGGGTGGGGCAGGGGGCGGGGGGTGCTGGAGGATCATTACAATAATAAATCATTACAATGAAATTATTTGACAATTAAATCACAATGATGTTTAAAATGGTGTACAGTACCTTTATGTTGCAGCATTATATTTCTCTATTTTATCCAATGGGGCGACACTTTTTGTGTAGAGAGCCCTATTAGAGCGACGCGCTTGGTTAGGGCGACAATTTGGCGTAGCCCCAATATTTTGGAAGTCAAAATCCATTTTTTTAGGTCAAAATCCATCTTTTTAAAATCGAGAACCATTTTTATTAGGTCTAGAAGCATTTTTATTAGGTGTGGAACCATTTTCGGAAGCTCCGGGTAACAGAAATTTGGTGTCCAATCGATGTCTTTTAGCCGAAATTTCGGTGGTCGTCTGCCAAAGTCTTACCGGCGGGTCGCCCCATTGCTGCATTAAGTGATATTATTATTCTTTTTTATATTAGGTTTGCCTATCTGGATTTTTTGAAGCATTTTGTGTTGAAGTTGCAACCATTGACACAGGACGAAGATAGAACCTTGATGTCGAGACAAAGAATTCACCCATCTAAAATGCCGGTATGGACACTTCAAAGTTTTTTTCACCAACAAGATTTTTGTCTTGCCTATATTTTGTTACAGGTGCTTTTATGATAATCGGGTGTCATCCAATAGTGTAATTATCTTATTGAGCTTCATGCAACTCAGCCCTTGAGCTGCTAATGCATAGTTCCGAGATTGCCCAACTAACCCCGCTCCCCCCTTGGATATTGTTGCTATGCCTCACACGCTATCGTCAAAATGGCGACACACTACGCACAAAGCAATGGGACTTTCAACGGAAAGCACAGATTCATTCGAGAAAACTCAAAGGTATTTCAGGGTCGACAGTTACTGTAGCACGCAGAGTGTCATATATTCATAACAATTCGCTTTCTCACCTTTAAACAGCGAATCGCCCAACCGTTAAACCAAAAATTCACCCGGAACACCGCGTACACGTATGGGCAGAATATCGCGTGATGTTGGTTTGTGATGCAATGCACTTTGACCTATGTGGGCGCTGTCTGCTAGCTCTGTTGTGATTGGTCGGCGGGTTCGGTTGATTGACAGGTCGGAACTATGGATTGAAGTTCTATTAAAGCATTAACAAAAATTTAAATTCTACGTCTTTTGGAAAAACATGTGTAATAGCTCATCAGTTGGTACTTTGTGAGAAACATCTGTAATGCAAGCTGATGTTTAATAGCTCATCAGTTGGTACTTTGTGAGAAACATCTCTAATGCAAGCTGATGTTTAATAGCTCATCAGTTGGTACTTTGTGAGAAACATCTGTAATGCAAGCTGATGTTTAATAGCTCATCAGTTGGTACTTTGTGAGAAACATCTCTAATGCAAGCTGATGTTTAATAGCTCATCAGTTGGTACTTTGTGAGAAACATCTGTAATGCAAGCTGATGTTTAATAGCTCATCAGTTGGTACTTTGTGAGAAACATCTGTAATGCAAGCTGATGTTTAATAGCTCATCAGTTGGTACTTTGTGAAACATCTGTAATGCAAGCTGATGTTTAATGGCTCATCAGTTGGTACTTTGTGAGAAACATCTGTAATGCAAGCTGATGTTTAATAGCTCATCAGTTGGTACTTTGTGAAACATCTGTAATGCAAGCTGATGTTTAATGGCTCATCAGTTGGTACTTTGTGAGAAACATCTGTAATGCAAGCTGATGTTTAATAGCTCATCAGTTGGTACTTTGTGAGAAACATCTGTAATGCAAGCTGATGTTTAATAGCTCATCAGTTGGTACTTTGTGAAACATCTGTAATGCAAGCTGATGTTTAATAGCTCATCAGTTGGTACTTTGTGAGAAACATCTGTAATGCAAGCTGATGTTTAATAGCTCATCAGTTGGTACTTTGTGAGAAACATCTGTAATGCAAGCTGATGTTTAATAGCTCATCAGTTGGTACTTTGTGAAACATCTGTAATGCAAGCTGATGTTTAATGGCTCATCAGTTGGTACTTTGTGAGAAACATCTGTAATGCAAGCTGATGTTTAATAGCTCATCAGTTGGTACTTTGTGAGAAACATCTCTAATGCAAGCTGATGTTTAATAGCTCATCAGTTGGTACTTTGTGAGAAACATCTCTAATGCAAGCTGATGTTTAATAGCTCATCAGTTGGTACTTTGTGAGAAACATCTCTAATGCAAGCTGATGTTTAATAGCTCATCAGTTGGTACTTTGTGAGAAACATCTGTAATGCAAGCTGATGTTTAATAGCTCATCAGTTGGTACTTTGTGAGAAACATCTGTAATGCAAGCTGATGTTTAATAGCTCATCAGTTGGTACTTTGTGAAACATCTGTAATGCAAGCTGATGTTTAATGGCTCATCAGTTGGTACTTTGTGAGAAACATCTGTAATGCAAGCTGATGTTTAATAGCTCATCAGTTGGTACTTTGTGAGAAACATCTGTAATGCAAGCTGATGTTTAATAGCTCATCAGTTGGTACTTTGTGAAACATCTGTAATGCAAGCTGATGTTTAATGGCTCATCAGTTGGTACTTTGTGAGAAACATCTGTAATGCAAGCTGATGTTTAATAGCTCATCAGTTGGTACTTTGTGAGAAACATCTCTAATGCAAGCTGATGTTTAATAGCTCATCAGTTGGTACTTTGTGAGAAACATCTGTAATGCAAGCTGATGTTTAATAGCTCATCAGTTGGTACTTTGTGAGAAACATCTGTAATGCAAGCTGATGTTTAATAGCTCATCCGTTGGTACTTTGTGAGAAACATCTCTAATGCAAGCTGATGTTTAAAGCAGCAAAGCATCATACCAAATACATTTATCTTCAAGCAAACTTGAATCCATCTTTCTGATTGGTGGATAAATAACAAGTGTGACATTGTACTGTGTACCCCTTCCAATGTTTATGTCACACTCTGCGTGATGCGCCCTGGTATACCAAACACACTGCATCCCATACATGGAGCTGCAAACTACGTTTGTGCGTCAAGTTTGTTTGAAGTTAAATTTGTTATTTTTAATCTTTGGACAATACATGTGAAAAGAAAAAAAATTTCCTGGTCAAGACAAAATATGTGTCTGACCAGTTGTCCCACTAGAGCTCGTGGAATACAGCATAATGTAATGCGTCTGCATCCAGTAGTGCTTCGGCCTCGTGGTATATGGGACACAGATTAGCGCTGGGAGTTACCGTTTATTTTTATAAACGTTTAAACGTCAATTTAACGTTCGTTTAAACGAATAGTAAACATAACAAAAAGTAAAACTTATTACCGCGCTTGCAATATAAAGTTCTTTGACCTGGTATCATGTGCGTTTGCGCGGCACCACTGACACTTTATTGAATTGGAGCATACATGATGCAGGCCACGAAAGTTCAGCTAGGCTTTGCTGTAATTGGATACTTTTGAGAAGTCACTCAAAGTCGGCAACCAATAAGAGAATGGAATCAATAACAGTTACAACACAACTACGATCGTCGGCTCCACAGTGTTTACCGCCCTGCTATCTTATTTCAACTTGCAAGATGAAACCGAAAACCATCCGTAAAATCACTTCCGCCCATAAACGCAACTAGAACTGTAGATCTTAGGCTTGAAACCACAAGGATTACCGACCGTTGGGCTCATAACAGCGGTATATGCTGCCTGATTCTTTCAGAACAAAACTGCCTCTTTAGAAATTTCCGGCGGCGCAAAACGGCCATTAGATCTTTAAAAAAGGAAGGATCGTTTTTTCACAAGTTGGTTTCGGATATCCGTTTAGCATTTTTCTAAACGGATAGTTACATTTCGGTCGTTTAAACGTTTACACGGTCGCAGCACTAACACAGATGCACTACATTATGCTGTATTCCACGAGCGCAAGTGGGATAACCAATAATGTTAATTTTTTGTTAGATTGTTCCTTGATCATGCTAGGGCTGTTGGGATGCTCTGCTGTTGTTTGATTAGTTCTCTGTTTCTTCCTATGCATCAGATTAAGCCTGGTTCGTCAAGTAGTAACATGATTGAAGCCATGCTGCGAGTGCGTGATTGCATCATGGACAACTGGAAACGGATGCGACGAGTGTTTCGAGGGATGGACCCCACAGGAACTGGAATTGTCACAGCAGTGGAGTTTCGCTCTGTTCTGAGTCGGTTTAACATCAACCTGTCAGAGGATGAATTCTTCCATTTGATGACGTACTATGACAGGTGTCTACAAGGAAAGATTTCATACAATGACTTTCTCCGAGCGTTCTTACAGTGAAATGTTTCATGCATCATAGCAGTGGAGTTTCGATCTGTTCTGAGTCAGTTTAAGATCAACTTGTCAGAAAATGAATTCTTCCATTTGATGACGTACGTTATGACAGGTGTCTACAAGGAAAGATTTCATATAATGACTTTCTCTGAGCGTTCTTACAGTGGTTTCTGACATCATAGCAGTGGAGTTTTGCTCTGTTCCGAGTCAGTTTAACATCTACCTGTCAGAAGATTAATTCTTCCATTTGATCACATACATGTACTATGACAGGTGTCTACAAGGAAAGATTTCATACAAGGACTTCCTTTGAGCATTTTTAAAGTAAGAGGTTTCAGACATCATAGCAGTGGAGTTTCGCTCTGTTCTGAGTCAGTTTAACATCAGCTTGTTGTAGGATGACTTTGTCCATTGCAATGACGCACTATGACAGTTTTCTGCAAGTAAATGCCCCAAGCTGCCCCAAGACTGACGAATTACTCAAGATTTGCAATGTAGGCATCTGTACTCATCGAGCAAAACATTGTACCTGCTTTGTTCTTCCACACACATTGAAAGTTTATTTGATGTTAAAGGGTAGAACACATGATTGGTCATGTGTGTAACTTACACAATATAAACATGGTGGTAGAAAACTTGCCCTGAAATTGTTTTGTCTGAAGTGCTATATTCTTTGAGAAACGAGTAAAACAATTTATTTTCGTCTCATGAGTTGAAAATTCACTTCGCCCCAAAACCACTTCGCCCAAAGTCTGTGGTTGAGGGCAAAGTGATCAATGTTTTCTCAAAAGATAGACAAAGTACGAAGCTGACCTTTACTCAGGTTGGTTTTAATGATGCATATTTTCAATCACACAAATCATGCATATCTTCAATCACACAGGGAGATAAAACTATTTGTAACAGTTTACGAATCATGTGTTCTACCTTTAAGGGTTCACTCTGCAGAAATGAGGCTGTTGTTTGACAATGGCGATCTTTGAGTGATGAAGTTCAAACCTTACCATTGGCCGAAAAACTTGTTTCTAGTTATGGTCAAGAAAACTTGGCACAGATTGTGTGATAACAATCATTTATTTAGAGCAGCCATATTTGTTTATTGCATAAAAGTCAAATTATCAATACAAATTGTTTTGAAATGTCTAGTTCTCTGTGTGTGACCTGAATGGGTAAAGACCCACTTTAAGGGCCTGGATAAATTTGTGTGTGACCCACATATATTATAAACAATTTTTCCTTAATTATGCCCAACTTATTTACCAATCAATCAAAAAGTGTTCTGTGTACTTGAATGTACTTTTAAGCATGCAACAATAATTCAAACTGATTAGCTGATTTCCTCTTTCGGGTTTCTCATAAATAGGCTAATTATATTGCTGTTCTTTTTCCTGAATGCTGCAGTTGTATGAAGCTTGTTCAGTATTTTAAGAGTTTAATCGCAAAACTCGATAAACGCCAAATACAAAGCACTTGAGATAATGGTGTCAGTAATTTCTCGATTGGAGGTCCTATACATTTGTCAAATAGATTATTGGCAAACTGTGTTATATATCACAAACAACTGTCTTACTTATTGGAATTTGCCATTGACTGCAGTGCTTAGTTGTAATACAAAAGGGCATTTTTCTCAAAATGCCAAAAATGGATATACATGTATAGCGTTTTGTGATGGAAACAACTTACTCTTTCGCGTTTAGGTCGACCGGTTATAGGTAAAAACGGCGTATTAGGACGACCGGCGACCGCATTAGGGCGACCGATAGCCGGTCGTCCTAACGCCAAGTGCTTCAAAAACCATCTTTATTAGGTCAAAAACCATTTTTATTAGGTTCTTAACCATTTTTATTAGGTCACAAACCATTTTCGTCTAGGTCGCAAAACCTTTTTTTCAGAGAATTAGGTCGAGAAAATGGGTGTCAATTCATGAGTTTCTTTCCGACAATTTTGTGGTTTTAGTGGTCTCTGTAAGCACTCTACCCAAAACGGTCGTCCTAATACGGGAAAAATAGTTATTTAACTCTTCATATATATCAGTTATATATATTTAAAAAAAACAAAGGCTAGAAGGGCGCACTCGCCATACCTCGTGTACAATGCCGCCGGACCACTGTGGTGTTCCATGGGCCATGTTATGGTGTGGCAACTGCATGCGAAAAGTACCCGGATGACCATGTGTTTGTGTGATCAACAGGTTAATGTTTACCTTGCGATTGATGGGGTGGGTTGGGGATTCCAACGTTCTAATGTCATACGGCATCTCAACAGGTTAATGTTTACCTTGCGATTGATGGGATAGGTTAATTGGGTATTCCAACGTTCTAATGTCATACGGCATCTCAACAGGTTAATGTTTACCTTGCGATTGATGGGGTGGGTTGGGGATTCCAACGTTCTAATGTCATACGGCATCTCAACAGGTTAATGTTTACCTTGCGGTTGATGGGGTCGGTTGGGGATTCTAAAAAACCCGCTCACACGTCAGGCTCCGCTCTGGACCAAAAACCCATCCACAAGTAAGGCTCGGACCCGGCCAAAAAAACCGCCCACACGTCAGGCTCCGCTCTGGACCAAAAACCCATGCATCCACAAGTCAGGCTCGGATCCGGCCAAAAATCCGCCCACACGTCAGGCTCCGCTCTGGACCAAAAACCCATCCACAAGTAAGGCTCGGACCCGGCCAAAAAACCCGCCCACACGCCAGGCTCCGCTCTGGAGCAAAAACCCATCCACAAGTCAGGCTCGGATCCGGCCAAAAAACCCGCCCACACGTCAGGCTCCGCTCTGGACCAAAAACCCATCCACAAGTCAGGCTCGGACCCGGCACAAAATCCGCCCACACGTCAGGCTCCGCTCTGGACCAAAAACCCATCCACAAGTCAGGCTCGGACCCGGCCTAAAAACCCGCCCACACGTCAGGCTCCGCTCTGGACCAAAAACTCATCCACAAGTCAGGCTCGGACCCGGCACAAAACCCGCCCACACGTCGGGCTCCGCTCTGGACCCCAAACCCATCCACACGTCAAGCTGGATTCTGGGGCAAAAATCGTCCACACGTGAAGCTGGAAACTGGGGCAAAAATCGTCCACACGTGAAGCTGGATCCTGGGGCAAAACATCGTCCACACGTCAAGCTGGATTCTCGGGCAAAAACCTATACACGTCAATTTTTTGCAATTTTTGACAAAAATCGCTGGACTAACCCCTTAAGATTTTTGTCATTTTTGGCCAAAAATTGTACGAATCAGATTTTCCTCAAAATGAAAGGAAATGTTGCTTAGACCCAATAGATGTTATTTCTTGAATTAGACCGAGACTGCTCACCCAGACAAAGAAATATTAAATGTTCAAAATTTCTGATTTTGAGGAAAATTATAAATGTTTTTGGCCAAAATGTCAATTTTTCATAGGAATTGGCTTCGAGAACTACCGAAATAGGTTCCAAACGGGCTAAACTTTCGTTAGGAGTACTTTCTGAGACATTTTTAAAACAGTCAAATTTTGGCCATTTTTGACAACAATCGCTGGACTAACCCCATATGATTTTTACAATTTTTGGCAAAAAATTGTAGGAATCAGATTTTCCTCATGTCAGTAAATGTTGCTTAGACCCAATTGATGTTATTTCTTGAATTAGACCCTGACTGCTCACCCAGACAAAGAAATATTAAATTTTCAAAATGTCTGATTTTGAGGAATATTATATAAATGTTTTTGGCCAAAATGTCAATTTTTCATAGGAATTGGCTTCGAGAACTACCGAAATAGGTTCCAAACGGGCTAAACTTTCGTTTAGGAGTAATTTCTGAGACATTTTAAAAAAGTCAATTTTGGGCCATTTTTGATAAAAATCACTGGACTAACCCCTTAAGATTTTTGTCATTTTTGGCCAACAATTTTATGAATCAGATTTTGCTCATCATGTCAGGAAATGTTGCTTAGACCCAATAGATGTTATTTCTTGAATTAGACCCTGACTGCTCACCCAGACAAAGAAATATTAAATTTTCAAAATTTCTGATTCTGAGGAAAATTATATCAATGTTTTTGGCCAAAATGTCAATTTTTCATAGGAATTGGCTTCGAAAACTACCGAAATAGGTTCCAAACGGGCTAAACTTTCGTTAGAAGTAATTTCTGAGACATTTTAAAAAGTCAATTTTTGGCCATTTTTGATAAAAATCACTGGACTAACCCCTTAAGATTTTTGTCATTTTTGGCAAACAATATTATGAATCAGATTTTGCTCATCATGTCAGGAAATGTTGCTTAGACCCAATAGATGTTATTTCTTGAATTAGACCCTGACTGCTCACCCAGACAAAGAAATATTAAAGTTTGAAAATTTCTGATTTTGAGGAAAATTATAAATGTTTTTGGCCAAAATGTCAATTTTTCATAGGTTTTGGCTTCGAGAACTACCGAAATAGGTTCCAGACGGGCTAAACTTTCGTTAGGAGTACTTTCTGAGACATTTTAAAAAGTCAATTTTTGGCCATTTTTGATAAAAATCACTGGACTAACCCCTTAAGATTTTTGTCATTTTTGGCCAACAATTTTATGAATCAGATTTTGCTCATCATGTCAGGAAATGTTGCTTAGACCCAATAGATGTTATTTCTTGAATTAGACCCTGACTGCTCACCCAGACAAAGAAATATTAAATTTTCAAAATTTCTGATTCTGAGGAAAATTATATCAATGTTTTTGGCCAAAATGTCAATTTTTCATAGGAATTGGCTTCGAAAACTACCGAAATAGGTTCCAGACGGGCTAAACTTTCGTTAGGAGTACTTTCTGAGACATTTTACAAAAAGTCAATTTTTGGCAATTTTTTGACAAAAATCGCTGGACTAACCCCTTATGATTTTTGTCATTTTTGGCCAAAAATTGTACGAATCAGATTTTCCTCATAATGTCAGGAAATGTTGCTTAGACCCAATAGATGTTATTTCTTGAATTAGACCCTGACTGCTCACCCAGACAAAGAAATATTAAAGTTTGAAAATTTCTGATTTTGAAGAAAATTATAAATGTTTTTGGCCAAAATGTCAATTTTTCATAGGTTTTGGCTTCGAGAACTACCGAAATAGGTTCCAGACGGGCTAAACTTTCGTTAGGAGTACTTTCTGAGACATTTTACAAAAAGTCACTTTTTGGCCATTTTTGACAAAAATCGCTGGACTAACCCCTTATGATTTTTGTCATTTTTGGCCCAAAATTGTAGGAATCGGATTTTCCTCATTAGGTCAGGAAATGTTGCTTAGACCCAATAGATGTTATTTCTTGAATTAGACCCTGACTGCTCACCCAGACAAAGAAATATTAAAGTTTGAAAATGTCTGATTTTGAGGAAAATTATAAATGTTTTTGGCCAAAATGTCAAATTTTCATCGGAATTGGCTTCGAGAACTACCGATATAGGTTCCAAACGGGCTAAACTTTCGTTAAGCGTACTTTCTGAGACATTTTTAAAAAAGTCAATTTTTGGCAATTTTTTGACAAAAATCGCTGGACTAACCCCTTATGATTTTTGTCATTTTTGGCCAAAAATTGTACGAATCAGATTTTCTTCATAATGTCCTGAAATGTTGCTTAGACCCAATAGATGTTATTTCTCGAATTAGACCCTGACTGCTCACCCATACAAAGAAATATTAAAGTTTGAAAATTTATGATTTTGAGGAAAATTATAAATGTTTTTGGCCAAAATGTCAATTTTTCATAGGATTTGGCTTCGAGAACTACCGAAATAGGTTCCAGACGGGCTAAACTTTCGTAAGTGGTACTTTCTGAGACATTTTACAAAAAGTCAATTTTTGGCCATTTTTGACAAAAATCGCTGGACTAACCCCTTATGATTTTTGTCATTTTTGGCCAAAAATTGTACGAATCAGATTTTCTTCATAATGTCCTGAAATGTTGCTTAGACCCAATAGATGTTATTTCTTGAATTAGACCCTGACTGCTCACCCAGACAAAGAAATATTAAATTTTCAAAATTTCTGATTCTGAGGAAAATTATATCAATGTTTTTGGCCAAAATGTCAATTTTTCATAGGAATTGGCTTCGAAAACTACCGAAATAGGTTCCAAACGGGCTAAACTTTCGTTAGAAGTAATTTCTGAGACATTTTAAAAAGTCAATTTTTGGCCATTTTTGATAAAAATCACTGGACTAACCCCTTAAGATTTTTGTCATTTTTGGCCAACAATATTATGAATCAGATTTTGCTCATCATGTCAGGAAATGTTGCTTAGACCCAATAGATGTTATTTCTTGAATTAGACCCTGACTGCTCACCCAGACAAAGAAATATTAAAGTTTGAAAATTTCTGATTTTGAGGAAAATTATAAATGTTTTGGGCCAAAATGACAATTTTTCATAGGATTTGGCTTCGAGAACTACCGAAATAGGTTCCAAACGGGCTAAACTTTCGTTAGGAGTACTTTCTGAGACATTTTTAAAAAAGTCAATTTTTGGCCATTTTTGACAAAAATCGCTGGACTAACCCCTTATGATTTTTGTCATTTTTGGCCAAAATTGTACCAATCAGATTTTCCTCATAATGTCAGGAAATGTTTCTTAGACCCAATAGATGTTATTTCTTGAATTAGACCCTGACTGCTCACCCAGACAAAGAAATATTAAAGTTTGAAAATTTCTGATTTTGAGGAAAATTATAAATGTTTTGGGCCAAAATGTAAATTTTTCATAGGTTTTGGCTTCGAGAACTACCGAAATAGGTTCCAGACGGGCTAAACTTTCGTTAGGAGTACTTTCTGAGACATTTTACAAAAAGTCAATTTTTGGCCATTTTTGACAAAAATCGCTGGACTAACCCCTTATGATTTTTGTCATTTTTGGCCAAAAATTGTACGAATCAGATTTTCCTCATAATGTCAGAAAATGTTGCTTAGACCCAATAGATGTTATTTCTTGAATTAGACCCTGACTGCTCACCCAGACAAAGAAATATTAAAGTTTGAAAATTTCTGATTTTGAGGAAAATTATAAATGTTTCGGGCCAAAATGTAAATTTTTCATAGGTTTTGGCTTCGAGAACTACCGAAATAGGTTCCAGACGGGCTAAACTTTCGTTAGGAGTACTTTCTGAGACATTTTACAAAAAGTCACTTTTTGGCCATTTTTGACAAAAATCGCTGGACTAACCCCTTATGATTTTTGTCATTTTTGGCCCAAAATTGTAGGAATCGGATTTTCCTCATAAGGTCAGGAAATGTTGCTTAGACCCAATAGATGTTATTTCTTGAATTAGACCCTGACTGCTCACCCAGACAAAGAAATATTAAAGTTTGAAAATGTCTGATTTTGAGGAAAATTATAAATGTTTTTGGCCAAAATGTCAAATTTTCATAGGATTTGGCTTCGAGAACTACCGAAATAGGTTCCAGACGGGCTAAACTTTCGTAAGTGGTACTTTCTGAGACATTTTACAAAAAGTCAATTTTTGGCCATTTTTGACAAAAATCGCTGGACTAACCCCTTATGATTTTTGTCATTTTTGGCCAAAAATTGTACGAATCAGATTTTCTTCATAATGTCCTGAAATGTTGCTTAGACCCAATAGATGTTATTTCTTGAATTAGACCCTGACTGCTCACTCAGACAAAGAAATATTAAAGTTTGAAAATTTCTGATTTTGAGGAAAATTATAAATGTTTTTGGCCAAAATGTCAAATTTTCATCGGAATTGGCTTCGAGAAATACCGATATAGGTTCCAAACGGCCTAAACTTTCGTTAGGAGTACTTTCTGAGACATTTTACAAAAAGTAAATTTTTGGCCATTTTTGACAAAAATCGCTGGACTAACCCCTTATGATTTTTGTCATTTTTGGCCCAAAATTGTACGAATCAGATTTTCCTCATAATGTCAGGAAATGTTGCTTAGACCCAATAGATGTTATTTCTTGAATTAGACCCTGACTGCTCACCCAGACAAAGAAATATTAAAGTTTGAAAATTTCTGATTTTGAGGAAAATTATAAATGTTTTGGGCCAAAATGTAAATTTTTCATAGGTTTTGGCTTCGAGAACTACCGAAATAGGTTCCAGACGGGCTAAACTTTCGTTAGGAGTACTTTCTGAGACATTTTACAAAAAGTCACTTTTTTTGCCATTTTTGACAAAAATCGCTGGACTAACCCCTTATGATTTTTGTCATTTTTGGCCCAAAATTGTAGGAATCGGATTTTCCTCATAAGGTCAGGAAATGTTGCTTAGACCCAATAGATGTTATTTCTTGAATTAGACCCTGACTGCTCACCCAGACAAAGAAATATTAAAGTTTGAAAATGTCTGATTTTGAGGAAAATTATCAATGTTTTTGGCCAAAATGTCAAATTTTCATCGGAATTGGCTTCGAGAACTACCGATATAGGTTCCAAACGGGCTAAACTTTCGTTAAGCGTACTTTCTGAGACATTTTTAAAAAAGTCAATTTTTGGCAATTTTTTGACAAAAATCGCTGGACTAACCCCTTATGATTTTTGTCATTTTTGGCCAAAAATTGTACGAATCAGATTTTCTTCTTAATGTCCTGAAATGTTGCTTAGACCCAATAGATGTTATTTCTCGAATTAGACCCTGACTGGCTCACCCATACAAAGAAATATTAAAGTTTGAAAATTTATGATTTTGAGGAAAATTATAAATGTTTTTGGCCAAAATGTCAATTTTTCATAGGATTTGCTTCGAGAACTACCGAAATAGGTTCCAGACGGGCTAAACTTTCGTAAGTGGTACTTTCTGAGACATTTTACAAAAAGTCAATTTTTGGCCATTTTTGACAAAAATCGCTGGACTAACCCCTTATGATTTTTGTCATTTTTGGCCAAAAATTGTACGAATCAGATTTTCTTCATAATGTCCTGAAATGTTGCTTAGACCCAATAGATGTTATTTCTTGAATTAGACCCTGACTGTTCACTCAGACAAAGAAATATTAAAGTTTGAAAATTTCTGATTTTGAGGAAAATTATAAATGTTTTTGGCCAAAATGTCAAATTTTCATCGAATTGGCTTCGAGAACTACGAAATAGGTTCAGACGGGCTAAACTTTCGTTAGGAGTACTTTCTGAGACATTTTACAAAAAGTCACTTTTTTGCCATTTTTGACAAAAATCGCTGGACTAACCCCTTATGATTTTTGTCATTTTTGGCCCAAAATTGTAGGAATCGGATTTTCCTCATAAGGTCAGGAAATGTTGCTTAGACCCAATAGATGTTATTTCTTGAATTAGACCCTGACTGCTCACCCCAGGCAAAGAAATATTAAAGTTTGAAAATGTCTGATTTGAGGAAAATTATAAATGTTTTTGGCCAAAATGTCAAATTTTCATCGGAATTGGCTTCGAGAACTACCGATATAGGTTCCAAACGGCTAAACTTTCGTTAAGCGTACTTTCTGAGACATTTTTAAAAAAGTCAATTTTTGGCAATTTTTTGACAAAAATCGCTGGACTAACCCCTTATGATTTTTGTCATTTTTGGCCAAAAATTGTACGAATCAGATTTTCTTCATAATGTCCTGAAATGTTGCTTAGACCCAATAGATGTTATTTCTCGAATTAGACCCTGACTGCTCACCCATACAAAGAAATATTAAAGTTGAAAATTTATGATTTTGAGGAAAATTATAAATGTTTTTGGCCAAATGTCAATTTTTCATAGGATTTGGCTTCGAGAACTACCGAAATAGGTTCCAGACGGGCTAAACTTTCGTAAGTGGTACTTTCTGAGACATTTTACAAAAAGTCAATTTTTGGCCATTTTTGACAAAAATCGCTGGACTAACCCCTTATGATTTTTGTCATTTTGGCCAAAAATTGTACGAATCAGATTTTCTTCATAATGTCCTGAAATGTTGCTTAGACCCAATAGATGTTATTTCTTGAATTAGACCCTGACCTGCTCACTCAGACAAAGAAATATTAAAGTTTGAAAATTTCTGATTTTGAGGAAAATTATAAATGTTTTTGGCCAAAATGTCAAATTTTCATCGGAATTGGCTTCGAGAAATACCGATATAGGTTCCAAACGGCCTAAACTTTCGTTAGGAGTACTTTCTGAGACATTTTACAAAAAGTCAATTTTTGGCCATTTTTGACAAAAATCGCTGGACTAACCCCTTATGATTTTTGTCATTTTTGGCCAAAAATTGTACGAATCAGATTTTCTTCATAATGTCCTGAAATGTTGCTTAGACCCAATAGATGTTATTTCTTGAATTAGACCCTGACTGCTCACTCAGACAAAGAAATATTAAAGTTTGAAAATTTCTGATTTTGAGAAAATTATAAATGTTTTTGGCCAAAATGTCAAATTTTTCATCGGAATTGGCTTCGAGAAATACCGATATAGGTTCCAAACGGCCTAAACTTTCGTTAGGAGTACTTTCTGAGACATTTTACAAAAAGTCAATTTTTGGCCATTTTTGACAAAAAATCGCTGGACTAACCCCTTATGATTTTTGTCATTTTTGGCCAAAAATTGTACGAATCAGATTTTCCTCATAATGTCAGGAAATGTTGCTTAGACCCAATAGATGTTATTTCTTGAATTAGACCCTGACTGCTCACCCAGACAAAGAAATATTAAAGTTTGAAAATTTCTGATTTTGAAGAAAATTATAAATGTTTTGGGTCAAAATGTAAATTTTTCATAGGTTTTGGCTTCGAGAACTACCGAAATAGGTTCCAGACGGGCTAAACTTTCGTTAGGAGTACTTTCTGAGACATTTTACAAAAAGTAAATTTTTGGCCATTTTTGACAAAAATCGCTGGACTAACCCCTTATGATTTTTGTCATTTTTGGCCAAAAATTGTACGAATCAGATTTTCCTCATAATGTCAGGAAATGTTGCTTAGACCCAATAGATGTTATTTCTTGAATTAGACCCTGACTGCTCACCCAGACAAAGAAATATTAAAGTTTGAAAATTTCTGATTTTGAAGAAAATTATAAATGTTTTGGGCCAAAATGTAAATTTTTCATAGGTTTTGGCTTCGAGAAACTACCGAAATAGGTTCCAGACGGGCTAAACTTTCGTTAAGCGTACTTTCTGAGACATTTTTAAAAAAGTCAATTTTTGGCAATTTTTTGACAAAAATCGCTGGACTAACCCCTTATGATTTTTGCAATTTTTGGCCAAAAATTGTACGAATCAGATTTTCTTCATAATGTCCTGAAATGTTGCTTAGACCCAATAGATGTTATTTCTCGAATTAGACCCTGACTGCTCACCCATACAAAGAAATATAAAGTTTGAAAATTTATGATTTTGAGGAAAATTATAAATGTTTTTGGCCAAAATGTCAATTTTTCATAGCGATTTGGCTTCGAGAACTACCGAAATAGGTTCCAGACGGGCTAAACTTTCGTAAGTGGTACTTTCTGAGACATTTTACAAAAAGTCAATTTTTGGCCATTTTTGACAAAATCGCTGGACTAACCCTTATGATTTTTGTCATTTTTGGCCAAAAATTGTACGAATCAGATTTTCTTCATAATGTCCTGAAATGTTGCTTAGACCCAATAGATGTTATTTCTTGAATTAGACCCTGACTGCTCACTCAGACAAAGAAATATTAAAGTTTGAAAATTTCTGATTTTGAGGAAAATTATAAATGTTTTTGGCCAAAATCCCTTATGATTTTTGTCATTTTTGGCCAAAAATTGTACGAATCAGATTTTCTTCATAATGTCCTGAAATGTTGCTTAGACCCAATAGATGTTATTTCTTGAATTAGACCCTGACTGCTCACTCAGACAAAGAAATATTAAAGTTTGAAAATTTCTGATTTTGAGGAAAATTATAAATGTTTTTGGCCAAAATGTCAAATTTTCATCGGAATTGGCTTCGAGAAATACCGATATAGGTTCCAAACGGCCTAAACTTTCGTTAGGAGTACTTTCTGAGACATTTTACAAAAAGTCAATTTTTGGCCAATTTTTGACAAAAATCGCTGGACTAACCCTTATGATTTTTGTCATTTTTGGCCAAAAATTGTACGAATCAGATTTTCCTCATAATGTCAGGAAATGTTGCTTAGACCCAATAGATGTTATTTCTTGAATTAGACCCTGACTGCTCACCCAGACAAAGAAATATTAAAGTTTGAAAATTTCTGATTTTGAAGAAAATTATAAATGTTTTGGTCAAAATGTAAATTTTTCATAGGTTTTGGCTTCGAGAACTACGAAATAGGTTCCAGACGGGCTAAACTTTCGTTAGGAGTACTTCTGAGACATTTTACAAAAAGTAAATTTTTGGCCATTTTGACAAAATCGCTGGACTAACCCCTTATGATTTTTGTCATTTTTGGCCAAAAATTGTACGAATCAGATTTTCCTCATAATGTCAGGAAATGTTGCTTAGACCAATAGATGTTATTTCTTGAATTAGACCCTGACTGCTCACCCAGACAAAGAAATATTAAAGTTTGAAAATTTCTGATTTGAAGAAAATTATAAATGTTTTGGGCCAAAATGTAAATTTTTCATAGGTTTTGGCTTCGAGAACTACCGAAATAGGTTCCAGACGGGCTAAACTTTCGTTAAGCGTACTTTCTGAGACATTTTTAAAAAAGTCAATTTTTGGCAATTTTTGACAAAAATCGCTGGACTAACCCCTTATGATTTTTGCAATTTTTGGCCAAAAATTGTACGAATCAGATTTTCTTCATAATGTCCTGAATGTTGCTTAGACCCAATAGATGTTATTTTCTCGAATTAGACCCTGACTGCTCACCCATACAAAGAAATATTAAAGTTTGAAAATTTATGATTTTGAGGAAAATTATAAATGTTTTTGGCCAAAATGTCAATTTTTCATAGGATTTGGCTTCGAGAACTACCGAAATAGGTTCCAGACGGGCTAAACTTTCGTAAGTGGTACTTTCTGAGACATTTTACAAAAAGTCAATTTTTGGCCATTTTTGACAAAAATCGCTGGACTAACCCCTTATGATTTTTGTCATTTTGGCCAAAAATTGTACGAATCAGATTTTCTTCATAATGTCCTGAAATGTTGCTTAGACCCAATAGATGTTATTTCTTGAATTAGACCCTGACTGCTCACTCAGACAAAGAAATATTAAAGTTTGAAAATTTCTGATTTTGAGGAAAATTATAAATGTTTTTGGCCAAAATGTCAAATTTTCATCGGAATTGGCTTCGAGAATACCGATATAGGTTCCAAACGCCTAAACTTTCGTTAGGAGTACTTTCTGAGACATTTTACAAAAAGTCAATTTTTGGCCATTTTTGACAAAAATCGCTGGACTAACCCCTTATGATTTTTGTCATTTTGGCCAAAAATTGTACGAATCAGATTTTCTTCATAATGTCCTGAAATGTTGCTTAGACCCAATAGATGTTATTTCTTGAATTAGACCCTGACTGCTCACTCAGACAAAGAAATATTAAAGTTTGAAAATTTCTGATTTTGAGGAAAATTATAAATGTTTTTGGCCAAAATGTCAAATTTTTCATCGGAATTGGCTTCGAGAAATACCGATATAGGTTCCAAACGGCCTAAACTTTCGTTAGGAGTACTTTCTGAGACATTTTACAAAAAGTCAATTTTTGGCCATTTTTTGACAAAAATCGCTGGACTAACCGCCTTATGATTTTTGTCATTTTTGGCAAAAATTGTACGAATCAGATTTTCCTCATAATGTCAGGAAATGTTGCTTAGACCCAATAGATGTTATTTCTTGAATTAGACCCTGACTGCTCACCCAGACAAAGAAATATTAAAGTTTGAAAATTTCTGATTTTGAAGAAAATTATAAATGTTTTGGGTCAAAATGTAAATTTTTCATAGGTTTTGGCTTCGAGAACTACCGAAATAGGTTCCAGACGGGCTAAACTTTCGTTAGGAGTACTTTCTGAGACATTTTACAAAAAGTAAATTTTGGCCATTTTTGACAAAAATCGCTGGACTAACCCCTTATGATTTTTGTCATTTTTGGCCAAAAATTGTACGAATCAGATTTTCCTCATAATGTCAGGAAATGTTGCTTAGACCCAATAGATGTTATTTCTTGAATTAGACCCTGACTGCTCACCCAGACAAAGAAATAATTAAAGTTTGAAAATTTCTGATTTTGAAGAAAATTATAAATGTTTTGGGCCAAAATGTAAATTTTTCATAGGTTTTGGCTTCGAGAACTACCGAAATAGGTTCCAGACGGGCTAAAACTTTCGTTAGGAGTACTTTCTGAGACATTTTACAAAAAGTCACTTTTTTGCCATTTTTGACAAAAATCGCTGGACTAACCCCTTATGATTTTTGTCATTTTTGGGCCCAAAATTGTAGGAATCGGATTTTCCTCATAAGGTCAGAAATGTTGCTTAGACCCAATAGATGTTATTTCTTGAATTAGACCCCTGACTGCTCACCCAGACAAAGAAATATTAAAGTTTGAAAATGTCTGATTTTGAGGAAAATTATAAATGTTTTTGCCAAAATGTCAAATTTTCATCGGAATTGGCTTCGAGAACTACCGATATAGGTTCCAAACGGGCTAAACTTTCGTTAAGCGTACTTTCTGAGACATTTTAAAAAAGTCAATTTTTGGCAATTTTTTGACAAAAATCGCTGGACTAACCCCTTATGATTTTTTGCAATTTTTGGCCAAAAATTGTACGAATCAGATTTTCTTCATAATGTCCTGAAATGTTGCTTAGACCCAATAGATGTTATTTCTCGAATTAGACCCTGACTGCTCACCCATACAAAGAAATATTGAAGTTTGAAAATTTATGATTTTGAGGAAAATTATAAATGTTTTTGGCCAAAATGTCAATTTTTCATAGGATTTGGCTTCGAGAACTACCGAAATAGGTTCCAGACGGGCTAAACTTTCGTAAGTGGTACTTTCTGAGACATTTTACAAAAAGTCAATTTTTGGCCATTTTTGACAAAAATCGCTGGACTAACCCCTTATGATTTTTGTCATTTTTGGCCAAAAATTGTACGAATCAGATTTTCCTCATAATGTCAGGAAATGTTGCTTAGACCCAATAGATGTTATTTCTTGAATTAGACCCTGACTGCTCACCCAGACAAAGAAATATTAAAGTTTGAAAATTTCTGATTTTGCAGAAAATTATAAATGTTTTGGGCCAAAATGTAAATTTTTCATAGGTTTTGGCTTCGAGAACTACGAAATAGGTTCCAGACGGGCTAACTTTCGTTAGGAGTACTTTCTGAGACATTTTACAAAAAGTCACTTTTTTGCCATTTTTGACAAAAATCGCTGGACTAACCCCTTATGATTTTTGTCATTTTTGGCCCAAAATTGTAGGAATCGGATTTTCCTCATAAGGTCAGGAAATGTTGCTTAGACCCAATAGATGTTATTTCTTGAATTAGACCCTGACTGCTCACCCAGACAAAGAAATATTAAAGTTTGAAAATGTCTGATTTTGAGGAAAATTATAAATGTTTTTGGCCAAAATGTCAAATTTTCATCGGAATTGCTTCGAGAACTACCGATATAGGTTCCAAACGGGCTAAACTTTCGTTAAGCGTACTTTCTGAGACATTTTTAAAAAAGTCAATTTTTGGCAATTTTTTGACAAAAATCGCTGGACTAACCCCTTATGATTTTTGCAATTTTTGGCCAAAAATTGTACGAATCAGATTTTCTTCATAATGTCCTGAAATGTTGCTTAGACCCAATAGATGTTATTTCTCGAATTAGACCCTGACTGCTCACCCATACAAAGAAATATTAAAGTTTGAAAATTATGATTTTGAGGAAAATTATAAATGTTTTTGGCCAAAATGTCAATTTTTCATAGGATTTGGCTTCGAGAACTACCGAAATAGGTTCCAGACGGGCTAAACTTTCGTAAGTGGTACTTTCTGAGACATTTTACAAAAAGTCAATTTTTGGCCATTTTTGACAAAAATCGCTGGACTAACCCCTTATGATTTTTGTCATTTTTGGCCAAAAATTGTACGAATCAGATTTTCTTCATAATGTCCTGAAATGTTGCTTAGACCCAATAGATGTTATTTCTTGAATTAGACCCTGACTGCTCACTCAGACAAAGAAATATTAAAGTTTGAAATTTCTGATTTTGAGGAAAATTATAAATGTTTTTGGCCAAAATGTCAAATTTTCATCGGAATTGCTTCGAGAAATACCGATATAGGTTCCAAACGGCCTAAACTTTCGTTAGGAGTACTTTCTGAGACATTTTACAAAAGTCAATTTTTGGCCATTTTTGACAAAAATCGCTGGACTAACCCCTTATGATTTTTGTCATTTTTGGCCCAAAATTGTACGAATCAGATTTTCCTCATAATGTCAGGAAATGTTGCTTAGACCCAATAGATGTTATTTCTTGAATTAGACCCTGACTGCTCACCCAGACAAAGAAATATTCAAGTTTGAAAATTTCTGATTTTGAAGAAAATTATAAATGTTTTTGGCCAAAATGTCAATTTTTCATAGGATTTGGCTTCGAGAACTACCGAAATAGGTTCCAGACGGGCTAAACTTTCGTTAGGAGTACTTTCTGAGACATTTTACAAAAAGTAAATTTTTGGCCATTTTTGACAAAAATCGCTGGACTAACCCCTTATGATTTTTGTCATTTTTGGCCAAAAATTGTACCAATCAGATTTTCCTCATAATGTCAGGAATGTTGCTTAGACCCAATAGATGTTATTTCTTGAATTAGACCCTGACTGCTCACCCAGACAAAGAAATATTAAAGTTTGAAAATTTCTGATTTTGAAGAAAATTATAAATGTTTTGGGCCAAAATGTAAATTTTTCATAGGTTTTGGCTTCGAGAACTACCGAAATAGGTTCCAGACGGGCTAAACTTTCGTTAGGAGTACTTCCTGAGACATTTTACAAAAAGTCACTTTTTGGCCATTTTGACAAAAATCGCTGGACTAACCCCTTATGATTTTTGTCATTTTTGGCCCAAAATTGTAGGAATCGGATTTTCCTCATAAGGTCAGGAAATGTTGCTTAGACCCAATAGATGTTATTTCTTGAATTAGACCCTGACTGCTCACCCCAGACAAAGAAATATTAAAGTTTGAAAATGTCTGATTTTGAGGAAAATTATAAATGTTTTTGGCCAAAATGTCAATTTTTCATAGGTTTTGGCTTCGAGAACTACCGAAATAGGTTCCAGACGGGCTAAACTTTCGTTAGGAGTACTTTCTGAGACATTTTAAAAAGTCAATTTTTGGCCATTTTTGATAAAAATCACTGGACTAACCCCTTAAGATTTTTGTCATTTTGGCCAACAATTTTATGAATCAGATTTTGCTCATCATGTCAGGAAATGTTGCTTAGACCCTATAGATGTTATTTCTTGAATTAGACCCTGACTGCTCACCCAGACAAAGAAATATTAAAGTTTGAAAATTTCTGATTTTGAGGAAAATTATAAATGTTTTGGGCCAAAATGACAATTTTTCATAGGATTTGGCTTCGAGAACTACCGAAATAGGTTCCAAACGGGCTAAACTTTCGTTAGGAGTACTTTCTGAGACATTTTAAAAAAGTCAATTTTTGGCCATTTTTGACAAAAATCGCTGGACTAACCCGTTATGATTTTTGTCATTTTTTGGCCAAAATTGTACCAATCAGATTTTCCTCATAATGTCAGGAATGTTTCTTAGACCCAATAGATGTTATTTCTTGAATTAGACCCTGACTGCTCACCCAGACAAGAAATATTAAAGTTTGAAAATTTCTGATTTTGAGGAAAATTATAATGTTTTGGGCCAAAATGTAAATTTTTCATAGGTTTTGCTTCGAGAACTACCGAAATAGGTTCCAGACGGCTAAACTTTCGTTAGGAGTACTTTCTGAGACATTTTACAAAAAGTCAATTTTTGGCCATTTTTGACAAAAATCGCTGGACTAACTAACCCCTTATGATTTTTGTCATTTTTGGCCAAAAAATTGTACGAATCAGATTTTCCTCATAATGTCAGGAAATGTTGCTTAGACCCAATAGATGTTATTTCTTGAATTAGACCCTGACTGCTCACCCAGACAAAGAAATATTAAAGTTTGAAAATTTCTGATTTTGAAGAAAATTATAAATGTTTTGGGCCAAAATGTAAATTTTTCATAGGTTTTTGGCTTCTAGAACTAAACCGAAAAAGGTTCCAGACGGGCTAAACTTTCGTTAGGAGTACTTTCTGAGACATTTTACAAAAAGTAAATTTTTGGCCATTTTGACAAAAAATCGCTGGACTAACCCCCTTATGATTTTTGTCATTTTTGGCCAAAATTGTACGAATCAGATTTTCCTCATAATGTCAGGAAATGTTGGCTTAGACCCAATAGATTGATTTCTTGAATTAGACCCCTGACTGCTCACCCAGACAAAGAAATAATTAAAGTTTGAAAATGTCTGATTTTGAGGAAAATTATAAATGTTTTTGGCCAAAATGGTCAAATTTTCATAGGAATTGGCTTCGAGAACTACCGATATAGGTTCCAAACGGGCTAAACTTTCGTTAAGCGTACTTTCTGAGACATTTTTTAAAAAGTCAATTTTTGGGCAATTTTTTGACAAAAATCGCTGGACTAACACCTTATGATTTTTGCAATTTTTGGCCCAAAATTGTACGAATCAGATTTTCTTCATAATGTCCTGAAATGTTGCT